>OX454417.1:64012344-65384826 GCA_949715475.1 Microchrysa polita
TCAAAACTGAGGGACTAGTTTGCGTTGCCACAGACGGACATCGCTCAATCGATTTCTCTCGTCACACTGATCAATATTATATACTTTATATGGTCGGAGGTGCTTCCTTCTGTGCGTTGCAAATTTCATGACAAAGTTAATATACCCTTTCACATAGTGATGGGTATAATGATGAAATGTGAAATGATCGTTCCTTTGAATTCAGTTATATCCTTGCACAATCACATATCACCGCTCGCAGCTCGAGCTCACGCTGTGTTCGCGTTCACGACATACTAAAAACTCTCTCTATCTCTCGACCGAATTACGTCTTCGACACTAGCCGCCACAAGTATCGGGACATCCCTTGTGTATAGCGTATTTTTGTTGTTGCAGCCGGCTCTTCAAAACGCTATCGCCGTGTGTTGTTCTACTTATCTCGAAAGTCCTTTTCGTATACGAAATTCCCAATTTTTGACGTACAATCTATTCGCACGCCGAACACACTACAAAACCAATTTCAATTCAGCCATTTGAACAACTTTAATCTGCTGTTCTCTTATTCTCTCTGTGTCTTATAAGTGTCACTTGATTCGTGTCGAAACTTTTCCAATGGATAAACTTTCTCCTGTTTGCCCGCAAAAAGGGATAAAAAGGATGTTTTGTGTGTGTGTGTGTGAAAGGTAGTTGTCGATGTCGGACGTGGTTTCCAATCCTCTATATTTGTAGTTGGACGAAAACGACGACGATGTATCTGGATGAAAATGTTTGCAGGACAACGTGAGAGAGAGTTGAGTTCGGGTTTGAAAAAAATCAGTTGAAATTGCTTTTCGCATCATAAGCGTTTTTTTTAAATTTTCTATTTTAACAATAAAATAGTGGAGAATGAGGACTAGCACTAGGACCAATTGCATCGGGCATCGAGTTTGGCAGTGCGGTGAGGAACGGACATTGATTGTTTCGAATGTCATTTCTATTTTATGTTCGACATTTCAAACGATTTCGGAAAAGGAGAAAATGTTATGGTCAGACTGTTAAGCTGAACAGAATTTAATGTATCAAAACTCACCATTAGCTCTGACTCTATTTTTAAAAAAATAATAGAGTTGGACATTTCTAAAGGCGCCGCGCCGGCCCTGATGGTATTCCTCCAATATTGTTAAAAAAATGCGCGAAAAAAAATAACATATGTATCCTTTTTATGTAATTTTTAACAAATCACTTTCTTCTGGGTACTTTCCGAAACAATGGAACTTAAGCTACATACAGTAAAACTTCGTTATAACGCTCTTCTGGGGTCTAAGCCAAAAAAGTGCATACACCTTTTTAGTGACAAAATTTATTCTTCGATTGATACATGGAATGAAATAGCAAGGAAATGGCAATCAATTGATTACTGGTTAAAAAAAACGGATATTTGTTTTTGTTTTAGACGCGACAGACTTCAGTAATACTGAGGTTTTCAACTTATTGAAAGAGCCTTCCTCTATGTCCATGCTATAGGCAAAAATTGCCCGAATCTTCTTTATTGCAACTATAAAACTGCAAATGTTTTGGGCATGCTTGACGCCTCTTTCTTGTTCTCTTCGGTGTCCATGGATGCTGATGCAATTACGAGATATTCAATTATACTGTCAATTGTTGTTATGTCTTTCCCTTTTCCAGGAAATTTGACCATGATGTGAATTAACGAAACAACTTGTGCATCATGATTATGGTTTTGTTTGTGATTATTACAATATAAAGATAAACTACGTGCTCAATGAATTTGTCAATATAAATTATTTTAAGAAAACGAGACTGGGAGAAGAGTGTTATAACCGGGAAATAGTAACGTTATAACGAATCGAAATTCCCTGTAATAAATGCTAATAGGACCGGGACCGAGAAAAAAGAGCGTTATAACCGGAATGGCGTTATATCCGGGAGTGTTATTACGAAGTTTTACTGTAGTCCCTATACATAAAAGTGGCGATAGAGCTGATATTCAAAATAATCGACCAATTTAGCATTATTTCATCAATCCCTAAGTTATTTGATAGCCTCGTAACCGAGCGTTTAACCTCCCTCGTTCGACCACTAATAATTTCTAATCAGCACGGCCACAAATCTTATATCTTATGAAGACTACATTTTCAAATCATTAAAAAATCGATCGCAGGTGTACTCGATATACACAGAGTTTAGCAAAGCGTTCGATAAAGTCAATTTTGAAATCTTAATAATTAAACTGAAAAACTTTGGATTTTGTGGACCAATCGTTAATTGGATAGATGACTACATAAAAAACCGTTCCCTGATTGTAAACATCAATCAATCTTACTCAAATAAGTTTTTTCCAACTTCTGGCGTTCCTCAGGGGTCTAATATTGGCCATTTTTTATTTTTACTTTTTATTATTGATTTAGCTCATATTTTCGATGCTGTTTCGATAGTTCATATGATATTTCCATTCTTCAAAATAATCTAAACAAATTTTATTCATATTGCGCCAATAATCTTTTAGAGCTTAATTTGTCTAAATGCCAATATACATAGTGGCGGATTTACCAGTAGGCTGGAGCCTAGGGCGCAAATTTTTCGGGGGCGACAAATTTAGAGCAGATATATTTTTTTTTAATTTAAAAACATTTGATACACATTTAATACCGTGGAAAACCGAATTCCGAATACGAATTTCAATGCCAGATATAGCACTTATCGTTCTCATGGGATCCGTTTTGGGAGCAGTGTGTGAAGTGTGTTTGTAGACACATAAGTGAAAAGCTCTTTGTCACCGTTATCTCAGAGCTTTAAACACTATAGGAACGATTTATTATTAGGTAATAAATAAGAATTATGCACAATATTAATGAAATGCTGCTTGTAAATCTATTTTTGGATTAGTCTTAGAGGGGATTCACAGTATAGACAGGATTTACTAAAACCACTAAATTAATCGAGTCGAAACCTGCCTACTAGATTAAATCGTACGTCATTCAATTCAGAATGCATTATAGAATGTACTTGCATTTTTCAAATTGCAGTACAATATGGTACAACTGTCAACTAAATCTAGGATTTAGCAAATCTTGTCGATAGTCTGAACCGCCCCTTAGTAAACGCGTTTCAGTTTGAAAGGCTAACGCCTTTAATTCTGTAACACTTTTAATCGAATCCAAAAATAGATTTAGCAGCTAATTTATTAGCTGTAACTCCGTCACCATTACTTCAAACTAAAAAAAAGCAACTGATATGAAATGTACCCATCGAGTTCTTTGATTTGAGTATCCATACGTCCATGTCCGATAAAAACAAAAAAGTCGACTTTTTCAAATCTCCGGGACACCCTGTTAGGTTTGTCCTACCAACAATGGCGCCGGAACAGGGGGGGGCAGCGGGGGCAACTGCCCCCTCAATATTTTGGCTAAAGGGGCATTTAGTACTACATATATTGCATTATATTAAAAATGAAGAATCATTTATTTTATATTTTTATACATTGTACCTACATATTCAATTTATTATACTAATATTGGATATTTTTTTTCCATAATGGAATACCTGGTTCGCAGAAAGTTGCATACGTGCATCTAGTGCATGTATACTACGAGTATGTACATGATCATTTCATTTTCATTTCTTCTTCCTTAACAAGAGTACCGCGAATTAACAACAAGGCTAACGATAGCGAAACTATTGACCGTTGATAAACGAAAACGAGGAAGGTTTTCATTCTGCTTGTCAGACAACCGTGCCGATGGTAGAGAATCTCACAGTAAGATTGGGCTGCTATGCTCGATTTCGATATTGTTGATCTTCGCTCACAGTTAACTATTTTGAAGAGTATGCCGGGAGCTTCACCTACATGTTGCGCCGAAGTTGCTGAGCACTTTGGAAGCATATCGAGCACAGCAAGTTAATACGGCTAGTAACATTACTTTACTTCTGACGGTTCCATTCCAGCATCAGCAGTATCATCAGAAAAGTCGTTCAGTGCTTTACGACGTCTTCAACATGGCTTCATCCAACAATGACAGAAAAACGTCTGACACATCTAATCCTTCTCCTGTTAACAGGGATCGAACAGGAAATTTAGATTCCTGAAAAACTCTTAAAAGAAAGAATCCGTTTCCGGAGGAAACCGCTGCTAGAGGCAGCGACGGTCCTAGGTATTATGGTGCCCCTGTGCCCTGTGTGTTGAAAGCTGTTTCTTCAATTTTAGATATATCCGTAGTTACAGTCAAAGTGAGCCACCCCCTCAGTATGAGCTACTCTTTTAACATACATAATTCCTCTAATGAATTTTTAGATTGCCGTCGTTTAAGAAAAAGGGAACTTTCCACTTTCCTGAGCGGTTCTAGTCTAGAAATGAGTATTTCCCAAAATTATTAATAGTGTAGTCATTTATGGATTTCAGATTGCAAAGTGTGGTGGAGAATCTTTTTGTTGCTTCTTATGTTTTATTGGAGTGCTGAGCTTGAATCCGGAGCTTGCCACCAAAATTTCGTTGCAAATCAGGATCGAAACCGCAAAAAAACAATTTTTTTTTTTTGGCTTAAAGCTCCGAAAGTGAACATTTCTCCGATAACCTGCCCTTGAACATGTTAGAAAAAACATAATTGCGGGCCCAATGCACTGGGGGTTGGCTTGTGGCAAGTACTAGAACCTTCAGCTTTGCGATTGAATATTCTCTAAATAAGGTGTCAAACCCCAAACTTTCCATTTGAAAACATAAGAATCAAAATTTGCACATTTTGTAGTTTCTCATTTTTAAATTTTCAAATCCGATTTTTCAATAATTTCGAATTTTTATGTTTTTAAACCGAAAATTTCGAAAATTGGGTTTGAGACCTAAAGTAGATGTTATTATAGCGGAAGTCCTAACTACCACATTTTAAAAATTAAAATCGCCCAAAAATTCCACAAAAAGTGCAAATTTTTAACTATTTTTTTCATATCGAGATTTTTGGAATTTTTGAAAATGTTAATTTAAAATATAAAAGCGCAAAGTTTTCAAAACGTCCGATTAAAGAACATTAAAAATTACAAAATTTTGATTTCAAAAATGAGATAATTAAGATTAATCCAAAACTGAAATTGTTTGTTTGCCTCACTTAATGAGGCGCGGCGTTCAAATGCACATTCTGCACATATAGTAGCGCCGGTCCTGACTAGAGGTCCGGTATATGGTTACCGCTTAATTTAATATGAATATGAGAAAAAAAAATTTTGCCCCCCCAATAAAAAATTCGTTCCGGCGCCACTGCCTACCAACGTCTAAGTATATCATGCTGAAGACTGTTACGATTCTACACATTCCTACCAAAATATAGGACGATCGGTTAAGCCGCTCACGAGTTATTCCGTGAACAAATTTTCAAATGCCCGGGACATCTTGTTATCTTCTTCATACCAACTTTTAAGTTTTTCGTGTCAAAAACTGTTACCATTCAGGACGATCGGTTAAGCCGTTCGCGAGTTATTTAATGAACAAATTTTTAAATGTCCGGGACACCCTGTTATTTTTTCCCTACCAACTTTTAAGTATTTCGTGCCAAAGACTGTTACCATTCTACACATTTCTACCAAATTTCATGACGATCGGTTAAGCCGTTCGCGAATGCGAAAGTGAACAGACGGACGGACAAAATCGATTTCATAAGGGGGTTTTTTTTTTTGAAAAATCTGAAAAACCCTAAAAACCAGATAATGATTTATATATATTTAATTGGAAAGCAATGACACTAAAGTAAGGTGACCAGATGCACATCATTTTGCTGTACAGTACAGCATTCTGACCTGCCTTACCGTATCCAGAAGCGTACAGCAAAATGTGCAGCATTCTCTTTTTCACATAATGAAATCATAAGCAATCCAACGAGCTCCAATACTTCAATAGTTGTTTTCCACCACACGACACCGAATCGTCTAGACTAGATGATACCCACAAAATTAAAGTGACTGCCGCTTATCGTCAGAATGTCAGCTCGGATTAATTTGTTGTTGACTGCCAGGATTCAACCATTTCAACGGACAACCATTTTAGAGAAAATTCTAGCGTTTGTGGAGTTCAATTTTGATAATTTATCTTATGAATGCAAATCCTTTGTTTCCTTATTGTACAAAAAATCCTCCACACCAATTTGACCACTGAAACGTATGAAATCGCCAAAAATTGGGAATATTGAAGAATGGAAAGTGATATTTTTTATCTTTTCGTGCTTAAACGAAATAAAAATCAAAATTTTCCACGACAGTTAATTCTTCAAAAAATGCACAATTATTTAAATACTACAATGCTCCTTATATTAGCAGATTTTTGTATAAAAATTCGACTTAAAAAGTGTGTCACAAAATACAGTACTGTCGATTTTGAAGGATGAACACATTTTTTTTTATTAAATGTAAATTAAAAATTGTCTACCATTTTTTACATATGGCACGTTTTATTGTGTTTATCCCGTGCAGGTTTGGGTAGAACTTCATATAAAAAAATGACACTTACCCAGGTAGAGTTCATGCGTGTAACTACCCTACACGGGATAGAGCTCAAATGTAGATGGCGGACGCATAGGGGAAATTTGAGGGAATTTGTTTTTTCAAACCAAATGTGAGAGTTTTCTCATCACGAGAAAAGATTTTGCAAAGAAATAATCATCTTTTGTGATAAAATCCACCACATCTAAAAAATAAGCCGACGAAGGTGAGTCAAAGATGCGCAAAAACTGTCAAATGTCAGCTGTTTGGTCTTAACCGGGATGTTACCCGCGATCGTTTTTTTCGAGTCAGATTTACCCGCGATGCGAAAAAAACGTCGCTATAGTTTTTTTTTACAGAAATTTCTTCAGACAATACAGAAATTTTGTGAAAAATTCTAAGCCGAATATTTTTCAGAGAATAACTTTGACTTTGTCATTAGTTAAAAGTACCGTTATAAAATTGTTTTCAAAATATTAAATTAAAAATCGAATTTGAAATTTCTCTAAAGATATGAAAACAGTATCATATAAAGATTAAAGAATGCTCAAGACCTACGAAGTGGAAAGCACTCACCTATTGTTAAAGTGCAAAGGGGAAAGATGAGAATAAATGAAGGCCAATCAAACAAATTCATCCTGGAGTATTAAGTTTCGACGCAGCTTAATTTCGTGGGAAATGATGAAAAAGCTAAACGCCTTGATTCTGTCAACGTCCCTTCAGCAATATTCTCGTAGTGCTTGGTAGGGGCGGCAAATTGTCAATAGCCTAGCGGCAAATGTGTAAAACCGTCACTGCCAATATATTATATTTAATAGAGGTCGAACTAATTTCGATAACGTGTATTATTTAAATATTACTTCGCTCAATCAAGTGAGTTTGATAAAAGATCTTGGTATTTTATTTGATTCGTCCCTAAATTTTAACGAACATATCAAGAAGCACATCTGAATTTAGTAATATACATGCGCTTAAGTCATTGTATTTTTCATTAGTACGAAGTAAATTAGAATACTTATCTATAGTTTGGAATCCTTTTTACTATTTCCACAATAAAACTATTGAAGCAACTCAGCATAAATTTCTCAGATATATCGCATACAAGCTTCATATATCCTTTGATGACATAAATTATTTATATATCCAGAAGATATTAAATATAAGTTCCTTAGAAACACGTAGAAGTTATTTTGATGCAATCTTTTTATATAACTTAATTAATGGAGCTATTGATGCTCCTAACATCTTGTGTGATATTTCATTCAAAACTCCAACTAAAAATACAAGGAAACACGAGCTATTATATAAACTTACATTTGGATCTAATTACTTCTGTAAGGGCTCCATGGATGGATGGATGGATGGATATGGCGCTGAGATATGTTGGGCTGGTTGCGCCCAATACTGCAGCCTGCTGGCTTATTGTATTTCCCATCTAAGCGAGAACGTTTCAGGTTAAGAGCTCTGTCCTTCGTATGAGGCTTAGAAGAAAGCTAACCAGGTTTACTTTGTGTGCACCCATTGTGGTAGTTTGAGCCCCAAAGAAATTTTGTCTCCAGCTCATAAGAGCGGGGCATTTGAAAATGACGTGCGAGGCTGATTCCTCGTCTTCGTTGCAGAGGCGGCATAGTGGGTCTTGTGAGTAGATCCCTATTGTATGCAGATGTTTCCGTAGGGTACAATGACCGGTTATAAGGCCTGTCACTGCCCTGAGGTTCATTTTACTTAGACTGAGGGCTTCGGTGCAGTTGGTATGCCAGTTAGATTCCAGCATACGCTTGCTGTGCCTGAGCCCTTCAGCTAGTCTCCATCGATCTTGGAATTTATCCTCGGTCCATCGTCTAGCAACGGTTCTGGTAGTAGATTTACTGATTCCGATTGCAGGTTCAGGACCAGTTAAGGTTAGTTCGGAACCCTCTCTTGCAAGGGCGTCCGCTTTCTCATTTCCTTCGATCCCCTTATGTCCCTTCACCCATTTTAGAGTTACTTTGTTTCGGGTAGCTAGGTTTTTGAGATTTTGTTGACATTCCCAAACCAATTTAGAAGTTGTTTTGGGATTTGCAATGGCTTTTATAGCAGCTTGACTATCGGAGAGAATAAATATGGTCTTATTGGTATATCCCTTTCGAGTACTCTCCCCCGCTACAAGGTTTATGGCTATAAGTTCTGCCTGGAACACAGTTGTATATTGACCTAGGGGTTTGGAGATACTATAGTTGTTGGTTTTAGTATAAACTCCTGCCGCTGTTCCTTCGTCTGTCTTCGACCCATCCGTGTACCACACGATGTGATTTGATAGATGGTTGTCGTTCCATTTACTCCAGTCTTCCCTAACCGTTGAGGTTTGGATATTGGAGTCAAAGGTGTACATGGCCAGGGTATAGTGGCTGCCCATATCTAGGATTGGGTTTGCAATAGTTTCTGTAATCGTACAGTGTCCTGCCCTTTGTGGTGTCCACATGTTCTTCACATGGTCTAGTAGTTTCTCTAGAGTTAAAGTTGGTGCACTGCGCATGGTGCCGGTTATGCTTGCGCAGGCCAGTCTCTGTACTGATCCCAACTTCAGACAGCAAAATTGTACAATAATGTGAAAGGACTAATGTCCGTTAAATCATCAATAAATAAATAAATAAATAAAGGTGAATCGGAGAATATCCCTACAAGGGTTACGGGAACAAAAATTAGCCGCATTTACCGTTATTTAAAATTTAAAAAAAATTTATATGAACAATTTCAATGCTTCTAGAAAGCATTAGTTAAATTCATTTTTCAAAATAATTTTACTTTCGCAGTTAAAAAAAAATAAAACATTAATGGTTCGTGAACGAACCAATGGCAGAAAATGGGTTAAGGCGCGAATTTTCACTAAATTCAGTTGTGTTCAGTGTCAAATCGAAAATTTCGAATTCAGTTTGTTTGAAATCCTTCAAAGTAAGAACTAATATTACGTATTTATTCAAATTTCTACTTTGCTCTGTTTCGTTCGGGGTAAAAATTATAGTAATAATAGTAGACAAAATTAAAATTATTACACAGACTAGTTCTTCCCTGAAACTTCTTGGGTTAAATCGATAGAGCCCCCCAGGATATCATAGTAGCGTTATACTTGCCTGAAAGTGAACATCTAAATCGGGTCGTGCACTTGACAGACGCAGTTTTTTTTAAGAAAAGATATTGTAATTTTCAATGTGTATATTAAAATTGTTGAATTGTTCAAATTTGGTCTAGCTTTCAGTACCATATATGAGTGCGGAACGCACAGTCGTTTTGTACAACTTGCCCTTTAGCTTCGGTGGCATTTTCTTATCGCGAAAAACTCCAAGAGCTTTCTCGAAACTTCATCCAGCCAACGATGTTGGATGTCACCATAGCATGTAGCTCCGTTTTTCACCATCGAACCAGGGTACTTAAGAACCTGGAACACGACTTAAGCTGCTCTCCTTTGCTGTACAATGCAAAAAATCTAAGGACTTACGCTTTATGACAGAAGATGTAGACCTCCTGCTACTGGAAAAGAGCGCACAGATATCGCCACATGCTGCTTTTTTTACGGGGCACTGTAAAGATAAAAATAAAAGTTATAAAAAAACGAGACCGAGGCTAATTTCAGGCGCGGCCGAAATTGTGATACCCTTCGCTCTCCTTGGGCTAAAAATTTTTTTGGGGCGTACCTACGAATTGCATTCTTTTCCTTCCGTTTTCCCAAAGTTCCATTACGTCGACAAGACAATATTTGTGTGGGGTTTGGTTGGAATAAGTGGGCAAATTCAAATATTTGCTCAGAAAATTTTATTGGGGGATGCGGGAGCATGGCCCCATAGTACGATCCCATTTGCTTTGACCTTTTTTGTAGCTTTGATTAAGACACATTTATTCAAGGTTTTGTGAAATTGGTGTACCTAAAAAAATGTATTAGAAGAACTAAGATGGGGGTGGGTTTGTATGGCAGCCCCATGATCCGTGGTCCGATTTGATAGATTCTTAGATATGTTTTGTGTTATCAATAGAAACACATTTTGGTGAAATTTGGTTGAAATTGGTGCACAAATAAAAAAGTTTTTCATAGAAGAACCTAATCTCGGGGTTGGGTTTGTATGGCAGCCCCATGACCCCATTGTCCGATTTTATCGATTAAAACATACAAACTGCCTGCAGCAAAAGAAGCATTTGTGCAAAATTTCAGCGTCAATTTTTAAATTGGCCCAGTAAAACGCGTTGCAACAGACAGACAGACGGACAGACAGACAGAGACGGGCATACGGACAGACTGACATCGCCCAATAGACTCACCAAGTCATGCTGATCATATGTGTATGTATACTTTTTATATGGTGGGAGATGCTTTCTTCAATGCGTTACAAACTTCATGACAAAGTTAATATACCCTTTCACTCTATGAGCGAAAGTATAAAAATGCAGATAATTACATATTCATCGTACTTACCATATTTATCTCAAAAATCAACGCGCTGGCAAGTGTGTATCATAGCAAATGACACGAAATAACAGGCTAGAAGCCACTGATATTTGAATTGTGGACAATTTGTGGATTATACTGAGCGGTACTTTGTCAGTATTGAGCGTGGACCATGACCCACCATGGCAATACTTGTGTTGCATGACGACTGGCAGATCAGCGACGTTTGACGTTTATAAAATCGAACACACCAAATTTTCGCGGAATATTAAAATTCAAATTTTTAATTAAATTCGTAATTGTTGATATTCAATTCATCAATTTATAATTCATTTGCTCGTTCGCTTTATTAGTAAATGTGGTTTCGCGTATCAGTACAGTGAAATATTATAAATTTGTTCGGAAAGTTTTTGGTTGTTTGTAGTTTCTACCTGCCGCTCGGGTGGTCTTTGTCTCCTTTGTTTACATTTTGTTCAGAAGTAAATTCAACTCAGCTTAACTGAGTTATCTGGGCATACGTTTTCAGAATAGTATACAGCGCAGTGGTAGCGTGTACGACTCACGCCCGTGAGGTCCTGTGTTCAAATCCCAGTTCTTACATTTTTTTTTCTTTTTTCTTTTTTTTCTCTGTTTATTAATTTATTAGTTTAGTTCTCGAATTAAAATGAATTGTGTTTGCGAACAATTTTACAAAGTCCAAATTGACGGTCTATCGCAGCTCGTTTCGTCGTTGCAGAGCCAACTTAGCAAGCTGAGATCCCTTATGAAATCTGTAAATTGTTGTAAAAACAATTCCAAAGCATTGCGAGATAAAAACGTAAATTTAAAAAATAAGAAGAGTAATATAGGGAAAGACACTAAGAAAAAAACAAAAAATATTGTCTCAATATCTTCTGAGCAATCTTTCGTTAGCCATGAAGCGGGAACTTCCACTGTTATTTCAGATTCATCTTCTACAATTCCTTCCAACGTTGACAAAAATCAATCTCCGATTGATAAATTTGTCACAGTTCGTAAGAAAGGGAAAAATATTAAAAAACCTTCTCCTGTTGGTGATGTTATTCCCAAAAAGAGTGATAATAATAATAGGCGACACAAAAGAATCTTCGGTATCGATCATGCTAATGATTCTCTTCGAAGTGTCCCCAGTTTCAAGGTATTCCATGTTTCTAAGCTACATGCTACATCTCATGAAGTTGAGCTTTTTCATAAGGACGTGGAACAGATATGTGTTTCTATTAATGTTTCTCGTAGCGAAAAAGTATATATTTTTAATAGCTATTTACCACCTTTGAGTTCAGTTGATGTTTATAACAAACATGTAGATAATATTTCTAAGCTATTTGCGTCTTTTGAGGAAAAAGACAAATTGATCGTTGTTGGGGATTTCAATCTTTGTAATATAAGTTGGTACTGGAACGACGATGAGAAAAAAATTCTGCCGCGTGATTTACATCTTGAGTATGAATCTATTCTAACAGATTGTTTGTTTGCAATGGATTTGATGCAAATGAATCTTGTTAAAAACTCGATTGGTAGAATTTTAGATCTAATTTTTGTTAGTACTGGCTTGAATGCTTCTGTAATTAAAGTAGATAAACCGTTTTTGCCCAATTCAATGCATCACAGTGCTCTTCTTCTTGAGTTTGCTTTTTATGATTACATTGAAGAAGAGACCGAAATTATTCCTATTAGAAATTTTCAAAAAGCCCAATTTGAAAAACTAAATTCAACATTTTTTAATATGGATTGGGCTCCAGTTATATCGAATAGTAATCTTATTGAAAGTTACGCAATTTTTAAATCAATTTTATTGAAATCTATTCGCGAGTACGTTCCTTTAAAAAAGAACAAAATAAAAGCAAAAAATCCTTGGGCTACCAAAGAATTGTTCAAACTTAAGAGAGCAAAAAATAAGGCCCATAAATTATACAAGAAGTCATCCTCTCTTGCCAATAAAGAAAATTTCTTTAGATTGAGAAGAGAGTATGAACTAATGAATAAAAATCTTTACAAACAGTATATTGCGAGAGCTGAAAATAATATAAAGAATGACAGTAAGACATTTTGGAATTTTATAAACAGCAAGCGTAAGAATACGGGAATCCCAAAAAATTTAGAATTCAATGGCAATTTTTCCAAAGATGTTCAATCGGCTTGTGATGGATTTGCTAGATTTTTCAGTTCAGTTTACGAAGTGCCAGATTCCGTTTCATCAGAAATGCATGCTAACATCAATGGAAGCCAGAGTGCATTGGTCCCTCGGATAGCTCAGGAGGACCTTACGAGTGCTCTTGAGATTTCTGAGGATGACCTATTGAATGCTATGCGTGACCTTGATGTTAGTATTCAGACCGGACCTGATGGCATTCTTAATATATTTTTGAAGAATTGCATGCAATCGTTATGTCGTCCTTTTGCCTTTATTTTTAATTTGTCATTGTCTTCAGGTGTTTTTCTTGATGAATGGAAAGTTTCATACATAACGCCTGTTCACAAAAAGGGTCCGAAGCATCTTATTGATAACTATAGACCCATAGCTAAATTATCTGCAATACCGAAGTTGTTTGAAATGCTTATTAAAAATAAAATAGATGTTTTAATTAGCCGCTTGATATCGCCATGTCAACATGGATTCCTGAAAGGAAAATCAACTTCAACAAATTTGGTATCATTTACTAAATTTGTTGCTGATAGTATTGAGCAGGGAATGCAGGTTGATGTGGTATATACCGATTTTTCGAAGGCTTTCGATAGAGTAGATCATAATATCTTACTCAAGAAACTAGAAAATTTAGGTACCTATACAGCCCGTTTTTCTTAGCTGGGTGAAATCCTATCTAACAGATAGGACTCAGTTGGTTAAGTTAAATGGCTGTACATCCCGCTCTGTTATAAAGTGTTCTTCAGGGGTTCCCAAAGGAAGCCATTTAGGACCACTTTTCTTTTTAGTTTTCGTAAACGATATCATCCAAAATTTTAAATTCGTGCGCGTATGGCAGTATGCCGCTGATATGAAAATCGCTATGAAAATACCCAACATTGATGACTGCCTTAAGTTGCAATCCGATTTAGAAAAGCTGCAATTTGGTGTCGCGATAATAATTTAAATTTAAATGTTAGTAAATGTAAAGTACTTAGCATATATAAATTGAAAACTCCGATCTTCTTTGAGTACTCCTTAACAGGTAGTGTTCTTGCAAGGGTTGCCGAAATATCAGATCTTGGTGTAATTTTCGACCACGAGCTTTCATTTCGACAACACATTGATTACATTATTTCAAAAGCGAATAGTATGTTAGGATTTGTTAAACGTAACGCGCCCGAATTTAATGATCCCTTTACTTTAAAAATATTGTATACAGCTTTCGTTCGTTCGCACCTGGAGTATTGTTCTATTGTGTGGAATCCGTTCTATAAGGTGCATATCGAGCGCATAGAAAGAATTCAACACAATTTTACACGGTTTGCCATTTATCAAATTGGCTGGCGTTTCAAGCCAGATTATAAAACTCGCTGTTCCTTACTGGGTTTACAAGCCTTAGATTATAGAAGAACATTTTTAAACGCTATGTTTATAAGAGACCTGTTTTGCTCTCATATTGTTTGTGAAGATATATTAAATAACTTTCAAGTCAGAAATATTCCTCACAATTTACGGCGGAACAACCTTCTTGTTCAGCCCTATCATAGAGTAAACTATGGGCTTAATGAACCAATTACAAGGTCAATTATTCGTTATAATAGTTTGAAGGACTTAGTTAATTTTAATTGTATTAATAAACTAATGTTTAAAAGAAGTTATTTTGATAAATTTCCTTATTAATATATTTTGTTTTCAGTTTTTTTTACGATCTGCTAAAGTTTACACTCGATTGATTGATTAGTCACTTACGTACGCATAGTAAGTAAAGTGATGCCGAGAAGCGAAGTCCCGGGACAAAAGTTTCTGTGAGGCAAAAAAAAAACAAAAAAAAAATCCGGCCTGTCTATCTAGATGGCAGTGGATATAGACAAAACAAAAGCTATAGAAATAATTTTTGAATTGGCAATTTTTGTAGTATATAGTAGAATACTAATCTATCCTCTACTGGGCGCAAAGCACCAATTCGAAAACAATACTCCGACGTAGATATTTTTTTTGTAGACATAGAAATACACTATCGAAGTAAATTATATGTTTATTTATTGTTCCTCTTTCACCAGGTCCTTTAGATAAGCCTCTGCGCCCAAAAAAGTTCATATTGTCCTAACATTTTTGAAAGTTCATCAGACAATCCAGATCCTCAAATTTTCACAAAAAAAAAACTCTTCTATGGTTGGAAAAAGTTTCTCTATATTTTTATAATCATTAACAGTGCCAGGAAACTTAGCCTTCTTTCATAATTCACAGCTCGGAATTAGTGCATTTTCCATGAAAGCACATCATTTTGTATTGTTGTTTTTGTGAAAAGATAAGTTAAGCTTTTAAAATTGTTCAGCTAAATTTACTCTAAATTGATGTAAAATGAAAAGTCCACTTTCGGCTCTATGAACACCTTATAATTCTCCATTACGGAATAAATTTGCTCCTGGTATGGCTGTGTTATTTTCCTTGCAAGTACCATACAGCCAAAATGATCCTTTAGGTCCTACTACAAATAAAATAAATAACAGGCGCGACAATCCAACATTGGACTAAGGCCGCAAGATGTGTTAGTGACATCCCATTTCCAAGATCTTATCTGCTTTTTGTTGAGGTAATGAGATCAGCATCACGCTCAGCAGTGTTATTTACCCCCATAAATGGGTACTCGTTTAACATCTGAGTGAGATCATAGTCCGTCACAAGCTCGTGAGTTCGAAAAACACAATGGAACACGGTGAGATTTGAACTCATGAACCTGTGCACCCAAGGTGCGCGCACTAACCACTAGACCAGCCAGACTACTACAAATAAGCTATCTTTATTTGGAGATTGTTCCTTTTCTATAGGGTGTTTCACCAGAGTAAATTCAGATCCACAGTCATGAAATTTCAAAAACGAACAAAATAGTTCGCGAGTGGTACTAAACTAAGTTCAAACTTAGTACGGCTTGTATAGGTCGTTGAAGACTAAAATATTTTATCTTACTTGCGGTATATACACAATCATTAGGTCTGCGGTGCTAAGGCCACATTTGATTTGAATGGAGTCTTGCCAATATTGCTGTATTGAATTTAATAATTAAGGACAAACGTTCTTAAAAATGAAGGATTCAAATTAGAGCACACTTAACTTTAAAGGTATGTACTATGTTTACCGAGGAAAAAACTTACATTTAAGTCTCCAGCGAAAAATATGTCGTGGAAACTTGCCCTTTATTCAACCAATTTAAGATAAATGTGCACTCGCGGCCTGATTGATCGTTGATGATACCTTTTCCCTGCGAAATAAAATGCAACTGTTTACAAAGAGTATATCTGTGTTGTGGAATATTGCTCTCCGAGTGATTTCCCGATTTACGGGCATATCCACTCGGAGAGTGGATATTGGATTGAAAATGCAACTGCTTTGTTTTCGTTAGCGAAATGGAGAATTTCGTGCGAAGTGAGCACCACCGAGTGAATTCGATTTCACGATCATCAACATTTTGACAGCATTCATGTTAGTACTTTAGTACCTTAGTTTCATCGTGGCAAATATCTAATGCCCGAGGAATCGAAAAATAATACATAAAATGGCCGAAAAAAAAAACTATCGAACCGTTTTCGGTTCCATAGTTATGATTCGGTTCGGTTATGGAATTCCACATCTTTTTCCACATATTCCACGGCAGCAAGTATGCATTTTCATAGAGAAAATCGCATCAGACAAAAATTTCATTCTGATTCCGCCTGAGGTCACAATTGAAAAAACGACACTAATTTTAGTAAAAACACTAGCGTCAAAATCGTGTTTGAAAAGAGTAGATTCAAGCGTGCTTTCAATTGATTGCACTCTGCTTTTCTCTTAGTGTAGGGGGCCCACTCAAGAAGTTGGCGGGAGGGCCCGAATGAAGTTGTTCCGCCACTGCCAATGATGTAGGTTAAGCTTACTGAAATTCGGTAATTTTCCGAAGCTATCAACGCTTATTCTGCTACTATTCGGGGTTGATACAAACTCGGAAATTCAGACAAAATCTTTGAAAATCATCTAAGACGTCCAGAAATGCAGACAAAAATATGTGGAATAGAACTCATTGTGAATTGTTGTTCATTATATTTTGAAGGCTCGGCAATTCATATAAAAAGAATAAAATTACTAAGCTCTCAACAAATATGGAGCAAATTTACTGAAATCTCCTAATCCGTCCGAAATGGCTAAAGGGTAGGAAAAAAGCTACCTTGAAAAATTTGCTCATCCGTTCAGGTGATTCTGCATGTTTCAGTAGTTTTTCGGTTTTCGGAGGACGGAAAATCAAAGGGGAAAACTAACAAAAATACGCTAATCCGTATAAAAAAAATGGTCTAATGATCAATGTGAATTTTATGCAAACTTCAATAGTTATTCCCGTGTTTTGTATAGACACCAATCCGGTGCGGCAAATTTTCTGAAATCACCTTATTACCTGAGGAGATACATGCAATGCAATCTTGCAATGAAGAAGAAAAAGAAGGAAACGAAATATATTTGAAAATAAAGGGGACAATTTTATTTTTTTTAGCTAGCAGTGGCGTAGGAAATTTAGTGTTTGGGGCTGGTATGGTTTAACCCTCGGATGGTTCAGTGGGGTCTGACAGACCCCAGAGAAATTTAAATCTTTTTTTTTTAAACTTTTTCCTATTTGTTAATTTTATATCGATGTTTTAATTTATTTAATTTATTAATTTTAATGTTTTCTTTATGTATACCCTTCTTTGTTTTTCTATATCTTGACTTTTTCATTTTTTATCAATTTTGTTGTTGTTAGAGTTTTTTACATTAATTTTTTGTTTTACAAATTTTATAGCTTTAATTTTATTTTAGAATAATTTTCTTACAAACCACCCTGTTGCAATATTTATGTTCGTATTTTTTCATATAGTTTCCGTTTCGATTCGGCAAACCAATACCCATTGTCATCAAACATTAATGCTGATGATGGCTTCTCCATAGTTGGAAGCCGAAATGCATTCAGAATAACTTTACTGAAATAAGTGGAAATCTGTGCGTTTTTTAAATAACTTCGTTTTTCCAGCTTATTTCAGTTTCGAGAGTTGCGGTCTATAAGGATAAAAAAGACTATCTTCTGTGCATCAAGACCCCAAAACTTTTCCTCAAAATTTAAGTGATTAAAAACTTAATTCCCCTTTTCTAGTAGTGTTTTTTTTTCTGATTTTACATCGAAAGTGGAAACTTTAATGAAATTTGTAAGATGGAACACCATTACGCAAATCAACAAAAATAAAAATTGAATCGTGTAACAAAATTATCCAGTAGCGACACATTTTCACTTCAGTTTTACATCCAATCGTGTCGCGGTAATTAAGTAGGTTAACGCCACCACCACCACCACCACTTGCAACCCCTACCAGAAAACATGGAGAGTCTTTCCATTTGGCGCTCTAAAATATAATATAAAATCAAATCGCTCCAGGTGTAATTTGATTTTATTACACTCCCGCGAATAATGGCACAAATGAATTTGTAAGCGCGTCATTTCCCATCAACACACGCACAGTGCGGCGCCCGTTCCTTGAAATTAAACGTTGATGAATAGGTGTTGGTGTGAAAAGGCGTTAGAAAGTATAATATAGTGGTGAAAATGGTTTATGATGGGGGGGGGGGGTGGTGGTTTTCTAATTGTATTAGAAAATTTCCAGGCATCGACATCATATCCTTTAACACACCCTCCACATTTTAACTCTAGAGACTGGAAGCGTTTTCTTCTTATTTCCTTCTGCGTGTAAACTTGAAACGGTTTATATTGTAAAATAATTTGCTAAAACAAATGCCGACGTCGACGAAGGCTACCAACGATGTCGACACCGACGACGCGGTGTGATGGGGATAATTCGTTTAGCATCAACAGAATATGAAATCATCTTTGACATGTTGCGAGTTTTCACGATATATACTACCCAATTTGATAATGTGGCTTTTTTGGTAATTTTCAGTACACAGTGGATAAATCAGCCTTTAGGCATGATAACGTGAGGAAATAAATTTAATTTTCGCAAATTTTTATATAATTTGCGGCTGTGTACATTATTAGGTGAAGAAATATCGTTGAAAAGGAAAAGGGATTTGAAAGAAAGGTGTGTGTGCTGCATGTACAAAATATTATGAAATGTTATTATTGTTTTATTCACGATAATTTGATCGAAAATGGTAGCTTTATCATAATTACATCACTAGACGAATTTCGCGAAGAAACTTCAACAAACCTAGTTCGTCTACACACTAGAAACTTCCATCCTTTATAATAACGTCTTCATCTACTCGAATTATGACAATAAATTAAATTAGCGTTTCCCTGTTACTATTCAATTCAACAGTTTACAAACATTACATAAATATTTATCGGATTTACGGAAAAAATCCAAAAGATTATTTGCATTTATCCTTTGAGAAGATGCTCTACTCACATTATACGATCCCAGGACCAAGGACCAAGTTCCACCATAGCAGGAAAATTTCAATGAAATGTACGCCCGGGAAACCATGGCAGCACCTCAAACTTTCAGGATGACTACTCAAGAAAACGCGATATGCAAAATTCCAAAACGAAAACTTGGAAGTCTTTTTACAGGTTTGCATTTTTCATAAGGAAACACTTAAAGATATTTTCAAGCGTTCAAACCTCATTTTCCACGAAGGATTGCATTTTCGTGTGCTCTCTTATCGTCCTCTCATCTCCGAGCACTTCTTTTAGTTTGGCTGCTATAACCCGTACCCTATCACACAATATCGCTGCCAAATGAACGAAATGCAGCTGTTTTACCAGCGAAAAATACGAAATTTCCCACTTTAAATGGATGCAAAATGTCCAACCGGGAATAAGGATGTATGGGTATTCGTTATGCGAGAAAGTACAGCAGATGATATACAATTCTGCGGATCTACTATGCAAGCCAGACATCATTGCGATTGAGAAATATTTCACAAGAGCGGTTTTCCATTTATTCAACGCCTTGCCACCGACACGGATCGAGTGGAGAAAGGCAAGGGATTATCCTGTTGATGTGGAACTACATTCGGGATAGGAAAGGAGAAATTTTTCAATGCTACTGTAGTTCCTATCCAAAATAGATGACGGGAAGCTAGTGGAAATCGTTTGGAAGATGGTGAAAAGTTGTTGATTCGATTTTGATGCCCTTGTAGCGAAAGTTTTAGGTGAAAAAATAGCAGATGAATATTTTGTATAATTATATTTACTGGAGTGGATAAACGAGCTGCCAAAGTATTTTCTCATGATATATTTGCTCAACAAACGTTTGGTACAGTTTGCTCTTTCAGGAGGAACTTAAAAATTGAATCGCTCTTGAGTGGTAAAACATTTTCGAGTGTGCTTTGCAGATTAGAGACACAATACTGCGAAAGGTTTGTACGCCACTCCAAACTACAAAATTCAAAATTCAAAATTCAAAATTCAAAATTCAAAATTCAAAATTCAAAATTCAAAATTCAAAATTCAAAATTCAAAATTCAAAATTCAAAATTCAAAATTCAAAATTCAAAATTCAAAATTCAAAATTCAAAATTCAAAATTCAAAATTCAAAATTCAAAATTCAAAATTCAAAATTCAAAATTCAAAATTCAAAATTCAAAATTCAAAATTCAAAATTCAAAATTCAAAATTCAAAATTCAAAATTCAAAATTCAAAATTCAAAATTCAAAATTCAAAATTCAAAATTCAAAATTCAAAATTCAAAATTCAAAATTCAAAATTCAAAATTCAAAATTCAAAATTCAAAATTCAAAATTCAAAATTCAAAATTCAAAATTCAAAATTCAAAATTCAAAATTCAAAATTCAAAATTCAAAATTCAAAATTCAAAATTCAAAATTCAAAATTCAAAATTCAAAATTCAAAATTCAAAATTCAAAATTCAAAATTCAAAATTCAAAATTCAAAATTCAAAATTCAAAATTCAAAATTCAAAATTCAAAATTCAAAATTCAAAATTCAAAATTCAAAATTCAAAATTCAAAATTCAAAATTCAAAATTCAAAATTCAAAATTCAAAATTCAAAATTCAAAATTCAAAATTCAAAATTCAAAATTCAAAATTCAAAATTCAAAATTCAAAATTCAAAATTCAAAATTCAAAATTCAAAATTCAAAATTCAAAATTCAAAATTCAAAATTCAAAATTCAAAATTCAAAATTCAAAATTCAAAATTCAAAATTCAAAATTCAAAATTCAAAATTCAAAATTCAAAATTCAAAATTCAAAATTCAAAATTCAAAATTCAAAATTCAAAATTCAAAATTCAAAATTCAAAATTCAAAATTCAAAATTCAAAATTCAAAATTCAAAATTCAAAATTCAAAATTCAAAATTCAAAATTCAAAATTCAAAATTCAAAATTCAAAATTCAAAATTCAAAATTCAAAATTCAAAATTCAAAATTCAAAATTCAAAATTCAAAATTCAAAATTCAAAATTCAAAATTCAAAATTCAAAATTCAAAATTCAAAATTCAAAATTCAAAATTCAAAATTCAAAATTCAAAATTCAAAATTCAAAATTCAAAATTCAAAATTCAAAATTCAAAATTCAAAATTCAAAATTCAAAATTCAAAATTCAAAATTCAAAATTCAAAATTCAAAATTCAAAATTCAAAATTCAAAATTCAAAATTCAAAATTCAAAATTCAAAATTCAAAATTCAAAATTCAAAATTCAAAATTCAAAATTCAAAATTCAAAATTCAAAATTCAAAATTCAAAATTCAAAATTCAAAATTCAAAATTCAAAATTCAAAATTCAAAATTCAAAATTCAAAATTCAAAATTCAAAATTCAAAATTCAAAATTCAAAATTCAAAATTCAAAATTCAAAATTCAAAATTCAAAATTCAAAATTCAAAATTCAAAATTCAAAATTCAAAATTCAAAATTCAAAATTCAAAATTCAAAATTCAAAATTCAAAATTCAAAATTCAAAATTCAAAATTCAAAATTCAAAATTCAAAATTCAAAATTCAAAATTCAAAATTCAAAATTCAAAATTCAAAATTCAAAATTCAAAATTCAAAATTCAAAATTCAAAATTCAAAATTCAAAATTCAAAATTCAAAATTCAAAATTCAAAATTCAAAATTCAAAATTCAAAATTCAAAATTCAAAATTCAAAATTCAAAATTCAAAATTCAAAATTCAAAATTCAAAATTCAAAATTCAAAATTCAAAATTCAAAATTCAAAATTCAAAATCTGCGAGAAAATTTTTTGTGGTTTAGATTTTCTATTTGCTTTTTCGCTATTTGTGCTCATTCACTATTCTAATAAACAAAATGTCCTTACGTGTAGGCTGAGTTGAAATTTTTTTTTCAGCAGGATCGAGAAAAATAACGTTCTACCATTGATTTATTCGTCACGTCTCGTGGTCGTCGTGGCAAAATGAAGTCTCAACGACTATTTGGCCCTTCTCCGTGTGTCATTATTGTGTTGTGCGTTGATCCCGTTCACTTGGTGCTCCCTGGTACTTTGTGTGGTCGTGAATATTCCCTAATAGCCCTTATTGCCACCCCGCTCGGCTTCCACATCCGTATAACGTAATACGTAGAAGAAATATGCAAATAAGTGCTAACAACGTTTTCAACATGCTATTGTGAACAGTCATCGTATTTATTTTCAAAGCTAATCCAAATTTTATGAATGAAAATCAACATTTACACTCTCTAGCGTCGTCTAGTGCACAGAGAGAGCCAGAGCACAACAACAAGGACTTTTGCTGATATAAGGCGCTTAGGTAATCAAATTTTATATTGGACCGGAGCCATTAGGGTTCCTTCTCCTATATCCCATTGCGTAATGTCGGTTGTGATTTCAGCACTTACTGCTATTGCCTTTAAAAGTTTCCGTCTTTTTTTGTGCGTGTGCTATGTGAAAAGCTTGTGCTTAGGGTTGGGCTAGGATTTAGTAATATCGATGGGGGCTTTATATTGAATCATGTTTTCTTACTTTTCAATGTGTATATTATGGAGATCCTACTTGTCACAAATTATAACTTACTAAAATTGTAAAAACCTCGTTTGACTTTTGGTAACTTGTATACTTATAACGTTTAACCAGCTGTGTTCCAAAAAAAAACTTCTCCACAAGTGCAGTTTCTTCTTCTGAACTTTGAGAAATAAGTAACTTCTAACGCGTTTTTCGAATATTGTTGGAAGTCTTACTACTACTTGCTTTGACTGAAGAGTGAAAACATCAAATCGATTCCACCAAAAAACACCAACCCTTCACAATGAATCTTATATGACTTCCTGAACAATAGCTCTCTTTTCGAAATTTCACACAATTTAAATGTAAAATGCACGAACAGTTTTTATTAGCTCACGCCTGTGTTCTGTATCCAACTTCAGGGCCCGAAAAATTCAAATTGAAGAATTGTTTTTGCTACCCTCGTTGTTGCAGGCTTTTGTTTTCTTCCTAGGCATATAGTGTTAGTGATCCTTCGCATTGTACACTCGCTATAGTAGTAGGCATCGTGTGTAAAAAGGATTAAATGGGTATGAGACTAAGACTATATCTTCCGGACGGTTGGACAAAATGATGAGAGGAGTGACCATTTTACAGCATCAGAATCTATATAAAGTTTCGGACTAAGTTGGAAACCATATAAAACAAACCATATACACTCACAGAACGAGTCTAATGTAATGTAAAGTGTGCGAGTTAGAGGGATAGAGATATGTTCCCTCGCTATAGATATCGGAACTCGTACAGCACTAGATTAGTTGGAATTTTTTCCCTTTTTTCATCATGGTTAGTTGAGGATTTTATAGCTGCGGATCGTCAAGTACACTCAGAGAAATCGATATGAAAACCAATAACATTGAATATGCATCGGGCCGGGGCTATTTCCTATTATAGCGAAAAAGCAAATTCAAATTTTTGCTTTCACTTCACTTTATCGAGTGAAACTCGGCGCTATATGGTTTCGGCAGGATTTGATGTGGAACATCAGCCAGAGATAGACGAAACAAAAAAAAATATATAACCGGGACGGAAATTAGAAGTCATTCAGCTGAAGTGTCCCTCATGGGATAGTTTGAAAGGCATTCGGTGGGCAGTGATGCGGGAATCTTTGCTGGATAGGGCTAAAATGGTAGAGAATCGATGTATGAATGTTTCTGTGTCAGATGTCGTAATGAATAAGGAATGAGTTCAATCAAAATTTTAAGTGACTAATAGTGTTGAGTAGAATATAAGATTCTAAAGAAAACTAAACCCATAAAAACTAAAAAAAAAATAAACTCATATGTTTTTGGTTTGATAGGCGTTTTTATAACTGGAATGCATATTCGGGTAAATTTACTCTTCGCTGGATGCAATCACGACCTTAAGCTACTGGCTCAAGGAAGGGGACCTAGCGACAAAATCCTCCTCTAGGTAGTGTAACTGTTGAAGAGCAAAACATATTTGTCAGTAAAGATCATAGGTGAGAGGAGAGCGCTAGTCGAATAAATCGTGAATTTCCCGTCTTAAGGCCTGAATAGACCTCGGGCGGAATGAAAATGAAATTTTTGTCCGCTGCAATTTTCTCAATGAAAATGCATGCTTATTGTCATGGAACATGTCGGTAATGATGGGGAATTCCATAAGCTACAATCCGAATATGGTTCCAAAAGTTTTCTCGGCCATTTTATGTATTATTTTTCGATTCCCCCGTCATTAGATATTTTCCACGGTGAAATGACCGGGGAATCGAAAAATAATACATAAAATGGCCGAGAAAAATTTTGGAACCATATTGGGATTGTAGCTTATGGAATTCCCCATCATTTCCGACATGTTCCACGACAGTAAGCGTGCATTTTCATTGAAAAAATCGTAGCGGACAAAAATTTCATTTTCATTCCGCCCGAGGTCTATACTGCGCTTTACGATTCAGGGCCAACAGGACACTGCTCTGATCCGCGAACGATCCACAAAGGTGTGTATAGAGGGAAGGGTGTGCAACAATATGGCATTATAACTTTCCTCTTTTTTGGATGTTTGGGTCTAGAGCTAATTTCCCTATACTATTTTTGCGTTTTGTATTTTTTATTATCTAAGGCATATTCTACACGGCATCATGCACTACTCCTTTCCGATATTTTTAGTAAGCCGGTTTATGCAGTGTAAGAAATGCACGCATTACACTAACAACTTACTCTGTATAGTGCATGCTATTAGTGTAATATGTGCATTTGTTACACTATGCAAAAACGTACATATGTATATTTTACTTAAAATGGTAACCAAGCTTCTTAAGGCTGTTATTTTGGACAATACGCTCTAGCACTTCCTTCTCGGAGCCCAAAACGTAAAGCTGGAGCAATTCACATTCGAATTCTAGAGGAGTAGATCTAAGTTTCTAGAAACCTGCAGTTTATAGGTTTCGAACAGAACTTTACCCTCTTTTAGGGACTGCCTCGATAATTGTTTGCCATCCTTCCACCGGGAGCATTGAAGAAAAGCATGACAATACGCGATGGACTGTGAACCGTTCTTGGATTTCAACTATTGCTGAAGACAGAAATGGCAAATACTCTGATCGTCTGTACAAATCTTCTGCGTTTTCAGCTGAGACGTTGTTTCTGAATAGAATAAACAATTGCTAAGCAATGGCTGATTTCACTGATGTCACCTACACTGGATACTGCTGAATTAAAACTATGAGACTCACAATGCAAGCTAGATGGGCTTCTGGAAGTTGCTTGACAAATGATTGTGCGCCCATGAATTTTTCTTTCATATTACTTTCAATTTTATAACCTTGTCCGCACATATTTCGCGTTTCTATTTCTATATCCCTGTGACCCTCAACAATTGCAGCACCAAGGGTTTCCCAGACATATCCCATGCAAAGCGTTTTCAAAAACATATCTAACATATAAGGCAGGCTGCTGAACACTACTTCTGTCGGTTATCTTATCAGCAAGAACTGTAAAGGCTCCTGCCTTGTTAACCTTAGCAACTATTTTTTCGAGAAACAGGCACTCATTATAACATTCTGAACTTTTGGACTAGTAGGCCCATTCTCTCGTAGATCTTATAGAATGGTTAGTCTTATCGCCCAGAGAAGACACACACAATATTCAAAAAGCTTCTCCATTATATTGAATTGATTTTTTGTTAATTTTGCATAGTTATGTTATCTTTTGCTTATTTACACTGTTGGATGAAAGTGCGCAATGATTTTCTCAATCTAAGATGATGGCTTAAACAAGCAAAATATGGCGTAGCTATGCAAAATAAACAAAAATTCCATTCAATACAATGGAAAAGCTTTCTAAATATGGTGTGTGTCTTCTCTACGCGATAAGACTAATCAGCCGACAGGTACTGAATAAGAGCTATCAGAAACCCGGCCATATTGTAATCCATTCTCTGAACTCGTCTATCAAAAAAAATATTTAAGTTTTGCGCTGTTGGAGTTTCGAATAAACATACATACCTATTTTCTGGTTACATACCCTTAACTTTGTCACAGTATGTTCTTTGCTTGGACTACGGGTAAAAAGTTCAATCACGCTCCTTTTACTCTATTTTTCATTATGCTTTTTTTTTTCTTATAATTTTTTTCTACCCGCATTTTTACGCCACTGCTAAGCACAATTTAAATGCTATTCCGCATACAAAAAGTTCCAATTCATAAATTAAAACGTATTCGATGAACAAGCAAAGGGTCTAAATCAATTAATTCAATAGTACAGGTAAAAATCTAATCGGCTTCCAAAAACCGAAGTATCCGTTGATTTCTTGTCACTTCCCAAAATAACTCGGGGTCATCATGCTATGTATAACGTAATTCAAGTTCAAGGTTATTGATGTGTCCAACTTCCAACTCATTAACTTATGCATTGCAACAATGCGTCTGAGTGGATATTGCCGTGCAACATGTTGTATTTCATATTAACTGAATTGTCATCAGCTGATCGTGCTGTCACTTTTGATGTGCTGTTTCGTGTTGGTGAGGTGTGCTATTGATGATTTGATTTAGCATCGATTAATTCAAACATAAGGAACAAGAACGACGTAAGTTCAAAAATTGTCATTTATTTAAATACCTATACACAACTAGGCCTGAAAATTGCCAAATTTTCAATAAAACATCATTATATATGAGGGGTATAGTATCAAAACCGGCTATCTCCACTCTACCCAATTTTTCAGTACGAGCGATTTTCTACTACGTTCAAAATAGACAGTATTTCCTCAAAGTTTTAATTGTAATGAAAAGTCAATGTCTCCACTAGTCGGAAAATATAAAAAAATTGCCTAATAGTTAAACATAAAAGAAGTTTTAACATAAATAAAATTGGAGATTGCCGGTTTTGATTCTAACATATGGAGATTGCCGGTTTTGCTACTAATGTAACAGGAGATAGCCGCTTTTGATACCAAATAGCACAAAATCAAATAATCTAGTATAAGGTGTTTTGTGATAGGAATACTTCCGGTTGTGCGAATTTGTTATTATGTTTTATAGGAGGACTCCCTAGGCTCCAAATTTTCAGTCATTAAGAAAAAACCTCGAATAGGACCAATTTTTCTCGATGTTGCGAAATGTAGACATTGAGTGCATTCACGTCAAAATAAGCATTGCCGATTTTTAGAGCGATTTTTACTTATATTCTTTCCCACCAGAAGGCACACAAGTGAGAATTAAAAAAAAATTTTTTTTTAATTGTTATGTTACAAAAGTGTTGGAGCAGTTTATGGTTATGATAAAAATTTAAGGTTTTTAGGTTCATTGTACTGAGCTATCTTGCGAATGGAGAGACACACAGTCAACCGAGAAAATCAGGGAATTACAGATCAATACTTTGATTACCGCACATCTTCGGATGATTCGGAGGGGCCGCAGAGGCAGACTTTTCCTTACAATTGGTTTCCTAGCGAGGATGATGAAAGAAACTCGTATATAGGATCTGACTAATTGTGACTTATCGTTCCATTCTATACACAAACTGCGGTGCATGTCTGTAGTATTTATGGCATGGCAACTTACCAGCTCTATGGGAACTACGCGGAACTTTGTCTGTTTGGTGGAGAAGAGCCCCAGCGGGAGAAATATCGAGTTTTCAATTTCGGAAATGTCACATTGGAATCTTTGCACTGAGACCTCTAAGCGTCTATAGCTCAGTAGGTAGAGTTGCTGACCTTGTGACTGAAGGTCGGAGGTCCGAATCCCGATTGGGACGAAACTTTTTTTTCCTCAATTTCCTCAATTTTTGATATTTCTCCCAAAGTTTTGTGGTTCCGTACAGATAGACACACTCATCAGGTCTTGTGCCTGTTGTCTATCTGTGCACAAGACGACCACTTGAATTTTAGCGGGAGAATTCTATGGATTTAGGATCTGTTATGATTGCGATTTTTTTGGTGACATTATAACATTTTTGGTGACATTATAACCTGAATAGCTAGTCTTGACACAAGCTTATCCACATTTTTGGTTTACGGGTTGGTAACCGAAAATCTCCTGACTACAGTCATACGACCTTTGTCGTGATTAATTCCGTGCCCGAAGCATAACCTTGGAGTTTAGACAGTTCCTTATTATAGTCCCGATTTGGCACCCTGCGAATTTTTTGGTTTTCCAATTAAAGATTGAAGATTAAAACATTGGCAGTCCCAAGAAAATATATACAAAGCACTTTACTTGGTTTCTAGAGACATTCTCTTCGAGGAGCTTCAGGGTGCAGGAAGGCATCTCTTTGCCAGTGCATTGGTGTTGGAGGAGAGTATTTAAAAAAATTTAAGTATTTGTGCCGATAGGACTAATCACCCTATTTTTCGCAGAATATGCTCAATAGTTTTATGACAGACCCAGGATATGAAACTTTTGATTGACGTCATTTAATTTGATTGAAACTCATGCTTAGAATTTAATCATAACATGAAACAAAATTTGTATCCCTTCGATTGACTTAAGTTCATTTAGGTCAATTGGTATATTTTTCAAATTTGTAAAACAATCTAGACTCGAGTAAAATCCCGGTTTTAAATTTTTTTTAAATAATTCAACGGAACCGGAGACTGCACTTTTTCTCATTAAATGCGTTGTGTTAACCAAAATATTTAACATCTGGAGCAAATAGTCTTTCGTCACTTGATCTGCGTTTGAATCTCTTTCATTTATTGAAACCTTGATTTGATATTAATTTTCAGTTTAATTTAAATCTTAACCACCGCTGACAACAAAAATTGGATAAATCGATGCTCTTATTAATTTAGATATTAAAGAAAATGCGCTGTCATCACTACATGCACTAAAACTGTATCCTTTTGCGAATCTATGGGTACAGCAGCTGCAATAAAGTCAAAATACAAAATAATTTGAATACTTAATCTAACCATTTCCAAATGTTTTTTGCATCACATTCTTCAAGGTAGGAGGTACAAAAAGAACACAAAAAGGAAACCACAGTATAGAACCGATTGCAAATACCTGATCTATAAGTTTTTTTGGCCAATTCTATTTCCAACAAAAATCGTACCCAATTTACGTGTTCCTGTATAATTTACCTATGATTTGGAGATAGCCGTTTTTGATTCTAACATGCAAGTGGAGATAGCCGTTTTTGAAACTGACAATATTTTTCAATAGTAAAATTAACATGGATTTACGCTTATTTCCAATAAACTGATAACATTTCTGTATAGCAATAATATTAATTAATCAAACTACATCATTAGGTCATTTTGTCGAAAAAGTGGAGATTGCCGGTTTTGATTCTATACCCCTCATATACTCTTCGCTCATAGAGTGAAAGGGTATATTAACTTTGTCATGAAGTTTGTAACGCATTGAAGGAGGCATCCCCGACTATGTAAAAAGTATAGATATATGATCAGCATGACTTGGCGAGTCGATTGAGCGATGTCCGTCTGTCTGTCTATCTGTCTGTGCGTCTCTCCGTCTATTGCAGTGCGTTTTTCTCAGCCGCTATAAAAGCTACAGAACTGAAATTTTGTACACATACTTATTATTGTTGCAGGCTGTTTGTATGTTTGAATCGCTAAAATCGGACAAGGGGATCATGGGGCTGCCATACAAACTTAACCCCCCATTTAGGTTCTTCTGAGGAAAACTTTTTTATATGTGTACCGATTTCAATCAAGCTTCGGTCAAATGTGTTTCTATTGATGACACACAACATATTTAAAAATGGATCAAATCCGACCATGGGGTCATGGGGCTGCCGTACAAACCTAGCCCCCCAAATTAAGTTCTTCTTAGAAAAACTTTTTTTTTATAAACTTATCTGAACCAAACACCTCAAAAATGTTTATCTATTAATACTACAAAACATATGTAACAACGGATGGAATCGGACTGTGGGATCATGGGGCTGCCATAAAAACCCAACCAACCAATTTGGTTCTTTTGAGAAACATACTTTTTGCACCTATTGTAGAAAACCTTGTATTCATATATCTTTATATAAGCGGAAATCCAGAAATTAAAGAAAACGTATTGTGGGAACATTCCCCCCTCCTCCGTTTCCCCCCCTAAAATTTTCTATAAAATGTTTTTTTTATTTATCAACTTATACCAAATAAACATCACACAAATATTGTTTCATCGACGCCACGGAACTTTTGTATGTGAAAACGGAAGGAAAATAATGGGAGAGGAGGATAACACACAAGTCATATGTACGCAAAAAAAAATCTTTTTTTGTCCGCGCCCAAAATTAGCCTCCGTCTCGTTTTGATTTAAAATTGATGGTAAAATACAGTAATAATTCAAACACAAAATAAATTACAATACCTACAGCACGTACGTAAGGAAATGTTCAATCGTAATTTCTGACAAATCAACAAATTTGTACGTGCGTCGTTCTTCTTCCGGATGTACGACATTGTGTTTTATTTCAGGAAACTTTCAGGATTACAGCCGGACGGACTGACGAATGATGTGTGGTGGGCGTGATGCGGACAACAGATTGACGCGACAAGGTGAATCGACGCATTGGTTGTTTCATAATCGTTATGTATATCTATAGATTCCTATATTTTTGCAGGTCATTTAGGCCCGTATTTGTGAACATTCCTTAACTCAAGGAGACCTTGAGTCAAGGATGCCGAAATTCAATAAATTAAATGTAATTTTCCATACTTTTTCATAGAAATCACTAATATTCACGAGTCAATGCATCCTTGATTTAAGGAGAAACTCAAGGAGACCTTGACATTTTCTATAGTCAACCTCACTTGAAGTCAAGGTAGCTACCCACCTTCCTTGAAATAAAATGTATCAAGTCTATTGAAAACTTAAGGTCTCCTTGAGTTTCGCCTTAAATCAAGGATGCATTGACTCCTGAATATAAATGATTTCTATGAAAAAGTATGGGAAATGACATTTAATTTATTGAATTTCGGCATCCTTGACTCAAGGTCTCCTTGAGTCCTCCTCTACACATTCCTACCAAATTTCATAACGATCGGTTAGTGAAAAAATTTGTAAATGTCCGGGACACCCTTTTATCTGGGCCATACCAATTTTTAAGTATTTCATGCCAAAGACTGTTACCATTCTACACATTCCTACCAAATTTCATGACGATCGGTTAAGCCGTTCGCGAGTTATTTAGTGAACAAATTTTCAAATGTCCGGGACACCCTGTTACTTTCGTCCCACCAACTTTTAAGTATTTCGTGCCAAAGACTGTTACCATTCTACACATTCCTACCAAATTTCATGACGATCCGTTAAGCCGTTCGCGAGTTATTTAGTGAACAAATTTTCAAATGTCCGGGACACCATCTTATTTTCGTCCTACCAACTTTTAAGTATTTCGTGCCAAAGACTGTTACCATTCTACACATTCCTACCAGATTTCATGACGATCGGTTAAGCCGTTCGCGAGTTATTTAGTGAACAAATTTTCAAATGTCCGGGACACCCTGTTATTTTCGTCCTACCAACTTTTAAGTATTTCGTGCCAAAGACTGTTACCATTCTACACATTCCTACCAAATTTCATGACGATCCGTTAAGCCGTTCGCGAGTTATTTAGTGAACAAATTTTCAAATGTCCGGGACACCCTGTTATTTTCGTCCTACCAACTTTTAAGTATTTCGTGCCAAAGACTGTTACCATTCTACACATTCCTACCAAATTTCATGACGATCGGTTAAGCCGTTCGCGAGTTATTTAGTGAACAAATTTTCAAATGTCCGGGACACCCTGTTACTTTCGTCCTACCACCTTTTAAGTATTTCGTGCCAAAGACTGTTACCATTCTACACATTCCTACCAAATTTCATGACGATCGGTTAAGCCGTTCGTGAGTTATTTAGTGAACAGACGGACGGACAGACGGACAGACGGACAGACGGACGGACAAAATCGATTTCATAAGGGTTTTTTGTAAAATCTAAAAAACCCTAAAAACGGACATGTGTAATGATATAAACTTCCATATTATCCAATTACAAGGATAAATCTCGACTCCAATTACTCCCTGGGGTCACCCCCATTTTGTAACTGCAGCCGGCCGAATTGAACATTTTCAGAGCTGGTTTGAATTGCAGTTTCTGACATTCGAAAGGAAAATGATGTGACCATTTGACACCAATTCCACTGACATCCCGAAAACTGTAATTATATTAAGTACAAGGACTGAATTGCTTGAAAACTGTTTAAAGGGGAGATGGAGGTTCTGTCAAGTTTCGAATTGAATGAATGAGCTTATTTGTAGGCCATAATACATAAAATTGATAAAATAAATGCTTTACATGAGCATTTTTAAAAGAAACAAAAAATACATACATATAATGAAGTGCTCACTTGTAAAATCTGCTTTTACCGTTGATAGCCAATTGTTAAATTTATTTATTTCACTTTTATTTGCAGCCCTCAGCGAGTTAAGTGAAATGTCATTAACCATTTACATTTGTTGACATGCTCTTCGACTGACTGCTATATAAAATGCAAAACCATGAAACCATGGCATTAAACGCATAAGTTTTTGTAAACTGTGACTTTAAATTGAGTAAAATTATGCCAAAATCGAGAGAAAAAGAGCTGGCTGTCAAATTTAATTTATACGAATTTAATTTACTCAGCAATAAGTGTGTCAGTTAAAAAAAAGGATGGGAAAGGAGCTAATTTATCGGGAAGTCAAGGTTCAAAAGAAATAATCGGAGCTGTTGTGCCACTTTATTTATTTATTATTTATTTTTTTTTTCAGGTAAACATCTTGCCAAATAATTTAATTCTTCCTTACAATAAAATTCCTTACTCAAAAAGTCTTTCAATCCAATTTTTCATCAACGTTAACGTTAAAGGCCGATTGCAATTCTCCACTATTTCATATACACACGTGATTCTACTACTGACACACAGAATAAACTACTTTTTCCCAATTTTCCTTTTTCTATTTGTTGAAAAATGAAATAAATCAGAAACTAGTTTGAAAGAATTGAAAAGCTTGCAAGGACTCGCGTAGTACACACATCGAGCGTGTGTGCAACGTCTACTCATCACGTGTGTACTATAGAAAGTTTTTGTCGAAAAACCGTCAAGGGTGAATGAGGTTTTTAGTTCGTTCGTGATGCACCACCCCACAGTGAGTGTATGTACTCTCTGTGTACTGTACTGTGTGTGAACACTCGCAACTTAATTCGTTCAGCTCACGACCATTGTTACTGGGGAAATGTACAGCATTCTCAATGACACATAATGAAACCTAATTCACTACATTATAAGCTCGTCGATGAGACCTGGGATCAGTCTTCTCTGCTTTTAAGGTGTAAAGTTGGACTACTGTGGCCAGTACGATCGATATTGAGCGTGATCAGTGGTCAGGATATTTTTTTTAGCACAAATCAAAAAATGGGCTAACGCTTGAAGGTTTTGAAACTGTTTCAATTCTGCTTCTCTAGCTGAGATTCCGGAGGAATAGGTTTGGCACAGCGAAGGAAATATTGCATACGTCGAACAACGTGTAGAGTTTCCATAATAAATAAATAACAGGCGCGACATTCCAACATTGGACTAAGGCCGCAGGATGTGTTAGTGACATCCTATTTCCAAGATCTTATCTGCTTTTTGTTGAGGTTATGAGATCAGCATAACGCTCATCAGTGTTATTTATCCCCATAAATGGGTACTCGTTTAACATCTGAGTGAGAGCATAGTCCGTCACAATCTCGTGAGTTCGAAAAACACCATGGAACACGGTGAGATTCGAACTCATGACCCTGTGCACGGAAGGTGCGCGCACGAACCGCTAGACCAGCCAGACCATTTTCCATAATACCCACCTTAATGTTGGGTATTCCTACTTAATAAAAGTTGGACTTGAGACTCTTGAGTGATACGCAGGAGTTAAATCCCTTCAGGCGATAAAACATCTTAGCGAGAACTGAGAAGATTATTGAATCTCCTAAAGATTATGAGTACGCAGAATACTCTCTACACCTGGAAAGTTCGATCCTGGAAGTTTGTGGCGTGAACCAAGAATTAAAGGTTCGTCTGCAACACCGAGCGCAAATGTAAGGAATCGTCTTGGTACTGGAGATAGATGCGTTAAAAATAGTCCTAAGTGAGGGGTTTGTCTGCAGAATACTAAATGTTCTGCACAGCGAGGAAACAGACTTTTACTGGTGATTCAACTGGTCTCCGTTTCTAAAGGGTTTTCCAATAGGGACGCTTGATCTTTGAAATGAAAAAAAAAATACATGTAGGAGAGATATTTGCGAATTTTTTTTTTATTTGAAAGGTCCATCGACCCCATTACATATGGAATATGACATCATTCAAATGACCGCCACGGCTTCGGTTGGTGGCGCGCACACGAAAGGTCCAATTTTCGATGACTCTGGCGCACAAATCGGGCTGTATACCGGTCGATGATAACCAACTTCTTTTGGCCTGAAATCGAGAATATGGATCTGCACAACATGTGGTTTCAACAGGACGGCGCTACGTGCCACACAGCACACGCTACGATGGATGTTCTGCACGAGAAATTTACGGGCATGGTCATCTCGCGCGGAGGCGACGTGAACTGGCCACCGAGATCGTGCGATTTGACCCCGCTGGACTTTTTCTTGTGGGGTTTTCTTAAGTCGCAGGTCTATGCCAACAAACCGCAAACCACCGATGCCCTCAAAGTTAACATACGCCACGCCATCGATCAAATACAGCCCGATTTGTGCGCCAGAGTCATCGAAAATTGGACCTTTCGTGTGCGCGCCACCAACCGAAGCCGTGGCGGTCATTTGAATGATGTCATATTCCATATGTAATGGGGTCGATGGACCTTTCAAATAAAAAAAAAAATTCGCAAATATCTCTCCTACATGTATTTTTTTTTTTCATTTCAAAGATCAAGCGTCCCTATTGGAAAACCCTTTACTTATTAGACCGTAGGTCGTTTATATTCAGTGCTATTTTTGGCTTATCGACTACATATTCAACTTCAAAGTCAATGTCCGTTTTAAATTCTAGCTTTGCTTGGTTCTACAGGATCGCATCTCTTGCCGAAACATACCGAGAAGCATTTTATCTCACATCCACAGCATCCATAGAAAGAAACATTATCCGACAGTCGGCTGGAGACATTTAGGGATGCTTTTCCTCTTCCTCAAAATAGGAGCCCAAGCGCTTCAGATGCTACTCTATCCTATTTATTCAACTCAGAGTCCGATCTCTTTAGCTGCTCAACCCAGCTGCTCCTCTACGCTTCTACAATAACATCGGGAGTGCTAGCTAACCCTCCCTAGAACGAAATCCAACAGTAAAGTTTATAACGAAGTTGGGTAGGATTGCATCCTATTTCCAATGGTAGTTTTTTGCTCATTCGACTTTATGTGCCGGGACGCGCGCCGCACAGTGGGGCGAAATCAATGATTTTTCGGACATCGCATATTTGTGAAGATGTCCTGTTGTAAAATGTACCACGTAAATGACTAAAATTTGAACTTGTTTCTGCTGAATCGAATGGCGGACTCCATTTTCAAATAGGCCCTGTCTGAAAGAAGATATAGCGGTTTTAAGGATGCTTTCACCAATCCCATAGTATAGACAATTTACCGTTTCTCCTTCCTGATGTTACAAATGATATTAATAGATAGTACGACTCATTTAGAGAAAAATATTATATGCCCATAATGCTCTCTCATTTACCGTTACAAAACTGCATCATTATTTATGAAATCTTTGGGAAAGCTAGAGTAACCAAACAAATCCCAAATTTTATCTGTCTTGCTGTGTGCAATTTAGCATTTGGATTAAGGTCCTAAAAATATATACATTTTATGTAATTTGACTGCTCTCACATTAGAGAATTCACTGTTATTTCGAAGATATAGGAATTCACACTTTGAAAATTTACAAAATTTATTTGACATAGAAAATGCAAACGTTAATATCATAACGGTTCTTTGAACGGATAAATCTGAAAAATTCACAAAAGTTGCTCTTTTCGTATTTAGTCCTGTCGAAGGATATTTGATTAGAAACTTAGTAGCATAATTTGAGCGTATTAGTTTAATTCAGCCAAGAGTTATGACTAATCTTACATAATTTCTACCTATAATTTGTAGGGGAGGTGCGGGACCTGTTGCTCCGATTTGCCCCACTTTCAGTATCATGTGAGCTTATAACATTGCCAGCATGCAAACACAATTTAAAGTTCAAAGTTGCATCAGAGTGAAAGTTATTTTGCGAAAAGGAAAACATGAAAAACAGAGGTTAGTCGATAAAAATAGCTATACTGTGGTCGGGGTCGCAGGTGGTCGCAGCCAAACTTTGTTTTTGATGAAATAACAAAAATATCAAGGTTTTTGGCTAGAATCGTTAAAATTAACCGTTATGTTCTTTGTTAGATACGTAGATACCATAACAAGGCCCTCTTATCCAAAGGCCAATCGTGAAAAGCATATTTATGTGCCATTTTATTAGGTAAGGTGGTTGGTACGGGTACTTGAAATCTTGGTGTCATATGCCAAAAATGCATTTCTTATTGAACAAAACTGACAACCAATACCGTAACAACTAAAAAATTATTAACAATGGTTTTCGATAGCTTACACTATATAGTGTAAAGTCGTAGTAATTAAATCTGCGATATTTGGATTTCGTCTAATTGCCTATGTCCGAATTTTTGTTCTAGTCGCCCCACTGTGCGTCGTGGAACTTGTATGATGAAGTTTCAACATTTAAGTACTATCGCACAAAATCAACGATCTGAGCTGTGGATCTCGAGAAGTCAAATGCAGTCGGGTTAAAGAAAAAAACGAGACCGAGGCTAATTTCGGGCGCGGCCGAAATTTGAATACCCTTCACTCTCCTCGGGCTAAAAGTTTTTTGGGGCAAACCTATGACTTGTATTTAATCCTTCCCCATTCTTTTCCTTCTGTTTTCGCATAATATTTGATATTGACAAATTCTGTGGCGTCGATAAAACAATATTTGTGTGAGGTTTGGTTGGAATAAGTGGTAAAATAAAAAAAAAATATCTCAGAAAACTTTATTGGGGGGATGCGGGAGCATGGCCCCATAGTACGATTCGATTTGTTTTACTTTTTTTTTGTTTTGATAAAGACGCATTGAGGTTTTTTAAATTGGTGTAGAAAAAAATGTTTCTTAGAAGATCCAAAATGGGGAGGTTGGGCTTGTATAGTAGCCCCATGACTCCATAGTCCGATTATTTATGGCATCAATTGAAGTGCACTCTTACGAGTTTTGGTTGAAAGTGGTGCACAAATAAAAAAGTTGTTCGTAGAAGAACTCAATTTAGGGGTTGGCTTTGTATGATATCCCCATTACCCCATCGTCCGATTCCATTCATTTTTACACATGTTTTGTGGCATCAAATGAAATGCACTTTTATGAGGTTTGATTGAAATTGGTGGACAAATAAAAAAGTTTTTCTTAGAAAAACTCAATTTGGGGGCTGGGTTTGTATGACAGCCCCATGACCCCACAGTCTGATTCCATTTATTCTTACTTATATTTTGTGGCATCAATAGAAACACATTTTTGTGAAATTTGGTTCAAATTGGTGCACAAATGAAAAAGTTTTTCTTAGAAGAACCTAATTTGGGGGGTTAGGTTTGTATGGCAGCCCCATGACCCCATGGTCCGATTTTAGCGATTCAAACATACAAACTGCCTGCAATGAAAAGAAACATGTGTGCAAAATTTCAGCTCGATAGCTTTTAAACTGGCCGAGTAAAACGCGTAGCAACAGACGGACAGACGGACAGACAGACAGACGGACATCGCCCAATCGACTCAGCTCGTCATGCTGATCATATATATACATATTTTATATGGTCGGAGATTCTTCCTTCAATGCGTTACAAACTTCATGACAAAGTTAATATACCCTTTACTCTACGAGTGAAGGGTATAATTAAACAAGACCAAAGTGCTTAGTCCGAGTGGAAATTCAACTCCACTCATAAATGGGAGAAACATATAAATTTACTTTTTCAAGGAGGAGAGTGTACTTTCTGACAACACACAACCACCCCCGCCGCGATGGCTCAATAGGATGAGGAATGCTTGAAGGCTGAAAGAATGAAGGAAGCATTTGCAGACGCATGGTTATCATGGTTGTCATCGACCATTTTTTTAATGAGTCGTAAAGAATAAGTAGTACAAGTCTACAGTTAGGCCAGTCAATAGAGAGTTTTACACTAACGTAAAAACCACCGTATACGTAAAACAAATTTTACAAGCAAAAACACCCGCGCGAATAACACGTAAAACTTATACGAGAGTTTTTAACTAATGTTATGACAACTAAAAATCGCGACCCGACAATTTCGACTGTTTAGAGAACATCAACTATACGGAAATATACCCATGCCTACTTGGGACATGCAAAATTATGATATACTGTTACGTATACGGTACGCAAGCGAATTTTTATATGGAATGTCAAATTATCTCGTACTATTTCCAACGTCTTGCTAAAACTCTCTAATTACCGATTTTAAGGTTTGTGTTCGTAGAGACGACTCATGGGATCATCGCTCAGCGATCGAAGTGAAACCAACGGTTTTGAGCACTATATGGGTATATTTTCTATACAGAAATGTTCCTTTAGTCTATAGTCGATACTAGGAAATTAGAACCATTCAAAAAATATTCACTCTTTCCCCGTAAGGGGGAAGATAAAGGTTGAAAGGCTTCGGCTAATTCCTATATCTTCTTCAGTTGTGGCATAACTGCGGACCCTTAGCTATGCAGGAGGAGTTTCATAGGAAAAGGACTTCGGCCAATTCCTATGTCTCTCTACGGGGCGTTACTCTCCCGCATTATCCGAGTAACCGCTGCGCCTGAGTGCTGCATTAACATCTGCAGCGTCTCAGGTTACTTAACGTGATAGGTGACAGAAAACATTTAAGTCAACCACTAAAGCAGCATCTTCGAGGCATGCCCATGATGGCCTTTACTCAACGATTAAACCCTATCATGGTTTAGCGATGTGCCGACAACTCATCCTAAGAAAAACTTCAAGTCAAGAAACCTGAAACAAAAGCCTCGGATTGGACGGATACAAAACAACGACGACTCCGCAAACGAACAACTGATTACTCTTTCGGATCCTGGAATGTACGCTCCCTGAATAGACCGGGAGCCTTAAGGGCCCTCCTGGATCAGGTAGAACAATACAAGCTGAGCATAGTTGCAATCCAGGAAACTAAATGGCTCAAAAGCGAGATTAACGACCTCAATTCGCACACTATTTTTACGAGTGGTAAAGAGGAGGGCAACAAGGAGTTTGGAGTAGCTTTCATCGTGAATAAGCAGCTGAAGGACCACGTTATCGGCTTCAAACCCATCAACGAGCGGCTATGTGCGATCCGCATTAAGACCCGTTTCGCTAATCTCTGGCTCATTAATGCGCATGCCCCTACAGAAGTAAAAGAAGACGCGATTAAGGACGAGTTCTACAACGACCTAGAAACACTCTTCGACTCACTTCCATCAAACGACGTCAAGCTGCTGCTAGGAGACTTTAACGCCAAAGTCGGAAATGAAAGCTGGCATAGGGGAACTACTGGAGGTCATAGCCTCCACGAAGAAAACAACAACAACGGTCAGCGACTTATCGACTTCGCGAGCGGCAGAAACCTGGTAATAAGCTCTACATGCTTCCCTCATCGACGAATCCATAAGCAGACCTGGAAGTCTCCAGATGAATACACCGTGAACCAGATCGACCACGTACTGACCAGCAAGAGATGGGCTTCTAATGTCCTAGATGTTCGATCCTATCGAGGAGCCAACTGTGACACCGATCACTATTTGGTGAAGACGACCTACAGGTGCAGAATCTCTTCGGTGCACCTAACGAGAATCAACCCTGCCAAGATCTTCGAGGTTGACAATTTGATTGATGATGCCACGGCGGCTGCGTATACAACAGCACTAGAGGAAAAACTGTCGCCCATGCTTGATGACATCAACAATTTAGGCATCCATGAGTTCTGGGAGGAGCTCAAAGACAGCATCAAGGGGGTCGCAGAAGAGGTCGTGGGCTATAAAGGCCGGCGCAGACGAGCAGACTGGTTCGACGAAGAATGCAGGGCCTCGATTGAGGCGAAAAATGAAGCCTATCGCCAATACACACAACGCGCATCCCGAGCCAAGAAAGAAAGATATAACGAGCTTCGGCGAGTATCTAATAAGTTAATTAGACGTAAGAAACGCAAACATTTTGACGAGCAGTTACAGCAAATAAACCAAAGATTAGCCAGTAAGAACATTAGACAGGCGTACAAACTTATTAATAATGTTAAGAACGGATATCAACCCAGGACAAGCCTATGTAAGGACAAGGATGGTAACATCATCAGCGACATCGAAAGCGTCAACAAACGATGGGCCTCGCATTTTGAAGAGCTCCTCAATGCACCATCAACATCCCCCGCGGAGCCAGCTCTTGAGCAGTTAGCCGAACCAGGCCCTCCCGTTCTACCCCCAACAGTAGAGGAGGTGAGTCTTGCCATACAGTCGCTTCAAAATAATAAAGCGCCCGGCGCTGACGAGATCCCAGCAGAACTGCTGAAGCATGGTGGAACGTGCCTGACCAACGCAATACATGTGCTACTGCTGAAAATATGGAACGACGAGGAAATCCCCGAAGATTGGCGCAAAAGCATAATCTGCCCAATCCACAAAAAGGGTGACAAGCTGAAGTGTGAGAATTACAGGGGCATATCATTAGTTTGTACGGCCTATAAGATATTATCTAAAATTCTTGAAAAGAGAATTAATCCGTACGCAGAACGAATCATTGGCGAGTATCAAGGCGGCTTCAGACCTGGTCGATCAACGACCGATCAGCTTTTCACAGTGAAGCTACTACTCCAAAAGTGCTGGGAATATAACATCGACGTATACCAAATCTTTGTCGACTTCAAGCAGGCATACGACAGTATCGATCGAAGTGTACTGTACAACATTATGCTGAATTTTGGTATACCGGCAAAGTTAGTGCGACTCACAAGGATGACGATGACTAATACCGTCTCGCAGGTCAGAGTGCAGAATCGACTCACTGACCTATTTGAAACTCGTACTGGACTCAAGCAGGGCGACGGGCTGGCGCCGACGCTCTTCAACCTTGCTTTGGAGTATGTAATTCGAGCCATGAATATGGACAGCAGCGGAACGCTACTCATCAAGTCGACTCAATTAGTAGCGTACGCCGACGATATCAACATCATGTCTCGAAGGTTGGGTGATGCAGAAAGCCTTCTGCATAACCTCAATAACGCCGCAAAGGAAGTTGGACTACATATCAACGAAAGCAAAACAAAGGCCATGATGCAATCGAAAACAAGGACGCCAGCAAATTCAAGCATCATAGTGGGGGACCTTAATATCGAGTATGTAGACAACTTCAACTATCTGGGTTGTAACTTATCAAAGGACGCCAACGAAACCGACGAAATTAAGCGCCGGATACAACTACCCAATAAGACATATTTCTCGGTCCTCCCTATAATTAATTCGAAACTTGCGCACAGGAACACGAAGCTCCGCGTGTACAAAACGATCATCCGACCCGTGCTATGTTATGGCTGCGAAACATGGACCCTCACCCAAGCCTCCGAAATTTTGCTAGACCGATTCGAACGAAAGGTCCTTCGGCGAATTTTCGGGGCCGTTCGCGAGCGAGACCAATGGCGTAACCGGTACAACCATGAATTGTATCAATTGTACGATGAGCTGGAAGTATCGAAAATCGTGAAGCTTCAACGTTTGCAATGGGCGGGGCATGTACAACGGATGGACGATAATCGCATGCCAAAGAAAGTGATGAACGCACAACGAATTGACGGAGCGAGGTTGCGTGGACGACCGAGAGCTCGCTGGGAGAACTCCGTAGGTGAAGACGCCCAACAGCTGCTGGGCTTCCGAAACTGGAGGACGAGGTCACGTAACCGCGACAATTGGAGGTCAACGATTCAGGCGGCCAAGGCCCGACGTCGGGCTATCGTGCCACATTGATGATGAAAAAATATTGAAATACGGCTCGAAATTGGATGCAAAACTACGATCGCTGAGCGATGATCCCATGAGTCGTCTCTACGAACACAAACCTTTAGGTCGCAAAAAATTGCTCGGGTCTGGTTTTTTGGGATATTGTTAGGATAGATACCAGAAGTGTACCACTAAGTTTGCAACTTCGAAAAACCTGTGCTAACCCTGTGACCCTCAAAAAACCTCAAAATTTTCGGACTTTTTTCATATTTTTGTTTGTAATTTCTAAAAGGTGCTTCCTACAAGTAAGTCGTCCAATGCACTTTTAAAGCTAAGAAAATCTTCTTTAATTTGAGTGTAACTCCAGCTTTGTAGGAGCAAAGGATCCCAAGGTACAGCACTTTAAAAAATGTGCATTTTTTGTAAAAAAAAGTCCGAAATTGTATTTTAGGAGGTTTGTATGACAGCCCTATGACGTAATGTTCCGATTCCATCCATTCCTATATATGTGTTGAGGCTTTACTAGGAACACATTTGGGTGAGGTTGGCTTAAGATTGGTTCATAAAGAAAAAAGTTTTTCTTCGAAGAACCTGATTATCAGGGGTTGGTTTGTATGACAGCCCTATGACCTAGTGTTGCGATTTCATCCGTTTCTAGATATGTTTTGAAGCTTTACTAAAAAACACATTTGGGGGAAGGGTGGTTAAGATTGGTCCATAAAGATTTTCTTAGAAGAACCTAATTTCCAGAGGTTGGTTTGTATGACAGCCCTATAACGTAGTGTTCCGATTTCCGATTTCCTAGATAGTTTTTGAGGTTTAACCAGGAGCATACTTGGGTGAAGTGACATAAGCGGGCGCGCAGCGGTAATTTACCGCCCTCGTCTTTTCCCCTCCATTTGCGCTCAACAGTACAACTTCCATTCTCATAATTATGGTTAATTGAAAGAAGAGCATGTCCCAAATAAGTTATTATCATAAAAACTATTATCTGGTGAACAATAAAACAAGTTCTGCAGTTTTAGCGAAGCACGTCACTTCAGTGATATTACACAGAGCCCACACATTTTGAACACAACTATATACCAAAATATACCATCTCCGAACGTTTGATGACCGCTGGAAAGCTATGAAAGGTAAAATTTACCCAACATTTTATTGTATCGTATGTATAACAGTATGACTTAAGAATACATACTTCTCCCACCTCGATCCGGCCAACGGGAGAAAAGCTATGCGTGTTTATATGATCAGGGCGGTAAATTACCGCCCGCGCGCCCGCTTGAAGGTTAATCTGAGTGTAACCCCAGCTTTGTAGTTACAAAGGATCCCAAGATACAGCACTTCAAAAAAATTTTTTTTTTTTTGTAAAAAAGTCCGAAATTGTATTTTAGGAGGTTTGTATGACAGCCCTATGACGTAATATTCTGATTCCATCCATTCCTAGATATGTTTTGAGGCTTTAATAGGAACACATTTGGGTGAGGTTTGGTTAAGATTAGTTCATAAACAAAAAAGTTTTTCTTAGAAGAACCTAATTATCAGGGGTTGGTTTGTATGACAGCCCTATGACCTAGTGTTCCGATTTCATCCGTTTCAAGATATGTTTTGAAGCTTTACTAAAAAACACATTTGGGGGAAGGGTGGTTTTTTTTTAGAAGAACCTAATTTCCAGAGGTTGGTTTGTATGACAGCCCTATAACGTAGTGTTCCGATTTCACCCGTTCCTAGATATTTTTTGATGCTTAACCAGGAACATACTTGGGTGAAGTTTGGTTAATATTGGTACATAAAGAAAAAAAGTGTTTCTTAGAAGAACCTAATTTTCAGGGGCAGCCCTATGACCCCATGGTCTGATTCCATTCGTTCCGACATATTACAGCTAAGTAGCTGGTTTATAACTTCATGTCACATGACTTTCTTCGTAGAATGCGCATTTAAGCAGATATATTCAGCTCGGAACATGACTGAAATTACAATTTCGAACTTTTTTACAAAAAACAATGTTTAAAGTGCTTATCTTCGGATCCTTTGTCCTAAAAAGCTACACTCATATAAAGAAGATTACACTCACTCACATTGAAGAAGATTTTCTTAGCTTTAACCATGCAGTGGACAACTTACTTGAAGAAAGCACCTTTTAGAAATTACAAACAAAAATATGAAAAAAAGTCCGAAAATTTTGAGGTTTTTTTAGGGTCACGGGGTTTTTTCGAAGTTGCAAACTTGGTGGTACACTTCTGGTATCTATCCTAACAATATCCCAAAAAACCAGAGCCGAGCAATTTTTTGCGACCTAACGCCTTATATTTCGGTTTATTGACTGGCCGCCTAATTCACAATTCGACAATACTAATTTTTGGTAAAATGACAAATTTCTCTTAGTAAATTCCACCTGATATGATCTTGTGCAATTGAAAATACTGTAAAAAGGGGTACCTACATAATTCTAAAATCCTTTTATGACTGGCATTTCTGTAATTACGACATGTACCAAATGTACAAAGAACTAGATTTATATAACTTAGTATACAAAGATATGTGTTACCACGGGGATCAATTCCCTTGATCCCCCTCCTTGCCTACGCTACTGAACAGAACATTGAGAACTTTAGGGTTCCATGCTCCTTGCTTTACCAAGGTTCCAGGGGGCGGAGTTGTAGTTTGGCTCATCATTTGCCTTAAAACCGAATTCCGCAAGTATGTACAGCATTGGGTCTCGGGAGTCTGGTCACCTTATCCTGTACTATATGGCTGGGTGTTTGTACCGTTAAAAATGGGATAACCGTCAGTCAGGGATGTCGAATGTGTTTGTGTGAATTGTATGTGCTCGGGGTGCGGAAAACGTTTTTCACGTATTTCACAGAATTCAACGAATTAAATAAACAAGCTTTGAAGAGTAAATCAATAGGATGCGAAAGCACACGAGATTAAATAAGTGCATACCACGTTGTTGTCGCTGATCGTGGGAAAACGGACGAGTGGCAGCACAACATAATCTGAATAATGAATGGCACTTTTTAACTATTCAACGCGAGGAATTAAAAATTAGTAAAAATAATACGAGTAAGAGAAATTTGCATAAATCGCTTTAAGTCCTGGCCAATATTGAGGCCACGCGAGACCCATGCCGAACCCAGACTCTGTCATAAGTGTGAACTTTGTTAAATGCGTATATAATAAATTGTTTTGGTAATACATATTTGAAGAAAAAAAAATGTTTAATATACTTTCAAAATAATTAAAAGTACAAGGTAACATCTGCCCCAAAAGGAAATATCCCTCGAAAATGCTCGATTTATAGGAACAATTCCTATCTAAACCAAACTTTGTTCAAATATCTGTTTCCCATCCTTCAACTGTACCCTTATGCAAATATTCAGCCATAGCAAAAGGCACATTGAATTGTATGTTCTTCCAATCCAATCAACATATGTTTTTGGTTTCTATACACAGCACAACCTTTCACTGGAAATGACCTAATAGCTCTAAAATTTAAAAATACTGTACATCCTTCTCGTATATTTCAACGACAAGAGACAAACAGAAATCTGCCAATACAATATTATTTCACAAACCATTAAAGCTATCCTCGAACTTCTTACTCCGAATGTCTCCGAATAAATTGGGGTTCATAGATTTAGGCAAAACCATGTAGTATGTAGATTCGTGTCATCTTTGCTTTATACCGATTCCACATGTATATTAATCGACCACCATTACTATACGCACAACAACTTAACTATTTGCCAGAAGGAGCACATAAATCAAGTTAGGCGGGTATTGTGCAAAAGCCTTTCAAATAAATATTATCTCTGAACTCTGAGAGAGAGAGAGATACCCGATAGTGTAGTACCTACATGCTTAACGTCCTGGGCACTTTTGGCCTATTCGAAACAACCTATGATCCCTTCAAGAAATCGCATCGAGCTTATCCTTTTCTTGTCATATATATATTATCCCGCACGCTATGGTGTACCAAGTCAGGAAGTGGCTTGTTTAACAATTCCATGTACGTAGGAGAATTTAGTCTTTTCATATGGAGCCCCGTATGAATGAGCTCAGGAGACAAGTTCTTAGCTGAACTCTACTACTACTACTCTACTGCTATGGACTATAATTATTATTAGGTGGAAACGTGTCCCTGATGGTCGACAAATTATATATACAAATTTTGCTGTAAAGTTTTTCGTACCATGTTTTGGCTTTTGTTTGTCGGCATTTTGGCTAGGTGTTATCGAAAAGTCTGTTGCGGAGTAACCCATTGGGTATTATGTCAAGAGATTTAAATCAGTGCGAAAAGTTGTTCGTAGTAGAAAGGGCAAGCCCAACTTGTTTATGTCATTTTTTCTGAAGAGTTATTATCAAGTTTTCGGAATATTTTCTCGTTTTTGGATATCGATAGAGATAGCAAGCCTGTACGCTTGTCGTGGATAATTCGCTTTTTCCGCTTTCGTTGATCGAACTATGGGTGACAACCCACTATCTAGTCAAGGTTTCCGTTTCAGTATCTGCAGCGCCAAATTTTGATGATGCCATTTCATTAATATGAAACGAACGAATCTGCAATCCTATTTCGCGAAATCGTAACGGTTCTAAATATATTCTATGTAGAAATTCGACTTTCTGTGAAGCCAGTTAAGTAATTTGATAAGAAATAGGGGATATTTACGCTTTACTCATTGGGGAAAGTGTTCGACGCCATAAAATTTACGTTTAATTTTAATCAGTACCACAAGAATAGTCAATTTTACCAGTTTGACAAAGATGTTAATAACATGAAAAATCGAAATATATTTGCTAGCAAAAATTGTAAATTTTGCTAGACAGGGAGACAAATTAATTTTAATAAGTTATTTTTAGTGCAATGCTATTCATTCACTTCAATATGTAGTAAAAATATCCCCAATTTCCCATTAAAAACTGAACTACCCCATAGAAATGTCACACTTTGACATTGAATATCTGGAGAACCGTTACGATTTCGCGAAAATGGATCGCAGTTTCGTTCGTTTCAGGCCAATATTAATAAAATGGCATCATCAAAATTTGGCGCTGCAGTGCAGATACTGAAATGGTGGCGACTTATTGCATTTTATTCGGAGACCTGCAGCTATAAATGAATCATAGATGATTTTTTCACAAACGTCACCGTTATACAGGAAGTGGCTAGTTACAGTATACTTTTCCGTAGATGTAGTGCAGATACCGTTTTAGTGGTCGAGTACAGGCAGCCCTCTCTGAAGGGCGCACATCGACATAGATGCTTCAAAACCGTATTTCTCGCTTAATTTACCGTTATAGAAATACAGTCGACGACGTTTAATGTGATCAAATGGGGATCTTGGTTTTCTGATAATAACAAACGAATGATAAAAGTAGGCGATCATGTATTTTGAGTATACCTAGTACGGTTGTTACCAATAAGAACAGGGCTAGAAAGGTGGTGTTTACCATTCTTTTTGGCACATGAATCAGGGTTTGGTAGGGATATTACAAAGCGTGCCATCATTTTTCGCAATTCGAAGCAAATTCTTCAATGAATGGACAGTTTTCATCAAATAGCTTAATGCCTAATCGAATGGAAAAACGATACCACGGAATACCATCGAAAAAGTTTCCAAAGTTTGTAATTTCACAAAAGAAGCTTCTCCACTAGGAGCTTTTTCGGATTTTCATCTTGTAAAGCAAACCAATAGAAATCGGTTTTCTGGTTTTGAAAAAAAGGACGAAAACTGATAGCATTAACACTCCTCCCAGCGGCAAATTTTTACAACTCTTGTCGGCGGCAAAGGTACACCTGTACCTTAGTACATTTTGTATGAAAATCTTCACTGTTTGTATGAATTTGGATCCCTTAAAACCCTTAAATTATGTTGACTAGTCACAAATTCTCTCTCGATTACCGTAACTCCTAGTGGAGCATGGTGCGTTGATGACTACCGTGTGTAGTCATCAACGTTACAAAGATAATTGAATTCGGAGTGTGATACGGTTGTCAGCACTTCCTAGTCGCATTGTTAGTTTATTATTCTACGATAAGAATATTTCTTATCATCTTCTTCTGAATAATAAACTTGCGACGAGTCGTGCCGAGTTTGGAAACTCGTTTCTCTATGAGTGTCTATTTCATAGAGTGGCGACCGAACCATCACGGCCACAGAGCACAGTCACAAATTAGTAATTGTTTTTTGTCGAGGTGCATGTTTTGAGAAGTTGGGATTATGAGGATTTAATTTTTGGAGTGGGTAAATTTACAAAATAGGTAAAAAAAAATTTAGAGTAAATAGAAAAAAGGGGCCTCCTCGAATTTCAATTTGAAAAAGTCTAAGGCCCGTATTTATGAATATACCTTAACTCAAGGAGACCTTGAGTCAAGGATGCCGAAATTTTTCGATTTTTTTTTTCAGAATGTATGAGTAGAGGCAGTCCGGGAAAGTTGACCATATGGGAGATTTGAACCATTTGAGTTTATACAGAATCACCGACGATTATTTGAGTTACATTTGCTTGGCATCCTTTTTGTGGAAGAAAACGTTAAGCCTTTTCGTGAAATTGTTTTGTTCCGAAATACGGTCCAATTTTTTTTTAGTACAGTCAAACCTGTCTAATTGGACCACTGACGGGACCGATCAAAATCGGTCCGATTAGCAGGTGGTCCGCAAAGGAAGTTGGACTAAATTTTTTTTTTTTCAATAAGATATATCCACGAAAGCAAAACAATGGCCATGATGCAATCGAAAACAAGGACGCCAGCCAATTCAAGCATCACAGTGGGGCACCTCAATATCGAGTGTGTAGACAACTTCAACTATCTGGGTTGTAACTTATCAAAGGACGCCAACGAAACCCACGAAATTAAGCGACGGTAATAAGACCATAAGTCCATCAGATCTAGATTATATTGTTTTTTAGCGAAGAAAAATAGAGTAGTCCTTTTCGAAATGGAAAGTTTGCACAGACAGTTCGACAGTTTTTCAGAAAATCGTACAGGTTTCGATACCATTTCGATGCAAGTAAGCAATTAACCCGTTGGCATGGCGGATGAAGGATCAAATTGACCCGAGCTATTTTAAAATTTTAATTTTTTAGGGTAAAAAAAATAAAACTACTGAAATCTGTTGCCAAATTTCTAGCTAACGTCCACGTCTCATTTAAAGAGTAACCGATATCCAGATTTTAACAAAAATCTGTTTCTTTAGGTGCTTGATACTCTGTAGCGGCACCAGCAGAACACGTTTAGATAAGGGAGGCTCATGTAAAAATCCAGCTTTCTTCTAATTTTTCCGAAGTTAGGTCAAAGTTGTTTTTAGATATCCTGGCGTACTTATTTCTATAAATGCTTCTTACATTTCCATGTTAGCTGTTTGCACTTTAGATTGGATAATAAAATCAGGATGCCAGCATGACGGGAGTCAGTTTATAGAACGCCTCCTAAGTTTACCATATGAAATAGTTCTATACATATCCCTGTTCAAATTTTTTCTAATAAACTAGAATTTTGGTACAATTCATAATTGCTACTTCTCATTGGTCAAAGACAACAACACTTCTCCAACCGCACTCGAATTGAGTTCAGACGACCTGCTTTCTTTACTTGAGTTGACGCATCACCAGTTCATTTGCATTTATGTATAAAAATTTATTGGATTTAAGTACCTACACTGTGCCACAAGCTAACTGCGCCTACACATTTAGTTGCGTTACGGTCAAGATCATGGCAATTGAGAAAAGTGACTGTAAGTGGACCAGAGGAATTTGCGTGGCTATCTAAATTGGATGCGATCTCACAATCGGATTCACAACAGCTCTTCAGTTGAAAGCTTTAAAACATAGTTGAAGCTTGATTTCCGGGTGTTTTAGCTTAGAGCGCCCATATTTTCTATACAAACACGTGTAATGACGTATTCGGGACAAATTGAAATGTTTACAATTTGATTGAATACGTAATACGCAGAATACAACAATGTTTCTAATTCATAGTTCAATTCACTTCTATTTCTTTGCGTGAATTAAATTTTGAATTTCTCTCATTTAATTTAAATTTTTCTATTCATAAGGATAATTGAGTTGCACGCTGTTAACCCATTTTCGGCTTTTCTATATCCAAAATTTGCATACTGCCAATTACACAAACGATTTACCAGTAAAATTTTGCAATATAGCAGTGCAGCTAACTTCATTTCTGCAGAATGCATCCGAATAATCGAATCGTTCAACCACTCTGACATTCTCCGCGGAGCTGGATGCGGCATGAGCATGACATGCACTAAAAAAATCCTTTTTTTTCTGGTTTTGTACATTCAATTTGTTAAATATGATCCAAATTGAGAGAGTCCTGTTGCTTGTGAATTTTTTGCCGTTTCTTCGCATATGAATGTTTTTCCGTATACTCTGTGATTGCCATAAAAATGAATATTTTATCCAAAAATTCGTCATTTGTATTCGACAAATGCCGAATATAGTTGAATATGAAGGACATGGACCTTGGGATGAGCATTATAGTAGCTTCGCCGCGCGGTCCACATTTTCCTTCCAGTCAGGATGTTGATTTTTCTTCTTAGCAGCGACTTCAGGGTGGTTGGTCCAGATCCAGGCTGGCAGCCATTGTCTGCTATACTACGAGTATATCCATTCTCCAAGTTGCCGACGTCGCATCGTCGTCATCATCGTGTTGTATCCTTGTTGTCGTTTCCGGCTCCAACGAGATACGATACGGTCAAGCTAATTAAATTAAGGAATATGAATGTTATCATTTGCTAAAGAAATCTCTCACTGGGGACACCCAACAAGGAAATATCATAATGGCGTATTATTGCTCGGAGATTATGCTAAGACATCCTTGTGGAATAATATGCAATTTTGCATGCTTATGATAATCGAAAGGAAAGCGTACATTCAGCGAATAATCTGTTTTGAAGACGACATTTAAACTGATTAAATTGAGCATTTCCAAGAACGTGAAAGGAATTGGTCGCGGAGGCGCGGTGCGGCGATGCCCCAGAGAAACTTTTTGGGGAGTGATTTTGCTGCGATAGGCATAGATGAATATTATTCTTTAATATGTGTTCGTTTGGAAAGTTTTCGAAATATATATACGAGTGCAGTAAGCGTATTAAACTTATCTGATATTTATCCTCTTCTTTAAATATTTATCAGATTAGTGCGACAATCTTCTTCAAACTGCAAAGTGGTTTCACAGACTGTATACCTCTGATTTTTGCGTTGCTTTTGTACATTTTAATGACGTTTAATATAGAGAAAACATCGGGCTCCTGCTGCCAGTAGACATAATGCTCGTATGGTCAAGAACACTCATTGAGGACAATCTCCCATATTGTGGGTTCACACGATGAAACTAGCTTTATCGCTTAAAACTTCATCCAAGTTCAGAGCTCTGGCTTCACGCAGAGCCAGTAAATTGGAGGCGAGCAGGTAAGCACGTTATTGTATTTGAAGGTCACGCACGGAATAATTATGTAGTTTTCGTGCCTATAATCGCGTCTCAAACATCGCGAGGTATCAAAAAACCGAAGGAGTCGCTAGTATAACCGCGGATCTTCCCAAAGGTAAGCTCGAAAAATTGGCAAAAAGCCGCTAAGGCGCATGTGACTCAACTATTTCGAGCTTCTTTCGGCCTTTGGTAGCTCAGTCAGACGACACTCTATTCTCTGGATTCCCATTGGACTATGTGAATTGCAACAGTTATGTTGAACCGAAAGCAATGGTCATCTCACAGTCCGGATATATGACCTACCCGTATATATGTACACTCAAACGAATAGAATCCCTGCCGAAATTGAAAACGAGACCAAGGCTTGGATTGGATACCCTGAAATTTGGTTGAAATTGGTGCACAAATAAGAAAGTTTTCTTAGAAGAACCTAATTTGGGGAGTTAGGTTTGAATGGCAGCCCCATGACCCCATTATCCGATTTGACCGATTCAAACATACAAACTGCCTGCAGCAACAAAATGTCACCTCCATAGCTTTTAAATTGGCCGAGTAAAACGCGTCGCAACAGACGGACAGACGGACACCGCCCAATCGACTCCCCAAGTCATGCTGATCATATATGTATACTATATGGTCGGAGATGCTTCCTTCAATGCGTTACAAACTTCATGACAAAGTTAATATACCCTTTCACTCTATGAGCAAAGGGTATAAATATTGTCAGCTGTTGTTTCTTTTGAAAACTCGTGAGGGAAGGGAATTAATCTATCGATAAATCAATCTGGGAGGCACGTTTCTATGTGAAACCAAATCAGATCTATCCAATCTAAACTTTTCCCCATTTTTAAGACTTCGTTTTAGGTAAGAGGAAGAAACCCTTTGCTTCCGAGTAACATATCCACTTCTTCCCAGCTCGCACAAAGCTTTTTAAGCTGCGACTAGAGGAATGATGCATATGTTGATTTTCGTCGAATTAGGCTACGGGAGTCGCAAGGCAACTTCGACCAAGAGATGACACCTCATTAAGCAGATGGACAGAACTATGGAGTGATTGGCGACTAAGAAGCAGCAAGAGAATAGGATATGTGTGACTACTAAAAGGCATAAGGTGTACATCAATCCTTAGTTCGTCGATGGGCTTTGTTTAGCTTCACCAAGAGGAGCGAATTACTCCCTATCGAATGATCAGCTGATTGAAACTCAAAATGCTGGTATATTGGTCTCTAATTTTCTGGCTTATACCAAGGTCCAGATTTGGTAGCTTGCCGAAACTGCGGTATATACCATTTCTCAGTCAAGTTCATAACTTTGAAGCATTAAGTTTGTAAGTTTGGAATATCATTCGGGAGCTTAAATCGGCCGAGTTTTTTCAACGTGTACCGTAAATTCAATGGGACATCAGATTAGGTACATTTTAATCAGTTTGTCTCAATAAATTAACAAGATCTGATATGATTAACCAATAATAGGATGGATCCCATTTGTTTTATATAACGTCCTATTGCATTAATGGGATAGGCCTTTTAATTGAATTTTAAGCATATAGATGTATTTGGCAAGAAAACCAACATCATGCTCCATAGCCGAGATCGTTCGGTTGCCTCCCCGTGACTTGGTATGTTTTACTCGGCCTGGCCAAATATCGTGATTCCTAAAAAAATCCACTATGACGTAGCGTTAAAAGTATAATAATATGGGACTTATAAAAAATATAGTTCGATCAGATTACGAGTGAAACGATTTTTTTTATTACATAGGATTGATCCTATTAATTCAATAAAAAATATCCTATTGGAAAATAACTGGACCAAGTGTTTGTTTTTAAAGGAGTCAACTATTAAAACAAACAGATATTTATCGAGTGAAAGTAATGGTTCCTATATTTTTAAAGTAATTAGATTTTTCCCATTGACTAAAAATAATAGGACAAAATGATTGGTTTAATGAGATTTCCCATTGAAAATTTTCTGAGTGTAGCTTAGCCACCTTAGTGGTACTGTTAATGTTAACTCTTCACACTTCACCTGCTGCGAACAAAACAGTACCTATTTCATAAAAGCCGAGCAAAACAGTATTGCATTTATGCAAATTCCATCGGCTACAAATTGTTGAAGATTGGCAGTTTTCGATACTCACGAGAAGGAATGTGAAAAACCGGCCCATAACCCGGTTTTTTTGTTGTTTTCGGTTTCTTGCAAACCCGGTTAGACCGTCCGGTTTCAACCGGGCTCAAAGTACCGATTCTCCGATTAACCGAGTCTTTTCATTGATTCACTTAGAATTTTATTAAAAAAAAAGCATTCACACTCGTATTGCTGGTGTGCGTATCGTATGCAAAATCAAATCAAAATGCACGTACAGGAGGCGCCAGAGAAACTTATTTGACAAAACTCCTGAGTGGTGAGTTGGGCGGGTAGAGGGGTGGAAGGCGACGCATCTGGAAGGGGAAGTCCCCAAGTTTGTTTCCCATCCTAGTCAGTTGCCATGATCTCTCGTCAAGAGAGCTTCTTTTCTAACGGTCGCTCACTTGGAACAACGAACTCCAAAAATCGACTTAATCAGTATGCACGATGGTCGATTTTCAAGACTGTATGAAAAAAAACTTGAGATATTGTACTCTTAAATAAAGAGGAAAACCATATTTGAAGTACTTTTGTTTTTATTGACCTTTCTAATAAGTAAGTTTTTCTGCCGCACCCTGTAGCGCTAAGGAGAGTGTTCGAAAATATGTTTAAGGGCTGAAATTTGAAAACGATATTTTTTATAAGGGACAAATAATAGAATTGCTGACTGAAAAATCAATAAAATATAAAAAATTGTGTGAATTTTAAAAGATTTTTTCCCCGGTTTTAACTGGATGGACAAACAACCGTCCGGGTTAAAACCGGGAGGAGAAAAAGACCGAAAATAACCCGGTTAACCGTTCTGAAAGTACCGGTTTTCGGACTAACCGTCCGGTTTTTGACATACTACTCACGAGTCGCGCTTTCTTATGTTTGCAGCATCGTAGTATGCTGCATATTTCGTGGAATTATATGGAAGGCAACCAACTTCTTTCTGTGAACTGAGAAACATTGAAGTTGAATACATTATGTTTCATTATGTATAGAATTGGATTTTAACACAAAATTCATTGAAGCAGGTTCAAAATATTCAATCATAATTTTACCCAATTTCAATAATGAGGACACCACAACTTCCAAATGTTCAAAGAAAGCTATCTCACCTGGACCGATACGCGATACACTACGTGGCTTGAAAATTAAATTATGTACACTAAATGTTGGAAGTATTAAAAAAAACTCATACTAATGGGTGGCTCACTTTGACTGTGACTTACTGTATGTCTCAATTTTCCTAACCTACGCGTTCAACTGAAGTGAACTTCCAGATTTGAGTTTTCGAAATTGTTTTGACGATTTGGCTTCTCATCACAGAATATATCCTGTTTGCATCGTAGTTACTTCAACAAAAGATAAAGAAGAATGGTCATTTGTGACCCAGCTCCGGCGCAAACGAAATATATCCCAGTTATTTTGTTATTTTATATACATGAATTATTAGGTTTTCTTTTTTCAGATTTCTGTGGCTAACTCATTATAAAATGAGTATATAACGGGTGGTCCAATTACAAGTTTGTTTTTAAAAATGCAATAAAATGAACAAAATTATTTTTTTTTCAATGTCTTATGGCTTTATTAGAAAGTAAGTAACCTCCCATTAATGATGGAACACAACTTCATTCAAGTGGCTGCCCCGGCTGGCGTCACAGTAGCGCATTCTGTCACATCAATTTTCCAAGACCCTGTTGATAGTTTCAGGCTGTAGCTCACGGATTGCTTGGATGATATTGGCCTTAAGTGCTTGAATCGTTTCTGGATTGTTGGCATAACATCGGTCTTTCACGGTTCCCCACAAAAAAAAATCCAAAGAAGTCAAATCGCAGCTCTGAGGCGGCCAATTGACATCGCCGAGACGGCTGATAACACGATTTGTGAATTTGGTGCGTAAAAGATCGATTGTAGCATGGGTTGTGTGGCATGGCGCGACATCCTGCATGAACCAGAAGTCGTCCAAATCCATGTCAATTCAATTTCAGTAAAAAAAAGTCAGATAACATGGCTCTGTGACTGGCTTTGAGCTAGACAGCGCTCACTTTGAAAACAAGTTTTGAATATTTCCCAACGTTGTTCAAGCGTACAGCTACTCATTTTGTTCTGCGGAGGTATGCTACTGAGTTTCTATAAAGATTTTCAGCGAAAAACAGCTGTCAGTGTCAAACTAACGTATGATTTAAAAACGAACTTGTAATTGACCCACCCTGTAAATGAGTATAATGTATATTACATCAATTATATCGAGCAACCAAAGCTAAAAATAGTACGAATACCACAGACCTGGTCTATTGAAGGTTTAACAAAAGCATTCGCGTATGCTAGCTCGATACCTACTATCTAATTCGCACATCGCACTCTCCCTTAAAAAGCGAGATATCTACAGTTAGGGTTTCTACCTGTGCTAGCGGACTTAGCGTGTTTGCGTTGCGTGGTCTGTTGTGTGTGAACATGCACTACGTAGTCGTCGGCGATATGTGCTTTCTGTACGTCTATTGGAAATCAGAAGGGATACTGTAGAACTTTTGTTACGCAACAAACAAACTTAGCCACTGATATTTAAAAAAAATATATCTAATAATTGATGTACATAAAATAACGATATTCCTGTAAGATGTTGGTAGGATTTTGACCAATATCCAGTGGATCATTATTAAAAACACAATGTGTTATTTATGTGGTCCACTTAAAGTCGCATTGATTGTATATGTCGACGTAGCATTCTTAATTATGACTTGAACTTTGTTTATATCCAAAGCAACGTTTCTTATTTTATGGTGTCCACTTAATATTTCGTCGTCCTTTCGGCGTATGGAGAATGTCTTACTTTTCAACTACTTGAGAGTTTAGCACTTATGAAGAGCGTTTCTATGACGGTTTAGAATGACGATTCGATTTGGAAGTGCTTGCATTATATTGTAGATTTTAGATCGCGCGACTGAATTGAAGAAGATTTCGAATTCTTCGATCAGTCTTAGTTTAGCCTTGGTTTTGTTGAAGTTGAAAAGTGTTAAGGTGGTGTAAAGTAAAAGTAGTGCAAATTGTGGGTTGTCTATGGTGCTTTTGGAGGAATTGAAGGTGAGTCCCTCACTAAGTAATTGGTATTTTTATAGTTTGCTTTGTTGTATGAATAGACGGATTGCATTTAAATAAACTTGAGTGAAATTTGTAAAAAAAAAGAATAATTAAACGAGAAAAATCAAGTCTGTCTATTCATACAATAGCATGTTTGCATGGACATAATATTTTTAATGGCAACGTGAGAGTGATGATGAAGGTGAAGTGATGTTGGAGTTGTGATGGGTCAGAAGAGAGGGTTTCGTGTGGTTGAGATGACAACTGGAATGTTTGTGTTTTCCCTCCCAGGTGTTGGATTGACACTGGTTGAGGATGATGCCGAATAATGCACGAGAAGCTGCCTGGAGTCTCGCGGATGCTGATTTGATTCTTCCCTAGAAGCTGAACTGTTTCCTCCCACACGTACCTCTTGACCAGTGTTGAAAATGAAGTTGTTGTTGGTGTTGACGTTGTTGTGATCACTTTCACGGTAGCCATTGTTTGCATGATTGTATACGCATGATAACGTTGATGGAACTTGAGAATTCGCGAAGATTGAGACAGGGGTGCGGAGAGATACTTCCGTAAGAGCTTGTCTCAATTATTGTTTTGTGTCGAGAATATTTTGAAAGTGATATGGGTGCGGTGAGTGCGCCACCGTAAGAGCAGTCGCGTGCGATAAGGGTGCGGAGAGTGTGATGCCTCCGTAAGAGCTGTCGCAATTCTCGACACAAGTTCTAGGGACGTAGGATGGGGGCGCGGTCTGCGAGATGCGGCCGTGAGAGCTCATCCTCGTCTGTGCACAAGATATATTGCAGTGCGAAAAGGGCGCGGCTGGCCACCGTGAGAGCTTTTCGCGTAAGGGGCGCGGTCTGTCTGATGCGACCGTGAGAACCTTACGCTGCGTATATTGCACTTTCCTGGAACAACTGTTGATTGATGAGATTTTGGTGACGTGTTCAGAAATATAAAAGTGTTCCATCAATTGTTGTCTATGCTAAGAATTGACTCACTGTAGGAATACCAAACTTACAGTTTATTTTTATTACAGAATCTTTTGGATGGCAGTTTTGTGACGAGTGAGTAAAAAAAAAAATAATAATTTCGTTTAAAAATGTTTGTCTTACATGATGTACATAAAATAACGAAATTCCTGAGATAGGTTTCGTTTGAGCCGGGCCTGGGTAAATTTTGTATGGATCGTGACCATTGTTCTTTGAATTATGTCGCCATTCCCTTGTGGGATTGTATCAATGTATCAAGACTTAAAACTTCAGTCAAGTGGACTGGATCTCAGTCTCAGTAGGCATCGGGTTAAACCCAAGCGTCTTTGAAGCCGGAAGGACAACGAGGCAGACCCACTGGTTCTAATTACACCATGTGGGAAAAGATACGTGCTGGTTTGTTCTATATACTATAATAAATTTATATATTTTTGTTAATAACGTGAAATTGATCTCAAAACGTCCAACCCGACACACCGATTTATATGTAAACGGGTTTAGCATGTTAAGGCCTGAATAGACCTCGGGCGGAATGAAAATGAAATTTTTGTCCGCTGCAATTTTCTCAATGAAAATGCATGCTTACTGTCGTGGAACATGTCGGTAATGATGGGGAATTCCATAAGCTACAATCCGAATATGGTTCCAAAATTTTTCTCCGCCATTTTATGTATTATTTTTCGATTCCCCCGTCATTAGATATTTTCCACGGTGAAATGACCGGGGAATCGAAAAATAATACATAAAATGGCCGAGAAAAATTTTGGAACCATATTCGGATTGTAGCTTATGGAATTCCCCATCATTTCCGACATGTTTCACGACAGTAAGCATGCATTTTCATTGAAAAAAATCGCAGCGGACAACATTTCATTTTCATTCCACCCGAGGTCTATACTGCGCTTTAATTAACACCTGCTCTTGAACTTCAGCAGATGCAGCCGGCACATCGGTTGAACTAAGTCAAGTGGTCTAAGCATTCATTGAATGAACCACATTTTATAATCTCATTCATTGCCCCGTTATCAGTAACCTCGATCCGATCGATAACTGATGCAATATTGGCCAAATCGCTACTTGAAGTTGAAGGTGGACCAGTCGTGTTATAGATTCGAATTCGACGATATCTTAATCAGCTAATGTCGTCACAAGATTGTAAATCGCCGGCAATTTTTATTTTCGACAAGATTAAATTAACTCAGATCACGTACGAACGTCTCGCGCCATGATGCCATGTCACTGTACCAGCAGTATGTTATTGGACTTTTCCGTGGCTAGGTCATCTGGTCGCAAATTCGGTTCATTTCGCGGGTCGCACCACCCACCCATTCCGAGCAAATTTATATTGTATACGCGATGTACGTGAATATTATTTTTATTCGGCAATCATTTCGCTGTTTACTATTAAAGGCCTGAATAGAGATCGGGCGGAATGAAAATGAAATTTTTGTCCGCGGCGATTTTCTCAATGAAAATGCATACTTACTGTCGTGGAATATGTGGTAAATGATGGGGTATTCCATAAACTAAAATCCGAGAATGGTTTCACAATTTGTCTCTGCCATTTTATGTGTTATTTTTCGATTCCCCCGTCATTAGATAATTTCCGCGATGAACTCGTCGTGGACAGTGAATCAATTTGACGTTTGCAAAACTCACCACGCCCGACGGAGAATATGCTACAGAGTCGACTCATTTTCACGTTGAAAATGCATTCGGACAATGGGGAAATTATTTTTTTTAGTTATTTTTAAGATTATTTAGGACGTAAAACGCCTTTGTATCAATTTTCGAAGCTAAAATTTTAAATTCACCACGGTTTTTATGCCGGTTCATTACCGTCACCACGGTTTTTATGCCGGTTCATTACCGTTTCATTTTCATTCCGCTCGAACTCTATCCGGGGCTTAAAATAGTACTCTAGAGTCAATTGCTCCATCTTTATACCGGGGAGCAAATTCTTTTCTAAATATTTTATAAAAAGCATTGTACGTGGTGACAACGATTGCAGTACGCGAGAACGTTGTTGAGTAGTGCAAATTGAAGTGATTTTGTGATCAGCGTGATAGTGTGCATAGTGGAATGAAAATAGAGTGAAAGTGTTGGAAAGAATTTAGTGATATAATAAGGACTAAGGAGTGAATTGCATCATGGTGCGAAGAAAGCAGAGTATCCTGTGGATTTTACAAGCTTTGATTTGTTATAGTGCGACAAGTGTAAGGTGCGAAAATTAAGATAAGATACAGAGTACATAATAAGCGATTGGACTTCTGTAATTAATTAGTATCCCAATAGGAAAGAATGGAAACATTTCCACTAGAAATAATTATCTGCGCATCCTATCCATTCGTAATAAATTTTGCTTCTTGGAAAGCTCTTCCACTGATTTAATTTTGTAAATTTTAAGTGTTTTCTTCTTCTGTCATATGACATCTCCCGAAGCGCTTCTGTATCGCTTGCTAAGAAACGTACATATTAACAATTAAATAATTCAGTTCTCTATACGGTTGATCAGATCGTACAACACGCGGTAACGCTAAGTCCTGTATTTAAGCGGATTTTGACTGAATTTAGTGGTAAAAAAATTTAAGAATCTTTTCGGCCGAATTTACAGAGAGATTCGATTTATACATAATTTTATTTAATACGAAAAATTAAATAAATCAAATCTATTTTACTCGACCTGGCCGACTTTTTATAAGTGTTGTTACCCACGACCCTGTGCTTCGAAGGCGATCGCTCAGAACCGGTACACCAACCAGACTTCAGCTAAAACCTTTTTCATTTGGCGAAGTTTATCCAGCTCAAATCCAGTGAATCAAATCGGGTCATACCGATACCGTGTACGACGATTTGGACATTTTTCATTTCATACTTTACTTAGGCCCGTATTTATGAACATAACCACCAAACAATTTGGCGAACTTTCACCGGAATGAAGAAAAGTCTGATTCGAGTCTTCTTCGACTAGACGGACTATCGTCGGATTTTACGCAAATAGTACGAAATGATGAAGAATATCGAAGTCAGTACGAACTGTCTTCATCATGGCGAACAATTTGCGTATCTTTCAAGCATAATTCACGGCGGCGATGAAAATTCGAATCAGACTTTCCTTCATTATGATGAAAATTGGCTACATGCAGAATTTTCTTTGATTTGGACTCGAAAACTCGATACCTCAAAATTTCCATAAGTCGAAATACAATCAAGTTCCCTTCAGTTTCGAGTTATCGAGATTCCTAGATAGAATCTATGTCTGGTTTTTTGTTGTGGGAATTATAATTCTCTGGCTATTATAAAAGACTGGACTCTATATGTAGAATTTTCTTTGATTTGGACCCAATGACTCAAAAACTCGATACTTCAAAATTTCCTTAAGTCGAAATAAAATCAAGTTCCCTTCAGCTTCGAGTTATCGAGTTATCTACTGTAACTAACTTCACATATAAAACAATAAACACACATTCGAATATTGTCGGACAAAAGGCATCTTCTACGAATCGACCATGCAAATCGTTTACGCTTCGAAATGAAGAAACTTTTACGAATCGCAAAGGCAAATAATTTACGTTTCGTAATGACAAAACTTCTACGAGTCGTAAATTCGCATCGTATTTAGTTCGCCGCAACACATCGTTTTCAAATTATATTGACGTATCCCTTTCGGTTTACCGGGGCAATTCGCCATGGAGGTACCATATTCTTCTCAGACAATCTGATTGCGATCTGAAAACGATTTCGCCGGCGAACAAATTTCTCGTTTTGGCAAATCGTCTACAGATCGCCGGCGAATCATTTTGTTTAGTGGGTACCTTAACTTAAGCTGACCAGACGTACAGCATTTTGACCTGTCGTACAGCATTTGGAAATGTACAGCATTCCCAATGCCACACAATGAAACCTAATTCACTACATCAGTGGTCGACAAAGGACGTCTTGGGAGCTACATGCGGCTCTTTGACTCATTTAGCGTGCGTTAATGACTCAAAGCACTGTGAAACTCTCGCACAAATTATTAAAAAAAAAACAATATTTACCGTTATCTGCTTAAAATATATAGCGCTGATTGACCATGGTAGTATAAAAGTCATTCCCCATCTTCCACTATCTGTATGGTTTTTTTTTTAGTAGAAATTCGCAGAATGAAGGAACTCACAAAGGCGCAGTTAAAGTTTCGAATCGGTATCAATAAGTGCGATTTCAAAATAAGTGTAAATTTTAGCAACTGCTTTCCGTGTTGTTATTTAAGGTCGCTTCTGAACATTCCTTAACTCAAGGATGCCGGAATTCAATAAATTAAATGTCATTTCCCATACTTTTTCATAGAAATCAATTATATTTAGGAGTCAATGCATCCTTGATTTAACCCTTATGTCAACACCCGCATACCCGGGTGTGTTTTTCATTTTCAAATTGATATATCTTGGATCCTAGAAGTCATATTGACGTGAAATTTTAGACTCCTAAAATATGTTTTTCTATAATATTCAAAAAAAAATTTCAAAAATTTTATGAACGAAGTTATTAATAATTTTTTGCTATTTACCCCTTGCATCTACACCCAGCACACCCGGGTATGCATCGAATAACATGTATTCATTTTTGGTTATAAATGAAGGAGAACATTATTATTTCATTATAAATCATATTTTTTCATGGTATTTTTATATTATATGTACGTCTTCTGTTGACAGTGCCGCATATTGATAGGTTGTGGTCCAACATCAAGATAGACGCTAAATTGTAATTTGTGAAGTTGTCACATATTACGTTTCGCCCACTTCCACGGAACAGATTGCACCACAAATCTTTAACCACAACCATGGTTTCTTCCTCCTTCGCCAGAATGTGACATTCCAGTATATAATTGTCCTTTGATTGGATAAGAAGTAACAACGCCACATACCCACCACACCTTTATCCCATACGGTTTCGAAGGAATATATTGAGTGAACCATGTTCCACCACGATAAGGATCCAGCTGTTCTTCAACAGTGGTATCGTTTCCGAGTGTATAAGCCTCCTGAAAGTTTCTGCTCAACATAAAAAAATATCAGATAGGCTGCTACTTTGTCAGCTTGTTTATGTTGCAGGCCTGTATTTGCGTTGTCAAATCTGATGAAACGACTGAGTGCCCAAAAATGTTGAAGACCCATTGCAGCACGATACCTCGGATGCGAGTTGGTTTTCCAAAGATATGTTGTATGTACATAATTAGAATGTGTGACTCCTGCCAATAAAAGGATTCCGAGATATGAGATATGATCATGTTCGTAACAATGGGTTCCTATTAGTTTCATGAATTATTATACAACACATCTGGTGACATCAACTTTTCAAATGTGTCTATAATACTAAGATCTTCGGTTCCACGTGTTGGCCCATTATTGGAACTCCTGCGAATATTATGTGACAAAATTATGCATGGTTGTGGTGGCTGAATTGACCCAATGATACCATCCCTTGCTATGTAATTATTTCGCATCCAATTCGAATTCTTCATCGAGATTAGTTTCATCACCATGATCCTAGTCTGGTAATTGTAATTCTTTCGCATTTGAATCATATGCTTCCATGTTATCTTCGTAATTACGTCCTTCATCTGTTATCATCCGTTTTCCGCAGCAGCCTGTAAAACTTATAGACTATGAATCGAATTCGCAACAGCTGCTTTCCACTGACGTGGACATATATGTACATATATATAAAGGGATATCTTGCCCAATACAATGCAATTATAAATAAATAAATAGATAAATATATCTGTTTATATGCATTATACAATACATTTGCCTGTTATTATATTCCCGTTACGTTGCATTGTAAAAAACTTGTATAACATACCCGGGTGTGTTGGGTGTATGTTTGCGTGTAATTTTTTGGGTGTAGACACAAAGGTTAAGGCGAAACTCAAGGAGACCTTAAGTTTTCAATAGACTTGAAATATTATATTTCAAGGAAGGTACCTTGACTTCAAGTGAGGTTGACTATAGAAAATTTTAAGGTCTGCTTGAGTTTCTCCTTGAATCAAGGATGCATTGACTCGTGAATATAAATTATTTTTCTGAAAAAGTATGGAAAATGACATTAAAGTTTTTTAATTTCGGTATCCTTGACTCAAGGTCTCTTTTGAGTTAAGGTATGTTCATAAATACGGGCCTTAGTTTCGAGGCAAACGTGCCAAATTTGAGAAATACAAATTAGGTATTCCAAAGAATAATCTCTTCAAAATCTGTGTGATAAGATATGGCCTAAACCTACAAAGAAATTTATGATTTGAGCTTATGCATAATGCCACGGCATACAGTTCCGTTAAAAAAAAAAAACAGGAAAAAAACAAAATGTAAAAGCCCTTAGCCAGCATCACTTAGGCCAAAGATAAAAATATCAAAGATTAAGTGATGATCACACACAGAACGGTACATTTAGCAGAAACTGATTATGTAACTTCAGTCTGGTCGCCCTGTTTCAGTTTGAGTGACACGAACTAGAAGAAAATGCAAACACATTAGAATGTCCGACCGACGAACCACCTACATCAAGAGTGGCGATTGGAGCTAAGCGTGAACACCATCAAAACAGTACCTCGTTGGTTGCAACCGAGGATATCATCATCATTTCATAGACATAATTCCTCCTGAATTCCTTGATAGAGTTGTTCAAGTATCCAAGCAGAACTCCTTCGTTAATGTGTCGCTTCCACAAAGTGTTTTGCCGGAGTTGATTAAGGTTCCAAAACGATTAGAATTATACTAGCTAAACTCAGATGGAAGTTTGCACCTAAATTTAGTTCTTTTGGGCATTTGTTCTCAGGATTTAGAGCATGCCCGGATGACATTTTATAACTTTCTGTGCAAGTAGAATGTCCCGAATAAATTTATCCTGAATAAGTCCTATGAAATGTGTACCGAAAAAGTTAGGTTATCGTGAAAAGCTCTAGCCATTCAGGGGCGGCGCATAAGGGCCCGCATTGCGGGGGGGGGGGTCCAAAAGCTTTTCGAAGTCAAAACAAATGCTCAATTTATTGTTCTTCTTTCACCAGGTCCCTTAGATGAACAACTTTAATATTGTCCTAAAATCTTTAAAACTTCATGAAACAATCCGGATCCTTTTAAAAAAAAAATTTGCTCCTGGCATGGCTATGGGCTATTTGCTGTAACTTTAGCCGCGGTTTGTAATCCGACCCAACCTTTTCCTTGCCAAACGCCATATGGGCAAAAAGATTCTTTAGGTCGCTCTGCAAATAAACTATCTTCAAACAGTTTTGGTTATAGTACCTTTCCTAAACTTTCGGACTAAATTCCTATCCACTTTGTCATGAACTGTCAACCACGAACAAAATAGTTTGAGATTGGTGCTAAACTTAGTTGAAACTAGTTAGTACGGCCTGTATGTCGTTGAAGACTAAAATATTTTATCTTACTTGCGGTATATACGATCATTAGGGCTGTGGTGCAGAGACCACATTTGGTTTGGAAGATTGCCCAGATTTCTGTATTGAATTTAATATTTAAGAACAAAGTTCTTAAAATTGAAGGATATAATTAGAGCGCACTTAAATTTAAAGCTGAAACAAGAAATAGAGTTGAATTAATAACGTGTCGCTTTTTTCAATTGTCTAGCAAGTTACAAACTTAGGCCGCCCACACATGAAGCGTCAATTGTCTAGCAAGTTACAAACTTAGGCCGCCCACACATGAAGCGTCCGAATCCATTATTTGGATTATTCGTTCTGTCAAAAAATTTACATTTTCTTCGATTTTGACAAAACAAAATGGATTCGGATTGACCGTGTGTGTGCGTCATTAGGGTAGATAGGGCGCCCGTTTTAAAATCATAGGTTCGCGGGATCGAATCCCATTCAATCCCACTCAAAAGAGTTGGTTTAAGGTCGATCCACACTTTTCACACTGTTCGGTACCGAGATTTCAGTAACGGGTTTCGGTTTTTTTTCAATACCCGGTACCACAAGCGGTTTCCCTGACTCAGGTTTTTTTTCAGTACCGACGGTTTTTTTAACCATAAGCCGATTTTTTTGAGTACCGGGTTAAAAACCGACCGACGAGTCGGTTTTTTTGTACCGAGTTGAAAACCGACCGACGAAGAGTCGGTTTTTTGTTACCGAGTTAAAATCAACCGACGAGTCGGTTGAAGTTGGGTGGAATAGGTAATTTATGGAAACATGCCGTGCAATGAAACCTAGTTTGAAGCGTACGCGCACTGTTTTGAGGCTGCTGTCCCCAAAATTGCATTCCTGTTTTCTCGAGGAAATACGCGTCCGATCGACATGGCAGAAATACTAAGGTAAATTTCGGTCGCTGATTTCAAATTTGTGATAAAAAACATGAAAAAAATTTTTGGGGTTACCCGCCCCAGAATGGTACCCTTGTTTTCTCTGGGAAATACTCGTCTAATCGTGGTAGAAACACTAAAGTAAATTTGGGTCGCTGATTCTGGATTTGATGTCAAAAACCCCGAAAAAAACGTTGGGGTTGCCCGCCCCGATATGGTACCCCTGTTCTCTCGGGGAAATACTCGTCCAATCGGCGCGCGTGGCAAGAAACATTAAAAGAATTTTGGATTACTGATTCCAAATTTGAGGTCGAAAAGACGAACATTTTTTGTTGGGGTTGCCCGCCCCAAAATTGTACCCCTGTTTTCTCGGGGAAATACTCGTCCAATCGGCGTGGTAGAAACACTAAGGCAAATTTGGGTCGCTGATTCAAAATTTGATGTCAAAAACAAGAAAACAATTTTTGGGGTTGCCCGCCCCGAAATGGTACCCCCTGTTTTCTCTGGGAAATACTCGTCCAATCGGCGTGGTAGAAACACTAAGGTAAATTTGGGTCGCTGATTCCGAATTTGGTGTCAAAAACAAGAAAAAAAATTGGGGTTGCCCACCCCGAAATGGTACCCCTGTTTTCTCGGGGAAATACTCGTCCAATCAGCGTGGCAGAAACACTAAACACTATTAGCATCAAACAGCACGAAACAAACCTCTCCATTTATATGATCATACATACAATACACCATTCCACTTCGAAGCCGATCCGAAGAAATATCATATCCGCCCATGTAGACGATTTCAACGGCGGCAATGCACATTACAACTGCTGAAAAAGTACGCTTATTCGGCATGGAAAAGTTCCTCATCCTTACAACCCGACGTCGCAGCAGTCTGAACGGCCGCAGTGTGAACGGGCTTTAAAACACCGACTTGTTGTTCGATTTTAACCCGGTACTGAAAAACCGACATGTCCGTCACCGTTAGTTTTAACTCGGAACCAAAAAATTAACACGTCGGTCGGTTTTAACTCGGTAAAAAAACGACTCGTTTGGTCGGTTTTAACCCAGTACCAAAAAAAACCGACTCGTCGGTCGGTTTTTAACTCGGTACCAAAAAACCGACTCGTCGGTCGGTTTTAACCCGGTACTGAAAAACCGACTCGGTATTGAACAAAACACTGTGATTTTTTTCATTACATCTACTTTAAATGTTTTTTTCTGATCAGAATTCACATATGTATTTAATTTGTCTAGGATGCACTTTACATAAGAATAAAGATGTGTATTGTGAAAAATGTATTTTTCAGACCATAACCACGACTCTTCAACCATGGCTGGCCATATTTCAGTTGGCGTTCATACCTTTTTTTCATTCTGCCCACTTAAAATTTCATAAATTTGTATGACCCATGCTAGGTCATCATTGTCATATTGAAGGTTTTGTGATCAATTCATCCATAAAACATGGTAATTTAATCAAAAAGAGAACGTGTGCTTTGTCCACATAAAACAATTCAATCATTCTTTCAATATTGTTATACAAATTGATTTTATTATAATTTCCATTCATATAGCAACAACGACCATGAAAACATACAATCGCGTGTATTGCAACGTCTCACCCGCATCCGTGACATCATGGAAAATCCCACCATTCTGGACACAGATCCGATCCAAGCCTATATCGTACCCATGAATGATGCCCATCAGGTACGTAAATTTGAACCGTGCTCCAAAAAAATAAAATGCTCTGCCTCTCTTTTTTTTCGCATTCCGCTTAACCAACCGCCAAACTCTCTATAAATACAATTTATGACGATTATCTTTTTTATGAATATTTTCACACTACAACCACCACGAGCACGGCATAACCGAAAACTTATCCTTTTTGCATTGTATATTTTGTGGGTTTCATCACACACAACGAATCGTAGAATGAGTACATAGCAGCGCAGGATAAGCGTATATTGTGCCTTACAAATTTCACTGGATCCGCAGGCACTGTCATCATTACCCAGAAACATGCCCTACTTTGGACCGATTCCAGATATCATATCCAGGCTGAACGACAGCTCGATTTAAATTACTGGACACTAATGAAACAGGGTCAGTATCGGTATCAGTGCGTATGGTGAGATAGCACAGCACAAAGTGTGGACACTCTATACATTTATTGTACATACAGATTGTTCATAAAACGAATTAACTTTAATTTGATTTTGTTGTGTCGCAATTTTTATGCTTGCGGCCACTTTTATTGTTCGCGATATTGTCAATACGCAGGAAAGCAAGATGTTCCCACATGGACCCAATGGCTGCTGGACAATTTGCCTAATAATTCACGAATTGGCGTCAATCCATTCATTTTGTCCGCCACGACTTTTCAACAGACGGCCAATAGTATCAAGGCAAACGGTCACGTTCTTGTGCCGATTATGACGGATTTAGTGGACGCGATTTGGGATGATAAACCACCGGCGATTAGTAATGAAATTTTTCCAATCGCTATTCAGTTTACTGGTGAGTAGATTCCTTTCTTACCGAAGTGGGAAATTTAATCGCTTCCTATAAATTTTCTAGGACGTAATTCATCGGACAAAATAAAGGAACTGCTGGAGAAAATAAAGGAACAAAACGCTGAATCGATGATTCTTACAGCACTTGACGAGATTGCATGTAAGCATATAAAAAGTTTCCAATAGATTCATTAGTCCTAGCTGTGCATCATCATTCCAGGGCTCTTCAATTTACGAGGTTCCGATATTATATACAATCCTGTATTCTTCAGTTACGCCATAATAAGGGAGCCTGATGTTCAGCTCTACGTTCGCAAAGGAAAAGTTTCGAATAAGATAAAGAAAAATTTCTGGGAGGAAGCAATTAATGCTACTATACATGACTATGATACGATTATGGAAGGAATCGATAAATTGGTAAGTATACCAATCAAAATCCTTCCATTTCTTCTTCTCTGTCAATTTTCTAGGATTTAAGAAAATACTTTTATGGATTTCCAACCACTTTACTCATTTCTACATTTTTAACAGTTAAAAGAAACAACAGGCAAAATTCTCATAATAGACAGCGCGAGCTATGCCATTTTCAACAGTATCCCGGAAGATAGACGACTTCAAGTTCCAAGTATCATTGCAAAGATGAAAGCTGTGAAAAATATAATTGAAGGGCAAGGATTACGAAACTCTCACATTCGCGATGGACTAGCACTTATTCGTTACTTCCATTGGCTTGATACACATATTGATCATGAAATTATAACAGAAATATCGGGAGCGGCTAAACTGGCCGAATTCAGAAGGTAAGGATAATTCTATTTAATTGCTCACCCTGTTATCTGTATTTATTATCCTTTATAGCGAAGAGAAAAACTTTATGGGATTAAGTTTCGAAACGACCAGTGCAGTTGGTCCGAACTCAGCGTTGGCTCACTACGATCCCGAAGATAATGAGTATGGAAAAGTCATAAATCGAAGAGAAATTTATTTGGTCGATTCAGGCGGACAATACTGGTGAGTGTGGATTAAATTTTTCTATTAAATTAATTAAGTATTCTCCAGAAAATTGTACTAAAAAATTCCGAATCCCGATTTTAGGGATGGCACAACAGATGTTACACGTACTATGCATTTTGGCAAGCCAACCGCCTATCAGAAACAATGTTTTACGCGAGTACTTAAAGGATTTATTGCTTTAGTTACTTCGGTTGTGCCCACAAATACACCGGTAAGATGTTGTTATCACTCTGAGCTTTAAACCATTGTCACGATTTTTTTTTTCGTAAATTTTTTTGTCTTTAGTTAAGTTATTTAGACTATGTAGCAAGAAGGGAGCTGTGGCAAGCCGGCCTGGACTATGGACACGGAACTGGTCACGGTGTTGGAGCTTTTTTGAATGTACACGAATATCCGCCGTTTATTTCGAGTTCGTCTACGACCAGTAATCCAGGTGTTTTGGAAAATATGTTCTTCTCGGACGGTAAGTGTGATTGTCGAAAACCCGTTTCCAAACATTCTCAACAAAACAAAAAACACATTCGATTGCACTTAGAACCCGGATATTATGAGGAGGGGAAATTTGGTATACGGATTGAAGATGTTATTCAAGTGGTGAAGAAATCAGGATTACAAAATGCCTTCAATGGAAGAGGTGGTCTTACTTTTGAGACAATAACGTACGCCCCGCTGCAGCCGAAAATGATTGATACGGATTTATTGACGAAGGATGAGGTATGTAAAATTTATGAGTAACAAAAGTTGTATAACTATAATTATTTACATCATGACAACATATTTCTGGGTATGGTCTGATATAAAGTCTTCAAAGTATAGTTTCGCTTATAGCCTCTACTCTATACACCCTTAACCAAATCCCGAGACTTCGGCTAATCCACATTAAATGTTTCAGATTTTCCATTCATACATTTTCAAAGATTTCGTAAAGCAATCTCAACCAAAATCCCAAACCAAATCTCTATACGAAACCGCGGCGGTAAAGTGTGGTGAACTCGTTCTGAGTGTATGTAATACTAGGAATGGGCCAATATTCCGGTAACTGTTACTAGGAACAGAATATCTGCCTGTAATGCTTTGGTCCGGGCTTATATCTGGACAGCCTTACGTAGGAGAGGCATACGAGAGAAACTTATTGCCATCATAAAGGAGTCCTATAACGGAGCCCAATGTCACGTCTTGCACAAGGGCGAATTGTCTAGTCCTTTTGAGATGAATAATGGAGTTAGACAAGACTGTTGTATCACAAATACTGTTCCTTATTACCATTAACGACGTAATCTGCGGCACTCTAGGCGACCTTAAAAGTAAGGGTCAGATGGAAATTATTTGATTACCTTCAGCACCTGGACTATGCCGACGACGTTTGCCTTCTTTCAAACACAGCAGATAATCTGTCTCAAATGACGGATGCTGTGCATCGTGAAAGTCGTAGTGCTGCTTTAAAAATTAATGCCATCAAGACTAAATATTTGAGCTTGACATCAGAAAGGCAAAGAAACATTTCTATCTCCGAACAGCCGATAGAAAAAGTCGAGAGCTTTACTTACCTTGGGAGCGTAGTAGCAGCGGGTGGTGGGGCTGATGCTGATGTAGGGTCGCGCATAAATAAAGCCCGAGCTGTATTTTTCAGTTTGACTCCTCTCTGGCAAAACAAAAACATCTCCAGAAATAACAAACTCCGGATCTTCGAAAGCAATGTAAAATCCGTGTCAGTGATATTACAACCAAACTACAAACTTTCGTGAATCAGTGCCTTCGACGCTCAAAAAAATTCGCTGGCCTGAGGTAATCTCTAACGACGACCTCCTCCAAATTACTGGCCAAAATAGGATAGCTATCGACATCAAAAGGCGGAAGTGGCAGTGGATAGGTAACACACTTCGAAAAAAACCAAAAAAAACATTGCAAGGCAGGCTCTAGATTGGAATCCTTAGGGAACCGATCCAAGGCGTCGTGTGGGAAGACCCAAAAATGCATGGAGAAGATCTGTTGAGGCAGAGGGAAAATCTATAGGCAAATCGTGGGACCAGCTAAAGGCGATGACTGCAAATAGGCCGAGGTGGAAAAGAGGCGTAGTCTATGCCCTATGCGCCACTGCGTTTTTACGACGGACGTCGTCACCGAAAGTGTGATGCAACAACAACAGGAGTTAGTTCAATGCGCGAAATTACCACGGTGACGACGACGTCGTAAACAACCAAAAAAGTATTATGCAATAATTTTACTAGTAGCTAGTAAATAGATACTTTTACTGGCTACTAATGGAATAGGACATGTTCAATTCGACTAGCAACCAACCAGCGAGTGAATATACGCTACAATTATTTCTCGGTGGATTTTGAATTAACCCGATTGACACGAAATGCAATATGAATACGAAGAATGGTAGGGTATTTGCTACGAATACCTTTGAAGTAGACAAATGTGAATAGGGTGTCCCGGACGAGGTGCGAAAGTCGATTGTTTTGTGTTTCATCCGAAAAGGGTGTATCGGCACGTATTTCGACATGAAATTCATTAAAACTGGATGAAATGGTAATAGAGTTTAAATTACTAACCTGGATGCGTCTTCGTGTGGAATTTTTATGGAAATTAATCCTTCTTCCAAGATCAAACAGGGCCAATACGTATATTAATTTATGTTCCTGTGAGGTATAGTTCGGTAAGCGTAATATACTCCGAAACAAAGTTCCTATAAACCGATTTTTTTAATAAAATAAAAACGGCTAATATGTAGTAGTCTGGCTGGTCTAGCGGTTAGTGCGCGCACCTTCGGTGCACAGGCTCATGAGTTCGAATCTCACCGTGGATCATGGTGTTTTTCGAACTCACGAGCTTGTGACGGGCTATGATCTCACTCAGATGTTAAACGAGTACCCATTTATGGGGATAAATAACACTGCTGAGCGTGATGCTGATCTCATTACCTCAACAAAAAGCAGATAAGATCTTGGAAATGGGATGTCACTAACACATCCTGCGGCCTTAGTCCAATGTTGGATTGTCGCGCCTGTTATTTATTTATTTTTTAATATGTACCACAAAATTAACATTTCATTACCTCTTTAGATAAAATACAATTTGCTTGTGTTGGAATATGCATGTACACAGATTTGGCAAAAGTCTTGGTCAAACCATTGTTCCAGACGCAGTGTTTTTCAAGTGCTCCACCAAGTCAATTGCTTCTTTAGTCGGTGAGCTCCTGACAGAAAAACTGTTTTCAACCTTAATGTGATTGTTGATTGTGGTGGCAGCTTTGGCGTAAAATTTTAGCGTAGTCTGGATATCCTCTCATTTTTCGTTTTTGCTAATCGGTTGCTCAGTTTATATGTAGGTATATACAGATAATAGTTTACTAAAGAAAAAGTGTGAACTGACCTTCATTTAAGGCACGTTCGAGGCCGCACTATGTTATTTATACAATTTTTAATAAACTATGTATTGTCAAGAGTCGCTACGAGTACTTCAATTACATATTTAATACATTTCATTTGAATTAATTTTTTTTTTACAGAAAACTAAAATAATTGTAGAACAAATTACAATAAAAAAATTTAATTGCAATTAAAACAGTTTAACGGTTCAAATCTCTTAGTGTTTTATAGTCATCCTAGGGCTTCTATTAGATTATATACACATATGATGTGATTGCTGATAATTAGTGGTACGGAAATTTCGTTTTTACGAAATAGATGCAAATTTCGGCGAAAATTGTTCATTTTTGCGAATAGATGCAAAACTTTCTAATTTGTCCTTTTTGCACGAAAAAGTTAATTTTTCCCCAAAAAATCAAGTATAGAAAATTGTGATGTTTTATAATGTCATTTATTAGATTCAATTGAGCTCGTCGGCGGCAGACAAACAACTGAGTGAGCAGAGCGGTATTGGGTCCAGCTACACATATAGTAGCCACCACCACAATTTCCCCCCTTTAATTGTTTGTCCTTCACCGATTACAATTACATATAGTTATTACAATTTATAATTCACTTTTTTCCGTTGTCTTAATTCATATTTACGATCGTTATGATTAGAATTAGAGTTAATTACAATAGTTTCTTCTGGGTTATTTTCTTTATGTATGTTTTGTAATTCAACATTTGGTTCAATCTCTTCAATTATATTTTGATTGATTTGTTTGTCTACTTCTTTAGATTTTTCCTCAAATTGTGGATTAGGAATATACGTCTCATTATTATTTTCTGTACATTTAATTATTTGATTTACATGCCGTTTCCAGATTTTATTTGATTCAGTAAGTATAACTAGATACGTCTGCATTCCTAAACGTCTAACAATTTTTGCTTTTGACCAACATATTTTATTCGGCTTAGCGTAGTTTTTTACCATACATATTTCATTTACTTCAAAAGATTTTCTATTACTAGATTTGTAGTTTCTTTTTTGATTATTTTGTTGTTTCTTAACATTAAACTTAACGCTATCAACTTGAACCGTATTATTTCGATAAGGATTCAGTAAATCTGAACGTGTTCTTAATTTCGTACCCATCATTAGTTCTGCAGGTGATATTCCTGTGCTTGAATGAATTGTATTCCTATAATCCAATAAAAATGCATTAATTGCATTTAATGATATTTGTATCTTAATATTTGCATTGTTTGAATCAGTTATAGCTCGTTTCATAGCGTTCTTAACCGTCGTTACAAAATTTTCAGCCTGACCGTTCGTTGCGGGATTACCCACTGGTGTTGTTATGTGTTTTATACCGTTTATTTTTAGGAATTTTTCGAACTCTTGTGAAACAAAAGATGTTCCGTTGTCCGAGACCAAGGTTCTAGGAATACCAAACCGCGAAAAAATGGGCCTTAAGTGCTCAATTGTAGCTTGACTGGTGGTGTTATTACCCATATCTATGCATTCGGTCCATTTGTTATGACTGTCTACCACAACCATAAACATTTTCCCGAAAATGGGACCTAGGAAATCTACGTGAATCCGCGACCAGGGTTCCTCCGGTCATTCCCAATTCCACAATTTGGCCTTTGGTGGACTATTTCTCGTGGCTAAGCAAGCGTCACAAGCCTTTGCAACATTTTCCAACTCCGAGTCCAGTTTCGGCCACCAGCAATACTCCCTGGCCATTGCCTTGATTTTTGCACTACTACTGATTGTAAGGCAGCTGGGATTACAATTCGATAACCCCAAAACAGACATCCCGCTTCTATATTGAGCTCATTTCGTCTTAAATAAAATGGACGCATTTGTTCATCACTCGTATTTTGATTCCAACAAAATTGAATGGAGTTTTGGACGCTGCTCAACAAACTATCATTTTTCGTCTCCCTTTCCACTGCTTCTATGGTTACAGGCAGCCTATTTATTTCCTTAACATAATTAATGTACAAATTATCGTGAAATATTTGGTTGCCTTCTTGGTAATGTGAACAAGGAAATCGAGAAAAATAGTCCGCAACATTATCTTCGGACTTCACATGCTCAATGTCAAAATTGTATCCCGCCAATACCAAAGCAATTCGCTGAAGACGGTTGGCCGCCATCACGGGAATCCCTTTTTGGAGCCTAATATGTGTATGAGGGGTCTATTGTCTGTTACTAAGGTGAAATATCTACCATAAAGATATTGGTGGAATTTTTTTACGCCAAACAAAATCGATATAGGTTCTCTATCTAGTTGAGAGTATTTCCTCTCAGCTTCGGTTAATTTCCTCGATGGAAACTCAATCGGCCTTTCTATTCCATTTTTATAAACCTGTGATAAAACAGCACCTAACCCCACAGGGCTTGCATCAACTGTAAATTTAACGCGTAAGGATGGATCAAAATGAGCTAATGCTCTATCAGACATTAATCCCTTCTTTATTTCTTCGACGGCTTTAGAATGGGCGCTCGTCCAATGAAAAGAAACATTTTTACGCAAAAGTTCATACAAGGGAGAGCATAAGCTCGTTATGTCTGGTAAAAACTTCCTATAGAAGTTCACCACCCCCAAGAATCATTGAACTTCTTTCACATTCTTTGGATCTTGCATTTCTTGTATGGCCTGTATCTTCTCTGGGCACGGACGCAACCCATCTTTATCAATAACATGTCCCAAGTACATTACGGATTTTTCAAAAAATCTACACTTTTCTTTATTTAATTTTAATCCAGCATCTCTTAAAATGGAAAGTACTTGATGTACCTTTTTGATATGTAGCTTCCTACTAGGTGCCGTTAGTATTATGTCGTCTAGAAATATGGCTACTCCCTCTATCCCGATTAAAAGTTTCTCAAGAGCTTTTTGAAACTCAGCTGGCGCCGGAGACAGCCCGTAAACTAGCCGTGTATACCGATAGAGACCATGGTTTGTGGAGATAGTAGTCATATTTTTAGAAGACTCATCTAACACTAGTTGTTGATATGCTGTTGATAGATCCAGAACCGTGAATTCTTCTCCACCATGAAGCTGAGAAAATATCTCCTCCGCTCGAGGAAGTGGATGCTTCACGATTTTCAACTGCGGGTTGACTGTGACTTTGTAGTCTCCACAAATTCGTACCTCGCCAGATTTTTTAAGAATTGGCACGATCGGAGTTCCTCACTCACAATAATCCACGGGTTCTATTACCCCTAAGTTTACTAACTTATCAATTTCATTTTTGACTTTTTCCTTCAATGCGAACGGGATTGGGCGTGGCTTGAAGAACTTTGGTACGTGATCGTCTTTCAACTTCAAAGAAATCGTGCTTTTGTTGAATTTCCCTAATTGTCCATCAAAAAGACTACTAAATTTCTGGAAAATATAATTTAGATCTGATTGTTTCATTTTGAACAGAGTTCAGATTTTCAAATTTTATGCTAAATGCGTTCAAAAAGTTCCTACCTAGTAAGGGTGGGCCACCGTTATCTACGACCACCACGTCAATTGTTTCCTTTTTGCCCTTATAATGCACGGTCAATCCACAAACACCCACCGGTTTAATTAAGGTGCCGTTATAATTGTTGAAAACTAAGCTTGTTTTTTCCAACTTTTCGCTTGAAAATAACTTCCGATATATTTTCACCGAAATCGCGGATATTGACGCACCAGTATCTATTTCCATTATAATAGGAATACCATTCATCCAAACTTTGATTTTAATGGGATCACTTCGCTCAAAATTAGAAACAATATTATACAGTGCTAAATCGCTGTTATTAATGTATTTTAAATCATTACGACCTGTGCTGACATACTTATTAGGACATACTTTTTTAAGGTGGCCACGATCGTTACACACATGGCATTTATAATTTTTGAAACGACAATTCTCACCCGAATGATATGAGGAACCACAAACCTTACATTTTCGCTGTTGCTGACTCCTCTGTGGTGCTGCCTTCTTCTTCACCGTTGTTGAGTTGTTATCACCAAATTTGTATATGCCGTCAGATGTGCTCGCCTCTTGTTTAACTTCAACATCGTACTGCCGCCTGGCACAGACAACCGCTTCTGCGATCTCAATCGCTTTATCCAATGATAATGTTGTCACACTTTCGGCAAAAAGTTTATCTTTCGATGCACCATGTTCCAAGCCCATAACGAATTTGTCGCGAAGTACCGTATCGAGCTCCGTTTTGAAATCACAACGTACCGCTAATGCTCTAACTCGTGCTGCCCATTGTTTCACACTTTCATGTGATTCTTTTTGAGCCGAGTAAAATTTTAAACGTTCCGCGAATCCAGAAACGGTTGGTTGAAAATGCTTATCTAACACCGCCACTAGCTGTTTGTACGTTGCTTCCGCGATTTTCACTGGTAGAAGCAAGTTAATGAGCAGCTTATAAGAATCCTCCACCAATGCGTTGATCAAAATTGCCGTCTGTTTTGTTTCCGCCGAGACATCGTTCGCTACAAAAACTGACCTAATTGGAATTTGAATATACTCCAATCGTTCTGGTGAAAATTAAACCTTTCCACCGTTCCAATCAACGAGCTAGCCATAATTTTTACGTTGGAAACTTCTTCTGCCAATGCACTAAATCGACTTGCTCCTGCTCCTGCTCCGGCTTAGTTGTTCCGTTTTTATCGCTCGTCGCCACTGTGATGTTTTATAATGTTATTTATTAGATTCAATTGAGCTCGTCGGCGGCAGACAAACAACTGAGTGAGCAGAGCGGTATTGGGTCCAGCTACACATATATAGTGGCCACCACTGCAAAAATAAATTTTCGATTCTTAATAATGCAATGTGTTGGAGTTGGAGTTCGCAGAATCACGAGCATGATGGCTAGCCAAACATCCGACTAAACAGTTTAGTCGGATGTTCGACGAATTTCTGTGTTTTGATGTTTTCTGGAATGCGCTTTTTCTAGAAAGACCTTTTCTCGTGGTTTGTCGAGCCCCAACATTAAAATGAACTATATAAAGAGAAAAGCGTAAGAATATTGGTGTGCCTCTGAGGAGGGCTGTCGACTATTTGTATTGTCAAAGACATTTATCGACAACTGAACTTTTTATTTATTCGTTCTTTATTCAGCTTAGCATTATACAAATTAAACATTAAACTCTGAGTATGATTCACCGATTCGAGCGAAAGGTCCTTCGGCGAATTTTCGGGCCGGTCGCGAGCGAGACCAATGGCGTATCCGGTACAACCATGAGTTGTATCAATTGTACGATGAGCTGGAAGTATCGAAAATCGTGAAGCATCAACGTTTGCAATGGGCGGGGCATGTACAACGGATGGACGATAATCGCATGCCAAAGAAAGTGATGAACGCACAACGAATTGACGGAGCGAGGTTGCGTGGACGACCGAGAGCTCGCTGGGAGAATCCCGTAGGTGAAGACCCCCACCAGCTGCTGGGCTTCCAAAACTGGAGGACAAGGTCACGTAACCGCGACAATTGTAGGTTAACGATTCAGGCGGCCAAGGCCCGACGTCGGGCTATCGTGCCACATTGATGATTGATGATGATGATTTAGTTTTCAGCCACACTACTTCCTAGTCGATAATTTTTTTTTTTTTAGGGGTGTTTAGTTTTGAACATTTGTTTTACTGTGCGTCTCTTAAACTTCAAGTTTAAATAGTTAAACAGCAACAAAAGTTATGATTTTATGCGTATTTCAGCGAAATTTCCAATTTTCAAAATTAGTTTACGCGAAATTCCTGTTTTTTTATTCGCGAAATGTCCGTACCTCTATTGATAATAATAGATATTATCATACCGTTAAGCCCGTCAGTTTAAAGGCCATCAGATTCCCATGTGACATGTCTATATATATTTTTTACTGCGGTGAAAAACAATTTCCTCTAAGAATTGAATACTAAGCTTTAATTTTGAAATTCCAAACAAACTTTCTACAAAGCCCAATTGAATTGCGCTTAAGGGTCTACAGGGTGGAATTTTGTTGTGAAAAATAAAATTAGACACGGTTTGGCATCACATTACGTGATGTTCCTATGGCTCCGTATTTCGCCTCAAATTTTCATGCTTCACCTGTTTAATATTTCCAAGCATCAACACATTTGCACAAGACGGTAGATCAAATATCTAGTCATCAAGGCGATAAAAATTGATAAAAATGCAAAATTAGCGATATTTTTGTTGTAAAATGACAGTCGATTTTTGAAAAGAGTAGGAAAATCAATATTTATAGCACGTTCTTGTGTACTGCATATGTTCATTACAAATTTTCAAGAACTGAACTATAAGCTAAAAAAAAACCAAAGAGTGTATAATTAAAAAGTTGTTTGCGTTTAACAATGGAAGGTCTCTTTTAGAACACAGAAAATAGTAAATTGCCTTCCTTCTATTTATTTAACTGAATCATACTCCGATTTCAGTATTCAAGAAATTTTTTAACAATAACAAAAGTCGGCAACGCTTTTCAAGGAGCTACGGTAAAAAGTAAAACTGCTGAAGCAATTTACTCCTTTTTATTTATAGTTCGTTCTAATTTTTCTAGTCAAACTACGAGAAAAGCACTTCCTTGAAAAATGACATTGCCGAAGACAAAGCTCATTCATCGAAACTCCGAATAAAAAGGTAGTTCGGTGTTTGGGAAGCCATCATGCTCGTGATTCTGCGAACTCCTTGCATTTGGAATGGCAAAAAAATCAATCTAAGATGAAATATTATCTTCCATTATTCATTTTTTTTGTAGATGAAGTACAAATTAAAACATTTTACATCTGCTCGAAAAAATCTGCAAATTTCATGGAAATTAGTGTCTATTTCGTAAAAAGCGAAATTTCCGTAAGTTATCGTAAAACTGGGCTCATTTCTGGGTTCAATTCCCGGGAGCTAAAACCCAAAGATCATAAATTGAACGATATAAGATACAAGACAGAGAGAATCGAACAAAGTGTTTGTTTGTTTCTTTACTGAGCAGTTCGTATAACATTGTTGTGAACATGGTCGTAGCCAGGATTGCGTTGGGGGGCAACACCAAAATGTTTTCAACATCATGATCGTTGCCAGGATTTCCATTAAAGGGCGGAAGGTATGTTATTGAAATCTACAACAACAATAAAGTGGTCTCGTCAGTTTAAAATGAAAAATATTGTTAGAAAAGGTGTTAACATTTAAAGAAGATTGCCCTTTCCTCAGAGCCTCAATAACGAAAAATATCTATTTCGAAACTAGGCGGTACGCGAAATTTCAACTAATCTGATGATGACATCAGTTAATCCAGATATGCCTTTGGAGCCGTGTGAAAAGTTCCAAAAGTATCTTTATAGTTTTATTGCCTATTTAGGGACACTTATTCCAAAACGTGCGAAAAAATAATTTTTTTTATTTAAAACTAGGTTTTCGGAGCCGTCCTATATGTAGGACAGTAGACACATATCGTAGGTAGCTATGCGGATACACTGTTTTGGTATGATTTTCGATAAATTACTGAACGAAAATAGCTGTTTTCTTCATCTTGGGCATGTGCAAGACGAAATTTGTTTAGTGCATAGTTTACTCATTATATTCGCTATCTATGAGACACATATGACACATGGTGTTAGTAACTTTGTGGTCTATGAGTCATATGTGCCTCTTAGAATAAAAAAGATTTTCAGTTATTTCATGTTGAAATAATCGTAGATTATTTATTTATAAGTATAACTACACAAAAATTCAATCGACGTCAAAATAAATTAAAAAGTAGATTGAAGTAATGATTGAGTAGCCCAGCCTCGATTTCATAATCTTGATTTAAATTTTTTGTTCCGAAAAATCGACATAACGATTGTAATTACATTTTTTTTATATATAGGACACCCTAAAAAGGATGCCACATTAGATATGAAAACTCAACAAGAACATTCATGCTCAATTTTTTGCGATCCATTGAACTGTTAGCATCCAAACGCACTTTGTTTCAATAATTTGGATAGTATATTTATGAAAATATAAGCATGTCCTTGAAGAAGAACCCTAACATTTAACAATTTTCTAAAATTGCCGATTTTCAGAATATTTTTTCTTTAATTAAACGACAAAAGTAGTCTGGCTGGTCTAGCGGTTAGTGCGCGCACTTTCGGTGCACAGTCTCATGAGTTCGAATCTCACCGTGTTCCATGGTGTTTTTCGAACTCACGAGCTTGTGACGGACTATGATCTCACTCAGATATTAAACGAGTACCCATTTATGGGGATAAATAACACTGCTGAGCGTGATGCTGATCTCATTACCTCAACAAAAAGCAGATAAGATCTTGGAAATAGGATGTCACTAACACACCCTGCGGCCTTAGTCCAATGCTGGATTGTCGCGCCTGTTATTTATTTTATTTAAACGACAAAAAATTACTTCATGAATACATAGTTTAGATTAATAAGAGAATTCCTCCTTTATCATTTCGTAACGTCCAAATCATGCGTAATGTCCAATTCGCTACAGGGTGTCAAATTTTGTAGGTGTCCTATATATAGAACAGTAGGCATATCTGGGTTAATGGCACTCACGCGTGGGCACCCAGTTTCGGAAACCAATGTCTGAAACTGCAGTCTCAGCGGCATTGTACGGATGACAGTCTCCTATAGTGTAGGGCAATTAAGCCGAAAAGGGGCCAAACCCAAACATAAAACTAGGGGGCTTCGGCCCCTGCTCGCTACGCTCGCCAACCCCCGAGGCCGAAGCTAATTTCAGGCGCGGCCGAAATTCGGATACCCTTCGCTCTACTTGGGCTAAACGTTTTTTTTCCGGGCGTACCTATGACTTGTATTTAATCCCCCTCCTCATTCTTTTTCTTCCGTCTTGACAAAAGTTTTGGGCTTGGTTGAAATAAGTGGGCAAATAAAAATATTTACTCAGAAAATTTTATTGGGGTTTTGGGGGCCTGACCCCACAGTACGAATCCATTCGTTTTGAACTTTTTTGTTGCTTTGGTAAATACACATTAATTCAAGGTTTTGTGAAATTGGTGCAAAAAAATGTTTCTTAGAAGAACCAAAATGGGGGGTTGGGTTTGTATGGCCACCCCATGACCCCATGGCCAGATTTGATCAATTCTAAGATATGCTTTTTGTCATCAACAGAAACACGTTTGTGTGTAATTTGGTTGAAATTGGTGCACAAATAAAAAAGTGTTTCTTAGAAGAACTTAATTTGGGGGGTTAGGTTTGTATGGCAGCCGCATGACCCCATGGTCCGATTTTATCCATTCTTACATATGTTTTGTGTCAACAATAGAAATACATTTGTGTGAAATTTGGATGAAATTGGTGCAGAAGTTGAATTTAAATGGGAGGGCTAGGTTTGTATGGCAGCCCCATGACCCAGTGATCCAATTTCGGTGCCTGCAATAATAATAAGCACGTGTGCAAAATTTCAGCTCCGTAGCTTTTATAGTGGCCGAGAAAAACGCGCTGCAACAGACGGACATCGTCCAATCGACTCAACTCGTCATGCTGATCAAATATGTATAGTTATTATATGGTGGAAAATGCTTCCTTCATGACAAAGTTAATATACCCTTTCACTCTATGAGCGAAGGGTATAAAAATACTTATCTGTTTTATCGTCACCACAACAACTAATTATAGTCTTTATATTCAAAATTTCGTTCCAAGGTGTTCCCTGTCGAAAAATCGGGTTTGAAGGTCAATTTTTCCAGCTTTAAGGCTATTTTCAAATATCATCGACAAATGCGTACTAGTGACCTTTCAACCCGGTTTTCCGAGCTTTTGAACAAACATGCGAAATGTAAATATCAAAAATGTAATTTCCACATAATACTTTTGGGTCTAGGGTATAATTTTCCAAGAAAAGGTCTGGAGTATTATATATTATTGCAAAGGGAATTAAATGTAATTTATTTCATTTTTAGGACATTTTGCGACCGGACTAATAGTTTTCCATATATTTTCGAAAAACAAAAATTTCCCCCCTTCGTCACACCCTTTAACGTGACGCTGAAATTGGTGTAACTTTTTAGTGCGTATTTTCCTCTATGCGCACTTAAAAGTTACACTAATTTGATTATTTTTTTTTCGATTTTTGGAGTGTATATAATGTTGCAAGCACAATATATTTCCTTTCCGCACATGTACGGAAATTTTGGACTCCGCCAAAATTCGATCTCCGGAACTCTAGATTACTAGCATCATAGAGTGCGACTCAGCCAAGTGAGCCACAGAGCGGGCCAACTGATCACCTTTACGCATATTCCTGTCTCGGAATATCTGACACCCCAAGACTGAAACCTTTTTAAATCTACGGATTGACCCTAGGTGCCAGCGGCTTTAACCTTTCTATAATCGCACGTTAATTTGTCAGACTGACGAACAATTTTTTTTATTTATTTACTTTACCGGAAACGCTAGCGGTCCAAATTTTTTGATGATTTATTGCTGACTCGATTTCGGAACACATCGCGAGTTTGTGCGAGTCGCACATGTTTATGTATTTGGCGTTGATCGACACCTTCCGAACAGGGTATCTGCATACATAATTTATATTTTTGTAGTACATACATTAGGTAGCACTAAGATAGCGGAAAATATATAGTTGAAGAACAGCTATTACAGTTATTTAATGGATTTTGTGTTCATTACATCTTTTAGTTTGATTATTTGATGTTTGTCTACATGTTTCATTAGGGAAAAATATGATATCGATTGCCAAAGTTTCGATCTATGTACCTATATAAGACACGTATACCCGGTGTTACAGAAATTAGTGCGAGTAAAGGAAGGTTAATAATCGTACAACAAAAACCAGTGTATTATCTACTGCTACACTACTACACTATACTGCAAAGTAATTTTTTCTATTGCTTAGCTTTGAGCACTGTTTCCCAACAAATCCAAGCCCAATGATAATCGGTTGCGTCGGGAACTTGTGAGCTGCGCCTTCGAAGAGATGGAAGCCGAACCTAATTTTCAATAAATCATTCCTCAGACTTTAATTCGTTTCATTATTGAATGGTGGTCCGTTTAGATCCATTTTCAGGCTAAGTGGTCCGCAGACATTTCTGAGTTGGGAACCACTGGCTTAGAGCAATTAAAATATAGAGTTACTCGCTCAACTCTTTCGTCTCTGACTTTACTTCTTAAATGTTCCCCTTTTATGAATTGAAATGTACTTAATGGTATGATTTATTTAACGGCAGAAAGTTTTTTGGAATTTATTTTGGGCTTTTAATGAATGCCGCAGGACCAAAAAAATATTTACATTTTGGAAGAAATTCAGAACACCTCCTCAGGGTGCTTACGAAAAACCGTTGTATTCCAAGAACAATTTAAATGAATGAGTCAGATTCCCGTAAAAGACATTCCCCAAACTCAAGCTAAACAAGTTACATTTCCATACCATTGTTATACCACATCTATAAAAAAAACACAACCAAACGTACGACTGAATTTATTCATACAAACAAAAATTCAAAATATTACAAAAATATCTCCCAACGCAATCTATAAAAAAAAAAATTCGCGTATCTGTAAAAAATATTTCAAAATTTGATACACAATTTATTCATGTAAATTTTTTGATATGAATAATTAATTACATCTCTTTCTCTTTGCAGGCCGACTACGTGAATGGCTACCATCAAAATTTGCGACGCATCATTGGAAGAGAGCTGCTGAAAAGAAATCTAACGGATACGTACCAATGGCTCATGGACGAAACGACAGAAGTTATGTCAACCAGATAGTCAACCCAAAAAAAATTATTCAAATATTTGTTGTGTGTTGCTTAACTCTATTTTAAAATTTAAAACTTAATTTATGATTATTATTGGCATTTGCTCGCGAATGCAATACAAGGGCAGGAAACCGCTGTACATATCGTAGACAATAAAATTATTTCATAGAAAACAGTATTGTTGTTGTTGTTGCTCCGTTTGATTGAATGATTGATTGATATCTTTCAATATAACGTTCTTAAGATCGATTAATGGGTTTTTTACTGGGTCGCCTATTTGGCCGTTTATTTGGTTTCTTTTTGTTTGGTCGTTTCACTGGACGTTTTGGTGGCTTTTTATTTCCTATGATAACATGAAATAGGGACACGATTTTAATTTAATGAAAACACAATTAGGTTAAAATACAAAGATGTTCTAGAAACACTAACCCGATTCACTTGAATCACGATTATTATTGTCCGGCGCTCGCGGTGCTTCAACATCTTCATTGTAATACTGGATCAGTCTTCGACGTTCGGCACTTATCTCTGCACTTGTTAAATCCTCTTTACCGTGACGAAAGAAATGTCTTTGCGAGACAACCATCGAGAATAGAACACAAAAAATGAACACTTCTTTCAGCATTGTTCAAATTATTTGCTACCGCGCAATATCGTGTGGTTAAATGCGAGAATGGGCCACTCTACTAACTATAATGAAGAGATAGACATTTATGTACAACATTTTATATATATCCCCACTACGTTTTAATCCAATTTATCTATTTCAAATTCCTCTTACTTACCTTACAACCATATCTGCGCGGATTGGGTTCAATAAACGTGCACGAATCGTATATCGTATCTATCTCAAAAGTGTCTAGAGATTTTATAATACAAGTAGCATGCAGATTTTTTGATTTAAATGTATGGGCAATCTTTTAACGAAGAAAGAATCAAAACAAAATCGGTGAATTTAGACTTTAGTGTGGCTACAGTTTGCGAAGAAAGTATTATGGTCGTAGGCTTAATGCTTTCCAGTATTTATGTATTATGGTCCAATCAAATTAGATAAGGCACACATTTTTTCGACACCCAAGATTATCTCGAACAATGAGTACATATTTTTTACTATATGTATTTCAAATTTCATTTTCATTAATATACTATAACTTCTTGTATTGCAAAACAATATGTATTGCCAACTTATTGCCCTCCAAGGCAGCCTGACTAATTTACAAACCAATATTTTAACTGCATTTGGAAAAGAAAAACTAGACCGAGGCTAATTTAGGCCGCGGCCCGAATTTGGATACCCTTCGCTCTCCTCGGGCTAAAAGTTTTTTCGGGCGTACCTATGACTTGCATTTAACTCCCCTCCTTCATTCTTTTCCTTCCGTCTTCACAAAAGTTCCGTTGCGTCGCCAAAACAATATTTGTGTGGAATATGTGGACAAATAAAAATATTTACTCAGAAATTATTGGGATGCGGGATAGTACGATTCCATTTGTTTTGACCTTATTTTGTAGCTTTGATAAAGACCCATTAATTCAAGGTTTTGTGAAATTGGTGTAAAAAATGTTTCTTTGAACCAAACCAAAATAGAGGGTTGGGTTTGTATGGCAGCCCCATGACCCCATGGTCCGATTTGATCCATTCTTACATATGTTATGTGTCATCAATAGAAATACATTTGTGTGAAATTTGAGGGTTTGGGCTCGTTTGGCTGCCCCATGACCCCATTGTCCAATTTTACCGATTCAAACATACAAACTGTCGCAGCAAAAAGAAGCATTTGTGCAAAATTTCAGCTTTTAAATTGGCCGAGTAAAACGCGTCGCAACAGACGGACAGATAAACGAACATTGCCCAATCGACTCCCCAAGTCATGCTGATGATCATATATGCATTATTTTTATATGGCCGGAGATGCTTCCTACAATGCATTACAAACTTCATGGCAAAATTAATATACCCTTTCACTCTATGAGCGAAGGGTATAACAAGTTAAATATAACTGAAGTTACTCGCTCAGCTCTTTCGTTTGGTAAATTCATTTTGTTCGTTTTCTCATTTGATTTCAAAATGACGAATAATTTAGCATTAACTAAATGCAGAAAGTATCTGTGATCTTGACTTGGACCTACTGTACGGTTTGCAGCAGGACAAAAAGGATATTTGTTCATGCCGTGTCCTATCTTTTTCTTCTTTCTTGCCTCGATCTTTATACCGCTCCATCGTTTTGCGTTGCTCGACCTGCGGTGTAGGCACATCGCCCGTTTTGGCGGTAATATCTCAGCATACATACATACGACATTGTTAAGAATGTTGCTCTCCGAGCGATTTCCCGATTTACGGGCATATCGACTCGGAGAGTGCAAAAAAATTTTTTGACATTCGTCGGTTTCGATCGAATGCACATGACACAGCACTCTCATCAGGTGCCGTCGCTAGTGCTGTGTCATGTGCATTCGAGTACGGCACGACCGAGAATGCACTGGCTGGTTGTTGTTCAACCGTATATAAGCCGACAAAAGTCCTTCGTTGCCACGGATCACATTTGAATCGAATAGCAACTTACTATTGCAGTGATCCTTTCAACATCCCACTTTTTGTCGTATGTATGTATAATTGAGTGTACCAGCACTGAATGGGAACAGGGACGGCAGCAGAGGGCCCCACGGCTGTTTCGTGGGAAGCGAAGGCTGCGTCCCAACACACATATCTTGCTATTATGTGAACCATTGGCGTTTAAGCCAAAAAGTGGGATGTTGAACGGATCACTGCAATAGTAAGTTGCTATTCGATTCAAATGTGATCCGTGGCAACGAAGGACTTTTGTCGGCTTATATACGGTTGAACAACAACCAGCGGGTGCATGACACAGCACCAGCGACGGCACCTGATGAGAGTGCTGTGTCATGTGCATTCGATCGAAACCGACGAATGTCAACAAAATTTTTTGCACTCTCCGAGTCGATATGCCCGTAATTCGGGAAATTGCTCGGAGAGCAACATTCTTAACAATGTCGTATGTATGTATGATTGAGTGTACCCGCACTGAATGGGAACAGGGACGGCAGCGGAGGGCCCCACGGCTGTTTCGTGGGAAGCGGAGGCTGCGTCCCAACACACATATCTTGCTATTATCTCAGCATATTTTTACAGGCAGCTCTATCTTGGATCATGTCATCGCCAAGACCAATGCGTTGTTGTTGCTTTTTCATTTGACATATGCAGGTGTTCTTGGGTCTGCCTCTGGCCTTGGGTCCATCAAGTGGAACTTCCATTGATATCGCTATGCGGGGTTCTCAGGCGGACGCCGTTGGACATGGCAATACCAATCAATTTGTCGGTCTTCGAGCTTTTCGGTGATTGGTTGGTCTATGCCTCGAACGTAGCTACTCTTGATGTGGTCCCTTTTGGTTACGCTGTCATTTCTTTCGCGTAACCTTCATACATAGTCCAGCATTCTGATCCATACATTAGTGCGGGATGTACAACCGTTTTGTACAACTTGCCCTTTAGCTTCAGTGGCAATTTTTTAATCGCAGAAAACTCCAGAGTTTTCTCGCCTCATCCACCCAACCTTTGTACGATGTTTGATGTCATCATCGCATGTAGCTCCGCTGTTCACCATCGAGCCAAGGTACTTCAACTTGGTACAAGACTTAAGCTGCTCTCCTTTGACGTACATATCTGGTATCGGGTCATCTGGGTCTGAAAATGGGCAGCATAATAACTCAGTCTTTGTTATACTTACCCTCCTCAGTCCATGCACCACCAGAATGTCACACCATTTTGTAAGTGCAGCTTGCAAGGCAACGATGTTTGGGCTACTGAGGACTATATCATCGGCAAAAAGAAGAGATATTTCTAGGCCGTCGGATATACGTGTTAATAAGTATAGCACATGATGATGTTGAAGAGCAACGGACCCTGGTGTACTCCGACATTCACCGGAAATTCTTCTGATTCACCGGCTGTGCATCTAACCTTAGTCGTAGTTCCATTATACATGTCTCGTATCATCCTGACGTATGCCTCAGGGACATTAAGTGCTTTCAAGGGCAACCATATCAGATCACGAGGTACTCTATCGAATGCCTTTTCCAAATCGATGAATACAAAGTGCAAGTCCTTTCGTGCTGCTCTATACTTTTCCATCGCAATACGAATGCACTGAATCACATCGACTATAGATCGACCTACAACAAAGCCGCATTGATTGTCATTCAACCGCACAATCTTTCTCAATCGGTTGCAGACAACTCGCTCGTAGATCTTCAGTGTATGAAGTGTTAACTTTATAGCCCTATAGTTGTTGAGTTTGCGTGAGTCCCCCTTGTTCTTATAGAAAGGAAGAAGAAAACTTTCCCTGAAACCATCATCATGCCGTGTCCTATAAAAAAAATAAAACATTCAGAGCATAGGTTTAAGATCAATAGAACGCTCAGCAGTGTTATTTATCCCCATAAATGGGTACTCGTTTAACATCTGACTGAGATTATAGTCCGTCGCAGGGGCGAACCCAAGGGGGGATATGGGGGATAAAACACCCCCCGAAATTATGAAACCGATTTTTCAAAAGTATTAGTTCAATCAAAATTTACACAACATAACTACATATATTGACATAACAAATAAGTGATGATTTTCAGACTCAAGATCTAAATGATCAAGAGATGGAACATTTTTTTTTGTTTCCTATGTTTTTTTGGGATGCTGGGCTTGAATCCGGAGCTTCCCACCAAAATGTCGTTGCAAAACAGGGCCAAAACCGAAAAAAACATTTTCGGAGTTTTTCCGTTTTTTTTGCTTATAACTGTATATTTCTCCTTTAAAATGCGTTATGCGGTATCGCTACAATTCATAGTAATTTTTTCTTGCGTTTTTTTGCGATTTTGACCCTGTTTCGGAACGAATTTTTTGGTGGGAAACTACGGATTCGGGCTGAGCACTCAAAAAAATATAAGAAACAAAAAAAAAATCTCCACCACATTTTGCAATGTCTTGTACTAGGTTTATCACCTGGTTACTACTATCTTATTAATTTTGATAGACAAGATATAGATGCGAATTATTTTTTAAAGTATGTATTAATTAATGTGAAATAAAGTAAAATAGAAAAGAAGATTAGATACACTCAGTGAGTAGCTTTTGTTTAGATAGAGTCATTTTACATTTTGTAATTCGCGAGTTTCAAAAACCACAAAAATTGACAAAATATTCATAGTGACCGTTGAAAACTAAATTAATTAATTAATTAACAATCGGTTACCAAAACCAGTTATATCCTAAATGGAGTATTTAAACCCTTAAGGGACTGACGTTATTCATAGTCACTCAATAAGCAAACGCTTAAGGGTTTCCTAAAGGGTTCCCTTATTCGTTAAGGTACGTATCTAGTGACCTTATATGAACTCATATATTTGTTGACATATCCTTATTCAAACACTTTGAATTTTTTTAAAAATTTCAAATTTTTAACTACTTGATATTTTTTATATTTTATTTGTCACTTTCAATAGATATGCCCAATAAGTGAATCGTTATATTAAATGAGGCAACACCCTAATAAGTGATGTCTATGAATACGAAGCTCCCTTAAGGGCCTACTTTTATAGAGAAAACCCTTATTCCTTAAGGGAATCCTTATAAGTTAAGTGGGGACTATGAATTCCGCCCTTAAATTTATTCGATGAAAATCAACTTTAAATGTTTAAAATTAAATTTTTCTGAAATTTAGAATATATAAAAACGATTATCTTAAGGTTAAGGTCTGAGAATAAACGTATGATTTCATGAGTAAATTGCATACACAAATCTCCTCCCGAAATAAATTCCTGGGTTCGCCCCTGGTCCGTCGCATGCACATGATCGGAATATACGCATTACTATGAGTGTATTCACGCACAAGTGAGCGGACTAAAATTTTGATATGAATTCTACTTATACACTGCCTGTCATAACTATAGCCGCATCATAAAACAGGCTGATCCTTGGAAGTTTAAAGGGAGCACAGCGATTACACATACTATAACCATAAGAGATATTAAAAAGACATACAATATCACAGAAAGTTTCCTTTTATTTCAAACCGTTATTTCTCTATAAAGGGAAAACTAAATCTGTCCGTCATAACTATAGCCGCACTTGGAGCTATTATGGCAACAGCTGATTAAAAAGCGAAAATTGATGAAATTAATAACGGGAAAGATCCTTTTCGAATAAAATAGACTCTGATGGATTATTTTGTTTGTTTTTCACAAAATCTTTTCAACAGTTTTTCGAGTTTTTTGCTTATTGACCTCTTAGTATCGAAAACCGCTGCTTTTACATAGACAACTCTTCGAAATTGTATTTTTCTTTTATAAATTATAAATAATGTTTCTTAACGGTTCCCTGTCTAATTCAGATCAATGGGAGGCCCATTCTCTAGCATTTGTAACATTGGAACCATATTTCAGTACTACGACAGGTGAGGGTTAATGCAATCTTTTGCTAACAACTCCGGTATGTGTCGTGTCTTATGTATAAAATGGAAGCAGTTTATCGTCAGGACAATCTTAAGAAGGGTATGTAAAAGTTGATGTATCCACCTCTAATAAAGCAAAACTTCTCCGGAATATCCTGACCATAAATTGTTTCAGTTTTAATACACGAAACATGACACATAACGGATTTAGTAGCTAAAGATGGCATCATCTCTAATCAATCATGGCTTCATAGCACTTTAAGAACGATCCAATGTTAGAAATGTTACCGAGTTGTCCCCTCATTGATCCAAATTAGACAGAAAGAAACATTATTAGGTAGAATTCATAAAAAACAATGCAATTTCAAAGTGTTTCTGTATAAGAGAAGCGGTTATTAATACCGAGAGGTCAATAAGCAAAAAACTCGAAAATTGTTAAAATTATTTCATGAAAAATAAAGAAAACTATCCCTCAGAGTCAATTTTATTTGAAAATGATTCTTCCTGTTAAAAGTTTCCTCAATTTCTGCTTTGTAAGCAGTTTTTTGCCATACTAACTTCAAGTGCGGCTATATGACGGACCGAAAACTTAGTTTTCCTTTATAGATGAATAACGGTTTCGAATAAAAGGAAAATTACTATAAAATAATTTGCCTTTGCTATTACCCTTAAGTTTCTAGTATGTGGAATAACACTGTGCTCTATCTCAATTTCCAAGGATCAGTCTGTTTTATGGTGCGGCTATAGTTATGACAGGCACTGTATATACACTATATTCTTCCATCAGAAGGCACACGCAAGTTAGCGGCAAAGGTCGTGTGTGAATGCAATGTAACACTAATGTCAAACGACTTTCATTATTATGACAAAAATCATATAAAAACATGTAGATGAGCATAATCTGCGTTATATTATTTCCACAATATATTCCTTCATAATTTTGAAATTTGTTTTCCCGCCATCTAGGCCTGTTCCAAAAACCGCGATCCCGGTACAAAACCGGTGTTCACTTGGTACCGGACCCGATATTCTAAAGTACCGATATACCGTTTTTTTGGTACCGAGTTAAAAAGAACGATTCATTTCAACCATATGAGCTTGTTTTTTGGTACCGTTTTTTAACCCGGTACTCAAAAAAACCGGCTTATGGTTAAAAAAAACCGTCGGTACTGAAAAAAAACCTTAGTCAGGGAAACCGCTTGTGGTACCGGGTAGGGATGGTAAAAACCGGACGGTTAGTCCGAAAACCGGTACTTTCAGAACGGTTAACCGTTTTTTTTCAGTTTTTTCCTCCTCCCGGTTTTAACCCGGACGGTTGTTGGTCCATTCGGTTAAAACCGGAAAAAAAATCTTTCAAAATTCATACAATTTCTTATGTTTTCTTGATTTTTCAGGCTGTAATTCTATTACTTATCCCCTACGGAACATTCCGTTTTCAAATTTCAGCCCTTCAATAATAATTGTCTAACACTCTTCTTTTTGCTATTACTCGTAGAACAATCGCTTCGTCAAGGTTTATATTGTTTATGTTTACACTGCGTTTCACATGTACATACATATCTTGGTTGTACAACGTGAATATATGTATTAATATTCGTGTATAGTAAATCAGTGCATTTCGCGTATCATCGTGTCGCTAAAAGATTTCGTATTCCGCAAGAGAAATTAGAATGGCCCCTGTTGTAAATGTTTGAATTTTTTTTGTTGTTAAACTAAAAAAAAATTATGAAATCACATCTGACAATTTTATTTGATTGTATTATTTTGTTCAACAAGTTTCTCTTTTAAATTAGCTGTCTTACTACATCATGTACGTGCATTTTAAGTTGATTACGATACGAACACCAGCAATACGAGTGTGTAAGCATTTTTTTTAGTAAAATTCTAGGCAAATCAATGAAAAGACCCGGTTAACCGGAAAACCGGTACTTGGAGCCCGGTTAAAACCGGACGGTCTAACCGGCTTTGCAAAAAAAAAAAACCGAAAAAAACTATAACCGGGTTATAAACCGGTTTTTGACATCCCTAGTACCGGGTAATGAAAAAAACCGAAACCCGGTACTGAAATCTCGGTACCGAACAGGCCTACCGCCATCTACTCCGATATATGATTACTTCGTTGAGGAGCGTCGAATTTTTGCGCTAACTAGAGGTGGAGAGTAATGTAACCAGAATTCGATTTTTTCCCGGCGAACTGATCGTAGTGTACGTGAATACACTCAATTACTATTATTGGCTGTAGCAGCGAAGTCATCCTTTGAAAAGCTGAAGTGGTAATTAAAGCGCCTGTGACACCCAAGCATTAAAATCGTTGGAGTTTATTAAAGCTCTGCACGGTGTTACGTTGACCAAGACTGGGGCCAAGTCGAGGTCACTAAATCACTGATGACGAACTCGGCTTTGTTCTTGACCACACTGACACTAGTGATGGGGTCAACGTAGCAATTTGGAAAGACCCGCACTTCATGCAGCGAAAGTAGTCTGGCTATACCACCAAGGACCATAGTAAAGCCAGAGTAGTCCGTCTACCACCAGGAATCATAGTAAAGGTGAGAGCTCACCATCTGTTCGGCAACACTTGCTGACATTGATGCCAATATTGTGTTACGATTTGGTAAGGATTGGACCTCTCTGCCTTTCAGCGTGGTATCAATCCACCTAATGAGAGATAATGATATGTATGTCATGCCGACCGTTCTGGCTATGACTTCTTAGCCGGAAGAAGGAGCACAAAGCAACCTATCTGCTATCTGAGGACTTTTTAATATTACCAACAAGCTTGTGTAGCGCCGTCACGGTCGATTCGCCCTTAAAATAGGCAAATTTGGGCAGATGCTCTTTTCCATCAGTGATCTGTTGTTGAAATCTAATAACCGTTCCTAGTTTTGATGAGGAGGGGAGAGGGGAGGGAGTTGACTGATAATTTTGGTTCATCCTCAGATTGGTTTTCTTGTTTTGGGGATTAAGGTTGCGTTGATTCTGCTTTAGGCAACTAATAATAACTGTTTCCTTGTGTTGTCGGCTCCTTTGCATCGGCCAAGTTCAGTTTTAAGTTGAAAGACTTGTATTTCCTTATTGTCGATGAAGATGATTTATTTTCCAAATACGTATTTCGGCAGCTATTTGCTGCCATCTTCAGTGGATTAATGCTTAAGTCTACAATGTTACATATATTTATATTATCCTAACTTATACAATATTCTTATTACTTTTGCCTTTTAAGCTAATTACAAACTACCTGCTCCAGGTATCAGCCGGAATAGCTCAGTGTGTCCGTTTCCTAGGTCGGTGTTCAGCCTCGTCTCTGGGTTTTCCTTGCCTATGTAATAGCTCTCGTAAGCGTCTAGTTTATGTGCCTTGACTTCCCTGATTATTTCGAATTTCGTCATTTTATGCCCCTCTTCGACAATATGCTTCGCAACTGCTGATTTTATATCCGTCCTTTTCTGTTTCTTGGCCAATTCCGCTTCTCTGAGGTGTTCCTTTATTCTTGTGTCTACAAGGCGTTTCGTCTGGCCTACATACGTTTTCGGGCAATTGTCGCATATGCGATATTGTATAAGTTAGGATAATATAAATATATGTAACATTGTAGACTTAAGCATTAATCCACTGAAGATGGCAGCAAATAGCTGCCGAAATACGTATTTGGAAAATAAATCATCTTCATCGACAATAAGGAAATACAAGTCTTTCAACTTAAAACTAATAATAACTGGTTTTAAAAAGAGTAATTAGATGGGGTAGGAGATGATTTCCAGGCTGTTTTGAAGGAGAATAGAAAACACACCATCAACTTTCGCAGCTTCTAATGGACGTAGATTGCCCATTTTATTTGTCCTTGTCGAAAATTACCACTGATGCTGACTAGCCATTGAGCGGGTATTCCCATTGAATATGGTGTGTTTACCGGTTGTCTGATGAGAGTGATCCAGGGAAGTGCGTTTAAGTTTTTATTTGGGTCTTCTATCCGGGTTTTTAAGCAAAAATACTTCGTTGGAATTACTTTTGGATACTGCCTTGCAGCTTCAGGTAGCGACTAAATAGTCTCGCAATGTCTCCCCCAACACTGATCATATATATTCAGTGAGCGAGCGTTTATACGAGTCCCATTGCCTACGGCACTTGGCTGAGTTGATTAATTAATTTAAATATCTTTCAGACTAGCTATTTGTTCTGATGGGACCTTGCGAGTAAAACGTATGATTGGCACCGCGATAAGCTCTATTGAAACGCAGAAGATTGACATAGTTTTCAACAACAAGCGCCAGCTGAGGGCAGACCACTGACCTATCGTAAATCAACTTTTGATGTTTAGACCACAGATACAACACTTTAGCAACCCAGTAGTAGTCTATCAAGTCTTATTTAATCCGCACAGGTTGTATTCGAGATTAAGGTCGTAGGTGATGCTCGTTTAACATGGTGCAGGTTCGCTTTGAAGCGGTTAACACGGCTGCTGTGCTTACCCTGCCTTATTTGTCCTTGCTTAGGAAGAGCCATGGTTTATGTTCCTTCGATTGCCATCTGGGGACAATAATGAACAATGCGCTGACATACGATTGAAGCCCAGCATGCTGATGCGGAAGATCTGTTGTCCTAGCGGAGAGTCTTTGAAGAGCAGTCTTACGTATCTTAGTAGACTGTGTGGCACATGGAGAGTCATCTAAGGGACCATATCGTCAGAGAAGTGCATAAGCTTTACGCTCTTACCTCCCGCTCCATCGGACTGTTTGGACCTTTAGCATTTTATGAACAGGATGAATTGTCAAATGGGGATTACTTCATCCGGTGTATGCACTCACCTTCGGAAACCCAACTTCAGGATCGCAACTCCAGCTGGTTGACTTGGGTAACAACCTCCTGCCACCTCGAGTCCAACACCATGACGGGTAGGGATTATTGTCTCCTGTGTAAACCCATCTCCGAGGTACACTATTTGCTAAATACTTCTCAATAGCAGGTGTGATCCTGCTTGGACCCCCTTTCAGGGTTAGTCGCGCGTATCCAAAATTCGTTTGACCTGTAACTACTCATTGATAAGTACCGCAGCTTTTTCCGATGGGGGCCCTTCAGCAGACTAGTCAGCAATGCGGCGCGGGCCGTGTGGTCATCAATCCACAAACTAGCTAGGTATAGGCGCATAGCCATGAGCCATAGCGTATCAACTATTCTATGGGTTCTCCGTGCTGATCGGGTCCAAGGTGTCGCAAGTCACCAAAAATTTGTGTACCATAACACACAGATGTGTCTCAAGTCTCAAGGCAGATTAGCCTCCTCCGTTTTGGCGTCTTTGGTAGTGACTCTTCTGTATCTGTGGTTTTGCGCGGTTAAAATCGTAGGTGGCTCAGTTTCTTATTGAAGTCCATCCAACCAACAGCCGCACGGACAGAAGATAGTCTGGATTTGTCGAAGGGTTGGCTACGATATCCTGCGAATCACATTCCCGTTTTTCAAAATCCGTTAATTACCCATTTCAATATCCCGCTAGTTAAAAATCCCGTCGAATCCAAATCCCGCCAACTTAATATCCCGTCATTTCAAAATACCGATTTTCAATGTCCCGCTTGTTTTTATGAAAGAATGCTTACCTTCTATGACGGGATAAAGTGCACCACATTTGCCGTTAAAATAATGAGTTCCACATGAATATACTGAAGTCTCGGAAATCCACGGGCCAGATGACTGAATTTGGAAAATACGTGGTCTGGTGTTTCGGTAGTCGAGACTTAAATATCCCCAGTATGACAGTATTGTTCTATAGAGGCTCGAATATCATATTTATCGGACAATTAAACGAACATTCCAACGGATTTGTGCTAAGAGAAATATGCTGGGAATCACATTACGTAACTATCCATTAAAAAGAAGTTACATATAAAAATATTAGCGGAATTTTGGCAGGACTTTAAAACAGCGGGGTTTTTAGTGGGCGGGATTTTGAGGTAGCAGAATTTTGTAATGGCGAGTTTTTTTTTTTTTGTAAAAAGCCGAATTATGAACGGGCGGGATTCTGTTTTTTGGCATTATGTAAGTGTCCCGTTGTCGCGGGCACCATAAACATCCGAGGCTAAGCAGTATGTTACTCTGTGCTGCACTCCGGTGTAGTAGATGGGCTTACCCTCTGTTGCCGATGTTAAGAAGCTCTTACTGCTATACTATGCCTTCTCTATATAAAAAAAAAACGCTGCACTATACAATGTTTTCTTCTTCTTCCTTGCCTCGTTCTTTATACCACTCCATGGCTTCATGGCTCAGCCTGCTGTGTAGGCACATCTTCCGTTTAATATATCAGCCTATATCTACAGGCAGCTCCATCTATTATTGATTTTTCATTTGACACATCCATCTCTTCGGTCTGCCTCTGGCCTTGGGTCCATCAAGTGAAACTTCCATTGATATCGCCTGCTTTGCGGGGTTCTCAGGCGGACGCCTTTGAAAATGGCAATACCAATCCATTTGTCGGTCTCCTTCTTCTTTTAGCGGTGCAGAAAAGTGTGAAACCGCTGTGCATCTATGTGGGTACGAGTTATGGTTCGTCAATGTTTGTGTCCGTGAGGTCTAAGGACTGCTGCGATAGGGTTTCCCCACAGCTATATAGTGTAAGATCAGTGGGCGCCGCGGGGCAGTGAAACAAATGACCCACATCATGAGGAGTACCATCGCAATTTGGACAGATGTTTTGGATGTCCGGGTTTATGCGAGAAAAGTACGAATTAACCCTTAAATGCATAGCGTACCATATATGGTACATGGCTAAATTCCTGTAAAAGTCTATGCGATTATTAAATTTTTGATTTTTTTTTTACTTTTTCCCAAAGTAGACAAAACAGGCTTTCACATAAATTCAATTTTGGCTTCCTGAAGCTTTCCTTGAATTGTCTGTGCGTCGTCAAAGAGGACGAACGTTATTTTTTGTGAAATTTTAAAAGCTATTCTTTAGAGCTAAAAAAATCAGCAAAATTTACCGCTATTTGGAAAAGGAAAAATACTGGTGAGTAAACTGGAATGTGTTCTTGAGATTCTTTTGAAATTTTGACCAAAAAAAGTCACCAAAGGTATTGTTTGCACTAATTTTGCAACGTACCATATATGGTACGCCATGCAGTGGGGCATATTCAGAAATATATATACATTCATTCCGATCGTTGTTACTTGATGAAATTATTCTCCTTTAGGCTTGGGTAGAGTAGGATATTTTCATAAAATTTTAATTATCCGATCTTTTAACATGATGGTGCGTTTTATTGAACTCAGAACTGGTCCAAATAACTTAAATTTTCATACAAATTATGCCACCGATCCATTTTTCCAGGAAATTTACTGCCATTTTTTATGAAAGATAGGTTAATCAGTCCTGGTTAGGATCCAAGGAAACGGAGCTGTCATAGTTGATTTAGAAGGACCGTTTTGTCATTTTGTTTTCTATAGCAGACCGGTCAGGGCTTAGTGTTTCTATAGCTGCTTCTTATAATCCAAGTCTTGTTAGCTGGCAAGTATACTGAAAAAATGGTTCAGATCTTTTGTTTTCTCCTTAGGACACGCATCTAAAAAACCGAGCTTCCGTAATTAACATCTTAGTAAGATACACTTGGACTTTCACCAGGATTCAAGCAGCTACGCCTTGATATCTAATTTCTTAAGCCATTTCATTATGACAGGTATTGTCTTGGAAATCCACGGTCAGGATCCTCAGAAAATGTGCTTAGGGTCAACCATTTCATATAGAAGAATATGTGGAGTACCATATTCGATAAACAAAAAATTGCATGGATGTAATTCTTGTGAACATGTCCTGTGACCTGCACAAATTTGAGTTATAAAGCAAGCAGCATTTCATTTCCATGCTCATATCCTAGCAAAGTCAATCCAATCCATATACTTTTCAAGAAAGGAATCCCATGAGCTATGGCAAATCAAAAGAAGTCTCGAGATATACGTTTAACAGTGGAACATGTTTATAACGAACTATTATATAAAAGATTTATTTTATAACGAGACCAAATTCTAATCGCGTTAATAGCATGATGAGTGCCTACCCTATACCCATGTACAGAGCTAGACGGCACGCAAAGCCCAAAATAATCAATTGAAAGTTTTTTTTAGTTGACGAAGGGGTATACAAGTCGGATCTGGCGCACTTTTAATATTTTATAAGGGCATCCAACAGCTACCACTTGACACACATTTGAAGTGTTTCGCGAGATTCTATCGAAAGACATGGCTAAATTTAGGTTTGTGGGGGATGTAGCGGTAGTAGCCTCTACTCCACTTTCCATCAACTTCCAGGATATGTCACAAATAGGCATCCATACAAATTTCAATAAGGAATACGAAACTAATCACTCACCTACCCAAGCTCCATTTAAAAAAACTGAATATTCGCGATTTTCTATAGAAATGACCACCTTTCCTTTAATGAAGAGGAGTTCATTATATCGAGTTTCCACTGTAGTTTCGATCGAAAATCTCCATAATAATTATCCTTTCTTTTTTGCACTGTTCCTATCAAAGTAAGAGGCAGATTAAATGAAATTTGAAAAATGTCTTTCATTTACAACATATGGCCTGAATGCATGGCGTACCATATTTGGTACACAATACAAATTCTACTATTTTCGCTTTTCTGGGAAAACGGGCTATTTTCTGGGGAAATAAAGGCTGATTCCGTGTTCAGTGACCGATTTTACATAAGGGGAGGTCAGTTACGATAGTGGGTTCAGACCCCATGCATTTAAGGGTTAAGGCGTGAACAAAAGCTCGACCGAAGTTGAGGTAGTGTTTCTCTGGTAGGTCTCGGGAGCCTAATCTCCTCAGGCGAAATTGGTGGTGGGCGCTCTGAGAGGACTCTATTCGCACCTAAGCTCGCAATGGACCGATTCACTTCTTCAGTGTGGATCGCTGCGATGGCGGCTCGGTATGTAGCTAGAGCTTTTAGGATTTTATTCCTACTGCGCATTTTCTCACAAACGTATGCTGCGTGCTTCGCAGACGTCATCATATTCCCTAGGTGAAGCCCGAGAATTTTGGGGTTTGCTACAGTAGGAACAGAATTTATTATCAATAATCAATCTCCCATCTAATGTCCTCTCACCAAGTGGTTAGAAAAGTCGCAGAAGATTTGGACGCAGAGATGGTGAGGTTTTTGGAAAAAATGTCTGTAATCGTCCTAGATAACGATTAATTTGGAGGCGCATTTCATCCCTATCGATCCCTGTGGCGAGTACGGTGCAATCGTCAGCATAGGATTCGATTTTCGATTCGATTCCTTCAGATGGTGTGGGAAGGCCGGACATGTAGATGTTAAACAGAGTGGGGGAGAGTACACCTCCCTGTGGAACACATAATTTGATTTTCCTAAGCTTAGAACGTTTGCCACGAAACTCGGTGCTGGAGTGCCGACCGGCTAGATAGTTGGCAATCCAACGGTCTTCTTCTTTTAGCGATGCAGAAAGGTGTGCATCTATGTGGACTTGAGTTATGGTTCATCGATGTTTTCGTCCGTGATGTCAAGGGACAAAAACATAGCTGCTGCGATAGGGTTTTCCCACAGTGAGATAGGGGTCAGTGGGCGCAACTGGGCATTAAAACAAATGACCTACATCGTGAGAAGCGCCAGTGCAGTTTGGACAAATGTTTTGGATGTCCGGGTTCATGCGAGACAGGTACGAATTGAGGCGCGAACAAAAGCCCGCCGAAGTTGAGCTAACGTAGCTCTGGGGGCTCTCAGGAGCCTAATCTCCTCAGGCGAGATAGGTGGTAGACGCACTGAGAGGACTCTATTCGCACCGCAATAGACCGACTCACTTCTGCAGTGTGAATCTCTGCGATGGCAGCTCGGTATGCATCATCATCGTAAGCGTGCCGCTTGTTTCCCTGGACCTCTCTATCTAGGTCTCGTAAACCACGCCTGACATGTCGTGGTGGAGAAATTCGGTCCATGAGACTTGGGTTGGGATGATCCTCACGGTAGCAACCAACAAGATACTGTTTAGAGAGAGAGATTGTGGTCACGTATTGGCATCAATTTTGTCTCTTGATGTAAGTGATCCTGGGCAGATATCAGGAGGCAACCTTTGGCTGTGCGGTCTTCGATCATTTCGGTGATTGGTTGGTCTATAGACAAACTATCTTTGATGAGGTCCCTTTTGGTTACACAAACTGACATGCGTAACATCTTCATTTCGGCAGCCGTAATTTCTTTTGCGTAACTTTACACTGTCCAGCATTCGGATCAATACTTGAGTGCAGGACGTACAACCGTTTTGTACAACTTGCCCTGAAATAAGCGGGGCTTTAAGTTCTTTAACCAAAGTATTTCTTTCACTTTCTTGCGTCACAAGGGGTTGTACCGACTCTCAGCAATGGTTAGAAGCAAGAGTCGTTCCGGTACGTAACTGTTGGAACTGTGGTTTCAATTCTTTTGATCCATTGAAAAATAATTCTTTGTATTCTTAAGAAAATACAAAATTTAAATTTTAGTACCATCATTTTATTAATAGCAAATACGAGTATAATGTAAACTTACTTCTCCATTAAAATCTAAAACCGTCTGGGTTGTGCAGACGCTACAGCTGCCTGTTTCGACGGATCGTCCGGTACACGTACGGTCAACGAACTAAAGCAAAAGAGGAAAATAAAAATCTTACAAAAACGCACCCATCACTTAAACAAACAAATAAAACATACTTCCTATTACCGGTACACCAAACGGTACCATTTTCATCAATTACATACGTATCCAATGTAACTTGCCACTGTCCGCCCATGGATATTTGATTACCCACCGGACCCGTTTGGAAATTATTCAATGACAAGAGAAAATTACCGGACAAAAAATCACGATGCGGTTTAACGATCTGGGTTAGTGTGATAGTGTCGTTGGGTTGCTGAAAAAAAAATATATTAAGGAATGCACGACAGGAAAAACAAATCATTTTGCATACCTTTATCAAATCATTCGTATTTCTCTGCGACACCAGTTGCGACGTTAATGTAAGCTGAACCGATTCAACCGAACGAAATAGACTTGGCGATTTACCATAGTGTTGAATGACTCCTTCGACTTTCACAACCAAATTACTGCCTGGCTGTACAATAATCGGTTCGCCGGCAACGCGTGGTTGTGGACTTATCGAAAGTTTTATGATAGTATTTTGTAAAACTTGGAAAAAGAATCGTGGGAAACACATCGGGGACATTGTTATCAATTCGATTTCTTCGACAATGACTTTTGTGTGCTGGAAGAGTAGGAAAAAAATGTTGCGACTTTACAGGGAAGGAGAAAAACTGAAATCGGAACTTACCTTCATTGTGATGAACTTATCGTTTGGACTTTCTTGTGGTAAAGTTTTAGCCAATATTTCCATTTTGTTGCAAGCGTTTACGAGATATCTGAAAATAGGTTTGTGTTTACAATGGGAAATTGAAAAAAATTTTTAAATTCTTACTTCGTTTCCGGATAGTTTCCCTCGGTGGGTAAGCATGGTGGTTCCGATGGTGTGACATAGCAAACACTTTCAACGATGTGTCCAAAGATAGCGCACTGATGTTGAGTTCTGAAGAAAAATGTTAAATTCAATGTCAAATTCTTAATTGAACATTACAAAACTTGTTTAATATGAAAAATGGAAAAAGTAGGAATAAGAATAGGAATAGGAATTTTCCGCTATACTATACATACATCTCCAAAAACTCCAACGTTGCCGGATCTGCATCAAACGCCGACTTATACAACTTCGAATAGGCATCCTCACATCCCTTTATCGTTTTCACCGCCTTCCTCAACTGATTCGTTATGTGGCCATATTTCTGAAGAATATCTCGCGAACTTTGTGCCAGCGTCATTGCAATCGCCGGAGGCGGAACAATTGCTTGTGTATTTTTAGCAATCACCACATTATACATAGCTTGCAAGAACTGACAGCGCAACTTGATAAATTCCGCCTGAAACGTAAGCGAACTGGACGGCGAAGAGCTCGCCTTAATACTGGCCAACGCCTTCGAATAAAACGCAATCGCCTTATCAAGCCTCTCGGTAAGCGGCAACAATTTTACCGGTGCATTATGATACATCTGATACATAGCATCATATTCTGCGCCATAATTCAAAATACACTCTGCCTTGGACATTTGCGACAATGCCATTAGGAAAAAATGAAATTTATCCAATGAAACATTCGTGGCAAGTTTTGTGTAATAGCGAGCGGCTAAAAAGTGTTGACCGTATCGGGATGCGGATCGTGCAATTCGATACTGCGACCAGTAGTTAATTGTGTTTCCGATACGATCGAATACATCCAAAATTCCCTTGGGCATAAATGAGCCGATGATCGATTGAAGCACTACTGCTGCGAGAATTTCGACAATTTGCACAGAATGTTGTTGAAGATCGCCATCGATTATTGTGTCCATTTTCTTTAAGATTTGCGGCAAGCGTTCACTGACCGGATTCAGGTTTTTGCCTAACAGTTTATGAGGATCAATCGGGTCCATTGACATGGACGTAGACGGTTCTTGTTTATAGTCGTAGATAGAAAATCGTTTTACTTGAAATTGTGAAGAGAGAGCGGCCAGTGTTTCGCATAGGAGAACTGTGTTCTTCTTGGAGTAGACTGGAAGAAAAAAGAGACTAAATTAATTTGCAAGTTACTAATTGAATGGACTCAGCTTCGCCTACCACAATCATCCGTAACAATCCCCTCAATAAGTTGAACAAAATCCTGAGCGAATTGCACATTGTTTTCGGACAGTTTTACGCCACAATTCATATATCGTGCCAACTCTTTGTATTTCTTTTCGTTGCCCATCGCCGAGTAGATCAAACTTTCCAAATGTAAATTTATGAGATCCATGAAAATTGGTGTCGGTGCAATCTTTTCAATGTGGCTAAAATCAAATGGAATCTTGGTTGTAATCGCATGACAACTAGTCTGACTAGTGATACTCACCAATATGAAATCATTCCAGTCAAAATGCCCAGCGCTTGACTAGCAGCTGTGTGATGCTCAAGGACGAGACACGATGAGCATAATTCCAAGATGAGACTTTGTTCTTCGTTTAAAAGTGTGTGGCACGTTACGGGGCATTCAATTAAGGTCAGCACTACTGTCAGAACTAAACTTTGTTCATTTCCAAGATCACTACAAAATAACAATAATTTTAAAATCCATTTTTAGAGTTGAGTGTTTTCGTTCCGGACTTACTTGCAATTTTGAGCTTTTGAAATAAGCGTTTTCAACGCCCCATTTGGCCATAAATGTGCCCCTTCCTGAGCCAAACTGCGCAGCGAACGTAAAACTTGAAAACGAACTTTCTTACGCGGGTCCTGCAGATATGTTAGCAACAAATTCACTTGATCCGGTATATCAATTAAAGTTTTGCACGACAGCTTCGTCAACGAATCCAAAATGGCTATGACGAAACTTTCCGCGGGATATTTGGGAAGAAGGTTGAGACATAAGGTCTTAACGAGCGCGGCTGTGTTGGCGTCATGATACATATGCCGTAGGACGGGAATTAGTTGTAGTTTCATGCTGATGGGCGTTTTCAGTGATTCGATCATGGAGCCGATTTTCGAGCACATGCTTATGGCGAATGTCCTGAATTGAAGAATAGTATAATTCTTGTTCATATCTTTTTGGAAACGATAAGTGAAGCGCTGAACTTACTTCGACTGAGCTGCAAACTGAACGCTGGCATAGATGGCGGCTTCGACTTCAACGGTGTCATTGCTGTCCAGGGCCCTGCGAATGGAGTGATGAACCTGCTGTTGTTCGGGAATAACTCGGCTAACTGCTCCAAGAGTTCTGGAAATAAATGGAAATAATCGTTCACGCGTTGATTAAGAATGAATGGTAAATCTGACGGGTTTTAGTCCTTAGTGGGGCATCTGGTGGTTTCCTACCCGTCACAGACATCAACGACGTTGCAATTATCTGCGACTACGTAGCTCGGTTTTGGTCACAGATACAACCCCATGGTCTTGTGCACATTATGCGTTCCAACAATTTATATCGAGAGGATTAAATGGAAAGTTACATCGAACATCAACAGAATACACGTATATAGCAGCTACACCATGCCATGATGGAATGACACAAAGTTCGTGAGCGTCTAGAAAACCCTGCGGAACTCTAACACGTGGATTTTGGAATGGAACAGAAGTGAAATGCGTTGACCGACGCTTCTATCAAACTCCGAGAGGAAATGTTGAGTCCGTCGGACCTTAGGTTCGTGAGCAGTTCGTTGGCTGGCAAGTTATTGAGCATTATTTTCGATGAAGCAGATAGATCTCGAGTCTCGAGCAGACAGATCGTAGTGTTATTTATCCCCATAAATGGGTACCCGTTTAACATCTGAATGAGATCATAGATCGGACGATGCCTGTCTCCTGTAGCCAAAATTCTGAAGCAGTAGTATTGCCGAGACTCTTGGAGCACGTACAGCTTGCTAATCATCAACATGGTTTTCGAAAGATGCATAGTACCACTACCGCTCTTGATACGATCACTTCCAACATATTTAATGGACTGAACCATCCGAAACCATGCAAGCGCATGGTCAAAAGCGATCTCGATCTGTCAAAAGCGTTTGACACTGTCAACCACACTCTTTTGCTAACATATCTCCGCAATACTACTCCACCTAATATTCATAAATAGATCGCTAAATACCTTCTCTCTCTCAATTACCGTAACTCCTAGTGGAGCATGGTGCGTTGATGACTACCGAGTGTAGTCATCAATGTTACAAAGACAATTGAATTCGGAGTGTGATACGGTTGTCAGCCATACCACTTCCTAGTCGCATTGTTAGTTTATTATTCTACGATACCTTGCCGGCCGTCAACAAGTCCACATGACGTAGACCATATTTTCGATTGTTCAGCTGCTCCCACGCAACTTACACCACTTGCGTTATGGCTACAACCCATCGAAGCAGCATTCTTCTTAAATCTAGACATCGAGATTCTATCCTCGCCCACAATCTTCGAATAACCCCATTTATGCCGCTATTACAACAACAACATGCCTGGAAAGTTCATCCCAAGTCTATACTTATTCCAAACCCAAACAAACCGGCAACTGAACCTAACTTATATCGTCCTATCTTTCTACCCGGCACAACCGGAACAAATTGCAAACGAATTCAGTTCGGTTGATAAAGATTGTGGAAGAGCAGTCGCGTTGACGGTCTGATAGTCAATACGGTCTTAGACAGGCCGAATGTAGGTAGACGCAATCACGATGGTAATCCGTTAGCGACGGACTCACTACGTGAGAGTAGGTACATACTGTAGTGACACTTGAGACTAGACGTTAAAAATGCATTAATTTGCGCGAACTGGGAATGTATTCACGCTGCAGCGCAAACGACGATTGCCAGCTAGCCACCGCGTTTTAAATTATTAGACTAGCAAAGGATATAATGAATATGTACAGGTACAGGGTGCCACAGGCCCACTTTTAGGGTTACCATACGTCCTGGTTTTCCAGGACATGTCCTGGTTTCAATAGGTCAAAGCCTATTAGTAGTGCATCGTATTTTAGAGATGTTTCCTGCTTTAAGGGCTTACTTTGAATCACAAGAAAAACCGCCAAATACTTGGGGAGATGTTCACTCAAGACTTTGCAGAATCATGATCATCAATGTGGCACCATAGCCCGACGTTGGGCTTTGGCCGCCTGAATCGTTTACCTCCAATTGTCGCAGTTACGAGACCTTGTCCTCCGGGTTTGGAAGCCCAGTAGCTGGCGTCTTCACCTACGGAATTCTCCCAGCGAGCTCTCGGTCGTCCACGCAATCTCGCTCCGTCAATTTGTTGGGCATTCATCACCTTCTTTGGCATGCGATTATCGTCTATTCGTTGTACATGCCCCGTCCATTGCAAACGTTGAAGCTTCACGATTTTCGATACTTCCAGCTCATCCTACAATTGATACAACTCATGGTTGTACCGGATACACCAATGATCTGACTCGCGAACGGCCTCGAAAATTCGCCGAAGGATCTTTCGTTCGAAACGGTCTAGGAAAATTTCCGAGGCTTGGGTGAAATTCCATGTTTCGCAGCCATAACATAGCATGGGTCGTTCTGTACACGCGGAGCTTCGTGTTCCTGTATTATTGGTCTTATTGGCAAGTTGTATCCGTCGCTTAATTTCGTCGGTTTCGTTGGCGTCACGGTGTATTCATCTGGATATTTCCAGGTCTGCTTATGGATTCGTCGATTGAGGGAAACATGTAGAGCTTATGAACAGGTTTCTGCCGCTCGCGAAGTCGTTAAGTCGCTGACCGTTGTTGTTGTTTTCGTCGTGGAGGCTGTGACCTCCACTAGTTCCCTATGCCAGCTTTCGTTTCCGACTTTGGCGTTAAAGTCTCCTAGCAGCAGCGTGACGTCGTTTAATGGAAGTGAGTCAAAGAGTGTTTCTAGGTGGTTGTAGAATGTGTCCTTAATCGCGTCTTCTTTTACTTCTGTAGGAACATGCGCATTAATGAGCCAGCGATTAGCGAAACGGGTCTTGATGCAGATCGCACATAACCGCTCGTTAATGGGTTTGAAACCCACGTTATCGGCTTTGAGCTGCTTACTCACGATGAAATGAAGCTCCTCCTGCATAGCTAAGGGTCCGCAGTTATGCCACAACTGAAGAGGATATAGGAATCGGTCGAAGCCTTTCTCGAGAAAAAGACATCCGGGTAATTCCTGATAGATTTGAGGACACAGCGTACCATGCGGCCATCGCAGGTATTCACACAACCATTGTGAATCGGTCAATACGGAGATTAGGCACGAATAGAGTCCTCTCAGCGCCCCCACCAATTTTGTCGTTTATTTGAAGACTTTTTCGTCACATAGAAGCGTCGTAGACCAAACTACTTTGCCAGTTGCGCGGACCGTTCCTTCGTACATCCGTTGGTAAAGCTGCATTAAAAGGACCCTACTACCAAATTGATGCATACAAAATTGAGCCCGCTCTGTGGCTCACTTGGTTGAGCCGCATTCTACGATGATGGTCCAAAATTTCCGTACATGTGCGGATAGGAAATATACAGGGTGTCTCGCATTGGGTGGTCAATACTGTAAGGGTTGATAGCGCAACTTGTTTCAGCAAGAAAATTCCCAATACAATCGGAATTTTTTTTACCGTTACCTTGTTATCGCTCTTTTTGTGAAAGTCATCAAAAATCGTGACTTGTCACGCAAAATCGTAATTTGCAGCACTTCTGATGACTTAATTCAAGATTTGATTTCAGTTTCAGAAACTACATAAAATTTCACAAAAACTGAAGTTTTTCCTGTTGCCAACATTATCGGCACTTTCAAGATACAGTTACTCAAACTTAATAGAAATTTTAAAATAGATTTTTCATCGAAAATTCAAACAGTACTTTCATAACGGTGCTTTATACGTACAACTCTGCAAAGTTGATAAAAGTTGCTTCAACATGTTGGCTTTCCAACGGTATATCACTTTTCATATTTACATTGCGGGATTTTAGAATTACACATATTGGATATAAAAAAACAAGGTAATTTTTTTCTTATCGGATTATTTAAGCTGACATTTTATTCATTTATTTTTTATATCGCAATTTTGAAAATTTGTCAAATAAAAATGAAAATAAAGTTTTGAATATGAGAAAGAACCAATAAACTAAAAATATGAACTAATGAAATGATTAAATGGGTCTGTTTGATGAATTGGAATAATACTGCTGGAATTGGCCTCCTCCATTTTGTATGCAGAGTCGACACCTTCGGCGCATGGAAGAAACGTCCCGAAGGATTTCAGGAGGGGTTTCCTTAATGTTGTCACAAGCATCATTAATTCGCTGCAGCAGCTGTTCCCGAGAGGTAATCGGCTCGGAATAGACAATGTTTTTTTTTAAGTTACCCCATAAATAAAAATCTAGGGGAGTAAGGTCGGGACTTGTTGCAGGCCACGCAACTGTCTCAAATCTGCCAATCCACTTTCCGGGAAATTCGTTTTCCAAATATTCTTTGAAAGGTCTCGCATTATAAGCGGGCACCCGTCTATCTGCCATTAAAAGCAAATATTAAATTTTAACCGTTATAAGTACCGTTGCATTTGCCAAACAATGTACCAAATTTGAAATATCTTACAGTTCTGGTCAAAATAATGTAGCGAGATTCTATCCCGAATTATGATTGCCTTTGTATGTCTTTTTTCGAGTCAAGGGAAAATTGTTAACGATTCCACTGAAGCCATGATTTTTACCATTCAATGCGTGTTTACCTAAAATTCTTCAATGTAAATAAGAAAAGTGATATACCGTTGGAAAGCCAACATGTTAAAGCAACTTTTATCAACTTTGCAGAGTTGTACGTATAAAGCACCGTTATGTAATTGTAGGATGCTTGGTGTTTTTGAAGGATTGTATTTTCATAGTAGGCCATGAAATTAAATGACAATTGAAAAATAAAATAAAATCGGTCATTTTTCCTAGTGGTACGTCAAGCGCTTTTATGTTCCTGGTTTGGTTTTGTTATATTCCCGTGGTCAAATTACGCGACTAATCATCGACATTTAGAATTAGGTTTATTCCACACGAGCGTGGTTCGCGTCCGGGGTGTTTGTGAGGTGTGACGCGAGAAAATCCATTTCAAGATATCACGACACATTCGATGGTTGTTGGCTGTTGCTAAGGTGTCGGTAGGAAAAGACGTTGTGCGTAGGTGAGTACACTGAGCTTGTAGTTGCTTGTATTGTTGTTATGCTAATTGTGTGAGATCTAATTTATGGCGGACTAGGTTTTGCTGTGTGTACAGCATCGAAAATTACCTACAGGTATTCTAAGATTCAGTATTGAGTGAGTGTTGTATGGAAGGTTGTGGTTTCCCCCTTTCCGGAAAGTAATGTTATTTTGAGAGGTTGTGGTTTCTCCCCTCTCAGTGAGATGTTTAGAGCCGTGTGGGCTTCACCTCGGAGTTGGTCCCCTCCGATTGAGTCGTTGAGAGGTTGTGGTCGTCCCGCTCTCAGCGTTGTGTTTGTAGAAAGGTTGTGGTGTCTCCCCTTTCTACTTGTGATAAACTCGAGAGGGTGTGGTGTTCCCCCTCTTTGCACAGAGTTTACGTTTTGGAGAGGTTGTGGTGTTTCCCCTTTCCATGTTGAGTTGACGTTCGTAGAAAGGTTGTGGTGTCTCCCCTTTCTACTTGTGATAAACTCGTGAGGGTGTGGTGTTCCCCCTCTTTGCACAGAGTTTACGTGTTGGAGAGGTTGTGGTGTCTCCCCTCTCCTCGTTAAGTTAATGTTTGAAGAGGTTGTGGTGTCTCCCCTCTTCGTGTTGTGTGTTTGAGAGGTTGTGGTGTTCCCCTCTCTGAAATGTGAGTAGAGGCGCGGTGCTCCGTTCCGGAGTTGATCCCCCTCTGTATTAGCTAGGAGGTTGTGGTTTCCCCCTCCGCATTCTACCATAGAATACCTACTGAGAATGTTTTCGCCAGAAGTTGTGTGCCTTAGGTAGAAAGGCTTTACTTCTGGATATAGAAGAATGAGGATGGTAGTGAAGTGGGATTGAACCAAGGAGAAGCAAGCTAACCATCTACAGGTATACCGTCAGGGGAGCACCTAGCCTTTTGGCCTTTATCTCCCGGTCCCGCTAAAAAGTTTGGACCTTCGGCTTTTTACTGACAAGGTGTTGTTGTCAGACGGAGATTTCTCCATCAGGCGCATGCACACACCATCCGGAATCCAACCCCGGGATTGCATCACTAGCTGGATGACTTGGGTAACAAACTCCAGCCACTACGAGTCCAACACCTTGATGGGCAAGGACCATGGTCCCCTGGGCACACCCATCCCCGTAGTACACTATTCGCTATGGACTTCTCCATAGCAGGTGTGATCCTCCTTCGGCCCCCTATTGGTTAAGCCTTACGTCGAATTCGGGCATGCACACCCCAGGCTCGTTGGACCTGTGACTACGCGTCTGTGCAGACAACGTAGCGCTGCTTTTCACATCCAGGCGGCCCCTTCAGTTTACTAGTCAGCAATGCGACTCAGGCAGTGTGGTCATCAATCCACAAACTAGCTAGATATAGGCGCGTAGGCATTTTCCACCAAGGCCGTTCTCCCTAGCTAGCCCCTTCAGGACTCGGGTCATGCGGAGCCGTCACCTCCGAAGCTCACACGACTTCCGTATGATGCACCCCCCCACCAGAGGACATCAAAATCGTGCTAGGCCTTTAGTGCTTCCCTCCCGCAAACTATGGGGGGAGGTAGGCACGCCAAGAGCCACCCGTGCATAACTCAGGAGTACGGGACCGTTAGCGCCCGAATGGTCTTTGTACAGATCCTCGCCATGGCGTATCAACTGTACCAGGGGCCCCCTTGCACTGTTAGGTCCGTGGTGTCACAACTCACCAAAGATCTCTGTCCGACTACAAACAGCCTTCCGAGCTGAGTGTCACACGGACACAAACCCCCCTGCGGGGACCAAGGAGAAGCAGCCGAATCAACCGATACATCCATCCTGCGTCTACCTCGCATTGCCGTTTGAGTATCTGAGCCAGAATCAACCGATATAACGAGAAGCCGATGACCGATGCTGAGACGACGACGCCGACAAGTGGTTCTCCTTCGCTCTCCTCTTCTTCCTGTTTGTTGGCCGGGCCAACATAGATATTTGAATTATAATTCGTTTACGTTTCAAATAACTTGGTATCTTCAGTGCATGTAACTGCAGGCTCATTGGTTGTCTTTTTCTCATTACAGATGGTATCAGGCGGTATAGATCAGATGAGTATCGTATTTTATGCATACAAATGTCCAGTACGCCATGTTCATTAAAAAAAAATTAAATAATTATATATCAAAGTAAAGTTTTAGTGTCTTACATAATTACTGTTTGAATTTTCGATGAAAAATCTATTTTAAAATTTCTGTTAAGTTTGAGTAACTGTATCTTGAAAGTGCCAATAATGTTGGCAACAGGAAAAACTTCAGTTTTTGTGAAATTTTATGTAGTTTCTGAAACTGAAATCAAATCTTGGGTTAAGTCATCAGGAGTGCTGCAAATTACGATTTTGCGTGACAAGTCACGATTTTCGATGACTTTCACAAAAAGAGCGATAACAAGGTAACGGTAAAAAAATTTCCGATTGTATTGCTAATTTTCTTCCTGAAACAAATTGCGCTATCAACCCTTACAGTATTGACCACCCAATGCGGGACACCCTGTATAGTGCTTGCAACATTATAATACACTCCGAAATGATATGCAATGTAACGTTGACTCGAAATTGCCTATAAACGGCTGAGTTAACGCACCATGGCCCCACATGGGGCTATACGGTACTGAGAAGAAGAAATTGTCTGCATCTGGGAAAAAATAAAAAACAAAAATTCCAAAAAACCCGCTCCTCTTACCTCAACGTCAATGCCCGAGCTACCGGATCATTTGAGTGAATAACCATGAAAATCCTCTTCACAAACTCATCAATATTCAGGATCTTGTCCAGATGTTTGTCGCTTTGCTGACACACCTTTAGCACCCACAGTCGCAGCAAATTGGACCTAAAACGAGAAGAGCCTTGTCAACATGCAGTTGGCCACTGAATTAATTTCGCCAAAATACCCATTCCGAAAGAACTCGGCCAGCTTCAGGAACGATGAATTTATCAAAATCGGGAACGGATACTTCTCAAACATTCGCGGAAAGCGAACAATCGCTTCGCACTGTTCGCCAATTCGTGTGGAGCGCAAACCTAGGGAAATGAACGTAAATTTTATTGTAACTGATAAGCAGAGACGATTTTTTGAGTAAATCATACCTTTGTCCAACTCCGTGAGTACTGAATTTGCATCCTGTTCGGTCTCATTGAGGAAATTATCATTAAAAAAATTCATTCTAAACGTGCTGAGCGACGACATTATTATTATGCCGGGTGCCGGCAGGCGGCTGGTTAATGAAAATGTATGACAGTTCGCTGGTTGTTTTTGAGTGACGTTTTCTTATCAGTAGAATTGCAGCACTTTTCAAACTGTTCTCATATGCGGTGCTTTGAACGAATTCGCCAGAAAATGTAAACAGCAACACGAGGACTGAAATGTCATAACAGAATTGGAACTGTCTGGTTGTGGGTTGTTTCGGTGAATTTCTGAAATTTTCGCGGCTATAAAATGCAAAATAGAAATAAGTCTGGTTTCAAGAAGAAACACCAGCAGGGATTCAAGGGAACAGGCAATGCGAAAAAGGTCAATGAAGACGAGGAGATTAAGGAGCTGCAGTCGAAGTATGACAGCATCAACCCTGCGGAGGTGAAGACATTCTACGATTTACCGCTTTCTTTTAAGACCCGGCAAGGGTTGAAGGCCTGCAATTACAAAGTGCCTACCGATATTCAACGCGAAAGTATCGGATTGGCATTGCAGGGACGTGATGTCCTCGGAGCTGCGGTGACGGGAAGTGGAAAAACGTTAGCCTTTCTCGTGCCTGTAAGTGAATCATTTTATTCTGCCCAGTGCAATTTAACTAATTTCCCCCTGTTTTCAGGTCATCGAAAAACTCTTCACGTTGAAATGGACCCGAATGGACGGCACGGGTGCCATCATCATCTCACCCACACGCGAACTGGCCTATCAAATCTTCGAAACGCTCAAGAAAATCGGCGCTCGTCATGACTTTTCAGCCGGTCTGGTCATCGGCGGGAAGAATTTGAAATACGAACGCAGTCGTATGGATCAGGTGAACATTCTGATTTGCACGCCTGGACGCTTGCTTCAGCACATGGACGAGAATCCGCTCTTCAATGCGAGCAGTATGCAAATCCTAGTCCTGGACGAGGCCGATCGTTGCCTGGACATGGGCTTTGAACAGACGATGAATGCAATTATTGAAAATCTTCCGCCCGAACGACAAACGCTTCTTTTCTCCGCCACGCAAACGAAATCGGTCAAAGATCTGGCACGCTTGAGTCTCGTCAATCCGGCATATGTGTCGCCACACGAGCAACAAATGACCACACCGGAATCGTTGCAACAGAACTACGTTGTCATCAACCTGGAGGATAAGATCACCATGCTGTGGTCCTTTATCAAGAATCACCTCAAGCAGAAGTGCATTGTCTTCATGTCCAGCTGCAAGCAGGTGAAATACATCTTCGAAATCTTCTGCAAACTACGTCCGGGAACGAGTCTGCTGGCTCTGTACGGCACTCTGCATCAAGACCGTCGCGTGGCCATCTACAACGACTTTATGCGAAAGAGCAATGTTGTACTCTTCGCCACCGATGTAGCGTCGCGTGGATTGGATTTTCCCGTCGTCAATTGGGTGATTCAGCTCGACTGTCCCGAAGATGTGACACAGTACATCCATCGCGCCGGACGCACGGCTCGACACAAAGCCAAGGGCGAGAGTCTTTTGGTTCTTCTGCCCAGCGAGGAGGAGGCCATGGTGGAGGAGTTGCAAGCGAAAAATATTCCAATAAACAAAATCAGCATCGACCCGAGAAAGATGTTCTCGCCACGAGCGAAAATGGAAGCATTTCTCGCTGCTCATCAGGAACTCAAGGAGACCGCCCAGCGTGCCTTCGTCTCGTACATCAAATCGGTCATTCTGATGAAAAACAAAAAAGTCTTTGACGTTGAAAAGCTTGATACCGACGCATTTGCACGAAGTTTAGGACTAGTGGTAGTCCCGCGCATCAGGTTTCTCGCCCGGCTGAGAAAACGCCAGCAGAAGCAGAGGGACGGCAATACTGAGGAAAACAGTGAAAGCAGCAGCGAATCGTCCGAGGAGGAAACCGAAACTAACGATCCACCCGCCAAGAACGCATCAACCAGTCTCCTTCTTCAACACAGCAGCGACGATGATGATGACGACGATTTGTTCAAAATCAAACGAAAGGACCACGACGTGGACGATGAAGAAAGCGACAATGCTTCCAACGAACACGAACTTACGGAAGAAGACTCTAAAAAATCCGAAAAACCGTCAAAAGTCCTCACTAAAGCCGCTCTCGCCAAGCGTGTCATCAAAAAGAAAATCGTCGCAAACAAAAAGGTCGTATTCGACGAGGAGGGCGAGCAAATCAAGGACCCTACAAAACAACTTCAATCTGAACTGGCGCGTGAACTGGAAGATGACGAAACCGTCGAAGGTGGCATTGACATTGAGAAAGCCAAACAACTTCTTCGCGAAGAAGACAAATTCGACAAGGAACGATTCAAGACACGCATCAAGGCCAAACGTTTGGAACAGAAGCTCAAATTGAAGAAACGCAAAAAGGACGAACAGCAAGAAAAGGATGACTTTGGAAGCAATGAGGATGATCATCAAGTTGATTTGTCGTGGTTGCCGGATCCGGATAAGATCTATGGCGTAAAGAATTCGGATAGCGAGAGTGATTCGGATGAAAGTGAAATTCATCAGTTGCCATCGAAGCTGTATGAGAAGCCACGGAATAAGCGAGAGCTTTCGGTTAGTATGTCGGAAGATGATAGTGCGAGCGGTGGAGATGAGGACGAGGATGTCGAAGGTCCTAGTCAGCCGTTGAGAAAGAAGACGAAGAAAATGGCTAGCAAATTGACGGTAGACGAAGCGGAAATGTTGGCGATGCAATTGTTAGGTGGACAGTAGATGCGTTTTCAGTTTATTTGTTATATTTTAAGCGAAATATATTTTATTGTAACAATTTTTGGATGTTTTTGTCCGATAATACCTTTTGGGGTCAGTTAAGCTCCAAACAGCATCTGCACTTCCTTATTACGGCTGAAGGATTCTTCTTCTTTTATCGTTCTCCTCTATGGTATCCAGGGACAGGAACGTGGCTGCTGCCATGGGGTTTTCCCACAGTGGTAAAGGAGTAAGATCAGTGGGCGCAGCTGGGCTTTGAAACAAATGTCTCACATCATGAGGCGCGCCAGCGCAATTTGGGCAGATGTTTTGTATGCTCTCGTCCATACTAGATAGAATCGAATTAAGGCGTGAACAGAAGCCTGACCGAAGTTAGACTAGAGCCACTCTGGTGGCTCTCGGGAGCCTAATCTCCTCAGGCGAAATTGGTGGTGGGAGCGCTGAGAGGACTCTGTTCATACCCTATAGCTCAGAGCAGTGGGCGGGAATTTTGCCACAGACAGCCCCTTGTTTAACGTATAATAAAAAAGATATCACGTGACATTGGATGACAAACACGGACAAAAAAATGAGTTTGACGTCGATCAGTTCAAATACCAAATTGACAAAAAGGGAGGGATGAACTTCGAAGAGCTGACCACAGGGATCCTCGTATCAGCGACTTAAAAACATTATATTTCCAAGCAACTAAATTACCACAGAAGACAAAAATGGAAAAGAATTGTCATATTAAAACAGGTGTCAGTAATTGTTTAAGGGTTAAATGCAAATGGTGTTGGACTTGCATTATGTTGATGACAAAATTACACAGGTCGTTTACATCTTGTACAACATTATTTGCTTACACCATCAAACATCATTCATTAGGTCAATTAGGTTTACTTGCGACATGTGATATTGATGAGTAAGCAATCGAAGACTTTGTTCGATATGCAATTATTGATATTGAGTAATTGCACTTTGAGCTAAGTCAGAAGAATGCACATTTTTCATATTTGCAAGTAAACTCTAAAGGTTTCCTCGGACCTTGTGATGTGGAAAATAGGCAGTCTTCGACGTGAAGCTCCCGGGCGCGAAGCCAAGCTTTTGTAATAATCATATACATTGTAGCCAAAATATATTGTATTATTTAAATCTTGAACAGTAATCTATGGAGAAATCTGCCACTTTTCAACCCCGTTAAACCAAAAGGAAAAATAGCCATCAAGTTCGGTGATACGACCTACAACAACACCGACATACATATATGCGCACATAAATTTATTCAACCATTCGTGGAACATTCCGACAAAGATAAGCTAAAGCGCGTTTATTCCAGAGCTATCCGAAACAATACAGCTGACCAGCATCTTCACGTTACCACCAACGAAGTTCCATTTGCCATAAAGCCAAAAAATTCCATTCCAAGAGCTTGTATGAGCTTGTCCCAGACGGTATAGCCAGGATCATGTTCAAACATCTTAACCCACCAACCATTAAGTATATCACCGCTACGATGAATTTATCTTTACAAACCTTCATCATACCTGAGTTCTGGAAAAAAGGCCGCACCACTCCAATACCCAAACTCTTACGCTTGGAGAGTCAAATCGTCCTATAACGCTTATTTTTTCTGTGGTCAAAATACTCGAGGCGCTAGTGCTACCAACACATTAACCTTTCGAATCATTAACACGGCTTCCGCACTTCTCCACTCTTGATGTTATTACACCTTCAAAATTTTTAACGGACAAAACTAGCCTTGCAAGCACGCCGTTATCATGGCTCTTGCTCTGTCTAAAGCGTTTGGCACAGATTAACTGTATATATATGCTACTATTGACAGACCTTAATTCCACTCCGCATCAAGTTTGCAAATGGATTTCAAATCATTTTTCCGGTCGTCAGTCATGCACCGAGTTTAGAAACTTGAAACCGAAGCTCCGAAAAATCAAACAAGGCCTTCCCCAAGGAGAAGTACTATCTCCTACCCTTTTCAACCTTTCATTATCAGGACTTCTCACACCACCAACGGGACTTGCAGTTATCTCTTACGCTGAAGACTGCACCATTAATAGTTGCTGCTTGAGGTCAACACCTTCTTATCTAATAATAATTTGATACTATCAGCGCATAAGTCCTTCGCCACCCTACTCACCACCTTCATGATGAGACCAAAATGATGACCTTGAGGAGCCATACTAAACAGTGTTGGGTCGGATGCTAGCGTACTAATCGCCTGAATAACCATCTCATGGCCAAGTCTCCTCCTCCGCGTAGCACCAGACAGTCAATCATATTATAGAGGGTCGTGAACCCGAAGGGGTTCGCAGCACTGAAGCCAATGGGCCTATTGTGCTGTAAAATAAAACGAAGAACGGGAAGTCCAAGAGTACATGAAGGTTCCCTTCGATAACTCTGACTACAAGGCGACTATTACTAGTATCCACAACCTAAAAGTTCATAAGGCTATTCAATAATTCGCCAACAATCGAGAACATGGCACTAAATCAACAGCCACCTGCCCGGAAGAAAAGCAGTTACCCAGAGCCACTCGCACAACCTTGGGTGAACTCTGATCCCTTCCCTTCGTGGTTTTCAAACGAATTGAAAAAACTATTACAGGAAAAGAAAACTTCTCACTATAATTACAAAAGCACATGGAACTTATTTTATTATAATGAATTTTCTATCCTAAGATCTAAATGTAAACAGCAATCAAGACTTGATTATCAAAAGTATATTTAGAGTTTAGAGTCGCAAGGTCCATCAAACTTATCAATATTTCTGGAAGCATGTCAACTCACTTAAGTCGGATTCTAACTTCCCAAATACAATGTACCTTCAGAATTAAAAAAGTTCGGATAGCTCTATGATAGTTAATCCCGCCATTATAAAATCCCGCTATTACAAAATCCCGCCCACTTTAAGTGGGCTATCCACAATAGATAGTGAAAAATCCCGTCAAAATACCGCCATAAATGATTTTCATTGTTTAAAAAAATCAAGAATGATGTTATGTGACTCCCAGCTGTTAATGCGAAGCTTTCTCTTAGGATAAATCCGTCGGAATATTTGTTTATTTCTTCGATAAAGATGATAGTAAATTTAGCTCCTACAGAACAAGACTGTCATACACTGGATTCGTAAGTCTTGACTACCGATAGACAAGACCAGCTTTTTTTTTTTCAAATTAAGTCCGTGGGTCTCCGAGAATTAAGTATCCCAATGCGAGCAGACATATTATTTTAATTAGCGCTTTTTAATTTCCCGTCATAGAAGGTAAGAAGGCATAAGTAAGGATTTTGATTGGACGGGATTTCAATTGAGCGGGATTTGAAGCTGGCGGGATATTGAACCTATCAAATTCGTTTGAGGTCAATCACTCGCCAACCTGTCGAATATGCATGTTCACAATATGCACACGAAGTACGTTGGATTGCCAACTGGTCGACATTCCTTCACTGAGTTTCGAGGCAAACGTTCCTATCTGAGGAAAATAAAATTAGGAGTTCCGCATGGAGGGGTACTCAGTTTTGGCAACAGTCCTCTTCCTTCTCTAACCCTAAAATTATCGGGCTTCACCTGGAGAATATGATGACGTCAGCTCATCACACTGCAACAGTATGCGAAAAGATGCGCAGTAGAAACAACATTCTTAAAGCACTTGCTCTTTCTAACAGTATCTTGTTGGGGCTTCTGTTCGCGCCTTAATTCCTATCTTTCTCGCATAGACGCAGCCATCCAAAACATGTGTCCTAACAGGGTCATTTGTTTTAATGCCCAGCTGCCCACTGATCTACAAGGCGATGAGGTCACACAATAAATGGTGTGTCTGATGACTGTCATGTCGACCATTATAATTTTCGAATCGGAGTTCCGTTACTGTCCATAATGGCTGGCAACCAAGTTTTGTTATAATACATTTCTGTACTTAAACCGGGAGCAAATTAAAAACCAAACAAAAGTACATAATCTTTCAAGGCAACTTTTTTCATTATTTATTAATTCTAAAACACATAACATTTCTTATAAAATTAAGAAACTAAACCTACATATACATACAAAAACCATAAACTACAATAGATATTGTGCTTCACTTTCCCATTTCCAAATTCAACCAGTCTCGTGGATTTCTCAAAACATCAATCAATTTCGCTTCTTCTGTATTGGTTTTCGGTTCGTGCATGTACTCCCATCGCTGCAAACAAAACGCAAAAAGAAGACATTAAAAAAAATCTCATTCAAATGCGTAAATTATTCAATGAAATTCAAACTTACCGCTGTCAATGGCAATGACATTAAAATACTTTCATAACGCGCACCGGGCGTGTACAGTCCAAATTTCGTGCCACGATCATATATCAAATTGAATTCAACGTATCGTCCACGTCGGAGAAGTTGCCATTGTCGTTCTCGGCTACCGTATTTGTCATTTTTGTGCTTTCGGACTATAAAGAAAGAGAATTTTAGATTAGATAGATAGAGAAGACAATTTCATTAAAATGAAATATTTTGTGAATCAGGCTCTCCTGGAAATATTTCAATCTCGGAGAGTCACATATTTAGGGACATCCTTATAATAATCTCCATAGTCCCGGAAGCTAAACATGCTCGCAGTATTCAAGTCTTTGATCTCGGTCAGTTAAATATTCCCGAGTGAGTGTCACCATTTGATACCACGAGTCGAGTCTTCCAGTCTTCGAGGCACCTAGTCTTTGGGTCACCAAGACTGAAATACCTTCGTGCACAGAGAGCCTAATTGATCTCCGTTTCTTCGGCTCCAGAACAAGACAGGATAACTTAACTTACCAAGCAAATCAACTAGACTATTCTATACAGAAAAGCTTCGGCCAAATTTGTAGGGAAGATAGGATTACCTGGTAATTAACTGAGTTTAAAGAAACGCAGCTATTGAGTGAGTAGTATGTAGCAATTAGCGTATCGGTTGAAAATCCGAATACCAAAAAATCGTAAAGATAATTCCTTAGCAACATAACACTTACCAATAGGAAGGTACGACGGAATCACAGAATCTGAACAGGATTTAACAAATTCGAAGGCATCCTCTTGACTGGGTGAATCAATATCATCAAAGAAAATACCACCAACACCACGCGACTCATTTCGATGAGTAATGCGGAAGTAGTCGTCACACCATTTTTTGAATTTCGGATAGTAGCTAACATCATGCTCGTCGCAGGCTTCCTTCAGAACTCTATGAAAATGAGTGCAGTCTTCTTCATTCAAGTAGTACGGAGTCAAATCAGTTCCTGTGAATATTAAAAAAAAAATGATTAATTCGAAATCGTTTGATGTCAATTTCAGCCTGCTTACCTCCTCCAAACCACCATTGTTTCTCGCCATCCGAATCCTCCACCTCGAAATACCTATAGTTGAAATGTATTGTCGGAATCATTGGATTTCGTGGATGTATCACAGCACTAATACCGGCCGCGAAAAATGGCAATTTATCAGCCTTCAGTTTCTTGCCACGCGATCGCATCTGTTGAATGGCCGACGGAGGTAGATTCCCGGTTACAACTGAAATGTTGACACCCGCCTTTTCGAAAACGTCACCATCTTGCAAAACGCACGTTACACCACCACCACCCTCTTTACGTTCCCATCGATCAACTTTGAATTTCTGTCCGAAATTCTCCTCGTTTTCGAGGGCATGACAAAAATCGGCTTGCGCTCGCATTATCATCAACTCCATCCGGGTGCGCATATCATGATCGCGTGCCATCAAATGTTGTACGTTTGTAATTGGTTCGGCCATAAATTGTGATGTGCTCAGTTTGCGTTTGCCTTCCATTTGGACGCGGGTGAATGTCATAAAGGTGGCAAGGCCGGTGCCAACGAGGAAGGGTTCAATGCCTCTGTGTGGGGAGAAAAAGTGTGGTCAGAATTTTGTTTGAAATATTTTTTATGATTTATTATCAAAAAGAATGTAGTCGTTAATTGTTAAGCTGGTCCTACTAGCAGCCATGGCCGCCTTTCGGGGCGGATCACAAATATCTCACCAATAAAACGGCTAACAGCCTCAAAGGTTCAGTGCAGAAAGATTGTGTTTGTCTGTGTTTTTTGTTTATTCTCAACTTTAAGGTCAAGGCCATGTGGAATTAGGTCGAGTCCAAAAAGAATGCGGGATGCACTTCGAAGCACTTCGATATGTAACTATTACGATGTCGTGGAATAAATCACTCCTTCTATTACCTTGGGGTGGGCGTGCCAACGACGCACGGGACTATGGTTCTGATAGATCTAGGCGTTAGACTCAGTGTGACTGCTAGTTGTTACTTAACCCAACCAGTTCGAGTTGCATCCGCGGGGAATATCCTTTTGAGGGAGAGTACATGGTTTAGATGAAAAATCCCCATTCGGTTTTGTAAGCCAACAGCGATAAGTCAATATCCAAACAGTCCAAAGGGCCTGAAGAGGTCAAGTTCTCTTGAATCGAAGGATGTGGAAGCTCCTGGTCATTGTAAAAACGGATGGCTCTGGGAAGATTTACATCGTAAAACAAGGTGCTGTAGAAGTATTTGTTTTATAAAAGCAACACAAACATCCATGGTCACAAATGAAGCCATTTACCGAGACCGTACTGTCAGGCGAATGCCTAAGCTTTACGCTCTTACCTCCCGGTCCGTCAGACTGTTCAGACCCCCGGCATTTCATTAACCAGATCTAATTGTCAAATGGGAATTTCATTGTTAAGAGCATGCCTTCTCCTGTGAAAACCCAACTCCAGGGCCGCAACTCCAGCTGGTTGACTGATTTAACAACCTCCAGTCAACTCGAATCCAAAACTATCCTACCCATCAGACGATGGTCCCCTGAGGACACCCATCGCTGGGGAGTGCTATTCGCTAAAGACTTCTCCATAGCAAGTGGGATCCTCCTCCGGCCCCCAATGGTTAGGCCTTACGCTAGATTCAGACGTCCATATTATATTTCAGGTTAGTTTGATTTTTTACTACTCCGGACTGCTTCTTCAGTTTACTAGTCAGTAATTTGACTCTGGCCGAATGGTCATAAATCCATAAACTAGATATGTATAGGCGCATTGGCCGTTATCCCTGCCTAGCCCCTTCATGGCTCAGGTTATGCGAAACTTATGATGGATTTCCTCCCACTAGGGAAATTACTACGAAACGGGGTCACCTGACTCAAGTGCATCGGGGAATAGGCTAACCGCTCGCATGAACCTCGCTTTTGGTGATATTTACGAGGGACAGACTAAAGGCGAGGTACGAACGTGTAAAGCGTTTCATTATTTTAGGGTCGATTAAAAGCGCTTCTAATACATCAGAGAAGAAGCTTAGAATATTCGAATAACGCTTTGTATAAACTAGCACCTCGCCTTTATTATGTCTTTTGAAATATTGTAAAAAGACAAGGTGCGGGTGTAGCGAGCGGTTGACGGATTCAAAGTGTTTTGACTTTTTTAGGGCACTTTACAGTGGCTTCTAATATATCGGAGACGAGCATCAGAACACTAAACACGCTTTATATCTGCTGGTCTCTCTCTACGCCCGCCTTTAGTGTGCCCCTTTTAAATAATGTAAGAAGATGAGGTGCGAGCGTAGCGAGCGCTGAACCGATACAAAGCGTTTCAAATTGTTCGAGGGTTCGTTAAAAGCGCTTCTAATATATCAGAAACTACCCTCAGAACAACCGAACACGCTTTAAATCATCTCACCTCTCCCGTCTTTTTGAAATACTGTAAAATTGGCGAGGTGCGAGGATAGCGAGCGTTGAGCTGATACAGAATATTCGAAAATAAATTTTTACGGGCTCAACGCTCGCACCTCGTCTTTAGTGTGCCCCTTTTAAATATTAAAACGTTAAAATCGCTTCTGATAGGGGTCAGGTCAGGCCATGCGAAGCGTGGACTTCTCGCAGTCACAGTGACGTCAAACAATTAATAAAAGATTATATTCACTCTGCGCACAAACAAAATTGAAATTACTCTGAGTCCGTAGTGATTCGTACCGCTTGTGGGTTTAGCCTAATAATGTCAAATGGTATGAAATCAAATGTTTTTCCACGATTACAATTTTTGTATCAAAAGGACTCGAAACCGAAACACTGAATTCAAATACTTAGCGGTTACTTTTATAAAACAGAGCCCACTAGAACAGTGAGCATAAATTACAAAGGACTATACCTTGTCCCATTAAATAGCTTTTATTGAATTCGGGGTGAATGATTGCCATCAACCACCGACTGCTATCGCAAACCGCAATAGCAGGTCAAGAATAAAAAAGACAAACTATAGCGTCTGCAAAATCAAAACAAATTTCCAAAGCGGGGAGCATTTCGTGCCCGGAATTAAGTAATTGGACAATGCACATTTATAATACCGCAAAAGTGATAACACGAAATGTCGCTATCAAATTATTTTATTTTTTCCATGGTCATGACTTCTTGCACATGCCAAATTTAAGAAAATTTTATTTAGGTGGTTTCAAAGATCAAACGCATTTTTTTTTATTTTTTTTTTATTCTTTATTTTTGTACACAGAAAAAGAAGTAAATAATGAAGCAATATATTTTTGAAAATGTTTCGATATTGTAGGAAAACGGCAAAGATCATCATCAAGTGTTGTGATCAGATCAAATAGAAATATTAATGCCACACCCTCGGCAGTGATCCAATCAAAATCAAGCAAAAGCTGTTATCAATATTTTGCCGATTCGGATTGACGTAATTGTCTCAAAGGGAAAAATATGCCTCTGATGTCAATTTAAATCAAAATTGCAGTAAACAAGCAAATACTGGTTGAGAAGGTAATATGTAACTAACGAATAGTTTTTTTTGTATACCCTCGCCTAGGGTTTGCTTGTAGAGTGTTCCCCAGAGACTCAGTCGACGTTTCATAAAACAATAATTTCAGATTGTGTAAAGTGCACAGTCCGTTCCTTCCCTATCCGAACGAAAATCTAGATTTGTAGCACCATATAGTGCTAATTGGAGATATGCACTTAAAGGTGTGTGTTGCTCGAAACCTGGCAAAACATTGAAACTTCCGAGTACGTGGAGTCGTATTGCTAGAATCTGTCCTCACCAATCTATTACTACAGTCTACAGTTCTGAGTTAAATCGCTTATTTAACGGCTGGAGATACGCAGAGTTCAGTCGAGTCCTCTTTCGAGCAAGACACTCCTTAAGGTTTGAGTTCCTTGAAATGACTGAGGGATCATCGCCAGGCGATGATAGCTAAATGACTATCACCTACAGGTGTCTTTCTCGGTCCACAATATGTGCTTCCACTAACTCAAGATGATCGCGCAATCATTGCGACAATAATTTTATTTCACGGCTAAAGATTTCTGCTCGTAGAGGCGACTCATGTGACGATCGCAGGGCGACCGGATCTGAGCACTACATGCGCATTTTTTTTATACAGGCATGTTCCTTTAGGTGATAGTTGATACTAGGAGTGTAGTGTCAATAAAAAAATATGCAAGCCTTTAATTAGCACTCCTGGTTTGCTTCTCCAAATGCGCATAATTTGTCAAATCACACATCTGACGTATCCCTCAATATAGTGCTAGGGTATCGCAATTTTTTAATACAATTTTTCAATCCAAGCAATTACTAGGATAGCTAACAATATATAAAACATCGACAATCCTAGAACAACATGTTGTTTTTCTGTTATTATTTAAAAACTCGCACCAATAACAAATAACAGACCCCCAGGCCATAAACAATAACATTTGATTGATTTTACAATTTTTCTTGTCTCTTATCAGTGATACATACTTATAAGTATGTACTAGACATGAATATTTATTTGTTTGGTATTTTTGGCTTAGGTGCAATGCAACAAGCAGAGTAATTATTGTGCATTGTCTTATTTTTAGAAATTGCAGGTCAATTTTAATGTGTAACCTTTTTACAGTTGAATGTTTCCTGAAAAAAGGAGACGGTGATCATGTTGCTATTTGCACACGCGAAAAGATGGGAAATTTGCTCTTGTTTTATTTTACAAAATAGATTAAAATGCGACAGCCTTGCACTAGTTTTCTGATCGATAGTTTCGATAATAGCAAACAAATTGCTACTTCACTGTCCTAAATCTGTCAAAGTTTCTTGTTTTTTACTTTCAAATCAAGCGGCTTATGAAGCCTGAGATTTAAATCTTTCCTGATATGTATTAACTTGCAGTAGATTCGAATAGAAATGCAGTGGTGCACCGACCGAATTCCGTATCCCAGTAAAGTGGGAACCCTGGTTGCTAGATGTCAATCGACACCTAAATGTGCTCTAATATAGAAGAGCCCAGCACCCGCTTTTTGATACTACTTTAGGACTAATGGGGACTGGGAGGGATGTAATACTGCTACTTAGAAGAATCTAAGTATTTGAAGTTTTCCCTCTCTCGGAGTCGAAAGATAGCGGTAAAATCAATAATGCCAATTAAGGAATATGTCAAAAGTTATCCTCTGTAGCTTTCTACTGAGATGTTTTGGTAGTGATGCTCTTTCCTCATGTACAATATTATGCAATGGTGATTCACTCACCAGTCACCACACTGTACCAGTTAAGAGCCGCTGTACTAACGAAACCACCCCAGCAATAGTATCGTTTCGTTTATAATTTACGAGGAACGCGAGCATATCTATCGCTACAGCCTGAAATAGCAGAAAGATTAGAGTGGGTAAGGAGCGTAGCTACACAAAGACTAGGTTACAAAATTCCGCAAAAAAAATAGAGCTAATTCAATGAATACCTCGAAACAGTACAGTGAAGAGTAAATAGTGTACTCTTCACTGGTAAAATAGATCACGACAAAAATAGTGACTTAGGAAGCAGGTACCGACCTAGCAGAGCAAGCAAGGGAGAAAAAAGTTCCAAGGAGCGGAACAAGAGCCGCTTGGTGTTTCAGGGGCACCCAACTTAATTTGGGCTGCTTTGTTAATTTGGAAAGCGATGCCAATCATTTTTATGAAAAAAATCATTTTTTTCTGCATTCAGAAAGGAAGAAAAATTTCACCGCTACTTGAACAACATGTAATGCTTCGATTTAGAGACATGTACATCTGAATTGTTAAATTCAATCAGAATTTTATTTGATTCATTTTCAATTATTGAAATTGTAAATTTGAACCGCCTTAGAGGCAAAAGCTGTTTTGCCAAATGCCCCATGATGGTAGGAGGCTGTCTGGGACTTTCGACAAGAATTGGGTGTCAATTGTAGACGAGGGCTGAAAGAAAGGCTTGTTAGTGTGTTCTTGTTCAGAAAAAGTATTACGGAATGGAACAGATTTGTTAACTCTATGATCCATGAAAAATATAAAACCCCTATTTTTGAGGTCGAGTTTATTTTGTTTTTATTAGAGAGAAATTATGGGAAAGAAAGGATAGAAAACTTATTATAGGAAGCCACACTGCGAACCAGCATTAACTGTCGGACAGCAAGGCTGCTGACGACATTGACATTCTGTTGTTACGACACGGCCTCTAGTCTTCACACATTGCTACATTTTTCTAATTGCAACTCTGTTATTCGTGTTCGTTTACCGTGGCATGCGATATCCTCTTGTCAAAACCAATCTAATACCACCGCTCTGCTGAGTTGCAATTTCAACTTGAGCGATAATACGTGGGCTGTCTTTGAAGTCTTGCACACCGGAACATTGAGGCTGCCATAAATCATATGTCACTATAAAATATTAACCCTTTCCCGGACAGAACGTCTATAGACGTCCAATTTTGAGCATTTGACATACAAATCGTGTCAAATTTTGGCGTTGTGTCCGGCAATGAGTTAATTTCCATCTACCAATAACCTAACTGTAGTCTGGCTGGTCTAGCGGTTAGTGCGCGCACATTCGGTGCACAGGGTCATGAGTTCGAATATCACCGTGAATCATGGTGTTTTTCGAACTCACGAGCTTGGGACGGACTATTATTACACTCAGATGTTAAACGGGTACCCATTTATGGGGATAAATAACACTGCTGAGCGTGATGCTGATCTCATTACCTCAACAAAAAGCAGATAAGATCTTGGAAATAGGATGTCACTAACACATCCTGCGGCCTTATAGTGTAGTTACTACGTGATGAACCCAGTACATCAGATTGCAAAATGTGGTGGAGACAATTTTTTTTTGTTTCTTATGTTTTTTGGGGTGCTGAGCACGAATCCGGAGCTTCCCACCAAAATTTCGTTGCGGAACAGGGTCAAAATCGTGAAAAACCCTAAAATTTTTGCTGTTTTTCCGTTATTCGCCCCCTAATTCTGCAACTATTTATTTCTGCGAAAAACTCACCATGAATATTTTAGAGAGCACATAATTGCGCGTCTAAAGAGACATAAATATTAAAAATCTGTTGAGCGGTATTACTACAGTGGATAATTTAAATTTGCCATTTTTAACATAGTTCCATTTTATGAAAAAAATTTTGAGATTGAACGGTTTTTCATTTTTGGTCGTAAAAGTTGCATTTATCTTGTACATTGTGTATTTTGGAGTGCAGAACCTGAATCTGTAAGTTCCCACCAAAATTTCGTTGCAAAACAGGGTCAAAATTGCAAAAAACGCCAAAAAAATGACTATCAATTGTAGCAATACCGCTTAACAGATTTTAATGATTAATGGAGCGTTGGACCCGCAGTTATGTTTTCTCTAATATTTTCATGGACAGGTTTTCGGAGAAATGTACACTTTCGGAGTTATAAACAAAAAAACGGAAAAACTCCGAAAATTTTGGGTTTTTTCGCGGTTTTGATCCTGTTCCACAACGAAATTTTGGTGGGAAGCTCCGGATTCGAGCTCAGCACCCCAAAAAACATAAGAAACAAAAAAAAATTTCTCCACCACACTTTGCAATCTGAAGTCACCTCGGAACTACACTATTAGTCCAATGCTGGATTGTCGCGCCTGTTAGTTTTATTTATTTATGTAATAACCTAACTCCAAAGGCTTACAATACATTTAGTGTTAGAGCTACAACGGATTGTCAAAGTCAACGGGTTATTCAAATTATGGAATTGAACCAAGAATTTTTTTTAGAAATGTCGAATACAATTATCACAACAAGAATGCCTTGCCTTGTCAATGAACCACTCATCCGGACGACTATTTCCCGTTGGTATGCAGAATTCAAACGTGGACGGGTGAGTTTCATCAAGCTCATCATTGAAAATAGACATGTAGCATATCGTAAAATTGAGGCATCATTAAGGATTTCAAAGACCTCCAAATTCCAAAAATGAGGCATAAAGCATTATGCGTAAAAAGGCTTGTTTCCCATTGGATACCGCATCTCTTTAGCGAAGAACAGAAAGCAGCTCGGGTCAAATGGTGTCAAACACTTTAGACCGCTTCAACGAAGGAAGCTCTGATAACCTGTGCACTATCGTCAGTAGTTATGAATCGTGGAATTACTGTTATCAACCCGAAAATAAACGCCTGTCGTTTGTTTGGGTGTTCCAAAACGACGAAAAGCCGACAAAAGTTATACGTTCTCGAACTGTCTCCAAAAATATGATTGCAATTTTTGTCTCAAAAGCAGGTCATGAAACAAAAATTCATCTGCAGGACCAAAGAATGGTTACTGCCGATCCGCACTGCTCTTTGAAAACCCAACCCCCAACGACAAATCATTGTCCATTAAAAGAATGTAAGTTCGTACACAGCTCGTAAAACAATTGAACTTTTGAAGATTTTGGAAGCATAAAAACGTCGAATTATTTATTAGACTATCCTCTGTATAGCCCCGACCTAAGCTCCAACGATTTCTTTACCTTTCCGAAAATTAAAAACAGATAGCGTGGTCAGAGATTCCAATGGCCGAAAGAGGCAAAAAATTCAATTTTTCCTGTACCAACAAACGAGTGGAATAACTGCTTCCAGAATTGGTTCGAGCGAATAAAAAGTGCGTTAGTCTTCGTGGAGAATACTTTAAGAAACTATCTCATTACCGTAACTCCTAGCGGAGCATGCAGTGGCGTAGATAGCTTTTCGAAGAGGAGGGGGATCAGTTTGCAAGATAACTTATACTTTTACCGTTATCAAATGTTGAATTTCAGAATAACAAATTCTGTTACACTTCAAATTAGCAATTTAAAAAAAAAAAATACGAAAAAAACTGAGTCCTGCAAATATAGCATCGATAATTTTGGCTTTTTTTAGCCAAAAATGTGAGTAGAACTTAAAATTCAGAGTGTTAAACATTCCTTTACGAAAAAACGTAGCAAAGTTTTGATTAACACACATTTCAATTTATTTTGCGCCTTAATTTAAATACCAAAAACCTCGACACAAACACTGTGGACATGCTTTTTTTTTCAAAAACTCTTTCTTTCCCATTTCATATAGTAGAAAGTTGGAAAAGAAATCGCTCGAGTCTCTGTTGCTGGTCGAATATTTTACAGTTAAGTTGATTTCCGGAATAGTGTAGCAGACTAAGCTTCGGAGTTTTCAAACTTACAAACACTTTTTCGTATGGATTGTTTGTTTTTTGTTGTCAAAAGCTTTTTCTACATTGTTCCTATTTTTGTACATCTTCGCGAAACTCCTGAGAGATCTTCACAGAACCCTAGAGTACAGCGGAACTCCGTTTGTTTGTTAATTTGTTTTCGAATTACTGCCTGCATAAGACCATTATACATCTTTAAATTTTGGAAATTTCTACAATTTTTTATAAAAGATCTAGTTAAAAAAAATAATCCTGGTTAAGCTTTGAGAGTTCTTTGTACATATTAAATTCAATAAAATTGGGAACAACTAGAGAAAATGAGGACTTGCTGTGTCCTGCTATATACGGTAAAACCTTTCGTCAAATTTTAACTTAAAAAAAAAAAATAATGTTGATAAACTCAAACAATATAGGATGCTCAAAAATTGGAAGCAGTTTTGCAGCGTTTTCTCTTCATTTGCATTAGCTTAGCACTCTCCTGAAGAAATCTTTATAATCTTATGTACTGTATATTTCCCCATTGAAAATTGCGCTTCTGTGGAAGAGCATTCCGTGTTCCACAATATTTTTAAATTTTTAAACCAAACATTTTATTTTTCTAGCAGTACTTCTAGATTACTTCAATAGGGGTTGCCCGTCCGAATTTCCAGATCCACTGTAAAAAAGTAGATAAACTTAAAGGCCTGTGCTGTAGTGTTTCTATTCTATCGATACACTTCTATTATACGATTGAAATTTGAGGAAGTGCTAAATTTTCTATTGCGGTGTGTGTCCCCCCCCCTTATCTACGCCACTGGAGCCTGGTGCGTTGATGACTACCGTGTGTAGTCATCAACGTTACAAAGACAACTGAATTCGGAGTGTGATACGGTTGTCAGCCTTACCACTTCCTATTCGCATTGTTAGTTTATTATTCTACGATAAGAATATTTCAGGAAAGAAATTAACAAACTATATACTGTTTTAATTCAGCCCCATGTAAAAAACTTAAAAGACGACCCTCGTAATACGAACAGATTGATGATGAGTCTTGAGTGTCAACGCTGTATTTAAAAATAAAATAAAAATAACAAGCAGGCAAGAGAGTCCAACATTGGACTAAGGCCGCAGATGTGTTAGTGACATCCAATTTCCAAGATCTTAACTGCTTTTTTGGTGAGGTGTTGAGATCAACAGCACGCTCACCAGTGTTATTTACCCATACCATAAATGGGTACTTGTCTAACATCTGAGTGAGATCATAGTTCGTCAACATGGGTCGTGAGTTTGAAAAACACCATAAACTGAATTGGTTCACGGTGAGTCTCGAACATCCACAATCCTGTGCACCAGAGGTGTGCGCACTAACCACACACTAGCCAGACTACTACTACTACAACGTTATATTTATGTTGATGGCCGTTGAATTGTGGTAAGACAGCAGGATTTTCAAATCGGGCAGTGTTGTATCTACGATTCCTTCGCCTTCACTGGGGCGACACACGGCATCCAGCCGAAATCGATATTTATAGGATAATGGTATCGACTAATGTCACCCCTTCTTATTTTAGTAAACAGCTGGTACCTATATCTAATTTTCTGTTCTACTAGATTGGTGGAAACAAAGTTCGAAGCTCTCAATAAAATGTGAAATGGAATGGAATCTCAGTATTTGCCATTAAAACCAATATTCTGTACATCATGTTTATTTTTCCCGTCATTTATCGATTATAATGTTCTTTTACAATATTCACCAGAACACAAAGGATGTCTAGAGGTCATAAAAAAATTCTTGCATATCATGTACAAGAAATTATAATTTTTCTGGTTCAACTAGTCGCGTCTATCAAGAACTTAAGAAGATAGTATAACGACAATGCAACACTAGATCCAGTCTAAACGAGATCTGGTAATGGAAACGAGCTATTAAGAACTAAACTGCGTAGCTAGTATTCCACCCAGCATCAAGGAAACAGAATCAGAAAGGCCACTCAAAACAAGACCCGTACCATGGTGTAATTGAATCCAATCAAATTGGCGATAACCATTTCAAATTATGCGCACAGAGCGGACATTCCAAGATATGTATTTGTGCGAGTACCGTACCGTTCGCGAGGGCTGCAATGGACTCATGTGAACCGGTTCAGCGATCGTCGGTTGGGTCGGACGCACTACTGATTGAAGCAATTGAGTACAATCAATTCTTTTTATAGAACACGACCAATTGGAATTAATGTCGCATAGTAAATAAACAAAAAATTTAGAAGCGAAGATATTGCGAAAAGTGAAGAACATGAATTGCCGGTGTAGATTGAAAGAGAATGGGCAGAGTCTCTAGGTCATATAGGTACTCAAAAGGTATTTTGGGTAGAAGATAAATTTTCGTCTTTGCTTAGTGGATCTGACTGGGAAGTTCATCAATTAAAATAATCCACGTCCACACCCTCTTGAAACGGCCAAAAGAAAAAAAACCGCCTCGTCATTTTTATCTTATCATTGCACTATGAATTGCCAATTGCAATCAACAAGTCGTTCTTACCTCATTTTGGTGCGTTTGCCATATTGGAACGATGTAATCGTTCCCAGTTGCTTTGCGCTTATCTTTACACTTTGAAATATCGTGTTCATCCTGGCGACTCCTTTCAATTGACTATTTGATTTCGAATAAATTCACTGCTCTTCAAATTATTTTACAATCTTCCACTCAGCACTTTCACTAACTTTAAAGAAGTATTCTGCAAACTGCTGAACGAGATACACACTTGCTGCTTTGCACTGCTGTACGTTGTTGTGAGTGAATTGACCACGACGGATCCAATTGGAGCGCTTTTTGTATGAATTTGACAGTTGTTTTTCGAAACAGCTGATTACAATCAGTGGAGGGGAATGCGATTCGAAATAGGGTGCATCCAAAGCTTTTTGAAAAGTTTTACTCAAAGTGAATGTTCGTATCAAATTTAAGTGACTCTATAACTCTTCTTGTAAAAAACATGTCATAAAAATATAAAATTTTAATTTTCATGTAATTATTTCCTCAAATTCTATTTCATTTAAACATTATAAACTTTTTTACTTTTTACTTCTTGTAGCGAATACACTGTTCACCCTGTTGTATCGGCATTTTGTCGAAATTGACGTCATAGAGCTTTCACGTGTTTACGTGTTTGCCGGCACGCGACGTCCTCAAGAAGCTTTATTGCGTATTTGTTTGTATTTGTCCATTCTACATTGTAGCGAAGACAAAAACACGTTGGGAGAGTTTGTTGTTGAAATGTCTCCATATCATCATCAGATGGAATATGCAGTTGATAAGAATTTTTCAACGGCAGTTTGAAAATGGAAAATATTATTTATTATTATTATTGATTTGTGTTTATTATTGAAGGTAAAAAATATTTGTGCTATTTATAAAGGAGTTTTCGTTTTACTAGTATAATTCGTTATTGGATTAACCAATTACATATACTAGTAAATCGGGGCGTTCATTGTTTGTGTAGGAACACCTGCTAAGGACATCCCAAGTAACAATTTCATCCCTATAATACTTCGTAAAATATTCTCTTCTAACATTAATAGCGGCACTTTACAGGATATAAACACTGAATAATAGTCCAATAATGGCATTTGGCGCCGTTTTTTGATTAAATTGAACCTCATTGTAGCACTGAATTACACTTTGAAAAAGACATCCATCATAATGTGTTATGTCATCATTTTCCCGCGTTTGCAAAAAAAAAAAAACAGACTATGATCTCACTCAGATGTTAAACGAGTACCCATTTATGGGGATAAATAACACTGCTGAGCGTGATGCTGATCTCATTACCTCATCAAAAAGCAGATAAGATCTTGGAAATAGGATGTCACTAACACATCCTGCGGCCTTAGTCCAATGTTGGATTGTCGCGCCTGTTATTTATTTTAGTTGAAAAACTAATTAAATTCACACGTTCATCAATAAAATGCAGCCAGTTTCTACGCTCCTGAGATTATCTTAATTGATTCATAAAGTAAGAATGAGTGAGGAAATGTTGGTTTCATGCAATATTTCAATGAATTCAATTCAAGAAACGTTGTGTTCCAGAGCACTTCATAAGTGCCAATTCTTTAAAAAAATCACAAAGTTCATCCTTCTATAAAACTACGCTGAACAATTTATTGGATGATCACACGAATGTCACACTATAAAAATGAAATTCACAGTGCTATAGAAGATTATATGCATGTGTGTGTGTTGATGTCAGTCAATAAAGACTACAAAGAAGTATTTAATGGAGCATCTTTTTAGGTTAACGTTTAGAGAAGTGTTATCGAAGTCTTACTGGATGTAGTCGTGAATTGATTATATAAGAACTTTTTAAGCTTCCCGAAAAGTGTTTTAAGGAGTTTTTACCGGATCAAAATACTTATACAGGGTGTCCGGAAACTGCCGCATAAACGTACCGGATTATGATTCCTCAGTTGATTTCCAGCAAAAAAGTTGTACGAACATACCCCCTCAGCTTAACCCTTTAGCTGCCACAGGCATTTAAAGATTTTTGAAAAAATCATTTTCTTGCACGACTTAAACCCTAATATCTCCAAAGCTAGACCAGGTAGAATAGTGAAATAAAATGATTATTACAGCCAACAAATTTACCTGTAAAATAAAAAAAAAAATTTGGCTTAAGTACTGAGGGAAGTGTCTGGAAAATATTTAGGCTCTTACTGAACGTATGTGGTTTAGCATGATGGAGTTAGCGTTATTTTTGTAGGAGCACTTCCCATTTTTCATACAAATTTCAATTTGCCTTTGATGACCCACATTGACAGCAGAAGCAGAAAAAATGCTTCTGCCGCTGCTGCTGCTGTCAATGTGGGTCATCATACGCAAATGCGTGTGTTCTAAATTGAAATTTTTCTGCTGATGCCGATGCTGATGCTGACGCGGGAAATGTATTTCAAACATTACGACCTCAATTCGCACACTATTTTTACGAGTGGTAAAGAGGAGGACAACAAGGAGTTTGGAGTAGCTTTCATCGTGAGTAAAGGACCACGTTATCGGCTTCAAACCCATAAACGAGCGGCTATGTGCGATCCGCATGAAGAACCGTTTCGCTAATCTCCGGCTTATTAAGGCGCATGCCCCTACAGAAGTAAAAGAAGACGCGATTAAGGACGAATTCTACAACCGCCTAGAAACACTCTTCGACTTACTTCCATCAAACGACGTCAAGCTGCTGCTAGGAGACTTTAACGCCAAAGTCGGAAACGAAAGGTGTCATAGCGAACTAGTGGAGGTCACAGCCTCCACGACGAAAACAACAACGGTCAGCGACTTATCGACTTCGTGAGCGGCAGAAACCTGGTCATAAGCTCTACATGTTTCCCTCATCGACGAATCCATAAGCAGACCTGGAAGTCTCCAGATGAATACACCGTGAACCAGATCGACCACGTAGTTCTCAGCAAGAAATGGGGTTCTAATGTCTTAGACGTTCGATCCTATCGAGGAGCCAACTGCGACTCCGATCACTAAAGAAAGAAAGATACAACGAACTTCGGCGAGTATCTAATAGGTTAATTAAACGTAAGAAACGCAAACATTTTGACGAGCAGTTGCAGCAAATAAACCAAAGATTAGCCAATAAGAATATTAGACAGGCGTACAAACTTATAAATAATATCAAGAACGGATATCAACCCAGGACTAGCCTATATGTAAGAACAAGGATGGTAACACCATCAGCGACATCGAAAGTGTGAACAAACGCTGGGCCTCGCATTTCGAAGAGCTCCTCAATGCACCATCAACCTCCCCCACAGAGGCAGCTCTTGAGTAGTTAGCTGAACCAGGCCCTCCCGTTCAAACCCCAACAGTAGAGGAAGTGACTCTCGCCATACAATTGCTCGAAAGTGATAATGCGCACGGTGGAACGTGCCCGACCAACGCTATACAAGTGCTACTGCTGAAAATATGGAACGTCGAGATAATCCCCGAAGATTGGCGCAAAAGCATAATCTGCCCAATCAACAAAAAGGGTGACAAGCTGAAGTGTGAGAATTACAGGGGCATATCATTAGTTTGTACGCCGACGACCTATAAGATCTTATCGAAAATTCTGGAAAAAAGAATTAATCCGTTCGCAGAACGAATCATTGGTGAGTATCAAGGCGGCTTCAGACCTGGTCGTTCAACGACCGATCAGCTTTTCACATTGAAGCAACTACTCCAAAAGTGCTGGGAATATAACATCGACGTATAACAAACCTCTGTCGACTTCAACCAGGCATACGGCAGTATCGATTGAAGTGTACCGTACAACATTTTGCAGCATTTTGGTATACCGGCAAAGTTAGTTTCGACTCACAAGGATGACGATGACCAATACCGTCTCGCAGGTCAGAGTGCAGAACCGGCTCACTGACCCAGTAGCGCAACCATGGGAGGGGCTAAGGGGGCTAAAGCCCCTTCCAGACTCAGAAATTGGGAAAGGAAAAATTGCAAAATGAGGTATACAGGGTGTCCCGCAACTGGTTAGCCATAGACCAATGGTGGACTCTACAGGATGTTTTAGCAAAAATGTCGCCAACATTTTTTCTCTAGCTTTTACCGTTAAGGAGTAATCGCCTTTTTTGTGATTCTTGTCAAAAAACACGACTTTCTTCGAAAAACTCCAATTTTCTAGCTTCCACTTTAGCAAAATCAATGCTTTTCATATTCATCTGAAAGTACACAAAATTTCCAATAAAAGGACATATCGAATGTTTCGAACGGTTTCGTATCTTCCGAGATACGACGTTTTGAATTTTGCAGAAATGTCAATTTCAATGTTTAATGTCAAAATTAAACCCGAATTTCGTAACGGTACATTGTAGTGGCAAATCTGCAAAGTTGACAAAAGTTGGCGTAGTATCTTAGCTTTCGAACGGCATATAAGAATAAATCACAGAATCATCCAGTTTGTGAATAATATGTGTAAAAGGGAAAAAAACATAGTCCGTAAGTGGAAGAAATCTTGCTTTTACTTGGAAATAGTTCAGTCATATAAGCATTTCCAATAGAAAAAAATACAGCAAGGCTAGGCTGTAGTCTGGCTGGTCTAGCGGTTAGTGCGCGCACCTTCGGTGCACAGGGTCATGAGTTCGAATCTCACCGTGGATCATGGTGTTTTTCAATCTCACCAGCTTGTGACGGACTATGATCTCACTCAGATGTTAAACGAGTACCCATTTATGGGGATAAATAACACTGCTGAGCGTGATGCTGATCTCATTACCTCAACAAAAAGCAGATAAGATCTTGGAAATAGGATGTCATTAACACATCCTGCGGCCTTAGTCCAATGACTTAGTCCAATGCTGGATTGTCGCGCCTGTTATTAATTTATTTATTTATTTTATTTTATTTTTTCTTGGTCTTGAATCAGTCGGGTCCCAGGAGTCTAAAATTCATTTTACTAAAATAAATTTGATCGAAAAGGTCCCAAAAAGGACAAAAAAGGACACTATTTAATCCTTGACTGGAGCTCGGCATGCGGGGTATCATATCAAAGGGGACGCCGAGTACATTACATATCCGGTGTTTGATTCCTATTTCAAGGACCATAAACGGAATAAATCGCGTTTGAATGGAAAATTTTCGTGTTTCCCGTAATCGTCTGTATCTTTCCAAAGCCATAACTATGCGAATAATTCAAGTTGCCACTTCCTTTTTCATTTTTTAGAATCTATGATTCTATCATTAAATTTGCTAAAGAAAAATTGGATCGGAAAACTCTGAAAAAGGGCATAAAACGACACTAATTAATACCTGACAAATTAAAATGTTTATCCTTTTTTAGACGATGAAAATGAAAAATACTCTCACAATATTCATGTGTACACAGCGGACCTTCTTACAAATAATTCAACACATAAAACAAATTTGTTTATACTTACCGTTATAATTAGCATCTACAACAGTAGCGAAAAGTATTTTTCCATAATGCATAACAACCAAGTCTATGCTTGATGTAAAAATTTTACTTCCTTTTCAAAATTGAAGTCGGTTTGGTACATTTGCAGACTATGTTTTTTTTTTCATTTATACATATTATTTAGAGACTGGATGACTCTGTGCTTTATTCTTAAATACCGTTTGAAGCTAAGATACTACGCCAACTTTTGTCAACTTTGCAGAATTGCCACTACAATGTCCCGTTACGAAATTCGGGTTTAATTTTGACATTAAAAATTGACATTTTTGCAAAGTACAAAACGTCGTATTTCGGAAGATACGAAACCGTTCGAAACGTTCGATATGTCCTTTTATTGGAAATTTTATGTACTTTCAGAAGAATATGAAAAACATTGATTTGGTTAAAGTGGAAGCTATAAAATAAGAGTTTTTCGAAAAAAGTCGTGTTTTTTGACAAGGATCACAAAAAAGGCAATCACTCCTTAACGGTAAAAGCTAGAGAAATAATTTTGGCGACATTTTTGCTAAAACATCCTGTAGAGTCTACCATTGGTCTATGGCTAACCAGTTGCGGGACACCCTGTATAGGAATGCATTTCGTTGCAAATTTTATAAAAAGATATGAAAAGTAGTTTGCCAGTGCATTGTTGCATCTCTCCACCTTATATCGCCAGTCGCCATCTTTGCAAGATGGGACCTCTATCTTGTCAATTTTACCTGTGAAGGTTCCCTGTGGCCATTAGTCCAACTTTCGATCCGGTTTTGGTTTGTATACCTAAATTCCTATTTTTTTGTTACAAATTTTGATCTGATTGTGGTGGACAATTTCTTTAAATAACCCGCTGCAAACCTTTACCTTAAAACAGTCGACTCTTGATAATTCGAAGCCCAAGGGACAACGAAAAAAATTCGAATTATTGATTGTTCGAATTATCGAAAAAAGGGACTATGTAAATAAAATAATTTTTTTCACAATTCAGCAAAGCGCCTCCAACCGGAAAATTTTTTCGCGACACTGCCTCAACCATTTTAAGGGCTTTCCTTCAATAGTGTGCTTTCACCTATTATTTCAACATAAAGCGAAAACTATTTTTCAGCACTAGGTAGATCCTAAACGTATCACGGGATTAAATAGTCCAACTAAAGTTAACTTATGAAAAAACATCGAAACAATTCTTATCCTTTTTTTGGTGATCGACTGGAGATACACTAAATTTAATGAGAAAATAGGATACCTTATCGCATTCTTTTGCGTGTTTTTAATGTAATGTGGTTTCCAGACTTTTTTTTGTTTTAAAATAGTAGTAGATGCTGAAATCTTAAAATTCGTTGCCACATATTTTTTTTTTAACCCCATTTTCCACTGCCGCGATAGTCTGTTTTTTCACATCTACGGATATGCACGTGTACTTTTTCGAAATCATTTTTACTTGAAAGTTAACAATCAACTGAAGAAAATGTGTAATCTTTTCACAATTAGCAGTAAAAAGACAGCAACAGAAACATTTCAGGAAAAATTCGAATTATAAAGAGTTTAAAACGAATGCTGTGTGACACAGCCTCCGCACACCACACAACTTGTATGCGGCCTCTCACGCTGTCGTCACTTCTATCCATAGTGTGGATATCACGCTAAAAAATTCAAAATTGTATTGAGAATAATTTTCTCCCTTTTCAGGGAGTGCAAAAAAGTTGATTCGACCGGTTTCGACTGGCGGTGCACGGCTCTTCTCATCAGATGCCATCTCAGTAGAGCCGTGCACCGCCACGAATGGCATTACCGGGAATGACCAGGCAGCTGGAGGATCCACTCTTATATAGCGTGGCCGAACCTCTCTGCTGGCGAATCATTAAAGTGTGAGCTGCCACTTGCAGTTCTACTGATCCGCCACTCAAAACATACACATTTTCGCTTTTACAGCAATGGTGCATTCAAAACGAATGCTGTGTGACACAGCCTCCGCACACCACACAACTTGTATGGGGCCTCTCACGCTGTCGTCACTTCTATCCATAGTGTGGATATCACGCTAAAAAATTAAAAACTGTTTTGAGAATAATTTTCTCCCTTTTCAGGGAGTGCAAAAAAGTTGATTCGACCGGTTTCGACTGGCGGTGCACGGCTCTTCTTATCAGATGCCATCTCAGTAGAGCCGTGCACCGCCACGAATGGCATTACCGGGAATGACCAGGCAGCTGGAGGATCCACTCTTTTATAGCGTGGCCGAACCTCTCTGCGGCGAATCATTAAAGTGTGAGCTGCCACTTGCAGTTCTACTGATCCGCCACTCAAAACATACACATTTTCGCTTTTACAGCAAAGGTGCATTCAAAACGAATGCTGTGTGACACAGCCTCCGCACACCACACAACTTGTATGGGGCCTCTCACGCTGTCGTCACTTCTATCCATAGTGTGGATATCACGCTAAAAAATTAAAAATTGTTTTGAGAATAATTTTCTCCCTTTTCAGGGAGTGCAAAAAAGTTGATTCGACCGGTTTCGACTGGCGGTGCACGGCTCTTCTCATCAGATGCCATCTCAGTAGAGCCGTGCACCGCCACGAATGGCATTACCGGGAATGACCGCCATCTACTCAGCTCAGCTGTACGGGCAACCCGTGTCCCGCGAACAATTTATGCAAGATCCACACCATCATCGTACAGCTGAGCTGAGTAGATGGCGTTGGTTGAGTGACATGACGTCACAACTAATCTCTTTTTCCTTAATAATTCCTGTATCTTTCCGTTTCCAGGATGAACAAACGCCCTACAAAATGAAAAAACGTCTGGCTTTCGATTGATACCAAACCTATACCTTTCCGACCCATATTTAAAAATGACTGGCTAAGTTGACACTCACAATTTTAAAGTTGCTATAATTAAATAATTAGAGAAGAACAAACGATATTAATTGGCGAACAATCAAGAACAAACGTAGCCGCTGTAGAACATACGGTTCACCGAGCAAAAGGACCTAATTTCAAAAAAATGACTGGCTAACTTCACACAGCCGAATAAACCAGGGATTTCAAATAACCCTATATAAATAGCATGGAGCCAGCTGCATATTAGCGAGCCGAAAACCGGGGAGAACACAGAATTGGCTGCCTTCTATTTCAATATTTTCCGGAGTTCAGGTGGCCCGTGATGTCCATTTCTGGTCTTAGCGACACTTCCACTTGTGAGGAGAAATCCCCAAGCGATCGCGGAAGGCACGTTGCGTAGCGACAAGTAAGCGATCGTTAAAAAAGTAGGTCACGACGGCGAAGGCCCGCTGCTCTCTAGACCAGAGCATAATAGAATGGGAAACAAATTTGGGGGCTTCCCCCTCCAGATGCGCCCCTCCACCCGCCTAACTCACAGCTCAAATAAGTAAATCAGTAACATGCGACGATACGAAAAATTTTACATCGAAAAAAGCGTGAATGCAACGGCGCGGCACCTTGAAACACTACTGTATAGCGCTATGAAAAATATTATCATCTATCATCTCTTGCGGTAGCAATATCAAATGTCCAGTAATATGAATGAATACTAGCCCCCTACAGAACGAAATTCTTGTTGCGCCACTGCACTGACCTATTTGAAACTCGTACTGGACTCAAGCAGGGCGATGGGTTGGCGCACCGCCATCTTGATAGACAGGCCGGACTGTCGAAATTCGATTTCGAAAATTTGGTACCTTAGCGCCTGTGGTTGTTGCTATTGCTATTGTTGTAAATAAGGTTCCTTAGCCACATGACAGCTAATTTTATCAGCTGATAATCTGGCTTGTATATCTAGATGGCGTTGGTTGGCGCCGACGCTCTTCAACCTTGCTTTGGAGTATGTAATATATGGACAGCAGCGGAACGCTACTCATTAAGTCGACTCAATTAGTAGCGTACGCCGACGACATCAATATCATGTCTCGAAGATTGGGTGATGCAGAAATCCTTATGCATAACCTCAGTAACGCCGCAAAGGAAGTTGGACATACATATCAATATCGAGTGTTGCCGAGACAAAATCTATTGTGAATTACAAATTCACCAACACATTTAATTTGACAAAATTTAGACAAGACGTGAAAGATTTGGATTTTCACTTCCGACAAATCACCAGACGAAGTTGTGGCGAGAGAAACTTCTCGGTAATTATAAAATTATTGCTAATTGTATCTTTTTTAATTATAATATTTCAAAATTATCAGAATTAAATCATCACGTAACAACCGGATTACAATTGGAGTTTTTCTCGGCGCAACTGTTGGCAAAGGGACCAACATCGAGTATGTAAACAACTTCAACTATCTGGGTTGTAATTTATCAAAAGACGCCAACGAAACCGACAAAATTAAGCAACGGATCCAACCAGCCAATAAGACCTATTTCTCGGTCCTCCCTATAATTAATTCGAAACTTGCGCACAGGAACACGAAGGTCCGCGTGTACAAAACGATCAATTGACCCGTGCTATGTTATAGCTGCGAAACATGGACCCTCACCCAAGCCTCCGAAATATTGCTAGACCAATTCGAAAGAAAGGTCCTTCGGCGAATTTTCGGGGCAGTCCGCGAGCGAGATCAATGGCGTATCCGGTACAACCTTGAGTTGTATCAATTGTACGATTAGCTGGAATTTGCGAAAAGCGTGAAGTTTCAACGTTTGCAATGGGCGCGGCCTGTACAACGGATGGACGATAATCGCATGCCAAAGAAAGTAATGAAGCCACAACGAATTGACGGAACGAGGTTGCGTGGACGACCGAGAGCTCGCTGGAGTGACTCCGTAGGTGAAGACGCCCGCCAGCTGCTGGGCTTCCGAAACTGGAGGACAAGGTCACGTAACCGCGACAATTGGAGGTCAACAATTCTGGCGGCCAAAGCCCGACGTCGGGCTATCGTGCCACATTGATGATGAATTAAAACGTGAACTGGCAACCGAACTGAACAACGAATTCCGGGTGCGGAAAGGTCTATATCGACCAAGCGGGAAGAAGCGTTCAGCCATTTAAAGACCAGCCTTGAAACACCATTTTAAAAACATAAAACATAAGACCTGAATATAATCGACGAGAAGTCTCGAGAAAATTTTGAGATATTCAAGACGATGGCCGACGAGGAGCATAAGTTTAAGAGTGTGGCAGAAGAAGTCTAGTAGTTACAGAACTATCTAGAAAGATTGAAAACAACGAATGTCAACAATCACCAGCAGAGTTCAATATTAGTTGAGGAATTCCTGAAGTCGAATAGCGATCGAGAAACATCTACTAGAACAAGTGAAATAATAAAAACTGACTCGACTATTAAAAGTCTGAAAGCGCCGACTTTTGATAGACAGAAGTCTGGGAATATCTATAAGACCGCTGCGGTGGTAAATGGTTGGTTGGTCGGACAGTTAGCGCGCCACTGATCTTCAACTGGCGTTGAGAGGACCTGCTGCTGAAATCCTGCAATCGATTCCTGCTCTACTGCAGTGCAGACGTCATATGTGGAGCTTGTGAAGACGAAGGATGAGCCGATTATTATGGGAATACGGAAAACTAGGACGACGCCTCTACACCTTCCGATGGAATGGTCGAGCGTTTCAACAAGACATTGGATTGAAGGAACACTTAGCCAAAAGTAGTGTCGAACAATCCGCGAACATGGAACCAACACACACAACTATTCCTGATGGCATACCGTGAGCCGAACACGCATTCACAGGAGAAACACAAGCGAAAATTCTGTTCGGAAGGACAATACGCTTCCCGCGGATATGAAATTCGGAATAGCGCCAATGGAAAGGCGTTAGCCTTTCATTCTGAAACGCATTTCATTAATATTGTGCATAATTCTTATTTATTACCTATAAAATATACGTGCAAAATTATTCACTATATATGTATCCAAAATCTAAAAAACCCTCGTATTGCGGCCGCAGCCCTCTGTACGCCGGTATTTTTATTAGCTATAGGGATAAGCTGGTAGAGATGGACAATCAATTAAGCATTTGTTTTGACTTCAGAAAGTGTATCTCGCCTTGTGTACAAAAATTACATACGAAAATGATCGAGTAAATTGTGGTTGGTATATAGGTTTGTACAACCGTTGTATGGTTTGGAAGGGCTCTAATGCGTATGCTGCAACTGCAAAAGTTCTACCCTTGCGCTCAAGTAACAATTATAACAAGACCACGTACATACTTAAATGTATTATCCATTATACTGTTTCCAGCATTAATAGCCACTGTACTCCATATTACGACTGCTGATTTCCACCATCCACCCTTACTTTAATAGAAAAATCTTCAGACCTCCCATAAAATCTATATGTAATGCAATTTGAATTTTTACTATAGCCATTCATTAACCCTTATATGAGTACTTGCACACAAAAGAGCAAACAATCATGCTTACTTGCTGGTGTGGTAATCCGATACTGGAGCGCCCAGTGCCCCATAATCCATTGATGAAGACAACACGTACGTTGTACGTTGCGTCATCGTTTTCAACAAGCCCTGAACAGCAAGCACGCAGCCGATGTTTACGAATCAAATGAAACTCATTTCCGCCAACAATAAATAAAAAGAAAAGCCATCGACTCGGAGCAATTTTCCTTCTTGCTGTACGAACGAGGGAGACAGTGATGGGGGTGGTATAGCACTGTGGTGGATAATAACCGTCACGGTGTCATGATGCGACCTAGACAAACACCTTTCTTTTCCGGAGGGTTGTTTTTTTTTGTCTTCCTGCAATGACATGCTTTCTACCTCTACCTGCCAGCTTTATTGCATTCCACCAGGTGGGAGGCTTGAAATTTCATTTGGACTCTCTCGACTGTTGCTTGCTTTGACAAGACAGCACATCCAACCCATCCACCACCCATTACAAGGTTAGGTGGTTGTTGTAACTCGGTAAGTCATGTTTGCTTGCCCATAGGCGTAGTATGAGGTAAACATTAGTGTGTGTTTTCTTCGCGGAAGGGTTAAATATTTCGGTTAGTCGAACCAAGTGCAATGTTGAAGGTGAGGCGGAAATTGTGGAAGAACGTTTGATGAAATTGAGTCCGTCAACGTGCATGCAAAACTAAGAAGCTTCTGAAATTGGTGGGTGGTTTCATCACTAGAATTTCACACCATGAGCTTTCTTATAGAAACGAGAAAGTTTTGTTTTTATACGAGTATTGTATGGACATCGTGCCGGGTTGACTTGGCCGGCTATACGGCTATGAGTCACTGCGCTAAGGTATCCGCACTATGAGCATAAGTTGAAAGCCGGTGTTCTCATTTGCATTAAAATCGGCTGTAATAGCTAATTGACGATTTAATTGAAATCAGTTTCAGTTTCTTTATTTCTCATTATTTTTATCGAATACATAGTTCGCTGAGATACATGATTTCATTTTTGGTAGGAGATCAGGCTTTACTTATAGCCTATACAGCTCATAATTTGAACAAATACGTAACACTATTTTATAACTATTTTAAGAATTTAAAGAGAAAATGATTTTTTCAAAAATCTTTAAATGCCTGTGGCAGCTAAAGGGTTAAGCTAAGGGGGTATGTTCCGTGCAATTTTTTTGCTGGAAATCACATGAGGAATCACAATCTGGTGCGTTTATTCGGCAGTTTCCGGACACCCTGTATAGTGGCTGGAGATCTTACTCCTAACTCCTGCCATCGGGGCGCAAATAGACTCCACATAGGAGCTGTTAAGGCAAGTTCGTCAGCCATCTCATTACCCTCTATGTTCCTGTGTCCGGGTACCCAGAGTAGGGTGATTCTTTGCCGTATGCCAAGGTTGGTTAACGCTTCCTCATATTCTTCAACAATCTTGGAGGTCGTTTTCACCGATTGCAATGCCATGATAGCACCTTGACTATCTGAGCATATGGCGATACTCTGGTTATTTGATTATGTTCCGGAGAGCATGACTTCGGCCTGAAAAATGCTGGCATGGTCAGGAAGACGGTAATGTTCACATATATTTAGTGATCCGCAGAAGATTCCGGCACCCACGCTACAATCCATTTTAGACCCATCCGTGAAAAAGGTGTTGTCAAAATCCTTGACCACTCTTTCCACTCACCTCTAGTTGGGAATTTGGCATCAAAGTTCTTCCCAAAGCTTTAGTTTGAAATCTGTTACAACGTTGCGTATGTCTTGTGAGAGTTTGTTTAGAATATTGCTGTGGCCGCACTCCAGCAGTTTAACGCTTTAAGCCTGACTGCATTACGTGCTGCCAGTTGGTTGATAAAAAGATCGATGGGTGGAAGATGCAGTATTACATTCAGCGCATCCCTCGGACATGTTCGCATGCCTTCTGTCATACTAAGTCAAGCCGATCTCTGCACTCTATACCAAGTTTTGTCACATTGTAGCCTTTACCGAGCGCTGGCCACCAGACGAGTGACCCGTATGTTAGGACCACTGCCGTGTATACCCAAAGTACCATGTTTGCTAAAACTGTCTTGCAGGCGTAAAAAGCAATACAAGCTTCTCTTCAGAGTTCAACTTGCAGTTGAGCTTTCAGTCCAGAATAACGCCCAAATACTTCGAGCTGGGCGATAATTGCAGTTGATGTTCATTTCATTTCGGGAGCGAGAAAGGCGGTATTTTGGTTTTTGTAGTAAACAGCATTAGTTTTGTCTTCTCTGGGTTTACGCCCAGGCCACAGCTTGTGACCCATTTGCTAACCAAACCAAGGGCTCTTTCCATGATCTGACTGACCACGGAGAGACTCATTCCTGATTCTATAATCGCTACATCATCCGCATATGCGACCACCTAAATCCTCTCCCTGTCAAGCCTAGCTAGGATTTTGTTAATTACTTAGCCATAGTAGTGGAGAGATAACACCACCCTGAGGTGTTCCTCTGCACACAAATTTAGTCAAGTGGCTGCTTCCTAAGTCACCATGGATTACTCTGATCGTTAGTAGTGTCTCTGTCCAGGACCCAAGCTCTGGCACAACTCCTAAGTCTGAGAGAGCCTCATAAATAGATTCAATGTGTTCGATGATACGGACAACTTCGTGGTCGACCATAAATCTGCCATCTGGTCCTGGGGATTTATAAAGGGAGAAGCTGTAGATTGCCCAGATAATCTTCTCCTCAGTAATAATTGAGAGAACCAAATCAGTCCGTCGTTCGCCTGGATTATGCAATCGTGGGCTCTGCGTGCAAGCGATCATGCACCCAGGGAAATGTGTACTCATAAAAAGCTCAAGAGATTTGGTGGCAAACTTAAATACAGTTAAAAGCAGGCCAAAGACAAAATGTTTATGGAGTTTTGTTTGAAAATAAACACCCAAATTCTTCCTAAGGTTTTTTGTGTCCCCGCTAAATTTTATATTGAGTTGGAGGCACTGGCGTCTATTTAACGCCAAATTCCTTTTTTTAATGACTTTTAAACATTAATTCTCATATATCAGTTATAGTCCAGTCATATTAGCATTTCAAAAAGAAAAAAATAGAGTAAGGCTATTTTTTGTTGTTTTTAAATCAGTGCGCTCCTAGGAATCTAAAACTTATTTTGCTAAAAAAAAATTTGATCGGAAAGGTCCCAAAACGGACAAAAAAGGATACTCTAAAATCCTTGATCGGTAGGTCGGCATGCGGGGTATTATATCAAAGGGGACATCGAGTACATTGGTGTTTGTTTCCTGTTTCAAGGACCCTCAATGTAATAAATCGATCTTAAGCCTAGTACTGACATCGAGAGTGAAATTTTTGTCTGCTACGCGATTTTTTCAATGACAATGTATTCTTACTGTCGTGGAATATGTGGGGAATGCTGGAGAATTCCATAAGCTACAATCCAAAAGCAGTTCCATAATTTTTATCGGCCATTTCAATTCCAATTCCCCATTTTCCGATTCCCCGGTTATTTCACCGTGAAATGTCAAATGACCGGGGAATCGAAAAATAATACTGTTATGTTTTTCTCGTCTATTCTAGACGTTCCAGTGGGTTCGATAGATTATCGCGTACACGATAATGAATAACACTCGCTTTACTGTAACACTATTTATTACAACCACACGGATATACACGGTTTACAATTTTACTAATTACTTCACTAATTATTGACTCGACATTATTCACTGCTAAAACTAGACTGACTGACTGAATCTAGTCGACGCCCTTATATACCCATTTTCGATGTTCTGGAAACTTCGGCCAGTAAAATGTCTCGCTAGTAATACTAGCGCCATCTGGTACCAATTTGGGTTGACGTATCCTAGACACATTACAATACATAAAATGGCCGGAGGAGAATTATGGAACCGGTCTCGGATTGTAGATTATGGAATTCCCCACCGTTTGTGATATATTCCACGACAGTAAGTAAGTATGCATTTTCATTGATAAAATCGCAGCGGGAAGAATTTCACTCTCGATCTTAATTCAGCCCTTTAATGGTCGTTTTTAAGAACTTTCCTATCAATTTTTTTCTCAGCAAATTTAATGGTAGAATCTTCAGCTACGAGTATTATAGATTCTGAAAAGTGAGAAAACTAGGGAAAACTTGAATTATTCTCGCAGTTATGGCTTTGGAAAGATGGAAAGAAAACTATGGAAACTTTTGAAATCCTCAGTTACGGACAAATCCAATAATATGACTGATTGTCGCATAAAACTTAAAAAAATGGAGAATATGTTGACAATATTGAAAATTTGTTCAACATGCATTTCGCTACAATTGGAACGAATATAACAAAAAATGTGACGAGACCAAATCTAAGATCGAGAAAAATAAATAATAATAAGACGATGTTCATTAATCCTACAGATCCGAATGAGGTACTGACAATTATAAAAACATTGAATAAGAACGCAGCTCCTGGATATGATGATATAAGTGTTAAGGACTTACAACTAATCGGAAATGAAATTAAGGACATTCTAGCCAGAGAAATAAATAAGACTTTATGTACAGGAACATTCCCAGACTGTTTGAAAAAAGCTATTGTTATACCTTTGTTTAAGCAAGAAGCTCGTGACGACGTAAACAATTACAGGCCAATTTCGATATTAAACGCAATTAGTAAAGTGTACGAAAAAATAATTGACATCAGAATTACATCATTTATTAGAGCAACAATTGGATTTGACATGAAACAGCACGGCTTCGTTGACAAGGGTTGTACGGATTCCGCAATTTTCAAAATGATGGAAGAAATCACATCGCTTATGGACAAGGGTTTGATTGTCGCTTCGGTTTTTATTGATTTAAAAAAAGCATTCGACACGGTTAGCCACGAGATATTGATAGAATCACTTGACGAATTAGGAATAAGAGGAACTGCTGGAAAATTAATTGAAACATTCCTGGAGAATAGAATAATACAGACGAAATGTAATGGATCTTTAAGTGACGAAAAGACGATAAACATAGGTGTCCCACAAGGCTCTATATTGGGACCGAAGCTTTATATTTTGTTTATTCGTAATTTGGCCGTTTCCAATTTACGAGGCAATTATACAATATACGCCGATGACACCAGCATAATCTATCATGCGAAGACTATAGATGAATTACAGGAAATAATGAATAATGATATAAATAAGTACTATGACTGGACCAAAGAAAGAGGCTTGGTGATGAACCTTGACAAAACTATGTTTATGATTTTCAATACATCACAAAGAAATGACGAAAATATAAATATTTTGATCGAAAATATGACCATCAAAAGGACGCAATCGACTCATTATCTGGGGCTAATTATCGATGAAAACCTAAAATGGGACAAACACGTTCAGACCATTAAACATAAAATTCTTGGACTTGTACTCGCAATAAAACAACATGGACACGTTAATCCTAACATTGCTAATCTTATATATAACGCATATATTTTATCTAAAATCAAATATAATATAACTACTTATGGACAATGCGCAAAAGGACTGCTAGACGATATAAGTAAATTAATGACACGCTCGCTTAAAATTTTATTTGGATTTAATCGAATGACGCCGACTAAAGAAGTGTATAAACTGACTAATAAATTTAATATATATGAAATAATAGAAATGGAGAAGCTGAAAATAATACATAGAATTAAAAATAAAGACTTAAACACAGAATATAACTTAATAAAAAATCTTGATAAACACAAATATAACACGAGAAATAAAAATAAATACACATACGAAACTCCAAGGACTAATCGGAGAATGAACTCAACTACAATAAGCGGTCTACAGCTCTATAATAAACTTCCATCTGAGATTACCGATGCGTATAACATGAGGATATTCAACAAGCGCCTGAAGGATTACTACCATCGAAGAAGAGAGGACAGAAATGATATTTAATCGCATTAATTTAATTTTTTACTTATGTTTTTATAAAATATATGAACTTGAATCATTAATTTTGGATAGTATACACAAGTTAAATTATTTCACCTTCCATATCTTATACAATTTTTTTAATTTTTTGATATGGTTAAATATGTAATGTTTTCTTATTAAATGAAATTATTTGAAATGTGAATGTTAGATGTAATACTTTAATTTGAAATAAATGAATTTATTATTATTATTCACGGGAGTCACGATAAGTTTCCATTTAAGCTCGATTTATTCCGTTGAGGGTTCTTGAAACAGGAAACAAACACCGGATATGTAATGTACTCGACGTCCCCAGTGATATAATACCCCGCATGCGGACCTCCGTCCAAGGATTAGGTAAGGAGTATCCGATTTCGTCTATTTTGGGACCTTTCCGATCAATTTTTTTTAGGAAAATTAGTTTTAGATTCCTGGGAGCCCACTGATTCAAAAACAACAAAAATTAGCCTTACTCTATTTTTTTCTGTTTGGAGGCCTGAATTGGGATATTTTGACTGGACTATTACAGATTTTTTCAATAACTACAAGTTGGCACTGTTTTCAGCCGTTCCAAGATTTTTTTTTGCATGTAGTGCGTTTTTCACCATCCCATGTTATTTTGGTAACCACCTGCCATTTTTTAGATGCAGTTTCCTTACCCAAAACTAACGGGATGATAAAAAATACGCACATTGTGGTTTGGCCCTCTCTTGACCGTTACTACTAAAAATATCTGAGCGATAAGTTGTCGAAATTACTTTTTTTCTTTCTCCAACCTAATCCAGCTACAAATAATGCATCATTAATCATTACATCCGCATTCACCGTTTGCTTTTATTTTATTATCGATGCACTAAGTTTCAACGCCTGCTAAACCAAACGATAACGTTTTCACACAGCACTGATAACACTGCCCGACCACACTTACCACCCAACCAACTGGTGGGTGGATTGTGATGCGGCGACATTGGAGCAGCACGTCGTCATCGAGCTTTCAGCGGCCACTTGTCGTAAACGATGTGTACGCTGCTTGTATGCATTGCCCGTGTCGTCTAACATCGCATTCCTACGTACACTGCCGTCCCGGCTAGACGACCAGCAACGTGCTCCATCGACTCGCAACGCTAGTTAGCGTAGAGCTTTTCCAGTGTTTTTATCACTCGCGTTTCTGTGTCAGTATTGATCTGTCAAATAGTCCCGCAATGCTGTGTTGCTCTGTTTAGTGGCGTTTCGCTTAGCTAAATTTGTGGAAAGATATCGGGAAAATTGCATTTTCTAATCGGTGTCGTGTACGTTTCATCGTTGCATCCAATCTGTGCCGGTTGATTGTGTATTTTTGGAAATATTTCGCCACCTGACAGGCCCCAAAAGTGACCGAATTTCCTTGACATACGGTGCATCATCATCGTCATCGTCGTCATCCAGCCAAGAAGAAAAACACACAACACCCACCCGGGGGGTTGAATGGTTTTTTAGTAGAGGATTTCCGTCACCTGGTTATTGGACAAAATGCGGCTTTTTGCAGCTTAGTCCTTCTCCTGTCGTGGTCGTCATCGTCGTGATTGCTTTTTCGCGGAATTCCGCTACGGGTCCATACAGTGCCACCCCTGATGGGCTATCGTGATATCATCAGCCCCACAACCACCACCGTTGTCGTCGTGATTGCGCCCCATTTCAAGTGCATCGTGAGCTCATCGCAGCACCAGTCGTTGTCCTCTTGCCCCGTGCTCGTTGCGTGCAACTGTGCAACTACATTTTTCGCAATTTCCCAAGTCGTCGACGCCAAGGTGTCCGGAAAATCGCTGGTCCTCCCCGTCCTGTTCGTTGTCAACGGTATGTTCGCGCTGTGTAAACACTGACGACGAGAGAACCTGCTGAACGATTTCGTGTGGAAGTGGTTAATTAAAAATTATAAATAAATAAAGTTAGCGGTGTGGTGAGGCGAAAGTGTGGGGTGCGGAGAGCGGAAAGTGTGTGTTGTGTGCCATAGAACCATAACATAACAGTCGCGGTCAAGTGCGTCGACCACCCTCGCTAATTGAGTGATAAGGAAAAGTGGGTGACGAGAAAAACGTGTGTGCTGTGTGCGATTAGGCCCAGTGTGTGGTGTGCGGAAAAATAGAAGGATACGACAACGGCGGCAGCGACTGCAACCCATATATTGCCCGTATTTGGATTTGGAGTAAGTGTACACATAAACGTTAAAGTTGGGGATGTCCGGGGGTTGTGTGGGCCGATTATGACCAGATTTGCGCACTCGCATTTCTACTTTCATTACTTGCTATCACGATTTGGTATCACCGACACACGGCTGCCACTAATCCCTGTGCTTACAGTGGTAGAAATGAGTATTGGCACATTCTCCAGATATTCAATGTCAAAGTTTGACATTTCTATGAAGCCATAGTTAAGTAATTTGATAAGAAAAGGGCGAATATTAGATGATATGTATATTTATAAGAAATAAATAGGAGAAGCATAATTTTTAATGCCGCTTACACACGGAGAATCTGAATCTTTTTTATTGGACTTTTCGTTCTGTCACATACATACATTTTCTTGCATTTTGACATTCATCCTGCGTCTACCTCGCAATTGCCATTGAGAGTACCTGAGCGAGAAGGCCATAATCTCCCTCTCTTACGGGACGGCAATGTTTATCCGGCTTAAAGCCGGATAGGTGTTCTCCGCCGGGATGCCTCCCTTTGTGATGCGACTCTAGCTGGTTGACTTGTCGACCACCACATACCCCATCGAGTCTAACGCCATTATGGGCAGAGACCATGGTCCCCTGGGCACACTTATCCCCGAGGTACACTATTCGCTAAAGATTTCTCAATAGCAGGTGTGATCCTCCTTTGGCCTCCTTTCGGTTCGACCTAACGAATTCGGCTTGCCAGCCGCAGGATCGTTATGCCTGTTTACTACTCGTCTGCTTAAAGCAGACTCGTAGCGCTAACCGATCACTTCAGACTGGCGCCTTCCGCTTACTAGGCCGTGTGGTCATCAATCCACAAACTAATTAGGTATAGGCGCATTGGCCATTCTCCCTAACTAGCCCCTTCGTGGCTTGAGTTATGCGAAGCCGCCATCTCCGAGGCGAAACACGTACGCCTTGCATTTTGACAGAACGAAGGATTCAAAAAAAAAAAAAAAATGGATTCGGATTCTTCGTGCGTGAGCGTTTTAAAAGGATCATCAAGTGGAATTGGAAAGAAACAGCCTTTTTGAACCGTTCTTCGAAAAAAAGTCGCTAAACTCAACATGATACTAAACGTTAAATGCTTTTGGCCTATTCACACGATTTTCTTATCTCCCCAGAGGCCACAAAACTCTATTCTAAATTTAGTACAAGAAACGAGGATATTTTACTTAAAACAACGTAATGGCTGAAATTTGGTATCAATGTTCGGAGACATACCCTAGTCCTAAGACTGAGATTTCGTATTCGTTGGGGTGGGAAGAGTCGTCGAAAATTGCCTATTTATAGGCGAATTTAGTGATTTTCATCAATGTAAGTGAAGTGTTGCATACAAGTTTTGTCGCTACTTTAATTACCTATGCAACTGCACCCAATTCAAGGTCATATGTCAACCAGGTCAATGGCGGCTGCCGCTTAAAGGTTAAAGTTTGGCTTTCGATTGCAAAAAAAAAACTACTTATTTTAGAAACGTGTTTAAATACCCATTTGAAGGATATTTTTGTGTATTCTACTAATATGTAGACAATAAGCGAAATACATTCTAAGGCCCGATTTCTTGTACATCTTATCTAGTGTTTAGTTTTATCGTATAGACAAGACGCACACTATTTTCTAAAAGCTTTTATATTATATTGAATTGAATTTTTGTTTATTTTGCATAGTTATGACAACCTTAGCTTGGTTACGCCATTGTAGGAAATTGCGTAATGATTTTTTGTTTTCAATTTCAGATGATGGCGTAACCAACCAAAATATGGCATAACTATGCAAAATAAACAGAAATTCAATTTGTGTAAAATTATTAGCTTCATAACTTTTAAATTGGCCGAGTAAAACGCGTCGCAACAGACGGACAGATGGACAGACGGAAATCGCCCAATCGACTCCCCAAGTCACGCTGATCATATGTGTATACTTTTTATATGGTCGAAGATGTTTCCTTCAATGCGTTACAAACTTCATGACAAAGTTAATATGTATACCCTTTCACTCTATGAGCGAAGGGTATAATAACCCTAGTTTTTTTTGCACTAAAGGCATTCAAACTGTTGGAAATAATGGAGCTAGAATGAAATTATGTAAGAAAGATATGATCCTAAGAGGTAATACTATGCGCCGATTTCTAAAAGAATCGTACAAGCACCTCACCTCGGCGGAAGTGTGAGAAAATTGAGATGGAAAAATAATTACTTTTCGGGTCAAATTGCAAAAATTTAACTTTGAAGCTAACCTCTTATCCGATTTTAGTGTGGTTAGTTTTATTATTTAGGTAAATTGGTTAGCTGTATTAATCATCTTATTTTGCTATTCTAGCTAGTCTAGCTGTGCAGATATTGAGGTTTAAGTCGTCCAAGAAATTTTTTTTTTTTAAATTTTCAAATGCCTGTGGCAGCTAAAGGGTTAAGAATTGGGGGTATGTTCCGTTCCAATTTTTTGCTGGAAATTACATGAGGAATCACAATCTGGTGCGTTTATGCGGCAGTTTCCGGACATCCTGTATTGTCCGGATTTTACAGGCATTTTGAGTCTATAATCCATATTTTTTTACATTATGGAAGGGTTCAAATTTTAGAAAGCTCCAAAGTCAAATTCTTTTTACTTCTCCATATTCTTAAACGTCTACCAAGGCGCAAAATATTTTCTAGATCGTATAGGCGCAAAGAAAAGTTTGAGTAAATTCGAGCTATCCTAATGTGACTAGCCTCCCGAAGACCCAATGCTGTACACATACTTGCAGAATTCGGTCGCCGATTTGGAGAAAGATCGGAAGGGCTCCCAAGTTATCGAAGATTAACTATTGCCAAACATTAAAGTGTGATTCTCTCGCTAAATATCGATCATACAGGGTACAGTGGTTTTTACTTTACACCTTAAAAGCAGACAAGACTGATCGCAGGCTGCACCGAAGAGCTTATCATGCGCTGAATTAGGTTTCATTGTGTGGCATGGGGAATGCAAATGCTGTAGATTTTGCTGCACATATCTCAGCTAATAAATAAATAATGATCATTATTTCTAAACTAAATGTTGCAAGAAAGATATGATCGTATGATTATGCGCCAAATTTTGAATGAATTGTACAAGTACCTCACCCTGGCAGAAGTGGCATCGTGCAGATCTGCACTGCTGAATGTTTTCATTGCAGTGAGAGTTGACATGATAGTTAGATATTATTTCCCATTCGAATTTACAAACATTTTGTATTATGTAATTCTGGTCCCAAAACTTTTGCTCGAGCTTTAACTTGATTGTGACAGGCTTTGAAAAAATCGGTATTTATGAACATACCTTAACTCAAGGAGTCCTTGAGTCAAGGATGCCGAAATTCAATGTCATTTCCCATACTTTTTCATAGAAATCATTTATATTCAGGAGTCAATGCATCCTTGATTTAACGCGAAACTCAAGGAGACCTTAAGTTTTCAATAGACTTGAAATATTATATTTCAAGGAAGGTGGGTAGCTACCTTGACTTCAAGTGAGGTTGACTATAGAAAATTTCAAGGTCTCCTTGAGTTTCTCCTTAAATCAAGGATGCATTGACTCGTGAATATAAGTGATTTCTTTGAAAAAGTATGGAAATCGGCATCCTTGACTCAAGGTCTCCTTGTGTTAAGGTATGTTTATAAATACGGGCCTTAGATCTTATGACGTAATGTGAATAATTTTGCAGACCATATGACCATATTGCCATATGACCAAAAGATTTCTTTTTTTTTGTCGCGTTGTATCTAGGTAATACTTTGCTCATTGTTTTATTTGGTATTTGAAAACGATGTACGTTGATGAGGTCAGCATACTTCTCAGTAAGGTAAAAGCCAAAGGTGGAGCAGGAGTAGACGGCTTACCAAACATTTTTCTGAGACAAACTTGCAATACTTTATCGTTGCCGCTCTCGATTTTATACAATAAAAGCCTTCAGATGCCTTCTTAGAAAAAAGGTTTAATATTACCTATTCCTAAAGCTACAGTCACATTTGGCGAGCTACTAGTACTAGTAAAGTTGCATTCGAGAAATCACCATAGGCGACGACACGTAATAAACAACGAAAACAGTGTCATGTAAATGGGTGACTATGCGTTGTTACGACGTCGTCACCGAAAGTGTGATGCAACTAGAAGTTGCGCGTCACCCTATATACAGGAGTTAGTTGCAAACGTGAAATTACTACGGTGACGACGTCGTAAACAATCAACAAACTGTTGTGCAATTTGACTAGTAGCTAGTCAACAGACACATTTCCTAGATACTAGTGGAATAGGACATGTTCAATTCGACTAGCACCCAGCCAGCGAGTGAATATACGCTAAAATTATTTTTCGGTGGATTTCGAATTAACTGCTCAACCGATCGACACGCAATTCAGTGTGAATGTGTAAAATGGTAGGGTATTTGCTACGAATGCCTTCGAGATTACGAAATGGTAACAGGGTGTCCGAGACGAGGTGCGAAAGTCGATTATTCTATTTGTCATTGGAAAAGGGTGTATCGGCTCGTATATCGACATGAAATTCAGTGTAAAATATGTAGAATGGTAGGCTATTTGCTACAAACACTTTTGAGATTACGAAATATCAACAGGGTGTCCTAAAAAAGGTGCAAAAGCTGATTATAATCGGGAATAAAATTTGTTTGAATGTGTAGAATGGTAGGGTGTTTGCTATGAATGCCTTCGAGATTACGAAATGGTAACAGGGTGTCCGAGACGAGGTGCGAAAGTCGATTATTTTATTTGTCATCGGAAAAGGGTGTATAGGCTCGTATATCGACATGAAATTCAGTGTTAATTTGCAGAATGGTATAGGCTATTTGCTACAAACACCTTTGAGATTACGAAATATCAACAGGGTGTCCTAACAAAGGTGCAAAAGCTGATTATAATCGGCAATAAATTTAGTGTGAATATGTAAAATGATAGGGTATTTGCTACGAATACCTTTGAAGTAAGGAAATGACGCACCTGTCATTTTTTTTATATGAAGTTTCGTTACCCAAACCTGCACGGGATAACCAAAAAAACACACCTGTTATCAGTGTGTCCCAAAGGAGGTACAAAAGTAAATAATTTTATTTGTCATCGGAAAAAGGTGTACCGGCTCGTATATCGACATGAAATTCAGTGTAAATATGTAGAATGGTAGGATTTGCTACATATACCTTTGAGATTGGGAATTGGAACAGGGTGTCCTAAACGAGGTGCCTTTGAAGTAAGGAAATGTTATCAGGGTGTCCCAAAGGAGGTACAAAAGTAGATAATTTTATTTGTCATCGGAAAAGGGTGTACCGGCTCGTATATCGACATGAAATTCAGTGTAAATATGTAGAATGGTAGGATATTTGCTACATATACCTTTGAGATTGGGAATTGGAACAGGGTGTCCTAAACGAGGTGCAAAAGTAGATCATTTTATTTGTCATCGGAAAAGGGTGTATATCGACATGAAATTCAGTGTAAATATGTCGAATGGTAAGTTATTTGCTACAAATACCTTTGAGATTGGGAATCGCTAACAGGGTGTCCTAAACGAGGTGCAAAAGTAGATAATAATCAGCCATAAATTTAGTATGAATGTGTAGAATGGTTGGATATTTGCTACGAATACCTTTGTAGTCGGGAAATGTTATCAGGGTCTCTCAAACGAGGTGCAAAAGTGGTTGTCATAATCAGCATACCCAACAAACAATAGCTAACAACACAATACAAAAATTCGAAAAACCTGCGGTTACAGAAAACATTCACAAAAAGTGACTGTTTGCTGTGCATTTTCGTCGAAGGGTCGCTACCCCTATTTTTTCTATAGTCTGTATCTGCGACTAGTCTCATTTTAGCATTTCAAATAGTAAAGATAGAGCAAGTCTTTCTCACATCCTCTGTGGTTGTTTTAAACAAGAAACGAGTAATTAATATGCAATGTATTTTATCTCTTTTTAAATGTCTTCTCTTCTTTATATGCCAGTCACAATTATAAATAAATATGATAAACATGTTTTTTTTACCAAAAACAGTTTTTAGACACCTGGCCCTCTACTGATTCCAAAACACTAAAATGATCTACTTTTGCACCTCGTTTGGGACACCCTGTTAACATTTCTGATTCTCAAAGGTATTCGTAGAAAATACCCTACCACTCGATACATTCATACTAAATTTATTGCTGATTATTATCTACTTTTGCACCTCGTTTAGGACACCCTGTTCCAATTCCCAATCTCAAAGGTATATGTAGCAAATCCTACCATTCTACATATTTACACTGAATTTCATGTCGATATACGAGCCGGTACACCTTTTTCCGATGACAAATAAAATTATCTACTTTTGTACCTCCTTTGGGACACCCTGATAACATTTCCTTACTTCAAAGGTATTCGTAGCAAATACCCTATCATTGTACATATTCACACTAAATTTATTGCCGATTATAATCAGCTTTTGCACCTTTGTTAGGACACCCTGTTGATATTTCGTAATCTCAAAGGTGTTTGTAGCAAATAGCCTACCATTCTGCAAATTTACACTGAATTTCATGTCGATATACGAGCCGATACACCCTTTTCCGATGACAAATAGAATAATCGACTTTCGCACCTCGTCTCGGACACCCTGTTACCATTTCGTAATCTCGAAGGCATTCGTAGCAAATACCCTACCATTCTACACAATCAAACAAAATTTATTCCCGATTATAATCAGCTTTTGCACCTTTTTTAGGACACCCTGTTGATATTTCGTAATCTCAAAGGTGTTTGTAGCAAATAGCCTACCATTCTACAAATTTACACTGAATTTCATGTCGATATACACCCTTTTCCGATGACAAATAAAATGATCTACTTTTGCACCTCCTTTGGGACACCCTGTTAACATTTTCCTACTTCAAAGGTATTCGTAGCAAAAACCCTACCATTATACACATTCCCACTGAATTTCGTGTGGATCCGTTGAGCCGTTAATTCGAAATCCACCGAGAAATAATTGTAGTGTATATTCACTTCCCAGTAGAATAATTGAACATGTCCTATTCCACTATTAAATACATTTTACTACTTACTAGTAAAATTGCATAACACTTTTTTGATTGTTTACGACGTCGCGTCGTCACCGTGGTAATTTCGCGCATACAACTAATTCCTAGGTAGATAGAGTGACTATTCACGCGTCTAGTTGCACACACTCTCGGTAACGAACGTCGTAACAACGCGTAGTCACCCATTTATATGACACTGTTTCGTTGTTGACGTCGTCGTCACCGTGGAGATTTCTTGTATGCATGCACTAGTAGCTAGTACTAGCACGGTCTGACTGTAGCTTAAAGGTAGTCATGATCTTTCTTCCGTTCAAACTATAGGCTCATTTCGCTTTTATCGTCTAGTGCAATAATTTTTGGAAAAATTCTAAATGACTTTTTGATAGCCAATTTTGAACATTTTATAACATATTGTCACGTCAAGTAACTTTCAATAATTGCTCATCATCTCCCTTCATTCCCACATCAAGTATCACACAAGTATCCATTCTGGGGCCATTCTATTCTATTAATATATTTTACTAATGGCCTTCCGCAGATCCTCGATTGCCTTAGCTTGCTCTTTGTTGATTACCTAAAGTGTTATCTTTCGGTATCTTCCATCACCGATTGTTTACAATTACAATATTTTCTCTGTCTTCTATCTTCCCCTAAGGGGGGTCTAGGTCCTTGTGACATCAGTCAAAAAGGCTGTGTTGTGGGACAGAGATGTTTGGTGAGTTGTGACACCACGTACCTCAACAGCGCAGGGAGGCCCCTGGTACGGTTGATACGCCATGGCATGGATCTGTACTAAGACCATTCGGGCGATAACGTTCCCGAGCTCCCTAGTTATGTACGGGTAGCTCTTGGCATGACTTACGGGAGGAAAGTAATAAAAGGCCGAGCCCGATAAACGGTGTTCCCTGGTGGGGGGTTTCACCATACGGTTAATCGTGTGAGCTTCGGAGCTGGCGGCTTCGCACAACCCGAGCCTCGAAGGGGCTAGTTAGGGGAAAACGGCTTTGGTGGAAGATGCCTACACGCCTATATCTAACTAGTTTGTGGATTAACGACCACACGGCCCGAATCGCATTGCTTACTAGTAGACTGAAGGGACCGCCCGGATGTGAAAAGCAGCGCTATGAGTCTGCTTTAAGCAGACGAGTAGTCACAGATCCAACGAACCTGGGATGTGCACATCTGAATTTAACGTTAGGCCTAACCATTAGGGGGCCGAAGGAGGATCACACCTGCTAAAGAGAAGTCTTTAGCGAATAGTGTACCTCGGGGATGGGCGTGCCCAGGGGACCATGGTTCCTGCCCATCAAGGCGTTGGTCGCGAGGTGGAGCAAGACATAGAGCTGGTGATGCAACCCCGGGGTTGGATTTCTGAAGGTGAGTATGCATTCACCGGATGAAGAAATCCCCATCTGACAATAACACCTTGTCAGTAAAACACCGAAGGTCCAAACCGCCCGAAGGACCGGGAGATAAGGCCGTAACGGCTAGGTGCTCCCCTGACGGTATACCCCGTAGATGGTATCTATGTCTTCTCCCTTGTCTTTTCCTTACACCATCAACAGTATACCTATCGCAAGGGTGTACTCATTTGACGATTTAGGAGTGAAGTTTGATAGTTAATTAAATTATACTGACCACTACGATGATATAGTAAATCTAGCCTCAAAACTTGCAGGGTTTGACCTACGCAGTACTTCGCGGTGTACTCAGTCCTCGGTGTATTCAGTCAGATGTTCGACTTTTCTATTCTTTCTTTTGTTCGAAACGTTATTGAATACGCTAGTGTAGTTTAATCTCCAAAGTCAAATAACTCATGCCAACGATTTTGAGGCTGTACAAAGAAATTTTACCAGAATGCTTTTCTTTAAGTTTAGCATACCCTACACTAATTATCCCGGCCGTCTGCTTTTCCTCAACTTACATAACTTTGAAAGCTCGAAGAATACTTTTAGATGAATGCTTCCTTTTAAGTTTTGTCGCGGACTTATTGACTCCAACTTATAGTATAGTACAGATAGCTTAAAACCTAAGCATAAAAAAGGAACTGATGCCAAATTGTCGAATTCACTGTCCGCTCAAAAACCGTCATGCTTATACCGAAACGTACCTATGATGAAACCTAGGCACAGTGTTTTTTATAATTATAAGTAGGTTTTTTTCTACACTGTTTCAAAAATATAATATGTATGTACAAATCATAGAACTGTTACTGGAACCTCTAAAGTCTAGAACTTCTCTAATATATGACAATGTACCCTGTGTATGTGCGAAAGATCATAACCGCAGCCTTACACATGCACTAAATTACATTGTCTTGCATAAAGTGCAATTTAAAATAGCATACATACAACTACTAAATTGGATCGAGACGATCAGATATTTTCTAATTCGATAAGAACGACTAGGTTAACAGATTGGTGACATCGGGTCAATTTATCAATTTAACTCGTAAGTAATTCGAAGAATACATGCACGAAGCTCTGTTGATTGCATTATTATAGAAGATAGCAATATTGGATATAATCGTATCGTAGCGTCAGATTTCGCAATCAGTGCTCAAAGAAAATTGTTTCAAGCCAAAATTAATTACATAGTCTATTTCTAAATTGTCATATAATTGACAATCAGAGACATAAATAATAATATACATACATATTACTCTACCATTAGGAATACATGCACTTGCTGTATAAAATACCGCTTTTTTTTCTGCCATAATACCGTATTTTATATCGGAAGGTCTTGATGCCCAATGAACGGAGCTGAACTCCTTTTGCCCGGGGTCGCCTCCGTTCTCCCGTTGCAGCGCACTAAATTGCAGAAGAAAGAAGGTGAACCCAGGAGAAAGGATTACATTATGCACTAATCCCAACCAAACAAATACGTTTCCATCGAGCTACTACATTTATGCCCAATAAATACAAATCGGATAATATGAGGCTGTCATAGAAACACCACCCCCAAAAGTTGGTTCCCCTAATTATTATTTTTTAATTAGAGTAGATACTAACATCGTCAGTTCACATGAAATCCATGCAAATACAGTCAAAATGTTGATGGTCGTGAAATCGAATTCACTTGGTGGTACTCACTTCACGCGAAAGTCACCACACCGGATTTTGACATTTCGCAAGCGAAAGCAATGCAGTTGCACTTAATTTCACAGGGAAAAGGTTTCATCGACAATCAATCAGGCCGAGTGCACATTTATCTTATATATTTAGAGAATAAAAGGCATGTCTCCACGGCAAATTTTTCACGGTAGACAAATGCAAGTATATCTCTCGGTGAACATAGTACTTACCTTTAAATCCATTTAAAAAACGAGACCAAGGCTAATATCGGGCGCGGCCGAAATTTGGATACCCTTCGTTCTCCTCCGGGCTAAATGTTTTTTTAGGGCGTACCTACGACTTGTATTTAACCCCCCCCCCCCCCTTCCTTTTCCTTCGGTCTTACAAAAGTTCGGTTGCGCCGACAAAACAATATTTGTGTGGGGTTTGGTTGGAATGAGGGGGCAAATAAAAATATTTACTCAGAAAATGTTATTGGGGGATGCGGGAGCATAGCCCCATAGTACGATCCCATTTGTTTTGACCTTTTTTGTTGCTTTGATAAAGACACATTACTTCAGGGTTTTGTGAAATTGGTGTAAGACATTTTTCTTATAAGAACCAAAATGAGGGGTTGGGTTTGTATGGTAGCCCCATGACCCCATGGTCCGATTTGATCCATTCTTACATATGTTTTGCGTTATAAATAGAAAATCATTTGTGTGGAATTTAGTTGCAATTGGTGCACAAATAAAAAAGTTTTTCTTAGAAGAACTTAATTTGGAGGGTTAGGTTTGTATGGCAGCCCCATGACCCCATGGTCCGATTTGATCCATTCTTACATATGCTCTGTGCCATCAAGAGAAACACATTTGTGTGAAATTTTGTTCAAATTGGTGCACAAACAAAAAAGTTTTTCTTAGAAGAACCTAATTTGGGCGGCTAGGTTTGTGTGGCAGCCGCATGACCCCATAATTTGATTCCATCCATTTTCATATATTTTTTGTAACATTTATAGGGATGCTTTTATGCGAAGTTTGGTTAAGATTGGTTCATAAATAAAAAAAAATTTCTTAGAAGAACTCAAATTAGGGGGCTAGTTTTGTATGGTAGCCCCATGACCCAGTGATCCAATTTGGGTGCATCAAACATACAAACAGCCTGCAACAATAAGAAGCACGTGTGCAAAATTTCAGCTTGCTACCTTCAATACCCGCAACAGACAGACAGACAGAGACGGACATGCTCCAATCGACTCCCCAAGTCATGCTGATCATATACATATGTATACTTTTTATATGGTCGGAGATGCTTCCTTTAATGCGTTACAAACTTCATGACGAAGTTAATAGTATACCCTTTCACTCTATGAGTGAAGGGTATAAAAATTACGAAACAATACTTATTATTATTATACCATGTTACGCCGATATTATGTAACACCTCAAAGGAGCCACCGGAGGTATGGCAAAGTACATATTATAAATGATCAGGGTCGGTCTCTGACTCTAAGAAGCCATGTCTGTCTGTCTGTCTGTCCGTGTGTCTGTCTGTTAGCACGATAACTCCCGAAATTTGAAATTTTGGTCGAATGTTTGTTTTGCTAAAATCTTGGACGGTATCGGACCACGGGTTCCCCTACCTCCCATACAAACTACCCCTCCTTGATATTTTAATTCGGCCATAACTTTCGCAAGAATATCGCTATCGACTTGAAATTTTGATCAATATATGATTCTGACATATACTGTGAGTTGATGGAAAGTGGAGTAGGTCCGACTATCCCTACCCCTACTTCCCCTACAAAGTTATATTCAGCCATATCTTTTGATAGAATGTCACGAAAAACTTCAAATTAGTATCAAATGGTAGCCGTTGGATGCGTTGACAAGGTAATAAAGATGTGTCAGGTCCGACCCATCTACCCCTCCCTCCCCCACAAAAAATTTGATATTGAATATTTTGGGTTTTGCGTGCCTTCGCACGATTAGAACTCGGTCTCGTTAAAATTTGCAATTCGTCAATATAAACGATAATGTTGCTCATGTGCACGTACGTACAATAATTTGGTGGTACAATTATGCAGTTGTGTTCCACCTACAAGTGCAACGAAGCAATTCCGAAAGTAAATACAAAAGCTTTAATGTTTTGTATTGTGCAATAATCTACACATCACATTCCGCTCGCAGTATGTATAGCGTCAATAGTGTAATATATGAGTAAATATAAAATCTCAATGCTATTGATGAGCTGACTTTGGTAAAACAAGTTTCACTTTTTGAGCTACACATGTGCCCGTTGCCCATAATTTTTCGTAAACAACCTAGCGTAGCTATCGCCCCAGTATTCCATAAAGTTCTACTTGTAAGATACTAAGTTGGAATGGGAACCTTATTTATGATATCACAGCAAAAATTTGCAAATTTGTGTAGATATTCTAAGTCTAACACACAATAGACTATAACGTACTTATGTCATTGTTGTTGTCGAGTCAGGTGCCTTATTTAGTGAAAATTAGTCATCACATTAATTTAAATGTAAATCGAACAGTGCTTCCAGAAAATATGTTCACACCTCAACTACTATCTTCTGGGTTTCGTTTGAACTTCAACATTGTAAAAATTATGGACAGATACGCCTACAATGAAATAATCTCTTTAGATTTGGAACTCATTTCAATGGTTTAAAGTTTTTCTAGTTTCAATGTATAGGTCAGTCACCTTGTTGTTCCGAAACATATCGAAAAAAAAAATTTCTTTTGAAGAGTTCGAAAAATCTGACAATCTGAAAGTTTCGATTAAATGAAAAATGATGAAAAAATTTGGATTTAAAGCATCGTTTCGCCATGTATAATGATAATGATGATGTTTTCTTCAGATTTCCATTCAAAAAAGTATAAGAAGTATGACACCTACATATACTCTAATCATTCCTGCTTAGATTAATCTAAGTTTTTTTTCTTTCGATTTACATTTATTCGTTGTACACAACGGAAAGTATATGCATGAATTTGGAAGATAAGTGTCTTAATCATAGATTGTCAATAACAGAGATAATAAAAATGATGAAATTATTACCATTGATAACTAGAGTTTGGATTTTCGTGCTTCATAAGCTTATAAAGTAGGTACGTAGTGAAAATTCCAAATTGTTCAGAAAACTATTTTCCATTGCCGACCTTTTTCTTTGTGCTCATAAATTGATAATAAGTGATAACAAAAAATGTAGGTATCTATAATAAGTGTTCTTTATATTATTTGTTAAGCTGATATCCGGAATGAAAAATTAAATACAGACATAAATGGTCTGTTTTGGCATTGTTTTTAGCATAACATATGCCATATAATCGCATAAATCTTCTTCTTCTTCTTTATGGCACGATAGCCCGACGACGAGCCTTGGCCGCCTGGATTGAAGACCTCCAATTGTCGCGGTCACGCGACCTTGTCCTCCAGTTCCGAAAGCCTAGCATCTGGTGGGCGTCCTCACATACAGAATGCTCCCATCGGGCTCTCGGTCGTCCACGCAATCTGGGTCCGTCCACTCGTTGCGCGTTCATCACCTTTTTGGGCATGCGATCGTCGTTCATCCTTTGTACATGTCCCGCCCATTGCAGTCGCTGCAATTTCACGATCTTCGACACCTGTAGCTCATCATACAGCTGATACAACTCAAGGTTGTACCGGATGCGCCATTCACCTCGTTCACGAACGGCCCCGAAGATTCTTCGGAGAACCTTTCGCTCGAATGTGTCCAACAGGTGTTCAGCCATAGCATAGCACAGGTCGGATTATGGTTTTATATACGTGGAGCTTCGTCTTCCTGTGCACCAGCTTCGAATTCATAATTTGGAGGACCGCAAAATAACACTTATTAGCTAGTTGTATCCGTCGCTTTATCTCATCTGTTTCGTTGGCGTCCTTTGACAAATTGCAACCCAGGTAAGTGAAGTTGTCTACATACTCTATATTGAGGCCCCCCACTGTGATGCTTGAATTTACTGGCGTTCTAGTTTTTGATTGCATCATGACCTTGGTTTTAGATTCGTTGATATGTAGTCCAACTTCGACAAATATTTGGTATACGTCGATGTTATATTCCCAGCACTTCTGGAGTAAAAGCTTCGCTGTAAAAAGCTGATCTGTCGTCGAACGACCAGGTCTAAAGCCGCCTTGGTACTCGCCAATGATTTCTTCTGCGTACGGATTAATTCTATTTTCTAGAATTTTAGATAAAATCTTATAAGTCGTACAAACTAATGAGATGCCTCTGTAGTTCTCACATTTTAACTTATCCCCTTTTTTGTGGATTGGGCAAATTATACTTTTGCGCCAATCTTCCGGGATTATTTCGTCGTTCCATATTTTAACGATAAGTGTGTGTATAGCCTTAACAAGGCTCTCCCCTCCATGCTTTAGCAGTTCAGCTGGAATCTCGTCAGCGCCCGGGGCTTTATTATGTTTCAGTGATTGCATGACGAGATCAACTTCTTCTATTGTTGGGGGTTGAATGGGAGGGCCTGTTTCAGCCGTCAGCTCCAGCGCTTCTTGTGTGGGGTTGTTCGGTTGAACATTGAGAAGCTCTTCAAAATGTGAGGCCCAGCGTTTATCAACGCTATCGGTGTCGCTAATTATATTGCCATCCTTATCCTTACAGAGGCAGGTCCTGGGTTGGTATCCACTTTTAATTGAATTAATTAGCTTGTACGCTTGTCTACTGTTCCTACTAGCTAGTCTTTGGTTTATTTGCATCAACTGCTCGTCAAGATGCTTACGTTTCTTACGTCTAATTAACCTATTCGAAAATCGTCGAAGCTCGTCATAATTTATTTTTTTGGCTCTAGTTGCGCGTTCGGTCCATTGGCGATATGCCTCGTTTTTCGCATCTACCGCTATTTGACATTCCCCGTCAAACCAATCATTTCGGGCTCGCCGGGCTTTGTATCCCACAACCTCCTCTGCGACCCCTTTGATGGTGTCTTTGAGTGTATCCCAAATCTCAAGGACGCCTTTGTTGCTGATGTTATTTAGCAAGGGCGTCAGCTTCCCCTCAAGGGCAGTCGTATAAGTGACCACCGTGGCATCATCCAACAATTTGTCAACCGCAAAAATGTTTGCCGGGTTGAATCTCGAATGATGCACCGAAGAAATTCTGCACCTAAGTATAAGTCGCCTTCACCATATAGTGGTCAGAGTCAATATTTGCTCCACGATAGGACCGAACATCCATCATGCTCGATGCACATCTCTTGCAGATAAGGACGTGGTCAATTTGGTTGACGGTATGTTGATCTGGAGATCTCCAGGTCTGTCTGTGAATACGACGATGCGAAAAACACGTTGAGCTAATGACCATGTTTCTGCTGGTCGCGAAGTCTATTAGTCGTTGGCCGTTGTCGTTACATTCTTCATGGAGGCTGTAACCTCCAGTAATCCCCCTATGCCAACTTTCGTTTCCGACTTTGGCGTTGAAGTCACCCAGCAGCAATTTGACATCGTTTGATTGAAGTGAGTCGAAGAGATTTTCTAGGCGGTGGTAGAACTCGTCTTTGGCCGCGTCTTCACTGACTTCGGTGGGGGCATGCGCGTTTATGAGCCAGAGATTGAAGAACCGAGTTTTAATGTGAATCGCACACAGCCGCTCGTTAATGGGTTTGAAGTCGATAACATGCGGCTTAAGTTGATTGTTTACAATGAACGCCACTCCAAACTCCCTGTGGCCCGAAGGTTTTCCACTTGTGAAAATTGTGTACGAATTTCGGTCATCTATCTCGCTACTAAGCCATTTTGTTTCCTGGAGTGCAACTATGCTCAGTTTATATTTTTCAACCTGATCCAAGAGGGCCCTTAAGGCCCCTGCCCTATTCAGGGAGCGTACATTCCAGGTTCCGAAAGAGTAATCCGTTGTTCGTTTGCGAGGTCGACGTTGAGTTGTATCCGTCCAATCCGAGGCTTTCGTTCCAGGTTTCTTGACGTCGAAATTTTTTTACAAGGATGAGTTGTCGGCCCATCGCTTAACCATGATAGTATTCGTAAACGAAAGAGGTCCATCATGGAGGGGCCTCGGAGGTGCTGCTTCGGTGATTGACTATTCGGTTTTTGTCACCCTATTACGTTTAGTAACTTGAGACGCTGAAGTTGTTAATACAGCACTCAGGCGCAGCGGTTACTCGGATAATGCGGGGAAGTAACGCCCCGTAGAGAAACATAGGAATTGGCCGGAGCCGTTCACCCTATGAAACTCCTCCTGCATAGCTAAGGGTCCGCAGTTATGCCACAACTGAAAAGGATATAGGAGTCGGCCGGAGCCTTTCAACCTTTACCCTCCCCCCTACGGAAGGTGCTGCTTCGGTGATTGACTGTTCGGTTTTTGTCACCCTATTACGTTTAGTAACTTGAGACGCTGAAGTTGTTAATACAGCACTCAGGCGCAGCGGTTACTCGGATAATGCGGGGAAGTAACGCCCCGTAGAGAAACATAGGAATTGGCCGGAGCCGTTCACCCTATGAAACTCCTCCTGCATAGCTAAGGGTCCGCAGTTATGCCACAACTGAAAAGGATATAGGAATCGGCCGGAGCCTTTCAACCTTTACCCTCCCCCCTACGGAAGGTGCTACTTCGGTGATTGACTGTTCGGTTTTTGTCACCCTATTACGTTTAGTAACCAGAGACGCTGAAGTTGTTAATACAGCACTCAGGCGCAGCGGTTACTCGGATAATGCGGGAAAGTAACGCCCCGTAGAGTAACATAGGAATTGGCTGGAGCCGTTCACCGTATGAAGCTCCTCCTGCATAGCTAAGGGTCCGCAGTTATGCCACAACTGAAGAGGATATAGGAATCGGCCGGAGCCTTTCAACCTTTATCCTCCCCCCTACGGAAATCGCATAAATGCACCATCAAATAATTACTCTTGCAATTTCTAGCAAAATTGTGTAAATGACATTAAAACAACTAAGCTATCTATATGTATAGTATGCATATCTACAGAGCTCCAAAGTAAAGTTTTCGTGATATCACCGTAAAACAAATTAATTTTCCATCTCAATTTTCCCAAACTTCTGTCAAGATGATGTATGTATGATGTATGACACTTTTAAAGGTTGGCCCATTGTCTTACCATCATGTATTTTTATACTCCTCACTATGTGAAGGGGTATATTAACGGTGTCATGAAGTTTGCAACGCACAGAAGGAAGCACCTCCGTCTATGAAAAGAATATACATATATTATTGATCAGTGTTACTACAGTGCCTTTCGACTTACACGGACAGAATCATCGTTCAAGAAAAACGCAAACGGATAAAAATTTCCCCCCATGGTAACAGCAGACTATTGTGTCGTGTCATCAGTCCCCAACGCGATATTCTGAATTCGAAATTGTATTTGATATTATGCACCGTCCGGGATACAATTTAAAGGAAAAGTCTCAAGAAATATTTAGAAATTAACATGATTAATTCTAATAAAGATTAGAAACCAAAAAAAAAACTAAAAAACAATATGACATACCGAAAATTTCGAGGAAATTTTTCGCGGAACCATCTGGGGGACGGTATTGGCAGATGAGTGTTAATGTTATTTACTAATTATTTTAACAGAACACCAAAATTTTGTATTATATTTTTTATTATAAATAAAATTACAATTTCCCAGATGATTATGATAGGTTTTTGGTACTAATGTGAGTGGAGTCTATGATGGCTAATCGAATAATGAGAGAGAGAGTATACTATGCTAGTGCAATAGGAGTACAATAAATTTACAATAAGCGGAAGTGTACATTGAACTTAAATTGAAATTAATTCAATAAATTTGTAGTGTAAACGTAGCTTTTTAGTAGTACATAGTTCTAAATTCAAATATAATTTTACTAGTTGTAAATTCAAAGATATAAAATAGTAATAATTAGTTAATAATAATTAATCCAAATATAGACGCCACAATGAGTCTGGATCAATTTTCGAAATTGTCATTTTGTATGGGATTTCCAGTAAATATGGAAATGATCCAGTAAATCGAAAGGCACTGTGACGCGAGAAATCGATTGAGCGATGTCCGTCTGTCTGTCTGTCCGTTGATTTCAATGCAAACTATTCGTTCAGTTTTAAAGCTATCGAGCTGAAATTTTGTATTCAAGCTTTTTTTTAAGCATACACTGTATATATGTCGGAACAGATGGAATCGGAACATTGCGTCATAGGGCTGTCATACAAACCAACTCCTTAAAATTAGGTTCTTCTAAGAACATGTTTTCCTTTATGAACTAATCTTAGCTAAACTTGTGAAGTGAAGTGAAGGCTCAAAACATATTTAGGAACGGATGAAATCGAAACACCACGCTATAGGGCTGCCTTTCAAACCAACCTCCGAAAATTAAATTCTTGTAAGAAAAAAATCTTTCTCTTTTAATAATTAATAAATTTAAAAGGAATCAGTGAAGAAATAAAACTAAATACTCTCGTACCTTTCCATTTTTACCTCTATAAGACCCTGAAGCCCCTGATCTCTGGCGAAGTTTGAATACTATTCGACTAATAACTACACAGTCGAAAAACCGGAGTGAAAAATCATGCTTTTCGGAGTATCACGGAAAATAAATTTCGTCAATAAAAACGATCGGATAAGATAAAAATTTACCATTCGGTGTTTTTGTTAACTTTTTCGGTTTGAGGTTATCCACACCAATTATGGTATATTAAAAAAAATCTCTGAAACGAAAAAGTGGCACTAATACTGTTTTTTTTTATTTTAATTTAGTGCTCATTGTATAATTTGAACTTAGGACTCCGTATGTACGCTAGTCATCCGCTCTATCCATTCAGATATCCAGATTCCTTGATTAGGGAAAGTCCGAACAGAGTATTAAGAACGTCATTGGTAAAGCAGCTGTACGTTTCATTTCAGTAGGACGTATCCCGACGGTTCGATGAAACTTCCCCACGAGCTCCGCCAGGCTAGCCGATGAACGTCACAACGCGCTCACTCAGGTGACCCCAGCATTCAGGAGCTTAACGTCGGCATGAGACTAGTTAAAGACTACCGGAAATCGACGAAATGGAACGAGCAAATTATGGTTTACTGTCCGTTACCTTTCCAACTCCATCAAGGATAAGGGCAATGTGGCTATAACCTTCGGCAAGAAAGAAACCAGCAATCCTCTTCACTGCGCGAGCCAGTTCAATATGCAATTTATTGAACATTCCAAGCCCGATGCGCTCAAGCGTAAAATTAGAAGACGTATTCGCAGCCGAACTGATGGCACTGTCACATTGCACACTGCGGAGCAGGTTAAAAAGTAATAAAAACTCCCAAGACTCTTTGACTAGATGGCATTTAGATGGCATTTAGATGGCCATGCTTAAACATCTCGTCCTTACAGCTATTGAGAACCTACCAGCCGTCTTTAACTTTTCGACCTCCACGCTTGTCATCCCTGAAATCTGGAAAATAGGACGTATTGTTCCTTGCCTTACGCCAGAGGAAAGCGCTACCGACAAATAACCATACCGCCTCCTGTCGCAAAGGCACTGAATACCCTTTTCCACCCCACTCTTGTAGCTGGTGCTAAGCTAGGACCTCATCAGCATTGCTTCAGGCTGGAGTATAGTACGACTACTGCCCTAGATGCGATCTCGCATAAGAAATGGGTTAAATCGACGTATTCCGTGCCATACAACAATCTTGGTGGCAATTGACCTACCAAATGCGTTTGATAAGGCCAATTACTCTGTGCTTTTAGCAAACCTATTGACTATGCATATTCCTGCACAAGAGATTCTTTGTATTGCTAACTATCTATGGCTATGGTAGGTTTCACTGAGCTTCCGGGCAGACGTTTTAAGCTTAGGGAGTTCCGTAGGGTGTGGTACTCTCTCCTGCTCTCTTCAACATATACATATTTGGCCGATCTTCCATTACCAGCGGAAGGCATCGAAGTGATTTCCAACGCGGTTGACTGTATTTTACTCGCCACGGGGGCGGATAAGGATGATATGCGCTTCCTCATTAATCGTTACTTAGCACGATTACAAACTTTTTTTTTTCCAAAGCAGAAACCACACCATCTCAACGTCAAAATGTTGTACTACACTTCTCAACACCTGGTCAGGAGATTGTAGGTGGGTGATTGGTGTATGTATGTATTGTCACTAAATCTGGAATAAAATTCTTATAGCACTGGCTGGTAGCGTATATTAAGCGTGATCTTGAGAGAGAGAGGTTCAGGAATATAAACGAGATCCTTTTTACGATGAAGCATACCGGGCCGCCATTGCAATGATTCACACTCATGAAGTGGGTCGGTCTATTGTTAGTTAAGGTACGAAAAGAGTTCTCTCAGCGCTTCCACCACCTGTCTCGCCTGAGGAGATTATGCTCATGAGAGTCACCAAAGTGACTTTAGCTTAACTTCAGTCAGACTTCCTACTTATCTCGTATATACCCGAACATACAAAACATCTGCCCAAATTGCGCTGGCGCGGCTCATGATGTGGGTCATTTGTTTTAATGCATATAGCTGTGTCCACCGATCCTACTCCTTTGTCACTGTGGGAAAACTCTATCTCAGCAGTCGCGCTCTTGACCCTGGTGACCACGGACGAGAACGATGACGAACCATAAATCGAATCCATATAGATGCACAGCGGTTTATACCTCTATCGCTAGAAGAAGAAGAAGAAGATTACAAATTTCAGACTCCATACAGTCGGGGTCAAGGTGTATAAAAATAAAACTAAGGTGTCGAAAATTGACATATCTCACTTTCGGAGTTTGTTCGTATCTCATTTTTCTAACTGTGTAATAGCAATTAAGACCGGACAATATCAGGTGAAAATCTCAGTCATCGTCGGGAGCAATTCCGTTACCTGTAACATCTTTTTTTCTTTAGAGACAGATGTATAAAATAACACTAACTGTTTGACTGTATTCTTTGACTATTTGTTTTCCAACACTTATAGGGAACATGCTATAAATTTTGCTTTGACTGGTGATCGTTCAATGCGACTCCTAAAATCCACTGGAGTCTTAGCGCCTAGTTAAAGGTAGCTAATCTATGATGTAAAGATGAGCTTCTGTTGATAAACGGACGAGGATCGGACCTATTCTCTCCTATTCCTAAGATCAAATATATATATCATCTACGGCACTACTGTCTAGTCTAGGGCGTTCCTAAGCTTCGTGCTGTTACCTACAACCACCTCGAGTACAACGCTTTGATGAGCTTGGTCATCCCCGTTGTAATTTCGCTATTGACTTCTCTATGGGAGGTGAGATCTATCCACGATGCTCTATTGATTCACGTCGGGTCGCATGGATATCAGCCCACAAATAGCGAGGCATAGGCACTTGGGCCCTTCTCCCTTACTTTGCTCATTCGAAGATCGGGATATTCTTTGTACAGTATCACGCCATGATGTATTCGGAGTAACTGCCTCTCTTCCTCTGTGCAGGCCAAGTCCGTGGTGACAATACTCACCAACGTTCTGTGGTCCATCGACAATAGGCATACACAAAGCCACCTACACATTACAAAGCCGAGAAGCAGCGAGATAAACTTTGGAAATCAGCTCATGTTTGCCTTTGTAAACACGTCAAAATGATGTACAAATGTACGGGAAAATTGTCCGGGTTTTAAACACGCGAAAATCCACTGAAACCAATTATTTTTCTCCTTCTCTCTTCTCAGTACCGTATAGCCACGTGGGGCCATGCTGCGTTAACTCAGCCGTTTATAGGCATTTTCGAGTCAACGTTACATTGCATATCATTTAGGAATGTACCTATATATAATGTTGCAAGCACTATATATATTTCCTATCCGAATATGTACGGAAATTTTGGACCACGCCGAGACTCGATCTCCTGACCTCTATAGATTACTAGCATCGAAGAGTGCGACTCAACCAAGTGAGCCACAGAGCGTGTTTATATTTTTAAATATTTTTCGCGTTTTCCTTATTTTACTGTTCTCACAACCTTTTGGTGCCTAACATATTAACTTTTGGTGACGCAAATCAACCGGGAACCAATATTTATCGTGTAAAGTTTGTCGCGACACCGTCCGATTTCCCTTTAACGCAATGTAAATTTTTAATCTTCTCAAGCCCATTATTGCCTGTAAAAGTGTATGAGAGCTTTCTAGTTGCTGGCTTTGAATAGAGGGGGCTCTGGTCATACAGTATACAGCTAGTACACGCTTACAACAACAACTCTAAAATTATTCACCATAAGGCAATCCATATATCTCCCGGTGTTTCGTCTATCGACTCGTCTACTCTTCAGGAGGTACCATAACCAGTCGGGGAGCTTTTCAAGAGAGTGTGTGTTCAGGTTTCAGTGAGCACACAATCCGGCCAATCCCCCAATCTACTTACATACTGGGAGCAAACCTACAGTACAGACCAATATTCGGACAAGTGATCTATGCGATGATCGTCAAGCGACTATTGTTTTTTTTTAACCTGAAGCATTCGCGACAAGTTATTACCATAGAGCTGTGTTGCTAATATCCGATTAATACAGCACCATTCATGATAATACTCATATAATGAATATGTCACACGGAGCAATACAAATCTAAAAATAGGTGGATCATGCGATGATCGCTAAGCGATTATTGTTTTTTTTTATCAAATTAGGTGTGTTCTAGACAAATGATTGCCATGATGCTGTGTCGCTAAAAGTCGACTCGACTGAAACTCGGATTAATGTAAATAGTGCTCCAGGGATTATCAACGATCAGCAATTATCGGAAAAGTCGCCCAGAGCAACAAAATGCTAAAGGTATATGTAGCCCGCGGCGATTCATGCGATGATCACAAAGCGCTTATTTATCTCTCATACGACCTGCATCATTCTTTGCATAAACTATATGTGTATCTGTATTCCTTCAAGCTTTAGTCGATGTTATGATTAAAATTACGTCGATAATATAATTTTCCAAAATGCTCCAGGCCCTAAAAAGACCAATAAATAATCGCGATCATTGCGTGTGTCGTCTGGAGAGTATTAAGGTTCGTTGTCCTCGACGCGGCCGCACGACAGCGACTCGCTCATTCCATATAAAAACTTGTTTCTTTCTCATTTTAAAAATGAGTTTTTATATGGAATGAGCGAGTCGCTGTCGTGCAGTCGTGTCGAGGAAAATGTACTTTTAGCACGTATTTGGTATCTCACAAAAACAACTGTGTTGTAAAAGGTTTCCGCCAAAGAAAAAGTCGTCAGCCGCAAAAAAGGTTGATATAAATACAATACAATATTAAAATACAGTAAAACACGGATAAGAGCACATCGATAATGCACATTTTTTTTGTGCACTTAAGCGTGCTGTGCACTTATCCGTGCTCCATACAAACTATCTAATTTACATAGCATAAATGGAACCTAGTGGTAACAACTGATATTGTGTGGCTATACTTTGTAACGCTATAGTTAGGGCGGACCCTAGGGGTGGACGAACTGGCCAGTCTCCCAAGGCCATCACTTTCAAGTGGCCACCACACCATGGAGCCTTTCATTTTCGGGGGGCCACCACTCAGAAAGTGCTCCACTCTCTAGGGGCCTTCACGCAACAAGATAATCAAAGCATATCCCTGATGCAAAATCAATTGAATCGCTGGGCGATGTTGTCAAATAAAAATGAGGTTGCAAACACGCTGGATGTTTCACATCTTATCGGAGATTTTTAAGTGTCCAAAATCCAAAAACTTCAGTATAAACCTAAGCCTATTCTATAAAAAAAAAAATCCCGTGGAGTTACCTGGTTCCAAAAATATAGAAATTTGTTTCTATTGAAAAATTCAGTATAGCGTATGCGCTAATATATTCAAATATTGCTGTTTTATAATTCTAAAGCTTAGGCTACTACAAGCACTCCGATATGTGTACCGATAATGAGCATAAAATTCTTAAAGAATGAAAGCCGCAGAAATGGAGTTGGAATTTCGTAAAAAAATCGGTCAAGCCGCATTCATCTGACGGATGGTATTTCATATGTTTGGCGAGGGAAAAGCACTGACACATATTGACGGATTTTTTTCACAGCTTTTACGTATTTGCCAAATACATAAACCACATCAGGAACGTGTGTATGACCACATTTTTGGGATTTATTTTGAAGCGCAAATAGTCCGACAATTAAATTTTTCTTTCAACGAAACCTCGACAAAATTAATTCTATTAAAAAAAAATATTGGCAAAGCGAAGACTTCGGCGACATCAAAAAGATTGCGAATCACTGATATACCCTGTGCAAAAAACATTCAGGCCAACAAGGTCAAAAAATATTGACAGTAAAAAATTGATAAAAAATTAAACCAAAATTTTGGTTGGAAATTGGTAGTTGTCATCATCATTGATTTGGCCCCGGGCCACCAAAATGCTAAGGCCGACCCTGGCTATAGTTTTTAACAATTTAATTTGACACAGCCATGTATAAGCGACTTTGTAAAGCTTCCGAACATTGGCAACAAATATTAACAAATGGGCACTATCAATCTTTTTGAAATGTGATCAATGCACCCATTATCAAACTAACAGCTGATTGCAACAATCCCGTCAAAGGCGCCGGCTTCGAGGGAAGAACATCGAACATAGATGTTGCGAATCGAGCTTTTTGTATGCTTTTGGGACGTCAAATTGTGTGTAGCCTAAAATATTTTTTTTGTACATTTTCAATAACAATTTATGAATGTCAAAATTATCACTTGGTTGCAGAAATGGGAAAACAACATCCCAAAAATTTTATTCGCAAAAAAAAAAGAAAAACCAAAATTTTCGAACAACCTAAGGACTATCTTAGTTGTGTCCTGCAATCTAAAGGAGGAGACTGCTAACATGAACGCTGGAATGACAAAGAGACTGCTACTTTTGCTAAACATTTTTTTATCAAGACAATGTTTGATCTTAGCATTAAGCTGCTCCCAAAACTCTCAGATTTTCCTACTTAAATCCAAAAAATTATCCAGTAGACCTGATTTCCCTTTCTTTTACATTTTCATAAATTGAATCAATAAATATTAGATATCTCGGGATAGGATCGAATAAATTCGTAAGGGGTTTTCACACTTGTACTTAATCTGGCCAGATTAGTAATCTGCGGTGTGGTGAGTTAAAAAATGTATGGAATTTGACAGCTCAAATTAAGTAATTTGCACGGATTACTACGTAATCTGGCCCTAAGTGTGAAAACCTCCTAAAATAGTCTTGTTCGAAACGTCTGCACTAGTAAATTTTTCAAAAGCACATGTGCACTTATCCGTCATGAATCGTGTCCAAATGTTGTTAACCCTACAAAAAAATGTGTGCACTTAAGCGTGTTGTGCACTTATCCGTTTTGAAATGTATTAAATATCGCATTGAATGGATGGTGCATGAAAATTGTGTGCACTTATCCGAGTTTTGCACTTAAGCGAGTTGCACTTAACCGTGTTTTACTGTACTCGCATCTGGTCTCAATGATACGCATATTCAAAAGAGATTGAATTAGTTAATAGCTTCCATTAAATCAGCACGGTGCGGTAGCGGTACGCGTCAGAAATAATGTTCGCGTGCAGCTCCCACGCTGGTTTGGTGGAGCAAATTTCTTTCAACGCTTATTGGCGGGGAGCTGAACGAGGGTACTATTTTCTGCTAAGTTCTTTTCTTGATCAGATTTCACTTTGAAGCTTCCAGCCTTGTAGAAAATAAAAATGCGTTTTAGAACGTTATTTTGCTTTCCTTCGTATAGAACACGTTTTTCTTTCAAATTCAAATTCAAATTTATTTATTCCATAATTTTTCATTACAATTATCTTTGTTATCATAACTTAAAAAAAAATCAATTCACAATTATAGACTTTATTTAAAATGGAATTTCAATCCACATATATATATAGAACGGCTGACGAATTTTTCTTTGGCGGAAACCTTTTACAACACAGTTGTTTTTGTGAGATATCATATTTTGCAGTTTTCGATTTACAAAATCGACTTAACATATCACATAATAAATTATGAAAATTATATTCATTGCCCTATTGTCACGAATTTGTCTGAGGACAATAATTATAATAATGATAAACCCCTCGCTAACGTTTGTCTCTTTAGTAAACCTTAGTAACCTTAGTAACTATAGTACACTTGATAACTTTGGTGATCCATAATTCTGCCTTTTAAAATACACCTATCTACTATACTTTAGGCTTTTTGATCTTCATCGTCGTTGCGTCGTTACGTTACGTTACAAAATGTATACCCGACCCCAGAGAAAAGACATATACATATCAAAAATCCTTTTATCCTTTATCAAAGGTCCCGAAAACCTGCTCAGTCCTGACTAAACGGCTTCACCAATCATTGCTTTTACAATGATAAAGTTACCGCAGTAATCAGAGATAGCTATAGGTATCAGGACCAGTCTCTGTTTCAGTCACAATATATATATATTTTTTGTCTACCACAACAGGATGAAACCGAGTGAAATTACAAGAAAGAAGAGTACATGCCAAATTTTGTTAAAATTAACTTATCAGAATTCCTTGAAAGATAGACTTAAAACATATAAAAAGACTTAAGCGAGAAACTCTATGCATTTATTTCCCATTATTCGCTGTATCTTTTTTGTTACTGCACGGATCGGAGCAAATGATAGCCTCTGCACACCTTTAGGACAGACTCTATCAATGGGAAAAGACAGCAAATTCCGAGACACTCTCTACGAGGCTGTAGTCCTGTTAATAAACAACAAGAACAACGAGAACAAGATTTTTGAAAAAAATGCTATTTTCAAACTCTTATATCTCCGGTGTTTTCCATTGTATCTTCTTGAAATTTTCTATACTTCGTAAGACAGAGCGACAACCTCTACCAAATTTGAACACTCAGGACCAACCATGGTCCGAGTTACAGAGGTCCGAAAACCCGTACTTGTTCCGTCGTGTAAACATAGTCTTAGTCGCTTCTCACTTTTGATTTGTTCAAATTTCTTCGTTTTTCTTTGGCGGGCGAGACGCTCCCGCCTCCCTAGATCCACATTTTGCATATCATTTTGATGGAATTGTGTTGCTCTACGACACTGTGAAAATAGCTTCATACAAAGTGTATGCAAACAACGCTCCAATACATCCCCAACGAATTAATCGCTCAGCGATCATACATTTTTAAGCATTTCATTAATAATTCTCTTTTTAATGCAAGAAAATAAAGAATTAAGGTTTTTCAAAACCAAATGTCCAACATTTTCGTTCTCAACTTTTCCCTGAAACATGCATCATTTTCTCGGTTACCATACTTCTTCCCCACACCTATTGTTCCCGATTTTCATAATGCTCGGGATTTTGTAAGTACATATACTGCGAGCTCACCACACATTATCTCATCGACACGGACTATCTCCTGGAAAACAATCCATTCGCATCAAACCACCTTCCCTTCACTTGAGTGTCACTGTACTCATTGCGAACGTAATGTACAATCAGCAATTGAGTGTGCTCGTAATACGCGTAATACGATACATAGAATTTGTCAACTATTTTACTGATATCGAAGAGTCGTAAGGAAGTGAAAAATTAGAGCATGTGAAGATTGGACTTTTGTGCCTTATACTTGTATATCGTTTCGTTTTACACTCGTCGTATACGCGCTTAACATCATGTGTTGGGTGCTATATTCGAAGAAAGATCCCCCCAACCCACCATCCTCGCTCGCGTGCCCACATCTCACCGTACAAAACCATAAAATGTACCAGCTTGATATCGTGATTATGTCAGTGTGTGAAACAGAGCAGTTGTGCACACACCATTCCATATGATAAAATTCAGGTGAAAGGATACACATGTTGCGCAAGGTCGGAATTCCTCTATGACACTGCCCCACTTTGATAACGAGTTTAGCAATTGTGGTTCAAGTGTCCTTGCGCATTGCTTTTGCGAAACACCACTCGCACTATTCTCGTCTCCCCCGCTTTTGCAATATATTTGCGGGAGCGCAACACAACAATGGTACACCACCACCACCATCATAGTTTATCGTCAGCATGTCATATTGTGACACCCACACAAGGCAAGAAGGCTTGAACTAGAAAACCGAAAAGCTCGCCTTGTTCGTGTTCGCTTGAATTGCGAAGCATGTGTGTGGAAGATGGGGGGTCCTTTGACTATACGGCTGTACACGCGTTGTACGTATAGAACAATCCTGTTTGGTTTGGAGTGGCACGGGGCATATAGCCAAAAGCTTTACTTTGCGCATTTAATGTCAATTCAGCATAGTAGGGTGCTTGAAGCGCCCCTTAGACATCCCTTTTTGTGAAAAATCGTCCCGACGACCTCGCACGTCCCCCCGCGTACGTCTCCCGCGCCGTGCACACTCAACGGACTTTATAGAAAGGATCTCTGTGAAATGTCTCGATGACTACATAGTCTATGTGTTGCTACTTTTTGGCGGAGAGTTGAGCGCACTTGGGCGCTTCGAGCGTTTTGCATTCTCCAACTCCTTTTGCCATATGGATGGATTCGGAATTGAAATCCGGCGGGGGTAAGAAAAAAACACACGGGATGTTGGCGAACTGTGGAGAGACAGGCAAGATGAAAAACGAAATGAACGCCGTACAACAAGGAGCGCGTATTGAAATTTCGAAATGAGAGTAAATTTCTGTTAAACGTAGTGGCATTTTGATAGTATTGGTTCATATTTCTTAAGCGACGTACACAACTCGTCAGGACATTCAAGTAAACGTCGCGAAACCAGTCGTATCCTTTTATTTTTCTGTTTTTCTGCCACAATAATATATTGTGTGTGACCCTTGTTCCAGAAAAGAAAAAACAAGTGTTTTTAGTAAAAGGATTTATTTTCTAAAGTGGCTCAATATCTTTTTCAGTTTTTCAGTTCACGGCTTCCGTTCTAGTTTGAAAACATATTGAAGAAGTTTGGCGAATCTATTGTGGCATCCTGTGTGTAATTCTAAGTCCCTAATTGACCGTTATCTCGAAACTAGAATTTGAAAATCCGTTCAAGTCGCTGTCGACATTAGAAACGAATCGAATCAACGCTGAAAAAAAGTGAAAAATTGTTTGTAAAGTGTCAGAATTCAGTGCTTCTATAAAAAAAATTGAAAAAATATAAAAATTTAAATTGAGCTGTAATCTAACGCAAAAAAAATAAATTCATGTTTAAATTAAACCCGATAAAAATATTCACTACAAATGCGTTTTGGAAACATATTGAATGTTTGAAAAATAAAAGGAAAATTGTAAAATCGATAATTACCATACATACTAAACATAATTTACCAATTGTCAACATAAAACAGATAAAATTAGATGAAATTCTTAAACTTAGCTAATTTGTGTGTGTGTCTATGTGTTGATTTACTGTTGTCGTAAGCAAAATAATAATTAAAATAAATTTACTGTGGAAATTAATGTTAAAATTGTAAGTGTGTAGTTAAATAAAAAATAGAGCAAAATTAAATGTTTGGAAAATAAAATAAATAGTATTAAAACCAAAAAATTAATAATCTAACCCACTAAAATATAGAAAAATCGCGTAAAAATTAGAAAATTAGAATCATAATTTTTTTGAAATAAAAATTGGCTAAATCAATTTAGTGAAATCAAAATGAAAAAGTTCACGTTCAAAGGCGTTTTGGACGGCTTCCGATCGACCGTTCAGCAACAATCCTACAAGCCGGAACAGGAGATACAGGAGACGCTCCGATCCGAGCACTTCATTGTTAAAAAGGTAAGTCACAGTCAGAACTTTCTCTCCATAATTATTTCAATATTGCTCAAAACTTTTTAAGTATTTTCCTTGAATAAATAATACGATAAAAGTGAAATTAATTAAATATGTGTGTGGTAAATGTAATTTCATTAGACGAAAATACATTTACCAAGGCTTACCATATTCGCCATACAGGGTACAAAAATATATGTAAATGCAGCAGTACGTATTTCTACAACCGGCGCGACGATATGGAGGCATTTTTGTCCTAATGAATATTTTACGACACACACACACACAAAAAAAACTTTTCTTCTTTTAAATCGAAAAGCCGGCACAAGGAGAGTATTCAATTAAGAACTTAACTATCTGGAAAATTTCTCACGCTCATTTTTCCTTCATTTCTTCTGGCGTCGCCTTTTCATTATGATGTTGGAAAGGTGAAAGGTATAACCTACAACACTTTTTGGTTTGCTTTAGGTATAATGTCAGAAGAAAATGTGTGTGGTTTTTCGTACATCTTGAATACGAAATGCGGATTGGGACAAAATGCGAAACCTAATGAAAAGAGCCTTTGCGGTTTCCATACATACTCTATACTCTTCGGGCGTACTCTCCTTTTACTTGGTGTATATTTTCATTTATTTGCGGCCAGGAGGAAATTATTTTTTAAGTAGTGTTGGGTGTGCATGAGCGAATCAATGTGAAAATTGTTTTTTTTTTTGGTTTGGTTATGGGTTGTGGAAATGGAAAAAGCCAGTACATATCTTACATTTTATATGGGAATCGGTGTAAATTGGTATAAGGTACGTGAGAAATCCAAATCAAAATGGCTCAAAAAGCGTAAGGTTGCTCAGAGATTGTGTGGGTTGTAAAGTAGTTGTTTCCTCATAAAAAAATAGGGCTTTGACAAATGTTTTCATTGTCATGTGGGTGGAAATGGTTTTTGTTTTAGTTTTGTCGGTAAAGCCGTAATGTGTAATACTGAGTACACTCGAAGAAATTTTACTCCAATAACAGGAGGAAACTTATTTTACTTTCTATTATAGTAGTAAATTTACACCACGATATGAACGATAGTAACTTTTAACGCTTTACGGTGTAAATATTTACTGCAAAATTGGTGTTAGTCTACAAACGGTAATAAGTAAATTTGCACACATAAATAAGTTAACTTACTCTTAGACTTACGTAAATTTAAATCAGAAATAAGCAAATTTGCACTGGCAAAAATGTGAATTCACTCCGGCAAATAAGTAAATTTACATCCGGGTTTACAATAATATTTACGGCAGCCGGTTCTTCGATATAAATCGTCCTGCAGCTACCAGTTATTCCAACGGCCAAGAGCTTCCACACCCCCTTCGGTTCAAGAGCAAAAAAGCGCTACAACAACAACAATAATATAATGCTCACGCGAACGCACTTCGGACGGAACAGATTAACTGCACACAGAACAAGCCACTTGTGAGATACAGGAAAATGCAATAATGCACAAAAGTATTGTAACACACTCAGTTTTACACAAATGTAGGTGTATTTTTTTAACCAAAATCGTAATATTACATGAAAATTTCCTTAAAATTACAACTTCCAATTAGTAAATATATACAATGAAAATGTAAAGTTACACAAAAAGAAAGTAATGACACACCTTAACACCAAAATAAAGTAATATTAAAAAATTTGTGTAATATTATACTATTTTGTCGGTTTACTAGAAATGTTGTTGAAAAATAAACGTTTACTGTAATTTTGCAAGAAAAAAGGTGTAAAATTCAACCTTGTTCTTACAGTGTAGTTATTTACCCTTAGATCACCCATATACATAGTTTTTGCGATTACGAACAATTCTTTAGTTAATTCGCTAAGGCAGGGGTGTCAAACTCAAAACCTCGCCCGGGCCGGAAGGAATGTTACCTTTAAAATATGCTTATAAATCTGAATCACTAGCGGCCTCGGTATTGTATGTTATTTTATTTTTTTAGAAATTCCATCTTCCGAAAATGTTCAAACTTACACAAAATTTGGTTATTCGATAAGCAACCACTATATGTCAATTACTTTCCGCCAAACTGTAGACAGATGGTAAAACATTGTCGCACCGGTCATCCAATGACGTATTAGGTAACTAAAAACAACCCTCGTACCCAAAATTCTTATGTTAAAAATAACTAGGGGCCTTTGCCCCTGCTCGCTACGCTCGCCAACCCACCGTTCGCGCTCGCGACACCTGTCCGTAATAAGTTATCAAAAAAAAAATTTTTTTTTCATAATTAGCTCATCTCCTGTATTTCCACTGTCTAATGTGATCTTAGGTATATGGACGATATTACCTTGACTGTGGCCTGTTAAAGCTTCACATGTAAGGATGTTCTTACCAATGCGTCGAACAACTAAGCGAGTTCCGTTGCAAAGTCCGTCGGCCATGCACATATTGCGTATGAGCATGACGATCGCAGCAACTTTCAAGTCCAGATTAGCGCACGGCAAGCGTGATGGAATTAGCGATGAAAGGTACTCTGTTGAAAATTGTAGTTGCAAATGCTCGCTTTCGGTATCATCGCTACCTAGCGAGTGAACACTGTCGAAAGATCGCGACGTAGCAATATCATCTGGCATTCGATTTAGGATGGCATTGTTGATCCGCCGAACTTCAGTGTTTCTAGCAGCAAGGACTGCACGCCCTTAGCTCGAATATTCTGTATAAGCTTCAATTGTTGAAATAGTGGCCATAGTTGGTTATTCTTTAGATACTCCTGTATAATCTGCCTGCGACCGCCTTTCTTGACGACAGGTAGTGCTTGTCGGAAATCGCCACCCATGATGAGGATCTTTCTAGCAAATGGTAGTTCGCTGTTAAATGTAGAACGGAATTGCTCGCCCAAAATTGTCAGTACATTTTGTGGAACCATGGAAGTTTCACTTTCTTAAGCGGGACGGACCAATAAAGTTGTTGAGCATCACTCACGCTCAATGGTAGATTGAAAGTCTTATGGGCTGTTTTACCGTATAGTAGAAGAATCGCAGCAATTCCTGTCCATGCTACGGTGATGATTTTTTTACCCATCGTTTTGCTTTTGTGCACCAACGCCTTATACACTGCGCGACAAATGCTTAGGCTCACACATATTTCCTTCCAGGAAACGGTTAAAAAAAAGCTTACCGGTTCAAGAAATGTTATTTTCGAAACTGCAGTAGAGCGTCGATTATCCGAACATTCGATTAACCGAACCAGGTAATCAGCTTTTTTTCATATGACAGGCGTCGAAATAAATGAAAAATCAAGGGAAGAAAGCAATCTCTCATCTGCATCGCTAAAATTACCTCAATTTTTTTTTTATTTTTTTTTTCAGTTCTAGCCGTTTTAAATGTTTTCAGTTTGTCGCTGAATTGCACATTTGGGCTATTTTGTAAATTTTCTATGGAAGCTCGATTAACCGAACTTTCGGTTATCCGAACCACCCTTGTCGACATTAGTTCGGATAATCGACGCTCTACTGTATTTAATATTGCAAATAAAATGGATGGACTAACTCTCCACAGGACATTATCCTTAAATTACAGTGATTGATTTCATTCAAATAGTCGATTTCCAGTGCGACATTTGCTTAGGTTCAGGGACGATTTTACCGTTTTACATAATGTTTTCGCTGAAAAATATTTCAGAAAAGTGCCAAACAGGATAAATACAAAAAAACAAGAACATTTTTTATTATTTAATAGTGTGTATATCCGCTATTTTTATTTGTAATTTTATAAAGCCTTCAAGGCAACGAATCGTGTAAAGAATGCAGCACGAATAGCGGTATTTTAGACCAAGCCGTCTTAATTCCATTAATTACCTCTTCTTTAGGGTCGTACTGCTTACCACTACTGTTAACCTCCCGGACAAGCCTCCCCCAAATGTTTTCTAATGTGTTAATGTCAGGGGAGTTGGACACCCAGTCTAGCAAAGTCACATTTTCCTCCACAATAAACGATTTAACTACCCTCGCTGTATGAATTGGGGCAAGATCATGTTGCAATATCCAAGGGTCGCCTTCGTCAATGATATCCTCTTCTAAGAGCTGATTATAAGATGAACCCGTTTGGCGACCTCGTAGGATGACCAAGACGATAGTTCCATGATATGATATGGCTCCCCATATATAACGGAACCTACTCGGGAGTGGTGGCGTGACAGGTACATAGGTTCCTTCCTAAAATCATGATAATAGTAAGAGAACCCATCTGAACCGTCCACACAAAACCGTTTTTCATCTGTAAATATTACCTGTCTTCATTGCTATGTCCAGTTCATGAATCTTGAGGCGAATTCCAGGCGCTTTAGGCGATGTTGCGGGGTTAAGGCTGTTCTTTTTCTTTAACCGTAAACGTTTCAAACAAGAAGAAGATCTAAGAACTCGTTGGATGGTCCTCACACTTGTTGATAACCCGAAATTCTCACCATGCATACGCTCAGTAAGGGACGAATTCGAGGCTTATCTTAAGAGACGTCGCCGTATTGCACCGGAAAACGCTTTTTTTCTGCCTCCTGCGTATAGTCGGCCATCATTTTCACTATCTCGTATAAAATTATTAGCAACGTTCGAGCTCCGCTAAATCCGTTCTGCCATTTGTCCGTTTGAATATCCTTCTTGCTTTTGTATATAAATTGTCGCCTTTTCCTCGGCAGAAAGTTGCTTTCCTTTTGACATTATCCACTATATAACTCACAGAGTACAACGCGAAAAAACTGTTTCCATACAAACACTTCTCACCACGACGAGATTACTCTTTAAAGTAAGTGAACCTATACAATTGTCGCAGTGGAAATTGCGATTTTCATTTTAAAAAATTCCGTTAGCTATGCGAGTTCCTTGATAGAGTTGCAATATTTATTAAAATAACCGTTAATTGAGAGAGCATTATTTAAAAATTATTTCCGATCAGAGTACATAGAAATTATATAATTTTGAAGGAAAATATCCATGAACCTAAGCATTTGTCGCGCAGTGTATATGAATGTTTTACCGGGACCGCCGGGACCGTCGCTGAAAAATAAATTATTACCGATTTCGTTTGAATTTTGTTGCCTGCACTATCTCGGTGAATGCTTTGCGTTGGCCGTCGTTGAATTGAGCACACACGGCTTCGAATGATTTCTGATGTTCTTCGAGAGTTACGTCTTCATCCTTCTAATCGTGACTGTTGACTTCACTGCGAATAATGAACTGTTCGAGACCGAATTCGGCTAAAGTTTTCCCATCGCTGCTGAGTATTTTCTCGATTATATGGCCAATGCCGTCGCTGCGTTTTTCCTTGAATTCGTTCCAAATAGCTATGGCGTCAATATCATCGTTGATCATTAGGTTGACGAAACTATGACGAATTTGCCGAGGCATCATTGTACAGCAGGCTTCTTCCATAATGTCGCGCATAAGGGTTGTAGATTTAGCGAAACCGGCACCGCGGGTAGCTTCCTCAAATTCGCTATATTTAACGCCACCGATTGTAAGCAGGTACTCGTAGGTCCGATAATTTCACGCAATAAAATTTTTAGGTGAAACAGTTCACCACCACCATCATTCTGGATACTGAGTTTGATTTACGCCGACTGGGCTCCCATCGTTTATTCTTCTGAACCCATCGTTGGTAACCTGGTGGTATTTACACGCTGGTTTCGAATTGGAGTTTGTAGATTACAAAAAAATTTCGTTGTTTTGTCTTACTCCTTTTCTGTTTTAGACAGATGAGTAAGTAAGTACATAAGTAGATAACAACTTCACATCTTGTTAATGTTTTTCAAAAACCGATTCATATGACTCCTGAAAATTCTTCAGAAACATAAAAAGATAAATGTAAATACATAGGTACATGCATACATAACATTTTTTCAATATCGATATTCGTTTGGACCTGAAACGAGAAAAAAGAAACACAAAGAATCCAACCTTCGGAAATAGTACGAGCGTACTTATCCGAAAACACAGTCACCGTCACCATTCATTGGGAGTCGCCACGCCGGCCGCCGCGCCTTCCTACCAGCCAGGATTATCTGTAATGAGAAGATTAAATTAATATTTGGAATCTTACCTACCATCACCGAATATCAACAAACACGAAACAACACAAGACAATGACAGCACGATCAGCTGACGACATTCATCTATGTACATAAGCAATGTGCAACATGTAGCAATGAAGTGCACTTGATACATTTCTGCAACTGCATCATTTAGTACATAACACGAATATATTTAACCTTGAACTTGACCCTAAAATAATACAGGGTGTCCGGAAACTGCCGCATAAACGCACCGGATTGTGATTCCTCATGTGATTTCCAGCAAAAAAGTTGTAAAGAACATACCCTTTTCATTTCAAGATTTTTGAAAAAATAATTTTCTTGTACGACTAAAACTTCAATATCTCAAAAGCTGGACTAGCTAGAATAGCAAAATAAGATGATTATTACAGCCAACAAATTTACCTAAAAAATAAAACAAACGGCACTAAAATCGGATAAGAGGTTTGGTTTATACAGAACTTCAAAGTCAAATTTTTGTGATTTGACCCTAAAACAATATGTTTTTTCATCTCAATTTTCTCCAACTGCTGCCAAGGAGAGGTGCTTGTACGATTCTTTTAGAAATTGGCGCATAGTCTAGCAATCATTTCTTTCTTACATCATTTTATTCTAGCTTCGTTATTTAACAGTTTTAATGCCTTAAGTGCAGTAAACTAGGGTTAATTTTTAGCTCGAATTTAATTCAATTCAATTCAAACTGCCCTAAAGATCTGCAATTTGGTAAAATTTATTCAAATTACATATATAAAGATCGATCCAAAATTAACCCTAGTTTACTGCACTTAAGACATTAAAACTGTTAGAAATAACGAAGCTAGAGTAAAATGCTGTAAAGAAGAAATGATCGTTAGACTATGCGCCAATTTTTAAAAGAATCGTACGATCACCTCACCTTGGCAGAAGTTTGAGAAAATTGAGATGGAAAACATATCGTTTTTGGGTCAAATCACAAAAATTTGACTTTGAAGTTCTGAAGTTCCGTACAACTTTTTTGCTGGAAATCACATGAGGAATCACAATCCGGTGCGGTTATGCGGCAGTTTCCAGACACCCTGTATAAAAGATTCATATATTGACACAAGCCTTGAATTTGAATACGGTTAAAGGATACTAACCCCAAGTTCTCTTGGCAAATATAAGCTTTTAACGTTGCACTTCGATTTTAAAAACCGTTTTGACAAGTTTGATTTTGAATACGATACGATTTAGATTTTATAAAGACCGCGACGATTTTGATTTGATAATTTGAACTTGTATATTTGATTTATAAAGACTGCGATTTCCCTTTGATAACGATTCGATTAACTACTTGAACTTTTTGTATGATATTGTTATTCTTCTAAAGTGATAAAATAAATTCCGTTATTGTATTTTAAAAGTGTTGATTAATTTCAAACAATATTGCTGATATGCTGATATGTCTCAAAAATATCGCGTTCAATTTTTTACCATAACTAATTCACGGTGACTTTCGTGTACACACAATTAACATGAACTGCGACGGTAATTTCACTGTTGTTGTAAGCAATCAATCGTTTTCACTGATTCTGTCGACCAGCCGTTTAAGTAGACTTGAGATACCCCTGAAAATTGTCTACGCAATTACAATTCGTAATTGTTGGACCCTGTAAACTCTCTTTCCAGACCCTCTACAACCTGGATAATAAGCCAGGCCAAAAAATGGGTACACCATCGTTTTTAATTTTTTTCACAACAGGTTTTGACTTTTCGGAAGGATATGTTTTTATTTTCCTTTTTATATGCCATTAATGTCAAATTAAAAAATAAACGAGCCCGAGGCTAATTTCGGGCGCGGCCGAAATTAGGATACCTTAGCTCCCCTCGGGCTAAATGTTTTTTCCGGGCGTACCTACGGCTTGTATTTTATCCCCCTCCCCCCATTATTTTCATTCTGTCTTCACAAAAGTTCCGTTGCGTCAACAAAGCAATATTTGTGTGGGGTTTGGTTGGAATAAGTGGGCAAATACAAATATTTACTCAGAAAATATTATTGGGGAATGCGGGAGCATGGCCCCATAGTACGATTCCATTTGTTTTGACCTTTTTAGTTACTTTGATAAAGACACATTAATTCAAGGTTTTGTGAAATTGGTGTAAAAAATGTTTCTTCATCATCAATGTGGCACGATAGCCCGACGTCGGGCCTTGGCCGCCTGAATCGTTGACCTCCAATTGTCGCGGTTACGTGACCTCGTCCTCCAGTTTCGGAAGCCCAGCAGCTGTTGGGCGTCTTCACCTACGGAGTTCTCCCAGCGAGATCTCGGTCGTCCACGCAACCTCGCTCCGTCAATTCGTTGTGCGTTCATCACTTTCTTTGGCATGCGATTATCGTCCATCCGTTGTACATGCCCCGCCCATTGCAAACGTTGAAGCTTCACGATTTTCGATACTTCCAGCTCATCGTACAATTGATACAACTCATGGTTGTACCGGATACGCCATTGGTCTCGCTCGCGAACGGCCCCGAAAATTCGCCGAAGGACCTTTCGTTCGAATCGGTCTAGCAAAATTTCGGAGGCTTGGGTGAGGGTCCATGTTTCGCAGCCATAACATAGCACGGGTCGGATGATCGTTTTGTACACGCGGAGCTTCGTGTTCCTGTGCGCAAGTTTCGAATTAATTATAGGGAGGACCGAGAAATATGTCTTATTGGCTAGTTGTTTCTTAGAAGAACCAAAATGGGGGTTGAGTTTGTATGGTAACCCCATGTCCCCATGGTCCGATTTGATCCATTCTTACATATGTTTTGTGTCATTAATAGAAATACATTTGTGTGAAATTTGGTTAAAATTGGTGCACACATAAAAAAGTTTTCTAAATCGATCGATCAAATCGGAGCATGGGGTCATGAGGCTGCCATACAAACCCATTCTAAGAAAAATTGTTTACACCAATTTCACGAAACATTCAATTAATGTGTCTTTATCAAAGCAACAAAATAGGCAAAAACAAATGGAATCGTACTATGGGGCCATGCTCCCACATCCCCCAATGAAATATTCGAAGTAAATGTTGTTATTTGCACACTTATTCCAACCAAACCCCACACAAATATTGTTTTGTCGACGCAATGGACCTTTTGTGAAGACGGAAGGAAAAGAATAGGAGGGGGGATAATACGAGTCGTAGGTATGCCCGAAAAAACTTTTAGCCCGAGGGGAGCGAAGGGTATCCAAATTGCGGCCGCGCCCGAATTATAGCCTCGGGTCTCTTTTTTATCTTCGGACCTTTATCAGACTCTACATATGTACCCTTGCTCAAACTTTTCCATACGATGCGTAGAATTTACTCTGCTCAATCAAGCCATTATGTGCGACAACTCGCGACGAAGGTCATCCAGTTTATATATCGAACAGCATTGGTCTCAAAATACGAAACGAAGCCTCCCATAAGTCTTTAGTTACAATTCATAATAATTAAAGGCTCAACAATTTTAAGAAGCCATATTATGCTCTAATTATTATCAGCACATTTCAGTGAAACCCGGTGGTCTAAGAAGATTTGAACATAAATTGCAAATTGGCCTTGATAATCTTATTATTATCGACTGTCTCTTATCTTTGGCAACGTTCGTTAATATCCTTTCGCTTGGCAGTCTTCCCATTGTACTTGTACTCAGTTGGTATAATCAGAGAAGCGGAAGTAAATTTATGTAAATTTTCCCCCAAAAACTAGTGCCAATTGCTTCTAGTTTATTATAGGAATTATGTGGCAACGATATATCAAAATTATTAGTAGGTACATGTACATGTTCCTTGCTATTATGGGTAACTTTAAGAATTATTCGGCTACATATTAATTTTTGGATTTTCTCAAAAGGTGTTTCCTGGGTCATGGATTGTCCTCTATAATTTAGGAACAAATAATATTTTGTTGCTACACAAGTCTAGGAGGGAATACAAAAAAACAACAACAACAGAACATTTGCCCGAAATTTTATCGATGTTTTCAAGTTTATTTCGTTAACAAAAATCTCCACTTAGTTGTTTTGAAATCGCTTATAATATTTTATATTCTTACATCTTCTTTAGAGAAAATTAGAGAACTTTTTAGCTCCAGGACGTGGAATGCCAGACCACCTCCAAGAATCTTATTTAAGTCGACAAATAGGCTTCAGAACGAGAAAAGAAAGTGTCTCAACAAAAAAAAAAAAACATACATTACAAACATGATGCAACTCGTGGACGAAAAGTCGACGAACCAATTTCAAAAGATTTGCATATTTTCTGTCACACCTTGCCCCCGTGGTCCTATTTACATGTATACATTTCGGCCATTTTGCATACAAAATCCCATAAACAAGTGAATTATACGCTATATGGGGAAAGCGAAGAGAAGGCCCAGGGCCAACGACGAAAAAAAAACCTGGCTAAAGATAAGCCAACGATATGACCCCCCAAGGCACAATTGGATATAAAACACTTTCAAGTATCCTGTCAGTAAATTGTTCTACGTATAGTATACAATACATATTTTGTGCTGGATTGTATAAATGTAAGAATGGTTTTGGCTGTAAAATCGGGCTCCTTCTGAGGAGACGAAGACGACGACATCGCTGGCATATCACTGAAACACAAAATACCTATGACTTTTTATCATTGAACCAACAATGGGGAAAATTTGACTTGCCAACACAACACAAACTCTTCCTCGTCTTCTTCGACTGCTTCATCGTCGCTCAAAGCATTCTTTCTGTTTACATTACACTATACACATGTCATCGTGTCCTTATACCGTGTATGTTCTTTCTATTCCCGGGCAGGTTATGAAGGATACAGACATTCAGCGATATACCTTGAAACCATTAAGTTTGCAATATGTCTGGGAAAATTGAACCGCACATACATAAGTTCGAAAATCCAAGGATATTCTCATCGCGCTTCAACATTGAATCATTTCCTGGAGCTATGTTTGAATATATTCTTGAATATTTCTAGACTTTGCTTTTTTTTCCTCCCTGACATACCAGTCGAGTACATCTCACTTTCTCAGTACAAACATATCTTGCGGGCAAAATTCTAAGGGCGCTAGATACCATCATCAAATTTAGTTGAACGCTGTTTGTGCGGTTGCTTTGTGTTGGCTTGCCGATCTTACCGAAAAACTGCCAGAATCTGTGTGTGTGCGCGATACACTCCAGGAAGATATGGAGGGAGAGATTCAACAAGCCTGTTGACAAAAAAAAGCGAAAACTCGGAAAATGTCAAAGGGTTTCCCATCTATCTTCCGACAATCGACCAGAGGGTGACATGTCTTGTACTGTATACATACATACTGTATTCCTGTACATGTACATGAAACATTGAGTAAAGAGGAAGGTGTCAGGACGACCCTATATCGAGTTTATACTCGGTGAAAATGCTGCCACTATATCGTGCCAGTGTCATTGGTAAAAGACAGTCTCCAGAGTCCGCCGACATTGACTTACAGCCGCAATGACAGAGTGCAATGTTGAGTAGCGCGGGTAAGTGCCAAATGAATGACTCACATTGACATGAGGATGTACTATAGAATATAATAAGGATTCGCTTTTCATCAACGATGACTCTATGTCTTTGCATTATATTATTTGTAATATCGCGCGTGTTTCAATTAGGGACTTTGTAATTAGCATGGAGACCTGCAGGCAATTAACATTTTTGTGGTTTTGTGCTTCTTACTTTGAGATGCTACCAAGTGGATAATGAGGTGATGACAAAATCTCTTGCATCTTTTAATTTACTCATTCATAAATGGCTTTTGATGAAGAAATCTGTGTGTGCCACTGGGTGTATAAATGTAATCCATTTTATTTTAAGATAATGGTAATTTTGTTTTATTCAAAAAGAGGGATGATAACTTCTATAATGTTTTCATCCTTCCTTTTGAATAAAACAAACTTTCTACTTTAGTTAGTTTCTACTGTCATTCAGAGATTAAAGATACCGAGGCGAATTTCGGATACTGCCGAAATTTGGATACTCTTTTTTGGGCTAATAGTTTCTTGGGCGATCCAATGGCTTCGCTGCTCCATTTTCGTCTGTTCCGTTATGTAACCTGCTTTTTGGGGGTGGCTCTTCTTTGGCGGCCCTATGACTGACGTCTGATTTTGACGATCGTACATTTGTTTCAGCCGTACCTTATGGTGTAACTAACACGACTTTCTTTTATATGGAAAAGGTTGGCTTAAGATTTTCTAAGAAAAATCTGCTTTTAAGGGTGGGGTTTCTATAGCAGCACAGTTTTATTCATTTCCATATATGCATTGTGATCGAAAAATAAACGGATTTATATGGGGTTGTTAAGAAAGAAGCTTATGAATAAAGAAAGTGTAGAAAAACTTGATCTTGGGAGTGGAGCTTCTATATCCGTACTCATCCGTTTAATGTATGTCTTACAAAAATGAATAAATCAAAAAGTTGTGGTGGGGCTTCTATTATAGCCTCTTGACCCTAATGTCCGATGTTGCCTTATCTTACCTATGTTTTTAAGATCGATAAGAATGCTTTAATTCAATCACAGATTGAATTTTGAAAAAATGAACCCCTCTCTCTTCCATAATTATACCCTATACCCATAAGATGGTATAGGGTATATTGTTTTTGTTACGACGATTTATGTAACACCTCAAAGGAGCCACCGGAGGTATGGCAAAGTATATATACATATGATCAGGGTCGGTCCCTGATTCGAATAAGCCATGTCCGTCTGTCTGTCTGTCTGTCCGTCCATGTGTCTGTCAGTTCGCACGATAACTCCCGAAATAATGAAGCTAGCATTTTGAAATTTTGGTGAGATGATTGTTTTGATAAAAGCTTGGATGGTATTGAAAATGGGCCAAATCGGACCATGCGTTCCCCTACCTCCCATACAAATAACTCCTCCGTGATAGTGTAATTCGGCCATATTTTTCGACAGAATATCGCTACACTCAGAAAAAAATCGTTATAAAATCAAAAATAATAGCTTTGATTCAAAAATTTTCAAATATGATTTGGCTCCATATACGTTTGCGTTTAATTCAAAAATGTTTCATTTTGAATCAATAGTGGAAATATTAAAGTGATTCTTGTACTTTTAAAATTGCTGCATGTCAAATCAAAAGGGAATATCACTTTATTTTCAAAGTGATTTGACTTTATTTTAAAAGTGATTTCACTTTAAATTTAAAATGTTTTGATTGTAAGATTAAAAAAGTGAAAAAAATATTTTTTTCTTTTTTTTCTATTTTTTGTAATTATTTTATACTTATCTTTTTTTACCATATTTTAAAAACTTTATTTTTTCACTTCGCTTCTACTGGGAATCGAACCGGGTACCTCTCGTTTGGTAGTCCTACTTCCTTACACCTAAGCTATCTGAGATTACTAGCACTGAGCTAAATATCGGCGGGCTTATGTCATGTGACGGAACAGCCTTCAAAATGAAACAACTTTAAAACAAAGTTGAACATATTTAAATCGATGTTTCAGTCAATTTTGAACAGATCATTAAAGTGAATCCTATTAAATTTAATATAAAACTATTTGTTTTTAAAATGATTTATTGATGTATTCCAATTTTGTTTTTAATATGTTTCACTTCAAATGTAAGTGATAATTTTTTTCTGTGTGTAGGGACCTGAAATTTTCATCAATGCCCAATTGTGACATATTCTTGAAGTTAGTGGAAAGTGGAGAAGGTCCGACTACCCCTACAATACATCCCCTACAAAGCAATATTCCGTCATATCTTTTGATAGAATGTCCCCAAAAACTTGAAATTTATATCACATGATAGCTGCTAGATGCCGTAATAAGATATTAAAGATGTGCGAGATTCGACTCATCTACCCCTTCCCCCTTAAAGGGTATACACTCATCGTGCTATTCGCACTATTAGAACTCGGTCTCGTTGTGACATGCTTTTCCGTATAGTCCCGAAAGGTTCCTTCAATCAGCCTATGATAAGGTGACTGGACTTCCAATGCTGTACACATGCTTAGGAAATTCGGTTTTCAGGCAAATCCTCAGCTATATATCCAGGTCCGAGATCAGCGTAAGCAAAAATGTTGTCGAATTGTGTAATGTGCGACAGACAGAGCAAGGTCTAAGCCAAGTGAAGGGCGAGCTACAGGATCTAAGTAATCATTCCGACGAGTCATAGGTCACCGTTCGCTTCGCTCGTACTCGCTCTAACACTCTTCGCAGCAGCACTGCGTCGTAAAAATGTTGAAAAATTCTTAAAAGCGCGACAGACACGGCAATGACTGAATGAATGAACGAAGCGAAGAGCGAACAACGGAATCTGATTAATCGGATGGACGAACCAGAAGTCTAAATCTTACGAATTGCCTTTCATCAACTCACCGCTCGCTTCGCTCCCACCTCACCTTATCCGGTTCTCATCAGCGCTGGTCGCAAGTTGGCGAATTATGAAAAGCGTGACAGACAGAGCGAGGTATGAGCGCAGCGAAGCTTGAGCCACAGGATCTGAGTAAACGTGTGAACGATCCAAAGGTCTAAGGTTATTGGCTCGCTGCGCTCGTCTTATTATATTTCCCAGCAGCGCTATGTTGCAAAAATGTGGGCGAATTCTGAAAAGCGTCACATACAAGATTTAAATAAAGCTAAGCCTGAGCCAGAGGTCTAAATCTTACCAATTGCAAGCCTAGCCACAGGATCTAAGTAAAACTAAGGGCGAGCCAGATTTCTAAATCTTACGAATTGCCTTCCATTGACTCACCGCTGGCTGCGAGCGCACCTCGATTTATTCGCTTCCCATCAGCATTAGTCGCAAGGACGTTGGCGAATTATGAAGAGCGCAAAAGACAGAGCGGGGTCTGAGCGAAGGGCGAGCCACAGGATCTGGATAAGCGTATGGACAGAGGTTTAAATCTTACGAATTGCTTTCCATAAGCTCGCTTTGCTCGAACCTATTTTGCAACAGCCATGCGACAGACAGTGCGAGACCTGAGTGGAGCGAAGACCGAAGAAGAGCTAACAGGATTAAATTAAACCTAGGGAGGAAATGACTAACTCTTATACCTAAATATGGTTGCTTTATTCCTGGAGGAAAGTATACATTTTTCCGTCGTTACATTGATGATGTCATCCCAGTCTCCTGGACTGTTAACACTGTTTAAAATTAAAAAAAAAAAACTTTATCGAAAACTGATGATTGATTCTTTATGTAGGATGCATTTGCCTATACAGGTTGATAAATCGGATGGTGGAGTACAGTGGCTGTTTTTCATCGTTTTGTGATAGGGAAAATCAATACAAATGGCATTTTCCGGCGGCTGTTACTTCTAAACCATGACACCTAGAGCCTTGAAATGTTCACCACATATGGACAGTACGGTGCCTAACATGTTTGCCAATTTTCAAAATTCCGCTCAAGAATTGCCATGTTACGGACAATTTTTGATTAGAAAACACACAAGTGTAGAGCTAAAAAGTGTGTGCAAAATTTTCTAAGCGATCGGGAAAGGTTCCCGAGGTATCGGAAGTGAACGGTTGCCAAACATAAAAGTGCGATTATCTCGCTAAATATCGAAACTTTACACCTTCAAAGCAGGCAAGTCAGATCACAAGGAGCTTATTTTGTATAGTGAATTGGGTTTCATTGTGTGACATTTGAAAGGCTGCACATTTTGCTGTACATTTCTCAGTGCTGTATGACAGGCCGAAATGCTGTACTGTACAGCAAAATGCTGTACGTCTGGTCAGCTTAGCCTAAGTTTACTTCTTCTAAGGTAAGTCAGAATCCTGCTGTAGATCTAGGATCCTATCAGCTCCCTATAGATTTGTGCAGACTTTAAATGTTTTTACAGCACTGTATCGACTTTTTGTTATCAATTTCCTTATCAATTTTTGCCGAGGCCGGACTAATACCATAAAAAGGGTATTTCCATGTGAAATGTCTACTTAGCCAGCTCATCTCCGAGTTCCCTGTAAACGAAACGGTAGTTTATTACAATTTGCGAGAGGCATTTTTTTTTGCCATTCTAGACTATTTTCTTTACGAGGGAAATTTGCGGTTTGCGGCTATCCGTACAGATGGCGATGTAAGCGTCTCGTACTTGGCGCATGCCTCGGTGCAGCAGAGATCTTCGCTGGAAAGATTCTGGCCCAGGAGATCATGGCCGTTGAGATCCGGGTCGCGGGTAGGGTTATCCGATTTTAGTTGATGTTTATCTGTAGACTCTGATTAGCCTAACCTAACATTCCTCAATATAAGGGGAGCTAGATCGAATCCATAATCCTTTTAATGAGTGCTACATTTTTGCATGGTTACTGGTGATGTCACCATACGAGTTCAATTAAAGTTGCTTCTGCAAACGTTATACCTAAAAATCGAAAATTAATGTAGCCACAGCCACGACAGACAGGCTCTTTTGAGTAATAATTTTGCGGACCACTGCCCTAGGGGAAGTTACTTCAAAGAGTGGTGTTTGTTTGTATGGCGGTCCCGTGACCCATAATCAAGTTTCGGTAACTCAAGCATACATACAGCCTGAAAAATTGCGTTGCAACAGACGGACAGACAGACAGACATCGCCCATCCTTCAATGTTTTACAAACTTCATTATAAAGTTAATATTATAATAACCTTTCACTTGTAAAGTGAAGGGAACTTTTACAGATAATCCTCATCAAATAAATTCATCCCTTTCACTGTCTCTCAACACAAATCCAAGATTATTCGCTTCTTTGCCGTGAATTCCCGAAAGCCCAATGTGTGACAAGATCTCCTTTCGCATGCTTTTTCGTATATCATTTAATTTCTGCCTATACTTGACTTGGTAGTAAATTATCTCACAACAAAATGTTGCTGCCATATTGATTGACGTTCCCAGAAGGTCCAATTGGTACAGCCATCTCTTATGAATTCATTTCATGCGTGTCCTTCAAATCCCAACACGTAGTCTTTATAATTTGTCATAATTGAAGCGGCGAATACGTGCTCATTTTACCAATTACAAAAATAAGTATAGTCAATTTCGCCAAACACATACCGACAACAAGAGATACATATATATAAGTCTGTCAAACTATGGAAAACTTCTCCCCAGAAATATTGATATTTGCCATTTCTTCTTTTCGGCCTCGATATAATATAAAATCAAACCTCAAAATCGTAAAGAAATCTATTCTTATTCGTTTGCCAAAAATATGACTCCCTGGTGAAAACTAATAATGCATCATCGAGATCTCGCATAAACCACCATCCACAACCATATACACTCTCTTTCGCCATGAGAAAGTAACAACGACACGCTACGTCTTTACCACACATATGCTATCGCCGAACCACATGTAGCTTTCGGGTAGTTGGGGGTTGAAATGCGGAATCGACGCGAATCAAATCAAGAAAATTACACCCAGGAACCGGAAGAAAAAAAACAGAACCCATTCCACATACATACACATCTAGACATAATAAGGGACAATTTTGGTCTTGGGCTCAACAAACGAATTTTCCCTTCATCTTGTTCTTTATCATCATCATTTTCGGAAAATCGGGAAATTGTAATTGTTATTTCCATCATGTACATTCTTTCGACGTCCTAGTGTGGTTATATAGCAGAGGAGCCGAACTGTTAAATTGATTTATATGTCAGAATGATTTGATATGTTCATCAGGCGCTGGGGAATAGTCGACGAACAAGTTTGGAAGAAGAAGAAGCAGAAGGATAAGGATGTTGTCAGCATCGAATGGAATCTCATTTAATTGATAGATTGGAGAAAGAGCTGGTATGATTTAGTAATTGATATTAAATTGATTTTCTACAGGACATGGGGATTTAGGTGGTGTTTTGACATCGGTATTTTTGAAGTGAGGTTGGCAATATGATGAAACTGTTATGAGGTAGAGAACACATGTGTCATGAAAACGGTACAGGCGAGTCATTACGGCTTGCAGACTCCTTATTTCAGCAGCTCTATAATCAACTTTTAAAATTGCTCGGCTTACTGCTACCCAGTTGGGACTGTGTCAACATAACTACTAGATTGTGGAAGCAAATAAGGGACGCCTTAAAAGCTGATACTTTTTGCCCTTTGGACAAATCCTTGCACATGTGGAAGTACCACTCTAGTGAGTCATTCGATTGACTGATGAACACATGTCTTTAGACAAAAAAGTGCCTGCTCTACAATGAAAATCGTTCCAGAGCAAGAGCTACCAAACCCCTACACCACCGCGTTTGTTATTAATTTACAAGGAAAAATCATCATAATAAACAAGATGCGACTATAGGAAGTGGTGCGGCTGACAACTGCATCACACTCCGAGTCCAGTTGTCATCGAAACGCAACATGCACCTCTAGGAGCTAGGGCAATGCAATACGCTTGTTCTAGGAACCCTATGTTTGGCATCATTCTTTTAGGACCGAAGAACGTGGAGTCAATATTTTTGAGCAGTACCGGACTTTTGAGTTGGGACACTCTCTGTCCGCAATCTTCTTCTTGAGTATAGCGGTCTCCACGGGCTTGTGTTCGTTCTTTTAATGGGATTTTTAGATTTTATTGGTAATTTTTGTCTTCCAAGTTCTATTGGTTTCTATTTGGGTGCCACCGTGTCGCCTTCCTCAGCTACTTCACGGGCGTTGTCGAGTTGATTGTTCAATATTTCAATCTCTCTCTTCGAATGCCGCCTGGAAATCCTCCAACGTTGCGGCTTATAAAAACGGCAAGAGGTTCTTGTTGTCGAGTTTAGAGTTCCTCATGAAAGGGTTCATTCCTGTTGGAGTGCCTACCACCTCATCTTCGATGGGTCTTTAGTTTTGTGTTAGCTATTTCGATCTTGCTTGGGATTCCCACGAGTAGCGAGTATATAGGAAGGCGCCAGATATCCGGCTGCTCCGTTAGTGATGTCGATTTGCGTCTCGTCATCTTCCCCCGCGATAGACACTGGTCGGATAAGACCCGGGAAATTTCCTACTTGAATTTTTGAATAGATACCCTTCTTGTTTATATTATATTATATGTGAACGGGGGAGAAGGAATAGGATGGGAGATCTATTCACGCATGTATGATCCAATGTGCACGACACCGAGCAGAGTTTTCTCTTATGCCCGTCGAAGGGTTTCCATGTGCGGACGAATTCAAGGCATCTAGCTGTAGAGGAGACTCTTGCCAGGAATTGGCCGGAGCCGTTCAACCAATGAAGATCCTGCTGCATAGCTATAGGCTTACGTAGTTTTGCACTAACTGAAGTCTAGAAGTCGGCCTAAGCTTTTCCAAACTATACGTGGCCTATCGTCGGAGCCCTATTGGGTTAGATGGTCTCTCAGATATCTTGTCACCCAATGGGGCGCCGACATGAGTCGATCTGTCGTATGTGTGAAATTGACGATTATATACCAACCTATATTCTAAGCCTATCTCGGCTTTCCAGACCAGGAGGACATTGCTTTGGCGCCAATTATCAGACGCTTATTGAATTGGTTAAATAGTTAATTTAGCGTATAGACAACTTGGTCACTCATAGATACTCTCTTCATTACCGTAACTCATAGTGGAGCATGGTGCGTTGATGACTACCGTGTGTAGTCATCGATGATAAGAGGCTACCGGGTGATAACTTGCGATGATGAATTATCCAAGGATTTCATCGGTGCCTGTGCCACTAAGATTAGCGACAATTGGGAAGGTTCGAAGATCGAACTTATCCCGACCAATAAGATGCCGAATAGACCAAGGGCTCGCATATGGCTACCCATTATGTAGATGGAGGTGCCGAAGTTTTTCCCAGCCCTGTGACTTCAATACCCGAAGGTGCCGATGGACGACTATGGGTGGTGCTTAAAGCTGAGGAGCCGCAAAAGCAGAACCAGTATCATATGCTGCTCATAAATGATGAGTGCCTGCCAGCACTTGACGAGGCGAACTTCAAGTTACGATTTGCCATACGTAATGCCAAGATAAATGTGTTTCGGTCAAACTCCAGTGAAAAGCAGGATCTGATGGACGGAGCCGACCTCTTGCTGGAGGATATGTGTATCGAAGCAGCTAACAACATGACAACAATGAAGATAGTGCAGATTAATCTCCAACGTTCTAAGTTTGCCTCGGATAATCTGCTCGTATTCCTAAGGGAGGAGGACATCGTCATCGGGCTTGTCCAGGAGCCTTGGATTCACGATGAATCTATAAGGGGGCTCGTGGATAAGCAATACAATTTATTCTACAATATTTGCAACCTAGACGAAGGAAAGCCAACAACCTGAATTTTAGCCAAGAAATGAAATGCCTTTCGCTGTTCGCACTTTAGTTCTTCTGATCTGACAGTTGCTAGAATGGAGGTTCAAGACATGGTAGAGCTATATATCTCATCTGCCTATATGGCCCATGGAAGCCCAGCATCACCGGAAGAGCTGGAACTGCTGGTATCTTCCGCAACTTCCAGCAATTCAAACCTACTGATCGGATACGACGCTAACGCACCACACACATTGTGGGGTAGTACAGAAACAAATGAAAGAGATGAGTCGCTTTTTGATTTTATCCTGAATAATAACCTGCGATACGGCAGACCATCCAACCTTCGTTTTTCCGAGTTTGGATAATTACGCGGGATAGGAAGAGGTTCTGGATCTAATGCTTCTGTCGGACAACCATAAATTTAAGATGGAACAGTGGAGAGTATCCGAGCTGAGATCATTCTCGGACCATAACTGGATACTCTTTAACATTAATGTCTCCAGCGAGATGTGGAAGGTTGCGACCTTGCAGAAATCCTAAGGCGAAAAGCTGGAAGAAGTTCAGGCAGATTTGTAGAGCAAAACTCAACTCAACTCAACTGTGCCAAATCCCTCGATCAGCTCCTTGGAGGAGCTGGACAAGAGGGTAAAGTCATTGGAAAAATCCTTGGAAGTAGCGTTCTATTAGATCCGCAAAGGTCCAAGCTTTTGACGATCTCCGCCAATCATTGGACAACGTTAAAGGCTCAGCTAGAATCAGTAAGATTTTGTCCAAAGCATGGTCGTGTCCGTCAATAATAAGAAAAGAGGATGGCACTTGGGCAGAATCAACTGTCGAATCTCTTGACTTTCTGAAGAATACGCATTTCCCTAGGGGTAAGAGCACTTACGCGCATTGCCGCGGAAATGTAGATGAGAGACAAACCCTGATTCAGTTTCTGTGTAAATGCCCGGGTCTTGCAAGAACCCGGTAAAGGACGCTTGACAGGGCTTTTCTGGGAAGTTTGGAGGATGCAGCAAATGTGAAATTAGGGGTGCTACTTTACTTCTTAAATAACACTGGCTGGTTCAAGGCAACTCTCCACTCCTATATTTATCACCTTACCTTATACACTAGTTTAACTTCACGGAGTTTGTGCTTTCAAAACGGCGCTTTATGCGCTAATTGGGCCTTTGGAAAGCCTCTGCCTAAGCCACCACTTTTACCAACCAACCAACCAACCAACACCATAACGGACATGTGCGTGTATTAGGGAGATGCAATGACTTGCGTATCATCGTATGAGCAATTACCTCATTTTTTGTAAACCCGAGACTTATCTTGGCTCTTCTTTTAGTACGAAACTTGTAATGCCAATAGAGAGATAGATAGCATAGCACATGGTACCGGTTAATGGAGTAGCCTACCAGTATAACATGCAATAACTCCTACAATTAAATTTTGTCCAGAATCGGTGAAACGACGAAAATTTCTCAATATCTACGACTCATGTCACATTTTTCTAGACGTTGTATACGGCTGGATCACGCCTGACTTATTAATTTTTAAGGTCAACTTGGCCTATAGTGGCCACTTGACCACCAGTTAACTTATCGCGTGCATTGCTCTTGTCCCAGACATGATTTCATTAGTGTTAAATAAATTCAATCTTTTCATATTTATTATTATTTCATATTCCTGCTAATTAGACACCCTTCAAATGACTCTCCTCTGATTTTTTTCCATAGTCCTCCACCCATACGCCACATAAGAGCATGGCTAAATAGCTTTCATTACATAATGAATAATTGAATTTACTGACACAATTGTATCAAAGTTGATTTCTTTGACATCAAATTAATTGAACTTGCACGCAAACTATACGAGTATAAAAGTTCCCTTCTCGTTTTCGTTCTCTCTCTCACTGGAGTACCGCGTCCATTTAAGCACTCAACCATCCACTTATGTGGGTGAAGATTTTTTTTCCGCCTCGGACAAACAAATCGTTTCACCATACATAGTGTTCATAGTCGGATTCATTCGACAAACAAAACCTCGAAACAGAGAAACAATACGAAAAAAACGCGTAGTCGTCGAGAACTTGAGACTAGAGAACTTTCTCTGTGAGAATTTCTCCACATTTTCGACGTTTTGATAAATACTCTTAATTAGATCCTTATAAGAGTGCTATGGTGCAATCGATAGACCATTTTATACGCCCGAATCGTTTTCCATTCGGAATGTACATACATACGAGGAGTACTCCGTACACATGTGGTGCATGACATTTATTTATTTTCCACTGCGTTTTCCTTGTGCCTGGTTTTGGACTCTGTTTGGTTGGAAAATCCGTGTTGGTTGGAAGAAGGACATATAGTATTGTTATGATCCTATAGTACTATCCAAGCTTGAATAGAATGTAAGAGAGGAGCTGGAGGCAAGACAGGGTAGTGTAGGACAAGCGAGAATAGAATGATTTATATTTATCACTTTGATTATCCTTTGGAGAAGACATGGCGCGACGTTGTCAGTCCAATGGCGCTGCACGTACGCGGGGTGGTGTGGTTGTTCCCACTCGTATGTGATGTAGAACATAGTCGCGGTCTTATAGAGCTGTATATGACCTACATACTGCCGACACCCCAGAATTAATCTTATTCAATATTCAATCCTCAACGGAGGGTGGAGTAAACAGCCGCCTGGATGATATTCCCTTGATTCACTATATGGAATATGGGCAATGGTCTTTACATTGTGAGAGCTAGTAGGGGAGCTGTGTTTGATGTGCGAGTACAAGGATATGAATACTTACTGCATGTGGCAGGGGTTTGATTTTAGGACTTTTTTTTCAATTCCTATTTTGTTGGTTTAATGCTAGGTTTGGCTTATCTTAAGGTTGTATATTTCTTAAAAATATGTGTCGAATTTATAGGACTATTGTTTCGCATATTACATATCAAAATCTAAATTGAGTCAGTCTCAAAGCTATTTTAAATTACCACTTTCACTACTCAAGTGCTTGTCCAGCGTTCCTTCAATAGGCATCGGTATGCGCGCATATGCATTACGAAATGATAGGACTCGAAATGAACACGAGCACACAACATATCCTTGACACCGAAGGTAAAAGTAGTTCAACGTTTGCTTTGCGGCAACTTGATTGCATCAAGAACAAATCTTTATAGTCGTCGTCGTCATCACCACTGTGTGTGTTTCATGTACAAAAATAAATCAAGTATAGCACACCGCGGTCAACTAGCCGTTCTCTGCTCCTTGACTCCTCAACGGACGTCGGATGGTATATGTACTATGCAATGCACCGAAACGATCGTATTCTCGTTTTAAATGTATCGTCTATTTGCAATTACGTGACCCGGGGAGTCATTGCGAGTCAACATATATGACACTTGACCCGCACCTCGTTGCACACACACCAAACACAGATTCAATACAAAAATCCATTCCAAAGGATACACGTATAGTCTTATATGGCGCTGACGACAAATCGATTGAACTGTTGCATAAATTACTATCAAAAGGTTTATTTTAAATTTTTGTTAGCACAGCTTTTTTGTCGTTTCGATTTAGCTCCATGTTTCTGTTGTTTTCGACACTTTTTCATCGTCCGTTCGTCCTGCTATATGTCCTTCCATCCTATTGTGCTCGTCCGAGTGGATATTTTGTTGGTCAAAAATATACATTTATACAAATAAATCAATGCCTAGTGACCGGAATGTGAATAATTTCAATGTTGTGTCGCATTCAAGTCCAACTCTGTACTCGTATTATATGAACTTGAGTTCATCGCTATAGTACTTTTTGTTTAGCGTTGCAGATTAGCCGTTCGAATAGTCACCAAATTCACAAGGACACATCATTTCGTCCGGTCGTTTGTTTCGTTGGCATATTTGATTATAAATTTTGTCAATTTTCCCCGAATTGGCGCAAATTCATTCGATTGATTAGTTCGTTATAACTTATAACATAGAGAGAGAGAGAGACACGGGCGACGAATAAATTACCTAGGCATTCTGGTTCGATGCAATTTTAATTGCATATTCGCACAATTAAAATAAATCGGAATAATGTTCGCATAAAGGTTATAAATGAACTTATGGTTATTTTAAAGTTGAATAATTTTAATAGGATAACTTCGTTAGAATGTAAGTGAATGGATGAATAATTTTGTAGTGGTTAGCGTGTGACAATTATAATTGGTTTCATGATTAGAAATGAATTTCTAAAGGAACACAAAACGAAATTATCTACTTTTACGAATCATGTCACGTTTGATATAGTTTTGTTTAAATTTATCACTTGATTTGACAGAGCACCTATATATTTTTTATGCGATGGGAGTTATAATTAAAAAGAAAGTCTAAAAAAATGCTGCTACAAAGTTAGCAGCACATATCTGGCTGTTATCCGTTTTCATCGTTACAAAAATTGTTTGACAAAAAATATCAGCTAAAAGTTTTCTGTTCTTGTAATCTTGCCAACACCCATTGTAATGACTAGAGCCCGGATTTTCGTGCAGTAAAAAATTGAAAAACGTGCAGTAAAAATCCCGAAACGTGCAAAATCGTGCAATATAAATGCCCGAATGTGCATTTTGCGTGCAATATGAAAAATTACCATTTTCATTGTTTTTTTAGGCTTTTAGACGCTTACGCTGTGGAAAAAAGGACGTAGGTAAAATATGGAAAAAAAATTTAAGAAACTAGCCTCAACAAGTAAAAGATATTTTTATTTAAAAAGCGGGACACTTTCAATATTTTACCCTAACATAAACTTTTTCCCATAAAATGCTGCCTAGATTAGCCCATTCCAAATTCCATTCCAAATAACCGGCTTTGTTTAGTTAGGACCCACCGCTCAACCTTTGGGCTTATCCAATTCGAGAAATCATAGAGGGAGATTTTCCTACATGTATTTGAGTTCAGTTAACCACCAGATTAACATGCACTCTACACACAACTGCAAAATTGTATGAAAATCAACCGGCATTTGACTACATTTTCATAAATGGTGATGCACTTTTTTTTGTTTGATTGTTTTTCCACATGTAAAAAAAAATACTTTTCTCTTCTCTGTCTATCGAAAAATTCTGCACGTTGCATAATGTCTGGGAAAATTTTTTATGAAACAGGGGTAAAATGCAAATGTGCGTTTTCATGCAAAAACCTTGAAACGTGCAATTTCGTGCAATTACCCTGAAAAGTGCAATTTCGTGCATTAACGTGCAATTGCACGAGAATCCGGGCTCTAGTAATGACCTAGCACAAGTGAATTTATCTATTGGTGGTCCGACGGTTTTATAGACACATGGATGGATTAGGCGCTATGATGGGTTGGGCTGGTTACGGCCAATACTGCAGCCTTTTGGCTTATTGTATTCCCCATTAGAGCGGAAAATGTTTCAGGTTATCAGCTCTGTCCTTCGTAAAAGGCTAAGAAGAAAGATAACCAGGTTTACTTTGCGTACGCCCATTCCAGTGTTCCACGAATATGCTCCGATTCAAATGGAACTCATAAAATGTGATGTTGGCGACACACGGAGAGGGCATATAAACCGATGGACCGACGACAATCAGAACAAAACAGCACATCTAATTAATAAAAAAATACCGGCGTACAGAGGGCTGCGCCCGCAATACGAGGGTTTTTTAGAATTTTAATGCATAGTGCATATTTTTGTACATATATTTTATAAGCAATAAATAAGTATTGTGCACAACATTAATGAAATAAATAAATAACAGGCGCGACAATCCAACATTGGATTAAGGCCGCATTAACATTAATGAAATGCTTCCTGTAAATATATTTTTGGATTGGTCTAAATAAACGCGTTCCAGAATGAAAGGCGCTAGCACCTTTAATTGGACCAATCCAAAAATAGATTTACTATTTACCCAGTTTGTATAAAAGTACTCCAAGGCAAATCTAAAGGCAACGATTTAAGATTTCTGATGGCCTTTGACCAAAAAGAAACTCAGGCAAACGTAAGGATGGCTTGGCTTTATATATGAACTGAATTATTAGCTGTAAATCTACTGCTACTGTTTTTTTAATCAAGGAAAAGCAACCTTATATAAAATGATTCCATTGTGTTCTCTGTCATAAGAGCCAACGCAAGCTTTCCTATGAGTATTGAACAAGTATACTTTTGCAGCTATTCAGGGACACCCTGTTAACTTGGTTCTACTAACTTCAAAAATTTTTGTGGCAAACACTAACAACAAAACCCTTAGCAGCATTTTCATATTTGGAAACCTAAGAGGGGCTATACACGAACAAATTGAAATTTTACAAATTTACTGTTATTTACTTTTCCTTTGCAAAAGTCAACAGTCTTAATATTTAACGTATATAAGGCTCTACCGACCAATCTTTGTGCAAAGTTTCATATCGATCCCTATAACGGTTTAGAAAAACGGAGCTCGAAAAGGAAGTTTAACTTTAAACGCCAATAACTTTTTTACCGTTACTTGAAACTGGACAATTTTAACTGATATGAGGTGTACTCGTTTAGATCTTTGATTTAAATACCCATACGTCAATCTCCGATAAAAACTAAAAAAGTCGACTTTTTTCAAACGTTCGGGACACCCTATTGTCTTCTTCCTACCAACTTCTAAGGTATATGTGCCAAAGACTGTAACCATTCTACACATTCCTACCAAATTTCATGACAATCGGTTGAGCCGTTCGCGAGTTATTTAGTGAACAGACGGACAGACGGACGGACGGACAGACGGACAGACGGACGGACGGACAAAATCAATTTCATAAGGGTTTTTTGAAAAAAATTTTCTAAAAAACCCTAAAAACGGAGGCTCTCAACGCCATGATGATTCCATGACCCGCGATATGCTTTCCGATGAATAGCAAGTGGATTGCAAAACTGCTAACCGACTCGCCGAATCGCAGGGATTTTCGTTCCAATTAGAATCGTTTTCCCGTTGTCGTGGGCAAGCCTAAAACTTCAACAAACGAGCCACGACCACTCCTCCGATTGTTTTACCTGAACTTATTGCACTTCCTCCGCTTAAAGACCCCCAGCGTGAATAAATTCAAACTAATGTGAATTTTTATGGTCACAACACGTCGAAATGATGCATATATTTCGGAGAATTTTATGTTTCTCCAAATGATTCACATGCACTGCTGCTTTTTTTGTTTATTCATCCTTGTTTGTTCCAATCCAAAAATTGACATACACCTTCCAATCCACCTCCTATCGGAAAGAACCAAACGCTCGGTCCTCCTCCACTACTGTCTACCACAGCCACGGAGTTTGCCGCGTCTCCCCTACCGCCATATTTCGGAACACTAGTTTAATAATTTCGACAAATAGATGTCTATTTTTGAATCTGGCGGGACTTCCAAAAATATTGACGATTGAATATAAATTAATAAATCAATATTTCCAAAAGAAGGTCCCCCGATTCAAAAATAAACATATGTGTCAAAATCGGTACGATACCGAGATGACTGCGCGACATTACAATGGGGTCGCCATTGTGCTTAGCTGTGCTACCTACAAGCCATCGAGGTAAGTCAGTTGTGTTGTGCGTACAATGCACTATGTAAATACACAACAAGGAGATGACCGTATTGGAAACATTATAATTAAAAATCTGCCACGAACGTATATAAGGCGATTTTAGCACTCATTCATATTTTCAACAGTTGCATGAATAATTGGAATATTTTCCAAATCAGTGGAAAAATGCAATTGTCTTTCCTATTTATAAACCAGGAAAAAACACAAGCGCTCCGCAAGCCTTCTGCCATCACTGAGTAACGTTTTTGAAAAAATCATACTCGCCTTCATCGCAAGCGACGATCACCACACTATTCCCGACTGGCAATACGGTTTTAGTTCTGGGCCATCTACAAATCACCAGTTGCGAAGAGTCGTTGGTTATATAAATCGAGGATTTCAAAACAAACAGTCTACAGGGTTAATCGCTCTCGACATCCAAATCGCCTTTGACTAGGTCTAGCATAATGGATTAATACACAAAATGTTAAATTTTTCGTTTCTCAAATACCTGACAAAACTAGAACGCGCGCCGGTGTCCCACAGGGGTCAGTGTTAAGTCCCACCTTGTACAATATATACACATCCGACATTCATAAGGTAAAAAACTGTGAAATATCCATGTATGATGATGACATTACCATCTATTGACTCCGACTGTCCCATAGAAATCATTAGTTAGCAACAACTGACTGTTCTAAATGAGTTCTACCGCCAATAGAAGATTCAAATCAATGAAACTCAAGTCGTGTTTTTTTTTTCACGAAGAGACGATGCCCGACCCACAATTAAATGTTTTAGGAGCAACAGTTGATTGGTCCATACGCCTTGGATAAAAAACTAACCTTTAAAATACATGTCGATGAAACGGCTATCGAAAAAGATAAATGTATCCACTCCATATATCCAGGAAGTCGCGACTCTCTCTGGATAATACTTATTTATAAAACAGTAATGCTACCGGTGTTGTCTTATGGATCCCTAGTATATCATAACTGTGCGAATACTAGAGATGGGTATCGACCCGCAATTAATTGATTAGTGTAAGCGATTATGATTATTTACCAATTAATCGATATGCCAATTATTTGAACATCAAATAATCGATTAATCGGCGATTTCTAAAAAAATCGGAGAAAATATTGCGGACAATGAAAGTAATGATCTCCCCTTAAGTTAAAAATTTTATTTCTGTCAAAAAAAGAAAAAACAAACAAACAACAAACAAACAAGCAAACAAAATCTTGTAACAGCAGCAGGGTATTGGCCATGTCATGAGTCAATCGGCTGCTCTGTTCCCTCAGAATTTGACCAGCTTCCGAGAAAAGCCTTCTGACAATGTAGCAGGAATGAAACGTAGAAACGACGCCACCAACGCTGTAACTTAGAGTAGAAATATATTTTTGGAAGGGCCTTTTGTCGTACGATGGTGTACGTTGGATATTCCTCTCCTATTTTTTATATTCGCAGCGCTTGGCAAAGACATCACTAGAACGTCGCGCTGCTGTTGTGAAAACCTGTTCTGTGTATCTACAGTAGATTACAAAAAAATGCAAGTCATAGTTAAGCTATTACAAATAAGAAGAAGACATGAAGATGTCATGAAAGTAGAGTGAAGAAAGTAGTAGTCTCAGCGGAATTCAATTCGATTTTAATATCTGCAATCTTAGCAAAAAATAAAGTTTAAAAATCGGTATGAAATAATCGATTAATGGATTAATTTGACCCTAAGGTAATCGATTAAAAAAACCTCGATTATTCAAAAAAAAAAATCGTTTATTTTGATTAATCGATACCCATCCCTAGCGAATACCCACAAAAGGAAGCTGCAAATATCGCAAAACAAATGCCTAAAAATTATTACCAATACGCCAATATTTTTTCCAACCAGGCAACTCCATAGAATTACTAAAATAGATACAGTAAAAACCAGAATTGAAAATACTTACATCAGGTTTATTGCTCGATGTTCATCTTCGGATAACCCACTCATCCGACCTTATTGTCTTCTCTGCTCTTACTTTTAACATATTAAGCTATGACTATAGTAAGTAGTACATAATTAAGTATAGGCCAGTCAATAAACCGAAATATAAGGCGTTAGGTCGCAAAAAATAGCTCGGCTCTGGTTTTTTGGCATATTGCTAGGATATTACTAGTAGTGTACCACCAGGTTTGCAACTTCGAAAAACCTGTGCTAACCCCGTGACCCTCAAAAAACCTCAAAATTTTCGGACTTTTTACATATATTGGTTTGTAATTTTTAAAAGGTGCTACCTTCAAGAAAGTCGTCCACAGCACTTTTAAAGCTAACAAAATCTTCTTTAATTTGAGTGCACTCCCAGCTTTGTAGGTACAAAGGATCCAAGATACAGCATTTTAAAAGATGTTTTTTTTTTGTAAAAAAGTCCGAAATTATAATACGACGTACTCTATGACGTGTTCCGATTCCATCTGTTCCTGGATGGGTTGAGGCTAATCCAGGAACACAGTTGGTGAATTTTGCTTAAGATTCAAAAAGAAAAAAGTTTTTCTTACAAGAACCTAATATTTTGGGGTTGGTTATCATAGCCCTATGACGTAATGTTCCGATTCCATCCATTCCTAGATATGTTTTGAGGCTTTATTAGGAACACATTTGGGTGAGGTTTAGTTAAGATTGGTTCATAAAGAAAAAAGTTTTTCTTAGAAGAACCTAATTTCTAGAGGTTGGTTTTTATTTGTATAACAGCCCTATGACGTAGTGTTCCGATTTCATCCGTTCCTAGATATTTTTTGAGGCTTAACCAGGAATACACTTGGGTGAAGTTTGGTTAATATTGGTACATAAACAAAAAAATTTTCTTAAAAGAACCTAATTTTCAGGGGCAGCCCTATGACCCCACGGCCACGGTCCGATTCCATTCGTTCCGACATATATACAGCTAAGTAACTGGTTTATAACTTCGTGTCACGTGACTTTCTCCGTAGAATGCGCAATTAAGCCGATATTTAGTTCGGACGATGACTAAAATTACAATTACGAATTTAAAAAAAAATCAATGTTTAAAGTGCTGTATCTAGAGATCCTTACCTACAAAGCTGCACTCAAATTAAAGAAGGTTTTATTAGCTTTAGAAATCCAGTAGACGTAGGAAGCACCTTTTGGAAATTACACACCAAAATATGAAAAAAGTCCGAACATTTTTAGATTTTTTGAGGGTCACGGGGCTAGCATAGGTTTTTCGAAGTTGCAAACTTGGTGGTACACTTCTGGTATATACACTAACAATATCCCAAAAAACCAGAGCCGAGCTATTTTTTGCGACCTAAAATCATAAAATGACTGGCCTTAGGTTAGTTGTAGTAAGTAAGTAAGTAGTAAATTAGATTAAGACTCAGAAGTTTTTTTTAGTGATTTTTTTCCTCGTCGGATTATATGCTAGTTGCAAAAGATTATCTTCTCAGCTACAAACTCAGTCGATTTAGTCGCTTTTATTTGTCTCTAGTTCCAGTGAATAGGCGGTGAATAGAAAACATAAAACATGGCCGACAGAATGGTGAATTCTGTGTTTATTTAAGTTTCAAACAAAAACTGTTCTCTACTAAGTACGTGATCAAATTAATTTAATATTCATTCACTGAATACAATTTACTCGTATATAAATAAATGCTTTTATGTTGGCGACATTTTTATGCTACTGATAAAAATAAATAATGGCAAACACAAACAAAATAAAAACATTGTATTTGCACTTTTTCAACTGATTCACGTGGCCATGAATCATTTGCGTGTAATTAGTTTCGCATAAAATATCCACACACACGTTGCGTACTTTGCACAACCACACGTATCTATCACACTAACAAATAAACATGCATGCATGCAATATAAATTTTCGATTGTTTTTCACCTAGTATGTATATTTACCAATTCGTCCATTGCGCCACATTACAAAAGATTAATTACATCGTGTGTATGTCCTAAATTAATTTAACAAATCGATTCGATTCTGTAAATAGCAATAAACATGTAAGTGCAGCATTGCAAATTACATGCAATGACACAATGTTGTTATGCACCGTGTACATGGTACTGTACACCGAATTTTCACTGTCATGCCCTTCAGTAACAATATCTTATCCCTGGCGAAACTCAATGTTTGACGCAGGGTCAACATTAGTGTAAACGTTTGCACTAAGTGCAATGTATACAAAATGACAATGACACGGAGGACATGAATACAAATTTTCATTTTGGCTCTCTTGTGTTGTAATGGAAATGCAAATTTTGTTAAAGGATTAAGACTATCCAGAAGGAGTGAATTGAGTGTGTGATTTTAGCTCATTATTAGTACATTTCTACAGTAAATACATAATACTATACACAATGTGATTTTGGTGATGTCAAACAAGGAATCCTGTAGTGACTTTTGGGTCATTAAAATTCCAGACATCTCCATTAGCTATGTAAAAAGAAACTTTGAATTCTCTATTATGTGAATTCAATTTGATAACGTTCAGTGCACACCTATTTCAATCAATAGATCGAACGTTCGATCTACTTTGTATATTATAGAGAAAGTCCTGTGATTTTGTATTTGAAATATTGTCTTAGCTCTCTTCTTTCATAGAGTAAACATGGTAGAGTTTATATTTGGTAATTAACTACAGATGTGAATTCTCTTCCAATTGTCTTATGATATACATATATACCAAATCGCTTAACTTTTGAAATAAATGCGGATTGAACTTAAGGTTGAAAAGTTATGTTTTGCACTATTTTATTCGAACAAAAGTACAATTTTTTAAATTTATAAGCTCGATCCATACTTTTTATGAGTTGACTTCACTTATTCCAATTCGCGCCTACACAACTTTTACCAGTTCCATATAAAATTATTATCCTCTATAGCTGCGCGTAACAAAACAACTTTCAATTACATTGATTGTGTCCCGAAAACAACATCAATTCACAAATTGATTTTCAATCATTCAGTTTTTAACAAGAGTGCTTCCATATTATATACCTACACACAAACGATTAGAACCTCCTACATCAATCCCGCAAATATTCGTCTAGGACACCGTCAGAAAAGGCTGAGCTAAAGTACGACATCCAGCCCAGGCTATACGGATCCTAATCGAAATGAAAATATTTGATAAATTGTATCAAGTTTCCTTTCCGAAAATTGTTTATCTGTACTTTTATAACGTACGTGTAATATTTCGAGCACTTAAAAGCATGTCGACGACTGCAAGGTACGAGTATTCAAGTTGAAAAATATATTGAGGGAAATATGTACATATTGAGAAAATTCCTGTAATGTTTTTACTCTCGAACTGAATGTTTGGTGGTAGAGGAAGAAGAAAGTGAAAAGACATCGTCCTGGAATTTGTCGCAAAGTTTGTAGGTACACACATTAACTGTGAGAACTTATGTCAATATGTTTTTTGCAAAGATAAACAATAAACATTTTTCTCAATGGGGACAGTCTGAATTTTTTTCGAATAAGAGTATGAAATTGAATTTTTTCACGTATGTACATTTCTGCGTAAACCATGACCAAGAAAACATGATTACGGCTCCGACGCGACATTAATCTTCAAAATGCGTTAGGCGGTATCGCTACAATTGATAGTAATTTTGTGACGTTTTTGCGATTTTGACCCTATTTCGCAACGAAATTTCGACGGAAAGCTACGGATTCGTGCTCAGCACAAAAAAAAAACAAACATAAGAAACAAAAAAAAATTCCACCACATTTTGCAATTTCAAGTACCTACTACTTTTTTCACCTGCTTATTGAACTTTTTGACTTAAAATGCTGAGCTGCATACACTCTCAATCAATTGGAAAAATGGCTGTATGTCGGAAAATGATAACGGTATTTTCTTCAAACTTGGTGACAATATTTTCAGTAGCATGCTTATTCTTTCAATAACACAAAATCTCAGATTCGGTGTCCGATTAGGATTTTGTTAAAAAAATACAAATGTGAAAGTCATTAGAATAGTTCCAGAGGAAATAAAACCCAAAATAACGGTAAAAAAAAGAAAATTTTAATTTGGAAAATGTTGCTAATATTAAGTTGAACTTCCGTTGAGTGATATTAGCTACAAAAAATTATCCGAGATTGAATGATAATTGAATGACTCCGATCACTATTTGGTGAAGACGACCTACAGGTGCAGTATCTCTTCGGTGCACCTAACGAGAATCAACCCTGCCAAGATCTTCGAGGTTGACAATTTGATTGATGATGCCACGGCAGCTGCGTATACTACTGCACTTCAGGAAAAACTGTCGCCCATGCTTGATAACATCAATAATTTAGGCATCCATGAGTTCTGGGAGGAGCTCAAAGAAAGCATCAAAGGAGTCGCAGAGGCGGTCGTGGACTATAAAGGCCGGCGCAGACGAGCAGACTGATTCGACGACGAATGCAGGGCCTCGATTGAGGCGAAAAATGAAGCCTATCGCCAATACACACACCGTGCATCCCGAGCCAAGAAAGAAAGATACAACGTTTGCAATTGGCGGGACATGTACAACGGATGAACGATAATCGCATGCCAAAGAAAGTAATGAACGCACAACGAATTGACGGAGCGAGGTTGCGTGGATGATCGAGAGCTCGCTGGGAGAACTCCGTAGGGGAAGACGCCCACCGGCTGCTGGGCTTCCGAAACTGGAGGACAAGGTCACGTAACCGCGACAATTGGAGGTCAACGATTCGGGCGGCCAAGGCCCGACGTCGGGCTATCGTTCCACATTGATGATGAATGATATAGGGTTTGAAGGTAATTTAGGTTAATTTCTTCCCAAGTTCCCCTAATCGTTTGCAGAAGCTCATCAGTGTCGTTAAATTGTCGTGTACCGGTATGGATCCTCCGTGTCATCTATTCCCAAACCTTTTTGCTGATAATTATATCTAGGGAGTTCAGATGGATTTAGATAATATTTCCGCAATTTGAGTAAAAAGGAATTAATTTTGTAGACACATCACTCAAGAGTAAGAAGTGTCGAGGTATGGGGTGACTATTTCGGTGTGGAATTATTAAGCTAGTAGAAATTGTAGGTATTCAGAACGCCCCGGCTTACAAAAATATTCTGCCTAATGTAATGCCTAAAATGAAAGACATTTTCCATGGAACCCGTTTTAAATTTTAACAAGATAATGCTCCCATTCGTAAAGCAAGGCTGATAAAAGTTTGGTTTCGAGACCAAACCATCAAGGTTATGGAAGACCGCCATACTTGCTAGATCCAAATTTCATCAAAAATGTTTGGGGATGGATGACAAGAAAGATCAAGATCTATTCCAGTAGACGACAATTTAGCAAGACTAAAGAGCTTCTGTAAGCGATTAGGGAAACTTGGGACTCTATTAACTTAAATTACCTTGAAAACTTATACAATTGTGTCTCTGATAATGTTTTTTAGATGATATCACTTAACGGAACTTATTACTAGAAACATTTTCCAAAATAAATGATTTTTTTTATTTTGTGTTTTATTTCCTCTGGAACTATCCTAATGACTCTCTTTTGTACTGTTTTTAAGAATTCTCGTAATAAAATCCTAACGGGACTTCGGATCTGACATTTATTTATTGACAAAATAAGTAGGCTACTGAAAACACGGCGAAGTTTGGAGAAAAAAAAATTTCAAGTGGAACTATCGTATTGATTGGGAGTGTATGTGCTCCTCAGAGTGGAGCTGTACCCAACTGACTTGATGTTACGATTGGAAGAGACTGGGAATTTTTGAAAGGGCACGACTAGCAGTGGCTCTTTGTTTATGAATCTCTCTATTGGAAAGTTACGATAGTGTTGTAATTCGGTTTCGTTTTTCGCTAAATAAATTTATTGTTTCATTCATTTTCTCCGGATTGATGCTTATTGGAGCTGTCCGTTAGTTAATTTTAGGGGCGACTTTTTGGCTAACACTCGAATACAAAAAATTTCAAAAAAAAAATCATAAAATTAACATCAACATCAATTTAGTAGAAAGAAAAACGTAGAAACTGCAGATGAAATAAAATGAGTTGAAATAAAATGCCGCCGCAAGGTAGGAAACAAAGTAGCGCCGAAGCATTTTCCAACCGTTATACCCAATTTTTTTTAGAGACGGCAGAATAATGTCTTTTTTCAAGTAGTTAAACAATTACATCAATATGCAAAAAAGCTAAGTCCAAAACATTTTACAAGTTATTAATTTGACCAGAAATTAAAACACGTAGTCGTAGTAACGTAAACACCGATACATTTTTAATTCACAATCCCCCCACAAAGCAAATTAGAAAAATGTTGAAAGAGAAGACTCGCAAAACTCGATTTTAATGGGTTGCAATTTTCCCTCCTTGTTCGTCGATTTTGACATATTCAACATTGGAAGTGGGTTTGAGTAAGATAAGTAATTATAATGGAGACACCCACTGCCAAGCCGGAATAGTATTCCTCCCTAATATGTTTCCTGTCATCCTATCGCGATTAGAATAAGTTCCCCGATTTACCAAGCTTTGAAGTGATTCTCTAATAATAATGTTCGAGATGAGGCGTTTCTGACGTTGGTTAAAAACGCTAAAGAAATCCTTTTGAGAAGAGATCCGGCTAATTGAAGTTTATCTGTTCTGTCTATCTGCGCGAAGTTATCGAAAACTATACCATAAGGTTAGTTATAATGCAAGTAAGCATCAATCTTTGGAACAACACTTTCCATAGCGGAGTTTTCTAAAATGTTTTGAGTGTTTTAGTGGAATATTTGGTGAGCTTTGATATTGAAATTCCTTGCAAACTCCTCATAAAGCCACCTGAACTGTGGTGAATTTTGGTTTCTACTATATTCTTACTCGGCTACTGAACTCAGTGTGGGTAGAGATTCTATTATCTGAACTACTGCAGCGTTCGAATCGGGGGGTTGGATACGATATCACAAAATCCCCAAACCAAAATCCCGAAATCATAATCCCCGAAATCAAAATACCCAAAAACAAAATACCAAAAATCGAAATCCCTATTCCGCGCGCGCGTTCTAAGATCGCACTTCAAATGGGAAATGGAGATTTTCTTTAGACTATTGTAGATGGTAAATGGTTGATGGCAGATGGGAAATGGTAGATTGTAAATGGCAAATGGTAAATGGTATGGTAGATAATAGATGGTATAGATAGTAAATGGGGATTTTCTTTAGACATTGTAATTGTAATAGTCCTATTATGCAATAAAAAAATCACCAACGTGGACTGATTTATGCTAATTAATGGCTAACTCATTGAAGTAACCGCAGATAATCTGCAGGTGATTAAATATGCAATCGTTTCCAACAAAAAGCCGACTAAGTTTTCCTCGAATATTCGTTCGGATGAGGATGGGGACATGAATCTATGATGTTAAAGAAAACCCAATATGTTTAGGACGATATTTGCGAACTGTCAATCAAAAAGATAATAAAGTTTTTTTTTTCGACACACGATCCTCTTAATGCCATTTACCATCTACCATTTACCGGCTACCATCAACCATTTACCTTCCATTCATCAATTGCGGATTTTGTATATGGGTATTTTGATTATGAGGATTTTGAGTATGGGGATTTTGATTTGGGGATTTTTCTGCGGTCGGCGGCATTTTGTGATTGGGGATTTCGTATTGTTCCCGCCTACGGGAGCCGGTTGCAAAGTGTAAATCGGTTCAGAGCTACTCGGTTTTATAGGCGACTAAAAGCTGTCAAAATCACTGATCAGTCGAGAAATAAATCTGGATTCGGGTCTACAAAAAAACTATAGGTACATACTTTCTCTAATATCAAATTCCCCGACTTAGTACCTAGGGGGCGCCAAATTTAGCACTTGCCCTGGGCGGCGTAAATGCTAGAGCGGGCGCTGAATGAGCCACATTACCTACCATTAAGATATCTTCCACCATGAATGGGACACTCTGTATACATTTGCGAAACAATCCTTTAGAATGTTAAATTACTATTCAATTAAAAATAATTGAAAATCATATTAAAATTTTTCTTTCCTTTTCTTTTCAGGTATGGTCGGATTTCCTATAACAGTTGTAAGTACATACAACATGATTTCTGTTTGAGTGATTTTGTAACAGAAAAAAAATCTCAAATGGAAATTTACCAATATCATATGACAACCATGTAAACTTCTTGCAGTTAAGTGTATTTATTTTTAATGTCTGATAATAATCAGAAAATGGAAATTTATCCGAAAATCAAGAAAAACATATGTATGTACAAACACACCCGTGTATACAAAATACGAGTATGCTCTGCAGATTCAATCCTATATATATTTAGGTATTTCCATAAAACAAATTTACTCTGTTGGATTTTTATAAAAAGAAAAAATCACGTAACCTATACACTTTTCGTATAGAAAAGCTCTTAAGACATTGGAGTGTCCTTAGGCTGTCATCATCTGAAATGAGTTTCTAGGAAGCTAAAGTAATGTAATTGAATTAATTTCAAATGTACGAGTATAGAAGGTGTATTTTATCGAGATCAATTTGCTGTAAATAATGTGAGCATTAAGAGAAAAGTGATTACACTTACATACAGGGTGTCCGGAAACTGCCGCATAAACGCACCGGATTGTGATTCCTCATATGATTTCCAGCAATCAAGTTGAATGGAACATACCCGCTTAGCTTAACCCTTTAGCTGCCACAGGCATTTGAAGATTTTTGAAAAAAATCATTTTCTTGAGAGACTTATAGCTTAATATCTCCAAAGCTAGACCAGCTAGAATAGTGAAAGAAGATGATTATTAAAGCCAACAAATTTATATAAAAAATTAAAAAAAACACACTAAAATCGGATAAGAGGTTTGGTTTTTAGAAAGGCTTCAAAGTCAAACTTGTGTGATTTGTCCAAAAAACCATCTATCTTTTCATTTCAGTTTTCTCCAACTTCTGCCAAGAAGAGGTGCTTGTACAATTCTTTTAAAAATTGGCGCATAGTCTTACGATCATATCGTTCTTACATCAATTTATTCTAGTTCCATTATTTCTAACAGTTTTTATACGTTAAGTGTAGAAAACTAGGGTTAATTTTATACAATTCAATACAATTCAATTCACACTACTCCTAAAGATCTGCAATTGGTAAAATCTATTCAAAGTATGTCGAAATCGAGCCAAAATTAACCCTAGTTTTTTGCACTTAATGTATTAAAACTGTTAGAAATAGAAAAGCTAGAATAAAATGATGTAAAAAAGAAATGATCGTTAGACTATGTTGGAGTTGGAGAAAATTGCGATGGAAGACATATTGTTTTTGGGTCAAATCACAAAAATTTGACTTTGAAGCTTTGTAGAAACCAAACCTCTTATCCGATTTTAGTGCCGTTAGTTTCATTTTTTAGGTAAATTTGTCGGCTGTAATAATCATTATTATCATTATCATTATTTTGCTATTCTAGCTAGTCTAGCTTCTGAGATATTGAAGTTTTAGTCGTACAAGAAAATTATTTTTTTCAAAAATCTTCGAATGCCTGTGGCAGCTAAAGGGTTTAGCTAAGGGGGTATCTTCCATACAACTTTTTTGCTGGAAATCACATGAGGAATCACAATCCGGTGCGTTTATGCGGCAGTTTCCGGACACCCTGTATAGGTATACTTAGAGGGGACTCACACTACTGATAGAATTTGCTAAAACGACTAAATTAATCGAGTCGAAACGCGCTTACTAGATTTAATCGTATGTCATTAAATTCAAAGTTCATCGTAGAATGTACTTGCATTATTCAGTACAATACGGTATAACTGTTAACTAAATCTAGGAGTTAGTAAATCTTCCGACAGGATTTCCCAAATCCTCGATTAACAATTGTAACCATAGTGTACTGCAATTTGAATGATGCAAGTACATTTTACGAAGCATTTTGAATTTAGTGACATACGATTTGATCTAGTGACCAGGGTTTTGACTGGATTAATTTTAATCTACATCAGGATTTGCTACTAGTCTGTATCGGCTATTATTCTGGTTCCATTTAGTAAAAGCAATACAAAAGGACTATTTATACTCTTGTTTTACGCGGGTTATTCTCTTCTAACGAAATAGTTGATAGTTCAGTTTGTCTTTCTTTTTTACTTTTTGTACCGATTTACGGGGATAAATAGCACTGCTGAGCGTGCTGTTGATCTCAACGCCTCAACAAAAAAGCAGTTAAGATCTTGGAAATTGGAAGTCACTAACACAGCAGCTTTAAAGGTTTGAGACTTTGCTTCAATTATAAATACTTGGTATACATACTATCATACATACTATACTTTTTCACACTATAAGACAAACCGGACGTTGAGAGCTTTTCTATTGGCCGGCAGACAAGCATTTCTGAATAACAATCGTACATCCATGCTGTTTTTTGTTGTAATTACTTCTCATATGTTTTTGCTCGTATGGTGTGGAAAAAGCCGTTATCAGCCCTCCTACGGTGTTATTTGAGTCCAAACACTGAGCGTTTAAAACTTGTATTTTCGCACAAAATCATAAACAAACGGAAATACACATTTCTAATCAAAATCCATTTTACCCTCAAACATACACACCGTTAATTACATCCTGAATTAGCTCATTAATATGAAAAACAATCGCACACTGGACAGGATATGAATAATCAAATGAATGTCAACAGTATTTGCAACAAACACGTTACTACCCTATCGTGCTGGGTTTTGCGCGGGTGTCATTACATGTCAAAGTCCAAGGATTTTCTGTTACCCTCACCCGGCGTGTCGTCGACAATTGAACCTATTTTAGCTATGGGAGTCACCGCGACAGGAACTCAAAATATGTATATTAATTTCAGCTTTAATTCATTCATAAATATACGCACAGACGACCTCCTGTCGTGTTGTATATCACTTTTTTTTATTACGATTTCATGTCTGATTTCAATTTTATATTGTCACAAATGCATTCTGAGATTAGAATTTCAGAGTTATGCTCAGACGATTCAGCGCGCTGTTTTGACCGGATGAGGCCTGTTTTCGTGCTGAATCTATACATATATTGACGTATTTTCTGTTTTTTCTTTTATACCGTTGATTTCATAAGTGGCTATCTTAACTTAGCCATGGAATTTCGTATGTTTGAATCGCCAAATTCGGAGAACAGGGTCATCAGTTTGCCATACGAGCCCCACCCCCAAAAGAAGGAGCCTTTAAGAATACACTTTTTTATTTCTGGGCGAATTTTCACCAAACTGAACGTTAATATGTAACATATGTGGGAAGGAACCAATTTCGACCATGGGGTCATGGGGTTATTATAGAAGCCCCACTCCTAAAACAGGTTCTTCTGAGTAAAACTGTTTTATTTATTTACCAATTTTCACCAATCTATGTATATATATCTGTCGATGTGATAAAACATATGTAAGAACGGAAGAAATCGGACATAGGAGTCATCGGGCTGCCATAGAAGCCCCACTCCAAGAAACATGTTCTTCTGAGAAAAACTTTTTTATTTATTGACCAATCTTCGGAAACCACACATCAATCTACATATTTATATCGAGGATACATTATGTATGCGAACGGATGACCATGGAGTTTGGGGCTTGGCATAGAAGCCCACTTTCTGAAACAATTTTTTTAACGAATTTATTGTGGGCTTCATAATTTTCACTAAACTTCACATAAATGCGTTGCTATGGAAATAGATAAAATCAACCATAGAAAGACACCTCAGTATTGGGAAGCAGTAAAGCTAATACCTTGAGGTTTTAGCAGCTGAATCTGAACCATTATCAAGCAGCACAGGATCTTCTGCTGTGAGGAAGCTATCGATGCGATGTTGCAATAATTATCAGTAATCAAAGTAAATACTTAAGGGAAACAATTTAGGTCGCAGACAAGGATGACTAAGTACGACGTGCAGAATCCGTCTCTTTCAGCAAAGAATGTCCGTAGAACTAAGAGTAGCTGCTATAAGAAAGGTAAACGGCATATACGTTTATACAGCTGTTACGCCCACCACGATGGAACGACGTTGACTTTGACAATTTCTGACGGGCGGCTTTTAGGGTGGGGAAATGTGGGATCTACCTCTATTTTCTGATCTCACATTCGTCACCAGCTCGTTGGCGCCGTTTATGGCACGTCAATGAGCTCTTAGCTCTTAGCCATCATCAATTAATTTTATACACTGTAGTGAACAGAACATATCGAACAAAGATCCAAGCCCGTTCCATAAGATTGTCTACTGCAACGAGGCACTCTTCAACGAAGTTCTGCTTCAAAGTCGTCTAATCGTAGGTTCTGCGGAACACAGATTAGCACAGATTACAAGGCGGCTAATGATGACCTGCGACGGATATATGCCTCGGAACAAGGTATCAAGTCAACGAAACGAGAGCTACTGATGGTCTGAACAAATTTGAGAGGCTGAGGCATTGCCTGAAGCTGTAACGTCTGTGGCAGCGGGCTACTCAAACAAGCACCCATGATATCATACTAGAGTATTTAAAAAACGCTCCACGATATCTAAAGCTCGCTATTAGAATAATAAAGCAAAACTGTTTCAAAAAACTCAGCGACAACGTGAAAACAAATCCGTGGGGAATGGCGTATGAGGTGGTGAGAAAGAAGATAGGGCAAAAAGCAGCACAATGTGAAAGTGTCCGATGTTGTTCTATAATATTGTCTCGGTCCTGTCCCCCCAACATGTGCTGATGGCCGTGGGACAACGCTCGCTAGATCAGACGGCTCACATTTCCTCTATAACAGGCATGGAATGTGGGCCAACTGCTTCAAAATTTGAAGAAGGCTGGACCAGCCAGGATCGGTAATAAGGGCGTTAACGGCTGCAATCCATGCTGTCCGTCAGAAGTTTTTTGAAGTCTTCGAAACTTGCTTGGCCGAAGTTGCCTTTCCAATCGCAAGAAAATGGCAAAAGTTGCTACTTCTTCCCAGACGAAGAGAGAGCCAAATTCATATCGATCTATCTGTCTGCATTTTGAAAGAATAATCTTTAACAGACTGTTATCGACAGTGGACAAAAAATGTATTTATGCAATCGGTAGTGGACTAATGGAATGGAAAAATGGCGAGGTCTACATTTTGAATCGCTTCAAAATGGCACATGCTGTTCTGTTGTAACGCAGGATGTCAAGATCGCTTTTAATTTCGTAGACTCCCCTCATGTTGCTATACAAAGAATGGATGTTCCGGACTACCTTGCAGGTACTCGTATAATCGTGTTGCTACTTCTCAAATCGTGTTCACCAATACGATACCAGCGATGGACCTACGGAGTATAGGGTCATAGCGGGAGTTCCACAGGGCTCTGTTCTGGGCCCGCTGCTGTGGATCATATTGTACAACGGCATTCTGTAACTTGCCATGCTTTGCTTTGCCGACGACATTCCAGTTATGGTGGTTGCAAAGAAACCAGAGTGCGTCAAAATTTACCCCAATGATGCGATTACATTTACATTTATAAAGCTAGGTCAGTCGGCGCAAAAAAAGGTGCTCTCTACAAATCAGGGTAGAAAGCAATATCATAACCTCCAGAAATGCCGTGGGGTTTATGATTGATACGAGACTGAGCTTTAGATAGCATCTTATGTTTGTATGTGAAAAAGTGGCGGTCGCCACCTAGGCTTTAGCAATGATTTTGCGGAATATAGGCGGCCCAACTTCAAGCAGAAGATTGCTGCTAACCAAGGCTGTTACATCCATACACCGGTTTCGGCTATTTCACTAAATTTCTCTGTGAACGCCCAGAAATTAAGCTCGGTTTAGCGCAAGTGCGCATCGCGTATCGAACAACCTCGCATGAAGCTGCTTACATCGTTGTTGGAATGATCCCAATAGGTTGAGGAGGCAAGCAAATAACTACACGCCAGCAAAGAAGCTTGGGAAGACGGGAAAGCATGAGACAGTGGCAACTTCGGTGGGATGAAGCTGTAACCGGTAGATGTAATCGACTCTTCATCCCTAATATAGCAAAATGGATTAAAGGCAAGCGCGAAAAAGTGAACCACATTTTAACTCAGTTCCTAACGGATCATGGTTGATACCCGTAATACTTGCACCGTTTCAAACTGGAAGACTCGCCCGAGTGTCGCAGCAGCGAGGGAGTCGTCGAAGACGCAAGGCACGTATTTTTTGACTGCCCCAGAGTCGATGTGCAGGGGGCGCAACTGAATGTGGAAGTCGGGGAAACGTGAAGCCCACTCAATGTATTGAATTGTATTCTGGACTGCCAACACAATTGATAGGCAGTGATTGAATTTGTGTGCAGCATTCATGCAGGGATACTAAAATTTCAACAATCCAAAGGCCAGTTGACTCTTTTTGTTAAAATAAGTCGCCTGGCCCTTGGGTCATCGAAACATAAATATCCCCGTTTGAGGAGACTCAGATATAAAAAAGAGCGCAAAATTTTCTGAATTGCTTGAAAATCGCTTAGGTGTGACACAGCCTTATCGTAATCGTTTGCATATGCCTAACAGCGCCCCGGCATTTATTAATCAAAAACTTTGACACTTTGCAAATATTTGTCCAACAAATTGACCTCTATCCACATTTCCCCCGACATCAGTGTCCAGTGTCGCACATTACGTCACTATTACAACCAGACGTTATGAAAAGTCGAAAACGATATAATTAGATTATTTAACTTAATTAACAGCCTATAAATGATTCAGCCGTTCACGTTGAAATTTATAGCCTCTCCTATCCAGTCGCAAGCAGGCTTCCAGCATATAATCATGATAAAATTTCATAAATTCAAGTGATATCAAGTATCCTTTGGGAGTAATATATGCTTCATTGCTAACATCGGTCGCGCCACTCTCCATATAACCACCGCTCATTGACACTCTGATATGGGCTATTCTTCACACAAACTCCGCCATATACTGTACAAATATCCTATGCATTGTTCTTCATTATAATACGACGCGACGACGACGACGTTCATCCTCATTGTCCTCGTTTCGGGTTAAGGGATATAACAATATTTCTATATCTCTTCGCAGTTTTATTGATTCCAAACCATCGAGGCGCGCTTCCAACGCATAGTACCTATAATTTCTGTGCAAAAGTTCAGACTATACCGTGAGATTGATGCGGATGGATCCTTCGAAGATATCACCATCACAATGTTCACATAAAAGACATCAAGCGTCAAGGATGACCTAAGACAAGAAGAAGGAAATATTGTATACAATAACGGTCAGCTCATATTACTTTTACATATTACTCCGCAGAGAAGAAGGACTATAATGCGATGGCATCGTTGATCTCGTTGTTGTGGTCGACGCCAAGAGTTTATATGAAACGAAAACAAACATGCGACATGACAGATACTGATGACATCAGAGAGTCAGTCATGTCCTTTTGCAGAGAGCTCATCCCGACATACATACATATGAATTTTGTGAAATTCTTTGGCATGTAAGCGCCGGGATGATATTGTAAAGGAAAAATTCATAAGTGTGTCGACAAGAGTGTGTGGATGATATGATATGAGCGTATGATGAGGGGAGGAAATACTTTACTTTTGACTTGTTGATTCTCAAGTATGTGGCTCAAGGACTCGCCCTTTTTTAATGTGACACTTGGCATCGGTTATTATGATTTTGTGTAAGAATATGAGTGCGTTGGAGGGGTTAATTGTATATGGGAGAAACATATAAAAGATAATGTCCTTGCTTTGTGTTTTTATTAATTTTCTTGTGGTGGATAGTTAGGCTTCGCTTTGCTTTATTATTAAAATGATTTTATGTATCCCAGATATGTCATTCTTCATAGTATGTATACGCGCTTACTGAGAGGTTCCTTTAAATTTTGAGTTACATTTTCCCTTGAAATTAAGTTTTTGTCCTGAAATAGGTTATTCCTTCTTCCTCTTTGCTGTGTTGGTTTTTCTTGCTAATGGAAAGACTTCAGGTTCACTATCCTCAAAACTTCAGATTACAAAAAACAGGTACGAGGGAAGTAAGAAGATGGTCTAGTAAATTCTCACGGACTAATGACTCTGCCACTCTGCACCATGCTCCACTAGGAGTTACGGTAATGAAGAGAGAGAATGACTCTGCAATGCTCATATCTCTACTTCGCACTCTCAAATCTCGACGACCCAAGGACTAGGCGGTTCAATTTGACAAAAAAGTCGGCATACCGTCGTCAAGCCAAGGGTTTACCCCCGCGTGAATTGCGCCCTAGTAAGCATAACATATTACAATAAATTAATGATTAACTGAAAGAAAGAAACATGCCCTCTAATAACTGAAAAATACTAGAGATTATTTCCGTCTTTGATTCGCTGAACTCCGAAAGTAACGTAACCCCGAAACCCACATTTTTAGAACCTGTTAGTTACGAGGAAAGTTCATACATCCCGAAAATAAATAACAACAACCTGACCCTTCGCCGAACTAACTTTGTGTCCTAATTAAGTTTTTTTTCTCTGCCTCCATAACCCTGCGCGAATCTTAATTATGCACCAAATTTGAAACAATATATCTTGACCGGAACCGGGGAAGGACAGTTGTACGCGTTCTGTTTAAAATTTCTCCCTCGCACTGTTGTTGGTATACGAAAACGAGGCGTGGCATACTGAGGCAATTAAAATGTCCCAATAATGACCGCGTCTACAATTTCGTCCTAGAAACATTCATGCTAATTTGCAATTTAAACCGACACGCCGGTCGGCCGGGCAGGTCCCGGAAATGGTGAATGATTATGTCCTCGGCATATTTTTTTGTTGTTGTGTATAACGACATTTCCATTTGGTCATACTATACGCGGCTATTGGCGATTAATTGTTGTCGCTGACCTTTTGCGAAATATAGAGGATCTCAATTATCTGCCTACCGAAATTTCGAGTTCGATATCTATGTTGAACTGTGTTGTCTATAATATCTAGTACACTGTGAAAAAAGTGAACCGATCATTTAAAAAATAGTTGATATTGAGTTAAATTCTTTTCTGATTGTTAGCTTATGATTTTATGTAGTTGAAAAAGCTACGGAGATTTGGATAATTTTTCTATTTCTTATTAGTTAAATAACTCTACTAAATTTGGAAACCCAATTAATTCATTGAAAATATATAAGAATTAGGCTGCTCCTATTTTCTGGTTAACCGAGTCATTTTATTTGATGGATAGTTTAGTCCAACCCTCAATAGCTCCACTCACCAAATCAGGTAGGGTCGTGAGCTTTAGTTTCGATATTAAAAATACCAACAAATCGGTTTTCGCACCTGTTGGGCATATGTGGAAAATTACGCCTGATAAACCTTTTATGTCAGATGATGAGGTTGTGGACGACTATTGCTTATCTGCATTGGATACTGCGTTCCAACCGTCTCAATCATCATTCAAAGGCAGCATCAGCCGCGCTCATCAGTTTTTTTTTCCAGAGTGATGAAGATACCCTTTTGGTTCAGGAACCTTTAGTGGCAAAAGATCGCGTCAAGGTCTTGAGCTTGTCTGTATTGAAAATATAGTGCTCCGAATCGGTGGTTTAACGCAACATGCTTTATTGGAAACACAGGCGAGTGGATACAGCCGCCCAGGACTCGCGCTTTCAGGGGCCTCGCACCATAGCTAAAAAATAAACAAAAATAGATTTTATAAATTTATATCATTCAATAGTTCCGATTTTGGAGATTCTGCATGTTTTATGAAATTGTGTATGCTTTTGCCAGCTCCACCCGCCAGTCATAATCTAAAGGGGCCTTAATTAGATTCCATTTTCTTATGAAATTGTGCAAAAATAAATTTAATGATAAGGGTTGCAAGAGTTTTTTATAATTCTAACAAAAAGTTGATAGTAGTAAATTTCTAGACTCTCCACTAACACAGAGTCGTCCTTGGGGTGTAAAGTGCATCTCTGACAGATAGTCCACGATATAAACGGTTGGATTGATTTTATGGGATAAATCAGCGCCCCTCTAGCAGTGTAGAGATAAGAATCGTATACCAAGTATAATGGCTTTCCGTTTCATACTCCTGTATACGAGGTCTGCGTTCTATGGATCCCATCATCACGGGTCGCGTATTTACAAACCCGTGCGGAGTACGAGGCATCATTGCCTCCAACTCCGCACGGGTTTGTTGCGATATGTTTGAACCCGTGTCGAATAGGAGCCACTCGTTGATTCATTCAATTGTTGTAGATAGATTTATTATGTTTTTGGGTGCTGAGCGCGTTGCGAAACAGCGTCAAAATCGCGAAAAAAAATATATTATCATTTGTACCGATTTCATTTAGGATTTATGTCGCAATCGACGCACAATCATGTGCTCTCTAACATGTTCATGGACAAATTTTCGCAGAAATGTACATTTTGTAAACTATAGATAAGCTAAAAATGGGAAAACAGTGAAAGTTTTGCGGTTTTCACGACCTTAATCCGGAACGGCGGTGGAATGGTTAGAGTTAGACGGGATAGTCTGCTGGCTGTAAGTTGGTTTTCGATATATGTCACACTCAATTCCGCCATTGTTCCTAATGACTTTTAGGTCCAGCAGCTCACAGTTATCCTGCGTTTATATGGTAAACTGGATATCCTTGTCAGCGAAGGGCAAGATCTTCCTCCTTATCGATGATCGCTAGCAGGTCGTCCACATATTTTACCCAGAATATGGGTAATTCACTCTTCTTCTCTAGCTCTCCCTCGATCCTGTTCACAAATATCTCACTTATGAACGGAAAGAGTGGATTATCCATGGCTACTCTTCTGGTGCACATATAGAACCTCCCCCGTTAGGTGAGATAATTCTCTGTCATGCACACCTTTACCAGTGTCATGAGCAGATACATTTCCTTCTTCCAGGGAGGCTATGAAAGACCCTTCGATTATAGCCAATCTTCCAGGTAGAGTAGAGCTTCCATGACCGGGATGCTGGGGAACAGTGTCTTCACAACAAACGATACCAGCCCCTCGTCTGATGAAATTGAGTGTGAGTTATTCATCTTGGCGATGAGATCCTCCCTATTTGCGAGACTCCTTGTAAGACCGCTTCCGTCTGGACAATTGAAACTCTTGAGTAGCCATTTCGTGATTTTTTGCATCGGTGAGTTGGTAGCTGTCACGATTTCCCTTAACTCGTTTCCGGGCTTGTGCACTTCGGCATTCGCAGTTTGGAGGGCTGATCGATAATGGAATAATAATCCCGTATTAGGAAACACCACTCTTTTTTTTTCATTTAAATTTGCATTACAGGGGAGGAAAATATCGACATAACCGGACGTTTTTAGAATCACGTAAGAAAAAAAACTGAAAATGACGTCGCCAAATTCACACATCTTTCATCATGGCGTCTGTAAAACTTTCGCCATTTTGGTCCCAGCACTCTGTTCTCTGGTTCGCTAGAGTTGAGGCGCAGATTCGCTTGCATCGCATTTCTATGGATTCTGCGCAGTTTGTTGGAGTTGCTGTCAAAGTGGCCATAGCATTATCTACTACAGTGAACCCCCGACATTTGCGAGGGATGCGTTCCACGAATTCGTCGCGAATGTTGAATTCGCGAATGTCGGGGTTCAGTGTCCTTTGATAGTGGGAAATATACTCCAAATATTCATAAAATATGAAACATTTTACATGTATAGGGTGGGGAAACTCACAGTTTTTAAATCGTGGAAAATGCTTGCCACTAAAACACTGAAAGCAATTGAGGATTTAAAAAAAAAACCTGTCCTGTCAAAAACTGCGCGTGAACAAGTGGTGTTCGTTTCAATCACTGAACTTTTGGAGTCGTTTTCGATTCCTTGCACTTTTCGCAGCAGCTTAACTTAAATTCGCTTTCTTCGCGGATTTCTTCCTTCAGTTCAATTGGTACCACAGAAATCCAACAACTTGCTGCGACTATCATTTTCGTTTATGTTTTCAAGGCTTTCGCCACCAACGCTCCTTCTAATGCCTTGATTACACAGTGCGAGCTATCGTGCGAGTTGGCCTAGACAGCTACTGCAGAGTAGCTACTTGCACCATGTGACCGCATCACGTATGATGCGGTCACATGGTGCATCATACGTGATGCGGTCACATGGTGCAAGTAGCTACTCTGCAGTAGCTGTCTAGGCCAACTCGCACGATAGCTCGCACTGTGTAATCAAGGCATAAGTTTCACCAACAAATCTATGTAACTTTTAGGGAACTCAACCACTTGTTTTCCATTATCTATGCCCAAATGAGGAAATGATCGACGCATTCCATGACCTCGTGGTAGCCGATCAATGAATGAAATCGAGGCAAAGGAGAGGTGAAGGGAATAAGGGAAACATCGGGCACTGCTCCGGAGGATCCTATGGGCCGAAAAGCCTTTGTTTCATTTTTGAGGACTAGGAGGGGTGATCCACACAAATTTTCATCTAGAATAGAAGAACGTTTACAGAGAAATACAGCAGTATTTTATTGGCTAAATTCTATGTCGGATTGAAGGAGACACGTCTCGTTTAGAGCGAAAAAAACTTCTGTCCCATAACGACAACGCATCGGCTCATTCATACAGACCTCGGTATAATTGTTAAAATTTAGCTACGAGGTGGTATCGCATACTCTAATAAACCAGTCCCGTGTCACTTTTTTGGCTCACAAACATGAAGTTTTAGATCAAGGAAAGCGGATGTCTCTTGTTGTGCAGTGATTTTGAGATCCTATAATTTCAAATTTTCGGACGATCAGTCTGATCACTGATAAACGAGAAAATTCTATGAAAAGTCTTCCTTTGCATTTGCGCCAAGCAATAGTGTCAATTGCTCTTTTGCGGCAGTGGAGTTTTTTGTTCCGGTAAAGGGCGGTTTCAATAATTTCATGGAGTATTGTTGTAAAATCCACGCTTGCTACTCCCTGCAAAATTAAACAAGACCGAGTTCTAATCATGCGAACAGCACGATAACTGTATGCCCTATACCCATATATACAGACCTAGAAGACACGCAAAACCGAAAATAGTTTTTTGTAGGGGAGGAAGGGGTAGATCTGTCGGATCCGGCACACGTTTCGTATTTTAGAAGGACATCCATCAGCTCCCGTTTGACACTATTTTTTTTGCAAAATTTTAACAAAAGATTTTAACTATATTGTAGGGGAGGTAGGGGTAGGGGTAGTCATTCCAACTCCACTTTCATCATCAACTTCCAAAATATTCACAATTAGACATTGCTCAAAATTTCAGGTCGCTAGCGATATTCTGTCGAAAGTTATGGACCAATTATCTAAGGTTAGAAAAATATGCGTGCTGTAGCAAATAAAACTAACATGGAAATTTGGTTCTCTTTTTCGAATTTTCGCTTTCTAACTAAAACGAAATCGCGAATAAGCATAGTGAATGTTGAAGAAGTGTCGCAAAATATGAATCGCGAATAAGCGAATTCGTGAATGTTGGGACCGCGTATATCGGGGGTTCACTGTATTTCATGTAGCGGATTTAATCAGCGGTGACTCACCGGAAGATAAATATAAAATACCCCAGGCACCTGCAGTATGCATATCAACCGCCAACAAATTTACGACCGGGACCCGACTTTGAATTTCTTGGTCCCTGTCGTCCATTATGGATCATTGGATCGCGCGTATTCAAATAGATTCCATTGTTGTGTTGCATCTAAAGCATTTCATTCTTCAACAATCGTCAATATCCTACAACAACTTCGTCAATCCCGGGCTAAGCTGGCTGCGGTCAAGTTGACCGTCTTTATAAATATAGAAAGCTTCATAATAACTTCCTTCTCATATACGAACAATATAAATTCCTGATAATATTACTGCAATGCAATGTGCACTAACCTAATAATGCTTTCCTACGTCCAACAATACATTTTGTTGACATTTTCTTGGCTACTCCGCTTACGTTATGTCTTCGTTGCGGGCCCATGCAGTCAGTTGTCATCGACTTCGACTCAAACTTCGTTGTCCGGGAATGTAGAATTGGACGACGCCATTTTCAACAAACGGAAACGGAAGCAAGCTTGTGGTAAGAAAAGTCTTTCGATCACAATCTCCTTAGTCCTCACACCAAATCGCCGACTTTCCCAATAGTACGTACTACAACAGTCGATTCTATCCGTTTGCTATGTTGCGCAGGATGCAGCTCATAAAGTTCTTGTCTGGATAATAGGGTCTTTGAAGGGAACTATGAAGGTAGAAGAATGTACTTTCCACTATGGCGAATTTATCTTGTGTTTGGCTTAGTATCGTCTATAAAGAATGGTAAAAGATGGTTGGTAGATATACAGGCAACACTATCAGTTTTGTGACAATGTCCGTTTTTATGGCGGTTCGTATGAATAAGTTTCCGCAAAATTAGCTTTTGATATGAAAAAAAAATCTTGTTTGTGGTGAGCAACCATTCAAATCGAATTGGATAAAAAAAAGCTCCAAACAGTTTTTTTTTTCGCATAAAATTGGCTTAGCAGGACGAGCTATTTTTCGTATCCAGATTAAAATATGACTGCTCCATTCAGCTTCCGAAAAATCCAATAAATAATTATTTTCTAAATTTGGACTTTCAGATTCTGATTGGCATATAGTATTGATTGATTGTCATCTGTCGTTGAGGGATCCTTTTGTGTAATATAAATTAGTTTGCCTTTTTTTGAAAAACGACGACCCAAATTCGATATCCACTCCGTGTCACATTTCGCAGGCAGCTCTTGAGATCCTTGCGTGCTAATATCTACCCGATAAAAAATTACGTCCATTGAAATTTCCCAATAAAATCGATATCGAAATTAATAAAAAAAAATCCAACATATTTAGCCGCAATGAAGCTTCAAGTGAACGTCCATGACATTGTAATCTCGCCTATGCTCTGCCGATCAAAAATTCCATAGATGACTAAATAAAATTGGCATCTAACCTTCACAGTAATTTCTTACTCAAGAGGTAAGCCGCCATAAGCCTCCGTGCGGCGAGCAAGGAATTTGATTGAATTCACTTTAATCAAACCGAAGCCTACGTTAATTGACCTTTATGGGCCGGGGCCTTTATGATGATTTGATATTGTGTAAGTTGCCCAGGTATACGCCAACACGCCTGCACGTTCTGGTAAGATTGATTTATGTATTCTATGTGTGTCTGCGTGGGGGTGTAATTGAGATCCGGGGATCACAACAGGAGTCCTATTTGCTTTCTTAATTAAATAATTTCATTGAAATGAGAACTTATACAAAGGCGATAGAAGTCAAGGTGTCGTCATGGTGATGAGTAATTAGACAGGACTTTTTTTATTGCCAGGAACAGGTTAGGTATTGTTGCAAGAAAGAGGATAGAAATAAAAAAGGATAATGTATGTATGTATATGTACAATAAAATGTAGACAAAATAATTAATAAACAATAATGTTTATAGCAAAATTGGCAAAAATTTACTATAACGGCATTTCAATAACTCTATTTTGTTGTATGAGGAAACGTTTAAAAGCAGAGAACGAAATGGCTATAGAACCAAGCACAATTCTATCATGGTTTCGCTTGATACGTAAAAGCGGCGAATTAAAATATACCGAAATAACAGCAGAGGGAGGTTTGAAGACATCAGTATAACGTGTGCTATAGGAAGGAACATGAAACCTAATATCCTCGTAAAGACTTGACGAGAGCAATCCATTACAAAGCTTGAGTAGAAGCATTCGTCGAGAAAAATTCTTAATTTACGCAGTTGTGTGCGGTGTCATTTATTTTATAGGTAAACAATGTAGGGAATGGAAAAATCATAGTGACACTTAAGTAACGCAGGAAGGTCGTTTATGAAAAATAGGAAAAGAATGGGAACAAGAGTAGATCTTTGAGGGATTCCAGAGGTTGGGGAGAAAGGTGCGGAAGAAATGTCTTTATAAACCACTCTAGATGAGCGTTCAACTATAGGTAAGATTAAAGCCAGGATACTATATGGTAAGGGAAACCATAGTGTAACAATTTTTCCAATAAGGTAGAGTGATTAGCTCTATCGAAAGTCTTGGAGAAGTCAGTGTAGACCACATTCACATCATAATGACTATTGAACGAATTTGCAACGTAGTTTACTATTTCCACCAAGTTGGTGGTCGTAGATTTGCGCTTGCAAAAGCCATGTTGATTCTACACATCCATCCTGCGTCTACCTCGCATTCGCCATTAGGAGTACCTGAGCCATCCAGCCATAACCTCCCTCCCTTGCGGGACGACGAGAATTTATCCGGCTTAAAGCCGGAATGGTGTTCTCCGCCGGGATGCCTCTCTTTGGATCCCCACCTTGGGATGCGACTCTAGCTGGTCGACCACGAACCCCCTCGAGTCCAACGCCTAGATGGGTAGGGACCATGGTCCCCTGGGCACGCCCATCCCCGAGGTACACTATTCGCTAAAGTTTTCTCTATAGCAGGTGTGATCCTCCTTTGGCCACCTTTCGGAAGACCTAACGAATTCGAATGCCTCCGCAGGATCGTTATGCCTGTTTACTACTCGTCGGCTTAAAGCAGACTCGTAGCGCTACCGTTCACATAGGTTTGGCCTCCGTCCATTTACTAAGCAGCAATTTGATTCGGGCCGTGTGGTCATCAATCCACAAACCAGCTAGGTATAGGCGCAAAGGGCATTCTCCCTAACTGGCCCCTTCGAGGCTTGGGTTCTGCGAAGCCGCCAACTCCGAGACTGGACACGTACGCTTATATGTGGTTTCTCCCCTACGAGGAAGCACTGCGTCGTGTAAGCTTGTATAGCTGACTTTTTGAAGGAATAGGGAAAAAGTCAAGCTATGCTGTGTCACCCATACATGACGAGCTCGGGAGCTCGGGACCGTCAACTCCCGAAGGTCTATTGTACAGATCCACGCCATGGCGTATCAACCATACCAGGGGCCTCCCTGCGCTGCTCGGGTCCGTGGTGTCGCAACGCACCAAATATGTGTGTCACATGAACACACTCCCCCTGCGGGATGTTGATTCTACACAATCAGATGTCCAAAGTAAGTACTAATGTAATTAAATACTATGCGCTCAAAGATCAGCCTCCATGTTTAAAAATGCTATTAGCCAGGCGGGAGAGTTTTGGCCTGGTGTTAAGCTGGAAGTCGTGACCAAGAACAAAATTCCATCGCGATCTAGGGCTGGTGTATGGCTGTAATGATTTGTGTCCGACAAGGACCAAATTTTGCAGATGATCCGTACATGTAATGTAGACATTCCAACCGACGACTAGCGAATTGTCAAGTTGGAGGAGCCGGTGGACAATCGCAGTTGTGCGGTTCTACTCATCAAGGAGTCACTGGCCCCGTTAAGCAAGTCAGGTGGAGCTGTTAGGTTCGGCTTCATCAAATTGAAACTTCGACAGGTTGGCTCTTGCAGAGTCAAGGTCGACAGATCAAGCCGCGGATGATGACCGCTTATCGCTCTGCTTGGATTTGGCAGCTCTGGATACAACCTCTCAGCCGTCTCCGATGCTAGAAACCCTCGGATCCGACACGGATGAGATGGCGGACGTCACTGTGGTTGAGAGGGAGGTTTCTCCAAATTAATCTTCACCACTCATAAACAGCTTCGGCTGCTCTTATTCTTCTTTTATCACATACAGAAGAAGATATTGTTTTGGTTCAGTAACCCTGGGTGAGAGATGGTCTGAGGTGTCGTGATTATATCATTTTCTGCATTACAGGACGGGATAGACCACGATCCTGCATTCTTGTTAGGAAGACGGTCAAGGCTTTCTTACTACCGAACTTCAGTGACAGTGACTGCGTTTTAGTCTGCTTAGAACTGGGATAGGGTGTATTGGGTCGCATCGGCATACATGCCTCATGATGGCGATTACTTACCTGCCTCTAATTTAAAAGAAGCAAAGGCGTCGTGAACTGATCTGATTCTAGAATGCGACTCTAATGCGCACCATATCATTTGGAGTAGCTCTGACACCAATGAGCGGAGCGAACTGCTTTTCGAATATATTATGGGAAGCAATCTTGTAGGCTGTGAGCCGACTTTCATAACAATGAACAGGCCAGAAGTCTTGGACATCACTCTAGCATCAAAGAATGTCATGTCTTGCTGAACGTTCTGATGCATTTCCTCACATTGTGAATCACAGAAGGACAGTCTGGCCCCGATTTCGTATTGCCCTTACCGGCATTACCGAGTCTGCCCCACAGCGAGCAACGGATGAATGATATGGTAAATATTTTTACGGCATCTATTGAGGCAGCGATATCTGAGTCGTGCCCTGCCATCTCATATTCTGCTAAGAGGAAACCGTCATGGTGGAGCCCCAAGATTTCCGAATTGAGATGAGTGAGCAGGATAATCTTCAATAAGGCTAGGATGGAGTCGGATTGGATCTCTAAAAAAAAAAAGCATCTTAGTTCCTTCAAAAAAGAAATAAGTGCGTCTAAACGCAATGCGTGGCAAAGCTTTTGCGAAAATATCGAAGCATCATCTGAATGATGAAATCCAATCCATCTATGCCCAGTTTACTTCAAACGGAAGACGGATCGTGGACGTCGCACTGAGACGATTGAGTGTCTGCTTGACTTTCATTTCTCGGGCATTTCACCTGAATCCCTTTGAGTCACACAGCGCCGTTTAATTTTCGATTCGATCTTATCTCGGGAGAAGATGTTATGGCTATATCTAGCTTTAAACCGTTTAAATCTGCGGGACCTGATGGCATTATCCCTGCAGACGTGCAGCATATTACCTATCCATGGATAGAGAGCATACCAACGGTATGTTTCTGTTTAGCTTATACATAGGTAGCATTTTATATTTCGGGATTGTACAACTAGTGTTGCAATCTGGGAATATTTTGAAAAACATTGTAAGCTATTTTCGATTATTCTCTAATCCCGAAATATAAAAGGTACCCCTCTTTTCCTCGCGTATGGAGAGAGCACCTCTCTTAAGTTAAGTTTATTCCAAAAACGATCAGCAGCTCGCACGACCTAAGGACCTAAGGCCCATTAGTCTCTTTTCAACTATGCTCATACTCATACTTGAACGACTTGTTGATACACATCTACGAATAACTATTCTGCCACATCTCCTTTCAACAACTCAACATGCCTACTGGAAAGGGAGGTCTGTGGATACGGCTCTGCACTCTCTAATCAGATACATTGGAAAATCTTTCCATCAGCTATATGGCTGTGTTCCTAGCCATTGAAGGTCCCTTCAATAAAATTAATCCTAGGGCGATTACCGACGCACTTCGGAGCCTAAACTAGGTTGATCCTATCACGGCTTGATGAGGCCCGATCAACCATATTATTATCACTAGACAAGAAACACATTGGTAGGGTGCTCGGTGCTATAACGGGGCACTGTCCTATTGAAGAGCACGCGAGGAGGCTCCGCATTCCCCATAACAACTACTGCAGAAGTTGTGGTGACGAAGAAGAGGAAGAAAGCGTACGTTACTTTCTCTGTCAATGTCCGGCCCTGGCCGAGATACGGAGACGTACTCTTGGTTTTGTTTTTTTCTATGATATGGACGATCTTCGGGATGTGAACCCAATATTGCTCAATTAGTACATTGCCAGAACTTGCTGGTTTTAAGAATGACATAGCAGGTACTTTTCTTTCACATGGGGGATCACAATGCACCATTGTGATCCCCCTAAGTGCGCTAGATGTCAATCTACACTCTAAAAAATGTTACTCCAATAATAGAGGGAAACTTTTTTTCCTTCTATTATAGTAGTAAATTTACACCATGATATGAACTAGAGTAATTTTACACTTTACGATGTAAATATTAACCACAAAATTACTTACATAAATAAGTAAACTTACTCTTAGAATTATGTAAATTTAAATCAGAAATAAGCAAATTTGCACTGGAACAAATGTAAATTTACACCGACGAATATGTAAATTTACATCTGGGTTTATGTAATTAATTGATAATATTTACGGCAGCCGGTTCTTCGATTTAAATCGTCCTAGAGCTAGCCGTTATTCCAACGGCCAAAAGCTGCCACACCCCCTTCGGTTCAACAGCAAAAAAACGCTATAACAACAGAATAATACGATGCTCACACGAACGCACTTCGGACGGAACAGACTAACTGCACACAGAACAAGCCACTTGACAGATACAGGAAAATGCAATAATTCACAAAAGTATTGTAGCACACTCAGTTTTACACAAATGTAGGTGTAATTTTCACACCAAAATCGCAATATTACATGAAAATTACACAAAAATAAAGTAATGGCACATCTTCACACCAAATGTGGTGTAAAATTACACCAAAATAGAGAAATATTAAAAAATCTGTGTAATATTACACTATTTTGTGGGTTTACTGGGAATTTGGCTGAAAAATAAACGTTTACTGTAATTTTGCGAGAAAAAAGGTGTAAAATTCAACGAATTTTCGATGTAAAATTTAACCTTGTTTTTACAGTGTAGTGGCCTCTGCACCTAACTTAACCTATACGCTCAAATACTTTGGAACAGGATGATAAATGTGAGATAGGCCTATAGACAGACCAAAGGCAAGGGTCATCCTTTTTGGGAATTGGAACGACTTAAGAAGTCTTCCATTGATGGGAAAATAGTCCTTCTTGGCTTGGACACTCTTATTAAAAAGAATGGCAAGAGGAATCGTACTATGTGTTTTTCTTTAAAAAGTTTGGAATCCCGTCAGGCCCTGAGGAAGAGTTTACACTAAGCGCTATAACACAATCATTATGTTCGGCAACTGTGGAAGAAATTAAGGAACATTCAATATTGATACGTAGAGCAATCAGAACTCCTGCCAAGGACATCAAGGTTACGATCGCATCGAAAGATTTGATAATCATCTAAAATCTCCCTACTACTGATATTAGTGTTAAGCCAAGTTTCAGATAAGCGTATGACGTCATAAGATGCCGTGATAGCAGACGAGTTGAGGGCTTCGAGTTTGGTTCTAATACCACATACATTTGAATAATAAATTGTTCAATTAAAAGTTATTTCTGATTGTTTGATGTCCGCCGACGCGGAACATTTCGTTTCCTAATGTCTTTTAGTATGTAGAATTCCAGGTTGCCAGAACGAGAGTTCGCATTTCTTTTGAAGATCGGCAGGAGACAATCCTGTTTGAAACATTGTCCTTAGATAACTTTCTTCAGGTAAAGAAAGCACGACTCAAATCTCAAGTTTGTTGGTGCCGTAAAGCTTGACGTCCACCTCTGTGGTGTTGTACTCAGGCCTAGATATGAATAGCTGCTTAGGCGGAATGCAAACTCTAATAGTCCGAGCCGTGATGGTAAAAAACCGGGGTTTTCGAACTGTCGGAAATTAACCATCTTAAAAGTTGCGTTTAGTTACGGTGATATCGAAACGGTTGGTCAGCCGAAGCAAAACTTGACCAGTATAGCGTAATTAGACGTAATTAGACGCAAAAATTAGAGGTGTTCGGGGGTATGGGTAACTGTCGGATCGAACCTATTTTATTCGATAGAGGACCTCTCCGTGAGTCTAAAAACATTGGTCAGCCGAGCGGCAACCTGACCGAAGGGTTCGGCCAACCAGTTTAAAGGTGCAAATTTTTTAGGTGCGATGGGGGTTTCGGAACTGTCGGATCAAACCTATTCTATTCGATAAAGGACCGCCCCCTGATGCAAAAAATACTGGTCAGCCGAGCGGCAACCTGACCGAAGGGTACGGCCAACCAGTTCGAAATTATCAATTCTGACGGGTCGATGGGGTTTCAGAACTGTCGGATCAAACCTATTCTATTCGATAGAGAGTCACTCCCTGATGCTAAAAACATTGGTCAGCCGAACCGCAACCTGACCGAAGGGTTCGGCCAACCAGTTCGAAATTACCAATTTTAACGGGTCGATGGGGTTTCAAAACTGTCGGATCAAACCTATTCTATTCGATAGAGGGTCACTCCCTGATGATAAAAACACTGGTCAGCCGAACCGCAACCTGACCGAAGGGTTCGGCCAACCAGTTTGAAAGTAACAATTTTGACGGGTCGATGGGGTTTCAGAACTGTCGGATCAAACCTATTCTATTCGATAGAGGGTCACTCCCTGATACTAAAAACACTGGTCAGCCGAACCGCAACCTGACCGAAGGGTTCGGCCAACCAGTTCGAAAGTACCAATTTTGACGGGTCGATGGGGTTTCAGAACTGTCGGATCAAACCTATTCTATTCGATAGAGGGTCACTCCCTGGTGCTAAAAACACTGGTCAGCCGAACGGCAACCTGACCGAAGGGTTCGGCCAACCAGTTTGAAAGTACCAATTTTGACGGGTTGATGGGGTATCGGAACTGTCGGATCGAACCTATTCTATTCGATAAAGGACCGCCCCCTGATGCTAAAAACACTGGTCAGCCGAACCGCAACTTGACCGAAGGGTTCGGCCAACCAGTTTGAAAGTACCAATTTTGACGGGTCGATGGGGTTTCAGAACTGTCGGATCGAACCTATTCTATTCGATAGAGGGTCACTCCCTGATGATAAAAACACTGGTCAGCCGAACCGCAACCTGACCGAAGGGCTCGGCCAACCAGTTTTAAGGTGCTCATTTTCAGGTCCAATACATATTTTCATATAGCTTATAGTGTCGTTACTACGTGATTTCAGATTGCAAAGTGTGGTGGAGAAAATTTGTTTATTTCTTATTTTTTTAGGGTGCTGAGCTCGAAACAAGAGCTTCTCACCAAAATTTCATTGCGGAACAGGGTCAAAACACATAATATACAAGAAAAATGCAACTTTTGCGAGCAAAAATGAAAAACCGTTCATAATATGGAACTACGTTAAAAATGGCAAATTTAAATATCAATTGTAGTAATATCGCTCGACGGATTTATAATATTTATGTCTCTTTGGACGTGCAATTATGTGCTCTCTAACATATTTATGGAAAGTTTTTCATAGAAATAAATAGTTTCAGAGTTAGGAGCCAAATAACGGAAAAACAGCGAACATTTCAGGGTTTTTCTTGATTTTGACCCTGTTTCGCGCAACGAAAATTTGGTGGCAAGCTCCGGATTCGCGCTCCGTACCCTAAAAAAAACATAAGAAACAAAAAAACTGTCTCCAACACATTTTGCAATCTGATGTACTAGACTTATCACGTAGAAAATTCACTATTAGTAAAATTTTAAATATAAATAGAATGGAAGTAGGAGCGGCCCAATGTATGTATTTTAAATGGACGACCGCAAAGGGTTTTGCTGCCCACATGACGTCACCCATTTAAAATGCATTGTGCTGTTTTCCTCGGTAACATTCATCGCATCCCGTCTGTATCAACCAAATATTAACTTTTCCCAAAACCGGATTCTACTCCCTCTCGTACGTACTACATTGCTACAAGCTCATTCATAAATTGCCACACAGCACACACACAGTCATAATCCTTGCAAACATGCGCACACGCAATAAAAAGTGAGAAATATCATCAAAACAAAAAACAAATGTATTTTCTGAAATCGCTCGGTTCATCAATTGAGTCGTTTATGACTCTTTATGACTGTCGCTAAAAGAGGTCAGTTACTCAAAAATATTTATCCTTAATCTAAGCTTAAAGGGCGGCCAAATCTTGACGTGGGGCTATCCTGCCACATTGATGACGATGAAACTTAAATCATTCTTGAAGCGTGGCTGTTCACACTAGCTGTAGAATGCTGTAAGAGAAAACAAAGATAAAATGTATGAGCAATGTACGATGAATCGGCCGCGCCGGTATGCATAAACATTTTTTGTAAAATTTTCACTCTCCTCTCACCCCAACTCCGCACGTACATCATCGGGGTCATTGCGTCGCCGAGACTGAAAATATATTGCATCGCAAAAGGTGTGAGTAGTGAGTGCGTATTGATGTATTTACTATATGTACATATGTATATTTACTTGTGTGAATAACCCAATTTGTAGAATGAGGAAAATGAAATGCGTTTCTTTTTGTCTCAGACCTCAGGTGCAAATTTGCGCCTTTCCTCGCAATTCTGATACACATTATCGAAAATTACTTGATTGAAAATGCCCCAAAACGATAGTCGGCCTCCTGAAAAGTAGGGCTAAAGGGGTGACAGAAGACTTAAGAGTTGTTGATAGTTGCAGCATGTTGAAATTTTTCGAAGTTTTTATGGAAAACTTGTAGTGCGTCTACAAAATTAACGCAAGTTCCATTATGCTAAATCATATTGGCGATTCCTTCTGAACGGGATGTCATTCAGAACACCATATTTCAAAAGGAAGACAAAAACCTTGAAAAGAACGGTCAGCAGACGAACCTGAAGTGATGCAAAAAGTGGGATTTTGCGAAAAACAACAATGATTTCTCGTGGCAATTTTGCAAAAAAAAACTGTTTGGCGACAAATTTGTACGATGTTTAATGTGCGCTAATTTGATATACTTCCCGTAGTCTTGCCTTAAGTCGGTAAAAAGTTCAAGAGCTTAAACCAAGTTGCCGAATATTATTTCCCACATAAGTATAAAGTCAAATATTGTGGAAAATTGGGAGGGGGTGGCGGTTTTTTATTTCGTGAATTTATAAGAATTGGTTCGGAGGAAAACACACTAAAAGCACACTGTCGAGAGTTGAGAGCTAACGTGGCGAGAGCGGGTTAAATTGTCGCATTTTTGTGCTTATCAGGTCCATTTCCGCTATATTTTCGAAACCGCGAACTGTACAAAAAAATTGTCTGAGCAAAAATGAAAGCTTACAAAAGTTCCTATAAAACTCATCTTACAAGCATATGTCGAATTCTTAACTTGTATCAACATATTGCTAATTTAAAAATCAAAAGTTTCATATTGAGAACATCAACACAGCATAGTCGGCATATCTATAGATTGGCTTTATGCATGTACGCTATATGGATGCTCTGTGAAATTATATATGAAATGAGAGATTAAAACGTGTAGGGATTGAATAATAATAAACAATAGCCTAAATTTCTATATCTTTATAATAATGCTACTCTTAAAACTTAAAATTTTAAAATTGTATACAGTGTGTCTCACGACTCATGGTACATACTATACCTAATGGATGATAGTACAGCTCATTTGGGTAGAATTTATGTTCTAGATGACCTCTCTATTTTTAACCGTTATAAAATTTTAGCATCTTTTGTAAATAGTGTCAAAAAGCTCGACTTGACGAGAAAAATTACTTTTTGCCACACTCTCAAATATTTAATCCGAGATTTGACTTCAATTTCTGAAAGTGCACAAACTTCAACATTAAATAACTCAATAACTCTCAAATAAATCATTTAAATAGCTTCCCAGATACTATCGTTCAAACTTTAAAGAAATTCGAAAATCGGTTTTTCGTTGAAAATACTAATTGTAAAATCGTAACGGTGCTTTGAACTCATAAATGTGCAAAGTTGACAAAAGTTGCCTCATTATGTTAGCTTTCGAACGACATATTAAAATTAGGGTCTTAGGATTTGAAAAATTACAAATCTTACGTGTTAAGGAGAAAAAACGTGATCCTAAGAAAAAAACCAAGGTAAAAGCTTCCTCAAGATTTTTTTTATTAAAAAAAAGAAAAAAGAAAGAAAAAGTAAAATTATCAATAATACGAGCTTATACTTCAAGTCCTCCCTCGTCATAGTGTCCTTCTCCATATCGGCATCTTTTCCACATTTTCCTTTTTTCTCGCAAATTGTTGCAGGCCGTTTCAATTGTTTCTAGCAGGCCATGCGAAACGGCTTGCAACAATTTGCAAGCAAAAAAGAGAAAAGGCTGCCAGAGCAGTCTCTTCTGTAGGTAAAAGGTGTCGATATCGAGGGGGACACTTCGACCAGTACTTGTATTTTAAGTTCTTATTGTTAATAATTTTACTGTTTCGTTCTTTTTTCGTTTTTTATAAATAAAAAATCTTGTTTACTAAACAAAACAATAAAAATTGAGGAAATGTTTACCTTGGTTTTCTCTTAGGATCACGTTTTTTCTCCTTAACACGTAAGATTTGTAATTTTTCAAATCCTAAGACCCTAATTTTAATATGTCGTTCGAAAGCTAACATAATGAGGCAACTTTTGTCAACTTTGCACATTTGTGAGTTCAAAGCACCGTTACGATTTTACAATTAGTATTTTCAACGAAAAACCGATTTTCGAATTTCTTTAAAGTTTGAACGATAGTATCTGGGAAGCTATTTAAATGATTTATTTGAGAGTTATTGAGTTATTTAATGTTGAAGTTTGTGCACTTTCAGAAATTGAAGTCAAATCTCGGATTAAATATTTGAGAGTGTGGCAAAAAGTAATTTTTCTCGTCAAGTCGAGCTTTTTGACACTATTTACAAAAGATGCTAAAATTTTATAACGGTTAAAAATAGAGAGGTCATCTAGAACATAAATTCTACCCAAATGAGCTGTACTATCATCCATTAGGTATAGTATGTACCATGAGTCGTGAGACACACTGTATACAATTTTAAAATTTTAAGTTTTAAGAGTAGCATTATTATAAAGATATAGAAATTTAGGCTATTGTTTATTATTATTCAATCCCTACACGTTTTAATCTCTCATTTCATATATAATTTCACAGAGCATCCATATAGCGTACATGCATAAAGCCAATCTATAGATATGCCGACTATGCTGTGTTGATGTTCTCAATATGAAACTTTTGATTTTTAAATTAGCAATATGTTGATACAAGTTAAGAATTCGACATATGCTTGTAAGATGAGTTTTATAGGAACTTTTGTAAGCTTTCATTTTTGCTCAGACAATTTTTTTGTACAGTTCGCGGTTTCGAAAATATAGCGGAAATGGACCTGATAAGCACAAAAATGCGACAATTTAACCCGCTCTCGCCACGTTAGCTCTCAACTCTCGACAGTGTGCTTTTAGTGTGTTTTCCTCCGAACCAATTCTTATAAATTCACGAAATAAAAAACCGCCACCCCCTCCCAATTTTCCACAATATTTGACTTTATACTTATGTGGGAAATAATATTCGGCAACTTGGTTTAAGCTCTTGAACTTTTTACCGACTTAAGGCAAGACTACGGGAAGTATATCAAATTAGCGCACATTAAACATCGTACAAATTTGTCGCCAAACAGTTTTTTTTTGCAAAATTGCCACGAGAAATCATTGTTGTTTTTCGCAAAATCCCACTTTTTGCATCACTTCAGGTTCGTCTGCTGACCGTTCTTTTCAAGGTTTTTGTCTTCCTTTTGAAATATGGTGTTCTGAATGACATCCCGTTCAGAAGGAATCGCCAATATGATTTAGCATAATGGAACTTGCGTTAATTTTGTAGACGCACTACAAGTTTTCCATAAAAACTTCGAAAAATTTCAACATGCTGCAACTATCAACAACTCTTAAGTCTTCTGTCACCCCTTTAGCCCTACTTTTCAGGAGGCCGACTATCGTTTTGGGGCATTTTCAATCAAGTAATTTTCGATAATGTGTATCAGAATTGCGAGGAAAGGCGCAAATTTGCACCTGAGGTCTGAGACAAAAAGAAACGCATTTCATTTTCCTCATTCTACAAATTGGGTTATTCACACAAGTAAATATACATATGTACATATAGTAAATACATCAATACGCACTCACTACTCACACCTTTTGCGATGCAATATATTTTCAGTCTCGGCGACGCAATGACCCCGATGATGTACGTGCGGAGTTGGGGTGAGAGGAGAGTGAAAATTTTACAAAAAATGTTTATGCATACCGGCGCGGCCGATTCATCGTACATTGCTCATACATTTTATCTTTGTTTTCTCTTACAGCATTCTACAGCTAGTGTGAACAGCCACGCTTCAAGAATGATTTAAGTTTCATCGTCATCAATGTGGCAGGATAGCCCCACGTCAAGATTTGGCCGCCCTTTAAGCTTAGATTAAGGATAAATATTTTTGAGTAACTGACCTCTTTTAGCGACAGTCATAAAGAGTCATAAACGACTCAATTGATGAACCGAGCGATTTCAGAAAATACATTTGTTTTTTGTTTTGATGATATTTCTCACTTTTTATTGCGTGTGCGCATGTTTGCAAGGATTATGACTGCGTGTGTGCTGTGTGGCAATTTATGAATGAGCTTGTAGCAATGTAGTACGTACGAGAGGGAGTAGAATCCGGTTTTGGGAAAAGTTAATATTTGGTTGATACAGACGGGATGCGATGAATGTTACCGAGGAAAACAGCACAATGCATTTTAAATGGGTGTGGGCAGCAAAAACCTTTGCTGTCGTCCATTTAAATTCAAAAATTCAAATTTTATATTTAAAATACATACATTGGGCCGCTCCTGCTTCCATTCTATTTATATTTAAAATTTTACTAATAGTGAATTTTCTACGTGATAAGTCTAGTACATCAGATTGCAAAATGTGTTGGAGACAGTTTTTTTGTTTCTTATGTTTTTTTAGGGTACGGAGCGCGAATCCGGAGCTTGCCACCAAATTTTCGTTGCGCGAAACAGGGTCAAAATCCCGAAAAACCCTGAAATGTTTGCTGTTTTTCCGTTATTTGGCTCCTAACTCTGAAACTATTTATTTCTATGAAAAACTTTCCATAAATATGTTAGAGAGCACATAATTGCACGTCCAAAGAGACATAAATATTATAAATCCGTTGAGCGATATTACTACAATTGATATTTAAATTTGCCATGTTTAACGTAGTTCCATATTATGAACGGTTTTTCATTTTTGCTCGCAAAAGTTGCATTTTTCTTGTATATTATGTGTTTTGGGTTTTGACCCTGTTCCACAATGAAATTTTGGTGAGAAGCTCTTGTTTCGAGCTCAGCACCCTAAAAAAATAAGAAATAAACAAATTTTCTCCACCACACTTTGCAATCTGAAATCACGTAGTAACGACACTATAAGCTATATGAAAATATGTATTGGACCTGAAAATGAGCACCTTAAAACTGGTTGGCCGAGCCCTTCGGTCAGGTTGCGGTTCGGCTGACCAGTGTTTTTATCATCAGGGAGTGACCCTCTATCGAATAGAATAGGTTCGATCCGACAGTTCTGAAACCCCATCGACCCGTCAAAATTGGTACTTTCAAACTGGTTGGCCGAACCCTTCGGTCAAGTTGCGGTTCGGCTGACCAGTGTTTTTAGCATCAGGGGGCGGTCCTTTATCGAATAGAATAGGTTCGATCCGACAGTTCCGATACCCCATCGACCCGTCAAAATTGGTACTTTCAAACTGGTTGGCCGAACCCTTCGGTCAGGTTGCCGTTCGGCTGACCAGTGTTTTTAGCACCAGGGAGTGACCCTCTATCGAATAGAATAGGTTTGATCCGACAGTTCTGAAACCCCATCGACCAGTCAAAATTGGTACTTTCGAACTGGTTGGCCGAATCCTTCGGTCAGGTTGCGGTTCGGCTGACCAGTGTTTTTAGTATCAGGGAGTGACCCTCTATCGAATAGAATAGGTTTGATTCGACAGTTCTGAAACCCCATCGACCCGTCAAAATTGTTACTTTCAAACTGGTTGGCCGAACCCTTCGGTCAGGTTGCGGTTCGGCTGACCAGTGTTTTTATCATCAGGGAGTGACCCTCTATCGAATAGAATAGGTTTGATCCGACAGTTCTGAAACCCCATCGACCCGATAAAATTGGTAATTTCGAACTGGTTGGCCGAACCCTTCGGTCAGGTTGCGGTTCGGCTGACCAATGTTTTTAGCATCAGGGAGTGACCCTCTATCGAATAGAATAGGTTTGATCCGACAGTTCTGAAACCCCATCGACCCGTCAGAATTGATAATTTCTAACTGGTTGGCCGTACCCTTCGGTCAGGTTGCCGCTCGGCTGACCAGTATTTTTTGCATCAGGGGGCGGTCCTTTATCGAATAGAATAGGTTTGATCCGACAGTTCCGAAACCCCCATCGCACCTAAAAAATTTGCACCTTTAAACTGGTTGGCCGAACCCTTCGGTCAGGTTGCCGCTCGGCTGACCAATGTTTTTAGACTCACGGAGAGGTCCTCTATCGAATAAAATAGGTTCGATCCGACAGTTACCCATACCCCCGAACACCTCTAATTTTTGCGTCTAATTACGTCTAATTACGCTATACTGGTCAAGTTTTGCTTCGGCTGACCAACCGTTTCGATATCACCGTAACTAAACGCAACTTTTAAGATGGTTAATTTCCGACAGTTCGAAAACCCCGGTTTTTTACCATCACGGCTCGGACTATAAGGCTTCATTCAAACGACGAGCCGTACGGCTCGCAAGCTCTAGCCATACAAATGCATTGGCTTATATGGGAAGCTCACGACGAGCGAGAGCCGTGCCACTATCAAACCACCACGAGCGAGACGTGTTTTCACATATCGTGCACCACAACCCGCAAATTTATGGCTCGCGAGCCGTGTTTTGACAGTGGCACGGCTCTCGCTTGCTCTCGCTCGTCATGAGCTTTCCATGTAACCCAATGCATTTGTATGTCTGGAGCTTGGGAGCCGTTTTCGCGTCGTTTGAATGAATCCCAAGAGTGCCAGGAATCGCCGATGATGATTGCGCGACGACAGGCTCATTTGTAGGCATCGCACAAGCCTGTACGGAGACCGGTTGATATGCAATCGCCGATGAATACGGTGTGGCGACAGGCTGAACTGTGAGCGGCGATTAAAGTGGAAAGTTGCTAACAGTAGGTTTTGGCATTAATTGAATTAGGCAACGCGTTGATAAACTTGTTAAACCACAAGACTCACCAAAATTAGAGTCCGTTTGAGGGGCATCGAGGCAGGAAAACCTTTTCTTGTACGTTGACGGGTGGCGACACCATGTTGGACAAGTGAACAACAAATTGTACGACAACTCGATTCGACATAATCGAGTCGTCTTTGATTCGTGGAGATTTTTATCAACTTAAGTGAGTCCTCCATTGCGCGATATAATGCTTCTTCTCAAGCGCATCCGGCTCTATCATAATAAACCTTACGAGTTTCATGGGCATCCACACTAAACGACAAGTTAGCCAAATTCTGAGCATTCTGATTTCTTTTTACGCGGAGCCGACTTGCTGAGATGCAGAAAAGTTGCACAATTTGTCTCTTAGTGTAAACAGTCGTCCAACCTGAATAATTTGGATTGAAAAAGATGGTTGGTTTAGGAGGGCCAAGCTATTCTTTAATGTAGACGCTCATTTATTTTCTACATGTGTTAACCAGTCCTAAAAATGGTTAATACATGCTCACTGAAAGATTACATCATCAATGTGGCCGCCTAAATCGTTGACCCCCAATTGTCGCGGTTACGTGACCTTGTCCACCAGTTTCGGAAGCCCAGCAGCTGGTGGGTGTCTTCACACACAGAGTTCTCCCAGCGATCTCTCTGAAAGATTGTTTAATATCAAAACCACACAAAGGAACTTTAAGAAAATCCCTTATACAAAAAACTTCCAACTTTCCGCCATCTTAATATATATTCCCATCACTTTGTCAAACATTTTCAATATTTCCCAGAGCTCATCGAATACTTTTACCACATACACATAATACAAAAAAAAATGTGAGACAAAAAAAAACGCTTCCAACCAGATGACACATTGTTCAGGACGACGAAAACTTGTCGCCATTTAATGAAAATGTTAAAGGTCCGTTTTTTTTCATACCAGCGTTGAACCATATTATTAGTATTACACACATACTTTTGTGCTCGTGTCTTATTCACATTCTTGGCCCACTGTCTCGCGTCGTGGAAATATTCACACAACGAAAACGGAAGAGGAATGCGAAGCAAGTTGCCTGGTAACATTTAAATTGAAAATTGGGTCCAGACATGAAAGGATATAACAAAAAAAAAAACAGACGAACAATATGTATCAAGTCCTCGAAGAGACTTTTACGCAATAAATAGACTCAACGCGACGCGGATTTTGCATAAATGTATGGTCATCCTTTTTTTGCTCGAACATTTTTCATTTATGTCAAGCAACTTGCTCCGTTATGTATCATTTATCACAGAGTGGCGAATCGTCGCCGTTGAGGATAATTAAATACTGTTTTGTATATTCCCGGCACGCATTTCAACCTCTCACTCAACAAACATCTTGCTAGTCCTTCTTAATTGACGAAACGATATTTTGCTATTGTGAGTAAATTAAAAGAAATGTGGGATGTCGCCGAGTCGTAATAATTTAATTTACTGCAGTTTGTTAGAATTATTTTGCATAAAATTTCACAAATACTGACTTACGTAAAGGATCGTTAGATATAGAGAAAAGGGAATGAAAATGGTCTTTGTAGCCGATAGATTTAATGGTCAAGAGTATTATTTTGTGGAGTTCTCTTAGTGAAAACAATGGGTCAATAATTTAGATTTGTTCCTTATTCTTGAATATTTTAATACGATTCAATGATACACAAATTATCATACCTATTTAGCACACGCTGTCCGAATGGTCCAGGTTTGTACGCTTGCGATGCTGGCGTGTAGAGCGATTCGACTCTTATTCCTCAGTTCCAGTTGTGGATGCTTCGATGCCAAGACTAGAATGTTGGTTACTAACGTCGATTCATTCATATTCAAACACACTTGTGTGCATTCGATGCTGACGGGCAGAGCGATTTGAGTCTTATTCCTGAGTACCAGTACTGGATGCTTTGATGCCAAAACTAGAATGATATATGCTGTTCACTCGTTGTTTAGCCTGCCTTTTTATACTGTATGAACCTGGTGACTGGAGATGTCGTAGGCTATTGATCGTTACGCTTGCACCGTGTGTGCTAGTCGGATGTTGTTTACGTGTGTATGTTGTGTGCGGTCGCGGGGTTGTTGTTCTAGCGAAAGACCGTTAGTAACCTGATTTGGTGAAAAATGTTGGTGTGTGTTGGGAGTGTTACGTAAAACATTCTGTACACCGAGAAATAAATAAAACTGATCAGACGACAATGGCAATAAGAAGATAAAAAAAGGTAAAGCGATCCTCTCCAAACCTTAAAGACTCATAAATAGCCAGACTATTGTCCGCTATCTTCTTACATGAAGATTTTGTCGTTGGCTGCCCTTAAATTGGGGATTAACTGTCTCACAACACCAGAAAAACTGTTTTCTGGTGCAGCATAAAACACAGAGTCAAAAAGCGCAAAGAAAGAGTGCAAAAATGCTTTCCTTATGAACATTTTTAAAACTTTTGCAAAATCAAAGTGTTGGACAGATTAAAGGATAAAGAAAGGCCCCTCAACGAGCCAAACGCGGTATGCATTTGAGGTAATACTACACTGAGAAAAAAAATCCCATTAAACCAATAGGAATTAGCCATTTTATCCCATTGGATTTAGTCAATGGGAAAATCCCATTATTGGGTTAATAGGATACCATTAATTTAATGTGATGGAACATCATTAAAATAATTAGATCGAACTATTAAATCAATGTGATATTATACTATTAATGTTAAACGATATCCTATTAATGCAATCATGTTATCCTATTGTCCCAATAAAAGGACATCCCATTAAATTAATATGATTTTCCCATTGGAATTATAGTTTATCCTATAATATGGATAATGGGGGACAATATTTTTTTCTTATTAGGACAATAGTTATTTCATATAAATTTTATAGGATGTCCCTTTGAAAATACCGTTACCTCAATAACACGACAGGAGAGATGTTGATTATTCATTTCAGTGAAGAAATGGGTTTAAATAGGAAAAGGTTGAACGTTAGTAAAAACAAGTTGGAATCCAGTGTTCAAAAATGGACCATTATTAAATAAATAAAATAAAAAAAAATCACTACATGTGTGAATTGAACTAATAAACTAGTTAAACAAAATCTTACGCCATTTTAAAATAGTATACGCGGTCTTTTGAAATAAAATTTAGGTGAACAATATTTTTTTCCATCACTGTACATATAAAATTGTATATAAATACACGGGAGTATGAAAATGAAAATCATGATTAAGTCCCGAATTCGCATCTATTTCAAATTTACAAAATAGCGAATTCAGCGAAAATTGCTGTTTTAAAAAATAAATGCGAAATCCACCCATTTGTACTTTTTCCACGAATAAGTTAATTTTTTTTCAAAAAATCAGTTAAGAGAAAATATTTTTCCATCTCAGATTGATTTTTGCATTTGAATTGAATTTTTGCAAAATTTCCAATATTCAGAAATTTTTTATGCGAAATTTCATTTTTTTGCGAAATATCCGTACCTCTAATCATAATGCCTATGTTTTAAAATATTGGTAACTAACTGTAAATCTGAAGCAATCTTATTAGATTATCCCATTAGTCTAAAATGTACGTCCTATTAGAAATTCAATGGTTTATAATCTCATTAAACTAATAGGATAAAACTATTAACTTGTTTAAAATAGCCGAGGCGTAAAGTTAATAGGAGTCCCATTAACAGGTTATGGGATGTTTTTCTCTGGGTGTACAACAGTAGTGTTAATATGGGTGCAACTTAAAGTCCTTGTGCAAAATTATATGCATGAAGGTTGAAAATGGTGAATACAAATTTCGGGGCACTCGACGACACTCACTTACGGCAAGAATATTTTCAGTATTCTGGCTTCTGAACCAGTTTAATAAAATTTATTTATAATAACTGAATCTAACCTGCAACGGACGCAAGTTGCTAGGCTCGGACGTATTTAGGTGATGTTTCGGTTTGCCTCCAGTCAACTATGTGTGGAGGTTGCCAAATAACTTTCCTCACTAATGCGGACGTTTGCATGCATATAAGTACATACTTCTGCATAGTGTCAATTATACTATGCGGCAGGTTGAGTTTGTCAAGGGAAGACAGAAGACTCTTAAAAATTATCAGCGCTCTCTCTAGCAGTTACACCGCCCCGGGCAAGATGACAAATTGCCGCCCCTTAGGTACTGTACCAGGCAGATTGATAGTAGAGAGTATTCGACTCCTATGTACGTCGTTGAAGTATATGAGTAGTTTCCACAACTTCCGTGGACACTGAGCAGCCGAAAAACTTCAATTGCCGGATTTCTTCAGTGGTTTCAACGTTCGTGGCTTATTTTCATAAATGCGTCATCTGAAGAATTATATAGGCGAACCTCGGGAGGTTGGAAAGGGCAGGGCAGAGAGTGACGCTTTTAGCTGAGTTCACAAGTGATGAAAGAGGGTTCAGTGCCATGCAGAACCATAAGAGACTCAACGAAACCCCTTGGAATCGTTTGGGAAGACATGTTGCCTTCAGTTGAAAGAATTGTGCGCCATCCTTTCATAACTTTTGACAAGAAATTTATTAGCACAGAAGCCACCTTATATATGCGAAGGACTTCGATTGGTGTGAGGAAGGATGCTGTCAAAAATGTTGACGTATTCGATGCAGCACGAAAACAGATTTCTCCGTTTCCGTGTAGCTCGTGTTACAACAACCGGGTCTGTTGTGAGTTTTTCTTTGCATCCCCTTGATCCAACTCCACAGCCCTTCTGCTCCTCGATAAGAATACTATTTTCTTCGATGTGGCCATACATCCTGCGAGTAATAACGGCTCTTATTTATTTATGGGGGGGTCGACAAGAATTTTTCCGGCTTTGTGTCAGCAGGGTTTTCTACCGTTGCCTTTTTAGGTAACAAGTAGGTGGCACCAGCTGTGCGGTAAGGTGGAATCTCCTCAGAATTCATAATAAGCCGATTGGTTTGTTGTACAAGCAGACCCGGTTCGGAAAACTTTTGTACCAGAAATTCTGCACCTTATCAAGGCCAGGCCTTTCTTGTTCCGCTTGATGACTTCGCAAATTTTTTTTTTAATTTTTTTTGGTAGATACAATAGACATTGGAAAAAAAACACCTAACTAAATCTAAAAATGTTCTCAATTATCAAAATATGTCTCGTGTTCATATTAAGAGCTTAATAATAACAATTTATTACGTGTCTTAATTTGGGTAAAAATTCAGACAAATTAAGGTCGTGCTCTGTGGCCGTGATCGTTCGGTCGCCACTCTGTGAAATAGACACTCATAGACTCGTCGCAAGTTTATTATTCAGAAGAAGATGATAAGAAATATTCTTATCGTAGAATAATAAACTAACATTGCGACTAGGAAGTGGTATGGCTGACAACCGTATCATACTCCGAATTCAATTGTCTTTGTAACGTTGATGGACTACACACGGTAGTCATCAACGCACCATGCTCCACTAGGAGTTACGGTAATCGAGAGAGAGAGAAATGTGCGTGCTTCCGTATACCCCAAGAGAATATAGAAGCACGAATCGAATGCCGACCATATTATAGCTAGGACAAAGACATCAAAGACGTGAACATATCAAACACTGACTTGCTTCAAACAAGCTAATAAAACTCATTTTCTATTATCATCCCCAAAGTTAGAATCAAGAGGGAAAAATTATATTATGTCCAAAGTATGCGATTTAAATATTCCTTGTGATGTATTGGCGTTGGCGGTTTTTTAGTATTTGTACGCATAAGAGGATAAGGATATCTCACTCTTAGGGGCAGAATACATGGACGAATGAAAAAGCATCTGACAGTCAGTTTGACTTTTTTTATTAACATTAAATTATAAGAGAACCTCGGGCAAACATTTAATTGAAGTTGAAGAATACACAAAATGTCTGTCCTTGATAAATAGTGCCTCCATGTGATAACGAAATTCTTAAGGGACGCAAGGTTACGTCGAAAATTGTAGTCGTCTCATTCTGTTAACTGGTTACATTTTAATCCGATGTCGGGCTTTCGTCGCATTGGCCTCTAGTTGTCGCAGTTACACTTCGTCCTCCAGTTATTGAAAAATATAGCAACTCGTGGCCGTTTTCTGCGATTGATTGCCTCATCGAGCTCTCGGTCGTCCCCGCAATCTGCCTCCGCTCATTCATTGCGCGTTTATCTTCTTCTTGAACACACAATTCATGCCACCCATTGGAATCGTTGTATTTTCACGATTTTTTACACATCATATCATACTTCCTTGTTCAAATTATGTGTATAGATCTCTAGGCAAAAATATTAACTCCTGTGAAATTGTTAGTTTTATCCTAAGGACGATGGTGTTGAAATTTGATGCAGAGCAGATTGATTCTGAATTTCAACTAAACGCCTTTTTCAAAAATAAACACTTGCCATATTACATCAATTTTTCCTGGAATTCATTAATTTTCAATCAATGCATTCTCGTATTATAGTGTCGGCTCGGCTCGTCATCGTTTTTCTTCTAATTTCCGACCAATATCTGGGCTAAAAGGATTTAAAATGACGACACCCGCCCATTTGCAGTACACTTCATTAAATGCTTATTTTTAGCGTCAACATGGTTGACATGGATATCGCAGCAAGCTGAAAGGAACTGACATGATGGCTTAGGGTAGTGGTAAGAGGATGGAGCTGATGGTGGTACTATGGTGCGACAACGACTAACGAATGACAAGTGAAACGTTGATGACATAGAATGTTGTCATAGAGTGATCTGACACCAATTGATTTTACCCATAGGGTGATTTAGCTCTATGCTCCATTTCTTTTTACTTTGGAGCCGTTTTTTTTTGCCACATTCTCTGTTTGCACGCGAATCCTTCTATGTGCATTTATGAAAGAGTGAAGGCGATGAACAGGAATCTAGCAAAGTGTTTAGTAGAGTCAAGCGATGATTGAATCGCACATACTTGTGTTTTATAGAAGTATGTACACTCTATTAAATTTTTACTCTTATAATAGAAGGAAACTTTGTTTCCTTCTATTATAATAGTGAAATTACTCTGCAATCTAAATTTGCAAATCAAGTGTAATTTTACATAAAAAATGTGTAAAAAAGTACTCTAATATATAAGCAAATTTACACCGTGCTATGTGTAAAAACACTCCGTAATAATAGGAATATAATGCGATTTCACTCTTTTTTCGTTGTAAAGATTTAAGTGGCGAACCTTTGCAAATAATATAGTTATCAATAAAACTATTTAAGGATATATAAAATAAAAACAAGTATCGGTCGAGTTTTGCTGATCAGTTTTTCGTATACATGGGAGGTTGCAAATTGTTCTTTTTTTTTTGCGATCTGTACACTTGTTCTTCTTCTCAGTACCTTAACTCAGCCGTTTATAGGCAATTTCGAGTCAACGTTACATTGCATATCATTTCGGAGTGCAATGTTGCAAGCACTAAATATTTCCTATCCGCACATGTACGGAAATTTTGGACCACGCCGAGATTCGATCTCGGGACCTCTAGATTACTAGCATCGTAGAGTGCGACTCAAGCAAGTGAGCCACAGAGCGTGTACACATGAGTTCTAAATGCAGAGAATTTTTGGAAAAATGTGGTACACTGTGCTAAGTCCAGCCGATTGAAGTATGACAACTGGAGAGCACGCTACAAAAAATGAGTAAAACTTCAACTGCACGTTGTAAAAATGCACCAGAAAATCTGAATTATACAGAAGTGTAGCGTAAAAATACATTTCACACCGATTTTGGTGTAATTTTTTTATTTTACACAGAAATTGTTGAAAAATGCACTCTGTATGTGATTATAAGCGGGAAAAAGTGTAAAATTACCGCATTTTCAGCGGAAATTTAAATTCACTTTTTAGAGTGTATGTATCTCCATCCGAGCAGTAATAGGCGCCGGATAGGGTTGAAATGATTCAAAGAGATGACTGACTAGGACTCTACTAATCTGCAGGATGCATTACAGCGTGTCGTGATAAAAAGAGCTTTTATAGAAATCCATTTATTTTCCATCATGCCGTCGATGTCTTTGTCAGTTTACTGGCTACATAGTGTTTCTTAACAATTAACTGAATCAGCAAGCACAAGCAGCAACTACTCCATTAATATAAAAACGTTATTTTCCCCAAGTAATAGATTTGTCTAAAAAAAACAGAAATGTAGCATAATTTGATATCTTTTTTGTCAAGATTCAGCAAATTTCTACACTTTATTACAAAGCAAATATAATGCTCTGCCACACTCCCATAAACTCGAAAAACGTGTGTATATCACACGCGCCCATATCTATAATATAAAACGTATAAAACTCCACACACAAAAAGGATATAGCATCCTACTTTGGATTTAGTTCTTCATATCAGCAGAGGGATATCATTTCGACATTATTCAGCACACATGTCCATAAATGTGTACATCGTCCATATGTGTTGTGTGATAATGCGAACTCTATGCACAGTCATACTACTCTAGGATATTTTACGATGACTTTGGTCTTTTTCAACACCATATCCATTCAATGACACATTTATCTTTCATCTTCTTTCATAAATGTACATATACGAGTATATGTAGTACCAATGGGTATGTACAATACAATATGTTGAAAACGACGACGAGGAGGACACACAATGCAATGCATCAAGTTCTAGGTCAAGCAAGCTTTCAATAAGTATAAATGCAGACTGAATGTGTAAAGGTTGTTGTTGAACTAATCCAATCATTTTCAAACGGATTGAGACGAAAACATTATGGAAGGAAAATCGATAAAGGCTTGTGTTACATTCTTTTAAGTAGATACAATGTTAAGAATATTGGATAATACTTTTTGGAGGATTCTTTTTTACATCCCTTGTGGGGCATCAACTACGCCTACTTTCCACCTCGTTCTATTCTGTGCCATCGTCTTTAGGGCTGACCATCTCTGGTTTAATGAAGCAGCCTCGCTATCAACCGAACTTCTCCACGTGTTTCTAGATCGTCCACCACTGCGGCGGCTTGCATTGAATCCGTCTGGGTTCCAATCTAGGGCCTGTTTATTTTCATTGCCACTTTCGCCTTTTGACATAAGTGCCTATCCAATCCAGGCCTGTGACATTAAGGAGATCATCATTCGAAATAATCTCTGGCGAGCGAATTTCACTAAAGTTTGAAACTTAGCTGTTATCTCTTTGATCATCTTCCACATAGAACAGTCATCCAGAATCACTGACTTCACATTTGCATCGAAGATTCGGACTTTCTGACGCCTGCAAATGTTGTTATTTAGCCAGAAAGAAGTCAAGTGAAGAAGGCTGTACCTACTAGCCTTATTGATACGAGATTGCACATCAGCGTCCGCGCCGCTATCTGCTGTGATCATGCTTCCCAGGTAGCCGAATTCATCAACTCTTTTGACTGACTGGCCCGAAATTCAAATTCCGGTTTGACCGCTTGATCAAAGCTCAAGTATTTGGTCTTGGCAGTGTTTATCTTGAGCTCAGCATTACGACTTTCGAGATGCAGAGCATCGCCCATTTGAGCTACATCCTCCTTTTTATTTGATAGCAGAAAAAAATATCGTCAGCATAGTCCAGGGATGGCAGGTTATCAAACATTTTCCATCTGAATCTGATACCTCTCAGTTTGTTTTGAAACGCGCTGACCAGTACATCGTTACTATGGCTATGAGGAATAGAATAGATGACAAAATGGAGTCTTGTCTCTTTCCGATGTGCACCTCAAAAGGATCTGAAAGCTTGCCTTTTAGTGACGTGCCATTGGGCTCCCTGATATGATTTCTTGATGATGAAAATTATTTGAGGTGGTATGCCGTTCCTACGAAAGGAACATGAACATGAGATGTAATGGAGATCTCCACTTGGCGGATTGTTCAATAGTAATTCGGATAGTGCTTATTTGGCCCCTACATGAAAAAGCCTCGCGAAATCTAGTCAGCTCATCTCGTAAATTGCGATCAATTGCATCCTTGATCCATTTTAAAATAATTTGAGCCTTCAGCTTGGAGAGAGCTGGAAGAATTAAAAACCCACTCCAATTAGTAAAGTCCTTAACCCTTCTGTCGGCACAAAGGTCTGGCCACACCTTTGGCACAACAGAGAAGGAAATAAATGAAAAATTTGATTCTAAATACCACCACTACCTAAAAATATGTCTACTTAAAAACGTTGAGTTTCGGTTTCCCAACACTCTCCGCTTTAAATATTTCAACCGAAATTCCACAGATCCCCCCCCCCCCCCCCGGCGTCCATAGATTCGAAAACCTGCTTTAATTCCGTCTTAGATGGTGATCTGGAGTTAATATCGGTGAGATGAGAGACGTCTTCCTGTGCCGATGAAGATGCATTTGACAGTCCAAAGCCGTTGTTAATTACCTCAAAAAAATGCTCTTTCCATTTATGCAGCTGCTGTTAATCGGTAACAAGCATCAACCCTTCTTTACCTTTTACAGGATGGTATGTAGTAAAAGATTTGCCAATTAGTGACCTTATTAACTTGAATAGGGTACGCTGTCACCACGGCAAGCCGCATCATCTGCCTCCTTCGCTAAAGCGTTGATGTAAGTACGCTTATCTCACGCTTCTCTGCACGCCTCTTTGTAGTGAACGGTATTCAGCTTGGAGCTGATTTTTGGCTGAATTATCAGCAACGGAGTTAATCTGCTCATTAGCTCTTTTGCGTGCTGAGATAAGAAACTAAGTAGCGACACTGATAAATGGTCTCCTACCTTGATCCAATCGTCCTATAATCGCTTCGCCACCCGAAATAAAAGTATATTTTTTTTAGATGGATGTTAGGTTATCCTGTCTTGCAAAAACATGACATGCTCTGACTTTTTTTTAAAGAATGGGAAACAAACAGGGGCGTACACAAGAAAATATTTCGGAAACGATTTTAGCTGCCGTCCAGCGGGAGTCCAGCGCGAGTATCCTTCAGCCCCTAAGCGCGGTTAAATCAAAATGATTTCCAAACAACACTAGAAGTCTTAAGGGCCCAAATTAATAACATTAAAATTCATAAACGTATTCGTTTGTCAGTGTTAAATTCATGTCCTCTTCCTCAATGAAAGAAAACAAATTTGTCTTTACAGCGAACGACAGCAATCTTAAGCAATTTCCACAGCATAGCTGCTAATAAAACTCAGAGAAAAATTATACATATATGTAAATAGGTCTTGCGACTTCTCAGAAATAATAGCTTACAGACTTAGGCCCGTATTTATATGAAGGTACCTTAAGGAAGCCTTTGCTCAAGGCGACCTTAAGTCAAGTAAACCTTAAGCCAAAGCATGAAATGTCATTTTCAGTACTTGATTAGCTAAATAAATAATTTTTACAAACATACACATATGGCCAAAAAAATAAGTACACCTATACGATTTTTTCTTATCACCCTGTAGCCAAGTAGTTACTTGAGTAAATAAAATCATATGGAAAGATTTAAATACTTGATTGGTGCGGAATCAAATAATATATACATTAGCAGATTATAATAAATAACAGCTTTCATTTACCTTGAAATAGTACGAAGTAACTAAAATAGGCTGGACAAAATAATAAGTACATGTCCGTTAATTTGATCAAAACTGCTTTTAATTAAAATATTAGTCTCTAATTCGAAAAGAATTTCATTTATTTTATTATTTGAAAGTAAATGGTCCATTATTTTGCAAAAAAAGGGTTTTTGTTGGCCCTTTGGATACAATTCTTATGGCATGTTCCCATGCATCCATATATCCAGTTACTTCCCAGAAATTCCGTAATTGATCCGTTTTGTGAAAACTTTGCTTCTAGTTCATTGATTCAACTCTCCCTAAATATTCCGGATTAAATTTAACTCTAGTATCAACATGAAAAGCCTCTAGATTTGGTTGAAGCGGATCCTTGATCAGTTTGTGAGGTATTGTTAGGGTTAATATCCTGCTGAAATCCCCATTTAAAGTGTATGGGTTCATCAGCAAAATATTCTAGGACTCTCAACTAACATTTCTTATATGGAAATTGCCTCATTGTAACGGTTATTAGGTATATTTGAAAGAAACCAAACTATGAAAATTAAACCATAGACCATGTTTTTTGGCCTCCATGGGAAATAGCCAGTTGATGTAGAGTATGTCATATTATTTTTTTCCTGAATGAAGAATATTACGATAAGAGTAGTTTCCAATCAAATTCATTACGATCTCAAAAATAAAACAGAATATTCTGTGAGTTTTCATTGTTCGGTCTGAAACAAGAAGAACTATCCCTCCAAAATTTTCTTGTACTGTCAACACTTTTTGACATCGCCATGGAAAGTTCTAAACTTTTTGCCAAAACTACTTTACTTCTTGTATTCTCCGATTAACTTTTCAACGGGATTCTATATTTTCAATATTTGCCGCGAAAATCATCAGTCATGCCAAGAGAACTTTTCTTGCCATAGTGATAATGAGATCGACAGTTATCCTTAAGGCCCTTACATGGACTTAACCGCATTTGAGACTGCTTTTATTTAGTTTTTAATTAATTAAACGGTAAATACAATGTTTAGCTGGTTTATTTAGTTACTGAGAGAAGAATTTTTCCGCAATTTCAAAGTTTCGAACTTAAACGTCTTTTTTCGTACCTACCATGTGTTTTTTGCCCCTTCAGTATTTTTGTTTGTTTTTAATTTAACGCTTGCTGCATACACCAATGAATAAAAAAACAAATCCTTACGGAAAATAGCAAGTTGTTGTCAAAAAATTAAAAAAACCGATGGCGTACTTATTACTATGACCAAGCTGAAAACCCACGTCGAAGCTAATATCGGGAGGGACTAAGATAATAGGGGGATACCACTTAGTTTTTCGGTTCCTTTGGCATTGTTGTATCCTAATTGTTGTAATGGCTATCTATATAGAGTATTTCAATTTAAAAAGGGTATGAAAATTTGGCATAAAAAGGTACATGAGGGGTGTACTTATTTTTTTGTCCATATGTGTATGTATGTTTGTTCAAATTTGAAAAATTTGAGAAAAAATATTAGTGCTCATCTAACAGAAGATAAACTGAAAATGTTTAACCGTGTATACCCAAAAATGTATCTCAATGAAGCCTTGACTTAAGGCGCCCTTAACTCAATACATATGACCTTAAAAGAAGGCGACCTTAGCTCAAAGATACCTGAGGATCAGCTGACAGCTCGAGAGGTTAGAACCAATGTTTACATTAGCTGCGATCAAAATTTACTGTAAAATACAGAAAAACGTTGTTTAAATTATAAATTCGCACATAAATTATCGCGTTATAGACTTTGGCACCAACAAAATATAAAGTTCACAAGTTACGCCGTGAATATCTGCTATTCTGGCAATTTACCATCAACTGAATGTCGAAGCGCGCCTTGTCCGAAACGTCACCCGATACCTTCTCAGCCAGCAAGAAGAACAACAAAGCGATGACTCCGGCGGATAAATTGGAACTGGTGCAGATGATGACAGCAATGATGTCGGAGATGCTAGACGCTAAGTTGCAAGACGTTGCCAAGAAAGCTGATATTCAGGACTTGCGGGAAAAAGTCACTCAACTCGAGACGCGAAACCAGCAATTATCGGAAGATATTCAGCGCTTAACCGTGATATGTGAGAAACAGGCGATACAAATTGAGCAGATGCAGAAAAACGCGGTTGCAAATAATCTAATTATAAAAATTCCTAAATGCGACAAATCCAATGATTTAAAACAGTCAAGGAGCTATGCGTTAATACCTTACGTTGTTGTACATCGATCGAGGAAAGCCAAATACAGCAGCTGCCGGTCGCAAGCGGGAAGAGGAACATTTTTCGTGTTGTACTTCGAGATAGACAGCAAGTCGATGTTGCGTTAAAAAACACAAAATAACTGAATCGCACTGGAATACAGATCCATAAAGACTTGCCATTTCTTACAAGGCAAAAACGTAACTGGCTTCTGAAAGCTAGGAAACAAGTCATGAGCCAGTGTAGAGATGTCAAGGTGCACATGAAAGATGAGAGGATGATTATAGATGGAAAAGTGTTTACATGGAATCTGGACGAAAACAGGTTGATGTGTGGCGACGAAGATGGACAGACGCAACTAAATGCCATAATGGACGCTCACCCCACAGCTGCAACTCTCCCTGGTAATAGTAGCACAGCAGGAGCGATATTACCATTACCGAACAACCCATAGGAAATACTAGCCGTCTGCGATGTGACACAGAAGAAGGAAATTAGAATTTTAGCGTACAACATTGCCGGAATGAAAAATAAAGGTATTTTCAATGATTTTTTTTTGAATATTTGAATCATTTCCATATAATTATACTGCTCGAAACATTCGTTGTAGATAATTTTGAATTTTTTAAGAAAAAATTTATGAATTTTAATATTAAATGGATTCCCGCGAAAAAATCTAGTAATAGAGGGAGAGCTAGTGGAGGGTGTTTGCTGGGTTTTAAGAAGGAGCTAATTTTGAATAGCATATTCTGCTCATTTGAGGAAGTAGATGAATGGCCATACATTCTTTTGAAATTTAATAATAAGCAGCTAATAGTAGTACCGGCATATTTAAACTGCAACCACTGGAATGACGACTACAATAAACTTACCGACGTCCTATCGTGTGTAAATTCAAATCACCTGCTAGTTATCGGAGATTTTAATGCCCGGCTCGGAGTTGAGCAGCCTATCGCAAATGCTGTGACAAATTCAATACGACGATCAAAAGATGAGACCATCAATACATGTGGCCGTAAAATGCTAGAGCTTATAGACTCGCATGGCTTGAAAATTTTGAACGGATCCTCAAAAAGCGACAACAACGGCGAGTGCACATACATTGGGTACAATGGACAATCCGTTATCGACTTATGCCTGGCCGGAGGGGACTGGCTTCCCCTCATTACGGACTTCATGGTGGAACAGAAACAGTACTCCGATCACCTCCCAATAATCACGGCGATTGGGATGGAATGCATCGGTAGTACAAGTCACTCAATTAATTTGTTGCCCAAACTCGTGTGGAGTGAAGAGTTTAAGTCACGATATAAAGCAAATCTGGACAGACATCTGGCTAATACGTCTAGGATGAATGTGGAAGGAATTATTGAAGTCATTAAAAGGAGTGCACGAGAACCGAGTAACTGCCCAAAAAGCTTCAAACAACCATGGTTCGATAGCGATTGCGATACAATGAGAAAACGTTCTTTTGCCTGGCTGAAGCTCCTCAGAAAACACAACGATCCCTTTATGCGAGACATGTATATCAAAGTAAACCAGCAGTATAAATTAATGTGCAGAGAAAAGCAACGAGTATATTACAAGCAACAAGCAGAGAAATTGGGTAACTGCACAAATTCGAAAGAGTTCTGGAAAACTGCGAAACAGATAAACGGTGTCGATACTTACACAATCGGAAATGGAATTAACGTGAACTTACTAGAGGCTTATTTCCAACAGATGCTCCAGCGTGAAACCAGTGATAATAGCATTCAATTTGCCAGGCCTAATTGGATTCATCCTGTCCTTGAGGCAACGATATCCTCGGAAGAAGTAGTAATGGCAATGGAACAATGCAAAGATCGGAAAGCACCGGGAAACGACAGAGTACCGGTAGAGTTTTTCAAGTACGGGACGGACGATCTTGTTAATATTCTTTGTAACGAGTTCAACAGAATTTTTAATACTGGCGATGTTCCAGCCGCTTTTCGGTAGTCGGTAATTTTTCCTATTTTCAAGAAAGGTGACATAAACGATCCCGCTTCCTATCGAGGCATTTCCTTCTTGAATGCTTCAGGAAAAATTTTTACATCAATACTCCAGAGTAGGTTGGCGGCTTGGCTAAAGGAAAACGAACTTATATCTGAAAACCAGGCGGGATTCCGACAAGGTTACTCCACGAATGATCACATTTTTATTCTGCATAACTGCGCCCGTTTATTTCTGAGCGAACGACGCAAATTATATGTCTTTTTCGTCGACTTTAAAGCTGCTTTCGACACTGTTGATAGGCAATCGCTGTTCTACAAGCTATACAATAATGGGGTATCAAATAAATTTGGAAACATTTTGGAAAAACTGTACGAAGACACACACGCGGCTGTATGGAATGGAAAACACCTTTCTCAATCATTTGAAACAATGGTTGGGGTACGCCAGGGCTGTAAGCTAAGCCCGGGTGTATTTGCCGTTTACGTCAATGATATATTGGACGATATGCCTGGTGGAGCTCGAGTTTTTGATATGCGATTGAAAGGCCTTTTATACGCCGATGATATGGTGTTCTTTGCCGAGTCATCCAGAGAGCTACAAAAAATGATAACCCATTTGGAGTCTTATTGCACGATGTGGAAGCTAAATATTAACCTTGATAAGTCGAAAGTGAGGATTTTCAAAAAGCGTTTCTGCCTAGCCCAAGATGAAAAGTGGACATATAAGGGAAACCCCGTTGAAGTCGTCACGGAATACAAATACCTAGGTATATGGATAAGCTGTAATTTGGGAATGGAGACGCATTTCACAAAAAAGTTGAAAGACGCTAAATGGGCCATTAATTCAGTATGGCAAAAATGCTTTAATAACCCGTATATATCACATACGGCGAAGTTTAACATCTATGAAGCGGTTGTCAAATCGATAACAAAATACGGTGCTCAAGTTTGGGGCGGAATTAAATATGATGAAGTGGAGCGGATTCAACGTTATTATTTGAAGCGCATGTTTCGTTTGCCCATGACCACCCCTAATTATATGCTGCAACAGGAGACAAGTCTACTGCCGGTGTTTCTGGACACATTAAAAACACATCTAAAATATTTGATGAAAGTGGCAGCGATGAGCGACAACAGCCTTCCCAGAAAAGTGCTATCGTACGCTATGACGACGAAAACGCTGTTCTACGCAGACCTCTTGACACTCGCAGAAAAGGCTCAAACACAATTTGCATGGGATGGCACTACAGACACAGCTTGCATTTTACAGAATCTGCTTATTAATATGAAACGTTTTGAGATCGAATCGACCGCAGTAAGTGCTAGGAGTTCACTACACCGCGAAATATATGTTCAATTGGATCACGAACTACAAGGAAGAACGTATTTTCAAAATGCTTACCCGATACACAAAATTTCGCTTATATTTAGAGCTAGAGGAGAGCTGCTTCCCCTAAATTATATCCCGCATGTAAGGAAGCTAATATCGGGAGGGACTAAGATAATAGGGGGATACCACTTAGTTTTTCGGTTCCTTTGGCATTGTTGTATCCTAATTGTTGTAATGGCTATCTATATAGAGTATTTCAATTTAAAAAGGGTATGAAAATTTGGCATAAAAAGGTACATGAGGGGTGTACTTATTTTTTTGTCCATATGTGTATGTATGTTTGTTCAAATTTGAAAAATTTGAGAAAAAATATTAGTGCTCATCTAACAGAAGATAAACTGAAAATGTTTAACCGTGTATACCCAAAAATGTATCTCAATCAAGCCTTGACTTAAGGCGCCCTTAACTCAATACATATGACCTTAAAAGAAGGCGACCTTAGCTCAAAGATACCTGAGGATCAGCTGACAGCTCGACGAACTTTATTCGATTTCAAGTCAATGCTCATAAATTCAAGTAAGTAAAGGAACTCATTTAAGGTCACTTTAAGTCATGCTTGCATTTCGAGTACGGACAACCATTTTCAATTTATTTAACTTTCGCTATTCTGGCTGGTCTAGCGGTTAGTGCGCGCACCTTCGATGCACAGGGTCATGAGTTCGAATCTCACCGTGGATCATGGTGTTTTTCGAACTCACGAGCTTGTGACGGACTATGATCTCACTCAGATATTAAACGAGTACCCATCTATGGGGATAAATAACACTGCTGAGCGTGATGCTAATCTCATTATCTCTCAACAAAAAAGCAGATAAGATCTTGGAAAAAGGATGTCACTAACACATCCTGCGGCCTTAGTCCAATGTTGGATTGTCGCGCCTGTTATTTATTTTATTTTAAGTGCGCACCAAATATTTTTCCCAAATAATTCATGTTTTCACCAAAATACTTGTAAAATAAATTATTTGCATAAAAGAGTTACTGAAAATGACATTTCATTCCTTGAATTACGGCCTCGTTAAATATTTCCTCGGCTAAGGTAGCCTTGAGTGAGGGTTTCCTTAAGGTACGTTTATAAATACGGGCCTAAGAAATGTACTAAAACTCACCAAGAAATCGGTGGCTTTTACAAGCTTCAATGATGTATTTTAGAAATTTTCCTTTCATTTCTACAAACTATTTGCTGTCGGTTGAGGTACATTTGTTTAAGGCGGCCTTTTTTGTGCAGAAAAATATTAAATGCCCTCGCCTTGCTTTGTCCCGAACTTCGGTCAAAAAAGAAGTTGTTGGCTTCACCTGATAGTTTTTCTTGCACGCTTGCATTATAATTAATGTTGGCATTTTTCAGGTTATCGTAAATATAACAAATTTAGCATATTACCCAATTTCAAGTGTTTCAGCCTATTAAGCTTTCCTAGTGCATGCCTTTGTTTCAGATCTTAATTTAATTTTAATTTAACTTAATTTATGTCAGCCTAACATTTTTGGCTCCCAAAAGGTTGATTTGGAGTACCTCGATGTTTCTGGATGACCGATGCTACAATATTCTTCTTTGGTCCTGAGTAGGCTTTGAGTTTGACAGCCCTATTCTGCGGCAATAAAGCGTGCTGTCGGTTTGACATAATGTTTTTGTCTCGGTCCTAGGAATATCAATAAATTGGAGCAGGTTGGACCATCAATTTCGTCCAGTAAAACAGTTAGTCTTCTGGTTGATGAACGTCGGTATAGCTCTAATGGATCTTGGTAATTGGGTGGTCAAAAGATTCCTTGTTAACCATCAAATTTTGCTTATAAAACTTTAACCACACCAGCAACAATTTAGTTCATTCAGTTAGTAGAACTGATGGGTGAAGCGTTGCGGATATCCTATACACTTGTGGTCTCTGAAAAATTCCAGGGTCTGATTAAGGTTTAAGAATATTATCGTTTAGTATGCATAACGTGAGTTTAGATAAGGAAGCTTATATAGTATTTCGGACAAATAAGAATAACAGACTTTCATCTTCGATTTTAACTGACATTATTCTGACCAAAAAGCAACAACCTGGACACATTTCTATAGCCAGAAAAAAAAGAGATTCCTTAAATTTACTGCGGACTAATTGCGTAAGTCTCAACTCATATTGAAAGTGGATTGAATTGCTATCATTACGTTGGTACACACTCTAAACGCGCAACCAACAACCGTCATCGTCGACATCATCATAATCATCATCATAACACCAGCAACCTCGATGTTGTCCAATTCCGCCATAAATCAATATTATCTTAATCGAATCAGAATTTCATTCTTGTACCGATATAATGTGCTACAACGTGTTTTCTCGTTTCAATGACACATTATACATATTAGAAAGCGCGATGTATGTTTGTAGGTGGTATACAATATTGATTTGCCACGTGGCCAAACACTTTGTTAAAGGTGTTCAACTGTTTTATGTGTCATTGCGCGACACGAGCTTCTTAACTAAACCGTTTTATTCGGCGTGATTTTTACTAATAAAATCACTAAGGCAGACACGTACTTAGTTCAACCGATAGAAATAGTTCAGTATAGGGAAACAAAAGTCGTCCTTGTACACCCACTACGCCTTGCCCAATATTCAATCCGTTTCAACGTGACCAGTCTGCTAGACTATTGGTATATTTCTTACTAGCGAGTTTTAATTTTATCAAAGGTCAGAGGGCAACAATTTCCATACGAACATAGCCGTATTCGTTCAAGTGGCGTATGTATACAGGTGATGTTGTCATATTCACTGTGAAAGGTGTTGGGGAAAATTACACCAATTGCGATTCAAGGTGTTTTCTTTTGTCATCTCATGACAGCTAAACTAGTCAGGACAATTGATATAAATTATATGACCTATTACAGTACAAGCTGTCATCGCCTTATATTGCGTGGTAGAGCTTATTAGCGAAATGTTTTGATATTGGGTTTTTGTTGTTTTGTTTTTAATTGAGAGATAGATCAGATAGAGACAAACAGTTTTTCAGCTTTCGTGAGTATTTATGATAACTACCGGATGTTTTGCTCTCGCTTCGAAAATTGATCTAGTTTTGGAAAACTAAATTGCAGTTTTGCTTTAAACCATTAACAAAGCATTTGCATTTTGTAGGGATTAAAAATTTAAAGCTTCATGATCCATTTATTAGCTTATGCAACGGTTGTATACGTATAAAGCTTAACGTTGTTCATGCAAAGAACCCAAAAAAATCACGTTTTTATTAAAAAAACATCGAGGGTAGCATCCAGGTTAAATTTCAAATTGTCACGTAGGTATTGGAATTTATTTCAAAATATTGCTCATTTATATTAAAGCCCCGTTTTCACTTTTCAAACCTAAAAGAAATTTAGTTTTAGCTATTCATTGGAAAACGTACTAGAAGTGATTGGCGCGTTTGAACTGCTAACCTGAATAAGGCTACGGGTTAGCGTTTGTATGGAAATTACCCTGTATAGTGTAGGTTAGCTGTTGAAAAAACACTGCCATAGCCACAGTTTTACAAATCAGTTCTGCTTAACCCCTCTAACTTAAGTTTAATTTCAAAGTGAAATTTTAATGTGTACGTATATGTATATAAAAAGTAAGAATATATACGTAAAATCATAATATGTGTAGCTGAATGAAAGGATGTCGGATATAGTGTAGTGATTTTAGTTGAAAAAATGATGAAACCCAAACATCCAAAAAAGAGCTGACTTTTGATGCCAAATTGTTCTATGGCCTGACCGTATTACGCAGTAAAAAGTTACACTTTTTTGCGCGTCACATTTGGGGGGGAAGGGGTGGCAAAGGAGTAAAATTATGATTTTTCGCCAATATATTGTTTACTGTAATATTAACAGCAAAATGTTCTCAGGACGATTTAAACTCAAAAAATTCCTTTTCCAATGATATATTATACAGTATACCTTCTTCCTACAACAACGAGTACACACACTTGACTCGTGTCGTACTAAATGCTACACCAACGTCGCGTGTTATACGTGCTCTTGGTAAATTATTATCATCCGTCAAATAAACAGAAAGCATTAATAAGTACATAGTATTTTACATCAGTGGCGACGAGGATGGGATTATCTCTGTAACCCCCCACATAGAGTTGTAAACGTTTTTTTTTCTGGTCACGTATAACCCCAGAAATGGCTCAAGGCATCCAGACACTCATCTATACGTTAATGCAGGAAAGAGCATCCGAAGATGCTCGACAAGCGAAATCGAAGGCTCGCATCGAGCTACTCTTGACGCTTCTGGCAGATCGCACCGGTTCGGCCACAATGATCAAGGATCTGTCTGACGCAATGAAGGGTTTCGTCAACGAACCCGATAGTAACCTCACTTTTGAGTCGTGGTATGATCGCTACTCTGCCACGCTCGACAGCGCAGCGAGTCTCAACGATGCACAGAAAATTCAGCTTTTAATGGGAAAATTCTCGCAAACTGATTACCAGCGTTTCGCCGACTCAATCCTGCCACGAAAACCGACGGAACTGCAACTGCCGGACGTAGTTAAGCGCCTGACGCGCATGTTCGGTCTGAAGGAAACAAAATTTGCTCTCCGGTACAAATGTTTCGGGTTATCGAAACTGGACTCTGAGGACTTCGCAACTTTTGCCGCGAAAATCAACAAACATCCTGAGAAGTTCGACATTGGGAGCTGCACAGCCGACGACTTTAAAGTTTTGATCTTCATAGGCGGCCCCAAGAGCGCGCAGGACTCCTTGACCATCGAAAAGCTCCTCGCAAAAGTGAACAACCAGTATGTAAAAATGGAAGCGTCAACAGCGGAGGTAGCATCAGCCATTGTAAAATTTGACCTACACAGCTTTGTCAATGAAGCTGAACGTATGATCTGTCTTAAAAACGATAAAGGTATCGTTGGAGAAATATCGCCAAACAGTAAGGTTAAGATGGTCCACGCAAAGAAACCATGGAGCAAGCCGAAAAATCAGGAATCAGCCAACTTGAGCAGTGCGTCCAGCTCAAAGTCCTTACAACGTTTGCGGGCATCACGTCAGCCTTGCCCATACTGCGCGGGCAGTCACTTTGCGTCACTTAGACTGCGACTTTACCTACAAAACATGTAAGGACTGTAAGCAAATGGGTCACAAGACGGGATTTTGCTCTAGTGCAACCGAATTCAAGGCGAAGCGGAAGGCGAACAGCGAGCGTCGTTACTTGGATCCAGCTTGAATCAATCAAATAAAAGGCCCCCGATCATTCCCGAAAGCTGAACGCAAGTTTGCCCTTACACAAATTAATAACACAAAGGTTAAGTTCCAGCTGGGCTGCGCATCAGATATCACAATCATTTCCCATGATAATTGGAAGAAGCTGGGAAAATCACAGCTCAAACCCTGCGAAATTCCACCAACCAGGGCATCTGGCCACACAGTGGATGGCTAGGGATATTTCGAATGCATTGTCAAACTCAACAACCGCAAAGTTTTCGGAAAATGTCATGTATCGGCACGACCTTTTGGGCATCGATTTCTTTCAACCACTGGGATTGTGGGATGTTCCGATTTCTTCGCTGACATGCATCAATATTCACATCAATGCCGAGCACAGCATTGCGGCAGAAGTCAAGGCGAAATTTCCTCAACTATTCGCTGACGGATTCGGTAAATGTACCAAAACGCAGATCACCTCCACTCTCAAACAGGGAGCCAAGCCTGTGTTCCGCAAGGCTCGACCGGTACCATTCGCTACTGCACCAGTGATCGCCGATGAACTTAAACGGCTCCAGCATCTGGGTGTCATCAGGCCTGTTGAATTTTCTCAATTAGCCGCACCTATTGTTGCCGTTCGCAAGCACAACGGCAAGACTCACATATGCGGCGATTACTCGACTGGCCTCAACGACATTTTGGAGCCCAACAAATATCCGCTTCCAACCCCGGAATCGATTCTCGCCAGACTAGCTGATAAAACAATCTTCAGTAAAATAGACCTTTCGGATGCGTTTCTTCAGCTGGAGCTTGACGATGATGCGAAGAAGTTACTAACCATCAACACGCATTGTGGCCTTTTCACTGTAAATCGCCCTGTTGTTTCGAGATTGAATAAATACAGACTCGTTAAGTTCCAATAGTGTATTATTAAACTAAAAACAGTAAAGTACATTGTTGATACAAAGATTATGATAAAGTTTCCAATTAACTTACATCTCGTGTTTATCTATTTCTCCTGCACGGCTGCCTAGACGACACTAGCGGTTCAACCAACTAAACAGCGGTACACTGCAATATGCACCAACACATAGATACATATATAGAATTAGACGAAATGGATAGTTCTCATATTGATATAAATTCAACACGCCTGCAACCGGGAGTAAAGACAGCGCCAGGCTGCTTTCAATAGTTGATGGACACTATGTTCGCTGGACTGGACGTTACCTTTGCTTACATCGACGATGTTATCGTTAGAGGCGTTAATCTGAAATACCACAATGAGCAACTCAACGAAGCATTTCGCCGGTTTCAGACTACGGCCTCAGGCTCTGTATCGAAAAGTGTTCTTTCGCACGGACTTCGATTCCATTCTGTGGATACCTTGTTGATACAAAAGAAATACGCCCAGACCCCGACAACATTAGGCCACTTCAGAATTTACCTCGACCAACAGATGCCCACTCGAGTATTTCTTGGTGTAATTAACTACTACGGAAAATTCATCGCAGGCTTGAATGACCTTCGTGACCCACTTGACGAGCATCTTAGAAAAGACGCCAGAGGCGAAGCATGAGCAAGCGTTCCAGAAGCTCCGAAAAATGCTGATGTCCGATCTGGTTTTAACACATTACGATCCCATTAAAAAAAATTGTGGTTGCAGCAGACGCTTCTAGTTATGGCATAGGTGCCGTATTAATGCACAAATTCTAAGATGGTACCCTTCGTCCGATCTTACATGCAGCAACTTCACTAAACAGTGCACAGCGAGGTTACCATCAGGTCCAACGTGAAGCCCTCGCCCTCGATTGCGCCGTTAAGAAGTTCCATAAATACATTTTGGCAGACGGTTCGAGCTCCAGACTAATCACAAGCCCCTATTGGCCATCTTCGGATTGAAAAATGACATACCAGTCCACACAGCCAGTTGATTGCAGCGTTACGCCCTCACTCTGCTCGCCTACGATTTCAACATGCTCTTCATGTTTCGCAATAGACACAGCAAAACAGCTCCCTGATATCCAGCAGGCATCTCGCAACAGCTCCATAATTCAGCAGGTATCATAGTACTTGCGCGCGGTTGGCCGAAGAAAAAGAACCAAATCATCGATCAAGAGGTGGCAAAACTATAGCTCTGGCCAGACCTATTGGGTATCAAAAAGCACTATAAATTGAAATTCGCCAAAAACATACTCAAAAATTTAAACGATTTTTTCAAATTTTTGCAAAATGCTTCTAAACATATTGTTTTATATTATGTTCAGAGTGGACGAAAACGGATTGATTTCGCCGTACGTTTTCAGAAATCACCGAAAAGTGTTCACAGTGCAGTATTTGCAATTTCATATGACAACCGACAATATTATTTTGCCTATAAATCGTTCTAAGTATAAAAATGCACTGTCATTTCAAACATATTTCGTCACTTCAAACTGACCGTCCATTCTCTTATCATGGAGAAATTATGAACATTGGCAAACACACGAAACTGAACAATTGTTTCGGGTGTCAGTTAAAATATCGGAGTGAAGCGAAATGTGCTGAATAGGGGAATTTAGGTTTGAGAGCTGAGTACCTTTACGTTTTCATTTGAAAAAAAATCAAGGTTTCATAGAAAACACGAAAGTTAGCATATTTTCAATGTGTCAATTTGTATGGGAATTGAAATGTTTTGGGGCTGTTTTCATACGAAAACATGAAAATAGCCCCAAATTATATGATTCTTATATGTTCACTGTGAACATATTATTAGGATATCATAAAGTATGAAGTCGACGAACTGTTGTTATGCAGTGTCAGAAAATTCAATAAAAGTTGACGGGATCTATTCAACGAGAAAGCCATAGCTTTTGTTTTGTTTATATTAAGCTGGAGAGAATTTTTGTCGAGCCATCTCTTGATTGATTTGAGGATATCCTCTGCAATACAAATGTTTGCGACCAAGTTTAACTGGATGTGAGAAGGACTCATCGTCTTTTACTTTTTCGAAGATTCATCGTACATAAATCGTTGTTAGATAGAAGATACAACAAAGGGGGATAAAACTGTACCTTGTGGTAAACCATAGGTGCCACTGTGCTTCCATTCATTATAAGTTTATAAGTATTTTCAATTTTCACACATTGCTTTCGATTTGCTAAATAACTGGAGATGAGTTTCAAAGCATTGCCACTGAACCCATTTTGCTGTAATTTCCCTATCAAAGGGTAACAGGGTATTGTATCGAAAACCTCTGAGAGATCTAATTATACAGCTAGAGGTTTTCTATCACACTCGATTTCAGAGTGTAGAAAGTTACAAGCGTCAGTAATGGCGTTCGCAGTTGACACGGTAATATAGTGAAATAGGCCTGTAATTAAGTGGGTTAGTTTTATCTCCATTTTTTGTAGATAGGAACAACAATAGCTTTTTTAAACAGCGAAGGCAAGGCTCACTCCTTGATGCATTTACTGAATACTCGTATAATAGCAAGTGGCTCTGCTATCTCGTGCTTAATAGCTTTTAATAGGCTACTCCCTGTAATCGAAGCCCGGAGATGTCTTGCGCAATTTTTCAATCATTTTGACGATTATCTTACTTGTTATTTTGGTTAGGTGTATGTAGGCTTGGTTCGAGGTGGGTTCTTCTTCTGATAAAGCTCCATCGTAGCTGTTATTATTACTCATATTATCAATGTTAATAAAAGCATGATTTAAAGTATTGGCTACCGATTCTATCTGTTCACTGCCAGCTGTATTGCCGTATACTCAGATAGCGCTGAGTGACTATAAAATGTCAACTCAAAGAAGAAGAAGAAGTCAAATCACGATGATAGCAATAGGCAATAGCGGTTGGGAAGAGGCCGATGTGAAAAAAGCCGAATGCCAACCACAAATCATCAACGAAGAGAAGAAATAGAAAAATACACAAAACATCAAATTAGCATAATCATAAGGTGTACTTATCTGATTCATCCATGTACGAATACGGCGAAAGGACAGCTGCTGACCATCGCCGACTACATAAAATATTTAATATTTTCTCCCTGACGATTTTTGCTTCAACCCCACCGAGATCGACCAATTTGAAGTTTTGCAGCATATTTGTTCTACGTTGGGTTCTTCTGCAGGCAAGCGTCGTGTACGTGTACGAATGCTTTAGCAAATCTCCTTTGACTGCGGAGGTGGACGATTCGGTTCCTGGTGGCGAGCAGTAGTTTGAAATCAATTATTTTCCAGGGGCAGCCATCCGCTGGATTACGAATACTCGAACAAAACTTTGGTATTGTTTGGTTCGGTGCAGGTACATTCGAGCAATAAAATAAACTCCTAACTAATCCTATGCCGCCAAAACTAAACCGCCCCTTGTAAACTAACATTTTTATAACATTTTCTCTATTTTCAGGACAGGAATTGTTAAAATTTTGTTTCTATCTTTTAACAATACCAAAATCAACTAATTTCAATATTTTTTTTTATTTCAGGTGAGTTCCAACGAAAACTCGTACTTGCTTGCTACTCAATAATTTGTTAAAAGCTACGTGAGTATTCCCATATTGGTAGACGGTAACCATAAAATGTATAATTACTCAAATCAATAATTTAAGAAATGAAAATAGCTAAACTTCACCGTACATTGAAATTCCGAAAATCCCTGACCAATAACACTTTCCCAAAATGTATATCCAATATAAATCCTAATCCTATCACTGAAAAGTATCTCTACTCCACATTATACCAGATTACCCGAATCTCTATATGCCACCGCAATTAATAACAATTATTTTAATTTGTTGCATAGATAAATCGATGTTTTGCGATACTTTTCAAATGTCTCTCTCTTTCCCTCTTTGTCCTGATTTCGCTAGTCCTTGCTTTCGGAAGCAAATTATAAACCCCTTCAGTGGATTGTTGGGATTGCTTTCGAATTCGAATCGAATATGTATATTAAACACTTTTTGTCATTTCGAAATGCCACACGTACAGCAGCCGGCCCAAACGGTGTATAACAAAAGTCTAGTAATCTCGTTAAAAGTTTGCCGTCACGATTTTAATGGCCAATGCACCATAGTATATAGTTGTATGGTAAAGTGGTGGTAGGTAATGGTCATCATCATTAGTTTGCTATATACACCCCCGATTACGGTTTTCTGCTGAATCTGAATATTCATTCAGGGTAGGTTTATGGTTTTCCTCGAAACAACCACACAGACCGATAACCTCTCATTAATCGTCTGGTCTCGATCAAGGATACTCGTATATTACAGAATGTTCGGAATCCAAACTATTATTATCCTTATCATTCTCCATACCACGGACAATTTGAATGCTTTATTGCCCCCCGCGGAGGTGTAACGAATCGTTCGTGTATAGATTCTTTAGTTAATGTATTTTTGTGGAAATAATTTATTAATGGCCATCATAATTGAATAAAGGTGTTTGCGATGACAAGAAGGTGAAGGTGGCAATCAGGTTTGCGACGAGACTATTCGAAGCTTAAATACTATCAAAGGACATCATTAAAAAGTTTGTCGCGCGGGATAGTATGAACGAGTATTTATTGAAAGACGGTTGTAGCACTTTTTTCTTCGCTCTTTTCATAACTTTTTAATAATATACATATTTCAACAGTATAATTTATGTTGACTACTTGAAGAAGGTTTGGGTGTATTGATTGATTGATCGAAATATTTTCCATCTTTTCATGTTGCCTAATTGAATTGACTTTGACGCTCAATTTCATTTCAATGTTAGTTTATTGATAGAAAATGTCAAGAGATTTTTTTAAGCTATTTTTGTTTGAATTTTGAAGGGTCTCGAGCTTGGAGCAAATAAAGAAGGAAACTAATTGCGGCTTATTTGCAAATATCAATTGAAAAATTCACTCTTATTTCCCCATTTTTAGGGTTTTTTAGATTTTTCAAAAAACCCTTATGAAATCGATTTTGTCCGTCCGTCTGTTCACTAAATAACTCGCGAACGGCTTAACCGATCGTCATGAAATTTGGTAGGAATGTGTAGAATAGTAACAGTCTTTGGCACGAAATACTTAAAAGTTGGTAGGACAAAAATAACAGGGTGCCCCGGACATTTGAAAATTTGTTCACTAAATAACTCGCGAACGGCTTAACCGATTCTTCATGATATTTGGTAGGAATGTGTAGAATGGTAACAGTCTTTGGCATGAAATACTTAAAAATTGGTATGGCAAATATAACAGGGTGTCCCGGACATTTACAAATTTGTTCACTAACCGATCGTTATGAAATTTGGTAGGAATGTGTAGGAATGTCTTTAGCACGAAATACTTAGACGTTGGTAGGACAAAGCAAACAGGGTGTCCCGGAGATTTTAAAAAGTCGACTTTTTCAGTTTTTATCAAATCAAAGAACTACATTTCATACCAGTCGCTTTTTTCAGTTTGGAGTCATGGTAACGGCGTTACAGCTAATAAATCCAGTTAATATGTGGAGCCATGATACATAGTAAATCTATTTTTGGATTGGTCTAACTAACGCCTTTCATTCTGGAACGCGTTTATTTAGACCAGTGGTTCCCAACTCAGAAACGTCTGCGGACCACTTATCATGAAAATGGATCTCGACGGACCACCATTCAATAATAATGAAACGAATTAAGGTTTCAAGTTTTTTTTGTCGAGGAATTGTATTCAAAAGCTTACGCTCTATCTCCCATCACAAATTGTTCTTATTATTTTTTTTTAATTTCCTACTTCAAAAAAAGTGGAAAAGCACTGATCATATAAAAATCCTTTGCATAACACATACATACGTCATCTTGGTGCTATAGTTTGAGGAAAATGACTTACTGAGAATTAGGTTCGGCTTCCATCTCTTTGAAGGCGGAGTCCAGAAGTTCTTCATGCAAAACCGATTTCCATTACGCCAGAATTTGAATACTAATACCATCTTGCTAGGGAGCATGATTTAAGATTTGCCATGTTTGCCAGGTTGAGAGAAGGGATAAAAACTCTTTTGTTCGCGTCAACATTAACCTCACCACTTGAAATTTTTCTCGCATAGGTGTCTTGTCTCGAAGAGCCAACTTCGATTAAAAGTTATCCAGTAATCGGTATAGCTCGGTCTTTAGACTGGGATTTGTGAGAATGTTCAGCGCGAAAACCCTTTTGAATTTTTGCTATCGAATTCGAATTTTGATAATAAGTTCTAACAATTTGGCTAAGCAACGATCCGTAATCACGGATCATGCAGCAAAGTAATTACTGGAAAATCTGGGTGATGATGAGAGCGCGTTTGGCATGTGACTTTAATTAGTCAGAAGAAAATATAACTTTTTTGTAACAAGTCTCCAGGGTCTCCCCGCGGACCACCTACGGGGCTCTCGCGGACCACCGACGGCCCGCGGACCACCTGTTGGGAAACAGTGATTTAGACCAATCCAAAAATAGATTTACGAGAAGCATTTCATTAACATTGTGCATAATTCTTATTTATTACCTATAAAATATATGTGCAAAACTATTCACTATAAAACTAATTTTTTGTTGGAATAAGTGAATCCCCCTTACGGGGGATATCAAAAATGGTGATTCCACGGTTTCGACCAACAGTGCATGGTGTGGTACATCTCATCAGATGCCGTCGCTTTGTACCACACCATGCACTGCCGGGGGCGGCATAACCGGGAATGATTCCGTCGATGTTGATCTGCACTTATATACTCGTGAAAATCAGTCATGTTCGCGAATCATATATAAGCGTGAGACAGCCACTTGCTATCCACTGACTCGCCACTCACCCAACTAGTTTTGGCTGAGAGCCAATGCATATCAATATGAAAGTGCATTGTTTTTGGTCGCAGCCACCGCTCTCTCACTATGTATGTATCCAATCTCTCACTATGTATGTATCCAAAATCGAAAAAACCCTCGTATTGCGGGCGCAGACGGTATTTTTTATTTTTTTTTTTAGATTTTTCAAAAAACTCTTATGAAATCGATTTTGTCCGTCCGTCTGTTCACTAAATAACTCGCGAACGGCTTATCCGATCGTCATGGTTTGATTTCGTTTAGGAATGTTTAGAATGGTAACAACCTTTGGCACGAAATACTTAAAAGTTGGTAGGGCAAAAATAACAGGGTGTCCCGGACGTTTGAAAATTTGTTCACTAAATAACTCGCGAACGGCTTAAGCGAGTTAAAAAAAAAAATTTGGTAGTAATGTGTAGAACAGTAACAGTCTTTAGCACGAAGTACTTAGACGTTGGTAGGACAAAGCTAACAGGGTGTCCCGGAGATTTGAAAAATACGACTTTTTTAGTTTTTATCGGACATGGACGTATGGGTACTCAAATCAAAGAACTCGATGGGTGCATTTCATATTAATTGCCTTTTTCCAGTTTAGAGTAATGGAAACTGAGTTACAGCTAATATATTCAGTTAATATGGGTAGCCTTGATACTTAATAAATCTATTTTTGGATTGGTCTGATTTATACCAATCCAAAAATATATTTACAAGAAGCATTTCATTAATATTATGCATAATTCTTATTTATTACCTATAAAATATATGTGCAAAATTAATCACTATGTATGTATCCAAAATCTAAAAAACCCTCGTATTGCGGGCGCAGCCCTCTGTTCGTAGGTATTTTTTTTCTATGGAATCGGTTGACTTTCATGTTGAAGAAGACATTTGGCTATATCTAGCGAGTCCCTTTTTATCTGGACCTTCTCGAAAACATGCTTGAGTTCCTTACAGTTGAGGTCATTCCATCGCACTAAGAATAATCGGCCATGAATTGCTCGCATGCTAATTTCACTGGCTTTAATCTAGGGGTTTCTGGGTGTGATTAATTTAACTGAGGTTCAAACATGTCAGCATTTACTCCTCGATCATTTACCTAACCTAGGGATCTTCAACTGAACATTTAAGAGGACCACATTTTCGGTTTGAAAGACTATGGCGGACCAGGAAAGTGCATTAATTATGGAACTTTTCATGCAATGCAATGAATTAACCCAGTAACCTGAACAAAAAACCTCCCGAAATCAGAGCTAGATGGGACGAGTATTCATCCCATCTGGCTTTGATCGTGGGAGGATCTTTTTTAATTGGGTAGCATGAAAATCATTATTTCTGGCTTTTTTTATCAGGGAGCAAAATAACACTTAGCAAGGCACTGTAGTACATGCAACAGAGCGCGAATTGTAGGTATCCAACGCCATATCCACTATCCAGAGCTGGATAATGCAGTCCTCCGCAACTTGTTTCCTGGAAGAGCCTTATGTCTGATCTTTCCAAGCAATACAGGAAGATAATTTGGTGATACCTAGAGCTGTGTTCTTTAGTCACCTGTACTATGGCTTTCTAGTCTTTTTCGGACACCATGTAGTAATTTGAGAACGGTATCTAAGAGTCAAGTGGGCAAAACCCAGCCTGATCGAGAAGACTGCCTGGCTTAGGAGCATTAGACACACTTACACATTTCTTATATCGTTTAGCATTAACAGAGCATTCTCTTTTATGCTTGGGCATAGGAGCGTCGCGTCACCGGTTAAGCTGTACTCGACAGTATATTACTGTTGACGCCTTCGGCAATAGCCTTTCTTTATCTGCGGTTGCAAAACGTAGGTAAGTAAGGCTCTTGTCCAAATCCATGCGACCAACAGCCACACGGGTAGAAGAGTCTATCGAAGTCACCCTAAACGTCCGAGTCATAACGTTACTGTATTGTCGTCGTCATGACTATACTGTATTGATATTACGGGACAAAGGGAGACTCTCTCCGACTACGAACGAGAGCGGCAGTGCACTACTGCACGCCACTATTCTCCTCTACCGTAGGGAGAAAGACGGCTCTTCAGTCTTGCCTTGAAAATTTTGTAACATAAGTTACGGGTACAGATGTGTTGCGAACTTCATCCAGAAGTTTGGTTTTGTTTGTCGCTAAGTCCATATAAATCCCACGAGTCCTCGGGAAATACACTCCCTGATGCGACGATTTCACGCAATGCCGCCGGAATTCTAACATTGAACTGGGGGTCGACTAGTACCTATAGAGTCTGCATACTAACGACCAAGTTTCCTCTTGGTCATGCATTCTCCGACGTTTGCTGTTCCACTTTTGAGTTAGAACACGTTTATAGGGAGAAATTGTTCCTGGCCGACCTAATTTAGTAAGCAAGAGCAATATGTGAGGTTACAAAATGAAACGGCCGCAATGCAACCTCCATCCTCTAAAACACGTTCCCTTTTTCGTTTCGTATGTCCCACAAAAAAACAAAAAACATGCAGGATGAGCAAAAACGGAAAAATTCTGCGTAAAATGACGACCAATTCACAACAAATGTCAAAGCCTGCTTCCACTCGTTTCATGTGATGGTAAAGCTAGCATTGTCAAGGGTGTGCAAGTTGCCGTCACATCTCTCGGCCGCCGAGCTAAAAAACATTTTTTTATTCGTGGATCGATTTTAATCAAACCTCAGATAATAGGTCGCTATTGATGAACAAAAATATAGGAACTGCTGAAATCGGACCATGGAGTCATGAAGCTGACATAGAGACCCCACCTCCAAATGCAAGTTCTAAGAATTTTTTTTCCTACTTCCTTATCAAATACACAAAATATGTCCAGAAAGCGAAGAAAAATCCACCATCTGTTTCGTCAGGTTAGTTACAAAAGTGATGGCAGTGCGCGGGGTGTTTTGGGGACTTTTGATCGAGTCGACCGTCAAAGGAATAGTTCTTCCGAAGAGAACGGGGGATGTTAGGGCAGTCTGTGTCCATCTAACGTAATCGATCATATTGAATTTCATCTGCTTGGGAAGCAACATTGGTCTCTGTGCTTACCACGCTTGCGGAGTACCTAAGCCAACGGCCAATGGGCAGAGACAATGGTCCCTTGGTCACACCCATCCCCGTGGTACACTCTTCGCTAAATATTTCTCAATAGCAGGTGTCATCATCCTTTGGTCCCCTTTCGGTTGACCTAACGAACTCTGCTCGCCTGTCGCAGAACCGTTTTGCCTGTTTAATACTCGTTTGCTTAAAGCAGCGCTTAAAGTAGCGCTACCGTTCCGCTCCGAACGGCCCCTTCCGCTTACTAGGCAGCAATTTGACTCAGGCCGTGTGGTCATCAATCCACAAAATAGTTAGATATAGGTGCGTAGACATTTCCATTTGTCGTGCTCTGTGGCCGTGATCGTTCGGTCGCCACTCTGTGAAATAGACACTCATAGAGAAACGAGTTTCCAAACTCGGCACGACTCGTCGCAAGTTTATTATTCAGTAGAAGATGATAAGAAATATTCTTATCGTAGAATTATAAACTAACAATGCGACTAGGAAGTGGTATGGCTGACAACCGTATCACACTCCGAATTCAGTTGTCTTTGTAACGTTGATGACTACACACGGTAGTCATCAACGCACCATGCTCCACTAGGAGTTACGGTAACCGAGAGAGAGAGACATTTTCCACCAAGGCCGTTCTCCCCAACTAGCCCCTTCGTGGATCGGATTATGGGAAGCCAGCTCCGCAGCTCTACACGATTGCTTGCTTACTCGTCCCCTACAAGGAAACACCGCGTCGTGTTCGACTTATATGATGGCCTTTCCGAAGGAATAAGGAAAAATGTCAGCCATGCCGTGAGCCACCCAACATAACTCGGGAGCACGGGAATGTCATCGTCCGAATGGTATTTGTATAGATCCACGCCAGATGGAGCATTAACCATATAAAGGCCTCCCTGCGCTGCTCGGGTACGTATGGTGTCGCAACTCACCAAAAATCGGTACCCCAGAATGCTCTCTGCCACATGGATACCGACTCCCCTGCGGGTTTGGGAAGCAACAGATTTCCGAAGGGTGTTTTACGTCTGCGCCAACCGTGATGGTTTATCAGACGGCTTTGAATAGGCGTCAATCAGCGTCGCATAAACACTCAGAGAAATATTCGCTAATATTGAACGAAATATATTTAATTCAAACGATTTCCGCTTTTGATTTGGCTCCACACGCAAATGCGTTTAATTCTAACGAGTGGCGTTTCTTTCAAAAGCATAATGAGTTGTAAAAAAGCGTTTGAATCAAAAGAATTTACGTTTACCTGGAAAGAAGGAGCCAGTCGATTTAAACGTATTTTTCATTGAAATAAACACTTATTCTTTTATTGTAAACGGGTAAAACATTTTAAATAAATGAAAGGCAATTGTATCAAGCGTCTTCGTTTTTATATTGAACATTTTTGTTATTTAAACTAAACGAAGCATTCTTTTTAATGAAACGGTATGTATTTCGAAAGTAACGCATCCCGTTTTCATTTCATAGAAATTGCCCCATTCAAAATAATTGAGTTTTACATGGAATTAAAGGCAAACTCTGCTGAAATAAAATAATACATTCCGTTTAATTGTCCATTCTCCATTCGATTAGATACTTACTGTTACCTGTGTTGACAAATGAATAAAGAATAAAACTTATGAAAACTTCAGAAAAACACTTTATTTTTTATTTAGGTCTAATATTAATACGATTAATACAATACACTTTTATTTTAACATCAGCTAAACTTAAATTGCACGTGTGCAAGCGTCCATTCCTCCAGATGAATGCAAAAGTACATTCTCGAAAACACTCTTAACATCGACGAAGATTCTAATACGCGTTTGTTGTTAGACACTATACACATTTGTTTGGAACGAATATGAACACGTGGATCTCATCGGACCGGCCAGAAGTATTAACTACCTGTTGTGCTACGTTGAAACAAATGATATTTTGGCATCGCGTCCTTTAGGTATGCGTATTTGTTACGTAAAGGAATGTATCCACATTACTATGTAATGCGGAATCTTTTGATTTAAACGACCGTCGTTTGCGGTTTAGCTGCTCTTTTGTTTTAAAAGAAATTCTCTTAGCGTAAATGAGAACTCGTTCAAATCAAACGATATTTTTCAAACGAATACTGCGTTCAATTTAAATGTGGAGCTTTTAATATGAATGTGCGTTTTTTTCTCTGAGTGAAGGAAACAGTTATTCTTACCAAGTGACAAGGCTTGGCGTTTACATACTGCTAGATGCGAGGCCTTTCTACTACCTCCGTTGTACGGGTCCCGGCACCCGGTTGTAGCGCAACTCCACGCCGCGCCGTTGTGAAACCACAGCCCGCACGATACTACCCTCATGGGGGCCTACCTTCTGTGTGGCAGATAGGGTAATTACCGCCAATCGGTGCCCCTTAGGTCTTATCTCAACACCGCGTGCTAACAGATATAAAACCTCTGCTCCCGACTCGCAGTGGCCTTCCGCCACTGCTGCAGTGTGGGCGTAGTCCACACCCACGTAGGACTGTTCGCCTAAGGCTTCATGCACACGACGCGAAAACGGCTCGCAAGCTCCACACATCGAAATGCATTGGATCTTATGGGAAGCTCACGACAGCGAGAGCCGTGCCGCTGTCAAATCACAACAAGCGAGACGTGTTTTCACATATCGTGCACCACAATCCGCAAATTCACGGCTCGCGAGCCGTGTTTTGACTGTGCATGGCTCTCGCTTGCTGTCGCTCGTCATGGGCTTCCCATAAGAGCCAATGCATTTCGATGTGTCGAGCTTGCGAGCCGTTTTCGCGTCGTGTGCATGAAGCCTAACTATTCGGGTAGAGCGGGATAGTAATTTACTGAAGGTCCCATTGCAATCGACGCAATGTCTTTGAGCCAGTGGGGTTCCTCCCTGATCATCTTGGGAAGCACCAATGAGCATAACATAAATAATAACTAATAGCTCGTGTGGCTGCCACCTTTTGTGTCCGATAAGGATCAAATCTTGAGCATTATTCAAATGTGCAATCCAGAAATTCCTTCGGACGATTGGCGAATCGGTAAGTTGGAGGACGCTGTCAACAATCGCAGGTGTGCGATTTTGCTCATCAATAAGCCATCACTGGCCTCACTAATCAAGTCGGGTGGAGCTGTGAGTTTCGGCTTTATTAAGCGAAGACTCGAGAGTTTTCAAGGGCAACATTAAAAAGGCCTGCAATACGGTGCCCGCCCACGAGGAAGATTCTGCTAATGCCCTTCGGAAAGGTCTGCCTATGACATATTCTGAGTATGTGGATGACGATTGCGTCTCCCTATGGTCAGTTCTGGCTGCCCTCGACACTGCGTCTCAACCATCCCCAACAATGGACTCTATCGGATCTGATACGGATGGAGAGGGAAACATTACGGTGATTGAGAAGTTGTAATGGTGAGGTTCCTTCATATTAACCTTCACCACGAAAAGGCAGCATCAGCTTATCTGTCGTCTATCGCATGGTTTAGACGACATCGTGCTTATTCAAGAACCTTAGTTGGCAGACGATCTCATTATGGGTCTGAAGTGTTCAGATTTGGATAATTTTTACGTTACAGGACAGGGTGTATCGCGATCCTGTATTCTTATCAGGAAAACCCTCAAGGCGTTCCTGGTGCCTAAATATAGCGACAGAGATTTTGTGTTAGCCTGTCTAGAGTTGTAGGATAAGGTATGCTTTGGGTTGGCATCGGAGGATGTCCTGCATTTAATAAACGACTTGAGAGTATCGGCGGAACATTCTTTATCCGATAACCGGTATCTACAGTTCAGTCTTGCTGCGCGCCCTGCGGCGTCTCCAGTCATCCTAAACCGGAGGAGGACTAACTGGCAGAGATTTCGAGTCTCTCTGCTCGCAGGATTACCTTCCCTTCCAAATATTCCAACCAATAAACAAGATCTGGTAAATATATGGTAAACCTCTTGACTGATGTTATAAAAACTGCGACCACTGCTTCGTGCCCAGCCGTTTCACGTTCGGGCAAGCAAAAACCTGCTTGGTGGAACTCTAAGATCTCCGAGCTAAGCGCTACGTGTAGAAAAAGTTTCAATAGAGCTAAGGCCTCAAGGCTTGAATCGGATTGGAACTCATATTAAAGGCATCTCAGCTCTTTCAGAAAAGAGTTAAGAGGAGCTAAGCGCAGTGCCTGGAGAAGTTTTTGCGAGAACATTGAAGGGTCTTCCGAAACATCTAGATTCAGGATAGTTTTGGCGTTTAACCCATCTAGTCCAAGCTTTCTTCAAAAAGAAGACGGCGTCAAGCATTGAAACCATCGAATGTCTGTTTGACACTCATTTCCCTGGTAATTCAACGGCTGCTTTACCTGATCTACAGACAGCTCGAATAGAGGCATGCGACACGGAATCCATACTCAGTCATTATGTGGGCCATAAACAGTTTTGAGCACTTTAAATCGCCTGGGCCAGATGACATTATTCCTGCGGACCTGCAACAATGTGCAGACATCACTTATCCGTAGATAGAGTGCATACTTACAACGTGCCTAAAGTTGGTACACATTCCACACAGCTGGAGAGAGGTGAGAGTTACTTTTATTCCTAAAACTGGTAGATGTTCGCATGCGAGTCCAAAGGATTTCCGGCCCATTAGCCTTTCATCGACTATGCTAAAATAATTAGAACGACTAATTGATGTTCACATACGAACGGTCGTCCCTGCTAATCCACTATCCATGTTACAACATGCATGTTACTCACTTCTAGGCGCATTCATAGTAGGTTGGGTTCGTCTTCTGCTAGTAGATATGTTTGCAGGGGCACTCCACAGGGAGGTATTCTCTCTCCTCTACTTTGGAACGTAGCGATTAATCAATTGCTCTTAAATGGAAAGAATTGGATGTAAAGTCATCGCTTATGCTGATGATATTGCTATCGCCGCTAGAGGCAAGTCTCCTGATAAACTTAGCGGACTTTTGGAGAACGCCCTGGCTATCCTAGCAGACTGGGCGTTTCAGCGGGGTAGGGATTTCTCCAGCTAAAACGGAGTTAGTCCTGTTTACAAGAAGGCGTGTGATCCCCACTTTTAACCTACCTAAGCTAGGAGGCATTCAACTTGGTTTCTCTGACAAGGCCAAATTTCTTGGCCTTATCTTAAATAAAAATAAATAACAGGCGCGATAATCCAACATTGGACTAAGGCCGCAGGATGTGTTAGTGACATCCTATTTCCAAGATCTTATCTGCTTTTTTCTTGAGGTAATGAGATAAGAAATTAAGATGGAAACCTAACATCGAAGAAAGGGTGAACAAAGCTACGGTGGCACTGTACTCGTGCAGGAATGCTACCGGGAAACCTGGGGCCTTCAACCAAAGGGTGTATATTGGATCTATACAGTTACTGTGCGGCCTATTTTGCTTTATGGCGTTAGTGTGTGGTGGACGCCACTCAGCACAACTGCCTATCATAATTCACTTGTTAAAGTGCAAAGGATGGCTTCTAGCTCTTCGAACAACACCTTCATACGGACTAGATATGGTTTTGGGACTGCTGCCATTGGATATATACGGCCAACGGTAAGCAGCTTACACGGCCTTACGTCTTCGTGAAACTGGTCTGTGGCGAGCGCTGGATTATGGTCATACTCAACGAAACTTCGTCATTTCAGCCTGCCACTAGCGACTGACTACACTGTTCCCAAATATTTTTTTGGTAAAACTATTCTACCTTAATCCCGCCTATGGAAAGCTGGAGCAACGAAACGATCCAGTCCATCAGGTCCTTTCCCATCTACCCTGATGGTTCCAAGACGGACGCAGGAGTCGGCATTGGTATTTACTCGGAGGAACTGGACATCAGTTTGCCTTTTCACCTTTTTCCTAATTTTTGTAGCGTCCTCCAAGCAGAAATCACTGCAATTTCGGAAGCGCTTCTATGGCTAGGTATAGGCACGTTGTCACTGGTAAGGATGTCATTTTACAGGGTGTCCCGCAATAGGTCGTCAATACTGTAAGGGTTGATAGCACAACTTGTTTCAGCAAGAATATTATTAATACAATCGGATTTTTTTACCGTTACGCTCCTTTTGTGAAAGTCATCGAAAAATTCCGCAATGTAAATATGAAAATTGATATACCGTTGGAAAGTTAACATGTTGAAGCAACTTTTATTAACTTTGCAGGGTTGTACGTATAAAGCACCGTTATGAAATTACTGCTTGAATTTTCGATGAAAAATCTATTTTAAAATTTCCATTCAGTTTGAGTAACTGTATCTTGAAAGTGACGATAATGTTGGCAACAGGAAAAACTTCAGTTTTTGTGAAATTTTATGTAGTTTCTGAAACTGAAATCAAATCTTGGATTAGGTCATCAAGAGGGCTGCAAATTATGATTTTGCATGACAAGTCACGATTTTCGATGACTTTCACAAAAATAGCGATAACAAGGTAACGGTAAAAAAAATCCCGATTGTATTGGTAATTTTCTTGCGGAAACAAGTTGTGCTATCAACCCTTACAGTATTGACCACCTAATGCGGGACACCCTGTATACACTGATAGTCAAGCTCCGATTCGATCACTTCAATCAGCATTTACAACATCTAGAACTATTGAAGAGTGCTATGCACTCAGAGAAATGGGTCAATTCTTCAACATCACACTATACTGGATACCGGGTCACAATGGCTTTGCAGGAAATTGCTTCGCAGACGGTTTGGCCCGGAATGCGTTACCAAGTATTGTTGAAGGCGACCCCGGGAAGATTAAAACACCTATTGTCGTCTGTGCATCGATAATTGAAGCCGCTTCTGAACGTAGGACCAACGCGAGATGGGCCTACGGATATACTTGTACCACGACGAGGATGATCTGGCCTATACTAGACATATCCCGTTCCGCCATATTACTGTCTCTAAACAGGAAATATATACGCAACATACTATGGGAGTTATTACGGGGGACGGGGCACTGCCCCATTGGGGAGCACGCCAGGAGACTCCGAATTCATCACAACGACTTCTGCAGAAGTTGTGAGGATGAAGAGGTGGAGGAGAGTGTTCATCATTATACTATATTATACTATACCCATAAGATGGTATAGGGTATATTGTTTTTGTTTCGACGATTTATGTAACACCTCAAAGGAGCCACCGGAGGTATGGCAAAGTATCTATATAAATGATCAGGGTCGGTCCCTGATTCGAATAAGCCATGTCCGTCTGTCTGTTTGTCTGTCTGTCTGTCCGTCCGTGTGTCTGTCAGTTCGCACGATAACTCCCGAAATAATGAAGCTAGCGTTTTTAAATTTTGGTCAGATGATTGTTCTGATAAAAACAATTCATTGTTTGATAAAAACAATTATCATCGTATTGAAAATGGGCCAAATCGGACCAAGGGTTCCCCTACAAATGACCCCTCCGTGATAGTTTAATTCGGTCATATTTTTCGACAGAATATCGCTTGCGACCTGAAGTTTTCATCAATGCCTAATTGTGACATATGCTTAAAGTTGGTGGAAAGTGGGGAAGGTCTGACTACCCCTACCCCTACATCCCCTACAAAGCAATATTCCGCCATATCTTTTGATAGAATGCCGCGAAAAACTTCAAACTAGTATCAAATGGTAGCCCTTGGATACCTTGATAAGATAATAAAGATGTGCCAGGTCCGGCCCATCTACCCCTCCCTGCCCTACAAAAAATATGAAATTGAATATTTTGGGTCTTGCGCGCCTTTTAGGTCTGTACATGGGTATAGGGTATATACTCATCGTGCTACTCGCACGATTAGAACTCGGTCTCGTTTTCGTTGTGAATGTCCGGGCTTATCCGAGTAAAGGAGGCGTGCACTGGGTTGGGGGTATTTTTATGATACAGATGATCTTCGAGATGCGAGCCCTATATTGCTTAGCAAATACATTGTTAGCACTGGCTGGTATCACAATGGACCTTGGTCTAAGTGCGCCTGGCGCTAGTCAGGCGGCCTCTTTACCTAACCTAACTTTTTGAGATATTATAACAGAAGAAAGAAATAGGCCACTACCTTTTCCAAAGGCACATATTTAGCCAACGTAGTACGATAACCTTAGCGCGTTTCAAAATTCATGTCGGATCCATTTAGATAAAAATGTTCTACATATTAAGAGCCTTCGAGCCACACAAATTTTCCACCATTGACCTGAAAATTAACTCTAAATGTGTCTGCCATTTCCACGGAGCTATACAGAGTTCACCTGAATAAACGACTCTACCTACCTCTTACCTTTACAGCATGACTGAACGTTATTGAATATCATACTTGCTAATCCCTACCCGCTGCGACTACAATATCCATGCTGTTAAATGATTAGAATCTCCCAAAATACTTTTGTCTATCACCACACGAACAATAACGCAAAAAAAAACGCAACGGATATCCTGATGTCGTTCTCACTGCGGTCGTTAAACTTCCTTTAACAATTATTATTATTATATAGGTCGAAAGAAAGTGGCGTGTACGAAAAAAGGAAGCTTTACCATTACCATTGCCTCTATGAATTTAACGGCAGCATCTTTGGAGGGAATATTATGCAGGACGAGGATCCTATAACATTGCATAGATGAAATCCTAGACAACGACAAGACAAGCACAGAGAGAAAAAGTCAACTTTACGATTTTGAATCATTCTGATCCCATCTGGATGAAGCGAAGCGACCATAACAATGGAATAATTTAATGAGTTTTCCTGGAAGTCATTTGCAAGGATATAATGGACGAAATCAAGCTATTTTGCCTGGTCGCAAAAGTTTTCTAGAGATCACATCTGTGTCTATCTCATGTGCAGGACGATGACGACGGAGGTTATGAATACGTTCTCGCTATACTCCTGCCTGGCATTTGGCAAATAAAGGAAATGATGAGCCAATTGCTTGGAAGAGAATATGAAGTTGTCGACCCTCTCTGATGTAATGTCTTCAAGTCAATTGGGCAATTGCAATGTGGCAATTTGTAGGAGGGGGAGTCAGTCGTTGGTATAGCAGTATGACAAACGGTTAAATTAAAAGCAGATTATGGTGGTGAATGAAGCATGGAAAAGATAATTGAATAAATCTAGTGCGTTCTCCCATTTCTAGTCCACTTATTCCTATAAGAAGAAAATGAGAGAGAGATAGACATGACTTCCATGCAACTGTGGACAGATAATTATATTATCCTCTTGTACCACATCTAGTCGTAATTTCCTTTTTCTACTTTTTTTTTTTGCTAATCAGCTCAAGGAGCAATTCAACTGTATGCTTTCCCTTACATAATAATTCTCACAATTCAATTTCGTTTTTTCATTCACCATGTACTCGTCGTATAGGACGATGGAAGATGTCAAGTCAAAACCCATTACGGTTCTAAATTCATCGGTCTCTCTCTCTAATAAGGGCTCTTGGCGAATGATGCTATAGTTGTAGTACACTTGCTGCACATTGAATTGGAAAGATCGCTTTCCATTGGAATCATCCTTCTTCCGTTTTTCAGATGTAAGAGTAGTTTTTTTTCTCACTTTCTCTCTTTCTCTATGCATTTCACATAGAGGGACATGAAAGGCCAAGTGGTGCTGGGCAATAAAGAAAACCAGCTACTATGTAAGTTCGTTTTTCATTCCTATGTCCCATAGCAGTGGAGTATAGTAGTGCCATCATAGAACCAACAGCCGTAAGTGGCCCGGACTATTCAAGTCATTTTCAAGTCCTTGCACTAAGAGCGAAGCGGAGAAAGATATCCGTTTTGGTCATTCAAGTAAGCTATCCCCTTAGAATTAATGGCCTTATACCGTATACGTTTGTGGAGTGGAGAATTCTCATCGACAACGATTGTTATGTATAGTCCTTTTTGTTATGGGTGCGATAAATTACCATCGTATTGCAATCTATTCGTTTGAAGCTCAGACGACATTACCTTATAATTCGAAATGTGCGCTTTTGTCGTCTGCCGGACGGGAAATCGTTTGACAATATGTATGTTGAAAAAGGAAATGCCATTTGCTTGTGGACTACATAAGGAATCATACGAGTACATGGGACAGTTTAAACTTTTGAAGTCAAAGACCCCAATTCATCTTTCTTATACTCGTCCTCTGATATCCTTTTTACTTTTGTGCACTGACCTTCGACATTTCTGGGCTATTTGACATTATTTACAAAACTCGGCATCATATCAAATATATGTCCTTCATATCCGAGAAGAAAAAAACCACCATTCGATGGCTTGAACAACAAGAAAGTAACCTTTACTTTTACTACATGTCCTCCTGTGCAATATCCCCATTGTATTATCTCATTTATATGCTAATCTTATTCCGGTCTTCCGTTATTAATGGTTCTGATTGGTACCACATAGAGCTCTTGATTGGCTCCCACACTCTCTTTCTCTTGGCAAGCAAAAGCAAGTATGTATACACACTGCACTGGTATCTATACGTACGTGATCCATTTCGATTTGGAAGAAGTTCCTGAAGCTTTTTTTATGATCCCCCAGACAGTGTCGGTATGGAGTTCTATAGATCTATACCATTCCCTGCAGCACCTACATATAAGGCACCAGGACACCATAGGACCGACGCGAAGGTGCGGTGTAGTCGATGCGATTAACTTTGAACGAGAATTACGACACCACCCATCCCACCAGATTTGACTATGTTGTACGTGTATACAAATTGCTACTATCGATATAGAGAGACAAAGGATCAGGGCCAATAATAAGCCCCCAGTTTATATTCGTTATCGTCTTACTCCGGCCATAACGACATGCTGAAAACGACGTTTGCGTGTCAGGGCAAACCCGGCAGTGAGAACATGAGTAGGTACAATGAATACGTATTTTTGTCGAGTGGCAGCAAGCAAGGATATGTACACGAGTATGTATGCATATCTAGAGAATACACGGGCGTTAAAAGAAGCTGAAGGATGAAAACAGATTTTGGTGCCATTTATAACACGTTCCTTTTTCGTATTTTGTTTTGTTTTTGTTGATATTGTAGATTTTATAAAGGCCACAATCAATTGATACCTTTTCGTGTTTATGTCAACGGTTATGATCTAATTAAATCAGTGAAAGGCAAATATTATGGTTTTAGTAACGACAAATCGAGGCCGGTCGTTAGGCATTGATAGATAGTAGGAAAATAAATAAGTATCCTTGAAATAAACGAGAATAACACTTCTTTTGGAACAAGTCGAAATTAGGACAACCTTTAACATTTGAATAATTTATTTTATCTTCAATCTTGGTAATAATTTCAGAAGAAGTCCTATATACCATACTATAGGGACATTCATATTTAAATGATCTGTAACAAAAAATAAAACTTTTCCCCGAGGAATTCACTTTTGAAGGTGGGGTTTCTATGGCTACTTCCTAATTTCGTGGGGCTATTTCACTCGTTCCGACATAAAGAGCGCGAGCGGATGATAGTACAATATGATGACGGTTACTAAAAATATAATTAATCTTAAATTTCGGCTGAGTAGTCTAACCGTTGTACGTAAATGCAATAAAAAAAAATGAACACCTTCACTATCTACGAGTCACACGCAGCGCCCGCTCTAGGGGTTGACACATTTTTTGGGCGGTGTTTTGACTAGCAAGGTGAAAGCGCAATTTAGCATAAAACTAGATGAGATTGGTGTGTTTTCGCTAATATCCTTTGCCATATGAGTCTGCGATCGGGACTCCTACATAATAAATGTCATGACGGGGGTTTAACATCCGTTCCTAAGGAAAAGGTTTACCAGACGGCTCGAAGGTAAGCGGATTGGTTTTTAGACTTCAATCAGCGCCCTAGAAGGTAACAGATTTTCTTACCAAGTGATAAGCCGTGGCGTTTATATACTGCTTGATGCGAGGCCTTTCTACTGCCTTTGCCGGCACCCGGCTGTAGCGCAACTCCACGCCGTTGTGAAACCACAGCTCGCACGGTACTCCCGTCAATGGGGCCTACCTCTTTGTGCCGTATAGGGAAATCGCCGCCCATCGGTGCCCCCTGCCTGGGCGGAAATAGGGCGGAACAGTGTAAACTAAGCATTGACAGCGCCATCGGCAATGCCAGACAGACCAGAGCTGGACTGTTATACAACATCCGGATGCAAGTTCCTGTAGCGGCGAGTAAATGTTTCCTTTGCGAAAGCATTTAGAGACAGAGCATATTCACGTCTAAAGAGACAGCGAGAGACATTCAGAGAACCATCCTCGATAGTCACGCCGAATGCGTCAAAATTCCAGTTATCTGCGTACGCCGGCAATGGCATAGTACATCCGTCCAATCTTCGCCGAGATGGTCGCACATGGGACACAAAGTATCATTAGCTAAATTGCGCCTATGAAGCGATCCGTGGCCAGTGATGAGGAATCCTAGACTTAGATTGAAGTCTAAGTCAGCATTTCCTCTCACGTCACTAACCTGCCTAACGTATTCGTATGTAGTTCTCCCATGGGACGCTGTTTCCCATCTAGATTGCCGTCTAGACGGGACACATTCCCCTAGGAGGCCGACGATTTCTCGCCGGGATCTCCCAGAGACACTCTCGGGGGATAACAAACTACTACTTTTCGTAAGTAAAACGCCGTTCTATGATGCAATATTTCGAAGTCAAGATGAGGTGCACCCGTCAGGACTTGAAGAGCCACGTTAGAAACCGTCTTACATACCCAGAGACATTTAGTCAGCGGAACACGTTGACACGTTTCACATAATTCCCTACCACCCACATTAAGGGCGTCATCCATAAGAGCTGCGGATTCATATGCTGCACAGCCAACAAGCAAGGATTCGTAAATCCTCTGGATGGTGTAGATCCTTCTTAACAACGCGTGTCAACCACTTTATCATCACAATTTATATCAACAAATTTTGTGGTGACAGCTTCCCCAACCACACCACTCGAGGGCGACTGCGGTCGAAACTGCGCTTGAGCAACTTCGTCACAGTCTTAGGGGACTTCAAATCCCATCTGGGATCCCCATTGATGGACAACGTCCATGTATGACAATCATATGCTCTTGCGCAGCATACGAGTTACCCTAAATAAGGAAGAGAAAATCATCGGCATAAGGGCGCGTTTGCGCACCACGTCATAGGCCGCGAAGACAAGGCACTCTCTGTCGGAGAAGTAGCTCCGCCAAATAGATAACTCCGGACAGCCAACTGCCTCGAGCTTGCGCAGGGTAGCATGCCACAGCAAGTTATCAAAATTCATACTGGCTGTCGGATATCTGTCCGACAGGCCTTTCCTCCATCTTCCGGAAAAGAATCCGCCTGAATCGTTAACCTCCAATTGTCGCGGTCACGCCACTTTGTCCTGCAGTTTCGGAAGCCCAGCATCTGGTGGGCGTCCTCACCTACACAGTACTTCCCGCGAGCTCACGCAATCTCGCTCCGCCAACTCGTTGTGCGTCATATTATTACCTTCTTCGGCATGCGATTATCGTCCATTGAAATCGTTAAAGCTTCACGATTTTTGATACTTCGAGCTCTTCGTATGTCTCAGACCCACTGACAACTGTACTCTAAATTTGATTCCATCCATTTTTATACCCTTCGCTCATAGAGTGAAAGAAAGGGTATATTAACTTTGTCATGAGGTTTGTAACGCCTTGAAGGAAGCATCTTCGACCATAAAAAAAAGTATACATATGTATATGATCAGCATGACTTGGAGAGTCGATTGAGCGATGTTTGTCTGTCTGTCTGTCTGTTGCCACGCGTTTTACTCGGCGTGTATTGAAGCTAGCAAGCTGAAATTTCGCACATGAGCTTCTTATTGTTACAGGCTGTTTGTATGTTTGATTAAGCAAAATTGGATCACAGGGTTATGGGGATGTCATACAAACCTAGCCCCCCAATTTAAGTTCATCTAAAAAAAACTTTTTATTTATGCAACAATACCAACTAAATTTCACACAAATTTGTTTCTATTGATAACACAAGATATATGTAAGAATGAATCAAATTGATCATGGGGTCATGGGGCTGCCATATAAACCTAACCTCCAAACTAGGTTCTTCTAAGAAAAACTTTTTTATTTGGGCACTGATCACAACCGAACCTCATAAAAATGTATTTCTAATGATCCCCCAAAACATATGTAAAAATGAATGGAATCCAATCGTGGGGTCATGGGGCTGCCATACAAACCCAACCCCTCAAATTAGGTTTTTCTACGAAAACCTTTTTTATTTAGACGCTTATTTACACCAAACATCATGAAAATTTATTTTTTTGATGTCACAAAATATGTATACATATTCAAAAATGAATGAAATCGGACCATGGGGTTATGGGGCTGCCATACAAACCTAACTCCCCAAATTGGATTCTTCAAAGAAAAACTTTCTTATTTGTCCACCAATTTCAACCAAACCTCACACAAATGTATTTCTATTGATGGAAAAACATACGTAAAAATTGATGGAAAGGATCCATGGGGTCATGGGGCTGCCATAGAAACCCTCCCCCATTTTGCTTCTTCTAAGAAACAGCTTTTGCATCACCAATTTCACCAAACCTTTCGTTAATGTGTCTTTGTCGAAACACGAAACAAGAAAAAATGTAAAAACAAATGGAATTTCTCTAAGGATCATGCTCCCCGCTGCCCCTCTCCCAATAAAGTTGTCTAAAGAATTTCGTTTATCTGCCCAATTATTCCTAGGAAAACCTCACTCAAGACTTAAATATTGTTTTTTGAGCGGCACGGAAGAGGGAGTATTAAACACAAGTCATAGGTACGCCCGAAAAAAACTTTTAGCCCGAGGAGAGCGAAGGGTATCCAAATTTCGGCCGCCCCCGAAATTAGCTTCAGTCTCGTTACATATGTTTTGTGCCATTAATAAAAATGTATGAGTTTTGGATAAAATTGGTGCACAAATAATGAAGATTTACTTAGAAGAAAGTGGCGTTTTTCCCTAAACAAATTGTAACATGCTTCGCGTATAATATTTTGATATATGTACCATACGAAGTATGTATGTATGTAAAGTAATTTTCGATATTGCGAATCCCAACAATTTTGTTGTTTGCGAAACTTTCACTAAATACATAGTCTATCAGTCCCTAATTATATTATCAAGACGAAACGATGCATTTCCGACAGATCTATTAGTTCCAGCTATAGCTAATAACATATACGACCGTAATGCTTCACTCTCTTGTGATTAGTGCTTGTGTTTCCAAAAGGATGACATGACGATAATGCACATCTGAACCGTTGCGAACAACTAAGTCGTAAACTATAATTAAATCCTCAACTTTCAAATTAGATGAAAATTTGCAAAATGTGCTTAAAAGTATAGATGCAACTTTACGAAAGTTACGTGCTTTGCACAATTCGTCAAAAGAGAAGAGAAGGGTGGAGTTTTTGTAAAAAGGGTCAGTTTGTACATTTTTGGTAGCTGCGACTTAAGTTTTTAAAAAATCAGCTTCTTAAACAAATTTTCTTGTGTTATTTTGGGTAAATAGCTTATTTTTTAAAACAGTAAGTGTATACTGCCACCTTTCGAGACACGTTGTACCTCACATCATCAAGTTTGAAACCCGAAATTATTTATAAAGTCCCTGTCACGTCTAATACCGTAGATGAATTGCTCTTATACTTTGTATATTCTCGTTTTTACAACTGATTGAAGTGTGATTGAAACGGTCTTTCTTAGAACCAATTAAATTTGATACTTTTTTTAGAAATCACAGTTTTTAACAGTCCATCTTCGGGAATGCCCATTAAATTGAGAAGGTTCTCCCCTCAGGAATTATTGCTAGGATTTTCTTACTCTAATTTCCGGTTGCCTTCCTAATCCCATCGCGGATTACGTAACACTCCCTCCCCGACCCCAAGAGGATATACTTTTCATATCGTGAAATTTATCTGTTTACACACATACAAGAAGTTAGCATGCAAAAATAACCAACATTTAACACAAGACAAATGTCTCCCCCGGGGATAAGGTGTAATATAAGGAAATATGTAATATGCTAATTCGATTTACATCATACTTGTAAACCAAACAGCGCTTTACGTCGGACTACAAGCTTAATAAGGATAAAGTATCGCAATTGTTTGTTGGCGCATTGCTATGTTTTAGGGGAGAATGTAAGATATACGAGAGGAAGTATGCAAAAACACTTGTAAATGGCCTTTTGAACGGATTACAGTAAGAAGGTGAAAATTATCACTATATACATTATTTAAATTTTGCAGAAAGCATTTAGAGTAACAAATAACAGAGGGAAAAGAGTACGATTATCGTAACAAGTAACAGAGGGACTTGCATAGCCAAACAAAATTCTACTATAGAGAAGGTAAGTTCATTACTTAACAAACTCTTAATCCCTATTTTCGCAAAGAGCAAGAAGCTAATGGATGCATAACATTGTTAAATAAAATCCTCAACAGCGTGTAGTATGACTCGAATTATCCTAATCTAAAAGGTCCAAAAAGTGCTATAGTGACTTTGCATACTAAAGACAAATCAGCTTTGTCTATTAATTAAAAAAAGGAATTCCTTTTTTCATTCTCTCGATTTTTTCTTATCCTGCAACATGAGTATGGACTTAATCCTTACTCAACATCAGCCATATTCATGAATGGGACTATGCAAAAGTTATCGTCAAAAAAAAAACAGTTCAAAAAACCGAAAGACAGGACTATGATTTCCCGGTCTTTCTGCACCCATTTTTTTTTCGCTATACGTTACTATGCCGCATAGCTAATCCGACAATTTTGTAAAGATAAGTCATTTAAGTGCCAACATGATTGATGTCTAAAAACCCCTTTAAATATTAATGTGTTATTGAAAAACGTTGGAAAATATGGCTACGAGCTTTTCTACGACTTATAACCCGTTCCGTATCCTCCGGATCGGATGATTTATCATTCGTTTTGTTTGTTGTTAATATCCCTCTCGTTATTGAGTTATGAGTTACAGGAATGCGCATGGCATCGGGTAAAGGGTTTTAACAATGCCTGTGTCTGTACATATATTGTGTTGCTGCGGGTGTTTCGTTTCCAGCTTGAAGGCGATTTTAGTGAGCAATTTATTATAATCGATTTGACAATGTGATTTGGGTAAGGCTATGCGGGTGTTGGTCAAAAATTAGAGAATAATTGTCTGTGATGAATTTTGAGTAGAAAGTAGAAAAAGATGTTAACATATTTAAGGAATTGTTGATTCATTAAAAAAGGTACCTTCACAATTGCTGTGTTAAATGGTTTTCCGTAAGTTGACTCTTTCTCACATATCTATCTTGACCGAAAATTGCCCCCTCCCCCCTTTAGGTGGTTAACTAACAGAGATTTTACTGTATCACTTACCGTTTCACCCAACCCGTTTCTTTGAAAATCCCAAAGTCTAAACTGTTCGAAATTCGAAATCCACTGCACCTTTCGGTGCATTTTTTTCAAAATCACCCTAACATCCATCCCTTCTGTCATTTCTCAAATATACAATTCAACCGCACACTTCTTGCACTTGACAATAATTTGAAATCAAGATGTACCTTTCACTATTGTTCCAATTCCTGAAACCATTTTCCCCCAAAGAATTAATTTCAAACGTATACGAGGATATAGGCGATTCGAGAGATACCATGGAGAGAAATTAATTTCAAGCTCCTTTTAGAATTGCATTTCAACACTCTATACCTATGGAGCCTCGCTCTATGTGTTACACACGTGTAGAGAGATTGTTTCGTAAACGAATCTACAAACCCAATTACGATCTCTTAGTGGAAAACAATGAATTCAATTAAATCGGATGGAAATCAATTCGATACGAAATCAAATTCTAAAACGTATTGCACCGCGTGCACTACTAGGTATGGATACTTGAGTACTTGAGTCATAGGGACTCGTATAGGTGTGATGTGGGTAGTGTAGAGCATTATAAACAAAGTGACAAGAATAACAATTCATGAATGGTGCCAAGTTCGATCTTCAGATTGCATTGAACGTATATGGATATGGTTATCTCGATTTCATCACTTCGCCGTGCATCGGTTTGATTAAATACGGACGTAGCCAGGACGACGACCGACGGTGAGTGGACAGCTTCAATGTGGATATATTAATTTGAGTGTAGAACGATGCGTTGAACCGGATTGCAAGGGCGGGATACTATTACGATTGTCAATTGACAATTTAATTGACAATTTATTTTTGATTTTGATTGCATCCGGTGATTGCAAACCGTTTTATTTGCGACCTTCAAATTTTGCTGAAGCATTACGGTAGTAACCTTGTAGTATACCTATTCGGATTTTATGATATAGGTTAGTTGAACAATACGATACGATACGTTTTATAAGGCATATCTATGCCAAACCCGGAATCCAAGCGATTGTAACAAGTGCTTTTCTCAGTTTTATTTCCACATTACGTATCGCTGGACAATTATTACTCGTTCGGACAAGGTGGTCGTATACCCAGGCTCCTCCGACAAAGCATTTTTACCCACATTTCCCCTATTAACATTTTTCAAAAATACATGCCTGTAACTTATCTCCAAGTCACAGCAGGCTGGAAAAAAGTTTGGCAAACGTTAAGGCTAAGTCCCATTAGATCCTCCACCAAATATTACTTCGATCGGATTAAAAGAAAGGGTACCTCCCATACAAACTATTCAAATTTATTGCCACTAGTTTATTAAGAAATAAGGAAAACAAGTCAACCAAAATTAAAGTTTTGCTCGTAGACAATTTTTGGGTCATTTTGTATGGGAGGTACCCTTTGTTTTAATCCGATCGAAGTAATATTTGGTGGAGACAAATGTAACTATCAAAAAATCGGAATTACATCGGATGTTTTTAGGTCTAGTATATAATCTGCCAAGAGAAGGTATACGGTATTATATACCATTAGAAAGGGAATTTTGTGTAGTTTAAATTGTTCTCATGTGCTGTAAATATTACAGTTAAGATGATATTTGCTAAAAATCATAATTTCACCCCTTTGTCGCCCCTCCCCCGCAAATGTGACGCGCAAAAGAGTCTAACTTTTTACTGCGTAATGCGGTCAGGCCATAGAACAATTTGGCATCAAAAGTCAGCTCTTTTTTGGATGTTTTATACCCTTCGCTCGTAGAGTCAACGAAGGGTATATTAACTTTGTCATGAAGTTTGTAACGCATTGAAGGAAGCATCTCCGACCATATAATAAGTATACATATATGATCAGCATGACATGGGGAGTCGATTGGGCGATGTCCGTCTGTCTGTCTGTCCGTCTGTTGCTACGCGTTTTACTCGGCCAATTTAAAAGCTATGAAGCTGAAATTTTGCACAAATGCTTCTTTTTGCTGCAGGCAGTTTGTATGTTTGAATCGGTAAAATCGGACCATGGGGTCATGGGGCTGCCATACAAATCGAACCCCCCAAATTAGGTTCTTCTAAGAAGAAGTTTTTTATTTGTTCACCGATTTCAACCAAATTCCACACAAATGTATTTCTATTGATGACACACAACATATGTGAGAATGGATCAAATCGGACGATAGGGTCATGGGGCTGCCATACAAACGCAACCCCCCATTTTGGTTCTTCTAAGAAACATTTCTTACACCAATTTCACAAAACCTTGAATTATTGTGTCTTAATCAAAGCAACAAAAAAGGTCAAAACAAATGGAATCGTACTATGGGGCCATGCTCCCGCATCCCCTAGTAAAATTTTCTGAGTAAGTATGTATTTTTATTTGCCCACTTATTCCAACCAAACCTCACACAAATATTGTTTTGTCGACGCAACGGAACTTTTGTGAAGACGGAAGGAGAAGAATGGGGGGGGGGGGAGGGTTAATACAAGTCGTAGGTACGCCCGAAAAAAACTTTTAGCCCGGAGGAGGGCGAAGGATATCCAAACTTCGGCCGCGGCCGAAATTAGCCTAGGTCTCGTTTCAACTAAAATCACTATACTATAACCCCTGATTTAAAAACGAACTTGTAATTGGCCCACCCGTTATATATCAATATAATATAAAAGATTTCAGCAAAAAATGTGCGTTTTGTCTTTACGAGAAGACTAACCACTAGATAAATGTACGAGTAATCGAAACATACAATAAACATACGATATTCGGAAGGCAGACATCGTGGTATTGCTGACGAAAAGGGATCAGACAGTGAACGTGTTTGTTAACGAAAACACAAACCCTTGGGATGCGGTTAGGATATTTAGCGAATTGCTTAAAATACAGTAGAGCGTCGATTATCCGAACGTCGATTATCCGAACGTCGATTATCCGAACATTCGATTAACCGAACCGGGCACTATGCTTCTTTTCTTGTGAAAGACATCGAGAAAAATGAAAAAGCAAGTGTCTGAAGGAAGCAACCTCTCATCTGCATTGCTCAATTACCTAGATTTTTTATTTTTGTTCAGTTTTAGTCGTTTTACACGTTTTCGGTTTTTGCTTGATTTCACATTTGGGCTATTTTCCAATTTTTGCATGGAAGTTCGATTAACCGAACTTTCGTTTATCCGAACCACCCTTGTCGACATTAGTTCGGATAATCGACGCTCTACTGTACTTGCAATAACGTATATGCTTAAAAGCTTGACAGCTACTTAAAAGCTTATCTTGAGAGGCAAGATAAGCTTTTTCAAACATGAGGTGGAGAACCTATTAGGGGGCCTGTCCACAATTTAAGGCCCGGTTACTGAGAACTCTTATTAAGTACTTATCGACTGGTTAGTCTTATCGCATAGAGAAGACACACACAATATTCAGAAAGCTTTTCCATTGTATTGAATGGCATTTTTGTTTATTTTGCATTGTTACGCCATATTTTGCTTGGTTACGCCATCATCTTAGATTGAAAAATCATTGCGCAGTTTCATACAACAGCGTCAATGAGCAAAAGATAACATAACTATGCGAATTAAATAAACATCCCATACAATATAATTGAAAAGCTTTCTGGAAATTGTGTGTGTCTTCTCTATGCGATAATACTAACCATTCGATAATAATTTTGAGAGAATGGGCCTAAGACAAAACCGTACGGCGAGAGTTTTTGTAGTGGCCGGCAGACAAGTATTTCCAATTGTGTGAACTCGTCGTACGTTTTCTTATAGCCTGGAATGGGCCGTAGGGAATCCCACATTAATCATTTAATAGGTCAATCCATTGCTCTCTTCAACAACTACTAGGTTTATGTATATCAAATTTCCTGACTGATCATCGAAAAATAAATTACGGTCACATTGTATTGTCATTTTCAAAAAGAATTTATCTTCCGGCTCTTCCTTTTTGTTTTTAGGAATTTCCTCCTACCGGCCATTGACATTCAAAACATAAGCAACATCAGCGACCCCGAACAATTAATTCTCACTTTGACATTTTGTCGTAGTCATCCATAATTTATTGACATGTCAACCTTTTTCTTTTTTTTTTTGCGCAAATGACGACTATTCAATTTCCGTCTTAACTCATTTAGCTCCCCAAACCACAGTGAAACAGTGAAAGCTTCGCGAAGGCCGTCTGCTGCCGGCCCCGTTCGCTCATTCACGCAGACATTTGGATGTCGACGCAGCGCGGTGGCGGGTGGCGGCCGGCAGACGTGTACAGAGACAACAAAGAGCATAAGTCCTGATAATCCTTTTTTCATTAATCTTTAGAGGCATTTTCAATTAATTCACCTTTGAATGGCAGGTATAGCTTATTTCACAATGTCTTCAGTTAATGGAAAATATAAGCAAGAAGAGGATGGGCATAAGAAGAGGATTTCTCATACAGTATATTTTAGAAAATGGTTTCCGTTCAGTTTGGTACAGAGGGAAATATTGCGTCTAATCTATAGCATTATAGATGCATGTGTACATATTTGACTTGAACATTTTCCAGAGTATTATGTCATCTAACGATGCTGGGATATCATGGGAATTATCAGGAATTAGAAGCGTGTAGACAGGTCCGTTGGGAAATATTCATCAAATTGTTCATTGTATTGTTTGCTTCAGCGAGACAACAGGTAACTCGTGGGACCAATTCCTACTACTAAATGAAATTTAATGTATTCCATTGTTGAACAATTTAAGAGAAATTTATTTGTCGAGCTTGACACAATGTCCTTCACATACTATAGGAAATATTGATGTCCATTTAAAGCATAGGATATGTGTGTAATAGAAAACCATTTATAAACCAGGAATTAAAAGCAGGACATCCAACTTTACTCACATAACCGAAAAGCCCTTCTTTAAGGACTACATATGTATATGTAAACATACGCCGCGCAATAACACACTTCATTTAAGGATATGTTGCGGCTCTAATAAGGATCGTGTAAGTCGCAAAAGAAAAGCCTCTGGCCTGTTTGGACGAGCCCTAACATAAAAGGCCTTCGTTTAATATTACAACCATAATACTGACAGTTTGGCACTAGCCAAAAAACCACAACAACTATGCTCATCGAAACACCTTCCCTGCGATTCAGCACTATAGCAGGACAATATGATGTGAAAGATGCCTTAGGCTACGACCAAAGTCGTGTTCGTCTTTATATTGATTTATTTCGCACAAATATTTGTCGATTACAGCCTAATGCGCTGCTGGAACATGCTCTCGTATATCTGCAGATGTTGTAATATAAAGCAAATGCCCCAAGGATATTTGAGCTTTTTGTATATACCGGAAACGCGTGGCAGGGGACGCAAAGGAATCAAGATGACGTATTGCAAGTTCTGTATTATAATCGTGATTTAATTGTCCTTGGTTCCAGGGAGGATGAGAGATTTGCGGGTATAATGGTGGTGAATGGTTGCTGAATTTCAATGTAAGTTTGGGTGGTCATAATATGGGCATAAAGAATGACCTGAATTTATAGGGACTCGTCTGGAACGAGAGACTATTTGGAAAGGACTTACGGACATCTGACCCTGCCATTGTGTGAGATTTTATCGTTAAAAGAAGATTTTTCGAACAATTAATAGGCATTCTTGAATCGAAGAGCTCGCCGCACTCTGTCTTTGGTGTGGCCTTGTAAGCGAGGTGCGAGCGTAGCGAGCGGTCAGCCAATACAAACTGTTTTAAAGATTCCTGACCCAGGCGCAATTATTTAAATTTTGCAACTACTCTAATATATATAAGAAAACATTCAAACGCTTTGTACCACCGGTTCTAAATCAGCAACTTTGGTCAACAGCATCATAGGCTTTCCATGCCATTTCCATAAGAAAAACTTTAAATTTATTTTTGTTAGGAAAAGATGAAAAGCCAATATCCTTTCTTGGTTCATAAATTTCTCCAATCCTGCATACCAGGACGCGCTTGCCTCAGGTCTTTCTATATCAGACATGTTTCTTTGTTGCGAAAACTTTTGAAAAAATAAACTCATGCCTGGGCTTTTGTTTAGTACATGATATCATTCCAATAAAAATATTTCAACAATTTCAAATCTTTTCGCCTGGCCGAATCAAACAGCAACGTCCTGGCGAAAAAACGTGCCTCTCTAAACCTGATCAATAAACATTTCGAATCAGCAGCACACAGCACACCAATTTTACCATATCACCCATATCTGTTTCAGAGTTATTCCTTTTTTGCTGTACAAATTCAAATGAAAATTCAGGGAATATTCACAGGTGCCGATGAGCGAGGTGGGCTGGTTGTTTCGCCTCCCTTGGCAAATAACTTTTCATATGGCCCTACCCGATGGCGCTGCGAGAAATGGAAGTCGTGTGCCTTCACAATCCTGCATAATCTTTATAATACACGTACACAGTGTGACGGGATTGGGGCATCCGAATAAAAAAGGGTAGTAACAGAATACGCTTTCAGTTTAATTCTGATTCTCCAAAAGTTATGTGTGTATTGACTTAACTTTTGACCGGGTCGAGGACGCTATATAGGTCGATGAAATACAAGGCTGTTGTTATATTTTAATGGTGCAATGTAAGCGATTCGATGTGGAAACTTACTTATACATAAAGTGGCGAGACAAGGGTACATCGGCAATACGGGAATTCAAATGAGCAACTTTAGGTATATGGAATGGCCGAAAATCACGCTAGGTTGCGTATTGAAATCTAGTTTATGGTGTTAGGTCCTTCGAATATTTCAACGGGTCCCTAAAAGCAAAGCATATATCCATAACATTTCCTCGATACTAAGTCAGCCGGCTTTCATAGACTATCTAGTCGACTCTGTGACCATTTGAAACAGGACAAAATTCCCATTGTACTATTCTGTTTCGGAAATTATATTCATTGGAAAGTTTTGTCTCTGGGACTTGTTGTTGTTTGAACAATGATAAGCAGATTGTCGCTTCACGTTTATCGTGTTATACATACGCCTCGTGCGCGCCGCTCCTCATCATGATCCAAAAGGAAACATTCTTGGTCATTGTCTTCATTCGGGGTGGAAACGGTATAATCATTGTCGTCGCCAGGACATTCACCACCACCATAACCATGAAGAGTTCCGTGTCCATCCATATACATATACTCTATGAATGGAAATGGAATGGTTACTTTGTATTCAAATTTTATGTTATTATATACGAAAATGTGTTTTGCATGAAAAGGACCAAGACGTTTCGCGAATGGGGAGCTAAGTAGGCAATTTATGAATAGAGATCTTTTTGAGAGAATTTATATGGTATACAAAAGCAAAAGGGTTGATGCGCCCGATAAAAGTTGAGAGAGAAGTGCCTATAATGTAAGTAAGCGGATTAAGGGCGTGTTTCGTTGAAATCAAATTGATGACACCTTGAGAGATTTTCCAGAGATTTGTTCTGTAGACTGTGATGCGAGCAAAGTTGTTGTGGTTGTATGTTTCGGTTACAACATAAACAGAAATCAGAAAGCGTAAAAAGATAAAAAATGGAAGAGACGGTGTGTAAAAGACTGCAATGTGATCTTGAATGAATCTTTGGTTAGACAACACCGATTGTCTCTGTTAGAATTCATTTTGAAAATAGGAGGAGCAAGAAATATAAAAAATCCCAAGCGACCTGAACCTTGTGTCTCTATTTTATTTGGTAAACTTAGATTTTAGTATTTTTATTATGTATTAATTTATTTTATACACTTCGGTTTATCATTATAATAAAATATATTTATTTAATTCACTTATTTTAAATTCACAATTTAATTTTAGAATATTTTATTTCTATCTCGGATTGATAGTAGATAGAGAGTGAGCGAGTGACTCGGCTATGTGAAGGCTGATCAGAGACTCAAGGAAGGGACAAGTTGAATATAGAACGGAAGTTATTATTACAACGAAATTAGAGTATATAATTGATGGAGTGTAAATTGAATTACTTAATGAATTTATAATGACAATTATGTTTTTCAAATACTAGTCAAGCATGATACTTATCAACCGCCACACCTTGAACCTGAGGAAACTTTGAACCTGAAATGACGGAGTACTTTCAAAACAACAGCAACTGCATCGAGGACAGTTGGGTAACATGTCAATAGATGAGGCGGAAAACGCACTTGGAGTTTCAAAAGATCCACACTAAGAACGAAACATGGTGGTGGAACGCCGAAACTGTAGAAGCAGTGCGAGCCAAATCGAACGCATTCAAGGCGTTGACGACGTGTGAGTCAAGTAATGAAGCCGAACGAGTTCAACTTTGCGAAAATTACATGCAATCCCGGAAGCAAGTAAAGAAGGTAATAGCTCAAGCAAAGGTGAAGGCAGCTGAGGAATTATACCAAGAATCTCAGCTGGCGAACATTTCATTTCCTCTTTGTAAACTGTGCGTAGTCCTAGTGAAACAGTTGGCAGTGTATCCACCCAATTAGTTGTTTCGTGGCACATCAAGGCAGACTTCAGAGTACGATGCCATCGCTCAATCATGCCGTTAGCAGATAGACGATACGCTGTGGTTTTAATGTTTTTCGATCCAATAAGTTTCGTTAACGCTTGAAAAATGGATGATTCGAACTGACTACCTTTGTCGCTAGTTATTACTTTCGGCGTACCAAAACGTGCAATCCACGACGAATAGAAGGCAGTTGCAATCGTTTCAGCTAATATGTTGCATACCGGAACAGCCTCAGTCCAACGTGAAAACCTGCCTATCATCGTAAATAAGCATCGCAAACTCTGAGAGGTAGGCAGTGGTCCAACTATATCAATATGGACATGTTCGAAAGGTCTGTCTGTCGGTGGAAATGACATTGGTTGTTGAACGGTGTGACGATGTATTTTTGAACGCTGACGGTTTATACAATTTTTCGTCCAATTCGCAATATCTTTTCTTGTTTTAGGCCCAATTTTTTGCTAGCCTTTAGGCCCGGAGGTGCTAACCTATGAATGGAGTTGAAAGCTCGTTGTCGCAAAGGTTTCGGAACGAAGGGTCTCGCTGTTCCAGTGGATACATCACAATAAATATAGCGATTGTTATCCAAAGGAAATTGTTTCAATTGCAAAGATGTGTCAGAATGCAAAAGATTTTGCAGTTCTTCGTCGCGTTCCTGTTCAATAGCAATTTCCGTAGGATCAAGGGCGGAGTTGGTAATTTCCTCTAGGCGCGAAAGAGTATCAGGAACGATATTCTCTTTACCTTTTACGTATATGATTTCAGTCGCGGATTCAGAAATATATGCAAGTTGTCGTGCTTGGCGTCCAGATGCTTTCGAAAGCTTTTGTGAAAAAGCATGTGTCAGAGGCAAATGTTCGGTTTTGATTACGAAAGATCTTCCTTCGAGTCGATCTTAAAAATATTTGAGAGCAGAATATATCGCCTGAAGCATTTTATCGTAAGTACTGTACTTTCGTTGTGCGTTAGTAAACTTCCTGGAGAAAAACCCGAGTGGTTTCCACTCCGAGTCTTCAAGTTGCTCCAGTACTCCTGTTCGGTACCGAGATTTCAGTACCGGGTTTCGGTTTTTTTCAATACCCGGTACCACAAGCGGTTTCCCTGACTCAGATTTTTTTCAGTACCGACGGTTTTTTTAACCATAAGCCGGTTTTTTTGAGTACCGGGTTAAAAACCGACTCAGGTTTTTTTCAGTACCGACGGTTTTTTTAACCATAAGCCGGTTTTTTAAGTACCGGGTTAAAAACCGGTACCAAAAAACCGGCTCATGGTTGAAATGAATCGTTCTTTTTAACTCGGTATCAAAAAACCGACTCGTCGGTCGGTTCTTTTTAACTCGGTACCAAAAAACCGGGATATCGGTACTTTAGAATATCGGGTCCGGTACCAAGTGAACACCGGTTTTGTACCGGGATCCCGGTTTTTGGAACAGGCCTACCAGTACAGCACTTATCGCGAAATCAGAAGCGTCGGTACACAAGGCAAATTGGATGGGACAACAACGCGGTGCATTTTAGCGTGCTTTTCTCAAATGCAACAATGCTTTCTTGCGTCCACTCTATCAGTCGTTTATAATTTTTTTTTACTGCTACCAATTAGTTTATTTAACGGCAGGAGTACTTCGGCCCCGTTTTTAACAAATCGACGATAAAAGTTAATTAGACCTAAGTACCTCCGCAGATCCATTATGGTTTGTGGACGCTTCGCAGTTTGGATGGCTACGATTTTCGATAAGAGTGGTTTGCTACCGCAGCCGCTTACTAAATAACCTAAGTATTCCACTTTTTCCTTAGCAAAGTGGCATTTACTCGGATTAATTTTAATTCCGTATTCTGTCAACCTCGTAAAAGGAACGTTAAGATGTCGTTTGTGTTCTTCGATATTTCGTGACGATATAAGAATATCTTCTAGGTTAGATATGGGCCAGATAAAATCACAAATTATCTAGGCGGGCCGAAAAAAATTTAAAAAACATATTTTTATAAAGTCTAACTGCAAAACTCACATTCCCCATATAAATAAATGGCTTAGTCCTCAACTTATCTAGGAACAGGTGTAATCGGAAAACGTCATATAGTATGCGCCATAGAAATGTTTAACACAACCAAACTTGAGTTTCATTTAGATGTGACGGGTATTCAAACTTCGGCAGCGCCCGAAATAAAATTCGGTCTCGTTTTATTTTTTTAAATTTAAATTTCTTTCCTTGTTGAGCAAATAGAATGCCGGCAGCGGGTTCTATACAAAATCCAAAAAGACAAAATCCAAAAAAAAATTAAAAATCCACAAAGTCAAAATCCACAAAGACAAAATTCACAAAGACACAATCCATAAAGTCATAATTCACAAAGTCAAAATCCAAAAAGACGAAATCCATAAATTCAAATTTACATCAGTTTGCTTATCACGATTGAATATTGAGAATATTTATGTACGTTTTTACGTTAACTAGACAATTACCAAATCCCGGAGCATATGCGCTTTACCTGAAGACAAGGATTCATCCGTGGCATATACGATTTAGCCGATGACACGGAGAGGAATGCACCGGACCATAAGCGCTTCAGGTAAAGGCAGAAACACCTAAGGCGCATATGCTCCGGGTGCATCCTTCTCCGTGTCTACAGGTAAAGCGCATATGATCCGGGGTTTGGTAATTGTCTAGTGCCCACGCAATAAGCATTATGGCTCTCTTCATACAAAAATTTATGGATTTTGTCTTGATGGATTTTGACTTTATGGATTTTGTCTTTATGGATTTTGTCTTTATGGATTATGACTTTTGGATTTTGACTTATGGATTTTGACTTTGTGGATTTTGTATAGAACCCGCCGGCAGCAACAGCAGCAGCGCGAAATCTCAAGCACATTGCATTTTATATTGCTGAAAAAAGTGCTGAACAGCATTTTTGCTGTTCAGCATATTTGTCAGCCATGCAATGCTGCTGCTGTTGCTACCGGTATTACAGTCAAACCTGTTAATCGGACCACCTTCTAATTGGACCACCACTGGTCAATTTTATTTGGTTTTTCATACAAAATAACCTTTATAAACGGACCCCCTCTTAATCGGACCATGGACCACGATCGATGACTCCAATTGGATAGATCAGTACTAGACGTACCTCCACAATCGGACCAACCACTGTATAAATCTCCAAAATCGGACCAAAACTTCAAATTGATTACTTACTTGAGCAGTACGAGAAAATTTCACCAAACGGACCAACAGATAGGCAAAGTGGCAAGACATTTTGTTGACGAGAAAAATCTTACAAATTTCGTTACTAGATTCACTTCAGTTCCGATTACCATAAGTTATATATTATTTCCCATGACCACGGGAAATTTCGTAGACAGCATCAATCATTGCATCAGTGTTGGGTGGATGAAGTGGTGAAACAATTCTGGAGTTTCTGCGACAAGAAGATGCAAGTGAAGGGAAGATTAAATTGATTGAGCCATCAACCATGACTTTGATTATAGATTAGTGCAGAAATAAGTTTTTCGAAATTAAAACTTAAAAAAAAACTTATTTGAGATCGTCAATATCTCAGGAGCGACTATGTGAGCTAGCAATGTTTTCAATTGAAAAAAACATGTTAAAGTCACTTCATATATCAATATTTAGAAGAGAATTTGCTGCAATAATGCTTTGTAAAATATTGAAGAATATTCAAAATTTTGGTGGAACTGAGTGTGTGGAGAATTTGTAATAAGGAAGCTGGTTAAAAAAATCACAAAGTAATTACGGTGTTAGCGGTTTAAAAAAAATGTATTGCATAGGGCATAGGTGACCTTTGTACAAGTCCAATGTTCATGAACAACGTTTAAAAATTATTTCCTTAATTTTTTGTACTTTTCTGGCATCCCTTAGTAATCGGACCACCTGCTAATCGGACCAAGTTTGATCGGTCCCGTTAGTGGTCCGATTAGACAGGTTTGACTGTATATTTGAATCCTTACTGCAACTACCTGATTCACAGTCCACATATTAAATGGCATTCTGTAAATGTCGAGGTTCCTTTCAAACACTTTGAAAGGTTCCTTTCAACAACTTTCGTAACTCTTAAGTTTGTCTTCCCTAACTGCAATAGTTTTTAGTCTTGTGAAATGACTAAGGTGTTTCTTGAATAGTTGTTTGAAAAATAAATTCAATCGCATTACTCCTGATATCATTGATTAATTGACTTCTTCCCTGGAGTTTAAAGTTGAATTTGTTGATGTGACTGAGAAGATCTGTAAAAAAGTCTTAAGGCCGTACACTACTACATACTACTCCTCTGATGTTGCGTTCAAACTTAGTTAATATTACATGCGACACTGCCATACTTAAGACGCAATGAGTAGGAGTTATCCTGTTCTACTTCCACAGAAATTATATTTTGCACTATGTGTAAGTTTTTGGGTTTCTTAAAAACCATGTCGCGGGCCGGATTGACTAGCCCAAAGGGCCGCATTTGGCCCGCGGGTCGTACTGTGCCCATGACTGTCTAGGTAGACGAAACAAAAAATCGAGTGCTCTTAACACGGTGTCGATGTAGCGCTGAAAGGTTTGCGCTGCATTGAATTCATATAACCCAAAAGGCGTTGTGACCCCCGTCTTTGGGATGTCTTCTTCTGCGAGCGGGACCTCTCAAAAGGCTCTATAATCAATTGTTGTAAATACCTGTTTCCCATGCAAGTTGTCGGTGTAGTCCTCGATTTTGGCTATGGGATAACGACCCGGAACGGTAATTGCATTTAAACGCCTATAGTCGCCACAAGGTCTCCATTCCTGCGACTTTTTTTGGCACCAAATGCAATGGACTGGCCCAATTACTGGATGACGGACGGCAAATACCTTCTTCGACCATCCGCTCGAATTTTTTTTTTCGCCGCTGAATATTTTTCGAGTGGCAAACGTCGTGGTCTTTCTGCAACTGGTGTATCTCGTGTGACGATGAAGTTTTTAACAGTATGCTCGCGAACTTCTGTCTTAATATTGGGATTCGTTATTGCCTGATATTTCGAAAGCATCTCGTGGAACTCGTCTCCTCTGCGAACGGTCGATACGGTCGGTGCGAAGTCGGTCGTAGACTGTATTATTGTTTCCAAAGATGTTTCGCCATCGACAAGACGCTTTCGTTGCAGATTGAAGTAATTTAAAAAGTCGGCACCAATAATCGGTCGTAATGCATTAGCGATACAGAACGTCCAACGAAAATTCCTTCGAAACCCAAGATCAAGAGTTAGGGTCTTCTCACCGAATGTTGCAATAGTTGAACCGTTCGCAGCGTAAAGGTGAAACGAAGACGTAAAGGTGAAACGGACTTGCTGACGGTGGCGAAACTAGTTTTCCGCCGCCACCTTCGATTGACTAAAGGAGCACGGTTCACGACACTTTTTGGCTTTGGTGTTGAACGTACGATGATAATAACACCAATTGCTGTTCCCAGTTTGTCGTGGTCTCGAATGTTAACGTCGTCGGCTGTTGGAACTTGGAACGGCTTCGTTCTCGTCTCGATCTCATCTCTAATGCCTTCAACCGGTTGAGGATTTCGCTCAACGCGTTGTTTTCGTCTGCTATGGGACTTTTGTTGATAGTTGAGACGGATGGCGTCGCATTGAATTCATCGACAATTTTGTCGGCCATTTCTGCAAGCACGCTCGTTTTACTATCGCTCGAAACAGTCAATATGGCGCGGACACGTGGGGGCAAACGACGAAGCCACAATGCGCGTACGGCGTCTTCCGGTAGTTGATCGCCGGCTAAGTATTTTATTTGGAGGTAAAATTGGGACGGACGCTTATCACCCAGTTCTATTTCCGTTAGCACTTTTGTTAAGTTCGATTCCGGAGTATTTGCATATCGCTGAATTAACTGTCGCTTAATTTCTTCGTATTTGTTTGTCGCGGGTGGCTTTTCTACCACATCGGCAACTTGTTCCAAAACGGAAAACTCCAAACTCGAAATCACCGCGATGAACTTAGCATTGTCGGTTAACACGCGATTTGCTGTGAACGGCGCCTCCACTTGTGCAAACCACAATGTGGGTCTCGGTGCCCAAAATGGTGGTAATTTTACATGGCGCAATGAGTCTATACGTATATCGGAACGCGGCGGAAGCAAGTCTTCTAGTATTTTGCGCACTTCCGGATTCCACTCCGTTCTATTGTGTGCCATCATCTTTAGGTATTGTGCGCTACTTAGTGAAAAAGAGAGGTGTCCGTTAAGACAGGAATTTCTTTGAATGTTAGCATCCAGCTTACTGGATTTGGCAGATGTAGTCAGAAATATTTTTCTAAGATTACCTTTATGATAAAAAAATAGATAAAATACCGTTATACATGCATATCAAGTTCAAAATTCTCTAATAATAATAATTCGTATTCTTCTTTATTTTCAGGTATGAATAAAATTCTTTGGACTAATTATTCCTAATCTACACTCGTATGTATTCAATTAAAAATTGAATTTAACTAAAAAATGAATTTCCATTTTAGAAAATTATTTTTGTCTGAATTATTTTGTGTTAAAAAAAAAACATTTTTTTATGATCAGGAAAGAAGTATACTCTTCCCAAGTATAGTTTACTCCAAAAGAAGATATTTGCATAAATTCTCTTTATATAAGTTCGGAAAGAAATTCTGGGGAACTCTTTAATTTAACCTTCCGGCGCGGCGGTCGCAATACTAATCTTAACACGATCGGGCATCGGACAGAATAAGTGCAGAAAAAAGGATGAAACAAAGTTTCTGTATATTTTAGACTCTTATTTATTGTTGCATTGTCTTTTTGAAACTGTTCTACGAAATTTCAAAAACAAAAATTTATACCCTTCACATTATCCAATTTTCTAAGAATATTTTAAAAACAAAGTTTGATACCCTTCACATTTTCAATTTTCTAAGAATATTCCGCTTTTAATCGCTTTAATATGTAAAAAGCCTCCAACAACTCGACCGCTTAAAAAATGTGAGCTTACTTTACTAAAAACACACCATTGGACGATTTGGTGAGCCTAAAAGTCAAAATAACGTTATTACGCAATGTGAAGAGTATAACAAGTGGAAATTTTCATAGAAAAGGAGAAAATAACAAAATCGGGCGCAATACATCTGAGAGATTAGTTCATCCCCTCCCACCACTAAATATGCTAGATAGAAACTGAAAACTGCTTTGGTTTTGATCGATAAAGATTAAGCTACTGTGAGTTTCAAATCTCTCCCTTTTCATATCGCTGATTGACGCAACAAAAACTGGTCACTTAATCTGTCAGATGCATTGCGCCCGCCCGAAGGTTAAAAATTACTAAAAAATAATAATCTATTGGGTTTATTAAACCTAAACTATTGACTTAGCAGTATGGTTGGTGGAGTCGTTGGAACTCCACTTTGAGGGAATTTAGTTGTTGATGTGACGGACGGATGTTGGAATGTCGCGAGGGTTTTTTTTTAACTATGGACAAAGTACCTCTTTTTACTTAACGATTCCGATTTGTCTAAATAATAAAAAAAATAAAAAAAAAAAACAAAGACAGTTTCCGAAAATGCACACCTATACAGGGAGTCCGGAAACTGCCGCATAAACGCACCGGATTGTTATTCCTCACCTCATGTGATTTCCAGCAAAAATTACGGAACATACATCCAATTTTTAATCCTTTACCTACCACAGGCATTTGAAGATTTAAAAAAAAAATCATTTTCTTGCACGACATGAAGCTCAATATCTCTAAGGCTAGACCAGCTTGAATAGTGAAACAAGATGATTATTACAGCCAACAAATTTGCCTTAAAAATAAAACTTACCACACTAAAATCGGATAAGAGGTTTGGTTTTTACAGAATTCCCAAGTCGAATTTTTGTGATTTGTTCCAAAAATAATCTTTTTTTCCATCCTAATTTTCTCTAACTTCTGCCAAAGTGAGGTGCTAATACGGTTCTTTTTAAAATTGGCGCATAGTCTAACGATCATTTCTTTCTTACTTCATTGTATTCTAGCTCCATTATTTCTAACAGTTTTTATACGTTAATTGTAGAAAGCTAGGGTTAATTTTGGCTCGATTTTACCAAATGGAAGATATTTAGGAACAGTCTGAATTGAATTCGAACCAAAATTAACTTAACGTATAAAAACTGTTAGAAATAATGGAGCTAGAATAAAATGATGTAATAAAGAAATGATCATTAGACTATGCGCCAATTTTTCAAGGAATCGTACCTCACTTTGGCAGAAGTTGGAGAAAATTGAGATGGACAAATATAGATTGTTTTTGGATCAAATCACAAAAATTTGATTTTTGAAGTTCTGTAAAAAACAAACCTCTTATCCCATTTGAGTGCGGTTAGTTTTATTTTTTAGGTAAATTTGTTGGCTGTAATAATCATCTTGTTTCACTATTCTAGCTGCTCTAGCTTTGGAGATATTGATTGAGCTTCAAGTCGTGCAAGAAAATTATTTTTTCAAAAATCTTTAAATGCCTGTGGCAGCTAAAGGGGTAAGAATTGGGGGTATGTTCCGTACAACTTTTTTTACTATCATTCCTCATGAACCATAATCCTGTGCGTTTATGCGGCAGTTTCCGGACACCCTGTATACAAGTTAACCTAAATTAACTGCGTTATTACAATTATCATTTTATTCCATTCAATTTCTTGGGTCGAGAAACGTGTCACCATAATTAGTATGTGTATACCTAATTTGTGGAACTCATACTACGAGTATATGATATTTGACGTCAATCACGCATTTCTTCAACCTTTCAATTCTCTATATAGTATAGTGATTTTAGCTGAAAAAATGATGAAACCCAAACATCAAAAAAAAGAGCTGACTTTTCATGCCAAATTGTTCTATGGCTTGACCGCATTACACAGTAAAAAGTTAGACTTTTTGCGCGTCACATTTGGGGGGAGGGGGTGGCAAAGGGGTGAAATTATGATTTTTCGCCAATATCTTGTTAACTGTAATATTTACAGCAAAATGTTCTGAGGACGATTTAAACTACACAAAATTTCCTTTCTAATAATATATTATATCATATACCTTCTCTTGGCAGATTATATACTAGACCTTAAAACATTTGGTGTAATTTAGATTTTTTGATAGTTACATTTGGCGCCCTAGCTCCTGAAGTAATTTAATTGGAGCCATGGTAATTGGGATAACTATTCCTAACAATATGTAGCTGTCCCACACGGAGACTCAGGCTGCCCCGACAAAGCATTCCCCTATACTCCCTATTAACATTTAAAAAAAAGACATGCCTGTAACTTTTGGTCAAATCACAGCAGGCGGAAAAAATTTTGGGAAACGTCAAGGCTAAGTCCCATTAGACCCTTCACCAAATATTACTTCGATCGGATTAAAACAAAGGGTACCTCCCATACAAAATGACCGGAAAATTGCCTACGAGCAAAACTTTAATTTTGGTTGACTTGTTCCCTTATTTCTTAATAAACTAGTGGCATTGAATTTGAACAATTTGTATGGGAGGTACCCTTTGTTTTAATCCGATTGAAGTAATATTTGGTGGAGGGTCTAATGGGACTTAGCCTTAACGTTTACCAAAATTTTACCCGCCTGCTGTGATTCGTCCTCAGAACATTTTGCTGTAAATATTACAGTTAACACGATATTGGCGAAAAATCATAATTTCACCCCTTTGCCACCCCCTCCCCCCCAAATGTGACGCGCAAAAAAGTCTAACTTTTTACTGCGTAATGCGGTCAGGCCGTAGAACAATTTGGCATCAAAAGTCAGCTCTTTTTTTGGATGTTTGGGTCTAGAGCTAAAGTCACTATACTAATAAAATAAATAAAATAAATTCTCAATTCTCTATAATATCCGAAAATTCCCACGTGGACCTGTCCGTTTGCTTACACAAAAGCCGCGACATACATATTCGTATTCGGTAATGTTTATTCCGCTTTCGCCTTCATGAAAATCAAATATTAGTCTTCCCACTCGCTGCTAATTTGCTATGAATATTTGAAAAGGTTTTAATACAAAAACTGCCTAGGTCATCATCGCAAGTTTTCGTAACTGTTTATCTACGCGTCCTGGTTGATTAACCATATACTCTAGTATGCGCGTCCTCGCCGTTAGATACCTTTTATACACAGATAATCTAGACTAGATATCCATACGTAATATGACGTACATATACGAAATACATCCTCCCCGAGGACAAGGTAAATCTATTCAGTCGTCCTGCCACATACGCACCGTACGTAGGTACATGCGAAAAAGGCGGTAAACATACGACATTGAATGCGAAAAAGGTAAACATCACGTGGATACACAATACAAAAGATCCTGTGAAAGTCACCTTTTAATATTACACTACGAATCATCGTGCGGATGTAGGTGCTTTTTTGTAACGTTGTGTCCTGTACGTCCTGTTTCGAAAACTTTTTCGAAGTGAATATGATACGAGTTTGTTTCACTATACTTCACAACGACGATGGTGATAAGTGCGAAGATGATTATGGGCCAATGTTGCCTATATGGATACCCTTTTGCTTCTCTCGATAACGCTCTCTGAATGGCACTATTGGTTGGTGTTACGTATATAGACGACACATAGCTATCTATTTCCTTTTTTGGTGACAATAGCAAAAGGGAGGCCTCTTATTGATAAGATAGCGCCACGTCATCCGTTAATTTTATGATTAATGAGTCATCGGGGGGATGCGGGAAAAGAGTAATCTGACAAAATATATACACTAGTCGGCATATGTATTTTGACACCTCGTACTATCGAGCCCAGATATTGATTTTGTTTTACTGAAGCGAATAACGGTAAATTTCTTATAAGGAAGTTAAAGCACTTATCAAATTCTGGTGCGGCATAAGTATTTTGACAATATTTTAATCTTTGATTGTACACCAATTTCACTGGGAAAAAATGAACAAAATATAATTTTAATAATGTTCTGTGCTTATATTTTGAATTCCAAGTAGAAAATGTGTTCACTGGCATGCAACTTTGGAGGAAAATCAGACATTCGATGTTTGTTTAAGCCGCGCGCCGTAGAGGCAAACTTCAACCCCGGTTTAAAGGTTGGAAACGCTACAATTGAGTTTAATTTTATACAGCAGACTGTTTATTATTAAACACCAAAAGTGATCTAAGAAGAAAAAAAAAAACAACTTTTCCTTGCATCACAGAAAGCGGATGTGAGCATTCGAATAATTACCGAAAAATCCTCCAAACATTTATGGCAAATGTCCTAATTGAACCAAAGGATATTATGGATATGGGGATTATGCCATTGGAGGCACAGATAATAACGACCACCTTCAGCCTAGAACTAAAAAAGGCAAAGTTTTTTCAAATAATGTTCATTATTTTATTAGATTTTTACAAAAAAATCAATATTTAAAGAAAATGCCCGGTTTTTGTTGATGTATTGTATGAGATGTCAAAATACATATGCCGAGCAGTGTATATTGCAAGGAGACTGATAAAAGGGTAAAGTCACTATACTATATGTCATCTAATAGGAATTTAACGAGTTGGTAGAGGTGGTCTTCTTATCGTATGGTCATCCGTAACGTTGTTGGGATATTTCGTAGAAGACGCAGACGCAAGGATGATTGATAGTGTCTCAGGAAACATATTATGCTGGAGGCGCTTTTCTGGAGAATGACAAACGGACAATATCAATAACCCTTTTAAAAGTCAACTGAATGCGTAAATATGCTGGCAGGTGTGATGCTTTGTAAAATGATGTTAAATGATAATGATCCGTTTGCAAATTTGTGGTTGCCTATATATTCAGTAAATAGTGTGGGTGAGATATGGTTACTTTACGCAGACTATTAGACGAATACGAAATATATTTAACAATTTCCATGGATCAATCGAGTCATCGTGAATATGGTACAGTAGAGCGTCGATTATCCGAACTAACGTTGACAAGGGATGGTTCGGATAACCGAAAGTTCACTGAAAAAATTGGGCTATCTAAAATTAAGAAACTCTTTTCTCATTTGCAAAATTCCCGAAATTAGACAAAATTACTCAAAATGTGAAAATTTCTTCTTGAATCAATCCTATTTGCAAGACCTTCTTTTGAAAAATAGGAAGTATGTACCTAGATTCAAGCCTAAGCCATTATTCTCAATTCAAGCAAACAAATGCTTGATCATAGATTTTTTTGACATTTTCCATGTAAAGCTCGTGGAAAAGCTTTATTTTAGCTTCAGCTTATTTTGGAGCGTTGAAGTAGATTAGTCACGAGTGTCTCTAGTTTAGTGGGTAGCGCGTTTGACTGGGTAGCACGGGGCTACGGGTTCGCTGTTGGTTGGATGCACGTTTCTTTTTTTTATTTTTGTTCAGATTCTCTTGTCTTTTTCATAAGAAAAGTTTGCTTAATTCAAGGTTAATTTTTCTTAAAGCGCTGCTATTGTAATTTCACTTGGATCAGTGTGACTAATTCTCAAATGAAGAGAAATATTTCTTGGCTGTTTTTTATTGTCTTTTTTTCTTGATTTGAGCCATATTTTCTTTACTTTAGCAGGCGATTTGGTTCAGTGATTTGGTTAATCGAGTTACCATAGAAAAATTGGAGAATTGCATAAACGTTTATACAAGTGACAACCTGGAAATGTGCCACACGACTAGCACTGGACTAAAATAAGAAATGGATGACCAACAGACAGTTGATTTTTTAATTTGATATTATACGCTTCATATGAATGAATAAAGCTGAGTCCCCGGTTCGGCTAATCGAATGTTCGGATAATCGGCGTTCGGATAATCGACGCTCTACTGTATTTGGGACACAAATGGGTGTCAGGACATTTTATTGTAGATTTAATTTGTTTATATACGACCCCATATAATAACGATAACAACAATTAAACTGCTGGAATGAAGCTCAATAAGGAAGAACAAGATTTCCTTGTAGTTACAAAAAATGACCGGAGAATAAGGCAGACGTCCCTCTTATCGCTTTAAGGAATTACTTGTTCAATGATATGTCTACGGTACGGATCAGACTACAGTAAAGAATCATTCAGACTACATTGCGTGTGGGCAGCTACGCTTTGTAATACCTCCAGAATCACACGTCGAAAAAAAATACTCATAGACTGACGAAATAGTAAGTCTAAGCCTAAAAAAATGCCTGAACCTTAGGACGTTCCTATACAAATAAATACAAGTAAAAACGAGACCGAGTTCTAATCATGCGAATAGCACGATGAGTGTATACCCTATACCCATGTACAGACCCATAACGCACGCAAACCCCAAAATATTCAATTTCATATTTTTTTTGGGGAAGGAGGGGTAGATGTGTCGGACCTGACACATCTTTAATAACTTGTCAAGGCATCCAACGGCTAACATTTGATACTTATTTGAAGTTTTTCGTGACATTCTATCAAAAGATATGGCTGAATATAACTTTGTAGGGGAAGTAGGGGTACGGGCAGTCGGACCTACTCCACTTTCCATCAACTTCCATCAACCACAATGGTTGCAAAATGCTTTTTGTGAATGATCAATTGTTTTTTGCATTGCGGCATTTTATTTCGACTTTTTATACCCTATACCCATAAGATGGTATAGGGTATATTGTGTTTGTTGCGATATTCGTAACACCTCAAAGGAGTCACCGGAGGTATGGCAAAGTATATATAAATGGTCAGGGTCGGCCCCTGATTCAAATAAGCTATGTCTGTCTGTTCGTGTGTCTGTCTGTTCGCACGATAACTTCCGAAAGAATGAAGCTAGCGGTTTAAAATTTTGGTCAGATGTTTGTTTTGATAAAATCTTGGACTGTATTGGAAATGGGCCAAATCGGACCAAGGGTTCCCCTACCTCTAATATAAATTAACCCTGCTTGATATTTTAATTCGGCGATAACTTTCGATACAATATCGCTATCGACTTGAAATTTTGATCAATGCCTAACTCTAACATATACTTTGAGTTGATGGAAAGTGGAGTAGGTCCGACTACTCCTACCCCTATATCCCCTACAAAGTTATATTCAGCCATATCTTTTGATAGAATGTCACGAAAATTTTCAAATTAGTATCAAATGGTAGCTTTCGGATGCCTTGATACGATATTAAAGACGTGCCAGGTCTGACCCATCTACCCCTCCCTCCCCTACAAAAAAACATGAAATTGAATATTTTGGTTTTTGCGTGCCTTCTAGGTCTGTACATGGGTATAGAGTATACACTCATCGTGCTATTTGCACCATTAGAACTCGGTCTCGTTTTATTTAATCTTAGTTTCTATAGTTCCCTTCCACTCAATTAAAGTTGATTTTTGGATATTCGATTTTTTTTTTATTCGGCCCACTCATAATTTGAAGCCATGGGCGACCGTCTGGCTTGCCCCACATTAGAGCGGGCGCTGCAGAGAGAAAAGTGGCAGAACCGTTAAGTCTTGATAGAATTTGAAAGGAGCTATAACTTCCACAGGAAAAGGAACAAATAAATCAATGTCGAACGGAAAGAGGGAAAGGAACGAACGAGCCAGTTCAGGCAAAGTGGGAAATTGTAACTTTGATTTTCCTCGTGGCACTCTTCATAAAAGGATCAGTGAGCAACGTGACATTTGACAACGTGACCATTGAAAGCGAAATAATACCGCTAAAGCAGCATCAAAGGGCACCCTCTGGCAAGATTTACCCCTAGAAAATTAAGCTAAACTAAAATTATAGTCAAAAATATATCTTGCTTTGGAACATTTACACTTAACTTTATCATAAAAGAATTCTTCGTTCGATTATACATAATTGAGTAAAACTCCGTTTTTAGAATATTCATGTCTCCTATATACTGTACTTCAAAACTCCATCTTGAAAATCTGCGAAGTACGAGTCCTAGCTTCTTCCAGACAATTCGTACCGCTATGAATAAAAAAAATTTGGCGGTTAACATGAGTACCTACTAATAAGTGAATTCCTAAATTAATTTCGCCCTAGCACGTTCACTGTCCATGAATCACAGGTCTACAGAGGTTTCCTCCTCCTTCATGTCTATGGGTCACATGTTCCTCTAACATTATTTGTAGCTTTTACGATGGCGGACAGTGTGGTAATGTTGACCAAAAACCGGTCAGACAGTGACTCACGCGATGATCGCCCAGCAATCGTGGTTCAGTAACTTATTCTTATAAAATCTCCAGCTTTTGTGGGGACTTTTGGCATAATGTTTTTGCAGTTAGGGTAGCCACGAATTTGTAAAGTACCAGTTTACTGTTTTTCGTAAAGTGTACCGTGGTAGCGTTATTACCTTTATAAGGTATTCGTTTTCAAGTTCGGCCAGACGTAAGCTTCTTTCGGGAAACCGATCAGGTTTTTTTGCATTTTATTTGGCATTAAAAAAGCTTCAAATACGACACAGACTGCTTTAATGTTGATGGTTGATGTTTCTTGTTATTTTTACCGTTAGAGATATTAGATTTCCAAAACCCTACCTGGAAAAGTAGTAGTTTAAAAATTAGATTTTTCGGAGGGACACATCGATTGGGATTTCACGCATTTTATTGGATGGCAGAGGTGATTCAAATTTGTTAGAACCTATTTTTTAGAGTAGGTATACGTTACCGTAGTCGCCAAAACGGGCGATGTGCCTACACCGCAGGTCGAGCAACGCGAAACCGTGGAGCGGTATAAAGAACGAGACAAGGAAGAAGAAGAAGATACGTTACCGTAGTCTTACGTAGCGTAGTCTGGCTAGTGTAGTGGTTAGTGCGCGCACCTTCCGTGCACAGGGTCATGGGTTCGAGACTCAGGGTGAACGAATTCAGTTTATGTTGTTTTTCGAAATCACGACCCATGTGACCGACTATAATCTCACTAAGATGTTAAACGAGTATCCATTTATAATAAATAACTTTGCTGAGCGTGCTGTTGATCTCAACACCAACAAAAAAACAGTTCAGATCTTGGAAATTGGATGTCACTAACACATTTGCGGCCTTAGTTCAAAGATGGACTGTCGCGCCTGTTATTTTATACGTTGCCGTTATGAATATATCAACGAGAACTTTCATGATGATTGATTGTGTGATCCCTCGCCGCTCTTTCGGGCAATGATAGGTTGCACTCATCGCAAAATTGTCTTGATAATTGATGTTAACACTAACTCACTTTTCCAGTGGAACTCTTTAGGAATTAAATGATTTTGGAAACACTTGAAAACAACAGACGTTGTTTAATTTGTGCATCTAAATTTAACCGCTTTTCTCGAACCAAGATTTAATGTTTGGATGGCAAAAGCAGTCACCCGATACCAGGTCATCAAAGTACGATTAGGCGGTACCATCTCGTATATAGCTCAATTGTTCCAATTAGACCGAGGTGAATCGGGGTGAATGAGCCGAGGTTCTAGGAGATATTTTTTTCCACTCTGAGCCGGGCCCGTGTCTCATTAAATGCGATATTGTATTAAGCCATACTGCAGCACTTTTCTTTAATCGTTGTGCTACTCAGAGAGAAAGTCCGCATTAATCAGTCTTTCGGATCTTCACAAATGTAGCAAGTACTGAGTAGATTTATGTACCTATGGCAAATGCCATTTTTCGAGTTGTGCTTGTATTCTGGTGCGAAGTGCTCCATACTTCTTTCGTAATCACAAATCGACGCAAATAAATGGCTCAATGTGGCCAATCGATTTTATTTCTTCTCCACAGTCAGCCATCGCGCAGACAGATTCCTCATGCCCTAATCGATCGTGCCCAATGTTTGGGGCATGTTCATATGAAATGACCTCTTCTTTGGCCCAACACCATTTATTGATTGGCTGAGGCGATTTGAAACTGTTCTTGGCGTTCACTGCGTGGTTAGTTTCTGAGGCGTATTCGACAAAATTTGAACACGCTCATCCCGAAACTGTTAAAACGAAATCATAGTTCTGGGGTCGTCATCGACTTTCTGCAAATTTTCATGGATCTTGGCAAAATAAACGATTTTTTTTATTATGGTTAAAGTCGCTGACTTTTGTAAAGCATACAAAAGCGAATGTTAAACAATAAAAACTATGGAATCATCTTTCTAAAATTTTGGCAGAGATGGTGGTAGCAGTCTTCGAAACCATTTTGCGTATCATGATCAGAGCGGAGACTTTTAAACGCCCCTTGTAATTTTTAATAAGCGTTACCTTTGATAGATATACGAATCCCCCAAAAAAGCTGTCCTTTTCAATGTTGAACCCACATTGCTCCCTTTGGTGCGCAAACAGCACCTTTAGGGCCATGAGAATTTCGCAGAGCGAAAAATTTACCATAAACAACTTCGTTTAACTCAGTGTCAAACCGCAAAGAAGCTTTTAATAGTTTTCTTTAAATCGCACAAGCTACAAGTTTGTCATACTCAATTTTTCAGTGCTCATGTTACTGTTACGATATTTTCACAAAAAGGCTGTTTTTGTGGGTGTTGGACTTTCATGCCATGCGAATAGTCCTTTTGGTGCCTTATTAAGAACTCCTAAACGAAAGCTCAACCAAACATCCAGCTAATCCCTAATTTTCTAAACTTTGGCCGATGTCATGTCTAAATTTCCTGTGGCGTAATATATTTTTTTTGGCTTTAACCCTCGAGTAGGCCAATTTTTGTTTGAGCCTGAAAATTCATATATGCTTAATTTGGGGGCAAGAAAAACGAAAATAACATTATTTTTTTAGTTTTAGTGGGTTTTTACCTTTTAGGCGTCATTTGATTAAAACCCGCCTGGAGGCGGTCTTGCCGATTAACGCGAACAAAACTGAAGGCAATGTCACAACCAGTCTATCTTATGATTTTCACGTTTTTTATTGTTTTCGCTTTCTTTTGAAAGCTTTTTAAAAATAGTTTAGCGATACCATTCGAAAATATCCGCCAATTTGATTTTATTGCATTATATGCATAAAAATTTAATGAATTTTTATAATATTATTACTAAGTAAAGTACATTATACGAATGTCCCTGTGTTTTCCAACAATTGGGCAGGGTTTCCGGAGAAACCTTGATGCCAATTGTACTCCTTGTTACACTGGGCGTTGGGATGCTGCAACTCGATGGGTCCGGTGCTCCACAGGGGGCTTCATGTATGGTTGATTATTAACGGTATGGCATAAGTCGTCAGTGAGACTAGGACAAGCCTAAAATGGCCCCAACAACCAAGTTTGGACACCATTGCCTCCGGGAACAAAATATCAGTTCGGTTTAACCCTCATCCAGCGGCAGATTTTTACAACGCTTGCCGGCGGCAAAGGTACACCTGTACCTTAGTACATTTTGTATGAAAATCTTCACTATTTGTATGAATTTTGACCGTAAAACCGTTATATTTTGTTGACTAGTCACAAATTAGTAACTGTTTTTACCGAAGTGAATGTTTTAAGAAGTTGGGTTTATGTGGATTTAATTTTTGGAATGGGTAAATTTAGGAAATAGGCAAAATTTTAAAAAGAAAATTGAAAAAATGGGTTGCTTGGAATTTTAATTTGACGAAATCTAAAATTGATTTACAAATGAAAAGTAGAAAACGGTTGAAATTAAGTCATTAATGATTTTAGAAGAATTTGGTATGTTTGATTTGCGAATTGTGGAGTCTTAGGTTAAAATTTACCCCCCTGCACCCAATATATTATTCTGTTACTAGAACCCGTTATCGCTAACGAAAAAAACCTCAATAATTATCACCTTCTCGTTATTTTCCATAAAACAACAATATTTGAAGCAATAAATATATTGGAGAAATGAGTAAATGTGTTATTATACGAAAAAAAGGTCCTATCAAGCAACAAGCAAGTAGAATCAGCTAGTATAATTTTCAGGCTCTAATCTTTGTAAATCTAAACTCAGGCCAATTCCTATCTAAATAAGAAATATATCTAAAATGTTAATTGTGATTGTTGTTGGTTAAGTGTAATATATTTGCTCGTGTAATTAAATCCAAGGATCGATTGAAAAATTAAAACAAGAAACCGAAGACATGTGGCATGTTCTATAGCAGTTATCGGTATCTATATATGGTACCGACGTACAATTCAACCAAGTTTATGTACCACCCAAACATCCATTTAGAAATTTGGTTGGATGCTTCTCCTGGTTTTCAACTGAAACTTCAAAAGGAACTCGGGTGGAGGTCCCGAATTACACAAATAATAAATATTAGATGATAGAATAGAAATTATGGGAATTTGTATTGAAGAAAATCAACCGCTAAAATCCAAAATTTTAGCATTGGTTACAAACCTATAATTTTCACTAGATGTTATGGGGGAAAGAAGGCGTAATACATTGTATTGGCTGTCCCAAGCCATTACTTCAAAAAGTTTGGTATGCCAGTAAAAGTCTTCAGATTGATGTCAAATAACCAAAAACCGCTGTATGAGTTAGCCTAGTCCTTATAGATCGATATCTCCAAGGACCTTGATCATTACAAATAAAATTCGTAAATCAAATACTTCTGTACATGACTCGTTTCTCAACTTATTGATGCTATAATAAATCTCTCTAAGCATGAGCATTCACCAAAAATATTATATTTTGTTTTTTTGTAAATTTTCTTTCATGCAAAATATATGAAGGTACAAATGTACCTTTGCCGCCGTTAAAGGGTGTAAGATTAATATTGCTCCCTAACTTGGGGATGGGTGGTCACACATTTCTGAAATTTGGAATACATATTTTAAACTAAAATCGTAGAGATGTCAGAAAATTTCAGCCCGATCGGACCTATAACAAAAAAGTTACGGTGTTTTAAAAACGAAAAAGGTACACCTGTACCTATCCCGCTGGATGAGGGTTAATGCCGCCGAGGTATCCATCAAAAGCCTATAAGCTTTGAAGGACGGGAAATAAAACTGCTAGTTACGGAGGCTGATAACAAACATTCCTTAAATGTTATGATGACTAGAATCAGAGCACTAGTTCATGACAATATGCTAAATTTTTATGATAAGCTATCTTATTTAAAAGGAAACTAATATAAAATAAAATAGCACAATAGGCCCACTGGCTTCAGTGCTGCGAAACTCTTCGGGTTCACGCCCCTCTACAATATAAAATTTATAATATAATATAAAAATATACTACTGCCCTTTCGTAAATAGGCAAGCAAAATTAAGCTGCATTAGGCCCAGCAGTAAGATTCAAAATGCCTAGCTCCAGGCTAACACAAACCCCGCTGGATCAATAAAAAAAATTATCTGACTTCGAACTATTGCTAAACTTTCCTTTATGTTCGGATTGCCTTTGGATAGTGCAATAATTGAAGAGTTGCCTTAGTTATAGTTACCAATAATAATTATATATTATTATCGCTAGCATTATCATGATCTCTCTACAACTGCTTCTACTGAGGTGGAGGAAACCCCAACAGTAATTGCTCAACTTCGGACATAAAAATTATTTAAGTTAGGCATAATTCATATTTTCCCACTCAAAAAAGATTAAAATAAATGTAAAAGCTTAAAATTTCTTGCCCAACGTCATATTTCCTTCACAACAGGTAACAGCTACAATACCAGCTGAAAAGTTGACGTAGAACGGCAAGACCGCCTCTAGGCGGGCTTCCTAAAACACACCATAGCAGCTTTTCTAAACAACAAATTCAGTACTAAAGCTTTCTACGACATAATATGAATGTCCGTTAATCTCAACATAATTTTTCTTTTCCAAAAAGTGCTTAGCGCATTTTTTTCTTTAAGAGTGAAATTGGTGATATTGTAGAAATAATTTTCCACCACGAAAACTAGGAGGTTGCAACATCCAACTGTGGATAAAAAATAACCACCCCGCAGAATGCTTCAAAACTTACAATGTTCTTACAAAAAATGTGACACTATCGATTCAATTAACTACGAACAAAAAATTATCTCCAGATTTGTAGTTTTGGGAGTACAAAGTAAAACCCGCCTCAAGGCGGTCTTGCCTACTCGAGGGTTAAACAATTCGCAAGCAATTTGGTGTCTCCTCTAAAAGCATACAGTTGCTGGATACATTTTCATATATTTCAAAAGTCCTTGACTGTAAACAACAATTATAAATGACAGATAATCACAAAACAGAAACCAAAACGCCATGAAAATGCTCTTGCCTGTAATTGACCCGTTACTGCTCTACATTGACCACTGCTCTAATAAAACATGTCGGCACGAAATGACTAATCTACTATTCGTTGAAAGTTCTATGTGTTCGCAACGGACGCACAAAGAAGCACTCTAGGAACATGCAAAAAAAGGGAGAAAATATCTCCGCACTGCAATATTCACAAAAGTCTTCATTACTTCATTCCCGGCGAGCACTCTTGTGTAATTGGGTTCACTCAGTTTTTGTCTGAAAATTTTACCGGAAATTCATATTTCTGTCTCGAATAAGAGAAAAAAAAAGAGTAACTAAGACGACTGCAGTATACTCGTTTTATGTCCTGGAAAGTTATGCATAAAAACAGACAAAATTTCTGAATTAAACTTCACATACTCTATACTCTGTTGAAATCCGTATCTCGCTTGACGAACTTCTTTTGCAGGACGATGGCCGAACTATGTACACTTTTGTGACTTAGCGCGACTTTTATCTGCGAGTCGTTAAAAAATTGTAGCGACAAAAAAAAAGGAAGGACGTTCTCTTAGTAGTGTGGATTCATAAAAATTCCGTCTCTCTCATAGTAAAAACTTGAGCGACAACCGGCAAGTGCCGCGCCATGAAAAATAAAATTAAGTAAAATAGGACATAGTCAGTCAGTGCTGCGGAGCGTAAAGTTGCAGTTGAATTAAATGTCAGAAAAATTTTACAAGAAACTGAAAACTATGCTAGGTCATGGTGCGGCTGCCAGAGATGCAATTTATAAAGATATATGCATGAAATAGTTTGTAAAGCTACTTTGAAGGAATGAGTTACTTTATACAAGAAAAAAGGTGTAAGGCTCAAATATGCAAAAAAAAAAAATACAAAATTTTTCGTAAAACTTTTCTGTACTCCCTTTATTTTATGCAAGACGTCCTCTAATTGTGCGCAACTTAGAGCACACTAAACTGCGCTATTTGAAATTGAAACGCTTAATAACTTCTTAAGCAATTAATTAATTTATTTTTTATATATGTATAAAACCTCCACATAGTACAGTGAGTAAAACACGGAAAATCGTTCTGGCTGGTGTTTCTTAGCCGAATAATTGTATATCGTCGCTTTAGCGAGTGATTCAATACGCTACGTAATTCTACTGCCGTGGTTTGTAGACACAATTCATGTGATGATCGCTAAACGATCGTACAGTTTGACTACCTGTTGTGAGCACCATATGTGTATATTTTCCACACTGATATGTTTCTATAAATGATAGTCGATACTAGGAATGTAAAGCCACATTCCGAAAATATGCAAATTTGATTCAGAATTAGTTGCTGAACAGTAATCGCTGAACGATCATCGCATGAGTCGTCTCTACGAACATAAACCTTTAGGGTACCTGACTGAAGACTACGCAGGTTTGAATATTGCTTTTTGTTTAATTTTTACGCAGCCGTTCTTAGCCCACCTAAATAAAGTCTTGGGATAGTAAAAGTAAGCATGCGGTCAAAGCCCGACTTGTCGGCCTTTCGTGCCACAAAAGTAAAAATTCTCATGGAATCCTAAACAACAAATCTCAAATGCTATTCGCTTAAGCTCGTCAATAGCCCAATATATCGTTGCAATTTGGACGATTGACACCTTTTACAATCTATTGCAATTAATCTCGGTTCTAGCATTTAAGATATGAAATCTCGTTGCAATTAAAAACAATGGTCTTCTTCCACAAGCACACGCAATCATAAGTGCGAAATCAATCGCAATGTCGAAATATTTAATATTTTCATGTCTGCATATCTCTAAAACATGTTCACCTGCCAGCACCAATTCCGAACAATTCGAAAAGTTTGTTGTTCAACCTCTTGCAAAATATGTATATGTATGTCCAACTGCGCTATAGTGAAAGGACATCCGAGTAACTTAACTCCCCATGCATACATTTTCAATCCATCATCCAGAAGGAAAGTTACAAGTTTTCCTATATGGATGTACATATTTACATTAAGGTTGCATACTTCTGTGAGATTCTTACAATCTTTTCGCATGAACTCGATCGATATGTGTGCGGAATAACTTTTGTTGCACTCTCTAGACTATTTCCCTATCGGTGAATGGTGCAACGATTGCACTCGATAGACTCTTTGTTGAGTTTGATGAAATTCCTGTCAACTGAATCGAACCAAGAGAAAGTTCATGAAAAGACCGCTGCTGTTGTTGAATGTTTGAAATCGAAACAAATTGGAACAAGCAATCTTCACCCATGATGGCTGATGTTAAATGGAGACAAGGGCACATACATATTGCAAGTCAACTGCATGTTTGTTTTAAAATGGGCGAATGGTGAAATATAAAACAATATTGTTCTCGAGAAGGTGTCAAAATGTGTATGAACAATTTAAAAAGTCAACATGTAATGTACTTTGGACACTTTTATAAGTTTTCCATACTACGTTTGTATCACTTATATTGTAAAGTATTGTCCTGTGGTCCTGTCCACTATACACATAATAAAACCGCCAACATTTGAGATGAATATCAATTTTGACTTTCAATTAATTTCGGAATGTCGCCTCTGTGCTGAAAGTTTGTAAGATATTTTACAGTTACAACTGACAACAACCATTTGTTACAGACTTCATACTCATCCTTTGCTTTACTGATTTCTACAACTGTCTGGATATAATTTAAGGAAACAAAAATTTGTCATTTAAATAAATTTTTTGTTTAGATGTGTGAACTGCGATAGTGTGAAAACGGTGTCATTTTTATTTTCTGATGCCCACTCTGGACTAACGCATGCCGTGGTTTGCTATGCTTTCTCTAAGATTGTAATAAATAAATAAATTTAATTTTATTTTTTTTTTTTTTAATTATTAGGTCCGAAGACTTTTTTTTTTAATTTTGATTGAATACCAATCTATCATTATCTTCGTTGCTCGGCCTCCGGCGTAAGCACGTCGCCCATTCTGGCGGTAATGTCTCAGCCCATTTCTGCAGACAGCTCTGTCTTGGATCGTGTCATCGCCGAGACCAATGTGTAGTTGTTGCTTATCCATTTGACATATCCACAAAATCCAGTACCGCTCACCAGAATAGGTTCAGAAATTTTCCTTTATATTTTCGCAAATATTTCAGAAAGTATAACATGTAGATAATATTTTTAGGGGACTTATTGCTACAAAATTAGAACGTTTGTCAGACTGTACCTATGTTTAATCTCGCTTCTATTGTTTTGTTCACTCTAAATGCTGAATTTTTTTTGGCTCACCAGAATAGGTTCAAGAATGATTTAGTTTGCGCAACTGCACGCTAGTAAACCAGGTGAAATCTTTGCTGTTAAGTAATTTCAAGTGTGTAGAGTGATTTTAGTGGGTCGCGGGAATGACTTAGAAAAGGGTCAAATAAAAGCCTATCTCGAATTTGGCCTAAATCAGCGCGAAATAGCTAAACAAATTGTCAAAGTCAAAATGTTGTGAGCAATTTTATCCGCAAAGGTGTGAACTATGAAAAAAATATGAAAGGATGTCTTTATTCAGCAACAACAGCCACAGACAGAAGACATATTGTTCGAATTGCGTCGAATTCTCACCATTCTGCGTGAAAAATCAAGGAAGAAAGCGGTGTTAGGGCAAGCCTAGCCACTGTGAAACGTGTTTCACGTAAGGCCAAGACCTTAAAGCGATTAAAACTAAAGAAAAAACTGCCACTTACTAAGTTCATAAGGATAATCGTCTTCTGTTTGCTCGGGAACATATGACCTGGAATAGGGAGTGGCACACGGTTGTATTTTCCGACGAAAAAATGTTCAACTTCGACGGACCCGATGGATATTATTTTTTTATATTTTTATTATTATTTCCATGATTTAAGAAAGGCAGAAAACGTTTTAAGTCGTCATCACAGATGTGCAGGCGGTCTAATGGTGTGGGGAGCAATTTCGTACTATCGGACTTGTGAGCTGCAATTCTTAACTTATTTCTTAAAATGAATTACATATTTCTTATTTCTTAAAATGAATGCAAATGCATACAAAACTGTACTAAAAACAGCATTTCCCCACTTCTCCAATATTTTTGGACCAATCACATGGACATTCCAGCATTATAACGCTTCCATTAATACAGCGAACGTGGCAAAACAGTGGATAAAGGGTCAAAATGTAATATTGCTCGAGTGGCCGCCGCCTTATCGAAAACATGTGGGGATTATTATCACGAAGAGTATATGAGGGAGGGAGACAGTACGATGATACCGAGACCCTAATTAATGCCATTAAAAGTGCCTGGTCGAACATATCCCTTCATGATATTGAAAATTATTATAATTCCCTTCCAGACCGGATTTATAGCCTTGTTTGGAAAAAAGGAGGCAGCACCCGATATTGGTTAAAAGTGAAAAATAAGTTTCAATAAATCAACCAAGTAATTTTTGGGCAGCTTTTTTTTTCAAATATCCAGATTCGCAATTTCCTTCAAAAATACTAAAAACCAACTATCTCAGTAACCACTCAAAATCGGTCAAATTATATAGCTGCATTTTTTATAATTTTGACCATAGTGTAACGAGTTTCTGGGAATACGTCAAGTTACGCGTAACCCAGTATATATGAATAACAATCGTAACTAACCTTTGAATGAGTTACTTTATATTACACAACAATTTTACTCGCGCAACACCCCATAGGCATAATATTGAAATAATAAAGTGTAAAATAACATTAACAGCACATATACATAACGTTAACATAGCATTACCCTGACATTATAAATATGTATAATATAACATAAGCAATATTACAGATAAGTAGATAATCAACAGAACGCAATAACAGAGCGTTAATAGGGCATTAACAGAACGTTCACATGAGCGTTCAAAGAATTAACTATACGTTAACACATCTTTAATAGAGCAATAACATGGAGTTAACAGAACTATAGAAAAAGCATTAACAGAGCTTTTAAACAATATACAGCATTAGAAAACGTCATGAAAGCATTAACAGATTTAAAATAGCATTAACAGTCCATTAGGAGTACATTAATATGTAACATGCCTACACCGCGGGTCGAGCAACGCGAAACCATGGAGCGGTATAAAGAACGAGGCAAGGAGGAAGAAGAAGGAGTACATTAATATGACATGACTAACCGAATAAAAGTAAGCCAAAATATGGCCATCGAACGGCGAAAATTCTACATCACTCGATTTTCGCAGGATGATTGGGAATGGCCCCCAGATTAGGAGAAGAAAGTCCCCACCGATTGTCTGGCAGCAACCTTAAAAAAGGGGGAGAGGGGGTATTTTTTCCGTTTTTATTGCGATTGTTTCAAAAACGGCAAAATATACGTTTGACGACGAAAAAAACTATATACATAAGATTTCCTTTGCAATGATATATAACACATTAGAATTATTTTCGGAAAATTCGCCGCTAGACTAAAAAATATTTTAGAATATTTTCATTCAGCCGAGAAATTTTATGTAATTATCCACAATACGTTCAAGATAATTTTGGGTGAAACATTGAGTTGTTCCGATCAAGGACCCTATTATCCCTCCATTTGAATTTTGCAAAACGGCATCTCCATAACTCCCCTCAAAATTTAAGCAGAAAGCTAAACTTTGGTTTATTGCCTATAGGGGGGCACCAATATACCACCCACCAAAAATCAGCTCAATCGGATAAAAACTAAGGGTACCACCTATACAAAGTGATCCAAGATAACTTTGTTCTACCAGGGGTGTCAAACTCAAAACCTGGCCCGGGCCAAATAAGACTCCATTCAGGTTTGGGTGGGCCGCAGGAGCAAAATTTCAAAATTTTTTATTTAATCGTACTACGGAAATTGATTACAGAATATTACTTTTAAAATGTGGCAGAAAGTCTGTATCTTCTTAGCGGCTTCGGGATTATCCGTGAGAACTTCCACCTTTCGAAAATGTACTTCAGGAATATTAAAAACTTAAGACAACAAGCGAAAACTTGAAAATATGATTGATCTTTTTCTTAATTACATGATTTGCGACAAATTTTGAACAGATGATAAAAAATTGTAGCACTGGTCCAAGACGCCCAAAATAACATAGGGAAGAAACTAGTTAGATTAAATTAATTTCAGCAGAAAGGTGACTAAAAGAGCTAAGACAAACAGTTGCTTGTGATATGGTTTTAAACAAAACTCATGCACCCACATAGCTTAGTAAGTATAAAAGGCACTGCTGTAATTATTATGTTTGAACTTCACATCCAGTGATTTAGTCACCAATTCCAAGATTTCCGTAGATTTTAATGCTTTGCCATTTTTCCAAATAAATCTCCATTCATGTTCGGTAGAGCCAACCAATTTTTTATTAACTGCATTTCGTGACAGAACAGTTTCATGAATAGGCTTAGTATTGTCCTGTACAACAAAAATGAGCTGTCTTATAAAACCAAATAACCAGCAGCAAATTGTTTGTATTAGAGAAAAATTCCTAAAATAATCTTGCATAATAGGCCAGTCAATAAACCGAAATATGAGGCGTTAGATAGCAAAAAATAGCTCGGCTCTGGTTTTTTGGGATATTGCTCGGATAGATACCAGAAGTATACCACCAAGTTTGCAACTTCGAAAAACCTGTGCTAACCCCGTGACCCTCAAAAAACCTCAACATTTTCGGACTTTTTTCATATTTTAAAATAAAAAAAATAAATAACAGGCGCGACAATCCAACATTGGACTAAGGCCGCAGGATGTGTTAGTGACATCCTATTTCCAAGATCTTATCTGCTTTTTGATGAGGTAATGAGATCAGCATCACGCTCAGCAGTGTTATTTATCCCCATAAATGGGTACTCGTTTAACATCTGAGTGAGATCATAGTCTGTCACAAGCTCGTGAGTTCGAAAAACACAATGGAACACGGTGAGATTCGAACTCATGAGCCTGTGCACCGAATGTGCGCGCACTAACCGCTCGACCAGTCAGACTACTTATTTTGATTTGTAATTTTTAAAAGGTGCTTCCTACAAGAAAGTCGTGCACTGCACTTTTAAAGCTAACAAAATCTTTTTTAATTTGTGTGCAACCCCAGCTTTGTAGGTACAAAGGATCCAAGATACAGCATTTTAAAAGATGTTTTTTTTTTTTTTCTTGTAAAAAAGTTCGAATTTGTAATACGACGTGTTCGGATTCAATCTGTTCCTCGATGTGTTGAGGCTAATCCAAGAACACAGTTGAATGAATTTTGGTTAAGATTTAAAAAGAAAAAAAGTTTTTCTTACAAGAACCTAATATTTAGGGGTTGGTTTGTATGACAGCCCTATGACGTAATGTTCCGATTCCCTCCATTCCTAGATATGTTTTGAGGTATTAATACGAACATATTTGGGTGAGGTTTAGTTAAGATTGGTTCATAAAGAAAAAAGTTTTTCTTAGAAGAACCTAATTTCCAGAGGTTGGTTTGTATGGCAGCCCTATGACGTAGTGTTCCGATTTCATCCGTTCCTAGATATTTTTTGAAGCTTTTGAAGCAACACACTTGAGTGAAGTTTGGTTAATATTGGTACATAAAGAAAAAAAAATCTTAAAAGAACCTAATTTTCAGCAGCCCTATAACCCCATGGTCCAATTCCATTCGTTCCGACAGATTCACATAAGTAACTAGTTTATAACTTCGTGTCACATGACTTTCTCCGTAGAATGCGCATTTAACTTGATATTTAGTTCAGAAAATGACTAAAATTACAATTTCGAACTTTTTTACAAAAAACAATGTTTGAAGTGCTGTATCTTGGGATCCTTGGCACCTACAAAGCTGGAGGTAGAGTCAAATTAAAGAATGGTTTGTTAGCTTTAAAAATCCAGCCGACTTCTTTCTTTTAGGAAGCACCTTTTGGAAATTACAAACAAAAATATGAAAAAAGTCCGAATATTTTGAGGTTTTTTTAAGTTGCAAACTTGGTGGTACACTTCTGGTATCTACCCTAACAATATCCCAAAAAAAAAACAGAACCGAGCTATTTTTTCCGACCTAAAATCATAAAATGACTGGCCTATAAGCCACTGACGAGATTAAGTAATTTTTGTAGACTTGAGTTCACCATTTCACCATTTTTGTGTTGATACACATTGTGCTGTTTCGAAATGGCCGCGGGCCGCACAGAACTGCGAGGAGGGCCGCATGCGGCCCGTGGGCCGTTATTTTGACACTTCTCTTCTACAGTATAAAATCAGTAGTTCGTAGAACAAACTCCTGGTGCTCCATTTGCTGTGGAAAAATTTTACAATCACTCTTATCGTTCGCTTTACTCCTCTTTTCTCGCTGAAAAAAAAATCGCATTACGCAAGAAAGATAGAGCGCGTAGCAAGTGGAAACGCTCTCCTTTTCCCCTTACTCCCTCAAATTTTAAACATGGTTGAACAGAGGCTAAACGAATTGCTAAAATCGCAATGGAAAACTATTATAGCAATACATATTGAAGTGTCTCTTGCGGCTAATCAAGTGAAGCCTTTCTGCCTTTCTGCCTTTCTTATATACGATCACTGAATTCATCTTCCAGCTTACCCGCATACTTACAGATTGTCAACTCAACAGCTTACATTTCAATAAAAGCCTGCCAGTTGTTTGCCAAATTGTTTGCTTCTATACCTTCACTCCAGCTAGTTCTTCTCCCTCTAAGTTGCTCACTACTCCTTCGTCACTACTCCATATTCCCGCATTCACAACAAGTCCCCTTGAAGTGGCTACTATTATTGAAATCCTAAAGGCAGATGGTGGATTCTGACGAGTCTTCCTCTATTGTCCATCTTGTTTAATCTAAGCATCAATTGTGACGTTTTCTCTAAATCCGGGAGTGCAGCTAATATCCTGCCAATTCCAAAAACTTCAATTACGTACTCCGTATCAAACTGCCGTCGGATAAAATGGCTTATCCTATGCTTCCCTAAAATTTTAGAGGGTATTAGTCCACAATAAAATCTACCCAGCAGCTGCTACAATTTTCGCAGAGCATCAACACGGTTTCTTCAAAGGTCGCTCGGCTTGCACCAATCTTATGACTTTTAATAACACTGTGGCACGGGCCACTGACTTTTCATAGGCATTTGACACTGTTGACCACAACATCTTACTAGCCAGGAGTTTGGTTAAGGGGTTATCTATAAAGGCTCCTTCTCTTCTCCTTTTTGCCCTACATCAGGTGTTCCCCAAGGGTCAATTTTAGGACCACTTCTGTTTAATATTTTTATTAATGATTTGCCTCTGCTAGTTTCATCTTCCTGTTTTCTGTCGACGACCTGTAAGTTTACAGGGCTATTAGGTGTTTTGTTGATTGCTTCTTCCTTCAAGAAGGAAACTGGTGCGAAAGAAATCTAAATGTGAACAATCTAAATGTATACTATGACCTTTTCACTAAAACAGAATCCTTTGATGTTTGACTATCACATCAGACCAACTTCCTTAAGTAAAGTCGACCGCTCTAGGACCTGGGGGTCTTATTATACAGCAAGCTGAAATTTAATTTACTTGTATTTGACATAAGCTCTAGAATATCTAGAACGGCTGGCCTTGTCCTCCGTACTTCGCATGTTTTTAACAATACTTTTCCTTGTCTTCGCCACTTCAATTCCCTTGTGCGTAGTATTCTTGAGTATTGTTCTCCTGTTTGGTACCCTCACTTTGACTTCCTAAATGCCCTCATCGAGTCGTTTCAGCGCAAATTTACTCGTATCCTCTTCTTCAAATTTCGTGTCCCCTATTGCCCTTATGGTGATCGCCTTGCACTCTTAAATGTCCCACCTCTTGAGAAACGGAGAGTGTTTCTGGATGAATGGTTTCTATACAATTTACAACAGTCCCAACTCCGTCGACTTTAATCAACGAAATCGTGTTTCCAGTACAGTACAGTAACAGGCTGAAAATATTATTTGCAATATCTTTCGCCCGCACAGAGTTACATATATTTTCATTCGTCGTTGCCACAACATTCTCCAACTAGGTCCTTTCCCCTCGTCATTCTACTTATTCAACCTCGTAGTAAAGAACATTATTTTTGAATTGGTTCACGTTTATAGTCTTTTTTCATTAATCTTTTTCTTAATTTTATATTTTCTTTTCTCACCAGTTTTTTGTTCTTTAATATCTATAGGTAATTAATGTTGTTCTGTAATTGATGCCTATCGGCACTGTTGTACATCTCAAGTATATAAATAAATATGGGCGTAGTCAGAATTTAGTTCGCGAAGGAGCAAGGTAAAAAAAATTCTACCGTAGCCGAAAAAAATACTAGGGGATTAGGAGTATGTTATTAAAATTAACAACTTTTAAGACTCCTCGTCAGTTTAAACTGTCGGTCCCAAAAGTATTGACAGAAAAGTATTAAAAGTCCTGAGGATTCAATTTAAGAAAGAACAATCGAAAAAGTTTTTGGTCAGATTTTAACGATAAATGCCATCGTTTGACCCAAACAAATATGCAAATGGCAAATTGTACAAAAGGTTTGCACAACTGTGGTGAAAATTGAATTCTTCGTGACCACCAATCAAATGGTCCTTCCCCTATTAGCTCTAACCGTGCTAACTTCAGCAGTCTCTAAATTTTGATATACACAATGTACTTTGATATAAGCGAGCAGGTTGAAACAGACAAAGGTATTTTAACCTGGTCGCTTTTCTTGTCGGGATTTCTAGAAAAAAGTTGTTGTCCTAGTCAGCCACTATCTCATTTTGATTCACTCAATGCATCCTTTCCTGTGCCGACCCATCCTATTTATTTTTGCAAGGTTGTAAGGAATGAAAATAGTTTCAGGCATGGACACGTGAGTTTCTTACAGCCCAAGCTGTGGTTCCTCCTGGCATCCATACAGTACCACTCGGAACTAGTGGTTAGGATCCCATATCTATTTGGGGAATTGGCAATCCATCTTCGGTAAGGCTTTAAGAAACGTATAGGTGTGGGAAATTCCTGTGGCGTCGCCCCGTTTGATCTATATTTTTTGGGAATCTGAAATTTGCAATGCGAAGTTATGTTATTGGATCCGTCCCTCGTCCAATTCCGACAAGGCTGAATGCTCTTCGCACAGTAGCTATTCGGTGCGACAGTGAAAGACAAAAGGCCTTAGCCTTACAATAATAAATCAATGTTAGCTGTAAAATATTAATTTTCGGTCGAGTTTGCCTTGTACAAAATTAAAAGAGAACAGTGCCAGAGCATACGCTCCTACATTTCAAATGTATTTATACAACATAATGTTTAATTACGTTTGAATTAATTCTTTCGGAAGTGCCTTCTATTATCAACGGTACACACTCAGTACCCAGTCTCAGTTCTGAGTCTACATACACATATTTCACCATAGACTCCCATAAAAGTCGGCTTTAAACTTTCTGATGAAATTTGAAATTCTGTTTTGACATTCGCCCATAACTATATATATGTACGCAACGGCAATAATAACGAAAACTCCTTAACCCTTGTGTTGCCACCCAAAAAAACTTACAGTATCTACCACCCGGGTACCTGGGTAATGAAACTCTTGCTAAAAGGCCATTGTAGCTGACAATAATTGTTTGCATTTTTGCCAGGAAAATTAAGAATAGATTGTGGTTTTCTTTAGAGAACTTAGCGTGACCTAAACATAAAAAAAAATAAATAATAGGCGCGACAATCCAGCATTGGACTAAGGCCGCAGGATGTGTTAGTGACATCCTATTTCCAAGATCTTATCTGCTTTTTTGTTGAGGTAATGAGATCAGCATCACGCTCAGCAGGGTTATTTATCCCCATGAATGGGTACTCGTTTAACATCTGAGTGAGATCATAGTCCGTCACAAGCTCGTGAGTTCGAAAAACACCATGATCCACGGTGAGATTCGAACTCATGACCCTGTGCACCGAAGGTGTGCGCACTAACCGCTAGACCAGCCAGACTACTGACCTAAACATGCACTGAATTATTGTCGTTGACGTGAAGAAGCCAGGCATTCAGTCAATGCTGAGAGAGTTTCGATGGACAAATAAAAGACGATGACGACAAAAGAAACGCTGAGGAGGAGAGTGGCAATGGAAATTTTTGTCATGGAATCTCACTAATGTCGGTACTTTTGAAAAAAAAAACATGCATTCCTCAAGAAATAAAACTGTCGAACTGGTGACCGTTATTGTCAACGCTTTTTGGATTTGACGAGGAGGTACCATCTGTTCGTATGTTCCGAACAAGAAAAAAGCGGCGATTCTTGTCAGTACAATATTGCCGGTACCACGTACGTTACTTACTATGAAAATAATGATATGCCTGCAAAAAAAACTAACGGGCGCAGAATTTTTCTACGTCAGCTCATGGAAGAATTAGCTATGCTAATGATTGGAGAGCGATTTTCTAACCAGCAAGTCATGCGAAATCATGGAACGAAAATCACAATCAAAAGGTACTAAGGAAGGTCAGTAATAGAAGTGGTCACTAACACCAACGATCAAAGAAAGAAAAGAGGTAGAAAAGTTTACACTTTTTTATGATATACTCGAAATATGTGTATACGATATTCTATACGAAAATCATTCTTTTTATATCGAGGTACCTGGGTACCCGGGTGGCTCATACGTGTTGTTTTTTTCAAATGCAAAATTTTTTAAGTTAAAATGTTTCTATAAATACGTAGAATGCAAATTTAGATAAAAGTTCGATCAAATCATGTAGATTCGAGAAGGTTTTGGACAATCTTTTTTGGAAAAAAAAATTATTTACCAAAACGTATCAAGGTACCCGGGTACCCGGGTGGCAACACAAGGGTTAAGCGGAAATAGTCATTAAAAATTAGAACAACAGCAACAACAACTGAACTCGAAACGATATCATCATCCAAAAACAAATTTTCCACCGACAAGCGTTCGCATATTTGTGTAATTACTCCTACTCCTACTACACTGACTGAGTGAGTATACTAACTCTCTCCGTATCTGAGCGCACAAAGACGATAACTTTTCTCCGGGCAAATGCAAATGATATTTTATTTTTAGGCGAGACTTACAGAAAGTGAATTATCTTCGTACGTCCTGCGTTTGCTGAAACGTCGAAAAATCGAAAGTGAGAGAGAGACAGAGAGAGAGAGAGAGAGAGAGAGAGTATGAGGCGAAAAGCCTATCATCTATCATTTGGGAGAGATTCTGTCGGCAAATTCCTTTCGTAAATTATGTAATTTTAAAACAGCAAACTTTCATAAGCATACGTTAGAGAGTATAAGTCCTGTATACTAAGTTAAGTAACTTTTAGCATTATTATGAGAGCCATGTTGCCGCCAAGCAAGACCACCCAAAGCCAACCATCATAGGCATTTCGATGATGAAAATGAGGCGCGGAGGAAATGCCAGATATTTTTATGACGAATGTCAGAGAGTCATAAGAATAAATAATATCTTGAGTTATGCTTACAAATTTGCGATATGGATCGTGAAACTTAAAGGATATGTGTGTGGACGCGTATCGCGAGCCTTGAGCGTTCATATTATCTTTAGATATTAGAAACCGCCTCTTGTCAGAATTTTGATGCATTTTGACAGATTGCCAAAAAACTGTGAGCTTACCCGCAGGAGCGAAATTGTCATTTGTACGATGAGTTAATTTCATTTGATTTCATGCGAATTTTTAATGATGCCCACCACACCATGTGAGTATTGAGTACATCTGTCTTTGTCAGCGTTTTAGATAATTTAAGAAACTTATTTGATGCCCGAAGAATAGCAGCTTTTCTAAGGAACAACCTTTTAGGCATATGTATTCAATAGACCTCTATATGACAATAATGTTAGCACGTACGAAACCTATGGCCTCCTCTCTATACATACATATGAAAATACTTAGAAGACAACTTGAGGTTCTCGCCGGAGTACACCACTTGTGTGGACATAACAAGAGCCTATTTGACGAGGAGCTTTTCATAGCCTGCTCTCGAATGCATAAGGTTATTTCCATATAAGTTTAGGAGTTTACTTGATGTCGCCGAAAGATGCGAGTGGAAGCTGGAAGGGAAGTACGCCAGTATACACATACAGCCATGGGGAAAAAGTCTGCAAGCAGATTTTTGCCAACCGTACTATGTATATATTTTAATGGAATTTGTTAATATGAAATGAGCTTTGAGGTATGTGTGTTGCTCAGTTATCTGTGTAAATCAGATTGAAAATTAAAATGCAATATTCATAGAGGTGGCAAAGCATCTAGTTCACTTATTGTGGGAATTTGCTGACGTAATAGGTCGTCCATTTGGGCCCATTTTGAGGTAGTTTTTTATGAGTTACCATAGTTAAAAGTTTTCCGAAAATTATGAAACTGTGACCCTGGCACACACACATGTCATGGATATGTGAATGTCCTTTGTTATAGTTCACCTTGAAAACTTTTCATAAATTGCACATTACCCATGTGTACCTTCATTTTGGCAAATACACTGTATTTATGAACGTGCGGGACCCGACAGGGTTGGGTGGTGCGAACTTAGTACATTTCCATAAGTTGTGCTTCCATATACGCAAGTGTTTCACCCATGAACTAACAATTTATAGCGGTTACGCTGTAATGTGTGATGTATATGCTTACACACAATTTTAGCCTCTGCGTTATGAAACTAAGCAATTATTAATTCTGCGCCAGGCATTCACGGCAGACTTATCATTCAAGAGACCTAACTAGAATGTATTTAAAAAAAAAACAGCAGTTTGGGCCCAAGTCGAGCCACCAATATGCAGTGGTGGTGGGTGGGTATACTTACGACACGAGACCACCACCTTCTGGTCTTTCGACCGTGTACACAGATAATTCATTCGTATAGCTCTACACACAACCGGTAAGAGGTTGTGTTACTGACAGTTTTAAGGATACCTGGGAAAGCAAGAAAAAAAAACAGCCACTCCCCATCCCCACAACAGCATCTTGTTTTGTACAGGCCTTTTGAACGAGAACAATATGTCCCTATACCGTTCCCATACATATAATCGCATACGTATAAAGCGAGCGCACTTGCTTTTAAATTAATAATGATCCTTTTAATTTTTTTCAGGTATGTTGAATAGTATACTCTCACAAGGGCAGGATATGGTGGAATTACCTCTATACGTATAGCACTATACACCAACTTAGTCGCGCATATACACTCAAACAGTCTTGAAATTTTGTGGTGAGTTAATTGTTTGTTGTATAATTTTATATGTGTTTAGTCAGGTGAAATTTTGCATTTAAGTATCCTCCCAGCAGCATGAGTACCGTATAGGGCGCGTCGCGCGGCAGGATAATGTCTTTTAGGTGCTCGGTAAACAATAAAATGGTTAATTGGAAGGATATTAGGTCCGGAAAGGACGCCGACGACGTCAACAACGTCAAGTGTGTTTATGTTGAATTACGCAAAATAATATTAAGTTAACGATCAGGATTAAAAGGTGGAGTGGGGGGAATTTGTATGGTCGTTAAAATTTTATGCGTTTGCCGGTATAGTACAATGTTTTTAATATGTAATCATTTATTGTTTTCGGTGTGTGCGTATGATTGCATGAAAATGTTTTGTTTTGTTAATGAGATTTATAGGGGTTCAGTTTATGCGTATGTTGGATTTGAAAATATTTAATTATGCAGGAAAAGCTCGTTAAATCACTTAAGAAGAGCCAGCAAGGGTTCGTTGAACTCAACATCAAGGGACAGATAACGTATTCGATTATAGACACCTCCAAAATAAAAATAAATAACAGGCGCGACAATCCAACATTGGACTAAGGCCGCAGGATGTGTTAGTGACATCCTATTTCCAAGATCTTATCTGCTTTTTGATGAGGTAATGAGATCAGCATCACGCTCAGCAGTGTTATTTATCCCCATAACTCGTTTAACATCTGAGTGAGATCATAGTCTGTCACAAGCTTGTGAGTTCGAAAAACACAATGGAACACGGTGAGATTCGAACTCATGAGCCTGTGCACCGAAGGTGCGCGCACTAACCACTCGACCAGCCAGACTACACCTCCAAAATAGACTGCCGAAAATAGTTTACAAAGTCGCAGGTATTAAGAGGTGAGTAAGCTGAGAAATTATCTCCAAAACGGACGAGAGTCTCATGTTGAGCAATGTATGTATAGTACGGCAAGGCAGAAGATAGAACCAGAGTTTGTTTTCTCCTCGATTTCCCAGCGGAATCAATTCTTGGTATTATTTACGCAAAGACGGCTTCAGCTTACTAGGTTTCTTGGAATTCTTTGACGATGCTGCAGTACAGACAAACTCACGCACACCCTCCTAATTTGGTTGGCACTTCAGCATACGGTCTACCACATTCTGTTAGCTTAACATAATATCCGAGCTGCACATTCAGTCGTGTGTACCAAACGGCAGTTCATCTACCATTTCGACCTTTATCCCAGTGCTGTCACCACTCACTCATACTCTACTGTCTTTCCAACCTCTTTCACTTACTGATGCAAGGCCAGGGCACTTGCGACTAACACCAACCGCAATGCCCCCCCTCCCAAACGACAACGATCGGAGGAAGACGGTGCTCCCAACTCAGGGAAGCAAGCCGCTTCCACCAAGAAACAAAGGACGGCAGAAATCCCTTCGAGGAATGCCGTACCTAGACCTAGCACATCAGCGGCATGTGGATTCAGGGTACCTCCGGTGACCTCTGCTGGCTCATCCCGACCAGTGTCCACCCCTATGACCATGGCGAACAGGAGCAGGAGTGACCGTACGGGAGCTCCGGTAGCTTCAAACGTTACCCCTCAAGCCGTAGTCGCTAGGAGCAGGAGTACCCACCCACAAAATGCCAACTCACGCGACCAAAACGTACACCCGGTGGCATCGGCGGGCCCCTCAAGGTCAGTCGTCACCCCTCTGGCATCTACCAGCAGGAACAGGGGTACCTACTCACAGGCATTATCGTCTGTGAGGGTTGCAATAATGGCGTCGAGCTACCCGGACGGACTGCTAACCCCAGATCAGATGTCTACGGTACAAGACGCCATTATCCACCATATTGTGAGCATCCCGCCCACCAACGTCTTTCCGGAATTCGGCAGCATCCGCTTCCGCCCCGGATTCCTTCTGGTCGAATGCGACAACGAGGCCACTGCCGAATGGCTGTGTAGGATAACCCCCACTCTCAACCCTTGGGAAGGAGCCTCGCTACGTGCCGCAACTGGAGACGACATTCCCAGATCTACGATAGCGACGCTCTACCTGCCTCGCACCACAGATGCCACGAGTGCGATAACTCTGCTCGGTAGGCAGAACGAGGGGCTGCGCACCAGCGAGTGGAGGCTGATTAACGCCGCTACGGAGGGTGGCAACCTCACTCTAATCGTGGCGATTGATCCGATGTCTATGGAAAACATCGCTAGGCGCAACTTCCATGTGTCCTATCGCTTCGGGAAGACAAAAGTCCACCCGAAAAATTGGAAGGGCGCCGGCAAGGAAGACACATCGAAGTCGGCCAGCACCGAAGAGAACACTGGCGCTACCACCACCGTCAACGTCCCGCCCAGCACAATAGCTGAGCCAACTAGCCCTATGGAGGAGGCTCAACATCGTCCAGACCTCTCTCCCTCACCGGAGCCGATGGAGCTGGTGCCTCTGCACCTCGACAGCCTCGACTCGCCTGAATCCACAGAGGAGACGGATGTCACAGTCATTCCTAATCCTAGGAATGTGACGAGGGATGACAGCCACGATGCGGACAACTAGTCCGAACATTGGCGTTTTGCAGTGCAATCTGCACCACGCCAAAAGAGCCTCGGATATAGTTTCAGCGCGGTTCATAAGGGAGAGCCTTGACATCGCTCTCATACAGGATCCGTGGCAACATGATGGGAACGTCAAAGGACTGAGCGTAAGTAATACGAATCTCGTGTATGACAGGGGCTCTACTCGCCCCAGAGCCTGTGTTGTAGTTAGTAAACGTATTAATTACCTCTGTCTTTCAGAATTTACAAACAGTGACCTAGTGGTCATAGAAATCAGCACCACCAGCGAGGGCAACCACAACCTGGTCGTGGCGTCCGCCTACCTACCTGGCGACACGGACATTCCAGCGGGGGAAATCCAGAAATTGGCCTTCCACTGCAGGAATAACGGTAAAGGCTTGTTGTTAGGCTGTGACGCCAACGCCCACCATACACTCTGGGGTAGCACGGACACAAACAGAAGAGGTGAGTACCTTCTTGAACTAATTACTTCACTTGACCTCTGCATTCTCAACCGAGGATGTCAGCCTACATTTGTAACCAGGGTAAGGCAAGAAGTACTTGACCTTACTCTGTGTAGCAACTCAATTGCGGAACGTATTCGTACCTGGCATGTGTCGGATGAGCCCTCCTTATCCGATCACATGCACATACGCTTTGACATAAGCTTTGCGGTTGCTGCAGGAATCGAGCGAAGAGTTCCTCAAAACACTAACTGGCCGGGATATACCGAGTCGTTGGGGGAGCATCTGCAGCAAATCGACAAAAGAGTCTCAGGGTGGTTGAGTCTAGAAAGACTCGTGGACGAAACCACCAGGGCAATTCTGTCCTCCTATGAAGAAAACTGCCCCTTGCGGGCCTTCAAAGAAAATAAGTGTGTTCCGTGGTGGAATCATGAGATAGCTTGTCTCAGGAAAAAAGTGAGGAAGTTGTTCAACAAGGCCAAGTGCAACGGGGACTGGGCCTTGTATAGATCCACCCTCACGGAGTACAACAAAAAGATTAGGGACGCTAAAAGACGAAGTTGGGCTAACTTCTGCGACAGCGTCAACAACACCACCAAAGCAGCTAGACTGCACAAAATTTTGGCAAAAAATGGTTGCAGCTCTATCAACACTCTGAAGGGTGAAAATGGGGACATAACGAGGGATGCCGAAAGCACAGGCATGCTGCTTTTAGCAACCCACTTCCCCAGCTGCAGACTAGATTATAACGTGAATGATGGCCACAGTTGCATGAATCCGCCCAACAGAGCAAGCAGATATGCCTGGGCAGCAGCAAAGGATATCTTCACGTATGGCAGGGTTAGGTGGGCAATTGGGACGTTCGATCCCTTCAAGTCGCCCAGCATGGATGGAATCTTTCCGGCGCTCCTTCAAAGAGGCCAAAGCGAACTGATACCATTCATGGTTAGCATCTATAGAAGTAGCTATGCTTTGGGATATATTCCGACAGCCTGGAGATCAGTTAGGGTAGTCTTCATCCCCAAAGTGGGTAAAAGACCGGCGGACGACCCTAAGTCGTACCGCCCTATCAGCCTTACATCTTTTCTGATGAAACCTATGGAAAAGATACTGGACGCTCACATCAGAGGCACTATTCTTAAGACACGGCCGCTGCACCCGAAACAATATGCCTACCAACCGGGTAAATCCACGGAATCGGCACTACAGAGCTTGGTAGAAGAGATCGAGGTGACCATGTCCAATAAGGAAACAGCACTATGTGCATTCCTCGACATAGAAGGCGCCTTCGATAACACCTCCTTCAAATCAATAGAAACAGCACTACGAGCCAAAGGAGCCGATAACACGATAATTACCTGGGTGCAGCGTATGCTCTCGTCAAGAATAATCTTTACCAGTATAGGCAATACTACCCTTTCTGCTTTAGCCACTCGTGGCTGCCCTCAAGGAGGGGTACTATCCCCCCTCCTGTGGTGTCTGGTAGTTGATGGATTGTTGTGGAGACTTAGCTCAGCTATAGCATACCCCTGTGTAGAGAACCTATAGGTTATCTACACAGGGGTATGCGGATGACCTGGTAATCACGGTTAAAGGCAAATTCGAGGAGGTCCTACCGGATGTCCTGCAGAGTGCTCTGCACATAGTCCAGGATTGGTGTACAGCAAACGGGCTGCGCGTCAATCCAACAAAGGCCGCCGTGATACCATTCAGCAATAAAGGGACTCTCCAAGCGCTAGAGTGTCCCTCCATGTATAATGCAAGGCTAACAATGCCAGAAACTGTAAAGTATTTGGGGGTCACACTTGACAAGAAACTGCTATGGAAAAAGCATCTCAGTTTGGTAACAGAGAAGGCAGTTAAGGCCTTGTGGATCAGCAGAAGCTATGCGGGGAAGGCATGGGGGATCAAGCCACACATAGCTCTGTGGATCTACAAGACAATTGTTAGACCTATTGTGGAATACGGGGCGGTCGTGTGGTGGAGAAGAGCAACCACCACTGACGAGAGACGGTGTCTCGATAAAATTCAGAGGCTGGCCTGTCTGACTGTTCTTGGAGCCTTCTTTTCTAGCCCCACTGCCGCCCTGGAAGTTCTGCTAAACTTGCCACCTCTCCACTTACACATAGAGGCAGTGGCAAAGCTAGCCGTCATTAGGCTTAAAGCCTGTGATGCGGCGTCCCCACTGAACTCAGTTCAACAGGGATGGTTAAATAGCAGTAGGTTACTGGATATGCCATCAGACCATCTGGTCAAAACTCTCCGTTTTGATCCATCTTATAGTGCAGCTATATGGGAAAGGGCGGACTGGACTGACAGATTCAGATCACTACACCCTAGTACCATAAAATTCTACACGGACGGCTCAAAGACCGATACAGGATCTGGCGCTGGAATTACTGGCCCAAATACCAATATCTTTATTCCCATGGGAATACATCCGACCGTGTTTCAGGCGGAGGTGCACGCAATCGAGGTGTGTGCTAGACTATGCCTTGACAAAGGCTACATCAACAAGAAAATAGCAATCTTCACTGACAGCCAAGCAGCAATTAAAGCGCTGACGAGCTTCACTGTAACATCTAAACTCGTATGGGTTTGTCAGGAAATTCTCCAACAGGTGGGAAATCTCAACAGTCTCACCCTCTTTTGGGGTACCTGGGCACTCGGGGTTTTACGGCAACGAGCAGGCCGATGAGCTCGCAAGAAGAGCATCCACTACTCCCTTCTATGGTCCAGAACCTTATTGTGGACTACCACTCTGTATATGCAGAAACGTAATTAGTGAGTGGGAAAAAGCCAAGGCCACCTCACACTGGGAATCTCTTCCAGGGCTTAGGCAGTCAAAACTTTTTGTTGCTTACTACTCACCCAATCGTACCCTTGGTCTGATGAAACTGAGTAGAAACAGGGTAAGGATTATTTGCGGGCTCCTCACGGGGCACTGCCGTTTAAACGGACATTTAAAGCGCTTGCGCATTGTTACCGACGCTAGTTGTCGCTTCTGTGAAGCTGATGACGAAACTGCCTCTCACATCCTATGTGGCTAGCAAGGCGCCGTTTGGAATGCTTCGGTATCGCTTTTCCCTTGGAGGAGGATATCGCCACTATAAATATGGCCCAGCTGAATCGATTTATCGAAGTCAGTCGGTTGGATGAGTTCATCTAACTCATAGTAGGGGCAATGGCACAATAGACCACCGGTCGCAGTGCCTCGGGCAACCCTGTTGCCTGTGCCCTCCCTAAATCTAATCTAATCTAATCTACTGATGCAATCGAGTCATGTAGGCTGGCTTATATCATGACGGAGTTTCTCCTACTTCTTTCGGAAGGGAGTCATACAAACCGAACACGCCGCAATGTTTCCTTGGAGGAGTCCGTCATCAACGATCGTGTAAATCTTCGGAACTGGCGGCTTCGCATAACCCGAGCCTCGAAGGGCCTAGTTAGGGAGAATGGCCTTGGTAAAATGCCTAGGCTAGTTTGTGGATTGGTGACCACAAGACCCGAGACGTATTGCTGACTAGTATGCTGAGGGACCCTCATCTGAGTGTGAAAAGCAGTGCTTTCTATCGCTTTAAGCTGATGGGTAGTCACAGATCAAAGAAACCTTGTGATTTACTCGTCTGAATTCAGCGTAATGCTTAACTTTTGATTGGGCCGAAGGAGGATCACACTTGCTACTGAGAAGTCTTTAGCAAATAGTGTACCTCAGGGATGGGTTTGCCTAGGGGACCATAGTCCTTTCTCATCATGGTGTTGGACTCAAGGTGGCTGAAGGTTGTTATTTAAGTCTACCAGCTGGAGTTGCGGGGTTGGGAAAAATGACGGAAAAATTCCCATTTGACAATTAGATCCTGTCAATGAAATGCCAAAAGTCCAAACAGTCCGATAAACTGGGAAGTAAGAGCGTAATTGATGATATGGTCCCGACGTCGATGACTCTCTATGTTGTCATAGAAAGTTCAAGAATGCCGTTGTACATTATGATATCCCAATCCCCTGACGGTATGGCCCCGTAGATAACTCTCTATGTAATTATGGGAAGTTCGAGAATGCCGTTGTAAGTGAATCATAGAGGGGGGAATTGACCCTTGCCGAGCTCCCGCTGTAACTTAACGTTGGTTTCATCGCTGGTATTGTATTGGAAGACACGAATTGAGAGCTTTGTGCTGCTGATTATATATTGAAGACAGTCTGCATCATTTATTCTTTGCAAAGCCGAATGAATGGGCTGTTGAATTTGCGGAATTAAAAACGTTCTTGATATCAGGTGTCACCACAGAACAGCATGTGCCGTTTCCAAGTGACTTCCCTGTCAACTCAATCGTATCTACCGTAGCACGCGCTCGTCTAAAACCATACTTTCAGTTTGACAAGCTCCGTGTTTCTTACACTTCCACTGCCGATAGCAAAAAATGATTCGCTCATACTTTTTTCCCAAAGTGTTGCGCAGGCCGCTATCCGCTTTACTCTCCAGGTGGTTTATTTAGTAGTTTGGGAAGTAGCAGCAACACTGTTTACATGCCATTTAAAAGTGACTTCGCAGACTTCGTCTAAACGGCTTATTAGGGATCCCACATCTAGGCCTGTAGCTTTTAATTCTTCAAGTCTTCAAGTAGCTTGCCAAAGTGCGTCATCTGCTATAGCAGGTAATGTAAACCATCTGCTCTTGCAGACCTTGTTCTATGGGCAGTAGCTCGTATTGAGCAAACACAATCGAAACAATATTTTGGAGCAGCTTCGAGCACTTTAGTTGTTGTGCTTTTTGCCCTATATTCTTCATAACCAACAGTGGCGTAACAGACGGTGTTCCATGTATTCATTGGAACATGGTTCTTCAACCAGAAAGGGCCAAAGCCATATTTTTTTTTCAAATATGAATGCTCATTTGTGAAGAGCACAAAAAAGTAGTCAAGCTGCGGGATCAGAAGTACCCAACTAATCCCGCCGATTGATGCCTCAGTTAAGGATAAAAATTAACGATTTTACAGAATTTACAATAATTTTATCTACAATATCATGTTGACGAGTTTCCATTCCTCATTGACGAAATTTCATGTCAATTTGAGAAATTTACAGATCAAATTTACGAATTTTCAAATATTGTTGACGAGCTTCCATTATTAATTGACGAATTTCCATTACGAATTAACCAGTTCGTAAATGTTACATGGAAATTCGTATACATGATTTTGAAATTCGCAAATTTAACATGTACCTAAATTTGCCAATTTGTAATGTCAACAAGATTTTTAAATTTGTCAATTTGAAATGAATATTCGACAATTTAAGATTCGTCAATTTGACATGGAAGTTCGTCAATACGATTTTTAAAATCACCAATTTGTAATGGAATTTCGGGAATTTGAAAAGGAAATTCGTCTACTTGATTCGGAAATTCGCCAATTTGATTTTAAGAGAATTTTATCTCTTGAATCGAAGGGAATTACGACCGTTGAAACAACAGGTAGCTACACGGGATTACATCGAAAAATAGGCTGTTCTCATTCCACTTATTTGATGACTTCTTCCGAGGCAAAGTCTCGTCGCAGGCTGCTAGCTTCAGAATAATACAAAGTTGCTTGGTGATGGCTATGATAATAAAGTTCACTGACGTGTCACTCCATGCAAAAGAGTAGGGAAGCTTACGACGAAATTACATTGTTTAATTATTTTTTCTATTCCAGATAGACTTTTTGAGCTCTTATCCCTTAACAAAAGTTCTACTCATTACTAGTCATATTTTTCAAAGTTAAATTTCTTTTTTATATTGTTATTTATGTTTTCTTTCCTCTGGAACTTTCCTAACGACTTTCACGTTTGAAAATCCTAACGGGATTCCGGTTTTGAGACTTTGTGTTAATTAATGAACAAGCAGGCTACAATTCAATGGGTATCGCTATCACAGGAGACCGGATTGTAGATATCTTTTCAACATTTGAAACACATTCTTGACATATCGTGGTTGCTGCAGTTCTTTGCAAAGTGCCCAAATTCGAAACATTTATAGCATCTCTTAGGGTAGTTTGGTCCCTTATAGGATCTTATTGGTTTCATCTGTAGGAATGTTTATGACTGCTATCTGAATTCCACTCGAGGCCTTTCCTTTGTTACATCGGGAATATTGTGTTGAGTTGGGTCTTTAGGAACATTGCGCTTTGGTGAATCACTTGTGCTTTTCACCTCGTTTGGTTGCTCTATAACATCGGTATCTCTGTCGAAATAAAGATTTGTTCATGAAAAGCTGTCACTTTCATGAAAGATGACGTTTCGACTAATCGACAGCTTTTTGTCCTCAGGATTTATTTACTGAAAAGCTACTTTTCATGTTGCTGTCATATCCCACAAAAACCATTTTTGTTGACTTTGGACTCCATTTCCTGTGACAAAATGAGATGTCTGGATCGGGATCCAAAATCATGCACCGGGCTGGTTAAATGTCGATTTCGTTGCACTTAGCTTCAATTGATGCCTAGATTGCTTGCCTTTCGCGCATAACTCGCAATAGCCGATTGACTTATCGGCAAAGTTCATTCCTGCAGCTATTTCGTTCTTCTTCTTAAGATGACCAAATATTCGATGCCAAACTGTTGCTTTGTTGATTTCTTTGATTGTTTAATTGTCCTAAATTTATAAACACTATTCGTGGGGTTTTTTTAGGTGATGAGCACGACGTCAGAGCTTTCCACTAAAAATTGGATGCGGAACAGGGTCAAAATCGCGAAAAAAAACCCTTTCACTATTTTTACGTTTTTTTTTTGCCCCTAACTCTGAAACTATTTGTTTCTGCGAGAAAGTCTCTCTCTTATAAATCCGTTGAGCACACGGAGAGAAAAATGTGCAATGAATTCTAAAAAATCGTACAATGAAATTCACAACATACAATTTCACTAAATTTGTAGTGAAAGTTATTAAAATGTAGTGAAATTGAGTACAATGTAGTTATTGTGGCCTATTGTAAAAATGATTGCAGTGTAATGAAAAAAATCATTGCATGATATTTGTATGGATAGTTACATATACAGTAGAACCCCTCTTAACCGGCCTGGTCGGGACCCACACCCTGGCCGGTTAGGAGTTTGGCCGGTTTATCCGAGGTTTCCTTGAAAAATTGAATTTGGTTCGACAATAACCTATATTTCAAGATACTATACAAATTTCATAGAGTGTTATGCATTAAGAAGCAAAACGAACGCTTTTGGAACTCATTTGATTGAAAACTAAATAGATTACACACATAAAAGCGAAACAATTAAACAGTACATTCTTAGGTACAAAATTAAATCTTCAAGAATTTATTGATTGAAAAATCAGTTATCTTTTCTGTTTTTTAAATTTTAATAATTTTTTGAATGAGAGAAAGCTCGTGACGTCACATTTTCAATCAAATCTTTGTAAGCTATGAATTTTGTATGAAAAATCAATTCTTTTCTTGGAAAATTGGCGTTTACTCGAAAAATTAACTACTTTTACTGGCTAAAGTTATGCAAACATGTTGCTAACAAGATAAGGCATGTTATTGTTAGTGAAGAAATCTAATGCTTTATACTAAAAAGTTCGTAGAATAATGTAATTTCATCACAACCACAACATTATTTATAGAAAAACTTAATGGCTACTATGATTTTGATGCTGACTGTGACGGCATGGTAACAAAAAGAAAAAAAAACCGTTCCGTGGGATATAGGAAAAGTCTGCTAGTCATTTTTCGGTAACAAAAAGAACAAGAAACGTTAAGTGGGATATAGGCCGGTTAATCCGAGGACCGGTTTATCCGAGGCCGGTTAAGAGGGGTTCTACTGTATTGCGTTTGAGGTAATTTTCACCACAGCCTGTAATAATTATTATTGCATGTATATGTATAGTTTTCATCATTTCGTACATGAAATTACCAAGAGTGCGTAATAATTATGAAACTGTCAAAAAATAAAACGACTAATTTATTCGCATAACTTGTAATCGTAGATAGCTTAGGTGTAGGACGTAGGACTACGAAACGATAGGTCCCGGTTCAATTCCCAGTAGAAGCAAATTGTAAAAAGGTAAAATTAAAATAGGGAAAAAGAAGTTAAGGATAAAATAGAAGTAAAAAATAAAAAAAAAGTAAAAATAAAAAAGATAACTTTTTGTATTTTTTTCTATTATCGCCAAATTATCTTCCTGGCAGATTTTATTACCAACCAATTGTTAATTTTATTACAGCACAATGAAATTTTTCATGAAAGATGTAATAACTTTCACATCAGTTGCAGTAGGGTCAAAAATCATTACAAATGCAATGGTTTTCATTACAATTTTAATACCTTTCACTACATTTTTTCTCTCCGTGCACTATCACTACAATTGATAATAATTTAAGTTGGCCATTTTTAACATAATGATGAAATAAATTTTAAGATTGAACGGTTTTTCATTTTTGGCTACAAAAGTTGAATTGTTTATGGATTTTGGAGTACTGAGCCCGAATCCGTTGCTTCCCATCATCATTTCAAAGCGAAACAGGGTCAACATCGCAAAAAACGTCAAAAGATAACTACACTGGTCTACAATTTTGAAACTTCTTGTCACACGAAAGCTTATATCATCCTTTAAACCTACTATGATCCCTGAACAATACTACTTAAATGAAAAAATTGACACATCAGGATTCTTTGTGAATGCTTAGCCAAAATATGAATTAAAAGTTCCAAAATTGACTATAGTAAGATAAATTATTTTATACTGTATTAGCCTAAGGCCTTATATGCTAGTGCTATAAATTAAGTAGCACTTGTTGTTACATAATTCTTTGATAAATAAATAAAATGTTATACTGTAGATAAGCAGTTATGATTTTCTCGGGTGTTTGGCTTCTTGTAGGCTACTGTCCAGCCTCCGGGAATTATCAGTTTCATCTCTTGCATGTAGGCCTCTTTAAACCCCCGTGGGACCATAGATTACGAAGCGGTAGGTTGCAGCGGATAATGTTCACATTTTTCGAGCTTTCAAAAGCGAAATAGGAGCTTTTGCCATATTTTCGATTATGATGCAGGGAAAACCTTCGTATTTGAAAACGTACATAGGACAGAAAAACAAATTAGGAAAACTAAATAGGTTTTTTGAAGTATACATAGTTTGACTTGCAATGGAAATCTACGGAAGCTTATGTGCCCCACTGATTTGAATGCACATGTAGTGCACAAGCTCCTTATTGTTCAGAAGAAGTTGTAATTCCGATGGCGGATTTTTTATACAAGCTGCTTAAAGTTTTTCCCCAGGTACACTGCTATAGGCATTTGAAGATTTAAAAAAAAATCATTTTACTGTAGCTAGAATAGAAAAATAAGATAAGTATTACAGCCAACAAATTTACCTAAAAAATAAAACTAACGGCACTAACATTGGATAAGACGTTTGGTTTTTACAGAACTTCAAAGTTAAATTTTTGTGATTTGACCCAAAAATAATATGTTTTTCCATCTCAATTTTCTCCAACTTCTGCCAAGGTGAGGTGCTCGCACGATTCTTTTAAAAATTGGCGCATAGTCTAACGATCATTTCTTCCTTACACCATTTGATTCTAGCTTCTTTATTTCTAACAGTTGCCTTCAGTGCAGAAAACTTAGCTTAATTTTGGATCGATTTTGATATAATTTGAATAAATTCTACCTAATTGCAGATCTTTAGGGACAGTTTGAATTAAATTGAAATCGAGCTAAAATTAACCCTAGTTTTCTGCACCAAAGGCACTAAAACTGTTAGAAATAACGACGCTAGAACAAAATGATGTAAGAAAGAAATGATCGTTAGGCTATGCGCCAATTTTTGAAAGAATCGTATGATCACCTCACCTTGAAGAAAATGTAGATGAAAAAACAGATTGTTTTTGGGTCAAATCACAAAAATTTCACTTTGAAGTTCTGTTGAAACCAAACCTCTTTTCCGGTAGTTTTATTTTTTAGGTAACTTGGTTGGTTGTGATAATCATCTTATTTTACTATTGTAGCTAGTCTAGCTTTTGAGATATTGAAGTTTTAGTCATCCAAAAAAATGATTTTTTCAAAAATCTTCAAATGCCTGAGGCAGTTAAACAGTTAAGCTGAGGGGGTATGTTCGGTACAATTTTTTTGCTGGAAATCACGTAAGGAATCACAATCCGGGTCGTCTATGCGGCAGTTTCCGGACACCCTGTAATGTTGCAAGCACATTATATTTCCAATCTGCACATGTACGGAAATTTTGGACCACGCCGAGATTCGATCTCCCGACCTCTAGATTACTGGCATCGTAGAATGCGACTCAACCAAGTGAGCCACAGGGCGGGACGTGACTGGAACGAAGTAATTGAATTTTTGTAATGAGAGGACACTAATATAAGTAGGAACAAGAATGGTTACAAAGGTCGTGTGGCAAAAATTGTTTTACCCAGTGCTAACAATTATTCCGCAGCAAAATTTTGGTTAGAAACTCCGGAATCAAGTTCAGCACCTAAACAAAAAACATAAGAAAAAGAAAAAAATTTCCCCACCATATTTTGCAATCTCAAATGACCTAATGACTACACTAAATCTTGAATGATTTTAATTTTTTTTAACAACAAACTCCTTACTCTTAATTACATTCAATTCAGTTACGATTTCTGCTTTTTATTCTGTACCTCGTTTATACTCTCGGGATCATCGCGAAAGCAATACCTTAGGGCGTCACTGTAGATGAGCATCGAAAGAAAAACATCGATGGTTATCATCGAAAAAACATCGAGACGAAACCATCGATGGTAAGAAAACATTGAACCAAAAACATCGATGTTTTGAGTTTTTTGAGTACTCAAAAAAATAATCACTTCAGTAGCAAAAATTGAGCTGATTGAATAGAAATATAGTTAAGTTTATGGTTTTCATTCATTGCCTTCTCCACTAACCAGAATGTAACTCCTCTCCTTGCCTTTTTTTTCATAATATGCATTCGTATCGTACCCACAACCCACCGCATAGAGAAACCAGGGGTACCGATCGGGAATCTGGCCGAATGGCGTCGACTTGGAAAACTATTCAACGGGATTGCAGTGAGCCCGCTGTTCCCCTTTCTCCATTATTCTCTCAACACTGAGGGAGAAAGAACGATAATAGCCGAAGAAAAATAACCCAAAATATGACCATCGAGCAGTAAAAATCAAACATCTTTTATTTTTTTGCAGAATGGTTGGGGATGGCCCCCTGATTATGGGAAAAAATCCTCACTGATTGGAGGATTGGCAAAGATATAGACAAATGTTCTAAAACCCAAAAAAAATCCTTTGCAACAATATATAATACATTCGAATTTGATGTGAAATTCGGCGCTAGACTAAAATATAAATTAGAATATTTTCATTTTAGACCTTTTTAAAAAGCGCCATAACTTTTGAAAAAAAATGCAAATTCAGCCGTGAAATTTTGTGTAAGTATTCACATTTAGTTGAAGATTATTTGAGTCACTCCGATCAATGACCCCCATTATCCCTCCATGTCCATAACTCCCTCCAAAATTGGAACAGAAATACTCGAATGCCGAATTTTCCAATAGAATTCTAATGTACATATTAGATATCGTTGCAAAGGAAATTTTATGTAGTTTTTTATCTTTTTAGACCATTTGTCTGTATCTGTTTCCGTTTTTTAAATAATCGCTAAAAATTCAAAAAATGTCCCCCTTTCCCCTATTTTTTCAAGGTTGCGTACCACAAATCGACGAGGATTTTTGTTCATATCATAAGGGAGCCCCAACCATCCTATGCGAAAATCCAAAGATGTTTGATTTATGCCGACCAAATATCCTATTCATCTTAGGCAATAAATCGGACATACTTCGGCCGTCCGTCATACGTTGTATCTTGACGGTGCATGAAAAGAAAATATGGGCGACGAAATTCTAGCACACCTACCACATCTCTTTAAAATTTCAACGTAAGCAGTGAGGAAAGATTAAAACTATTTAAGGGCGAAACCACATTTGGTGTGTACAGTACAGTGTTCACGATAGATGGATTGCATGTTGTATGTTACGATGCATTCACATACATTTATAAAGAAAAAGTTGAGTTGTAAAAACAAATATGTTGAGGAAAGAAAAACATCGACACAAAACCATCGATGGTAAAAACATCGACCATCGGACCAAAAATATCGATGTTTTCGAAACATCGATGTTCGATGCTCATCCCTAGGCGTCACTAATTTCACATTCGAGATACTAGACGAAACGAGGGATTGCAGGATCTTATTTCAAAGCCCCGAATATAAAAAGCCTGAAAAGTACGAGCATATATCTCGTTTTCTAGACTGTAGTCTCAGCAGTAATGTGCAGATGACAGTTTGTTAGTTTTCCTGTCTCGTAATATCCGAGTCACTGAGACTGAAATATTTCGATTTGAAGAAAACCTGAAGTTTCAAGATTATTCGCCAAATGATCACCTCCTCCTACGCACCAGTTACTTATTTGTACTAAGAAAGTTTTCGTGCCGTTCCAGAACTTGTTACGCTTTAAAATATTTTTTTTTTGACGATAGTAAGTAGAAAAAATTTACCGGCTACGCCCATGGTTGCAGGCGAGGCCTTTCAGGTTTTTTTTTTGGTGTCCGCCATTTCATCTACAGACACCAACACCTGTACTACCTTTATGCAAAAGGAGCCAGTTACGCCACTGCTGTATCACGAGAGAACCCTCTATCGTATTGCAAAACATTGAAATTGTATATTTAGGTTTTGCGCGTTTCTTCTTGGCCTAACTGGCCTAACCTAGTCTAGTCTATCTGGGTTCATCACCTTTTTGGGCATGCGATCGTCGTTCATCCTTTGTGCATGTCCCGCCCATTGCAATCGCTGCAATTTCACGATATTCGACACCTGTAGATCATCATACAGCTGATACAACTCAAGGTTGTACCGGATGCACCATTCACCTCGTTCACGAACGGCCCCGAAGATTCTTCGGAGAACCTTTCGCTCGAATGTGTCGAACAGGTGTTCAGAGTTTTGGGTTAGGGTCCATGCCTCGCACCCATAGCATAGCACAGGTCGGATGATGGTTTTATACACGAGGAGCTTCGTGTTCCTGTGCACCAGCTTCGAATTCATAATTTGGAGGACCGCAAAGTAACACTTATTAGCTAGTTGTATCCGTCGCTTTATCTCATCTGTTTCGTTGGCGTTCTTTGACAAATTGCAACCCAGGTAAGTGAAGTTGTCTACATATTCTATATTGAGGTCCCCCACTGTGATGCTTGAATTTACTGGCGTTATAGTTTTTGATTGCATCATGACCTTGGTTTTAGATTCGTTGATATGTAGCTTGGCGGCGTTATTGAGATTATGCAGAAGGCTTTCTGCATCACCCAATTTTCGAGACATGATGTTGATGTCGTCGGCGTAAGCTACTAGTTGAGTCGACTTAATAAGTAGCGTTCCGCTGCTGTCCAGATTCATGGCTCGAATCACATACTCCAGAGCCAGGTTGAAGAGCGTCGGCGCCAGCCCGTCGCCTTGCTTGAGTCCAGTACGAGTTTCAAATAGGTGAGTGAGTCTGTTCTGAACTCTGACCTGCGAGACGGTATTAGTCATCGTCATCCTTATGAGTCGCACTAGCTTAGCCGGTATACCAAAATGCAGCAGAATGTTGTACAGTTGTTGTACTCTCATTTCATTATAAATATTCATGTAGATAAAGGGTTTTCCAATAGGGACGCTTGAACTTTGACAGCTGATTGCGGCCATGTTGTTTGAGTGACAGCTGTCAAATGCAGTGTGTTATATTCATTCCGTCCTCCCAAACCACCATGGCAGGTTACAGTGTCGAGCAGCACGTGCAAATCATAAAATTGTTTTATGAAAATGGGTCTTCAGTTCGAGCAACGTTCCGCGCACTTCGCCCGTTTTACGGTCGCGATGATCGTCCTGCCGAGTCGACTATCCGTCGATTGGTGGACAAATTCGAGTCAACCGGGTCAGTTAACAATCAGCCGGTTCCCGTGCGTCGACGTAACGCGAGATCTGCTGAGAGTATCGCCGCTGTGCGCGACAGTGTCCGCGAAAACCCGCGGCAGTCAATTCCGCGTCGGGCACAGGAACTCAGCCTTTCGCAGACGACAACTTGGCGAATTTTGCGTCGTGACTTGAGCCTGCGGCCGTACAAGATCCAGCTGACCCAGCAGCTTAAGGTTAATGACCATAGACAGCGCCGTGTGTTCGCTGACTGGGCATTAGAGCAGTTGGAAGTTGACGTCGATTTTGGCAAAAAAATCATCTTCAGCGACGAGGCGCATTTTTGGATGAATGGCTATGTCAACAAGCAAAATTGCCGTATTTGGGGCGAGACCAATCCACACGAGGTTCACCAAGTGGCAATGCATCCGCAGAAAGTAACTGTTTGGTGCGGATTTTGGGCCGGAGGCGTGATTGGTCCGTATTTTTTCGAAGACGATAATGGTGTGGCCGTCACCGTCAATGGTGAGCGATACCGGTCGATGATAACCAACTTCTTTTGGCCTGAAATCGAGAATATGGATCTGCACAACATGTGGTTTCAACAGGACGGCGCTACGTGCCACACAGCACACGCTACGATGGATGTTCTGCACGAGCAATTTACGGGCATGGTCATCTCGCGCGGAGGCGACGTGAACTGGCCACCGAGATCGTGCGATTTGACCCCGCTGGACTTTTTCTTGTGGGGTTTTCTTAAGTCGCAGGTCTATGCCAACAAACCGCAAACCACCGATGCCCTCAAAGTTAACATACGCCACGCCATCGATCAAATACAGCCCGATTTGTGCGCCAGAGTCATCGAAAATTGGACCTTTCGTGTGCGCGCCACCAACCGAAGCCGTGGCGGTCATTTGAATGATGTCATATTCCATATGTAATGGGGTCGATGGACCTTTCAAATAAAAAAAAAAATTCGCAAATATCTCTCCTACATGTATTTTTTTTTTCATTTCAAAGATCAAGCGTCCCTATTGGAAAACCCTTTATATGAACCTATGACTTTGACTGACCCATAATGGCGTGTTATTTCTCGTATCCACAAATATCTGTATATCGACGAATAAACAGCCATCGGTACCTAACTGCTTTTTCGCCTTAGAAGAAAAAAACTTGAACGAAAATATTTATTCTTCTCGAAACTTTCATAATATGTAATCCAAAATTCCGCCAAACGTCTCCATATTTGCCCATAATAATTTTTCATTCTTTCGAATAGGGAATTATCATTTTCTTCCGTCGCTCACGTCCCTCGGATTATCCTGCGAACAAACGCAAAGTAAGCATATAGCAAAAGAAAGATATTTTATTCTCGCTTCTGTAGACTCTGGACATCTGTCGGAAAAACTCATATCCTTTTGCCTGGGCAAATAAGCCTGAAGGTAAACAATCTTATAATATTGTGTGAGAGACGTAGACAATGTAAAAGCTTCATACACACTCCTAGACATAGATATGGTAGCGATATTGGTTATCCTATAATCCTTCGGTTTTTCATTTGTGTAGACGAAGAAGACTGTGCTGAATATAGCATATCCGCTTTTTGATCGGACCAGCAGTATTGTATTGTAACACCAATGCCATGACTGGAGGAGTTGTAATTATTGTTGCGTTTTTCCATACGTATAGTATCGTCCTCATGGAATAGAGCAACTGGTTATCGAAGGATATACCTTCGTTCGCATATACAAAATTTTATAGAAATAGAAAAGTATCGGAGTAGTATTGTTATTGGCACTGTCATCGGATATTTCACATTGGAAATTGAATAGTCAGAAATATCGCTGAAGGTAGATTCCTTTCGATAGTCTTTTTTGCCGTTGAACCGGACGGACGTTGAAAGTAATAAATCAAATAAAATCTTCCAAGCTGTCTTTTTTTTTATCAGCACCATATATTCCGAAAAGAATAAGACCGATAGTAACAATAACAGGGTGGCTCCGGGGTGTAGATGATATATCGAATGACTTAAATAATAATAAAAGAAAAGAATGATATCCTAGTGCGGTAGAGGTAAGAGATGAATGATACACTGTATCATATCACCATATGAAAGCTTTCAGGTTCAATATATAGAGTCTCCGAAAGTGTTCTGGAAAATTGCGGAAATACTCTTCGCGAGACTCTCGACAACAGACTGAGTGTTAAATTTCCATAAAACGCACATGTTCACCTATATGAACTTTTCTTCGTCTATCAACATTTTTCGTATTCAAATGTTTTTGTATATTGTTCGCAACTTTACGCGAAGAAATCGTAATAAAGGCTCGAAAAAGAGGGTTTTACTAGTAAAATTCTCTAAAGATTTTCTCCTTTTTTTGTGTCATTTAAACCGCACTGCAATGAAAAAAAAAGCTATTATCCTTCGAATAGGATGAGACTTCTTGTTCTAAACGAGTTTTGCTATTCGGTTTTTTTTCGGGACTTTCGTTCAAATTATTTTTTATGTAGCTCAAGTGCTCAATCAGACGCTCGTTAGATAAAACATTTTCCCAAGCGGCTTAGCATTGTACAATACACACACAAAAGAATAATGGCGGACAAAAAAATCTGTGTCGTTTCTGTTGGGAGAGTAAAAACGGATATACTACGGCTATAAGCATTCAACATCGGCTGTATAGGAGATATATTCACGAGTTGATGTCCTGTCTTTTTCGAAATTGTACACGTACCCGGTTAGGCACCTTCCAACGAAGTTTTTTTTTTTTTCAAAACACAGTCAAACGACCACTGGAGTACGGACAGTATATGAGAGGAATGGATCCTGACGAAGCATTATCTTCCCTCGACAATATATAGATATACTTCTTCTATACGTATGGTCGTGACTATTGGTGCGACTTTAAAAAATACTATCAACTGTATTTTTATTCTCGTCCTGATTTGAAATTCAGCAGTTTTTTCTTTGGTTTTCGTTTTTTTTTTGCGATCCACCGCTGCGCTACTGGTGCGTTGGTATGCTGTGCGTTGTTTGCCTTTTGCTCGAATAGCGAATAAATGTGTAAGTTGAAACAATTCGAAATGGTTGAATAAATGTTTAAAATGACGAGAGGCATCAAGGGGGCAAAGAGTGAAAGGAAAAAAATGGACCGAATTGATGCAAATATGGCACCAAAGAACAGTCAAACATTTCTTGTGCAGATGATGTGTATATGTATTGATATAAAATGTAATGACAATTCTTGTTTTTATTTGTATATTTTTATAGAGATTACCAATGCAGCGTGAAAAGCGGATCTTTTTTTCGACAAGGATGAAAATGTTCATGTCAACAGTAAAAAGACAAATGGTAATTTCTAGGACCACAAAATAGCTTTTAAATGCGTATAGCGATGATGTTTGCGAAAAAATTGTTCGCATAAAATTTAAATGATTACAAAATGCCGAATTATATGTGTATTTATTATTTTCTTAGTTTGAGTTGCTTGATTTTTTTTATATGACGAGTAAAATGTACTTTATAAAAAAATTATCTGTGAATTGTGAATAATTTAACGGATTAATTTTTTTCGAGCTTCTCCAATAAATTGTTTCAGGAGAGGAAAAACTAGATCTGCATCTCTCTATATGTACTAGACACATTTTCAGTAAAAAACAATCGTTCCGAAAACTCAAATGCGAACATTTTTCTGCACCATGATTGTCTTGTCAGTTCAAAACTGTCGCAAACGTTTTTGTATACGGTATGCGCAAGAGTTTTTCCATTAGAATTTCGAATTTCGTGTCCCGTATGTATGTAATTAAAAATTAAACAGTCTAAATTAAATAGGTTGGATTGCGATTGCAGTTTCAAATACTCTCGTACATATTTTGTGTATGGTACGCGTGATTTTTTAAATCATATTTTTAATAGCACAAACGGATTATTGTACATATTTCAAAAATTTTCAATTTAGATTTGAGTATTTTTGCGAAAATCTTGCTTTTTGACCTTTGAAATTACATTATACACAAAAACTACGTGTTTTTTCAACATAGGGACATGTTGCTGACCCAGACGCGCAAAAAAAACATCGAGGGTAGCATCCAGATTAAATTTAAAATTGTCACGTAGGCTTTGAAATGTATTTCAAAATATTGCTAATTTACATAAAGGCCCGCTTTTAAGAACCTATAAAATGTACATACATATGTACATATGTATGTACATATGTACATATTAATTGTTGGAAAAAATATGTAGACTGCGCTAACTTAATTGAAAGATGAATTGCAAGGACGTCTATCAAACTTCATACCCTTTTGGAAATGTCATATTTCGAGATGTTCTGATAACCGTTTGTTTTTATGTTTATGACATTACTTTTGAGATTGAACGGTTTTACTTATTTTGGTCGCAAAGTTGCATTTTTCTTGTTCTTTATGTATTTTGGAACGCTGAGCCCGAGTCCGTAGCTTACTACCAAAAATTTGTTTCGAAACAAAGCCAATATTGCAAAAATCGTCTAAAAATGACTATCAATTGTAGCGATACCGGTTAACGCATTTTGAATATTAATATTTCGTTAGACATGCAATCATGTTATAATGTTCATATGGACAGGTTTTCGCAAAAGAAAAAAATCGGAAAAACTCCGAAAATTTTGGGTTTTTTTTGTCGGTTTGGCCCAGTTTCGCAATGAAATTTTAGTTGGAAGCTCCGGATTCGAACTCAGCACCCAAAAAAACGTAACAAATAAATAACAATTCTTTTCTCCACCACATTTTGCAATCTCAAATCACGTAATGACTACACGATAATATGAGACAACCGAATTTGAAGTCATTCCCACCTCGAAAATCTGCAGGTCATTTTGATGCTTTTTCGGATTACCTTCAACTTCAATTTATACACAAAATCAGTTAATCGAATATCTTGGTACGAATATTTTTGAATTTCGTTGAATTACGAGTATACCGACTTCGTCTTGACACCACAATGCATGTTTACAGCCTCAGCCCCGCATTTCACAATTCCTTAATAGTCAAAGAAGAATACGATATTTGGTCGGAAAAATTCATTCATCTCCGGATTTTTGCAGGATAGTTGGGCATGGCCCCCTGATTATGGGAAAAAAGTCCCAAACGATTGGGGCTCCGCAACCTTGAAAAAAGAGGGAAAGGGGTGTCTTTTTTGAGTTTTTAAGGGTCAAATTCAATTCAATTTTATTTCTCATACTTTATAATAATAACAATGTACGCTGAGATTCTTAAAAATCTAGTTTGGAGATCAGACTACTATGGCCTAGGAAACTCTTGAAAGTAAGGATAAGTCTTAAGATTTTTATTTCTCTTGAATAGATAGAAGAGGAAAAAATACGAAACCTCGTTGATGATTAAATAAAACTGATGTACTATGTCTATTTTTTTGGAGCATTTGTTGTGGATATACATACTCTATCCTTGTAATTTTATGAAGGTGTGCCGTTGAATGCTACCGGGGAAGATTTAGCATAATTTTGAGGACTTTATTTTGAGCCGTTTAGAGTGTCCCTAAGTTAGTTGGAGCCGCTGTTATAAGAACTGGGGAAGCATATAGCAGACTAGGCTGGAAAATTGCTTTGTATAACAATAATTTGTTTTCTAAATTAAGTAAAGATGATCGGTTTATGAAGGGATAAAGCGACTGTATACATAAATGTATTATTTCCTTTTTTCGTTCGTGGATGTGTAAGTTTTTTATCGAGTTTAATCCCTAGATATTTTACAGATATCCGCCATTCAACAGTTTTGTTTTTAAGTTTAAGTTGTCTTTCGGGTAAGAATTGTTCAGCTCTACGTTTTGTAAAAAATATTGCCTGGGTTTTGCTAATATTAAATTTAACTTTCCAAAGCTTGTAGTAATCATATAATATATCGAAGCCTTCCTCCAGATGCTGAATTATAGTCTGTGGGTTAACATGAGAATAATAAATAGCCGTGTCATCAGCGAATTGTGCCAGATTACAAGTTTCGAGGTTAGGTATATCGAGTGTATATGTTATAAAGGATCGGACTTAGAACCGAGCCTTGTGGTACTCCTGCTGGTATAGAGAAGAGGCCAGATAGGTTTGAATTGACGAGAACTCGAAATTTATGGTCTTTAAGAAAACTTTGGATTTGTTTAACTACTTCTATTGGGTAGTTAAGCACTAATAAATTTATGTACGACTCCATCATGTAAACTTTATCAAACGCTTTTTCGATACATTAAAAACTTATCCCTACACCATATCTTTTAATTCATTTTTTTATTAAACGAAATGATGATCCCCGAACAAGTTGCAGCTAGCTGTTTCAATTATTTCAAATATTTATATTGACATTGACGTGATTTGTCGTGCTCTGTGGCCGTGATTGTTCGGTCGCCACTCTGTGAAATAGACACTCATAGAGAAACGAGTTTCCAAACTCGGCACGACTCGTCGCAAGTTTATTATTCAGAAGAAGATGATAAGAAATATTCTTATCGTAGAATAATAAACTATCAATGCGACTAGGAAGTGGTATGGCTGACAACCGTATCACACTCCGAATTCAGTTGTCTTTGTAACGTTGATGACTACACATGGTAGTCATCAACGCACCATGCTCCACTAGGAGTTACGGTAATCCAGAGAGAGATATTGACATTGACACCTTTTTGGAAAGCTGACAACACGAGTGTGTTTTTCCAGTGGTCTGGAGACTCCGTGTCATATATTTTTTTTAGTAATACTACATTAAAAATCAACTTTAAAAAAATTTAGAAAACATTTTTTTTTATTAAACATTTTGAATTGTGATTGGTTGGCATGGCATGCACATGTGCAAAAATGTTGGACCACGCCGAGATTCGATCTCCGGACCTCTTAGACTACTCGCATCGTAGAGTGCGACTCAACCAAGTGAGCCACAGATGTCATGTGTTAGTGACATCAAATTATATCGTAACTCCTTACTTTTCTATTTTTTTTTGAGCTGTTGAGATCAACATCTCAACAGTGAATGGTTATAAAATGTGTATTCCTTTTACATCTGGACATGGGTCGTGAGTTAGAAAATACCATAAACAAAATTGGTTCACGGTGAGACTCGAACCCACGACCCTGTGCACCGAAGGTGTGCGGACTAGCCACAACACCAACCAGACTTAAGGTATGTACATTTTACGATGACTAAAATTCAAAACATATTTACATCGCGTGCAAAATTAATCTTCCATTTGACTCTCGGGCTATCGAATTTCAAGCTGCCCAACAAATTCATTCCACTGAAATTGCAACACTATAGGAAAAGGGAAAAACCAGGCTGTCAATTGAAAAATCGTTATGCTTTTTATACGCACACACAACATTTCACTTCGTTTATGGCCAACCGGTGTGCGGCGTCAAATTTATCGATGTGAACTTTGATTAAAATTCTTAGCACTCGGCAAAGTGCTTTAAATGTTATAGCCCGCGTCGTCGTTTGGTAATATCCTGACTGGCTGTGGCTGTGAACCTTATTCCTCCTATTCAAGAGAGATTTAACGCAAGCTGCTCCTGTGTTTTTTGCTGGACTAAAAGCATTCGCCTGAATGAAGCCGGTTTATGGCTAGGTATGTGTATAAAACTGTATAAAGTATTTGTGATTAACATAAACCCAAACTAATGGATTTTGGCACGTTCTTTGCAAAATAAAATAAAATTCGCACATAAAATTGAAAAAAAAAAGCGAGAAGAGAGAATGTAGGTCTAAGTGAGGTCGATAACGACGGTCTAATAGCTTTTGCACTTGAGCCGATTATGAGGCGTTAAAGTTTTGATGTATTTTCCAGTAAATGTGACCGGTCCCGGAATATACAATTAGAAGTAATATCCTTTTTGTTGGTCTGAGATTTATTTAAAAAAATTTTTTTTTTTTCTGCGAATTATGATGTATAGAATGTATTCTCACTTTCCAAAATTATTCGTAAAAGCTCTTGAAAAATTATCATATCGAACTTTAAGTAGGGCTATTCGAGACGAGATGTTTCGCATAACGTACAGTTAGTTACAATCGACACTATACATTATGTGAAAAATTCGACATCCATTCGTGCGAGCATGTCACCTCCTTAATTAGCAGTAAAACATTGGTAACTAAATGGAAACCTTGATTTAAGCTTTTGATTTTAAATAGTTCGCCGCGTCGTTAATTAACGTAAAAGTTCTCACGTTTAAATTTCCTAAGAAAAAAATCAATATTCCAAAATATCTCTTGTAAAGCATTCCACCTCTCCTCATCATTTATGTCCACGACACAATTCATTGCTGCGGCCGGGGCGGCTGCTCAATTTTCAAAATCAACCGTAAAGAGACCCTCATTTTCATTCATTTGCTCATCATCTCCTTTCCACTAATCCCAATTTTATCTCACCGCAGAATCAAATCATTACTGACCGCCCGAAATTGACTACGACATGCAATTTCCAAGGTTGAAGCACTACCTTGGTAGTCGGTACACTTATTGAATCTGACGTTCACTTGAATCCTGTCGAGTTTTTACGATGGCTTAAATCATTCGACTTATCGGTAAATTCATACACTCCTGAAACGACCAATAAAATTGGATAATTCGTTCGTAGCAAATTCTCTCATTTCCAGCTCAGAAAATTATTTCGTTTCGTGTCGCTTAGCCAACCGCATCATGATGGCCATCCATAGAATCTCCTCGCGTCTTCCTTCAATTTTTTTCTTTCTTCTTTTTTGGTATCTGAGATGGCATAATCAGGCAGAAACACCTTTGGTATACGCGCTCCTGATGTCGCTCTACCGCTGTCTTCACACTTCATCGGAGATATGATTTATTCCATTCCATTAAAGCAACCGAAGAAATCTGTTTTATTTTTACGTCGCCGGTAGACTGAGTTTCTACGGAAGACTTATTCTTCTCTATATAATATCGACTAAATTGAAGAGATATACTAGGGCATCCTTGGCGAAAAAATGTGTTTCGAAGGAAAAAAGAGGCACAAGGCTCGGCCAGATTGAACATTGTACAGCACAGTGAAATGACGAGGACGACCGACCGACGAAACGATGTAAATCGTGCGGGGATGAATTCATAAATTCATCGGAAAATATGAATTTAGATCCTTTTGGGATGTTATTTTATTTCTTTTTTCTCCGTCTTCAACGTCTTTCAGGCGAAAAATATCTTGAGTCCGCATATAAAGTACAAAATCAAACGTCGAGTGAGCCTTTCAACAGATCCGGCCCGACCGGGGCCAGTGTCTTTTGTATTATTTCTGTATGAATGCGGGTTCAAGATTATGATTTTCTGCGCCCACTGAACTTTTAGCCTTGTAGCAATATGATTTTTTATCGATTTTTCAGTAGGCGTTTTGTCGGCTAGTGCTAGTGTGTGTGTGTGGAGGTTATTAAAGGATATGTCGCAAGTCATTTCCGCGCAATTAAGTGGACTTGTCTCGGTTCATTGACAAGACGCACTGATGCAAAAGATTTCGAAGAAGAATGACGAAGCAGGAGTATTGAGCCGAACCGCGTGTATGTGAACGAATTAAAAGCAGATCGAGTTTCTGTCAAAGAGTTTAACTTAAACTGTCATCACGATGATTCAAGGGTTTAAGGAATTTTATATTTAATAAATAAATAGACGACCGAAGCTCGCATTGAGGCCCAATGCTGCTTCACAGAAAATTGCACAATACGTTAGGAAGGGTAAGGAATTGATATAAGTAAGAATTATACGACTGAGAGTGGTTACAAACTAATATCATACGGATGATGCCAGTTCATTGAGCTTTCTGAGTTCCACGTTGAAATAAAAATTCATCTTCGGATTTTATGAGTCACATGAGCGAGCTCAGAGTAAGATTTGGATTGAAGGATAGTTTCATTCTAACCTAGTGTAGAAGAGGCAACACTTTGCTGGTATTTAAACCGATGCTTTACTCAGTGTTTGGCTAAAAATGTTCATTTTAGCAAACTGGCAAGATTCTATGCTACTAATTTGGTATGGTCCATGCCATGCTAAAATATTTGGCTAAATTTGCTGTTTGTAAATTTAATGGAAAATAATTGCGGCGAGCCTTCAAATTTTGAATGAATGGTTTCAGAATGCACCGAGTGAACGAATGGGTGAAAGGAGGACATTTGCAGAAATGTAAAGTACAGTACAACAACAAGAATTACGACTGGCGTTCGGAATTTGATTGAATTGTTTTTGTGATTTGTTGTGAACGTCCCCTCTTCAACCATTAATTCCAAATATAAATGACCGCGCAATTCCTTTGCATCAAATTCGCTTCGAGTGCGTTACAACCGAGATGTACGATTTTCATCTTAGTAAGATGCACTTTAAAATTACAATGATCTGTCGTCAAGGCAATTATCCATCGTAGTGTATAGCTGAATACTTCCTTCTTGGCTTTCATCCCTAGTGGGCTGGGCTGGTAATTGCGCTTCGAGCTTGCCTACATGTGTTTCCAAAAGCAATTTTGGGTTGTGGTCCTTGAAACTTTTTTGCTGATCCCCCTTTTGCTAAGGTATCGGCCATCTTGTTTCTCAATGTACCTACGTGTGCTTTAATCTACATTAGTGAAACTTCATTGGTTGAAGAACAATCAGCTTCTGGACACATTCAAGTACCAATTTCGAATTGATGTTAGATTGCTACATGCGCTTGATCACCGATTGGTTGTCGAGTGCTATCAGAATTTTCTTCCCCAGCACTCGGCCTTCCAGAAGATGATCCAGCGCGTGCATCAATCCCAACGTCCTCTTCTATTCTACCATCCTCTATGAGAGTGCTGTGATGTTTTTCGACTACCCTACATCTGCTCATACTATCTAAAGGCATTTAGTCTTCCTGACAATATTATTATATTATATTATTATACAATATCCAATATCCTCTTATGACCTATATACAATATCCAATATCCTCTTATGACCTCCATTATTAACAAAGTGATGCCATGTGGCATCCCTTTCCATTCTTATTGCTGTAAGCGCCGCACTTTGCTTTATAAAAAGATGCAGCGGCGATAATCCTATAGTAACATGTACCTCCATGGCATCCGTTGGCGTGCTTCGCATTGCACCTTGCTTACACATGCTATGCATTGAATCCCATCAAGCTGTTGCACCGTAGTTTTCTGGAGACCTTTGGGCCACCAGATCATTGCTGCATAATATAGAATGGGCCTAACCATCATTGTATACACTGACTTAAAATCCTCGCTGCTTTTTGTACTTTTTCGGAAACATGTGGGTTCCAAGTAAGTTTTGGAACTGAAGTTACCCCTAGATTTTTTGGACTCCTTTATCTCCGAATTTATATTTATATTTCAACATCTTTTCTTTTACTAGTAAACACTATAGTGCTTGACTTGGTAGTTCTTGTTCATTGCACCATTCTTCAGTTGGTTTGAGAGCTTGCATCATATAATTTTGATTTTATATTATTAAATGATATTTTAACTGGCATGACCTCCTTCTCAGCTAGGGAATTTCTTAATTTGCTGTAGGAGATCTTATCAAAAGCACACTCTATGTCCATAAACATATAGCAAAATAACAAAATAGCGATACCGCTGCTGCTAATCTCTCTTTCTGCTACCCGCAATAATTCATGCGTCATATAGCTCGCCTTTTATACTGTATGAGTCTGATGAGTGGGGATGTGGCATGTTGTTGATCGGTTATGCTTGTACAATGTGTGCTAGTGGGACGTTGTTTACTACAGTACGTTGCATGCGGTGGCAGTGCTGTTGTATTATCGAGAGACAGGTAGCAACGCCATCTAGATATATCATAGCCGCAACTCAGCTGTACAATGACGTCATGGATCCGTATTGAATTGTTCGGCGAACACGGGCAAACAACAACAATGTCATAAGAGGCAACAACAATGCAATGCAATTTCAACTGCGGATTTGACGTTTACGAGTCTACATTGCGGCCTTAATATATAGACGGCGGTGCAGGTAGTCACACCTAAAGCCCAATCGCAATACTCCGTTCCGTTCCATTAAGCTGTCAAAATAGACCTTACGGACTGGGCATGTAAACGCACACAATGGTTGTAACGGAACGGATCGGAAGAGTTGACAAAAATTCAACCAGCCCCTTCAGGGCTCGGGTTATGCGAAGCCGCCAGCTCCGAGGCTCACACGATTAACCGTAATGGCCTTTTTGGCTGATGTCACTGCGACACCGACCCCCCTGCGGGGGTACATTAGGTACAGTAAGTATAAATGAAAAAACAATTCTAACATTTCAAGAAACCCCAACAAAAAAAAACTGCTATACATATTCGTCACGTTTGACAGCTGCCAGAGCGGAACGGAGCATTGTGCTTTGCACTAATATTTTGACAAAACGGAACGGATTGGATGGTTGACGGAATGGAACGGAGTACGATTGGGCCATTAGGATGTGTGTTGGCAGCGTTGCCACATTCATTGTGCGTTCGACCAGTAATATTTTCCCACGTTTCATTTCTCCTTGACGTTTCGAATGAGTTATGTTCGGAACTTTTTTTCGTTAACATTCATATCATGAAGATAGCCTAAAAATGGCTTTCGCACGTTTTAAGTGTTGGAATTAGGACTAGTGAGTGCAATTTTTTATTCACACCTTCACACAGCCTCCCTACAAAAAATAATTCAGTTTCTTAGATATGAGCATTACTAACCAATATTTATTGTTTTCTTTTCAGGTATGTGAAACAAAATGGCCAGAACTTCTTTAAATCGTAAGAACTATAAAGTTATTTCTGCAATATAAATAAAGCGCGTTTTTTACCCTAGAACCAGGGACGTAGCCAGGATTTGGTTTCGCGAGGGGTCCAAATATAGTCGAGGTACCAAATTGTTGGTTTCTAATTTTTTTTTAAATGTGTTAAATTCAAAAGGGAGGAAAAATTATTTTCAATTTTTGTCATTCCAATTCTGTAACTAATTACCCCAGGAAAATTGGCATTTCACTTCTCCGTCTCTACGAGTGCCATTAGCGGTGCAACAGAGGGTCAAAGACCCTCGGAAACAGGTTTTTTAGAATATCTCGATAACGGTAGCATATACAAAAAAGTGGTGTATAGCAAATTTGAAGCTCTTGTGCTTTCTCAATAAATGATGGAAAGACCGAATACGTTCGGGCACTCCTAACTTTGCCACGACGTCTAATGGTATTTTTAAGGTTTCACAAAAATCTCTATAATGGTAACTCGTACTAAAAACTTGTTGCCTATGAGGTTCTGAAGAAAGTGGCCAAATTTCATACCAATACGTGCAGCCTTAAGGGCGCTATGGGGGTTCAAACCTTAAAAAACGTGTTTTTTTGGGTTTTTCATGAATGGCGCTAAGACAGGGGATTGTGCTCTGAGGTCTTCTAGAAGAAATTTGTAAGTTCTGTAGCCGTTAGTAAGACGTCAAAAGTCCCCAAAGATAGGAGCCCCCTAACGAAGTTATGAGGGTCCAAACTTTCAATTAAGCATTTTTTTGGGAAATATCTCTATAACGGTAACGTGCACCCAAAAGTGTTATATGGCGAATTTGTAGCTTATACAACGCCTAATTAAATACAATTAAACACCTGAATTACAGACTGATGCATGCAATGCTAAGGGCGCTATGAGTCCGAACGGTATTTTTCGTTATTTTCGTGAATTTCTTCATAACGGGAACGCATTGGAAAGGGAAACCTGTAACAATTTGTTGCTTCTGCAACGCCAACTTAAAATGCGAAAACAACTCATCTATGTGGGCACCCACAAGAAAGCTATGAGGGGTCAAAGTTAAACAAAAAACCATTTCTCGGAAATTTTTTAATAACGGTAACCTTTTGAAAGAACCCATCTGAGATAATTTTGTAGCTGCTGTGGCTGTAAGTATGACGTCAAAAGTTCCCAACGATGAGAGCCCCTAGGGAAGTTATGAGAATCCTTACATACAAAAAAACCGTTTTTTAGGAATATCTCTATAACGGTAATGTGCACCGAAAATTGTTTTATGGCGAATTTGTAGCTTATACAACGCTATGCTAAGAGCGCTATACGGGTCAGAACCGTACAATAACGGGTTTTTTTCGCTATTTTCGTCAATTTCTTCATAAAGGGAACGCATTCGGGAGGGAAGCCTGTAAAAATTTGTTGATTCTGTAATTCTTCCAATTAAAATGCCAAAACAGCTCATCTATGTGAACAGCCCCAAGGAAGCTATGAGGGGTAAAAATTAAACAAAAAACCGTTTCTCGGAAATTTGTTAATACCTAGAAACTCTAGAGCGAACCCATCTGAGGCAAATTGGTAGCTCGTGTGGTTGTTACTATGACGTCAAAAGTCCCCAACGATGGGAGTCCCCTAGGGAAGTTTTGAGGGTCGAAACATCCAAATAAGCAGTTTTTAGGGAATATCTCTATAACGGTAATGTGCACCGAAAACTACTAATGGGGAATTTGAAGTTTTTACAACGCTTAATTAAATGTTCAAATCGATACGTGCAGTGCTAAGCGCGCTATGAGCTTCCAAACCATACAATTTCGGTATTTTTGGTTAACTGAGCTTAGTACTGCACTTATCGATCTGAAATTTGAGCTTTTAATTAAGCGTTGTCAAAGCTTCAAATTCGCTATATAACAGTTTTCGGTGAACGTTACCATTATAGAGATATTCCCTAAAAACTGCTTATTTAGATGTTTTAGATGTACTCTCTTTCGATGGTAAAAAAACATGTTTATTCAAGGGGATATTTAGAGATGCCGCGGATAGTTATTTGGCCGGATACCGGATACTGAATATCCTGCCGCGTTCTCGGCCGGATCGCCAAATATCCGGCTACCGGATATCCGGCGAAACATTGCTTCTGAATTTCTAGCCCCTATTCAGACGACAAAGCACTAAACACTGTCATTTATCCATTCCTTACAACGAGCTGTCCATGAGTTGTTGAAGTTCCAACAGGAGGTATTGGAGATGATAGCAGCTGCGAGACGGATTGTCACCCATTTTAATCACTCGGGTAGCACAAGAAAAACTTAAAGCCATTCGTCAGGAACATAATTTACCAGATCACAAGCAGGTGCAAGATGTTACCACTCGCTGGAACTCCAGCTTTTATTTAATGGAGCGGTTATTGAAGCAAAAACGAGCTGTATCCTTGCATACAACAGATAATGCATCTGTAAATAATTTGACACCTTCTCAGTAAGATCTCATGGAACAATCCATAAAACTGCTCAAGCCCTTCGAAGAAATAATGAGGATAACAAGCTCTGGTCTTTCGTGCATTTCTGATGTAATTCCACATGTTGAACTTTGACCAAATATCTGGGAAAGGAGGAGACGGCCATTAGAACACCTGACTTACTACGAATGAGATCTTCATTAAAAGCTGAGTTTGGAAAGCTAGATGAAAATGATAAATAATCGATTACAACTTTTCTCGATCCGAGGTTTAAAACTAGGTTCTTAGGAACGATTTAAATGATGTGAGCGAAACAAAAATCCTCTTAGACGCTTTTAAAAATTAGCTGTGATGAACCCGATACTGAGGTTGCTCTTCCTCTTCCTCACCACCTAATAAACGGACAAACAAAAATGGAAGTGATGAGTCCACTGATGATATATGTACACGACAGTTACTGGTCCTGCTTTGATGAAATCGGTGCAGAAAGCATGCCGAGTGAGGATATGCAAAAAAAGCGATGCTGTAATTGAGCTTGCAAATTATATAAAAACTGCTTGTAGTCTAGTACAGATAGCTCAAAACCCAAACATCCAAAAGAAAAAGAAATTTTTGATGCCAATTTGTTGAATACACTGTCGAATATACGCAATAAAAAGTTACACCAATTTGCGCCATGGGTTAAGGGGGAGGGGGTCCCAACGGGGTGAAAATTTACTTTTTTACAAATAACTGGAAAACTATGAATCTGACCTTAAAATCTTCTAAGGACGAAACAAACTACACAAAATTTCCTTTGTAATGATATATAACACTCTAGAGGTTTTTCGGAAAATTATACCCTAGACCCAAAAGTATTATAGAGAATTTACATTTTTTGAGTTTTACATTTCGGACTGTAACTCTTGATAGAAAGAACCTAGCGTGACAAAATCTTGTTCATTCTATTACAAACAAAATTTACTTGGTTTGTACCAAAAATTGAGGTGCTCCGACCATTGACGCCTCCCTCACTCCTCCTAACATTTTTCAAAAAGGCATGCCTGTAGCTTCTTTTCAAATTGAGCCAGGCAGATAAAATTTGGTGGGGTGCCTAGTCTAAGCCCCATTATGCTCCTCACCAAAAATTGTTACCATCCGATCAAAACTAAGGGTACTCCCTATACAAAGTAAACCAAAATTCTAAAAAATATCACATTTTTTCACTTCTAAATTCTATCTAAAATTAAAAAATAACATTTATTTCTTAGAACGTCATTATAACAGTTAATTGTAGTCTTGTAAATGTATATTCAAAAGTTTGTACCAGAGCGTGCCTTACAAGTACGAAAAATGTGGTTTGAAGGTTGCTAGTACACGTTACTCGATTTATTCGGAACTAGCCTTTGAACTAGTACCAATGACTTTCAAACACAATTTGTTGATACTTGTAGTGTACGCTTTGATGCAAAATTTTGAACATACATTCAGAGGACTACAATTAACTGTTATAATGTCGTTCTAAGAGATAAATTTTATTTTTCCGTTTTAGATAGAATTTAGAAATTAAAAAATGTGAAATTTGTTAGAATTTTCGTTCACTTTGTATGGGGGGTACCCTTAGTTTTGATCGGATGGTAATAATTTTTGGTGGGGAGCATAATGGAGGTTAGACTAGGCACCCCACCAAATTTGATCTGCCTGGCTCAGTTTAAAAAGAAGCTACAGGCATGCCTTTTTGAAAAATGTTAAGAGGAGTGAGGGGGCGTCAATGGTCGGAGCACTCCAATTTTTGGTACGAATCAAATAAATTTTGTTATCAATATATGGACAAGATCTTATGATAGTAGGTCTATTCTATCAAGAGTTACAGTGCGAAATGTAAAACTCGAAAAAGCCAAATTCACTATAATACTTTTGGGTCTAGGGTATAATTTTCTGAGAAAATGTCTAGAGTGTTACATATCATTACAAAGGTAATTTTATGTAGTTTGTTTCGTCCTCAGGACATTTAAAGCTCGGACTCATAGCTTTCAAGATATTTGCAAAAAACTGAATTTTCATCTCTTTGCCACCCCCTCCTCCCTTAACCCATGGCGCAAATTAGTGTAACTTTTTACTGCGTATATTAGGCAGTGTATTCAACAATTTGGCATCAAAAATATCTTTTCTTTTTGGATGTTTAGGTTTGGGGCTATTTTGAACCAATTGTACTGGACTATTGCCTAGATCGGAGGGTGACACTTTCAAGTGGTGGTCAGCGAACACAACACTGTATCCGATTCTCATAAAGTTTGTTCGGATTTATCTATCATCTCCTTGTAGCAGCGTATTCAGTGAGCGGTTATTTTCTGAAGCAGGTCTTGTCTACGAGGATAAACGGAATCAAATACTACCCACAAATGCCGAGAAACTTGTCTTCATTCATCATAATTTGCGACTAGTAGACTTTAATTATTATTAAATGTCAGGACTCAGAAGTCTTAATAAAATATAAATAAAAATGACTACAGGATTTTGATTAAAATGCGTAAAACTTTAAATATTCGGTATCCGGCCGGATAGTAGCTTCTATCCAGCCTATACCGGATACTAAAAAAAATGGCCGGATAGGCCGGATACCGGATAGTAACCGGATATCCGTGGCATCTCTAGACATTATACTACGCTGGTTCATGCTATTTCGCGATGTTTGGCGATGTATGATGCTGGTAGTCTCAGAAATTGGCATGATTTCTGCTTTTATATCGGCTTCGTGGTATGGCGCTCGGAGTGTTTTACCATTGAGATTTTCCATATACGGGCTGGGCCAATTACAAGTTCGTTTTTAAAAATGCAATAAAATGAAAAAAATTAAATTTTTTTCCATCCTATCAAGATTTCGAGCGGAAAGCAGCTGTCAGTGTCAAACTAACCTATGATTTAAAAACGAACTTGTAATTGGCCCACCCTGTGTAGATACAGTCTTGACTCGGTAATCCGGATCTCCTTTAATCCGGATATCACGCCAATCCGGACCACTAAATGTTTCCACTATGTATTCTATAGTCTGGATTTCGTAAGCAATTTTGACTCTATAATCCGTTTATTTTAGATTCTTAGTGTGTAATGATAGATTTCGTCTAGTACTTACTTACGGGACGGTTTGGAAAACGATATGGTCCTGACTAATTTCGAAGAAAAAATACATTTACTGGCATTTGCTCTACTTTTTCACTTATTTGGACTATTTTTACTCAGGAAAAAATGATTGCGCTAATCTGGATGTTCCGTTGGTGCGAATTACGCCTTACAAAAATTGATCCGGATTATCGAATCAAGTCTGTATGTACATACATGTGTCAGATGTTTATCAAGCACATATTGTAGTTGTAGGGTATTTATCTATGAATTGTTGATAGTATGTAACGAAGAATGGGTGAAAGAGGTTATACCTTTGTGCAAACTTGCAGTGCACTTCAACCCAGTTTATTGAGAACGTGTACCAAAAAAAAAATTATTCTAAGTGCGGTTTCGATTTAAAAGGAATTATTGTGGGTACCGATGGATATGCCTTTGAAGCAACCTTTGTAGAAGGGTAGTGCAGTGTTGTACAACCCGGTTTGTATCGTACGCGAACCAAAAAATATTCGGGCAACGTTTGTATTTGATATGAATTTTTGTTTATATCTATGATTGGTTTAAAAAGTAACATTTGTGGAAACATGCTGTTCAGTATAACCCGATTTATTGCGTACGCGAAAAAATTAGTACAACACATGGATTTGGCATGAATTGTTTTATGTATCGATGGATAGGCTAAAGAAGTAACCCTCGTGAAAACTTGCAGTGCAGTCGATCCCGGTACCCAATTTCGGCCGGAATGGATTCTTGTAGTTACGGATGGATGACTGAAATTTGTAATATTCGTAGAATCATTAATTGTAGTGCAACCCGGTAGGTAGCATACGAGCACAAAAAAAAATCAAGTGGCATTCGGCTTTCGAATGAATTGTTAGAGGTGGGTGGTTAAAATATTTAACATTTTGTAGAAACTGGTTTGCTCACTTGGTTTACTCCATGTTTCCATTAAGCCCTCAAGTGAGCCCCCTTTCACTCCTTCATTGCAACAATTTGCAGTGGTCCATGTCAAAATCAAATTCCCGACGCAAATCTATCTCATTAATTTCACTGCATTACTCTACTAATCTTACCTCTTTAATCTATCCTTCGATACCTACAACAAATCATACAAAAACCAAATGCCGACCAAAATTTATGTTCAGGTTTCAAGTTTCATTACCCACAAAATCAATTCCACATCTAAATGTCGGTAACCACTCTTTCCCGAGTGACAGCCTTGTTTTAGTGAACTGCATGTTTTCACAAATATTATCCCTTTCAGCACCACTCACCGATATCTAAAACAATTCATTCCAAACACAAACGCCGCCAGAATAATTTTGTTGGATACGCATCCGCTACAAACCGGGTTATACTGCACTGTGAGTTACCACAGAGGTTACCTCTTGGCCTATCCCTCGAATCCTACATATTCCTTTGTAATTCCAAACGCCACCTGAAATTGTTTTTTCCGGGTATTGCGTCTGAGATTCTGACTAAAACGCGTAGAGATATCGCCAAACTTAGTGCTGTTATCACGGGACACTATGGCCAATTGGGCTCCACGCTGCCAGGCTGGGCATTCCCATACAACGCGCATTGCTGCTGCTGCGGTAATGTAGATGAGAGAGAAAGCCTGATTCGCTTTCTGTGTGAATGCCCGGGTGTTGCCAGAACCCGGTATAGCATCCTAGGGCTTTTCTGGGAGGCTAGGAGGATGCAGCAAAAGTGCAGGCTTGGAGCTGCTGTACTTCCTAAATAACACCGGCTGGTTCAAGGCACCTCCGCACTTCTAAATTCATTACCTAGTCTTCATCGTATACACTAGTTAAACTTCACGGAGTTTGTGGTTTCCAAACGGCCTTTTATGCGCTAATTGGGTTTTTGGCTTGCCTCTGCCTAAGCCACCACTTTTACCAACCAACCAACGCTTACACTACAAACCGTCCTGTACTGCACTGTAAGTTTCCTCAAATGTTATGTCATTCCCCCCATGTATTATAGGACTTACTTACGACAATCCAGGCCAAACATACATAAATGCCGCCCACTAATTTTTTACGCGTATACTACAAAACGGGTTTTACTGCACTGCCAATTTCCCAAAAGGTTACCTCTTTCATCCATTCATCAATACACAATCTACGACGATTGCTCATCCTCGCTGCCGCCTACTTCCCATACGATTCACAGACGCCTCCACCACCTCAAGAGCTGGAGGAACTGTTAATAAGCAGCGGACCACACACACCGCAGCTCATCATCGGAGCGGACGCAAACGCTCACCATACAGAGTGGGGAAGCTCTGACACAAACAAAAGGGGTGAGTATCTTTATGATTTTATAATCAAAGAAAACTTTGAAATTCTGAATAAGGGTACTGAGCCCACTTTTGTAACAACACGTCGAAGAGAGGTCATTGATATAACTTTAGCCACCTTCAACGTATCTCCCAACATCCGCCATTGGCGTGTTTTACCCGAACCCTCGCTATCGGATCACAGATACATAAGTATGGAAATCGACAAAGTAGATAAGCCAACTGAATTGTATCGTAATCCGAGAAAAACAAACTGGGACCTCTACAGAGAGCGCCTGGCCGTCCATCTGAATGAAATTCCCAGACACATTAGTACTACACTTTGTATGGAGGCTGCAGCGGATCAACTGCAAGCCGCAATAAAGACCTCCTTCGAAGAGAGTTGCAGGTTAACGAGACGACATACCAATGCGAAATGCAAATGGTGGAACTCAAACCTGAATACCCTGCGTAAGAAGACACGTAAGCTCTTCAACGTAGCGAAAAGAACTGGGGAATGGGATACATACCGCAGCACCCTAACCCAGTATAGCAAAGAAATCAGGAAAGCCAAGAGGGAATCCTGGAGGAAGTTGTGCGAAGAAATAGAAAACTCGCATGAAGGAGCGAGACTCCAGAAGATTCTAGCCAAGGATCCAACAAACCCTATCGGGACACTTAAAAACTCCGATGGAAACCAAACAAAAACAGGTAAGGAGACACTGCAAGTCCTTCTAGGGTCTCACTTTCCTGGATCGACCATAACTTCGGAACGCACAGACCAGTTGGATGACAACTCCCTTTTTCTCAGGGCTAACAAAGACGACTGGCGGATTGCGAACCAAATAGTAACATATAATAGGGTGGAATGGGCGATCAACTCTTTCGAACCCTACAAATCACCAGGACCAGACGGCGTCTACCCAGCCCTGCTTCAGCAGGGTCTTACGACTCTGGCTCCGCTTGTACTAAGACTATTTAGAGCCAGCATAGCCTTAGGATACATTCCAATCACTTGGAAGCAGGTAAACGTAGCATTTCTGGCAAAGCCAGGGCGTGACCAAACCCTAGCGTAATCGTATAGACCAATAAGTCTAACCTCCTTCCTTCTTAAGTCATTGGAAAAGCTCGTCGATAAACATATCAGGGACAGGTGTCTGACGCATTTCCCGTTACACCAAAACCAACATGGCTATCAGACGGGGAAATCATGTGAATCAGTACTACACCATTTAGTTGGGAAGATTGAGACCACACTAGAAATCAAAGAAATAGGGCTCGCGGCCTTCCTAGATATAGAGGGGGCCTTCGACAATACTTCCTTTGAATCTCTTGTACACGGCGCCTCTAGTCATGGAGTTCAAAACACCTTATGTCGGTGGATAAAATCGATGCTTCAAGGACGACAAGTACATGCAAAATTATTCGGCGAAACCATGTATACAGCTGTCCTCAAAGGATGCCCACAGGGGGGTATACTCTCACCCCTCCTGTGGAACTTTGTAGTGGACAGCCTACTGGTCCAGCTAAACAACACTGGCTTCTATACCCTAGGATACGCCGATGACATCAGTATCCTGATAAGGGGAAAATTTCCAGGAGTCCTTTCTGAACTCATGCAACAAGCTCTGACCCAAGTGGAGGATTGGTGTAGGAGGGTAGGCCTATCGGTCAATCCCGCCAAAACAACACTAATAGCCTTCAGTCGCGAACACAACTTGGAAGAGCTCAGTGCTCCTACATTATTCAACCAACAACTGCAGTTTACCACGGAAGTAAAATATCTGGGAATCACCCTGGATAACAAACTCACGTGGAACAAGCAGCTGCAAAACACAATTGCCAAAGGCAAACAGACCCTATATGCGACAAAAAGAGCAATAGGGAAAACGTGGGGGTTAAAACCACGAATGATACACTGGATATACGAAGCTGTAGTCAAACCCCGTCTGACCTATGGCTCGATAGTCTGGTGGACCAAAATCAAGCAAAAAACAGCAGCAGCGAAGTTGGGATCAGTACAGAGACTGGCCTGCGCAAGCATAACCGGCGCCATGCGCAGTGCACCAACTTTAACTCTAGAGAAACTACTAGACCTGCCACCACTGGACCTCACAATCACAGAAGAGGCAAGACTTGCAGCGTACAGACTCCAATCATCGAACATGTGGACACCACAAAGGGCAGGACACTGTACGATTACAGAAACTATTGCAAACCCAATCCTAGATATGGGCAGCGACTATACCCCGGCCATGTACACCTTCGACTCCAATATCCAAACCTCAACGGTTAGGGAAGACTGGAGTAAATGGAACGACAACCATCTATCAAATCACATCGTGTGGTACACGGATGGGTCGAAGACAGACGAAGGAACAGGGGCAGGAGTTTATACTAAAACCAACAACTATTGTATCTCCAAACCCCTAGGTCAATATACAACTGTGTTCCAGGCAGAACTTATAGCCATAAACCTTACAGCGGGGGAGAGTACTCGAAAGGGATATACCAATAAGACCATATTTATTCTCTCCGATAGTCAAGCTGCTATAAAAGCCATTGCAAATCCAAAACAACCTCTAAATTGGTTTGGGAATGTCAACAAAATCTCAAAAACCTAGCTACCCGGAACAAAGTAACTCTAAAATGGGTGAAGGGACATAAGGGGATCGAAGGTAATGAGAAAGCGGACGCCCTTGCAAGAGAGGGTTCCGAACTACCCTTAACTGGTCCTGAACCTGCAATCGGAATCAGTAAATCTACTGCCAGAACCGTTGCTAGACGATGGACCGAGGATAAATTCCAAAATCGATGGAGACTAGCTGAAGGGCTCAGGCACAGCAAGCGTATGCTGGAATCTAACTGGCAAACCAACTGCACCGAAGCCCTCAGTCTAAGTAAAACGAACCTCAGGGCAGTGACAGGCCTTATAACCGGTCATTGTACCCTACGAAAACATCTGCATACAATTGGGATCTACACACAAGACCCACTATGCCGCCTCTGCAACGAAGACGAGGAATCAGCCTCGCACGTTATCTTCGAATGCCCCGCTCTTATGAGCTGGAGACAAAATTTCTCTGGGGCTCAAACTACCACAATGGGTGCACCCAAAGTAAACCTGGTTAGCTTTCGTCTAAGCCTCATACGAAGGACAGAGCTCTTAACCTGAAACGTTCTCGCTAAGATGGGATATACAATAAGCCAGCAGGCTGTAGTATTGGGCGCAACCAGCCCAACCTATCTCAGCGCCATATCCATCCATCCATCCATCCATCTACGACGATCCATTGAAAATATACAACACTACTACAACATTCATTCAAAATTCTCAGCTTTGGTTGACGATTTCAGCTGCGGTAATGCGATTTCAGCTGCGGTAATGCGATTTCAGCAGCTGAAAATGCCCGCATTTTTGCCATGAAAAGTTGATCATCGTCCATCCCGGCGCGCGCCGTATAGCAAGCAGTGTGAACGGCAGAAACAGGCTCAAGCGGGGTTTTATTATAATTATTTATTTATGCTAAGAATTTTTTTTTGCGATCAGCAGCTTTTCGCATAGCAACGCTTCGCTTTCAGTGGGCACTGGCACTAAGGTACATCATCACTACTAATGCTTGTGTAGTCCAGGCATAATTATCTTTTGAATATCTGGTGCGTGCTTGCTAACTTCCGTAATGAGCCCTGTAATCCCCACTCTGACTTTTAAGGTTCCAATTCATTCATTTCGGAATAAAAAAGCCTAAAACATACGAAAATTCCGTTGAACAAATATATTCTTCAACTGCTAGGCCTTGACAGGTGTCCTTAAGTTTCATGAATCTTATAAACTAACAGTCTCCCAAAGCCACAAACACAACAAATTATGCATCAACTAATAACCAAAAAGGCTTCGATGAATATACGAAAACCATAAACCAAAAACAATGAATTTTCACAAGATCACTCGACCGGCAACGACCATCTTGTTGTCCACTTTCGGACAACAACCACTAGTCGCTACGGCTGACGACATCTGATTGCAGCATTCACTCTCGGTGCCCTATTTTTGTGTTGTTGTTGTTTCATCCATCATCCCCCATAAAATAAACCAACAAAATCCTTTTAACATGGCACGAGTATATTGTAAATTTTAGACAAGATTATTTTTGCTATGGTTTGTCCAAAACTTGGATGGTACTTTTGTTGAGTAGCACCTGTTCATCCAACTTCAGCATCAACTCGGCTCTCGTTTCTATACATCGGGAACAGAAACAGGATACGAATATACATTTATATGTATAATGTCGTTGTATTGTACGTGTACAAGAAAAGGCGCATCCAATTGTATTGTTATAACAAAGCTCTTTAGAGAGAGAGAGAGTATGTATCTGCCGAGTACAAAAGGACCCTCTTAATCAAATCAACCTACTGAATCATTCATTTGTTATTATATGGTGTGAATCGGTGGGAAGTTCAAGGGTTGGACAATGAAAAAGGAATTGCCCTTAAATCAAAATTGTAATAGAATAAATTATTTAGATTAGAGTTACAGTGAAAAACATATTTTTTATATACATACCTAGATCCTCTTTTAGGGAAAATGGACAGACACCATAGAGCTGTTGTAAGTCAGAAAGGTTATTCTTCGAATGATTTCCTTAAATTCTCAACAGGTGTGAGGTTTTTGATATACAACAATACAACAGTCAGTAACAACCAACAAAGGACGTCATATCGACGAAACCATATCTACCTTCATAAAGGACATGATATTTCAAGGACTCGCACTTTTGCCACGAACACAACTCTATCGCACCGAAAAGAGATAAACAGGCCCCCAGAAACTTCAACGGTGGGCTAATAAGAGAGTGAAACAAGGCGAAAGACTATAAGGATCTGCCGTAAATTTATAATTGGAGCGCTCATGAATTAATTTGCTAATTGAAGTTGACGTGGTTACGATTGTAATTACAAAACGGTGTCGGATCGTCTCGTTTCGTGGGAAGCAATATAGCACTAGCGAAATGCTAGTAGCTCTACACGCTATATAAGGAGTGCGGCGTGAATCCTCGTCATTTTACGCAACGAGTCTCGCCTAAATGTTAGGTGGCTTCACAGTCAGTGTGGTATGGGTGTGTGTGGTCTGGAACGACTTGAAATTATGCCATCATTGAAAAGGTATGGAAGAGAAAAGTAATTAAAGTTCCACAAAATGCTAAATGGGTTGATGGATCGAAGTCACAGTTAATGGCGCGGTGAATGGGGTGGAGGGGTTAGTGTAGGAATCATGATTCTGTTAGCGCTGCTGCTTGGCAATTATCTACAATGTTGTAAATCGTTGAGTTCGTTTAGCGATTTTTAACAGTCTTGAGAGTGCGTTTTCAGAGTCTTACATAATGGAAATTGATTTATGTATACGGGAAGAGTGTAACGTTGCTGATTAGAATATGAATTATGAATATTTTCAACATTTAAGAGAGTATAAACGTCTGATAAGCGTCGTTAAGACGTTAACAATAAGCAATGATTTTAAGGACTAATCGTTATCGGTGTAAATAAACTAAATATATTATTCATGAGAATTGTTCGGTTATGCGATTCATTATACTAAAAATATTAAGCAAATTATATGGATGTGCTTTGGCGTAGTCCTAAAATATCCTATATATCAATATTCTTCTATCGTCTTTAAATCCCTATTTTGTGCGACCAATATAATTTTTCCCACTTTTCTCAACCAAATAAAATTGACGACAACAAACCGCAACAATATACTGCACAAACATAACATAAGTCCTTTCAATCCTGTATCAAAACATCAGCTATTACACGCTCAATTTTCCGGCCAATCTAACAAAAATACCAAATTGAAACTTCATTTTGGCATGGTCCACAGTCATTCAATAAGTATGTTCTTGTGGCGAAACGTTTTTCCTTTTTGGTCCCCGTCTCCATATTTTTGTTCATACATTTTACAGGATTTTATCCGCTTGTGCTATTTCGCTCGTATATTGAGGGAAAACTATATACTCCTGGCATCGTCTGTTGATTGCTTCTGCTACCAATAGCTGTTCGATCACACTTGACTTGAGCTGCATATACATTTAGCTGTCTAGAAAGGCGGTGACATTTGAAGCAGAATAATGATAAATAAAAGTTCTCTGCTTGTCATCAGGCTAGCACACCTCTTCGCATGGGTAGTTGCGGCGGAATTTCAGCGAAATTAAAAGAGGTAAAATTTAATAGAACAGTTTGGGAAGTGACTGTAACAATTTTCCTATGTGATTTAGGAAAATAGCTTACCAGGGGTCCCTGAACACTTTTTGATGTTTTGCCCTCAATACTTGATTTAACCACTCGGACAATCTGGTAAAAATTTGTAAATTTATTATTTCAAATTATTCATGCGGAGGGGTGTGCTAATCTGATGACGAGCAGTGTACATATCAGTGAAGACTTGACTTATCTAAAGGGAGGGTGAAGGAAATGTTTGCGACTTTTATATTGTTTTTCTTTTTACCTTTGCGCATAACATTCTTCTAGCAAAACGAGGGCCAAATTATTGGTTTAAGCCAGGTTTTTCCGAAATACGGCTTGCGGGCCGGATTGTTGCCCGAAAGTCTTGCATCAAGCCCGCCGGATATTTTGAAAAAATTATAAGATGTAAATTGGCATAATTCACATATGCACACAGCGTTCCTCCCTGCTCACATCTATGAGTTACATATATCTCATAATGTATGGATTTTTGGATGCCAGTCGTAGTGGAAATGTCGGTGAAAACTTCCATTGCATCTATCCTTTAAGTATAGGAAAATCAAGCAACACACTTACAAGATTTTTTACACGCACTATGCGAAACATGCGAAAAACTTCCAATGAGCAAATAATCATAATGGGCTCTTGCGTCTACTTCTGCGTGTATTTGTCGAGCATATCAAATGGATTTCAGTCAATTTGCTCCACAGGATTGGTCTCTACCCCAATTAACAGAACAACTATTGACACATATGATAAATTCAGAACAACTATTGACACATATGATAAATTCACAATGAGCATAATTATGAAGACAGTTCTTTTTCACATACCTCTTTCTTTATTTCTTGAGCTTTCAGTAAACTTACTTCACAGATTGGTCAACACAAGGCTCCAGCCGGAATAGCAGTATATGTATATTCAGAAAATGCACAATGCAGAACAATTCACAATGACTTTGTTCGCATGGTTTTGTCTTTATTTTTTGAACCAACCCAATAGGTCTCCTCCAGGAATACTCGTAGCTGAGTAACTATTGAAACATGCACCAAATTCACAATAAGCAGAATTAGTAGATATAAAAACATTTTTAGGATTTTAGTAAATTGATTCCACCGGATTGGTCTACACCCAGAATACTACTGAAACATGCGAAAAATTCACAGTGATCACAATGATTGGCTATATGTTTCTCCTTAGGTAATAAGGTGATTTCAGAATAGATATCTATCGAAAACACCAGAATAACTATTGAAATATGCATGAAATTCACATTGAACATATGGTTATTTTTTTTTTAAACGGACTAGCGCATTTTTTTCTTTAATAAAATTAAGCCATGTTACTGTAGTAACTGTGGCCGTTGGGGTTTAATCATTTTATTATTTTTGTTTGAATTGCCATGCTTTCAAAATAAAATGAGCAACAATTCACAATGAGCTCTTTTCCACATAGTTTTGTCAGCATGCAGCGACTTAGCTGATTTTCAAAGACTATGTCCGAATTTGCGTGTTTGAACGGAAATTCAAACTTCGGAAAATTCACAATGTTCGTTGTTTTTCACAAGCTTTTCTCAACATTTCATAAACGAATCACCGAATTTCAGTTTCCTCAACCTAAATCATTGGTATCTACCGCCAGTATAGGGTAGATGGCTAACCATACTACAACACCTATTATGTAATTGAAACATGCTTAAAATTACAATTACTAAAATTGTGAAAGCTAGGGGTTTTCACCCCTTGATCGCTACGCTCGCGAAATTTTTTTTTTCGTCTATGCCATTTCTTAACTAACATATTCATTCGGAATAGTCCAATAGTCTCTTGCTGCCGAACTTGGGACAGTCCAAAGACGGGTTCATGTAGCATTGACCACACTCCTAAAGTTGCGCCACAAATCCACAGTGCTGCGAATGTATCTGCTTCGGAATATTGGTGGCGGTGGGTTTATCTGCACTGTCGTCCAACATCATTGATCGGTTAGCGTAAAGCCGGCCCCACACCGACCGGAGTGCGGAAAACACCGCACAAAAGATTGATGCGAAAAATCGTGCAGCAGCAGTGCAGTAGTGTGGTTGGGCGACTCCAAGGTATCATTCTTGTAACCTGTCTTTTTTGCGGTGTGTGCCACACTCCGGTCGGTGTGGGGCCGGCCTTAGACTAAACCGATTTACAAGCAGCGCTCGATAGCAGTCGCTTCAAGCATGTTGAGTCTCGGCAATTTTATTCTGAAAGTCTCCATGCGGCGTGGCTGAGAGGTTCCCCATTTGATTATATGTTCATATGTATATGAGTCACCTATGCTCTTTGGACCGCGGAGACTAAAGTATCCCCGTGTGAGGAGACATGAGACCCCTAAGCTCTAGCTCTACTTCTCTACATAAAAACATTTTTTTTTCTTTTAAAGTGAAATAATAACCAAAATTAAAAACTAAAAATCCGCCGTGTCGTGGTAAATGCCCAACATTAAACATTTAATGTAACACAAACTCTTGATTAGATTCATTTATTAAGCATGAATAACCCCACTTGAAAAAGGCGATATGCCTTCATGTAATTCAATTTATTTCAAATTGCACCTTATTTTACCGTAAAATATTCCCTCATTCACAATTTCCTTGCATACGCTGCGAACAAAATTCTGCTACATTTCTCTCTCGTGTCTAGCAATAGACTATAGAGAGCCTCCTGTGGAATGCAAATCTTCTCTCCCGAGATTTAAGAAGCCTGCCAAGAACAAGACGTTGCCGTTCTCGTTATACGGAAACCATTCAAAACAACATATGCATTGCCATTTTACAAAGTCAACATTATCTCTGGCGGCGCGCGGCATGTTATAATCTACAGGACACGATGGTGAATTGCTGTGATTTTTCACATGTCAGAAAGAATACAGCCACGATAAATTCGAATTTGTCTACTAGTTTGGTGGTGGCGCTTCTGGCTATGTAGAATCACGCCATCATATCATGCCAACGTATGATGTCGGTATTACAGAAGCGCGAAAAATTTCCTTCAACTTTTTCATTGATGGTTGCTTTAGGGTAGTGTTGTAAGGATTAGCAGGAAGTCAAGAGATATAATATCCAAGAATAGCGTGTAATATGCGCTATAAGAGAATATGAGTAAAAAGTTTAAATGGAAATTGTGTCGTGTGTATGAAGTTGATGGGTGTGAAAATTATGCACCCATCATGCGAAAGCTTAATCTTTCAAGGATATGGTATGTATAGTGTAGTATATAAGACAAAAGCAAGAAAGGATGAAGAACTGTTTTCTCTTATGATGTACCTACATATAAATTTGAATACATAAAATATACATATATGTATGTATATATGTACATATGTAAAACATATTTTGCTTAAATTTGTTTGGTGATTCGTATTTTTTTTTAATTGGTACAGTAATCCCTCGTTAAAACGAACCCGGATTACACGAACATTTGGTTTACGCGAACAACTTCATTTCCCCCAATATAATTCAATGGTTTCGACTCGATTATAGCCGGCTAGCACGAATATTTCGGTTAGCACGAATCACGAACTGTATTTTGCCCCGTCAACACAAAATTATCGCTTAACACGTTTTTTTTATTGAAGATGGAAATGAAACAGTCAAATGAGCACCAAGAAAAGTGTACCAAGATCGATTGATCTTTCCGTAAAACAAAAAATTCTCGAGTGGAAAGTGGTATGCTATCGAAAACGAAAATAGCAGAAAAGTATAGCATCCCGAGGTCGACATTGTCCACAATAATAAAAAATAAAGATAAAATAGACGCCGCCATTGCTTCTGGATCATCTGGTTCATCAAAACGGCTTCGCAAAGCTTCGAACGAGGACGTGGATACGGAACTTTTAAAGTGGTTTCGGAAAGTAAGAGACAATAATGTGCCGATTTCGGGAATACTGGTAAAAGAAAAAGCTAAGGAAATAAGCGGCTCACTCGGACTTGAAAGTTTTAAGTGTAGTGATGGTTGGCTGTGGAGATTCCAAAAAAGATATAACATTGGCTCTCTTGTGGTGAGCGGAGAACAAAACAAAGTTTGTGAAGAGGTTGTGGCTGATTGGCTTACCAAATTCAAAGAAGTGAAGAATAGCTATCAAGATAATGATATTTTTAACATCGATGAGACGAGAGTGTATTTCAATTTGCTGCCAGATCGCACTCTCGATTTCAGAGGCAACAAGTGCCATGGAAGCGCAAAAAGCAAAGAAAGATTAACAGCCGTCATGTGTTGCAACGCTTCGGGCACCGAAAAATTAAAATTATGGATCATTGGGAAATACCAAAATCCAAGGTGTATGAACAAAATAAATCGACAAAATTTACCATTTGAATACACGCATCAGAAAAATGCCTGGGTCGATTCAACGTCATTCCGTCTATGGTTGATCCGATTTCAAAGAAAAATGGCAGCCGAAAAGAGGAACGTGCTTTTAACGATGGACAATTGCAGTGCTCACAACATCAACGAGCTAGATCTGCCAAATGTGAAGATAGTATTTTTCCCGGTTAATTGCACCAGTCGTGTACAGCCACTGGACCAAGGGATCATCGCTGCTTTTAAATGTTATTTCAAAACTCGACTTGTGCGAAATGCTCTACTTTCAATTGAATCGGATCAGACAGTTGTTAAATGGAATATCCTGCAAGCAATGAGAGCTATGACCGCGTCATGGAACAATGTTTCCTTAACCATTGCCAATTGTTTCAAAAAAGCTTGAACAATCTCGAATCTTGACAATCCTTTGGAAGATGATCCAACCATTCCGCCTTCACCAAACATTGAATTATTTAACCATGAATCGGAAGGCTGGGACAGGCTCCTTCACAGAGAAAAATCGACCACATAAAATAGAAGAAAAACAATAAGATATCTCTATGGTTTTCATCCAAGAAGACTATCTTATTGAAACCATAGAGAAAATCTTATTAAATTCTTGTCAGACACATTATAAGAAATCCTTATAAAAGTAATAGAAATCTTATTATTATAATAAGGGAATTCTTATTGAAACAATCGGTAAAACTGGTAGAAATTAGCTGAACGTCTCATTGATTTAATAAGTCGAGCTATTTAAAACAATAAGAATACTGTTTCACTTAATAAGATTTCATATCAAATATTCTGCAATTGAGTATACCATTTTCCAGTCATAATTACAACTTTGGACCATCAAATTTGTCATTCTGATAATTATAAGTTTGATGTTCCGAAGTTATAAATTTGACAGACGAAAATGGTATGTACTATTAAACAAAAAGTCTTAGTTCTGCAAAAAATAAGTTTTATTGATATTCATTTATGTAATTATTTAAGCTAATATCTAGGTACATTTATGAAACCTAACAAATGAAAGAAATTATTAGACAACATAATTAACGAAACATCTTGAAATAGTCTTGCCTACTGGGCAAGTTTTGACTTAAATTCTTAACACAAACTTTCGATTTTTTTTCTAAGAAAAGAGCAATGAATACCTCGCAGATAACGCTTGAAATCTGATGTTCAGCGACGATAATTCGGGTTTAAGGAATCAGAACTCCTTCCACGGCCGTCGGTAGTTTGATGACAGGCGCTCAAAAAAAGTATCGTCGGTTTTCCTTCCATTGGCAAAAGTATTATAAAATCTGAAAAACATTAATATCCTTAACAATTTTCATATAGGTAATAAAATTCTGCAAACTTACGTTTTGAAATGCGATTAGGATCACTGTGGCGAAAACAAGATGAGCTCTATCGAAACCATTCTGGATCTTCTTCTTCTTCCTTGCCTCGTGCTTTATACCGCTCCATGGCTTTGCGTTGCTCGACCCACGGTGTAGGCACATCGCCCGTTTTGGCGATAATATCTCATAAAATGAAAACCATTCTGGATCTTAAGAGCAGAAATATCACGAAAAACCACGAAAAAGTAAGCTTACCTCGTATTTTCGATTGCTGAAAGGAGAAACTCAAATGGATCTTCCTCTTTCGATACATATGCACTTTATAGGGAACTGAAACACTCGCGAAACAATTCACAAATAACACGTGTCATTATTACTGTTTATGAGATGACATTAAAAAGGTATTCTTTTTGATATAAAAAGTTGTTCTTATTGATTTTAAATAGAAGCAAATTTTTATGAGAAAATGTATAAGATGTTCTCATCGAAATTGCTAAATAATGTGGAAGTCATATCAAATGCCTAGAATTAATATGAAAAATCATATGGAAATAATACGAAAATCTGTTAAAAATAATAATAAGATTTTTCTTTTCGATTCAATAAGATTTCTCTATGGAAAAAGCATATTGTTTACCGTATTTAATCAGAATTCATTGTAAAATGTCTCAATAAGGCATTCTTATTAATTTTACTTAGAACTTTTTCTCTCTGTGTTGTTGCTATGGAACCAGATGTCAAACTTACTTTCACTGAGTTCCTTTCACTTGACGAAAATATACCATGTGTGGTTCACCAGACGAAGAGGAACCGGAAACAAGCGATAAAGAAGACGAGGTAGAACATCGAGCCACGGAGGAGATAAAGAAGCCGAGCCGAAGTGAAGTTATTTCCGCTTTAAACACACTCAAGATACTTGCCCAAACTTCCAATGAAACACTGGATGTGAATTTCGAAGACAACTTGGACAAAATATCGAGAGAATGCTTTCGACAGTATCCGAGAACCTATCAACAAACGTCAATCAGTGGCGTATTTACAGGGGGGCACAGGGGGCACGTGCCCCCCCCTGTGAGCACATCAAACTTTTTTCACACCGTACTAAAAACTGCAGTACGAAATGTTCCCTTTTTATTTTGAGCGTTTCTATTACTAAACTTTGTAAATCTTTTTCGAAACATTATCATCACATCATCTTCTCAATTCGCCAGATCTCCTCGTTGATGAACCCTTTCCGTTTTTCGAACGGATTGAGTTATTTTCATAGACGCGTGGTTACGAGAACAAGAACTCTCAGATAATAAGTACAAGCTATGATTATGTCGAGGCAACGAGGTGGTCATGAAACGTTGCCCAATCTCGACATGAATCTGTTCGGAAACAAGGACTACTATTGAAAGTCTCGTAATGTGTGAAGTGAGCCCATCTTATGTTGTTATAAGTTGTTATAAGTTGAGTGTCCTGATGTCCCAATATCCCAATGTTCTAATGTCCCATCGTCCCAATATGCCGATGTCCGAATGCCCCAATATCCCGATGTCCCCACGTTCCAGTTTCCCCAGTGTGCCTTATGCCCCAATGTCTTAATGTCCTAATGCCCCAAGACCCTAATGTCCCAATTTCCTAATATCCCACTGCCCCAATATCCTAGTCTCCCAGTTTTTCCAATATCCTAATGTCCCAATGTCGCAGTGTGTTTTAAAAAATTGTCAATGCGATGAGCCGAAAGACGCAATTGCTGGAATCTTTGGTTAACTTTACCTATTAATTTACCGTTATTTCATCCACTTATCTAAATGGAAGACATTGATTCTTTAGAAGGACCACCAGAGGATCATTCATTCCAAATTTCATAAAAATCCCATCACGGAGAGAGACAGTAGAAGCAAGTCTTTATGCAACTGTAGACTACAGTCTGAAATTGGGTTACTCGCTTAAGTCTGTGAGGGTGAAAATTTCACTGTTTATTGCATATATCTTACCCGTTATTGTGCCGATCGAAGATTTTTTTGGAAAGGCACTAGAACAGGATATGTGGAATATTTTGGTAAAATTTTTTTTGGGGGATGTTGCCTGGAAGGCTGTAGCCCTGTCAAAGAAAAAAGCAAGTTGTCTCCGGTAATCATAGACTTGTTCGCTTTCGTTATTTTTCCTTTGGCGGGCGATACGCTCTCGCGTCTCTTGATTTTGCATTCAAATTCGCTTAAACTTGCCATGGAATTCAAGACCACAATGTTAGCCAAAATTTGTTGTATCAGCTTTTCATCTGTGTTTCTTTTAAAAGTAAACAGAACCACTTTTTGGCGGAATTTCGCCGAAATTTGGCAGAATTTCGGACGATGTATGAAATTTCTCTTCCAAAGAAAAGTGTTCCGTCTGGAATCCGTTTTGTCATATGGAAACAGTCTCTTTGATCATTGCATTAATTCCATAACCAATTAAGTACATATTCGTAATATTCCTTTTCGGCTTCAGGCTCTTTCGAACTACACTACGCAAACTTTTTTAAGGCCTCCGTATTTTGGTTCAGGAAAAGCCAAAAGCAGTTAATGAGTGTTATTCTAAGATCTGTCAGAAAAACTAAACTTTTGGTGTAATAAACCCGAAATGCAAAGGACTCTCAGGCCCGTATTTATAAACTTATACCTTAACTCAAGGAGACCTTGAGTCAAGAGTGCCCAACTTCAAATAAATGTCATTTTCCATACTTTTTCATAGAAATCACTTATATTCACGAGTCAATGCATCCTTGATTTAAGGAGAAACTCAAGGAGACCTTGAAATTTTCTATAGTCAACCTCACTTGAAGTCAATGTAGCTACCCACCTACCTTGAAATATTATATTTAAAGTCTATTGAAAACTTAAGGTCTCCTTGAGTTTCGCCTTAAATCAAGGATCAAGGATCAACGATCCCTCAGTCTTGCCAATATTTTCCTATGAAGCTGCTCTCGGGTATCCCCACACCAAAACTGTATGTAATAAATTAGCCCCGTAGTCTGTGCCCCCCCTTTGAGAATTTTCTAAATACGCCACTGACGTCAATCACCAACTTCCTAAAACCCGCATAATTTGTTTTCTTAAAAAAGACAAAAGGAAATATTTTTCTTTAAAAAAAATGGAATAAAATAAGTTTGCTTTCTTTTGTACGTGGAAAATCTACTTTTTTATTATTTGGATTATTGCAGATAATTGATTTTTTTAGGAAAGTAGAATGCCTATTAATACGTGTGCAAACAATTACCATAAGTTCAAAATATTCCAATTCGGATACCACGAAAACAATTCGTCTTAACCGACTTCGGTGTAATACGAATATATTTAACACGAACTTGATGGTTTTTCCCCCGCTGAGTTCGCCTTAACTAATCCCTGTAATTGAAATATTTAAAAAGCATTGCGTGGCGGTCCCAGTAAAAATTGTGATAATTAAATTGCAGTACCGTGTCCCGACACATTTCATTTGTTTCTATCTCTTAATTAATTTGTAGTGCCTGTTAAAGCCCACCGTGGCAGGACATATGGGCGTAAAGCTCTGAGGGACAAAATCTCCAATTTAATTCTTCCTAATTTATTGTTATTCAATCTAACAAATAACAGGTCTATAGAAACTCATGTTTAAATCATATCAAAAACATAAATCTAAGTCATTTTTCCAAATGAAAACATTTCCAATAAGTAAACATCAACTTAGTTCGAGCGCTACTTTGATGGGGAGAGTACAAAATTTACCTTTTCTGTAAAACAAAACAATTGAGTCCTTTTCATTTCTAATGATTTCATGTATGGGACACACAATTGCATTATATGTATAGCCGCGCTTGCTTTTGTGGTTTCATATACGATTGCTGTTCAATGACATTTCCACTCGCGTGATGGCTTTTTCATTTCAACAGAGAATTCTCTATAGAATTCTCATTACTATTATTTTTCCTCGAGCTTACATTGCTCCTTGGGCTGCCGCGAGATGTGTGGAAACGCCATTTACACAACATATATGTATGTACACGAGTACATACTGAAGAAATATGAAGATAATAGGGACGTTTTATTGTGTTTATCCCGTGCAGGTTTGGGTAGAACTTCATATAAAAAAAATGACACTTACCCAGGTGAAGTTAACCCGTGCAACTACCCTACACGGGATAGAGCTCAAATGTAGATGGCGGACGCATAGGGGAAATATGAGGGAATTGGTTTTTTCAAACCAAATATGAGAGTTTTTCTAATCACGAGAAAAGATTTTGCAAAGAAATAATCACCTTTTGTGATAAAATCCACCACATCTAAAAAATAAGCCGACGAAAGCGAGTCAAAGATGCACAAAAACTGTCAAATGTCAGCTGTTTGGTCTTAACCGGGATGTTACCCGCGATCGTTTTTTTCGAGTCAGACTTACACGCGATACGAAAAAAACGTCGCTAATGTGTGCCTTACAATCATCGCTAAAGTAAGTGTCAAGATATCCTCGCCATCTTATCTTCCGATTTCTATGTTTTCTCACTCATATGAAATGAAGAAAAATGTTAACAACTTCTTCTCCCGGCATATTCTATGTAACAATGTGCTTTTAAGTGAATATGTATGTGTTGAATCAGAAATATTATCGTCTCTGTTGGACTGGGATTGAAAAGATAAATGGTAAAGAGAATTCTAAGACGATTACAGAAAAGTGTTTTCTTTTCTTCTCTTTCTGATGACATTGAACGCGAAATCCTTTCAAGTACATAGATACGTACACTTTATGCTTCATTGAGTTTTGTTCCCAGTGATTGATATCCTGTGTAACTGAATTTTACAGGTCTATAGGTCTAATCCTTGTTCCGGTCTTCGTCCTTTCCTCTTATTATGAAGTCATCTTGTAAGATCAATCAAAAAACAATCCGGCTCCACTCCTCTCTTAGCAATTAAAAAATTATTTCGACATTAAAAATTTACACCCATCTATCCGTCCGTGTACCCTTTCGCCGATATTTGTGGCAATTAACGGGACCCCCATTTTACCATTCTATGGAAATTTCACCGTGAGACATTGGCGCCCATAAAACCGAAGGATACTTTAACATTTCAACCATAAAATATGCTTTTCTACATAGTATAGTTTCAGGTTTTATATTCCGAGAAGAGGGCGGGAGGGGGTTCCGCCAATACACTTTCAAGTTTTTATTAGGACCGTTTATATGACCGAAAGAAAATTTATAACATTTTCAACTTTATTAAGGATTTTCTTCATCCCTTGGCTAATTCACTTAGTCTGGGAAAATTTTTGGTTCTTGTGTCGGTTTTTTTCTTTTTCTTCTTATTGTTCCCCCACTTACGTTCCGACTCCACAATCCATTGCAATATGGAACGATTTTTCTTTTAGATGAGGTTATCGTTTAGTTTAGTTAGAGAAGAGCGACGAAAAAATATGCAAATGTTGTAAAAAGAATGGAGAGAAAAAGGGTCTGTATGACCATAATTTAGCCCTTTTTTAAATTCAATAGAATATAAGATATGGTCAAGGTATATTGAAGTTGAGTTTATTCAAGAAAGAAAAAAATGTTAGGAAATTGCAAATGAGGATAATGCTGGGACGGATAACGTTAGAGATAGTAGACTGTGACAGAGACAAATGATATATGGTTTTAGGATGAAGTTTGGGTATTTATGTATAACCTAACGTTTAGAAAAACATTTAAATGTCAGTGACAAAAAATGGGATTTTTTTCTTTAATAATTTTCCATAACACCCGTCATGCGCCACAGGTCCCAGCAGCCAGCCCAAATTTAGGCAGATTTCGGTAGGTGCTGGAAGGGACCAAACAGAAATTATAGTTTCTGTAACGCCTAGCGAAGTTGGTGTCGTGACTCTGAATAAATTGACCTGAAGTCCTTTCTCCATAGACACTCCTGTTCTCCCGCTATAGTCTTCGAAAAGGCCGTTCGCACTACTAATACCTCCTTTCCGGAGGGAGTGCATACTTCACATGATGCTGTACCAAGAGAAAGGGTGTGCACCCAGGGAACATTTCAACAGATCCGTTCATGGAGGGCTTACACTTATATATTTAGTTTTGCATAATAACAAGTGTCCCTCTTTTTTATTGTTACGTGTAAGAAAATATCATTTTCTCTAAGGCTTCTAATCTTTTTCACATTGCGACTCCCCTTGTGTTTTATTTTTTTCGCAACGCCCTTCTCAAAAGAGACATTTGTGTGTAGTTTTTGTCAGGCATTGTTGTATATTATACTGGGTGTCCGGAAATTGCCGCAAAAATGCACCGTATTATGATTCCTCATATGATTTCCAGCAAAAAAGTTGTACGGAACCTACCCCCAATGAAGATTTTTGAAAAAACATTAAACCTCAATAACTCAAAAGCTAGACACGCTAAAATAGCGAAATAAGACGATTATTACAGCCAACAAATTTACCTAAAAAATAAAACTAACCAGACTAAAATTGGATAAGGGGTTTAATTTTTACAAAGCTTCAAAATTAATGTTTTGTGATTTGACTCCAACTTCTGCCAAGGTGTTTGTACGATTGTTTCAAAAATTTGCGCATAGACTTGCAATTATATCTACCTTACATAATTTTATTCTAGCTCTAACAGTTTTGATGCGTTAAGTGTAGAAATCAAGGCTCAAGGGTTATATATACATACATGATTTGGGGATTTCTCTAAGGAGACCACTACTATTTGGGTTAATTCTCGTCCCCTTACAATCCTCAGTGATTTCCAGAAGTCGACTGATAATAATTATCGACTTCTTTCTTCATCACTGTGTGATGCGTAGCATATCTTTGAAGCTAAGTTCCCTCATGGATTCGACACTTATTGTGGACTTACCTAGTATCCTTAGCCTCCTACTACCTAGTGCTGGGCACTCACATACAATGTGTGCTGCCGTCTCAGCCTCTTCTAGACATATTCTGCATATATCATCCTCCACGATTTTCATCTTAGATAGATGCGCTTTAAAATTAGCATGCCCTGGTTCTAAGGCAGTTATCCAACTTAGGCTACTCCGTGTGTAGCAGGGCTAATTTTAGCTCGAATTAATTTCCATTCAATTCAAACTGCCCCTAAAGTTCTGCAATATGGTAAAATTTATTCATATTATGTCAAAATTGTTTTGAAGGGCTGTCTAATCCGCGAGATATTGGACATTACATTTGAGACGAACTCATAACAGCATAAAACGAATAATTTTATTTGAGAATGTAAAATATTTTGCAACACATCCAAAAAGAACAGAATTTTCGAAAACAATATGAGATCAAGAACACTTGAACCTCGTGTATTATGTCCTAGTCAACATAATTAGTAGTTAGGGGAAAAAGTTCTTAGCAGCGTGTCTCAAAATATGGAAAAGAAGGCTTGATAAAATGCAATCACTTTTACATGTACGCGTGAGAGAAATTGTTTTGCAATTACCGGGCTCCGCTTGTAGTTTGCCCTTTGAACTTTGAAATGCAGTATTTTGGTTGTTGTTGTTGTAGCGGCGCAAGAGAGGGGGGAACTTGTATCATCATTCATAAATCGTAGGCATCCTCTCCTCAAGGTCAAGACCTAAGAAGATCGCAACTTCGATGGGGTTCTCCCATAGTGCGATAGGTGTTAGATGCGTAGGTGCGGCAGTGCAGTCAAATATATGATCCACGTCGTGTGGGCTGGCTCCACATGCTGGACAAATATTTCCAATGCTGTTGTCAATGCGTGACCAAAACGAATTTAGTCTGGAGCAAAATCCAGAACGAAGCTGAGCCAAGGTGGTACGTGTCGCTCTCGGTAGTTGTTGTTCGTCGGCTGAGATGTCGGGTGGTCGAGCGCGAAGGACGCGGTTTACGGATAGCCTATTAGTGGCTTTGGTTACCTCGCTGGTGTGCAGTTGATTTAGGGCCGCCTTGTATATGTTGGAGTTGTCGAGAGGAACTCGTTTAAACCTTTGGACTTCCCTTTCCATGTCCCTTAACGAACGTCTTACATGACGTGGTGGTGGGGTTTTGTCCATGAGGTCATGATTTGGGTGTAGGCTTCGATGACAACCAACAAGATATTGCTTAGCCAGGAGATCATTGTGTGCCTTGAGGTCTAGCAGCTTGGTTTCTTGGTGCAGGTGGTCTTGAGATGACATGCGAACGCAACCAGTAATGGTACGCATGGCTGCATTTTAGCATGTTTGAATCCGTTTCCAGTTGGTTTTGCATAGGGTATTTGTCCAAATCGGTGCTGCATAATTTACCACAGAACGACTGACGGCTTTGTAGGTGGTGAGTAAAGTCTCCTTATCAGTGCCCCATTTGCTGCCAGCAAGGGACTTCAAGATTTTGTTTCTGCCCTTCATTTTGTCACTAATGTTGTCGGCATGGGTGTTGAATAGGCCGTGATTATCAATTGTGACGCCAAGAATTTTGGGGTGACGGATAGTGGGAACTTCAGTGTTATTTACTCTGATGTTAAGCCGTTGGTTGAATTCTTTGTTGTATGTGGTAAAGAGGGTGGCCGAAGATTTGGGCGCTGATAGCATTAGGTTCTTGTTGTTGAAGAAAAGGTTGAGCTCTTCCAAGTAACCGTTGATTTTGGTGCTTATGGGGATTGCTATTGATAAGCACTAAATATATTCTTGTGATATCAAAATCCTCCTGCGGATGTCTCTTTGTCGAATTACTCGGTTTGTTTCTCCGAATTTTGTGAATTTTATTAATACTGATCAAGGTCCTTGTATGTTTCGGATTTATAACGTCCAGGTCCAATCATACAGTGATTTCTGGTTACTTCACATCAATCTAAACACTTTTACCGACATAGCAAAGTAAAGGTCCAAATTTATAGGTACAAACAATGAAGTTTTTCACACAAAACGTACATTTTTGTACCTTTGCCGCTACAAAATCAATCTGGCAATTTTCTTAATTTTTGGATAGCTAGCATCAACGTGGATTTGGATTGGCAAAGTCAATTTTTTGATTAATTAACAAACAAAATGATAAATTTTAATTTATTACGTCAAGTCGTTGTTGTAGTAGCGGTGCAAAAAGGCGTGAAGAGCTGTGTATGTCTGTGGATGTGTTCTATGTTTCGTCGTCCTTCTCGCCTATTGTCTCAAGCGACGAAAACATATTAGCTGCTAAAGGGTTGTTCTATAACGCCCTCGGAGTGAGGTTATTGGATGCAGCGGGGCATCGGATTAGGTGGTCCATTTCATGAGGCGGACCACCGCAGCTCGGACAAATGTTCGGAATGTCCGGGTATATTCGAGATAGGTAGGAGTTGAGGCGCAAACAAAAAGCCGATCTAAGCTCGGCTAGTGTCGCTCTTGTGGCTCTCGGGAGCCTAGTCTCCTCAGGCGATATAGGTGGTGGGGCGCTGAGAGGACTCTACTCTATTGACTCTATTGCTGTGCGATGGCCGCATGGTACGCTGTGTCATCAAATATATCTGAAGGTACCCGTTTGTATCTTGATATCTCTGAGTCTATTCCTGACTTACAGAATTTAATGGGTTATATATTTTTTAGCGCATATAAAACTTTACTATTTTTTTTTTAATTTATCCACGAGTTTACAAGAATATTAATTTACAAACGTTTCTTTCTATTTCAGGTAAATCCTATGGCAATGCAAAAAGACTATTAAGTAAAGCTTAACCTCATCAGGAATTGTATTGACCTTTTTAGTTGCTTTGATAAAGACAGATTAATTCAAGGTTTTGTGAAATTGGTTTAAAAAATGTTTCTTAGAAGAAGCAAAATGGGAGGTTGGGTTTGTACGACAGCCCCATGATGATTTGATCCATTCTTACGTATAATTTGTGTTATCAATAGAAATAGATTTGTGTGAAATTTGGTTGAAATTGGTTCACAAATAAAAAAGTTTTTCTTAGAAGAACCTAATTTGGGGAGTTGGGTTTGTATGGCATTGTCCGATTTTACCGATTCAAACATACAAACTGCCTGCAGCAAAAAGAGGCATTTGTGCAAAATTTCAGCTTCATAGCTGTTAAATTGGCCGAGTAAAACGCGTCGCAACAGACAGACAGACGGACATCGCCGAATCGACTCCCCAAGTCATGCTGATCATTTATGTATACTTTTTATATTGTCGGAGATGCTTCCTTCAATGCGTTACAAACATCATGACAAAGTTAATATACCCTTTCACTCTATGAGCGAAGGGTATACAAATATAATCCTTAAGAAACCATTATTAAACATATTGTCAATGTCCCTTTAGTATACCGCACACTTATGTCTCACGCCCAGTCCACTGACCAAATACCATAATAAAAATGTTCACGATATCCGTGTATCCTTGACAAAAAAATCACATTACACAGCGCGGCACCATCTTGCCTTGATTGCAATTCTAATGACCGCACTATTATTCGCCTTGTACTGCGGCATCAACATGTCACACATGTTTGTGATGGTAATTGGAATTGTTGCAAATTGTGTGGACCCCTATATCCTCGTGCAAATAAATTAGCTTTTGATGATAATGTCGTTTTTGTTTACCGCACATATCACTCAGGTTGAAATTCAGGAAGCCTCCATTATATTGCAGAACCGTGTCTAATATTTCATTGAATTTTCGTTATATCGACACACGTAAGAATCAATTAACAATTAGAGAGTCGGTCAAAAATGGAATTGAATTGAATGCAAGTGATTTTTGTGAAATTAAAATTGTGTGTCATATGCCTCTTTTTGAATAATTGATTGCGGACTCCGGATTGGATGATGCGGTATTGCTTGCGGGTTTTAATTATTTTTTTTTGTCAATATGAACCGATTTGAAAATTAATTGAAGAAACAAAAAATATGTTTTTTTTTTACTTTTGTATTTTCAATGCAATTTCCAGTGTGGGTGATATTCTATTCAAATCAGCTACCTATACTAAAGCCATGCCCATGGCTATTTGGTTTTGGTTATATCTCGAGTTGCCTATCATTATCACAGATATGTACTGCCAAGAGACGATTCATAAAAGCCTTTTTCATAGATTTTCGGCCAGCAGTTATTCGAGCAAAAAATTGTCAAAAGTCTAGGAAAATGTTCAGATCCTATACAAATCGACTAGAAAATGTATTGCGTTCAATTTCGTGAAACTTTGAATGATTTCGGACATTTTGTTATAAACTATAAAAAATCAAACTATTGAAAATCCAAGGAAGTTTTTAATTTTGATAAAATTTTCGTGAATGAAAAATGTTCAAATCGCTCAGAGAAAAAAAAATGTTAATACATTCGCAGAGATTGTGGTTCATATATTGTTAAAAAGGAAAAACTTTCGCCTATTATCCGTACTTTTGATCGAATACAACTTTCCCGACAGCCCCCGAGCTATGTCGGAATCTTTGCCTTTTCCCTCATGCCGAACCATTTCTAAACGCATACGTGTGTCATTTATGCTATTCCATCAAAAAGGCTAGTCGCAAAACTCTCAAAAAGCCATTAGATGCCACAAATATGCCAGCTCACGTCCTTTTGTTGTGTCTTCTTATTTTTTTCCTTTCTTTATTCGCTGTTATTCAGAGCCTTTCGTTAGTCGGCTATTTATTATAGAATTCAGTGATGATGAGAGAGATATTCACTCACTCTCTCTCTTCTCTCTCTCTATGATGATGACACGGTATATCTGGTATTAAATAGATTTTCCCAATTCTATATAAATTCAACGATTTCCTTGACTTGCTTATGTCAGGAGCTCAAGAGTGAGTGAGTCGTTATGTTATGGAGATTGTGCGTCAAACAGTCGTCGTTGGTCGTTGTCGTCCTCCTCCTTGTTGTCATTGCTACTGCTGCTGATGCTGTCCTAATATTGAAATTCTGCCAATAGAGCAACATATATCCTGACTGACATCCTTTCTATCTCTTCATCTTTTCTCCCGACATTCGCGCGGGCTTGGTTTTCGTTTTCCGATAGGAAAGACTGAAAAGTCGACCAACGAAAAAATAAAAAATAAAATAAAACGAATGCAAAATCCATCAATGTCAACATAAACTTTTGAATGGTCCGTACAAACACATTCGCGCATTTATATAAGAGAGACGGATCGAATCCACTTTCACTGAATCCTGTTTATTATTTTGATCCATTTCGGGGACGATGATGATGTAGATTAGAATACGCCTCGTTTTTTTTTTCTTCTTTTTGATAAAGTGCGGGCGGGAATTGACGCGCGCGGAGACAACTTTATGACCGTGCAGATTAAGAATTTTATCGGTTCTGCTTTTAAATAGCAATTTTCTAGATACTTTATCTTTTTCGAGTGTGCTAATACATTTTCGACAGAATCGCGTTTTGCGATGTGTTTGTTTTTCATATACCATCAAATAGCATATTTGTGAAGCTAATGAAATGGGTGTTAAGAGCCTTTTCGGGGATTAGGATCGTTTCAGTTAGCTGATATAGAAAAAGTATTACATACATAGTTTATTTTCCTATAGAAAAGTCGCGATGGTATTTATTCGGCGTTAACATGGCACGTAAATTTTTCCATGTTTTTACTAGAACGAAACTGTTAATAAACGAAAATATAAAGATCGTTATTCTATGGTGTGACTCAGATTAATGCACCAAGGCCCAAAATAGCCCCAAAACACTTAACACGACAAAAGATAGTATAAAAAGTATTAAAATTTATTTTCCAATTTTTCGGAGAATATCTTTGATTTGAGCAGCTTTGCATAGAAATTCGTCAATCATTTGAGTGATTCGATCTTCTTCTTCCTTGCCTCGTTCTTTATACCGCTCCATGGTTCCGCGTTGCTCGACCTGCGGTGTAGGCATATCGCCAGCGCCCGCTCTAGCACTTACGCCGCCCCGGGCAAGAGGACAAATTGCCGCCCCTTAGGTACTATTCAAGGCAAATTAAACGTAGATTGTATGAGGAATTCAAAGATGGTGCTGTAAAGCTTCTGTAATACTTGCTCTTAATATGAAGCTAAAAAATATAGGTACTCTATTAATACTTTTTTATTGTTTTTATTGGATGGCTTAACACACAGGGGTAATCCTGTTAGCAAATATGTAATCAATCACTCACAAAATAACACACACATGCAATATTTTCCTATAGCAGATATCGGTATATCGGTAGTGTTGTTTTATCCTAATAGTATGACATTAAATTGTCATCCGATAAATTGTTTATCGTATGTTTGTAGGAGTAAGGGCTTCGTAATTTTTGGAACAGTTGAGAGTGATGAAGTACTTTGAAATACCAAAATGGAAAGCAACTATCTTCAATTGAATGGTTTGAAGTCTTGAATTATTGTCAGATTCTGAAGACGCTAAGAAAATCTCTACACATAAACTTAGTACATTTTATTGATAAATATGTCGATTGGAACAAACTGTAAACTGTAAAATCTTCTCACTGCAAACGAATGATTGTCAGTTTTTCTATTGCTACTATTGGTAAAACCACATGAGAGAAGAGTAATTGCATAACATATTTTATAGAAATGTGTTAAATATTTCTATAGAAGCAACTCCAACTGCTTACGAGCAATGCTTAGATAAGTCGAGTGGTTAAGGCATAGGACGGGCGATACGGTGGGCATGGGTTCAATGCTAGCTTCGCGCTACTTTTTTCATGAGATATCAGTGTCATTCTATAAGCTTCCTATAGATGGCATTAATACTTAATCTGTTCACATTGGCTATCGATAGTAATGCACGAGGCACGAATGTAATGATGATATAAGATATAAAATACAAGGTTCTATTGGTTTAGAAAAAAACGGCGGCAAATGTCACTTTTCTTTTTTCATATCATAGAATCTGCTTCTAATACTACTGGAAGAGTAGTTAAGAGGTTAGTATTGAATTCCCCGAGCGACATTTTTTGCACCACCGTTAAAAAATAGGCTTTCACAGCGACGTAAAAAATTGAAAATTAATGCAAAATTATTTTGTTCACTAAAAGACTCAACACATTTTGTAAAAGACTGCTTGGGAAAATTTTGGAAATTTGCAATGGTGCTCGTTTTCATTACTAATCTTTTGGAGTAGTTTTTGATAACATATTTATACACTGCGCAGCAGATAAACTTTAATTAGTCGGATCTCTTCGCAAACTGATTTCTTCAGTGGTTTATTTTCATAAATGCGTCATCTTGATAATTTTTATAGAGAATTGGGTAGCTAGCTAGTTAAATCGGGAGAACCTAGCAATATCTCGATATTACCATGTCTAGAAAAATATTAGGGAAGATTGGTTGCAGCTCTGACAATGTGTACTGTGGTTCCATCCCTCAACTTGCTGAAATCTAAACCACCTGTTCAAAATTTGTCATCTCAGTGCTAGATGAATCAATGCTATTGGAATCAACTGATCCGCAAATTAAAGTCGAGTTGCTGCAAAAGGTGTTTGGAAATTATCTAAAATGACTGAAAAAGTGATGAAAATGTTGTTTCGAGCATACAATTTCTCACAGTAGAGGTTTATTTAAACGCGTGGTGAGTGTGAGGCAATGTGGCTTCTTATTTCTCATTTCATATGCTGTCCCACTTTGCTTTTCGGAAGTAAGACGCGTGCTAGAGTCAAGGACGTACAATTTTGACAATTATTTTCTGAGCCTTTTATGATTCCGAATGCAGTACTCCGTATCAATTGTGGGTTATTAAAACCTTGCAAAGACTTTTTTTCTTTAAAACACAACTTTCCTTTTTATGTATTTTATCTGTAGTATTTATGGTTTTAATACCACTAAATCGAAGTTGACATTAATATTTTCTTTTCGGCCTTTTCCAATTTTTTCTTATACAAGTATCTACTAGCCAAAAAGCCGCCCCCAAAATTTGGCGCCCCGGGCGACCGCCCGGCTCGCCCCCCCCTTAGAGCGGGCGCTGCATATCGCCCGTTTTGGCGATAATTTCTCAGCATATTTCTACAGGCAGCTCTATCTTGGATCGTGTCATCGCCGAGACCAATGCGTTGTTGTTGCTTTTTCATTTGACACATCCAGGTGTTCTTCGGTCTGCCTCTGGCCTTGGGTCCATCAAGTGGAACTTCCATTGATATCGCTCTCTTTGCGGGGTTCTCAGGCGGACGCCTTTGAACATGGGAATACCAATCCATTCGTCGGTCTTCGAGCTTTTCGGTGATTGGTTGGTCTATGGACAAGCTGCCTCGGATGTAGCTACTCTTGATGTGGTCCCTTTTGGTTACACCAACTGACATGCGTAACATTTTCATTTCAGTCGCTGTCATTTCTTTCGCGTAACCTTCATACATGGTCCAGCATTCTGATCCATACATGAGTGCGGGACGTACAACCGTTTTGTACAACTTGCCCTTTAGCTTCAGTGGCATTTTCTTATCGCAGAAAACTCCAGAGTTTTCTCGCCACCTCATCCACCCAACCTTTGTGCGATGTTTGATGTCATCATCGCATGTAGCTCCGCTGTTCACCATCGAGCCAAGGTACTTGAACTTGGTACAAGACTTAAGCTGCTCTCCTTTGACGTACATTTCAGGTATCGGTGCATTTGGGTCTGAGAATTGGCAGCATAAGAACTCAGTCTTTGTTATACTTACCCTCAGTCCATGCTCCTCCAGAATGTGACACCATTTTGTAAGCGCAGCTTGCAAGGCAACGATGTTTGGGCTACTGAGGACTATATCATCAGCAAAAAGAAGAGATATTTCTAGGCCGTAGGAGACACGTGTTAATAAGTAGCACATGACGATGTTGAAGAGCAACGGACTCAATACACTGCCCTGATATACTCCGACATTCACCGGAAATTCTTCTGATTCACCGGCTGTGCATCTAACCTTAGTCGTAGCTCCATCATACATGTCTCGTATCATCCTGACGTATGCCTCGGGGACATTAAGTGCTCTCAAGGCCAACCATATCAGATCACGAGGTACTCTATCGAATGCCTTCTCCAAATCGATGAACACAAAGTACAAGTCCTTTCGTGCTGCTCTATACTTTTCCATCGCAATACGAATGCACTGAATCGCATCGACTGTAGATCGACCTTCAACAAAGCCGCATTGATTGTCATTCAACCGCACAATCTTTCTCAATCGGTTGCAGACTACTCGCTCGTAGATCTTTAGTGTATGAGGTGTTAACTTTATAGCCCTATAGTTGTTGAGTTTGCGTGAATCTCCCTTGTTCTTATAGAAAGGAAGAAGAAAACTTTCCCTGAAAGCATCAGGCATCGGTTGCCCACCTTTCATTTTGTTGAAGAGAACTGTGAGCCAACTAAGCCCGACATTTTCCATTTTCAACCAAAATTCCGCGGGGATTTTGTCCGGGCCGACTGCCTTTCCGCGTTTCATCTGATGCATTGCCTCCATCACCTCTTCCTCTGAGATATCTTCAATATTTGTGGTATTCGGCTCAACATCTTGAAAAGCTGCTCGAGGAAATTCTTCATTTAGAAGTTCGTCAAAATACTCTCTCATCCTGCTACAAATTGCCGTATCGTCAATCAGCAACATACCTTGCCAGTCCTCCACGTACTTTGGCGCCTGTATTTCCCGAGCGTTCCTTCTCCTTTGGGCTGCGACCCTAAATATCCTGGCGTCGTGCTTAGGTCTCTCGCGCAAAGACGGTCCTTCGGTCGCAGTCTGAGTTTCTAATTCTTGGTAGAATTTCTCAGCTGCCTTCGCCTTTGCTTGAGCTACCAAGCGCTTTACTTTCTTCCGGCATTGCATATAATTTTCGCGAAGTTGAACCCGTTCGGCTTCACTGCTTGACTCACATTTCGTCCATGCCTTAAATGCGTTCGATTTGGCTTGCACTGCTTCCTTAGTTTCGGTGTTCCACCACCATGTTTCTTTCTTCGTGTGGAGTGGACCTTTCGAAACTCCAAGTGCCTTTTCCGCCTCACCTACTGACATTTCAGCGAAACTATTCCACATTTGTGTTGGACTGTGCTCGGTGCAGTTTATGTTGTTTTGAAACCACTCCGTCATTTTATCAATGAATGGAGTTACTACAGGTTCAAAGTTGTCGTTTGTGAGATTGTGCCACTTGATTTTTTCGACAGGCTTGGGAGTTCTTCTATTTCTTGCTCCTCCTGCTTTCAAAATAAATTCTGACAGGAGCAAACGATGTTGGCTGACGACAGATTCACCCAAGATCACCTTGCAGTCTCTTACCCACCTTCTCATAAAATCGAAACAGAGGTGGTAATCGATCTGCGTTTCGTGTTTCCTATATCCGTGTCCACTACTGTAGGTGATTAGGTGTCTCTCGTTTTTCACAAACCATGTATTTAGGATGACCAAACCATGCGATCTGCACATGGTCAGAATAGCTTCACCTTCGTCATTTCTGACAGTTGAAGGGCTACCCTTTCCAACATGGCAATCCTCGTAATCATAATTTGATTCACCCACATGGCCATTTAAATCTCCTCCCAAGAACACCAATTCGGTATCTGGAATGGTCTGAATTAGGGTGTCAACGTCGTTCCAAAATGCCTCTTTTTCTTCTGGTGGCAGTCCCACTTGGGGAGCGTAGGCACTTATTACGTTCCACACCAGTGGCGCAATCAGGATTTGGTCCTGGAGGGGGCTAAGTTCATCGATATTACTAGACATTTGATGTTACTGCCGTAAGTTGGGGCACTATTTGGTGCTATTTTTCAGAGCGCTATACAGAAGTGTTTCAAAGCGCAGCTGTATTCAGGGTTTTTTTTTCGATCTAAGACTTTTCGTAGCGTCACATGTTAAAGCATTAATACTTTGCCATGTTACTGATTAATTTTACCGGTGCGGAAATTGTGACACGGCGATTTATTATGCGGATTTATCTATAATCGTTTGCGTTATCAACCGTTGTATTTGTTCTTCTTCTTCTAAATAAACAATGGGAGGCCTTAGAGGATTGTATCTTACAAAGAAACAATTGATTCCGGATGGGAATTGATACGATAGCGACTGACTACATAAGATCAAAGGATGCAAACATTGAATCCAGTTCAATTTTTATTACTAAAAAATATTTGCAGGTTAAACAATTTAAATTTAAATATTTCTACGAAATGCCATATGGAAATACCTTTTATCGATGCCTCTTCTTTTTCTTCTTCAATTGCAATAAACAATTTTAATTTTTAGTCGCTATGCCCCACACTATGTTTCAGCTGTAAGGTCTCAATATTAATATTTCCGAAGCTGGCGGATTTTTTTGCTGAAGCATTCATTTCGAAGACATTTGTCCCATTTTGCATACTTACTTTAGACCTTTAGTGTGTCTTCTAATTTGAACAAAGTATGGTATGGATGTTGCAGCCTGCACAGCCCACGTTTCATATTTTTTGTAATATTTGCAATGAAACGAATTGTTTCAAATTTCATTTTGCAAATTTTTTCTTTCCCAAGTTCTGGGTCTGGGAGGGGCTTTAGCCCCCTTAGCCCCTCCCGTGGTTGCGCCACTGTTCCACACCCTTCCGCAGATAACCAATTTGATGCTGGTCAAGCGGTCACTTCTCTTCGCGACACTTATTATACTGCCACTTGAGTGATTCGATATAACTTTAAAAGTTTATATGTATGGAAAAATCGTTTATTTGTTAAATCAGACAGGATATTTGAAGGAAAAAAACATGAATTATATGTAAAAACATGCCGTGGTCGATACGCGGCTTAGAATAAATATTCCATTCAACACAATGGAAAAGCTTTCTAAATATGGTGTGTGTCTTCTCTACGCGATAAGAAAGTGAAGGCAAGGGGAGGGGTTTAAAGAGGATCGATTTTTTCGTTCGTCGGTTATGTTGTCCTGTCCTTATTCTGGAAATATACGTAATAAAAAACAATGCCTAACTGAAACTGGGAAAATATACTTTTACATACTAGTCACATAGCTGTTAATTCAGGACCTTCCTTCCCACTAGGACTGCGACCTCTGATACTAAATATGTACATCTAAATTTAAGTAGTAATAGCATTTTCTATTCTTCCTGGACTAGAGGATTCAACTGTTAAAACCAAATATGTACCTGTGCACAAACGCTTGCGGTCAGCGATATAAGGAAAAATAATGGAGAACACGTTGTGGGTGTGTTATATTGAACAAGTGTAACATTTAATTAAATACTGACGAAAATTTCTGAATTTATCGCACCTGCTCCGGACAGCTATAAATTTTGTGAGAATGTGGTAAAAGGTACATACATTGTATTTTCGGAATGAATTAGTCCTGTAGAAAGGAAGTATCATGAGTTATGAGTAGAAATAAGATGACACATTGTTATTGCAAAACGGCGAAGGACGAATAAAACCAGAGAAAAATTAAAATGTCTCCGTATGACTATTTTTAATTAGTATAACATCTTAGGCATTTATTCTTCGTAGATTTCAGTACAACACTAATTATTATTAATTATAATTAATTAATTATTTAGTGGCATTAAAATTAGGAATAAACGCAACTGATGTTAAAATTAGACAATATTTTCAAAGCTTTTGCTACGTATACCGTCATGTCCACACTGATGACTGGGCCCGGCAAACTTCGTATCGCCCCACTATTTGAATGTAATCATTAGGCGAGTGGGGTAAATTCCATTTCGTTCAGGAAGTATACGTAAGATAGAAGGAAGTATAAGGGAATGAGCTGCCTTTATAATTTTGCTCTTGACGAATTATCCAGAGGTGTCAATAGCAATTTTGTTGATGCGGGTGGAAGCCATTCAGGGGTACAGAGGGTGCATTTAGAAAGCTGATCCGGCGAATTTTGTACCGTTCGTCAATCGTCACAGCCTTTGGTTTGTTATAAAATTAACTCAATAATTTGTTTAGGAAAAGAAAATGAAGTAAGTAGTTTAAATGAGTAAAAATAAATTGGTTTATGAATGAGTAAATGCATATCCAGGATATTAAAACTAAAGGTTAATTCAGAAGTTTGATTTATTGCAATCGAATTTTTTTTGCCTGTCTTCACTAGTCAGAGGAGCATAAGCTTCCGTCTCCTCTCGTTGAGCCCATACAATTATAACTGTGCTAAGGACCTTTATATGGTGCACATGTTGTCGTTTCATGTCATATTGCTATGCTATAGTAAATTCTTAGCGATCGGCCGTGGGATTAAATATTTTTGGGAATTAAAGGAGCCGCAAGGATGAGGTTTTGTTCAACGCCTTTGTCCCAAGAGATTATATGTTAATTTCAGACTACGTCTTATTTCGAAGTGACAATGACATCATCTGAGGCTGCAAAAAAAATTTACAAATTGCTAAAAGTTACGAAAAACTGCGAGTGTATAAGTTAAATGTAATCCATTGTAGTGGTAACAATCTGAAAGTTTATTCGCACAATTTTATTTTGCAAGGTTGTGACGTGAACTAAATCTTTCAAAAATACAAATACTTCTTCTAAATTCCAATTGGACCCGGTCTGTGGCTTACTTGGTTGAGTAGCACTCTTTTTCTTCCTTGCCTCGTTCTTTATACCGCTCCATGGTTTCGCGTTGCTCGACCTGCGGTGTAGGCACATCGCCCGTTTTGGCGGTAATATCTCAGCATATTTCTACAGGCAGCTCTATCTTGGATCGTGTGATCGCCGAGACCAATGCGTTGTTGTTGCTTTTTCATTTGACATATCCAGGTGTTCTTCGGTCTGTCTCTGGCCTTGGGTCCATCAAGTGGAACTTTCATTCATATCGCTTTCTTTGCGGGGTTCTCAGGTGGCCGCCTTTGAACATGGCGATACCAATCCATTTGTCGGTCTTCGAGCTTTTCGGTGATTGGTTGGTCTATGGACAAGCTGCCTCGGATATAGCTATACTCTTGATGTGGTCCCTTTTGGTTACACCAACTGACATGCTTAACATTTTCATTTCAGTTGCTGTCATTTCTTTCGCGTAACCTTCATACATGGTCCAGCATTTTGATCCATACATGAGTGCGGGACGTACAACCGTTTTGTACAACTTGCCCTTTAGCTTCAGTGGCATTTTCTTATCGCAGAAAACTCCAGAGTTTTCTCGCCACGTCATCCACCCAACCTTTGTGCGATGTTTGATGTCATCATCGCATGTTGCTCCGTTGTTCACCATCGAGCCAAGGTGCTTGAACTTCGTACACGACTTAAGCTGCTCTCCTTTGACGTACATATCTGGTATCGGTGCATCTGGGTCTGAGAATGGGCAGCATAAGAACTTTGTCTTTGTTATACTTACCCTCAGTCCCTGCTCCTCCAGAATGTCACACCATTTTGTAAGTGCAGCTTGCAAGGCAACGATGTTTGGGCTACTGAGGACTATATCATCGGGGATACGTGTTAATAAGTAGCACATGATGATGTTGAAAAGCAACTGACTCAATATACTGCCCGACATTCACCGGAAATTCTTCTGATTCACCGGCTGTGCATCTAACCTTAGTCGTAGCTCCATCATACATGTCTCGTATCATCCTGATGTATGCCTCAGGAACATTAAGTGCTCTCAAGGCCAACCATATCAGATCACGAGGTACTCTATCGAATGCCTTTTCCAAATCGATGAACACAAAGTGCATGTTCTTTCGTGCTGCTCTATATTTTTCCATCGCAATACGAATGCACTGAATCGCATTGACTGTAGATCGAACTTCAACAAAGCCGCATTGATTGTCATTTAACCGCACAATCTTTCTCAATCGGTTGCGGGCAACTCGCTCATAGATCTTCAGTGTATGAGGTGTTAACTTTATAGCCCTATAGTTATTGAGTTTGCGTTAGTCTCTCTTGTTCATATAGAAAGGAAGAAGAAAACTTTCCCTGAAAGCATCAGGCATCGGTTGCCCACGTTTGATTTTGTTGAAGAGAACTGTGAGCCAACTAAGCCCGACATTTTCCATTTTCGACCAAAATTCCGCGGGTATTTTGTCCTGTCCGACTGCCTTTCCGTGTTTCATCTGATGCATTGCCTCCATCAGCTCTTCCTCAATATTTGTGGTATTCAGCCCAACATCTTGAAAAGCTGCTCGAGGAAATGTTTCATTTAGAAGTTCGTCAAAATACTCTCGCATCCTGCTACAAATTGCCGTATGTCAATCAGCAACATTTCTTGCGAGTCCTCCACGTACTTTAGCGCCTGTACCTCCCGAGCGTTTCTTCTTCTTTGGGCTGCAACCCTAAAAATCCTGGCGTCGTACTTATAGGTCTCTCGCGCAAAGACGGTCCTTCGGTCGCAGTCTGAGTTTCTAATTCTTGGTAGAATTTCTCAGCTGCCTTCGCCTTTGCTTGAGCTACCAAGCGCTTTACGTTCTTCCGGCATTGCATATAATTTTCGCGAAGTTGAACCCGTTCGGCTTCACTGCTTGACTCACATTTCGTCCATGCCTTAAATGCGTTCGATTTGGCTTGCAATGCTTCCTTAGTTTCAGTTTTCCACCATCATGTCTCTTTCTTCGTGTGGAGTTAACCTTTCGAAACTCCAAGTGCCTTTTTCGCCTCTCTTACTGACATTTCAGCGAAACTATTCCACATTTATGTTGGACTGTGCTCGGTGCAGTTGGTGTTGTTTTGAAACCACTCCGTCATTTTATCAATGAATGGAGTTACTACAGGTTCAAAGTTGTCGATTGTGAGAATATGCCACTTGTTTTTTTGGACTGGCTTGGGAGTTCTTCTATATGTTGCTCCTCCTACTTTCAAAATAAATTCTGACAGGAGCAAACGATGTTGGCTAACGACAGATTCACCCATCAAGATCACCTTGCCGTCTTTTACCCACCTTCTCATAAAATCGAAGCAGAGGTGGTAATCGATCTGCGTTTTGTGTTTCCTATCTCCGTGTTCACTACTGTAGGTGATCAGGTGTCTTTTGTTTTTCACAAACCATGTATTTAGGATGACCAAACCATGCGATCTGGACATGGTCAGAATAGCTTCGCCTCCGTCATTTCTGATCGTTCCACCATATGGCAATCCTCGTATTCATAATTTAATTCACCCACATGGCCATTTAAATCTCCTCCCAAGAACACCAATTCGGTATCTGGAATGGTCTGAATCAGGGTGTCAACGTCGTTCCAAAATCCCTCTTTTTCTTCTGGTGGCAGTCCCGCTTCGGGAACGTAGGTACTTATTACGTTTCACACCCTTCCAATTTGATGCTGATCAAGCGATCACTTCTCTTTGCGACACTTATTATGCTGCCAAGTAAAGAAGACGCCAGAATAATGCCAACTCCGTTTCTTTGGTTTGTAATTCCATAGTAGTACAATTTGTACTTCATGGAATTCGTAAGAAACCGGGCTAGGTATTTCGCCACTTCGTCTCTTGCACGCACATAATGTCTATCCCTCTCCGCTTCATGATATCCTCAATCTCCTCGCTCTTTGACGTCATGGAACCGACATTCCAGCTTGCAACCCTCAGCTTCTCGACAATGTAATTGGACTGCCTCCTTATATTGCTCGCCCCGGAAACCGTCGAGCTCTGGCGCGAACTAGGTTCGCCCCGGGATCACTCAACCGCATAGCAGAAGTAGCGCCCAGCGGGGTAGTGCTTGTATCTGCGTCAATTTCCATAAGGCCTTCCATTCTTTTACACCTTTTGGAGAAAGGTTCTCTATTTTGGCACTAGTGTGTGGAAAGAAGTAAATTTATGGAACGCCGCCTCCCCCCCCTGGCCGCTGAAGCTTTTTTTTTATTGAACTGAATATTAATAATATTAAAAAAAATCTATTAACCCTTCTGTCGGCACATAGGTCTGGCCAGACCTTTGGCACTATATATTGGTCAAAAAAGTATAGAAGATGAAATCGCAGCGACTTCATATTTCACGATATCCTAGAATAATATGTTTAGAAGCATTTTGCAAAAATTTAAAAAAATCGGTCGAAGTTTTGAGCATGTTTTTGATGATTTTCAATTTATAGTGCTTATTGATACCCAATAGGTCTGGCCAGACCTATAGTTTTTCCCCCCATTTTCGTCTTGAGGTCAAAAGTGAAAATATCAAATTCTCTTAAAAATCTCCTATTTATAATGTAATAAAGTCATTAAAATTAAATTTGTACGATAAACGATAAAATTTTCTGAGATTTTGCTTTAAAAAGCCGTGAAGTTCGCAAATTGGGTACGCCTAATTTTATACCGTCTTATAACATCACCTAATTAACTGAGATTTGATTCTAGGAAAATCAAAATAGTTTTATTTCCTTTGTAATAGTATTAACTAAGTATTAGTGACTTACGATGGTGTTCCTTAATAGATTTAATTGAGATATTTACGGAAAATTTAGAATGAAATGGTTTTTGCGGTTGAAAATTCCCTATTTCTATCTATCGATTTTCCCAAATCTGCAGACTAATATCGCGATAAAATCTACCAACAGAGTGCCAAATATTTCCTTAAAAATATTGGACTTGGAAAATTTGATCAAACTTTCTGTACGGATACGCAATGAAAAAAGAGTAGCAAAAATAGAAGAAAAAAAGGGAGAAACATGTTTGTACAAATACCACCTCAAAATATGTCTTCTTAAAAACGCTTGTAGTATATCTACAAAAAAGATTTTAATGCTTTTATTGTTTATAAATGGCTGTAAAGAATGGGTAGAATGATTATACCGATAAAAATTAACCTTTTTTTTTATAAAAAAAAAATTTTTCTCAGTAGGTCCAGCCAGACCTATTGGGTATAGAATATGCATATTGTAGTAGGTGCCGACAGAAGGGTTAAAGATAATTTCAATTTTTTTTTTAATTTCTATCAAAGATAATTTTTTACAATTACGCAGTTTACGACAGTTTACATGTTCTGAAAACCACACAGAAACATTTCCATGTCAATTTATTACAAGCCGTTCTCCTACCTAACAAACTAATCAACATATGTAGCTGCATATAGACATATCCAATTCTATTATATTTCGTCCAAATTTACAGCAATCCTGAGCGCTGTGGATGGCCCTTTTTACTGTCTATATAGTAGACTCACGTAAACTGCACCAACTTGAAAGTGAACAATTTTATGTAAGCCCAGACTACTCTGAAACGTGAACATGTCTTGAAAGCGCTAAAACATGAACGTTAAATGTCTGCAATAATTAATAATTTTTTTGCTTCTTATAATGAGTTGCAATGCAAAGTGCGAAAAAATATTCATTAGGACAGTCATGGGCAAAGTACGGCCCGCGGGCCAAATGCGGCCCTTTGGGCTAGTCAATTCGGCCCGCGACATGGTTTTGAGGAAACCCTAAATACACTCGGCTTCACAAAAATTGGACCACTCGCCACTTTAGAACTCAAATTCAATTTTCTCTGTAAGTATGAAACTTACAACTATGAAAGTTATATCTACAGAAAGTGCATTTAATGGCAATTCAAATGACTATGATTTTTATCTGAAGTACCTACCGTTAACTCACATTACAAACGATTTGCATGTTTTGATTAGAGTTTGCGCTTAGCGTGTGGCCCGTTTTCATTGAAGCTCAGTGTATTACACATAGTTCAAAATATAATTTCTGTGAAGCTAGAACAGGTTAACAGTTTCCTACTGATTGCGTCTTAAGTATGACATTGTCGCATGTAATATTAGCTAAGTTTGCACGCAACATCACAAACATCAGAGGAGTAGTAGGAGTGTATGTCCTTAAGATTTTTTTTTAGATCTTCTCAGTCACATAAACAAATTGAAGTTTAAACTCCAGGGAAGAAGTCAATTAATCATTGATATCAGGATAACTGCGATTGAATTATTTTTTCAAACAGCTATTCAAGAAAGACCTTACTCATTTGACAAGACTAAAAACTATTGCAGTTAGGGCAGACAGCAACAGCAACAGCAAAAATGCTCAAGCAAACTCAAGCTTCCCGAACCTGAAAGCTCACGCTCAGAAGATAATTGAACCGTTGGCTTCTTCCTACATTTGTGAACAAGTGTTCTCTCCCATGAAGCTTCGATGGAATAGCTTTAGAAATCGATTGACTGAGGATCATTTGGCTTCCCTACTGCGAATCAGCTCATGATCGTTTGAACCAGATTACGAACAACTTTTAGAATCAGAGAAAAATATTGTATAATACAACAATACAACTATTCAAATCCAACTTTTAGAATCTTAGTCTTATACGCTGTATAAAACTGACTTATGTATGCAAAAATTGGAAACAACGTTTATCATTTTATTTTCGCACAAAAATTAGAGATTGAAGGAAATTTTTAATAGCAAATGGAAAAATAATTAACTCAAGAATTCATGCTTGCTCATCAAGGAAAGAAAATTTAATTGAAAAAAAATAAACGAGACCGAGGCTTATTTCGGGAGCTGCCGAAATTGGAATACCCGTCTCACCTAAATGAAACTAAATTTTGTTTGTGTTAATAATTTCTACCGCATACTATATGACGTTTTTTGATTCGACCTGTTCCTAGATACATTGAGGCTAAGCCATTTATTTATATGGGAAATGTGAGTTTTGCAGTTAAACTCCTCGTTTATAAAAAAAAAAAAAATTTCAATTTTTTTCGGCCCGCCTAGATAATTTGTGATTTTATCTGGCCCTCCCCTTAGAAAGTTTGCCCATCTCTGCATTAGGACTATGATGTATAGGGTGCGTTAACCACTTGATGAAAATAGAGTATCGACTGCACTTACGTCCCATAACGTATACGGTTTCTCGCAATGTCTCCTAATTTGACAACAGTTTTTCAGTCGAGCACTATTCATTCAGAGATCTAGCGAGAAATTTTGTCGGCATGTTTGCATCGGCCAGTAATGTAGGTACGTAATGAATGATCCACTGTTACTTTCTATTGCAATTTAATTCGAGAGCTGTGCTAAGATCTTAAGTCTTGACGATTGTTTGCTGCTTTTCTGTAGTTACACCTTTCCAAGTACTGCTCCCTTACAACAGCTTTGGTTTTTACAATCTGGTTTGCAAAATTTTGGACAACCCACCGAAATCAATTGGCTGCGGAATGCTCTTGATTCCGCCATCAACGGCAACAATACTGTCTAAATAGATAAATTAATATTTATAGGGGGGAGTTGAATTTCCACTCAGACTAAGCACTTTGGTCTTGTTCAATTGTTTTTCTCGATATCCAGAGCTATATCGTTTAGATCGTTGATTTTGTTCGAGAGTAACTTAAATTTCGAAACTTAATCATACGAGTTCCACGTAGTCCCGGCAAATAAAGTCGAATCAGCAAATATACCATCGCAAATACGATGCAATCCTGTCTAACTTAGTTATAAACTTTACTGTTAGATTTCGTTCTGGGAAGGGTTAGCTAGGACTCCCGATGTTATTGTAGAAGCGTAGAGGAGGAGCTGGGTTGAGCAGCTAAAGAGATCGGACCTTTAGTTGAATAAAGAGGATAAGAGTAGCATCTGAAGCGCTTGGGCTCCTATTTGGAAAAGGAAAAACAGCCTAAGAGCTTGGGCTCCTATTTTAAGGAAGAGGAAAAGCATGTATCCGTAAATGTCTCCAGCCTACTGTCGGATAATGTTTCGTTCTAAGAATGCTATGTGGATGTGAGATAAGAGGCTTCTCGGTATGTTTCGGCAGGAGATTCGATCCTGTAGAACCAAGCAAAGCCAGAATTTAAAACGGACATTGATGTCACAAGTGGAATATGCAATCCACACGCCAAAAATAGCACTAAATATAAACGAGCTACGGTCTAGATAGCAGAAACGGAGGCCAGTTGAATGTAATCATAATCACCAGTAAAAGTCTAAACACGTTCAGGGGCCATTTTTCGTTTAATGGTGTGGAAAATCATTCTAGACTGTCCTTTCCTAAAATTTAGCTCTAAAATTTAAAAAACTAACAGGCGCGCAGCCCGACATTGGACTAATGCCGCAGATGTGTTAGTGACATTCATTGCCAAGATTTTAACTGCTTTTTTGTTGAGGTGTTGAGATCAACAGCACGCTCAGCAATGTTATTTATCTCCATAAATGGGTACTCGTTTAACAGCTGAGTCAGATCGTCGTTCGTCACAAGGGGCGTGGGTTCGAACTAGGGGGCTTCGCCCCCTGCTCGCTTCACTCGCCAACCCCCGGGGCCGATGCTAATTTCGGGCGCGGCCGAAATTTGGATACCCTTCGCTTAGGCTAAAAGTTTTTTCGGGCGTACCTATGACTTGTATTTAATCCCCCTCCTCATTCTTTTTCTTCCGTCTTGACAAAAGTTTTGGGCTTGGTTGAAATAAGTGGGCAAACAAAAATATTTACTCGGAAATTTTATTGCGGTTGCATGACCCCACAGTACGATTCCATTCGTTTTTAACTTTTTTGTTGCTTTGGTAAAGACACATTAATTAAAGGTTTTGTGAAATTGGTGCAACAAATGTTTCTTAGAAGAACCAAAATGGGGGTTGGGTTTGTATGGCCACCCCATGACCCCATGGTCAGATTTGATCAATTCTTAGATATGTTTTGTGTCATCAAGAGAAACACGTTTGTGTGTAATTGTGTGGAAATTGGTGCACAAATAAAAAAGTTTTTCTTAGAAGAACCTTATTTGGGGGGTTGGATTTGTATGGCAGCCCCATGACCCCATGCTCCGATTTTATCCATTCTTACATATGTTTTGTGTCAACAATAGAAATACATTTGTCTGAAATTTGGTTGAAATTGGTGAACAAATAAAAAAGTTTTTCTTAGAAGAACCTAATTTGGGGGGTTAGCTTTGTATGGCAGCCCCATGACCCCATGGTCCGATTTGATCCATTCTTGCATATATTTCGTGTTATCTATAGAAACACATTTGTGTGAAATTTGGTTGAAATTGGTACACAAATAAAAAAGTTTTTCTTAGAAGAACTCAAATTGGGGAGCTAGGTTTTTATGGCAGCCCCATGACCCAGTGATCCAATTTGGGTGAATCAAACATACAAACAGCCTGCAACAATAAGAAGCACGTGTGCAAAATTTCAGCTCCGTAGCTTTTATAGTGGCCGAGAAAAACGCGCTGATACAGACGGACAGGCGGACAGACAGACAGACGGACATCGCCCAATCGATTCATCTTGTCACGCTGATCATATATGTATACTTTTTATATGGTCGGAGATGCTTCCTTCAATGCGTTACAAACTTCATGGCAAAGTTAATATACCCTTTCACTCTATGAGCGAAGGGTATAAAAACACCATAAACTGAATTCGTTCACGGTGAGTCTCGAACCCATGATCCTGTGGAAAGAAGGTGCGCGCACTAAACATTACACCAGCTACACTGCTCTAAATTTTGCCTAACAATATGTCTTTTCGCGACCAACGTTTTCAACTCCTAAGAAGATTCTCCACAGGGCAATGTGCCACCTCTGAACACACGTTGAATTTGAGACAAAACTAATTAAATACAGTAAAACTTCGATATAACGCTCTTCTGGGGTCCAAGCCAAAAAGCGCTATAACCGGGAAAACGCTATAGCCGGGAAGTAAAAAAAAATATAGTTCATACACCTTTTAGGTAACAAAATTTATTATTCGATTGATACATGGAATGAAATAGTAAGGAAATGGCAATCAATTGATTACTGGTTAAAAAAAAACAGATATCTATTGATCTTCTTTATTGCAACTGAGACTGCAAATGTTTTTGGCATGCTTGACGCCTCCTTCTTGTTCTCTTCCGTGTCGACGGATGCTGATGCAATTACGAGATCTTTAATTATACTCTCAATTGTTGTTGTAGTTTCCCTTTTGCAGGAATTTTGACTTTGATGTGAATTAACGGAACATCTTGTGCATCATGGCTTTGTTTGTGATTTTTACAATGTAAAGATAGACTACGTGCTCAATGAGTTTGTCAATATAATTTTTTTTAAGAAAATCAGACTCGGAAAAGAGCGGGAACCGGAAATAGTAACGTTATAACGAATCGAAATTCCCTGTAATAAATGCTAATGGGACCGGGACCGAGAAAAAAGAGCGTTATATGCGAGAGCTGTAGTTATACTGTATAGGTATGGTCTAAAAAAAAAAAATCAGCGCGAACCTGAAAAAAATGCTTGGCCTAAGATATACAGTAAAACTTCCCTATAACGGACACTTACGGGGAATAAAATTTTGTCCGTTATAGAGAAGTGTCCGCTATTAAGAGAGAATGGTACCAAGATGAAGAAAAAAACAACAAAGGAAATTTCAGATTATCACACGCTTATTTAGAATGTGCCTTCTCTCTAAAAAGTGGACCGGAAATGGGGATGTTTGCAGCCCTCGCATGACAAAACTATTCGAAAACGGGTTTGTCTATTGTCAAGCCAGCCGTTTTTGGAAAGTCTCTCCGGCTTCCATCGTTCCATCGTATTCTTTCAAGAAGTCCTTTTTGCGTTTTAAAATTTCGCTTAATTGCGTTTTTCTTATATGAAATGTCGTAGCTGCCGCCAGAACACTTAATTTATCGCGCTCCTTAAGCTGAATAATTTCAACTTTTTCTTTAAGTGTTAAACGCACCCGCGACATAATTCACACTTAACACACTTGTTAACAATAGACACGAAGCCAAAAAAAGATATGAGTACGAGCAAGGTAAACATTCAGCATGTGCAGCAGGACTATTCTAAGCCAAGCAAGAAGGGCGAAATAGCAAAAAAAAAAAGAAGGCCAAAAGAATCGCACAAACGACGTAAGTGGAAGTGAAATAGACAATTACTTAAAAGACGGAAACAAACAATTACTAAAAAGGGGAAAGCTGACAAGCAAAAGTTTTTTTTTTGTTGAAAATTTTTTTTAGTATGTGGTGTCCACTATAGAGAGAACATGCAGGGAAAATCAACGAAAAGGTTGTCCGCGTCCGTTATTGAGAGTGTCCGCTTTATAGAAGTGTTCAATGTCAAGAAACACAAGGAACGTTGCCGGGGAATCAAAATTTGTCCGTTATAGGGAAATGTCCGCTATTGGGAAGTGTCCGTTAAGGGAAGTTTCACTGTATATATAATTGTGTCGCGTTCACGATGACACATTGGCCTGCGAGGAATTGAGTTTAGGGTGTTCATCTTTGCAATCGGGTTCAAACATACGAGTATAGATTTACAAAAAAAAAATCCTTCAAACGATACATGGATGTATGTACATTGTCCTTTGGTAAAACTTTTGAAATCTGTCTACAGTATATTTCTGTTTGTATTTTTTTTTGTTATTTCTCTCGCCTATATGTATTTGCTTTCTTTCGTTTTGTCTTTATGCAAATCCATTACCGAAATTAAAGCACCTAACGACGAAAAAATTAAAACACTTGAAAAGAAATATCAACCATATATACCAGGTTAGCACGCCAAACTTAATGGATATGAGAAAAGTTTTTCGGTAAAGAAACTCTGCTGTGTGTGTGCATTTTTGTATTTGTTGTATTTTGGACAATTGTATTTTTTTTATATATTTGCTAAAATAAAAAAAGAAGGAAGCCCGGATGTATGTGCTATGCCTATATATAGTCAGCAGGCGTCCGCACCACACACTTCATTTTCATTAGGACAAACTCTAGGAGTGCAGTGGACACTGGTGCTTCGCTTTATTTAGTTGTCACTTGAAATTTTAATTTGCGATAAAAGCATTTTAAAGAAGAAAGGAGTTTTTTCCGGAAAAGTGTGAATGTAGTGAATTATCGTTTTAACCGGAGTGAATTGTGTGAGCGTGTTAAAGAGCCACAAGCTCTAATAGAAGAGTGGACATGTTACATTGTGGAGATGGTAATTATTTGCTTGCAGATGGGACTATTTCTAAAAAACTGAGAAAGCATTTCACTTTCGTTGGTTTCAAAGGGCGTGAATATGGAAGTCAAAGTCGTAACCAATTCAATTAATCATACACTTAAAATTTAACAAAAATGTCAGCTCCATCACTATTCTGGCTTAAAGCCGATAGTCGGTTCACTTTTATGAAATATTTGATGTTGCTTATACATATGTATTTACTTCTAAACGGATTCTCACTCTTCAGCTACATACTTGACAACCCTTATCACCCAAAAGAGACTAAGTACATTATCTGCACACAATGACTCCATACAGCAAGAGACCCATAAAATGAAGAAAGAAAAAAAATTGGGAAAAAAATAAAGTTCCATTATCGACCAATGTCCCCAGATACTTTTTGTAGTTATTTTCTCATATGAGCAAAAGAGGAAAAAAATGAAAGGAAAACGAAATAACCCGAAAAAGCAGTAACCAGAATTTTCGTTTCCTATAGTCACTTTCATGTATGATTCGTTGTCGAGCACTTTGCTTGTTACCTCGTTATAAACGTTTCGTCCTCGTATGGTGCAAAAATATATCTGTGCATATCGCAAGGACATAGTGTTAAAAGGATGTGTTATTTTATAGTATAGAATAGACTGTCGTTTTCTCGCCTATGTATTTCGCTTCATATACAGAATCACATTCGAATGGACTCTTTGGAACTAAAAGGATTCCCTAAAGCTATATTATGTGCACCGGACAAATTGTATTGAACATCGTATACATATTCGTATATCGGTCTGCGGCCTTGTCACAGTTGGGAATATATTTAATGGTTGCAAAGGAAAACCCTAAAACAGGAGATGGGGGAGGCGACCATATACATACATTTTCGTTTGAATCTCAAATGTGTTGAAATCTCTTTTTTCCATTGATCTGAACATAATATCTGGGAGTTTCTAGTAGACTCACAATATACATAAAGCTACTACAATATAGGTTTTATGCAGAATTGAGCCATTTTGTTCATATACTGTTATCGGGAGGAGATTCTCGTCCTTCTTTAATTTTTTTTCGTTGAGGATTTACTGCGATTTTCTCTATGTGAATGTGTTTATTGTGTAATGCATTCTTTGGAAAAGAAATCAGATACATCCCGTTGGTTGGGGATTACACAGGATTCCAGGAATATGTCATTAAAGAGGATATTACCACTGAATGGAATGGTTATGAAAGTCTTTCATGTTTACGCGTTATTTTCTAAATATTCCATTAGCATAACATTATCGGATATTTGGAATAATGAATGTTGCAATTGTGTTGATCATACTTGGAGCTGTAATCTTGAAAAAGGGGATGAAATCATTTTTTTTATACTTGGGTTGGAGAACAGACGATTTCTGATGTGTTTTGCGAGTATAGATTCGTATTTTATCAAATTACAGAATTTCAGCAACCGCTACCAAAATGTAATCTTACGGTTCCGTTGTGAAAGTAACTTTGAAAGCATCAATGCCAGGTTTTTTTTGTTTATTATTTATTACTTACGTTAAGTCCAACTGTATAACACAAACTACCCGTGTTATTTTCCATAGCATTTCTGAAACAAAGGCTGTCAATGCCAATTCTGCTGATTCTCAGAAGTCACTTATATTTTCAAAAATAATCCTACTGCTAATTATAACGATTAAAATCCAAAAAGCGTCCCTACAACGTATTAACATTTTGCATTGCCACCAAAGTCAACTGAAACGTCCATTAACAATATTTTCATTAATTCTATACATTCGTAAAATTGTCACCATATCGACCAATTTGACATTTAACGATTATTATAATCCTCGCAGGCTTCTCTCCCGCACCAATGCAAACAGGACGAAAAACAAAAAATGTCAAAAAATCATTTTCAAATAACCCATTGCAATTAAAACGTAAATAATTAAAAATGTCCAACCATATGCAAGGTCCTGTACGACGGTGTACAACAGTTACATTCAACGATACTACACATGCAAATGTATGTAGTTACAATCATTTATGGATTTTTATGTAGCTCCATTGTAATAACGGATTTTACCAGTATACAACATCAAGCATTCATGCAAAAACGGATATTGTGGCAATTTCAATTTATATTTGGAAAAACGACCGTTGTGGTTCGCAATTACGGTAATAGGTGTGGTGAGTTCTACAGGAGAAATATAATTCTGAAATGCACGCTGAAGCATTAATTAATGATGTGGAGAGATGTGGTAATGAAACATAATTTTTTTTTGTATTTGCAAAAGTCATGGTTTACCTATGGACTTCGGGATTATTATAAATGCCCGATATTATTGATAAATCACAGGATTTTGCAGCGGTTTGTGGGAATCAGAATCACACTCTCTGCTTGCTGTAACTCGTTGCGGATTAATTCAGCCGTTAAGGTCGATCCACAGTTTTCAGTCAGGAAGCGGCGGGCGGCGGTGCTGTAATTCGATCCATGAGATGATTCTTTACTGATACTTTCTTTGATATCAGTCGACCCGATACTGTTTTGATGGGTACTAGAAAGTTCAGCTTCGACCAAGTATTATGAAATGTCGAGGATCCAGGCGCAAAGAGACATACAGTTCTCGGCACAATTATTTACACGACCGAAAATGCCATACATTAGAAGCCTATAATGCACTATAATTTCTAAAATAAGAAAAAATCATTGAATATTTTTACACAGATTTAATCTTTAGCATCTAACAAGGGGTCCAAGGCCACTGTATGATATGCAACCCCATGTCTTGATTTTACCACCCTTAGAATGCCTTATAGGCTGGGTGACGGGTTGCCTCGTTTTAGTTTATGTCTCAGCGAAGTCAAATTTACGCCCATATGAGTCATCCAAGGAGCAAGTCGTCTCACATGTCCACAGAATTCTCCTCCAAAACTCTGGTGGCTTGGAAATGTGATCTTTAGCAAATTGTAATCTCGTTTGCCCGTTTTTCTTTGTAATGTACGGCTTTTTTTGGACGACATAAGCTTTTATTTTATTTTCGTTCAACCTTCTTCGCAAGGTTCATTCGCTAATCCTACCATTTAGGTCTGCAAGTACGTTCTGGATTTTTTCAGAAGGGTTTCTCTTAAAGAAACGGGCTATTTTAGAATCATCCTTCCTGGTTGTAGCTCTTTTCCTTACTCTGCCGCTTTTAGTTCTCACACTTCCGCATTGATTGAACTTCCAAACTTGATAATAAACGGTTTTCCGGGAACAGCCATAGTTTTTTGATTTTTTTTCGCCGAAATACCTCTATTTAACTGTGCCACAATGGCCGCCCTTTATTCTATCGAAAGTTAAATTGCTCTTAGCATATTTCCAACTTGTCTCTATGGAAAACCTTACAATACTGAATAAGACAATACTCTCCCTCACCATTGGCGGCCCGTGCCTCCTTGCACAGGATGGGCACCTTCACGGAATAAAACTCTTTTGGAAACACCTAAAATTAACGACTTTCCACATAAATTTCGCATTGTATTAAATGGAACCATCAATTTCCGCTTCAATTTCACAGTTTTGCAACCATTTTTAGATCAAGCTATTATTTTTTAATTTAGGATCATTTTGTTTTTAAATGCAGTGCCTTAGTATACAGGGTGTCCGGAAAGTGCCGCATAAACGCACCGGATTGTGATTTCTCATGTGATTTCCAGCAAAAATGTTGTAAAGAACATACCCCCTCAGCTTAACCCTTTAGCTGCCACAGGCATTTAAAGATTTTTGAAAAAATCATTTTCTTTCACGACTTAAAGCCTAATATCTCCAAAGCTAGACCAGCTAAAATAATAAAATAAAATGATTATTACAGCCATCTAATTTACCTATAAAATGAAACTAACCGCACTAAAATCAGATAAGAGGTTTGGTTTTTACAGAGCTCCAAAGTCAAATTTGCGTGATTTGACTCAAAATCAATATTTTTTTCCATCTCAATTTTCTCCAACTTCTGCCAAGGTGAGGTGCTTGTAGGATTCTTTTAAAAATTGGCGCATAGTCTTACGATCATATCTTTTTTACATCATTTTATTCTAGCTCCATTATTTCTAACAGTTTTAGTACCTTAAGTGCAGAAAACTAGGGTTAATTTTGGCTTTAAATGCCTGTGGCAGCTAAAGGGTTAAGCTGAGGGGATATGTTCCTTACAACATTTTTGCTGGAAATCACATGAGAAATCACAATCCGGTGCGTTTATGCGGCAGTTTCCGGACACTCTGTATAATTATTATTAGACTATCAAATAGATTTGCGGGAACATGCGGATTAATGTTGTGCGCCTTTAGCATTTTCAATGCGAATGTACATAGTCTAAAACAAATCAAAAATGCTAAAAGTGCACAACAGTGTTCATGTTCCCGAAAGTTTATTTCCCATTCTAATACATATTACAATGAACATTTCAAATTCATTAATCTTATAATCATCATTACACAAGAAATATCCCAAATCCTCCCGTGAAACATGTTTTCCTACATAGCATTGAGCAATCGTTGGTTTTTTATTCATTTTGACTAGCTCATGGTAACCCCAAAAATTGTACTTTTAAATTTTCTACGTCATCATCACCACAAAAAGAGAAGAGAGACTGAATCAGCGTTACGTAACTTGGATAAATGTGAAGAAATGTCATCATCATTCTCATTCTTATTATTATTGATTCCATTCGAGCTGCTATAGGCCGGCGTACCTTGTCGGTATTGAATTCGATGCCACCGCTTCCAAAAGTTTCGTAAACTTCGAATGATTTGTTGTTGTAATTTGGTCACCGGCGCAAGTGGCCTACATTTGGACCATTTGTTTCGTCTTTATGTCGATGGTAAGTAGATTGTCGACAATACCTAAAGGTTTGAATAAGCGAGTGTAATATTGCATACACATAGGCAGTTTCGATTTTTATTGAACAAAAATAGCCTAAAAGCAGCCTAATTTGGTGATTAATACAAACACCGGAAATGTTTTTGTGCAGTGGCTCCCAAACAGTAATTGTTAGATTTGATAAATTCGCGAGAGACTTAGTAGTACTGGGAAAAAACTATTCATATGAATGATGTTCACCTAATAGTCAAAGATAAAATTTTGTTGTACATTTCTACTGATGTTAAAAGATTTGAATATACAATAAGTGTATTTATTTACAGGGTAGGCAGTGCCCACCTTGCCCACTATGACGAGCCGCCACTGTCCCTCACTGCATCAATTTGCCATGGAAATTTAGAACCGTTAATTGCAGTTATTATAGATATGTGTAAATAATTTTGCCTGTATTGAATGGGTGTGTAAATAATTTTGCAGCTTCATATTATACCTTTTTTGCAATTATTTGTAGGAGTTAAAATATGGTTTTGTTTTGTTCTGTCAACAACATATCAAAAAATCAAAGTGAGAAAAAACGAGACCGAGGCTACTTTCGGGCGCGGCCGAAATTTGAATACCCGCCACATTTGAATGCAAGCTTCTTTTGCATTAACAATTTCTACCGCAGCCCTATGACGTGTTCCGATTCCATCTGTTCCTGGCTGCGTTGAGGCTAATCCAGGACAACATTTGGATAAATTTTGGTTAAGATTCAAAAAGAAAACAAGTTTTTCTTACAAGAACATTATATTTGGGGGTTGGTTTGTATGACAGCCCTATGACGTAATGTTCTGATTCCATCCATTCCTAGATATGTTTTGAGGCTTTACCATGAACACATTTGGGTGAAGTTTGGTTAAGATTGGTTCATAAAGAAAAGAGTTTTTCTTAGAAGAACTTAATTTGCAAGGGTTTTTTTTGTATGACAGCCCCATGACGGAATGTTCCGATTTCAACCGTTCCTATATATCTTTTGAGGCTTTACTATAGGAACACATTTGGGTAAAGTTTAATTAAGGTCGGATTAAAATATAAAAAGTTTTTTTTGGAAGAACTTAATGTTCACGGGTTGTTTGTATGCCAGCCCTATGACCTATTGTTCTGATTCCATCCGTTCCTAGATATGTTTTGAGGCTTTATTAGAAACACACTTGGGTGAAGTTTGGTTACGATTGGTTCATAAAGAAAAAACTTTTTCTTAGAAGAACCTAATTTTCAGGGGCAGCCCCATGACCACATGGTCAAAACTGAGGGACTAGTTTGCGTTGCAACAGACGGACAGACAGACAGACGGACATCGCTCAATCGATTTCTCTCGTCACACTGATCAGTAATATATATACTTTATATAGTCGGAGGTGCTCCCATTGGTACGTTGCAAACTTCATGACAAAGTTAATATACCCTTTCACATAGTGACGGGTATAAATATCAACAATTTGATACTAGTTGAAAAGTTATTAGGCTTTAAATGCTGCTATACGATGGTGTTTTTTTGTTTCAATAATTTCACCGTGCATACTAACATAACGGTTAAGTTGGAGACGCGTTGTTGTCTTTCTCCGTGACAAATCCGGTGTTATCATCACCACAGGTTATCACTTCGAGTTCATCACGAGGTTTTCGAACTCCGGCCAAGTAAATGTTAAACAAGGTGCAAAAAAGAATGGCCCTGCGGGATTATTCAATGTAAATTGCAATTTTAAGTATGAAAAAGTGTTTCATTACTATAGCCGAAGAATAAAAACCCGAAATATGTATGGCCATCGAGCGGCAAAAATCAAACACCTCTGGATTTTTGCAGGATGGTTGGGGATAGAACCCTTATTATGGGAAAAAAAAAGTTCTGACCGATTGAGGGTCCGGAACCTTGGCTTGTTTGCTGGAACGAATGATGCTCTCCATATCGCCATAAACGGCAACAATTCTATCTGAAAGAGTTGGATTTCCAATCAGACTAAGCACTGTGGTCTTGTTTCATTTAATATTTTTAGCCCGACTGCATTTGACTCCTTCTCGAGATCCAAAAGTATGTCGCTCTGATCGATGATTTTGTGCGAGAGTAGGTTAAATGTCGAAACATCATCATACAAATGCCACGGTACGTCCCGGGGATAAAGTCGATTCACCAACAACTAAAAAAAGCTAGGATCAAAAACCGAATGCTCTCCTGCCCAACATCGTTATGAACTTTACAGCTCGCGTCTTGAATAATTCTTATTGTGCGCAGATGTAAACTCAGGCAAGAGTGGCCTGCAAGGACCCCACAAATGGTTCGTACCTTACTTCTGCTTAGTTGAAGAGGCTCCGCCGATCTATTACGGGTGTATCCGCTATGAAAAGTTTTGATTGCCTGATCCCAGTTAAGTTATTCCACTGTTTACATGCGTTGAGTCGTTCCTGGTCTTTAATTTGCCTCTTTACTATGAATAGGTGCAGATGCTGCAAAAGTGTTCTGGTCCACAGAAGATGCTGCGGCTATGCATGCCAGAGTTATGCACGAAGTGAAATGAAACGCTTGTGTTTGGTTTCAAATTTTATTCCGAACTGCACTCAGAACAGTTTTACTCTCTTATTGGTGCCTAGTTGATTCAGCGTCTTCAGGCAGCACTGAACAGGTCTTGACGTGACGGTGTAGTTTGCAAGAGACTTAATCGCCGCTTGGCTACCTGAGAAGATCGCTATTGGTTTGTTTGCATAGTTTGCACCCAGACAGAGTTCGGCGCAAGTTGCTATTGGTGAGATATCCTCTGAGCTGGGCGCACCACAGCAGTTCCGGAACCCTTGGTTGTTTTAGAACCTTTAGTAAACAATTTAATGGTCTGCGGGTGTAGCTTACCGAAATTAGAATGCCACCTCTCTGCTCCATGTTTCAGCCTACAAAGAACGGCTTCATGAGCGTTTCCTAGCAAAGTAGTCGGAGGGCATTTTCGTAACAGTGATGTTTTTAAGGCATGTTAACTGCCCGTTAGCTAACTCCAGATAAGCATCGCTCGTAATAAGTCGGGCCAGTTCTAGTTTTTCTTCGGTCTCGAGGTGAATGTAAATTGAGTGTATTTCTAGTAAAACCTCTATAGCGCTACTAGGATAATATCGGAGTGCAACGGTAGTGAGACACACTAATATCCTTGTACGTTGACTTGAACGGAGGGCAAGTTGTCAGGATTTTCTTCCTTCAGACCACAGCATCGTAGTTTAGGGTGGGGTCTGACTATTGCTTTATGTACAGAGCATGCTGTAAGGTTTCATGCCCCAGGATTTCCCTCCGAACTTTTTGCATATTCAAAGAGCTCTGGTGGCTTTATCTGCTGCCGTTTCGACATGCTTTTGCCATTAGAGTTTAATGCCAAAGTTGACACCAAGGTATTAGACATAACGCCTAATTGCTTGTTGTTCGTTCGTTAATCAGCCACTTTTCTGGAAGTAAGCATGCTGCATGCGTATCCAACCGATAGTCGTATTTTCTATCATCTTGATTCTGTGGCCTTTACCCGGTTGATATGCAAACTGCCTTTTGTGTATCGGGTTTCTTAAGGCTTCATGCACATGACGCGAAAACGGCTCCCAAGCTCGACACACCGAAATGCTTTGGCTCTTATGGGAAGCTCTCGACGATCGAGAACCGTGCTTCTGTCAAAACACTTCTCGCGAGACGTGTTTGCACCAGTTTTCACATTTCGTGCACAACAAGCCGCAAATTCACGGCTCGTGAGCTGTCGCCAGCCGTGTTTTGACAGCAGCACGGTTCTCGCTCGTCGAGAACTTCCCATATAAGCCAATGCATTTTTATGTGTGGAGCTTGCGAGTCGTATTCGCGTCGTGTGCATGAAGCCTTACAGTGTGGTTTCTCTAATGTGCTCTTCTATGATTTTTTCCATTGATTTGAGCATGAATAAAGTTAGACTGATTGGTATATATGACTTAGGATCTTTCTTGGGTTGGTTCCCATTTTTGGAATGAAGACCACTCTCGCTCGTCTCCATTAGTGCGGGATGTACCCTTGTGCGAAGCTTCTTCTGAAAATACCCAGGAGGTATGTAGTGAAAAGCTCCATACCTTTCCGAAGAAGACCTGGAAAAATTCCGTCAGTGTTGGCGGATTTAAATGGTCCAAACGAGCCTATGACCCATTTTTTTGTCTTGAGGTAAAATTGTTCTTGATGTTTTCCAATCTGAACAATTAGCTATGTCTACAGTTGCATCCCGGAAAGTGGGTGCCTAGGAGTAGCTCGCCATTCTTCAAGGCGCCAGTTGTGTATCGCCCATCAGCACTTAGGAGTCCAATGTTCGTTTTAGCCATAAATCGATTGAATCTCGTAGCTGTGTTGGCATTCGACATCTTTGCAGAATTTGACCCACGGGTCCACTTTGGCAGACCTGACCCTCTTCTTCTTTTGGCCATGTTGAAGAGTCTTCTTAGCCGCTCTGCAGTCCTTTGCTGTCCTTCGTTCCTCTGAGGGGGCAGTTTTCCTCAAATGAGGTCATAATCGCCTTGGTGACGTTGATGACCAAGCTGTCCAGGCTTAGCCAACTGGAATGGGTGAGTAGCTGATTCTTCGATCTATTTCATGTGGAAACGGGTGGAATTACTATATCATTCGGCTGCCACTTTCACCGGAAATTAAACATTTCTCAGGGAAAACTTTTTTTATACAACCCCACCCCTTCTTGCAAGTACCGGGCGTGAGACCTTTTCGGAGTGGTAACAATATGGATGCTACTCTCGATGTTTTTTTTTTTGCAAATCAAGGTCAGCAAACCTACCCCTGGGTTGGAAGAGTCGGAAGTTGTAAAGGCGTGCATCAAAGTTAAATGTATAGGGTCCGCCAATAAGCGCGCTCGAACTTTAAAATGAAATAAAGCAAGTTGTGTGAGAGGTATAAATGAAATTTATTTTTTGTTTGAAAGAGTATTCGAAGGCATTATGTATGGAAAATAACATCGTTCAAGTGGCCACCTCGGCTTCGCTTGGTGGCGCGCATACGAGAAGTCCAATTTTCAATGACTCTGGCGCACAAATCGGGCTGTATTTCATCGATGGCGTGGCGTATGTTGACTTTGAGGTCATCAGTGTTTTGTGGTTGGTTTGCGTAGACCTGCGATTTAAGAAAACCCCACAAGAAATAGTCTAGTGGGGTTAAATCGCACGATCTCGGTGGCCAGTTGATGTCGCCTCCGCGCGAGATAACCATTCCTCGTGCAGAAGATCCATTGTGGCGTGTGCTGTGTGGCTCGTAGCGCCGTCCTGCTGAAACCACATATCCTCGACATCCATATTGTCGATTTCATGCCAGTAAAAGTTCGTTATCATAGATCTGTATCGTTCGCCGTTTACGCGCGGAACGTTGCTCGAACCGATGAATGATTTTCGTAATAAGTTTTAATGATTTGCACATGTTGCTCGCGGCTGAATTGGTTCATGGTGATTTGTGAAGATACACTGAATAATAACAACTAGGTTTGATAACTCTACCACAAACAACATGGCCGCCATGAGCTGTCAAAGATCGAGCGTGCCTATTGGCGGACCCTGTATAAGCTCTATTTATTTATCTATTTTATTTATCTCATTATAATCCATATTCCATATGCAGTTTCGGATTTTGGGGTGAACATTCTCCTGAATGTGCAGTACAGAATTAGGTATGCAAAAAAATGGAAATTTTTATATTGCAGGCTCGATTGGGCGACAAGGAATATTTTATAATTGAAATTCTTCTTTCTATGATCCAAAAGTTAAATCCCCTTAGGAACCCCCTTTGAAGAACGTGGCCAAATTTCTCATCAATACGTACATCCTCAAGGGTGTTGCGGGAGCGAAAAACTTCGAAAAAAGGGTTTTTTTTTTTGGGGTTTTCATGAATATCTCTGTAAAGTCGTCTATGACAAGTTTAAAGATCCTGAGGCTGTAAACACAAATAGCTAAAAGGCACGAAAGGAAGCTATGGAGGCGAAACATCTGAAGATCACCTGAATATTTTTGAAAAGATACTTTTCTTACACGACTTAAACCTTAATATCTCCAAAAACTACACTAGCAAGATTAACGAAACAAATTCACTTAAACAAAAAAAATTACCCGCAATCAAATCGGATAAGTGGTTTGATTTTACTGAGCCTTAAAGTCAAATCTTTGAGATTTAACCCAAAATCAAATTATTTTTTCACCTCAAGTTTCTCCAATTTCTGCCAAGGTGAGTTGCTCCGACGATTGTGCTAAAAATTTGCGCATAGTCTTACGATTGTATTTTCCCCAAATAATTTTATTCTAGCTCAATTTTTTGTAATGGAAAACTGGGGCTATTTTTAGCTCAAATTCATTCAAACTGCCTTAATGTACTCTAATTTGGGAAAATTTAGACAAATTATGCTAAAATCGAGGCAAAATTACCCCAATTTTCTCCATTAAAGGCAATAAAGTGTTCGAATTTTGGAAGCTAGAATAAAACGCTTTATGAAAGATATGATTGTAAGACTATGAACCAATTTTTAAAAGAACCGTACATGCACCTTGGTAGAAGTTGGGGAAAGTTGAGATGGAAAAATCATTTGTTTTTGGTAGAAATCACAAAAATTTTACTTTGGAGATCAGTAAAAACCAAATCACTCACCCGATTTTAATGCGGTCAGTTTTGTTGTTTAGGTAAATTAGTTCGCTCTGATAATAAACGTTTTTCGTACTCTTGCTAGTCTAGTTTAAGTCGTGTAAGAAAATGAATTTTAAAAAAATCTTCAATTGCCTGTGGCAGCCAAAGGGTTAAGAAGTCCAATGCACTGTTTTTGCTGGAAATCACACGAACAATAATTTTTCAGTGCGTTTATGCGGTCATTTCCGGACACTTTGAGTATATGCTACCCTTATACAGGGATTATGTTGTGGTGGTAAACTTAATCCTATTCAATAATACTAATACTAACTATTTAAGTTGAACATACTTTATTAGATGGATTACATTAGACTAGAACTTAGAGTCGAGGTTGTGGCAGCCTATTATTAACACGCGTTTAGTTAATAATACACAGCAAAAAATCAGGCGGTGTGAACCAACATTTATCCAAAAAGGTTTAATTTTTTTATACCTATGGAGTTAAATACATTTATTTCACTCCGTCCCGAGTATAACATTTTCCTTTTATCCATTAGGATAAAACACTCAAAATAAAATTCATTTGGATAAATAATAACTTTTATTCGAAATTATATCAGTTTTTGTTTATATAGTGTTAAAATTTACTTAAAATGGAGTTAATTCCGCACGTAATATATGGTGCAAATTACGAACGTCATTCCGTATAGTCTGTGTGGTGTAGTAGGTAGGGCGTTAGTCTTCAAATCATAGGATCGCTGGATCGAATCCCACTGTAGGCAGGTAATTTATTATGCATTTTTAGAGCGTATAGAGGTAAATGAAATGTCGCCAACACCTATAGAGAGGTAAATGCTAGTTATACAAAACTCATTTATGAGTTAAATGTTCTGTGAAACTTGTGTTTTATTTTTATCCCAAAAATATCGAGTATTACTCCTTTGGGTGTAATTGGAAGTACACTTTTGTGTTCATCCATTTGGATAAAACAATATTTTATCCAAACTTTTTACTCCTTTTTTTACTATATTACTCCTTTTGGTGTAATTGGAAGTACACTTTTGTGTTCATCCATTTGGATAAAACAATATTTTATCCAAACGGAGGGACCCTATTCGACCATTTTCGGAGTTAAATTCACACCGGATTTTTTGCTGTGTAGGCTGCCACAACCTCGACTCTAAGTTCTAGTCGAATTTGACGTGAATAAATTGACGTTCGATGTGAGCACCACGGTCGAAAGTAGCACAAGCACTCACCTGATCGCTACACTTATAGATAGAACAATTGCCGGGAAAACGTTTTTTTTTTAAGTTTGACCCCATGTAGCTCCCATTAGGGGCAGGTACAGATCGGGTGTTTTGGCATTGTATTTAGATATTTTCAAGAAACATATTCATTGCAGACCACTTTTTCGTATAAGTTACCGTTACTAAGATATTCATGAAATTAACAAAAAATTGCGTTTTTGTATGGCTTGAACCCTCATAGCGCCCTTACGATTATACGTATCGATCTGAGATTTTTGGTATTAATTTAGGCGTTGTACAAGCTACCGATTCGTTATATAACACTTTTTAGTGAACATTACCGTTATCGAGATATTCCCTAAAAACGGTAAATTTGGACTTTTGGACCCTTCTAACTTCCTTGGGTATACTCACCCATCCATGGGGGGGACTTTTGGCATTTTATATGCAGCCACAGAAGCTACAAATATGTCATAGATGACTTTACAGCATACACCACCGTTACAGAGGTATTCACGAAAAACCCAAAAATTCTCCTTTTTCTAAGGCTGTCGTACAGACAGGGACTTTTGGGGTCTTGTTTAGGACCTCAAAAGGAAAGCTTTCCCCTAATTTTGCCGAAGTGAAATGCCAATTTTCCTGGCGTATAAGCCTACGAACAAAAAGGCCTTTTAATACAAAAAAAAAACCAACAATTTGTTTCTTTTTACCTAAACCATTTACGTACTTAACAAACATCATACTTAATACACCGAAAGCATGCTCAATATTTGCCATGAAACTTATGTGATGGACAAAGTCTCATTTTTCGTAGTTTGAACCCCGGGTCGCATGAATATTTCAGCACACATCGTTACGATTAATATCTTCCGACAAAAACCCACAAAATCTATGTCGAATCCTTTTCCTTTGGTATGCCCTCAAGGCGGGCTAGATTATTATCATAGTACGCTCTATCTTTCTCATCTTTGAACGAAGCACACACAGGCAAATTTAACCACTCATAATCCACGCGTTTAATAAAACCTAACTCAGAAAAAGGATAAAATCACTAGGTACCTATAGTAAAACTTGCCCCAAAATTGCCATCTCATTAAATATTCTCTAATTAACTATTGTTTGAACAGGTGGAGGATTATCATGCATGCATGCATGCAGGCATGCGAGAAATTCCAACAGAACCGAAGAAAACCATTTCAAATATTCACTCGCACATTCAACCCGTTCCGGTTAAATATTTAACGAAAAATTGCAAAATTTTCTTATACCGTGGTGGTGCGCTGGCCGTTCTGGGTTTGAGCGAAAATTTCGTGTGGAATGTTGAGTTGGGTAAAGACGTAGAGTTGTAGATGAGGATGGATATATGAATATGATAGTGGCGTTGTGTCAGACCAACTAAGGAAAAAATATTTTACCGGAATTTATAATTAATATTTTTTTTCCAAAAGGTTTTTTGAGTTTATGTTGAACATTGTTTGATGAGAGAATTTTAACAAGCGTGAGAGTATACGGTATTTGGTATAAAATATATTTTATTGGAATTATGTATATACTTTGGCATACTCAAACCGATTTTCGTTAATATTCAGGAATTTCTCATTAAATTTTTATTCTCGTAAAAACTATAGAAACTCTTTGTGGATTTTCTGAAAATTCACATACGTATGTACATTCTTGTTGAAGTGCTTGTAAGCTCACAGAGTTCACTGATAAATACATATGAGTATGTAATTTACATTTTTGGATTGATTTTGTTTATTTTGTGGGATATCATTACATAACTATAATGAGATTTAATCAAGAACTGTAATGAGCTTCCAATTAAAAATGAATCGAGGCTAATTTCGGGCGCCGGCGAAATTTGGATACCCTTCGCTCTCCTCGAGATAAAAGTTTTTTCGAGCGTATCTACGAAGTGTATTTAATCCTCCTGTATTCTTTTCCTTCCGTCATCACATAAGTTCCGTTGCGTCAACAAAACAATATTGGTGTGGGCTTTGGTTGGAATAAGTGGGCAGATAAAAAGATTAACTCGGTCTAGCCAGACCTTTGGCACTATATTTCGGCCAAAAAAGTATAGAAGATGAAATCGCAGCGACTTCATATTTCCTGATATACTAAAATATGTTTAGAAGCATTTTGCAAAAGTTTGGAAAAATCGTTTGAAGTTTAGAGCATGTTTTTGACGAAATTCAATTTATAGTGCTATTTGATACCCAATAGGTCTGGCGAGACTTACAGTTTTTCGCCCTATTTTTCTCTGCAGGTAAAAAGTGAAAATATATAATTCTTTTCAAATTATCCTATTTATGATGTAATAATATCACTTAAATTCAATTTGTACTACAAACAATAAAAATTTCTAAGATTTTTCTTCAACCTTCAAGCGGGCGGTAGATTACCGCCCTGATCATATAAACACGCATAGCTTTTCTCCCGTTTTCCGGACGGATGTGGGGGAAGTATGTATTCTTACTGTTATACATACGAAACAATAAAATGATAGGTAAATTTAACCGTGGATACCTTTCCAGCGGTCATCAAACGTTCGAGGATGGTATATTTTGGTATTTGGTTGTGTTTAAAATGTGTGTGCTCTTTGTAATATCACTGAAGTGACGTGCTTCGCTAAAAATGCATAACTTCTTTTTATTGTTCACCAGATAATAGTTTTTATGATGATAACTTATTTGGGACATGCTCTTCTTTCAATTTACCATAATTATGAGAATGGAAGTTGTACGGTTGAGCGCGCATGAAGGGGAAGAGACGAGGGCGGTGAATTACCACCGCGCGCCCGGTTATGTGACAAAATGATGCGCCCGCTTGAAGGTTAAGAAGCCGTGAAGTTCGGAAAATAGGTATGCCTAATTTTATCATGTTTTATAAAATCACCTAATCAACTGAGATTTGATTCTAGGAAATCCAAACCAGTTTTATTTCCTTTTCAATAGTAAGGACTAAATAAGAGAAGAGACTTGCGAATGTCTTTCTAAATATATTTGACCAAGAAATTTACGAAAAATTAGGAATGAAATGATTTTTGCGCTTGAAAATTCCATATTTCTTTCCACCTATTTTCTGAAATCTGCAGACTAATATCGGGGTAAAATCTACCAACAAAACGCTAAATATTTCCACAAAGGTATTGGAATTGAAAAATGCGACAAAACTTTCTACTAGATATATGCGATGAAAATAGAAAAGCAAAAAAAGAAGAAAATAAGGGAAATCATGTTTATACTATTACCACCCCAAAATATGTCTACCTAAAAACTTTTCCAGTATATCTACAAAAATTATTTAAATGCTTTTATTGCTTAAAAATTTAGAATTGGCAGAATGACTCTACTGATAAAAATTTCACTTTTTCTGAAAAATTTAAACTTTTTCTCAGTAGGTCCAGCCCTTAGAGAAAGCATAGAAACCCATGCCATGCGTTAGTCCAGAGTGGGCATCAGAAAATAAAAATGGCACCGTTTTCACACTATCGCAGTTCTTCACACATCTAAACAAAAATTTTATTCAAATGTCAAATTTTTGTTTACAATTGAGAATATAATATCCGCGTAATATTTATCACTCTCTTAAAATGTCAACGTGATAATTAACCCTTCGGTTGGCACATAGACCTAGACAGACCATTGGTACTATATCTTGATGAAAAATATCGTTCAACACTATTTTCCACCCCTTTCCATATATCTATATATTATATTTCAAAGGAACCGATGGCCACAAATGTGATCAAACGTTTGGCAAAATGTAAGCTATGTTTAAAGAAACGATAAAACGGCGCATCATCGTAAGATATAGCATGTAAACTCTTTCTAGAACCAAAATGAGATCTCTTCAAAAAATAAGATTGATTTCACAGAAAATGCAGCTATATCTTAGGCATAATAGCTCGTAGGCGGCGACAGAAGGGTTAATAATTACATCGACAATATTTTGACGTTTGAATTATTTCGTGGAGTGCAGTGTAATAAATTTGGAGTCAAACATATGGGTTGTGTGATCACATAGCCACTCTGGACTAACGCATGGCATGGGTTGCTATGCTTTCTCTGAGGTCCAGCCAGACCTATTGGGTATAGAATATGCATATTGTAGTAGGTGCCGACAGAAGGGTTAATTTAGGGTTTTGTGAAATTGGTGTAAAAAACGTTTCTTCGAAGAACCAAAATGAGGGGTTGGGTTTGTATGGGAGCCCCATGATCCCATGGTCAAAATTTGATCCATTCTTACATATGTTTTGACCCCATAGTCGGAGATCCATTGTTACATATGTTTTGTGTCATCGATAGAAATGCATTTAAGTGAAATGTGGTTAAAATTGGTGCACAAATAAAATATGTAGTTTTTCTTAGAAGAACATAATGTGGGGGTTGGGTTTGTATGGCAGCCCCATGACCCCATTGGTCGATTTTACCAGCTCTAACATACAAACTGCCTGCAGCAAAAAGAAGCATCTTTGCAAAATTTCAGCTTCATCGCTTTTAAATTGGCCAAGTAAACCGCGTAGCAACAGATGGACAGACACACAGTCGGACATCGCCTAATCGACTCCCCTCGTCATGCTGATTATATTTATATTCTATATTTTATACGGTCGGGGATGCTTCCTTCAATGCGTTACAAACTTCAAGACAAAATTAATATACCCTTTTCGCTTAGAAAGCGAAGAGTATAAAAATGTTTTTTTGCATCAACTAAAAAGGTAAAAAATACCGGCGTACAGAGGGCTGCGCCCGCAATACGAGGGTTTGTTAGAATTTTGATGCATAGTGAATATTTTTCGTAAATATATTTTATAAGCAATAGATAATAATTGTGCACAGCATTAATGAAATGCTTCCTGTAAATTCTACTATTTACCCAGTTTGTATAAAAGTTCTCCAAGGTAAATCTACAGGCATTTTTCGATTTAAGATTTCTGATGGCCTTTGAGCAAAAAGAAACTCAGGCAAAGGTAAGGATGGCTTGGCTTTATTATATAGCTGTAAATCTACTGTTACTGTTTTCTTTTTTAATCAAGGAAAAGCAACTTATATGAAATGATTCGATTGTGTCCCCTGACATAAGAGCCCACGGAAGTTTCCTATGAGTATTGAACAAGTATACTTTTGCAGCTATTCAGGGAAACCCTGTTAAAGATATACATTGAAGAAATGCTTAAGAGGCTTCCCTTGCATTGTGAAAGGCCCTTACTAAATACTTACTTGGCTATGTTTCCGGTTTGGATACAGTTATTCGAATGAAAATTCGTAGACATATTCCCTATGTAATTTTCTAAAAGGTCGAAAAGGAAGTTTAACTTTAAACGCCAATAACTTTTTTACCGTTATCCGTTACTCGAAACTGGAAAATTTTAACTGATATGAGATGTACTCGTTTAAATCTTTGATTTAGCTACCCACACGTCAATCTCCGATAAAAACTAAAAAAAAGTCGACTTTTTTCAAACGTTCGGGATACCCTGTTATCTTCTTCCTACGAACTTAAGGTATTCGTGCCAAAGACTACCATTCTACACATTCCTACCAAATTTCATGACAATCGGTTGAGCCGTTCGCGAGTTTTATTTAAGGAAAATTATTCAAAAAGTATCCCGTAGATGTCAGTTTCTACAGTCATAGTCACAGAGCAATTACATAAGAAAATCCTTTCTATTTCGAATAAACTTTGTGACTATGTGAATAACATATTTGTACCAAATCCTCTCAGATTCTCTCATAATGGGTATTTCCTTTTGAAAATTGAACCCCACATAGATGAGAGCTAAAAGGCTCTAACAAGAAATTTGACACTTTCCCCTTAACTGCAATTAAGCAACTCCCATAGTCTCATATCAAATCCTGTGCCATCATTTCGTAAAGCTAATCGCCACCTGAACTAATTACTAAACGGATTTCCTGTTCTGTTCCAGAGCACTCCTTTCAATCGTCTACGCTACGACCTATCCAATTCGTATAAAGACACATAGAGTATCAAATGAAATTCGAGGGTGAAAAAGAATCCAATTTCCAAAGTTGGACCTAAAAAAAATGTGAAGATGATGGTGAAGATGGTCTCTTGGCAAATCGAATATAAACCAATTCTCTATATCGTTACTTAGTTACTTTATACTCAACACAATCTTTTGCTTCTAAAGCGACCGTGGAGTTTCCGTATCCTCGCATATACGAGAAGAGACGCATACACACACCCTCACACAAATAAATTGCAACTTGGTAGTATCCTTGCTTTTAGAAAAATTCTCCCTTTTTTAACTCTATTGGAATTTAGTCAGTGTGAGTGTGTATAGGCACGAGAAAATGGGGGAAATGGAGGAAACGGGAAAGAAGATTTGGTGTATATTTTCCAATCTTATTGTAATAGAATTTATTTCCGGCCCTACCATATCGCGTCGCTCGTGTGCGCCCGACTATATAACCAAATAATGTGTGGAATTTTATTTCCGTCTCGAAAACACACGAAATAATATGGTTTTACTACGTGCTGTGCCGACTGTACGAAGATCCTTATCTAATTTGCTATTTGAACAGAAAGCTCCGATAAAATTGTGTGGTAAATTGTTGGATAATGTTGATCCTACTGCTGTTTTATTCTGTCTATATTAAAGGCCTTACGTTTGCCGGGGCGAAATATACGCATTTTCAAGTCTGGACAAGCCTAATTCTCAATTTCCTTGTAGTTCTTTGTTGTATATGGTTATGTTTATTAACAGTAATGTTCCGATTATCATTTGGATTTACGTATATTTTTACGGAAATAAATGCTATGAATATTCATAATACATTTTCACGTTTAAATTTGCTTTTTCGTTTCAGGTATGTCTTCACGTAATATTTTGGATGTAATATGTCCCGTGGTGGGTAAGTTATTGTAAAGTGTTAGGCTCGATCCGGGTGGAATTAAAGAATTACTGCATGTGACTTTTGAATTTGTGACTTATGTTATTCCGCACTATACAAGGTGACCGGAAACTGCCGCATAAACGCACCGGATTGTGATTCCTCATGTGATATTCAGCATTTCATTACTTCCTCAACATTTTTTATCATCGAATTCCGAATTTAATTACGCGTGGATTCGACTCAATGTGAAGAGGCACATCATTTTCGTATGCTTATGTACCGCAGCCCAAATATATGGCACGTGGCAACTGAGCGAGTGCTTGTTGACCTTGTAAAGAAAGGACTTGGCCATCCGAAGATGACCAGGGGACGGAGCCAATGCCTCTAAAACCGTGCAGGTTAGGCAACGACGATAGGGCTCCTCAACGAGCGAGCAGCGGCATGCGCTTGCTGTAGCTCAGTTCGGGAGTTACGGGTGGGGTTTGCGCCACTCGTTGCCCCTGTCCTTCTCCAAAAAAAAAAAGGAATATCGCATGCCTGCGGGATCACGACACAACACGAGGGGGTTAAAATGGGGAGAAAACGTAAAGTAACCGACGCGCACAGGTGCTATCTTATTTAGCTCCGTGGACCCGGATGGCGACGGGTCCCGGCCAAACTAAACCCACTAAAATATATATTTACCCGTCCTGAGGCGCCCGCGGCCGAAAGAAAAATATAGGGCGCCTCCCTTCGCATAAAGCCGGGGGTGAAGATCAGCACTTCACCCCATTATTCGCCTCTGGAATGGGGGGGGGGGGGGGGTTGTAGTTGTGCGGAGTACTACACGGCGTTATATTAATTTATTTTTGGAGATTGTTTCATATTGGCCCAAATTCACGAAAAAAAGACACCACAGACATCACAATAGACAATCAACAAAATAAAGGCACTTAGCTCACTTATTCTCCTCCACATTGTTCAAAACACGTCCCTCGACAAAAAACGCGTGTCGTCCGGCACTTCGTTTCCTTTTTTTCTTCCTTTCACGTTTTATTTTTTTGTCTGGGGGACATCTCGCCAAAAACCCGCATCCTCCTCTCTTGACAGCCGTCACCCAACTTTTTCCGAAGTTGGCCGTGTCTCATTCCGATCGCGCCATTTTCGTCCAGCTGTTGTGACTGCTCAACGATTCCGACACATAGATGTCCATTTTTGGATCTGGCGGGATTTTCAAAAATATTAATGATTTTAAATTAATTAAATCATCAATATTTCTGAAAATGCTCAAATTCCAAAAAATAGACACTTATGTGTCGAAATCGGTTCGTTACAACCTGTCGTCTAAAATCAATGAACTACTAGCTACTCATCCCACATCTGAAATTGCACTCGCAGGCGATTTCAATGTGCACAATGTTCAGTGGCTTAGGTACTCTTCCAGAACTGATTCTATTGGTAGAGATTTGGAACTTTTTTGTGAGTCTTTCAACCTTCGCCAATTAATCGACTCTCCATCTCGTATACCAAATATTTTTGGTCAAAACGCTAACCTCCCCGATCTCTTTTATCACTTCCCACCCGAATAAATAAACGGTCTCTCTTTCGGCTCCTCTGGGTTGCTCAGATCACCTCGTGATATCCTTGAACTTTCCTACCAGCTCTCTGATTTCTAGCGACGCGACGACGCGACGGTGCCGTCGCCTAGAAGATTATTGTGGCATTATGGTAAGGCTGACTGGAACTTGTTTAATGATTTTATACGAAGCTTGGACTGGTCTGATTGTTTTCGCTCCAGGAACGTAGATTTTATTTCGGATACTATCACCAACATCCTTTGGTACGGTATGTTCTCCTTTATGCCTCATAGTTTTAAAAGTCCTAAACCTAAGAACACATCCTGGTTTAATAGTGAGTGTAGGAGAGCTATACAAAATAAGGAGAAAGCTTTCAAAACATACAAGCTCAACCGTACTCTAGAATCATATCGCATTTAGCAATCAACCCGTAAGAACTGTAAGTGTGTCATCAATAAATCTATATACATGTTCGATCGTGATATATATAACCTATAAAAAGGCAAATATTTTTGCTGAATTGTTTGCCAATAATTCCAGTTTACCAGGAACCAACTCAGGAAAGTTCTCCCACTATCCCTTGTTACACCTGTCGACAGCGTCCATTACATTTCCGTACCAGGGAAGTATTTAAAGCACTGCCCGTTCCACCGGAGATCTGATGACATATCTAACCAAAAGGTGGAATCGCTGTCTTCATAACTTCGGTTAAGCCAAAATTGTGGCGTTAGATATTTCAAAGCCTTTCGATAGAGTATGGAACTCAGCCCTTTTCTCAAAACTTAACGCATTTGGTATTGACAGTAACTTGATTAAGTGGATTGAGAGTTTTCTTTTCGACCGCTTAATTATCGTTATTCTAGATGGTGTTAAATCTTCTTGCCATAAGATCAATGCGGGGTTGCCCCAGGGAACTGTTCTGTGACCTACGTTGTTTCTTTCATTTATCATTATATCTTACAGATTACCAATAATCCAGTTCACTTTTTTTTTTGCTGATGACAGCACGCTTGACTTCACGTACTCCTTTAAGTCAGCTTTGGTGTCTCGTGGAAACGCTACTTTCATCAGTAGGAACCAAATGTTATCATCTTTAAATGATGACATTTCTAAAGCCGGCCCCACACCGACCGGAGTGTGGCAAACACCGTGCAAAAGATTGATATGAAATTCGTGCAGCAGCAGTGTGGTTGAGCGAATCCAAGGTATCATTCATGGACCGGTCTTTTGTGCGGTGTTTGCCACACTCCGATCGGTGTGGGGCCGGCTTAAGATCATCAATTGGAGTAATCGTAATAGAGTAGTTTTTATGCTGTAAAAACGCAATGCTGTCTAATTTCTAATAAATCGAACATTCAATCAGCATCCCATTCTATATTGATTGATTGTGTATCAGTCCCAGATTGGTCTTCGCTTGATATTCTGGGTATCAGCATATCAAGTAAACTGAAATGGACCGACCATATCCTCGCCATTGCCAAAAATGCCATGCAGTATCTAGGATTTCTAAATCGATGCGTTAACTATTTTTCACCACTTGATCTCATATTTACAAGAGCCATATAAGGCCTAGACTGCAATATGACTCCCATGTTTGGGCTGGGGTAGGTCGCACCGCATTGTCTATGTTGGACAAAGTTCAACGTAGAGCCTTTGAACTCATAGTTTATAGCTCAATAACTGCTAATATTGATCATTTGTTTCTTACATCATTATACCCTTCGCTCATAGAGTGAAAGGGTATATTAACTTTGTCATGAAGTTTGTAACGCATTAAAGGAAGCATCTCCGACCATATCGATTGTTAAGCGCACAAATGTGCTAACTGCAAAACACAAAATTTTACAGGAGAGCAAAAACAAAAAATGCCCTTTTTTAATTGTGAATTCTCTGGTTGAAACTGACATTATGGGCTATAAAGATATTTTGAATGATTCTGTGGACTGTTATGCATTATCTTGTATAATAATAGATAGAAATTTTTAATTTTTAATATTGTTTTTTGTAAAATTTCAATTAAGTGTTCACTTACCACATTTGGCACTAAAACAGTTTTCTACTTATCACTAATTGATTATAGCCGTAAATATATCAAAAGATGAAAAAAACCAATTAATTTGGATGCTATATTTATTAAATTAAATTTTGAGAATAAGAAAAGACAAAAATTAAACGAAAATGACAAATAAACAACACTACTACAAATAAAAAACATTCTCTTGAGCGTTTCTTGAGGTAGTAGGCAAATTATCAATAAATGGTTTGTAATCCTGGGGATTACACCTTTCGACAACAAGAACAGCAGCTCTTTTTTTATACCCTTCGCTCATAGAGTGTCATGAAGTTTGTAACGCATTGAAGGAAGCATCTTTGACCATATAAAAAGTATACATATATGATTACCATGATTTGGGGAGTCGATTGGGCGATGTCCATCTGTCTATCTGTCTTTCCGTCCGTCTGTCTGTCCATCTATCTGTCTGTTGCGACGCGTTTTACTCGGCCAATTTAAAAGATATAAAACTGAAATTTTGCACAAATGCTTCTTTTTACTGCAGACAGTTTGTGTGTTTGAATCGGTAAAATCAGACAATGGGGTCATGGCGCTCCCATACAAACCCAACTCCCCAAATTAGCTTCTTCTAAGAAAAACTTTTTTCATTTGTGTACCAATTTCAACCAAATTTCAAACAAATGTGTTTCTATTGATAACACAAAACATATATGAGAATGGATCAAATCGGACCATGAGGTCATGGGGCTGCTATAGAAACCTAACTCCCCAAATTAGTTTTTTCTAAGAAAAACATTTTTATTTGTGCACCAATTTCAACCAAATTCAACCAAATGTATTTCTATTCCTCAGGGAACCAATGCTAGCTGTCGTGTGGGACGACCCAAAAATACATGGAGAAGATCTGTTGAGGCAGAGGGAAAATCTATAGGCAAATCGCGGGACCAGCTAAAGGCGATGACTGCTATTAGGCAGAGGTGGAAAGGAGGCGTAGTCAATGCCGTATTCCCCACTAGGGGTTAAAAGGAACCAAAGAGAGAGAGAGAGAGAGAGTATTTCTATTGATGACACAAAACAAATGTAAGAATGGATCAAATCGGACCATGGGCTCATGGGGCTGCCATACAAAACCAACCCCCTTCTAAGAAATATTTTGTACACCAATTTCACAAAACCTTGAATTAATGTGTCTTTATCAAAGCAACAAAACAAATGGAATCGTACTATGGAGCCATGCTCTCACAGCCCCCAATAAAATCTTATGAGTAAATATTTTTTCTTGCCCACTTATTCCAACCAAACCCCATACAAATATTGTTTTGTCGACGCAACGGAACTTTTGTGAAGACGAAACGAAAATAATGGGAGGGAGGGATTAAATACCAGTCATCTTACGCCCGAAAAAACTTTTAGCCCGAGGAGAGCGTATCCAAATTTCGGTCTCGTTTTTCTTTAAAAATAGGGATTTCTCTGCAAATTTTCTTGTCCAGAATTATAGCGTTCCATTGCATCGTACTACATCCTCTCTTGCCTCGATTGATGTCTATTTTCATAAAATTTTCTGCTACCAAATCATACTTGTAGTGAATGATGTCTGGCTCTCCCTTTTCAAATCTAAGCCAATTGATTTTTAGCCATTTGACTTTTTTATTTTGTGTATTAAATGAAGTATTTTTTAACACTTCGTTTTTCAGAGAGGTGTAGTCATAAAAATCATTAAAATTGAGGCATTTAACGAGATAAGGTTTGGGATTTGTTCTTGAAGTACCGATCATGCTGTACAGCAAGTACTACGAAATTGCAATTATTTTTCATTTTAAGTAAATAAAAATTGTGGCACTTAATTCTATTTTATTCTTTGCCACTGTATATCTATTTTTCTGGAAAGAAGCCCATAGGTAATATACTGAACAGCCACCACGAATAACCGGCTGAATAAGCGAAACAGCAAACGAAAACGATGCTTCTTTCCATCGGTACGTGCACTTGTCACATGAGTGCACACACATTTACTATTTTCTAAAGAGCACAGATAGTGTAAGTGCACTTAGTACATGTGGCACTCACAAAATTTATTTCTATGCACTTAACACGGAAGTGCATTCACGTTTGTGGCGTTTCTAATGGACAATCGCTTAACCCTTCTGTCGGCACAAAGGTCTGGCCAGACCTTTGGCACTATATTTTGATCAGAAAAGTATAGAAGATGAAATCGCAGCGACTTCATATTTCATGATATCCTAGAATAATATGTTTAGAAGCATTTTGCAAAAATTTGAAAAAATCGGTTGAAGTTTTGAGTATGTTTTTGATGATTTTTAATTTATAGTGCTTTTTGATACCCAATAGGTCTGGCCAGACCTATAGTTTTTCCCCCCATTTTTCTCTTGAGGTTAAAGTTGCAAATATGAAATTCTCTTAAAAATCTCCTATTTATAATGTAACAATGTTGTTAAAATTCAATTCGAACTATAAACGATAAAAATTACTCAGATTTTTCTTTGAAAAACCGTGAAGTTCGGGAAATAAGTGTGCCTAATTTCATCACGTTTCATAACATCACCTAATCAACTGAGATTTGATTCAATGGAATTCAAACCAGTTTCATTTACTTTGTAATAGCTAGGACTAAGTATGAGAGACTTACGAACGTCTTTCTAAATAGGTTTGGTCAAGAAATTTACGAAAAACTTAGAATGAAATGATTTTCGCGCTTTAAAATTCCCTATTTCTTTCCACCTGCTTCCCTAAATCTGCAGGCTAATATCGAGGTAAAATCTATTAACAAAGCGCCAAATATTTCCCCAAAGATATTAGTATCGAAAAATGCGAACAAACTTTCTACTAGATATACGCCATAAAAACAGAGAAGCAAAAAGAGATGAAAATAAGGGAAAAACATGTTTACAATAATACCACCCCAAAATATGTCCGCTTAAAAACGTTGCTAGTGTATCTACAAAAATGATTTTAATGCTTTTATTGTTTAAAAATGGCAGTAAAGAATCGATAGAATGATTCTACCGATAAAAATTTCACCTTTTCTAAAAAATAAAAATTGTTGCTCAGTAGGTCCAGCCAGACCTATTGGGTATAGAATATGCATATTGTAGTAGGTGCCGACAGAAGGGTTAAAACGTTTGTGCAGAATTATGACTATAAGGTTGATGAATTAAAAAATGAAATAAACTCATTTTCATGAAAATTGCAGTTAACACATATGCGCGCTTAGGCATCGATATAAAAAGTATACATATATGATCAGCATGACTTGGGGAGTCCATTGGAGCATGTCCGTCCGTCTGTCTGTCTGTCTGTTCCGACGCGTTTTACTCGGCGGGTATCGAAGCTAGCAAGCTGAAATTTTGCACACGTGCTTCTTATTGTTGCAGGCTGTTTGTATGTTTGATTCACCCAAATTGAATCACTGGGTCATGGGGCTGCCATACAAATCTAGCTCCCCAATCTGAGTTCTTCTAAGAAAAACTTTTTTATTTGTGTACCAATTTCAACCAAATTTCACACAAATGTGTTTCTATAAATAACACAAAATATCTGCAAGAATGGATCAAATCGGACCATGGGGTCATGGGGCTGCCAAACTTAACCCCCCAAAATAGGTTCTTCTAAGAAAAACTTTTTTATTTGTGCAGCAATTTCAACCAAATTTCACACAAATGAATTTCTATTGATGACACAAAACATATATAAGATTGAATCAAATCGGACCATGGGGTCATGGGGCTGCCATACAAACCAAACCTTCCATATTGGTTTTTCTAAGAAACATTTTTTTTACACCAATTTCACAAAACCTTGAAATAATGTGTCTTTATCAAAGCAACTAAAAAGTTCAAAACGAATGGAATCGTACTGTGGGGTCATGCTCCGGCAACCCCAATAAAATTTTCCGAGTAAATATTTTTATTTGCCCACTTATTTCAACTAAGCCCAAAACTTTTGTCAAGACGGAAGAAAAAGAATGAGGAGGGGAATTAAATACAAGTCATAGGTACGCTCGAAAAAACTTTTAGGCCAAGCGAAGGGTATCCAAATTTCGGCCGCGCCCGAAATTAGCCTCGGCCCCGGCGGTTGGCGGGCGAAGCGAGCAGGGGGCGAAGCCCCCTTGTTTTATTCTAGCTTCGTTAATTCTAGCACTTTTAACGCCTTAAATGCAGAAAACTAGAGTTAATTTTGGCTCGATTTTGATATAATTCGAATTAATTTCACCAAATTGCAGATCTTTCTGGACAGTTTGAATTGAATCCAATTGAAAACGAGCTAAAATTAACCCTAGTTTTCTCCACTTAAGGCATTGAAACTGTTAGAAATAATGGAGCTAGAATAAAATAAAAAAATAAAATTATAGACCTTGCGCCAATTTAAAAAAAATATCTTACAAGCACCTCACACTGGCAGAAGTTGGAGAAAATTGAGATAGAAAACTAGATTGTTTTTGAACCAAATCACAAAAATTTGACATTGAAGTTCTTATTTTGCTATTCTAGTTAGTCTAGCTTTTGAGATATTGAGGTTTTATTTTACTCGTACAAGAAAATGTTTTTTTCTTTGATACGATTACATCAATGAAAATATTCCCGCAGTGAATTGTTTTTATGCAAATCAGTTTTGGTCGATTCCAAGACTGATTGCACTTCCATATAAAAAAAATACCGGTGTACAGAGGGCTGCGCCCGCAATACGAGGGTTTTTTAGAATTTTAATGCATAGTGAATATTTTTTGTACATATATTTTATAAGCAATAAATAAGAATTGTGCACAACATTAATGAAATGCTTCATATAAATCTATTTTTAGATTGGTCTCAATAAACGCGTTCCAGAACGCCTTCCACCTTTAATTAGACCAATCCAAAAATAGATTTACTATTTACCCAGTTTGTATAAAAGTACTCCAAGGCAAATCTAGGCATTTTCCGATTTAAGATTTCTGATGGCCTTTGAGCAAAAATAAACTCAGGCAAAGGACATTAATTACGAACTGAATTAATAATTATATTAGCTGTAAATCTACTGTTACTGTTTTTTTAATCAAGGAGAAGCAACTTATATGAAATGATTCCATTGTGTGCCCTGACATTAGAGCCCACGCAAGCTTTCCTATGAGTATTGAACAAGTATACTTTTGCAGCTATTCAGGGACACCCTGTTAACTTGGTCCTACAAACTTAAAAAATATTTGGCAAACACTATTACCATTCTATGCATTTCCACCAAATTTCATGCTCATTGTTTCATCAAGTCAGAAGATATGCAGTGAACAAATGCTTTAGTGGCTTCCCTTGCATTTTGAAAGGCCATTACTGAATACTTACTTGGCTATATTTCCTGTTTTGATACAGTTATTCGAATGAAAATTTGTAGACATATTCTATATGTAATTTTCCAAAAACCCTCAGCAGCATTTTCATATTTGGAAACCTAAGAGGGGCTACACACGAACAAATTGAAATTTTACAAATTTACTGTTATTTACTTTTCCTTAGCAAAAGTCAAAAGTCTTAATATTTAGCGTATATAAAGCCATACTGACCAATCTCTGTGCAAAGTTTCATATCGATCCCTATAACGGTTTAGAAAAACGGAGGTCGAAAAGGAAGTTTAACTTTAAACGCCAATAACTTTTTTACCGTTACTCGAAACTGGAAAACCTTAACTGATATGAGATGTACTCGTTTTAAATACCCATACGTCAATCTCCGATAAAAACTAAAAAAATCGACTTTTTTCAAACGTTCGGGACACCCTGTTATCTTCTTCCTACCAACTTCTAAGGTATTTGTGCCAAAGACTGTAACCATTCTACACATTCCTACCAAATTTCATGACAATCGGTTGAGCCGTTCGCGAGTTATTTAGTGAACAGACGGACGGACGGACAGACGGACGGACAGACAAAATCGATTTCATTAGGGTTTTTTGAAAAAATCTTTCTAAAAAACCCTAAAAATATTGTTAAAACATATAAAGAAATTCATATTCCGGCTTAAACCGAAAAATTTAGCAACCGAAAGACGAAAAGACGAAAATAACCCGTTTGTTTGTTATAAAGGTACCGGTTTTTGGTCTGTCCGTCCGGTTTTTGACATCCCTAATCCTAACCCACCTTTTGGCTAAAAATAATGCGCACTTTTCCCTCACGGATTATAGCTGCGTCTTGCGTGGTCCGTGTGAGTACATTCAACTTCTTGGAAAATCATTCGCGAAGCTTTGCCGCACTACAAGTTAAGGCAAAATTGCATAACCATTAAGCAAAACCCCCACTTCTCGAATCATTAATAATAATTAATATCGGTACGTATACGTTTTCATGGCAAAATTAAAAGCCTCCCTTGTATCCTATCCGATCTAATGAATTAATAACCCAATAATTTTGAATAATGTCTATTGAAATGTTGACTAAACGAGCGAAAGTTTGCGCCGCGGTCGTTTATTTCCGAGAGCTTAGTTCCTTTAAAAGGGCATATAAAAATGCTTCAGCTTGTAGCTTGTCGGAAATAATCAGATGGATGAACATTGAATCTATCATTTCAAGGCAATTTGCCAAGATAAATTATTATAAGATTCTAATTATGAATCTTGATGACAGAAGACGAGAATCGAGAAGCCAATTATTATGTAAGTAAAATGTAACCATTCATCATGATAGCAGATCACTCTGAATGAATGTAATTAATCAAATATTATATGTCGAGTCGATAATCTGAAATGTATGGATGTATCTAGGCCTAAGGTAGGTAGAAACAGACTACATAAAAATATAAAAGTCACAATTCGTATGGTATGACGTAAGTTGATTTTGAAAAAGTACCGTTACAATTTTCCAATTTGTGTATGTGCATATCCTAGTTAATTACTTTCACAGTAAATTCACTAGAAAATCATGAATATAGCGTCGCGCTTTTGTAACTAATATGCGGTTCGGTCGTCGCTCTATAGTGTAGGTTCGATTCCCGAAGGGACAAAATTTAAATTGTAACAGCTAAGGACTTACTGCAGTCAAATACATTGTGAGAAGTAATTTAAAATCGAAGACATGACGAGACGTAACGCGGTATTAGGTTAGATGAGAACCTTCTGGTTTACCATTACTGCAGAGTTTGAAATTTCTAGCTGACCTTTTTCATTTTCACCAATCACAAAAAGTCAAACGGTTAACATTCCCCTTCCCGCAATTTGAAACCATTTTCACGTACGATCAAAACCTCTCAACACATCAAATATTCTATGGCCTACACATTGTCGCCGCACTATACCAGACATATAAACATGGAATTGCATAAAAAGTTAAGTGAAATCCCAGGCATTCATCACGTTCCATCACACAACATTTCGTTGTCCCAAAGCTTCAAATATGCCATTTCTCGCCTCGCTGTATAGCACGAAGCCAAAAAAGGCCTCAAAGGTATACAACACACATAGTACAGCATACAAAATATCCTTTCAGCTTCTCAGTATAGACATAGAGTGTACCGTGTTGAAATCGAATGGTGTCAAGGGGTTGTCTGGATTTGCCATAAGGATGGATTATCCGTTCTCGCGTGTGAAATACCAAACTAATAAACATACATCAGGGCCAAGTGAAAACCATAAAAGGTTCACATCAAGGATACCAAATATCCCACTATAACAACAGTCGAACATTTTCAATTTTCCTTTTACACGTACCAGGATACCTATACCCTTTACGAGCTATATACACTGGTCGGCATATGTATTTTGACATCTGACACTCTCCAGCCCAGACACTGATTTTGTTTAACTAGAGCGAATAACGGTAAATTTCTTATAAGGAAATCAAAGTACATATCGACAGCAATAAATATGCTCAATATTTTCCCTGTCCGTTTTCGCACTCTCCCGCTATAAAGAAAAGTACAGATAGGTTCGTATTTCTGGTGCGGCATAAGTATTTTGACAATATTTTAAAATATTGTTGTACACCAATTTCTCTAGAAAAAAAATGGACAAACATAATTTTATTACTGTTTTGTGTCTATATTTTGAATTCCAAGTAGAAAATGTGTCCAGTGGCTTGAGACATCGGAGAAAAATTGGAGAAATTCGAAGTTTGGTTTAAAGCCTCCGTAGAGGCAAACTTCAACCCTGTTTTAAATGTTGGAGACACTGCAATTGAATTTAATTTCAAACGGCAGACTGTTCATTATTAAACATCAAAAATGAATAAGAGAAAATAAATAGAAAACTATCCACGAATCACAGAAAGGGGATGTTAATATCGAAAAATTATTGAAAAATCTTCCAAATATTTATGGAAAATGTCCTAATTGACCCAAAGGTTATTATGGATATGGAGAATGTGCCATCGGAGGCACAGATAATAACGACCACCTTCGCCCTAGAAGTAAAAAAAAGGCAAATTGCATGCATACGCAGATAAAGTGAAACCAAAGAAAGATTTAAAAAACCATCAAAACAAACCTCTTTTACTAAGGAAAAATTTCAAGCCACTGCAACTTTCGGAAAAAGTTTTTTTTAGCGAATATTCGTTATTTTAGTACATTTGTACAAAAAAAATAATATTTAAAGAAAATGCCCGGTTTATGTAGAAAAACAGATTCCGGGTTATTAAAATGAAAACCACAGTGGAGGCTCTCATGATGCAGGGATATATTGCTTACAATGGCCTAGGCTGCTTAAATTTAAATCAATGTTTCCATGCCCAAAGGTCGTCATTGAATCGCCGGAAGTCATAATCGATCTTTTTGCGGCACAATTTGATATAAATTTCAATTTTTTCTTAGAGTTTTTCATTGTGGCTCACTCATTACTCGGGGTTGACATTCGCTTTCTTTCAGACAGCGCTAAGATTTGTTTTTGTTGTATTTTATAACATTTTTATGTTTGATTATAAAAAGTTTACCGTATGAAATAAAATTAAATAGTAGTGTATTCAATGTGTAAACCAGGACTAAGGCTTGCCTCTATCGATGCTCAAACCAATCTTCTAAATTCTGATTTTTGTTTATGTTTCGAGCCGCTGGTGATATTTTTTACTTAAAATTTAAAATGGGGAATTCAAAAATTAGTAAAAATATATTTTGTGTGCATCAAGTCTTGCGAATAAATGGATGCAATAAAAGAGTTAAATGTTGTCAAAATACTTATGCCGCACCAGAATTACGCCTCCATCTTTTCTCTTTTCTATAGAATGAAAGTCCGAAAGAGAATAGGAAAAATATTGAGCATATTTATTGCTGTCGATATCTGCTTTAATTTCGATAAAAGAAATTTACCGTTATTCGCTTCATTTAATCAAAATCACTGTCGGGGCTCGAGAGTATGAGGTGTCAAAATACATATGCCGACCAGTGTACATAGTTAGTCAACCTAGTTCGAGAGTATTTTTCATACATACATTTCATTGCATAAAAAACAAACTCGCTCGTACATCTTGCTCATAGTGTTGAGAAAATTTTCATTTCTTCTCTTCGTTTTACGAGTTTCCAGAGAGAAGCAGATACCGACAGGGATATGATAGAGTGCAAAAGAAAACGGGTCAACACTATACGATTGTTTGCGAGAGGCAACCCAATAGAAAAAAGAGCGCTTCAGGAGGACAAAAGCAGCGCTTCTCGCGAAGCAGTGAAGCGCTTCCCATCTCTATTCCTCTTCATGTACTTTTTAGCATTGCATGTCCGCGGAGGCAAGCACTTCCTTAATATGCGCTCCAGAAGCGCTTCTAGAGAAGTGAGTGGTAAGCGCTTCCAGAGAAGCGATTGGTAAGCACTTCTGGATCAGTGTGCTATAAAGGCTCCAAAAGAATTTCACATTTCATTCATTTAAGTGAGTGAGGATTGATTGCGAAAAGAGAACATGTACGCCAGGAAATTTGAACAAAAATTTGGCCAAACTTCGGAAAAATTAAGGGAAAGCTGGATTTTTGCATGAGCCTTCCTTTCGAGGTCCTAAACAAGTCCCTAAAAGTCCCCGTCCCTACGAGTGCCGCTAGCGGTGCTACAGAGGGTCAAAGACCCTCGAAAACAGGTTTCTCTGAATATTTCGATAACGGTAGCATATACAAAAAAGTGGTGTATGGCAAATTTAAAGCTCTTGTGAATTCTCAATAAACGATGCAAAGACCGAATACTTTCGGGCACTCCTAACGGCGCCAAGAGGTCTAACGGTATTTTTAACAAGGTTTCATTAAAATCTCTATAACGGTAACTCGTACTAAAAACTTTTGTATGGAAAATTTGTAGCCTATGGGGTTTTGAAGAAAGTGGCCAAATTTCATATAAATATGTATAGCCTTAAGGGCGCTATGGGGGTTACAACCTTAAAAAAACGTGTTTTTTGAGGTTTTTCGTAAATGGTGCTAAGACGAGGGAGTGCGCTCTAAGGTGTTCTAGGAGAAATTTGTAGCTTCTGTGGCTGTTAGTAAGACGCCAAAAGTCCCCAAAGACGGGAGCCCCCCAAACGAAGTTATGAGGGTCCGAACATCCAATTAAGCAGTTTTTGGGGAATATCTCTATAACGGTAACGTGCACCGAAATCTGTTATAAGGCAAATGTGTAGCTTATATAACCCTTAATTAAATATCTGAATTTCAGATTGATGCGTGCAATACTAAGGGCGCTATGAGGGTATGAACCCTACAATAACGGTATTTTTTCGTTATTATCGTGGATTTTTCATAACGGGACCGCATTCGCTTGGGAAGCCTGTAACAATTTGTTGCTTCTATAACGTCAACTTAAAATGCCAAAACAACTTAATTATGCGGGCACCCCTAAGGAAGCTATGAGGTGTCAAAACTAAACAACTAACTAAACAAAAAAACCGTTTCTCGGATTTTTTGATAACGGGAACCTCTAGCGGGAACCCATCTGGAATAAATTTGTAGCTCCTGTTGCTGTTACTAAGATGCCAAAAGTCCCCAAAGATGGAAGCCCCTCTAACGAAGTTATGAGGGTCCAAACATTCATTTAAGCAGTTTTTGGGGAATATCTTTATAACGGTAACGTGCACCGAAAACTGTTATACGGCAAATTTGTAGCTTATATACCGCTTGATTAAATATCTGAATTTCGGATTGATGCGTGAAATGCTAAGGGCGCTATGAGGGTCCGAACCGTACAATAACGGTATTTTTCGTTATTTTCGTGAATTTCTTCATAAGGGGAGCGCATTCGGGAAGGAAGCCTGTAAATATTTGTTGCTTCTGTAACTTCAAATTCAAACGCCAAAACAACTCATCTATACGAACACCCCCAAGGAAGCTATTAGGGGTCAAAATTAAACAAAAATCCGTTTCTCGGAAAATTTTTTATAACGGGAACCTCTAGAGGGAACCCATCTGAGGGAAATTTGTAGCTCGTGTGTCCGTTAGTGTGACATCAAAAGTCCCCAACGATGGGAGCCCCCCTAGGGAAGTTATGAGGGTCCAAACATCCAAATAAGCAGTTTTTAGTGAATATCTCTATAACGGTAATGTGCACCGAAAACTGTTATATGGCGAATTTGAAGTTTTTACAACGCCTAACTTAATGTTCAAATTTCAGATCGATACGTGCAGTACTAAGGGCGCTACGAGGTTCCAAAACTTGCAAATTCGGCATTTTTGGTTATTTTCGTGAAAATCTCCTTAACGGTAACGTATACCGGAAGCAGTCTGTAAAAATTTATTGTTTCTATGTTTCAAATAAAATGCTCCATCGATTTGTATGCACCTGGAGCCACCATACGGGCATTATAACGTTTTAATAAACTAATTTTTAAAGAAGGTATGTTTAGTGTATGTCTTTACGTACGTCCATATGGGCTTAAAAATTAGTTAATTTATACGTTATAATGCACGTATGAAGGCTCCAGGGAGCATACAAATCGGTGGAGCCTCTAATTGGGAACCATAGAAACAACAAATTTTTACAGACTGTTTCCGGTATACGTTACCGTTAAGGAGATTTTCACGAAAATAACCAAAAATGCCGAATTTGCGAGTTTTGGAACCTCGTAGCGACCTTAGTACTGCACGTATCGATCTGAAATTTGAACATTAAGTTAGGCGTTGTAAAAACTTCAAATTCGCCATATAACAGTTTTCGGTGCACATTACCGTTATAGAGATATTCACTAAAAACTGCTTATTTGGATGTTTGGACCCTCATAACTTCCCTAGGAGGGCTCCCATCGTTGGGGACTTTTGATGTCACACTAACAGACACACGAGCTACAAATTTCCCTCAGATGGGTTCCCTCTAGAGGTTCCCGTCATCAAAAAATTTCCGAGAAACGGATTTTTGTTTAATTTTGACCCCTAATAGCTTCCTTGGGGGTGTTCGTATAGATGAGTTGTTTTGGCGTTTGAATTTGAAGTTACAGAAGCAACAAATATTTACAGGCTTCCTTCCCAAATGCGCTCCCGTTATGAAGAAATTCACGAAAATAACGAAAAATACCGTTATTGTACGGTTCGGACCCTCATAGCGCCCTTAGCATTTCATGCATCAATCCGAAATTCAGATAGTTAATCAAGCGGTATATAAGCTACAAATTTGACGTATAACAGTTTTCGGTGCACGTTACCGTTATAAAGATATTCCCCAAAAACTGCTTAAATGAATGTTTGGACCCTCATAACTTCGTTAGAGGGGCTTCCATCTTTGGGGACTTTTGGCATCTTAGTAACAGCAACAGGAGCTACAAATTTATTCCAGATGGGTTCCCGCTAGAGGTTCCCGTTATCAAAAAATCCGAGAAACGGTTTTTTTGTTTAGTTAGTTGTTTAGTTTTGACACCTCATAGCTTCCTTAGGGGTGCCCGCATAAATAAGTTGTTTTGGCATTTTAAGTTGACGTTATAGAAGCAACAAATTGTTACAGGCTTCCCAAGCGAATGCGGTCCCGTTATGAAAAATCCACGAAAATAACGAAAAAATACCGTTATTGTAGGGTTCATACCCTCATAGCGCCCTTAGTATTGCACGCATCAATCTGAAATTCAGATATTTAATTAAGGGTTATATAAGCTACACATTTGCCTTATAACAGATTTCGGTGCACGTTACCGTTATAGAGATATTCCCCAAAAACTGCTTAATTGGATGTTCGGACCCTCATAACTTCGTTTGGGGGGCTCCCGTCTTTGGGGACTTTTGGCGTCTTACTAACAGCCACAGAAGCTACAAATTTCTCCTAGAACACCTTAGAGCGCACTCCCTCGTCTTAGCACCATTTACGAAAAACCTCAAAAAACACGTTTTTTTAAGGTTGTAACCCCCATAGCGCCCTTAAGGCTATACATATTGATATGAAATTTGGCCACTTTCTTCAAAACCCCATAGGCTACAAATTTTCCATACAAAAGTTTTTAGTACGAGTTACCGTTATAGAGATTTTAATGAAACCTTGTTAAAAATACCGTTAGACCTCTTGGCGCCGTTAGGAGTGCCCGAAAGTATTCGGTCTTTGCATCGTTTATTGAGAATTCACAAGAGCTTTAAATTTGCCATACACCACTTTTTTGTATATGCTACCGTTATCGAAATATTCAGAGAAACCTGTTTTCGAGGGTCTATGACCCTCTGTAGCACCGCTAGCGGCACTCGTAGGGACGGGGACTTTTAGGGACTTGTTTAGGACCTCGAAAGGAAGGCTCATGCAAAAATCCAGCTTTCCCTTAATTTTTCCGAAGTGAAATGCCAATTTTCCTGGGGTAATGATGCATTGTGAAATTTTCAAATTTATTGGAAAAATATGTTCATTCGTTTCTTTTTTCAAATTATAAGTTTGCTGCAAAAAAACACGACTTGAACACTTTAAATTCAACAAGACGAATGACATACACTTTCCACGTTATGAAATTATCTAGAACAACGGTATATATTCGACGTGTGCTGCAATCGTCGCAAATAGTCGATGCTTTTCTATTACGATCTTAAAGTGCTTTCTCACCATTTGTAAATACGCTTCTGGGGAAGCGGTTCCTCCGAAGTACATTTGGAAATGGCGAGGAAGCGCTTCTACGTCGCTTCTATCGGAAGCGCTTCTATTTTTCCTATTGGGAACGAAAGAAAAAAGAAAACTTCAAGACGAATGTAAGATTGCGTGGTTGTGTTGTGACGAATATCCGATTATGATAATTTCTTTTCTTGGCGATGATTTTCCATTTTGTCGTGCTATCCCGTTTTTGGGACAGAAGACAGAAGAGAGTATGTTTTATCTTACAAGTTTCGGGCATCGCCAACCACCCACTCTCTGCTCAGAGATCATTGCAAAATCTCTGAAAAATTCACGAATTACATTTTTTTGCGGAATGGTGGAAATTGCGAAATCGTCTACGCTCACATAGTAATTTTTGATTCAATAGTGGTATGGGAAGGGGGCTTGACGAAATTTGAAGTTGAATGATTCGACGAAGATTCTTATGGTTCGATAAAATTTGCATTTAAATAAAGTTGAGGTGATTTTCGGAATGATGATTTTAGTCTAGAGCGTCACTCCTTTTTTCTGGATAGTATACGTATATGTTCCAACAGTTGAGGGAGATTTTAAATTAATTGACAAGTAAAGTAGAGTCATACATTGGAGATGGCAATTTTACCTATTCAAAAGTATTGTTATATATTTCTCGTCTATTCTAGACGTTCCAGTGGGTTCGATAGATTTTCGCGTACACGACAATGAATAACACTCGCTTTACTGTAACACTATTTATTACAACCACACGGATATACACGGTTTACAATTTCTACTAATTACTTCACTAATTATTGACTCGACATTATTTATTCACGGCTAAAACTAGACTGACTGACTGACTCTAGTCGACGCCCTTATATACCCATTTTCGATGTTCTGGAAACTTCGGCCAGTAAGTTGTCTCGCTAGTGATACTAGCGCCATCTGGTGCCCAGTAGGGAATACAATTTGGGTTGGCGTAGCGCCATCTGGTGCCAATTTGGGTTGACGTATCCTAGACACATTACAGTATGTTATTCTTGTATCTTTAGACAATGAGAATAAATAGACTCATCAAGTTTCTTGCATTTAAAACTGTGGCACGCCTGGCAACAGGTATTCGCACTGATTCCAGTTAACGGCTGCATGTTGCAAACTGAAAGCTGTTTCAAATTGTTATACACTCGGAGTCAAAAGTATCGGGCCACCCGCAAATTTCGAACTCTAACCCAATTTTCTCAGAAAGTATGGAACTTACAACTATGAAAGTTATATCTACAGAATGTGCGTTTAATGGCAATTTAAATGGCTATCAACTTTATGTAAAGTACCGTAAACTGACATAGCAATTAAACAACAAACACAATGCTAACGATTTGCTATGTTTTGACTAGAGTTCGCCCTACCTTTTTATACCCTTCGATCATAGAGCGAAAGGGTATATTAACTTTGTCATGAAGTTTGTAACGCATTGAAGGAAGGATCTCCGACCATATAAAAAGTATACATACATGATCAGCATGACGACATAAGTCGATTGGACGATGTCCGTCTGTCTCTCTGTCTGTCCGTCTGTTGCAGCACGTTTTTCTCGGCCACTATAAAAGCTACGGAGCTAAAATTTTGTACACGTGCTTATTATTGTTGCCGGCTGTTTGTATGTTTGAATCACTGAAATTGGATCACTGGGTCATGGGGCTGCCATACAAATCTAGCCCCCCCCCCCCCAATTTAAGTTCTTCTACTTTTTACTTTTCTATTTGTGCACCAATTTCAACCAAATTTCGCACAAATGTGTTTCTTTTCATATCTACGAATGTATCAAATCGGATAATGCGGTCATGGGGCTGCCATACAAACCTAACCCCCCAAATAAGGTTCTTCTAAGAAAAACTTTTTTATTTGTGCACCCATTTCAACCAAATTACACGCAAACGTGTTTCTCTTGATGGCACAAAACATATCTAAGAATTGATCAAATCGGATAATGGGGTCACCCCAAATAAGGTTTTTCTAAGAAAAACTTTTTCATTTGTGTTCCAATTTCAATTAAATTTCACACAAATGTGATTCTCTTGATGACACAAAACATACCTAAGAATGGATCTAATCGGATAATGAGGTGATGGGGCTGCCATACAAACCTAACCCCCCAAATTAGATTTTTCTAAGAAAATTTTTTTTATTTGTGCACCAATTTCAACCAAATTACACACAAACGTGTTCTCTTGATGACCCAAAACATATCTAAGAATTGATCAAATCTGACCATGGGGTAGGGTGACCACCTGGCTGCCTTCGATTTACGGATCACTAGCGAATAAAATACGGGTTTCCGATTTTTTACGGGGCAAAAATAAAAAAAAAACTATATGCCAATATGTCATTTTTTGTAATAATTTGCAATATAAAGTTTTAAAAATCTTTAAATGTCATTTTAAAATTACATTTTATTTGAGGCTCAGCCTTTACAGTGTGAATATGGGACGAAATTGATTAGCTTTTCTTGTGCCAAAACTACCCAAAACCCTTATAGATTTCGTCGATAGTGGACCAGCTCGTAAAGCTCGAGTACACTTTACGTCGAAAACAGGCAAAAAATCGTTCGGGCTGTACAAGACTTTTTGGCTGTTTTTGACGAAATTGATAAGGGTTTTTTGGTACTTAGCCACTAGAAAAGCTGATGGATTTCGTCACCTGCGTGAGGATGAACTGAACAAGGGTTCCTAAATACGCTGCCAGGATAGAAAAGACCAGTTTCAAAATTCGAATCATATTTTGGTGCTATTACAAGCTTGACACATATCGAAATCATTATGACGATAATCCGTCATAATGATGAAAGTTCGAAATTGAGGTGACAAATATGTTTTCGTCATTAGAATTCGTCATTTACTTTTGACATTTTGGTAAATGATGAAAATTTCCTAACAACATCGATATTTAATAATTTAAAGGCACACTTTTCTTGAAGAATTTGAATAGAAACGTGTAAAGATTGATACGAAATTTAATATTTTTGCAAAAATTCTTGTTCTTCATTTTTGCAACAGATGGCACCCCCTGTCATTATTGAGCAAATTATGGTCCAAATGTGTAATTTGGAACTCGTGCTAAAGCCTAGTACTGACATCGAGAGTGAAATTTTCGTCCGCTGCGATTTTTTAAATGAAAATGTATTCTTACTGTCGTGGAATTTGTGGGAAATGCTGGGGAATTCCAGAAGCTACAAGCCGAAAACAGTTCCATAATTTTTCGCCATTATGTATTATTTTCCGATTCCCCGGTTATTTCATCGTGAAATGTCAAATGACCGGGGAATGGAAAAATAATACATAAAATGGCCGAGGAGAATTGTCGAACCGGTCTCGGATTGTAGCTTATGGAATTCCCCACCGTTTGTGACATATTCCACGACAGTAATTATGCATTTTTATTGATAAAATGGCAGCGGGAAAAATTTCACTCTCGATCTTAATTCAGCCCTTAATGATATTTTCGCCATAATGACGTCATTCGAAGATATGAGTGTCAATGTTATAATTGACAGCTTAAAATAATTTTGTCCGTGTATCAGGGCTTATCAATTCATCGGCATCTCTTCATCTCCTGAACATATTTATTAATTACGGGCGAAATTACACAAAATTCCTCATAAAATTCATCCAAGATGACTGTAGTTATGTTTAGGCATTCGACGATTCTCTCCAGTTGCTTAAATTTCAGTTTGTGCTGCAAATTTAAGGGTTACAGACGGTACAGGTAAGTGTGTTCGGCAAAATCGAATCCTGATTCCAAATACTGCAACGCATTCATGCATGTTAACAGTGTTAGCCTGATTACTTCACTTGCGCGTCCCGGTAAATTTCGAAGTATTTGGTTGACTTTAATACAAAAAAAAAAAAATTTCTTGAATCTCCATTGTTTGCCCCGTATTTTATTTTTTGGATTACGGGTTTTCGAACTTTCGGTGCCCAAAAAACGGGGTAGCCCGTAACATACGGGGCATCTGGCCACCCTACCATGGGGTCATGTGGTGGCCACACAAACCCAACTCCCCATTTTGGTTCTTCTAAGAAACAATTTTTGCGCCATTTTCAAGGTTTAATTAATGCGCATTTACCAAAGCAACAAAAAAGTTTAAAACGATTGGAATCGTACTGTGGGGTCATGCTCCCGCAACCCTAATAAAATTTTCTGAGTAAATATTTTTATTTGCCCACTTATTTCAACCAAGCCCAAAACTTTTGTCAAGACGGAAGAAAAGGAATCAGGAGGGGGATTAAATACAAGCCATAGGTACGCCCGAAAAGCAATTAGCCCAAGGAGAGCGAAGGGTATCCAAATTTCGGCCCCGCCCGAAATTAAGCTCGGTCTCGTTTTTCTTTTACAATGAGGGTATAGGATATTTTTTATAATTTCATTAGTTGTTATTCATTGATTTTTAGACGCGTGTATTTTTGCTTTTTTTGTCAACCAATGATGAATACGCCACCGGAGAAAGCAGCTCAAGTTGTGGCACTACTTCAAGCAGGCCTTGCACAACGTGAGATCGCTCAGAGTCTTCGAATCAGCAGATCATCGCTGCAAAGAGTTTACAGACGATACTTAGAGACTGGAGCATTCGATCAGCGTCCAGTTACGGGTAGACCTAGGGCTAGGTTAGGTAAAGGGGTTGCTAAGTAATCAAACACTTAGAACACTTAGACCAAAAATAGGTCCATTGTGATACCACCGATTGAAACGTCCGTACAGTTGACACCTAAGCCGAGAACCAGCCCGTGCTGGCAATATATTTGTTGAGCAGTAGTGGGCTCACATCACGCAGATCATCTGTAACATAAAAATACATTGAGCCAAGAAAACGTCTACGTTTCTCGGCCAGGGCCGGGCAATGACAGAGAAAATGATGTACACTTTCCTCCTCTTCTCCGTCATCGCAACTGCGACAGAAGTCGTTAGACCTAGGGCTACATCAGCAGCAGATGATCGTTATTTCTAACTCAATGTTCTGCGAAATCGCCGCCTCAACGCAGTTCATGTCCAACAAATGCTGCGTAACGAGCCCCAAGTGGTTATACGTTCTTCTACCGTTAGAAGGAGACTTGCTGAGCGGAACCTGACTCCAAAGAGAGCTGCAGCAGGTCCAAAATTAACGGCAGCTCACCGTCGAGCACGACTTGAATTCGCTCCAGAGCATAGGGATTGGACGTTAGAAGAGAGGGGTAATGTACTGATGAGACTAGTATCACTGATGAGACCAGGGTGAGTCTATTATCAAAGTAATCGACGTCAGAGAGTATATCGTCGCCCTGGAGAACGTTATTCTCAGCGTGGCATCGCGGGATCTTTTGCTTTTGGAGGAGGATTTGTAATGGTCTGGGCGGCATCTCGCTAACCGGTCATACAGCATTAATTTTCATCGAACCGAGCGACGGTCCGTAAACGGACCTACCTCAATGAAATCCTTGCAGTCCATGTGATATCTTACGTAGATTATATTGGGCATAATATCCAGTTGATGCAGGATAATGCACGGCCTCATGTTGTTCATATGGTGACCCAGTATCTGCAGGATGTCGGCATTCGTTCGATGGCCTGGCCAGCTCAAAGCTCGGACTCGAATCGAATAGAACACTTATGGGATAAGCTGAAACGTCGGATTCGAGCCCGCGTTCCTACACCAACAACGCTTCCAGAGCTGGGAATCGCAATTGAAGAGGAGTGGAATGCAGTTTCCCAAGACTTCATCATCAGCCTCGTGAGGTGTATAAATACAAGGATGCTATCAGTTATTCGAGCAACACTTTATTTTAAATTTTTACTTTGTTTTCAGCTTAAATTTGAGCTATTTACTTGGTGATTACAAGCCCGGGAAACGACTGGAAACGACTCTTATTTGTAAAATCTTTAATAAACACTTAAAATAATAAAATAAATAAATCTCAATGGGTTTCCATTCATTTTAATTGTCATAAAATGCACTTCCTGTAGATATAACTTTCTTCATAGTTGTAACTTTTATACGTTTTAAGAAAATTGGGTTAGAGTTCGAAAGTTGCGGGTGGCCCGATAGTTTCGAGTTTCGAGTTTATAAGGATATGTTATGGGTTCACAGTTAGAAAAATGCGATGTGAATCAACTCCGACAGTCGAATATGTAAATTTTCGACACCCGACACAACAGACATATTACTGCGGTTTCGACAGATCATTTCGGGTGATAGAATAATCACCTACTGTACCGTTAAAGCTTGATACTAATGTTTTTAAACGACTTGAATAAGGAGTCTCAGTCTTTTCCGAAAAATTGAAAACGAAAAATTGAAAATTGTGAACGAAAAATGGGAAATAAAGAAATGAAAGAGAAAAACGGAAAATTTAAAATGGAAAAATAAAACTGGAATATTCGAAATTGGAAATCGAAAGTGGAAGATGGAAAATTGAAAATGGAAGATGAAAGATGGAAAATGAAAAATTGAAAGTTTGAAAACTCAAATTAAAATATATAAATTTAACAGGCGTAGATTGAAATTTTTAATGTTTCCGGAAGTGTATAGGTCAACGCTAAATCAGAAATTTAATCAATATTCTGACGTGCGATTCATTTTCATTCATTTCATTATTTCGCTGTATGCATTTTTTATTTCTCGCGAATGATACGTCACTCATTTATTTCGCGTAAGTCATGAATTTTTTTTACGAGAGAAGCATTAACCCTCATCCAGCGGCAGATTTTTACAACGCTTGCCGGCGGCAAAGGTACACCTGTACCTTAGTACATTTTGTATTAAAATCTTCACTATTTGTATGAATTTTGACCGTAAAAACGTTATATTATGTTGACTAGTCACAAATTAGTAACTGTTTTTGCCGAAGTGAATGTTTTAAGAAGTTGGCTTTATGTGGATTTAATTTTTGGAGTGGGTAAATTTAGAAAATAGGCGAAATTTTAAAAAGAAAATTGAAAAAATGGGTTGCTTGGACTTTTAATTTGACGAAATCTAAAATTGATTTACAAATGAAAAGTAGACAACGGTTCAAATTAAGTCATTAATGATTTTAGAAGAATTTGGTATGTTTGATTTGCGAATTTTGGAGTCTTTGGTTAAAATTTACCCCCCTGCCCCCAATATATTATTCTGTTACTAGAACCCGTTATCGCTAACGAAAAAAAACGTCAATAATTATCACATTCTCGTTATTTTCCATAAAACAACAATATTTGAAGCAATAAATATATTGGAGAAATGAGTAAATGTGTTATTATACGAAAGAAGGGTCCTGTCAAGCAACAAGCAAGTAGAATCGGTTAGAATAATTTTCAGTCTCTAATCTTTGTAAATCTAAACTCAGGCCAATTACTGTAGTAGAAAATTATCTAAAATTTTAATTGTGATTGTTTTTGGTTCATTGTAATATATTTTCTCGTATATGTAATTAAATCCAAGGATCGATTGAAAAATTAAAACAAGAAACCGAAGACATGTGGCATATTCTATAGCAGTTATCGGTATCTATATATGGTACCGACGTACAATTCAACCAAGTTTATGTACCACCCAAACATTCATTTAGAAATTTGGTTGGAGGCTTCTGCTGGTTTTCAGCTGAAACTTCAAAAGGACCTCGGGTGGACGTCCCGAATTACACAAATCATAAATATTAGGTGATGGAATACAAATTATGGGATTTTGTGGTATAGAAAATCAACCGCTAAAATCCAAAATTTTGGCATCCAAAATTTTAGCATTTGTCACAAACCTAATTTTCACTAGATGTTGTGGGGGACAGAAGGCGTAATACATTGTATTGGTTGCCCCAAGCCATTACATACTTCAAAAAGTTTGGTATGCCAGTAAAAGTCTTCACATTGATGTCAAATAACCAAAAACCGCTGTATGAGTTAGCCTAGTCCTTATAGATCGATATCTCCAAGGACCTTGACCATTACAAATAAAAATCGTAAATCAAATACTTCTGTACATCACTCGATTCTCAACTTATTGATGCTATAATAAGTCTCTCTAAGCATGAGCATTCACCAAAAATATTTTATTTTCGTTTTTTGTAAATTTTCTTTCATACAAAATATATGAAGGTACAAATGTACCTTTGCCGCCGTTAAAGGGTGTAAGATTAATTTTGCTCCCTAACTTGGGTATGGGTAGTCACACATTTCTGAAATTTGAAATACATATTTTAAACTAAAATCGTAGAGATGTCAGAAAATTTCAGACCGATCGGACCCATAGCAAAAAGTTACGGTGTTTTAAAAACGAAAAAGGTACACCTGTACCTATCCCGCTGGATGAGGGTTAAACATGCATGTTACACAATCTTTATCCATAATAATATAAACGTTGATATGGGGGGTCATCGTCATTTGTATGAAAACGTGATAAATGACAAAGGTACCTGTGTTTTTTTACTGGCTGCGTACAATGCATTTAATCCCTGGTGGGACAAGATCTTCCACGGTATTTTAATCGAAACCTTATTATTTCGGATTTCCTCTCTCAGTTAAAGGTTTGTCTTGTTTGCAGTGTTCATCATTAACACACCCAAAGCTGGTTGTACAGAGTTGTTCATTTTCATGTAAAAAACAATTTTTTACATTTTTACTGTAAAAAAATGTAAAAAATAGGTAATATATGTATTAAATGTAAAAAGCACGTAAAAATGTAAAAAAATGTAAAAATACTATTTTTCGTCTTCCAACTGTTCTACGTGGTACAGTTTCGTTTGTATTATTGTGCGTAAAGCTGCCGTTTGTGTTTGTGATAAATATTCCGTAAAAATGAACCCAGGAAAACCGTCCACCACCAAATTCAAAGGGTTGAAAGCAGAAGGTATTTGCAATATTTGCCACAAAGTATTGCAAAACACCGCAAGTTCGCTGTCTACACATAGGTAAATTCTTATTATACCCTTCGCTAATAATGTGAAAGGGTATATTAGCTTTGTCATGAAGTTTGAAGGAAGCATCTCTGACCATATAAAGAGTATGCACATGTGATCAGCATGACTTGGGGAGTCGATTTATAGGCGATGTCAGTCTGTCCGTCTGTTGCGATGCGTTTTACTCGGCCAATTTAAAAGCTATGAAGCTGAAATTTTGCACAAATGCTTCTTTTTGCTGCAGGCGGTTTGTATGTTTGAATCGGTATAATCGGACAATGGGGTCATGGAGCTGCCATACAAACCCAACCCCCCAAATTAGGTTCTTCTAAGAAAAACTTTTTAAATTGTGCAATTTCAACTACATTTCACACAAATGTGTTTCTCTTGAAGAATGGATCAAATCGGACCATGGGATCATGGAGCTGCCATACAAACCCAACCTACCATTTTAGTTCTTTTACGAAACATTTTTTACGGCAATTTCACAAAAACCTTGAATTAATGTGTCTTTATCAAAGTAACAAAAAAGGTCAAAACAAAAAGAATCGTACTATGGGGCCATGCTCCTCATCCCTCAATAAAATTTTCTGAGTAAATATTTTTATTTGCCCACTTATTCTAACCAAACCCCACCCAAATATTGTTTTGTCGACGCAACTGAACTTTTGTGAAGACCGAAGGAAAAGAATGGGGAATACAAGTCGTAGGTACGCCCGAAAAAAACTTTTAGCGCGAGGAGAGCGAAGGGTATCAAAATTTCGGCCGCGCTCGAAATTATCCTCGGCCGCGTTTTTTGTTTGTTTGATAAGCCTAGTATTGACATCGAGAGTGAAATTTTTGTCTGCTGTGATTTTTCCAATGAAAATGTATTCTTACTGTCGTGGAATATGTGGGGAATAGTGGGGAATTCCATTAGCTAGAATCCGAAAACAGTTGCATAATTTTTCTTGGCATTTTATGTTTTTTTTGATTCCCCGGTCATTTCATCGTGAAAAGTCAAATGACCGGGGAATCGAGAAAAACTACATAAAATTGTGACAAAAATTATGAAACTGTTTTCGGATTGTAGCTTATTGTATTCTCCATTGTTTGTGACATGTTCCACGAAAGTAAGTATTCTTTTTTATTAATAAAATCGCAGCGGAATAAATTTCACTGTCGAGCTTAATTCAGCCCTTTACCAGTAAATTATGCCGAATTTTCCTTCAGAAACCGTTGTACAAACACTGAAAAGGCGGGAGAGGGTGCCGATAACGGAGTCTGGAAAGTGCAAACGAAAACAATGTGGAAACTTCTGAAACCGATTTGATCCCGGTAATTTGTTGGGCTCTATGCTGTTGCTCCCGTTCCGTGCAGGCAGGGGCGTACGCAGAAAAATATTTCGGGATGGGTTTTAGGGAAGCGGTTGATGTTGGCCGTGTAGGTTCATCGCGAGTATATATAGCTGCTAAGTGTGACCACATCACTAAGAGACACTTTGATTCATAGCCGGATCAAAAAATCAACCTGAAATTTTTTTGTAATACTGGAATCATCTTCTGAATAGCAGAAAACATATTAGCAGTACGTTCCCTTGCTCAATGTCAGTTAGATTGCTTGAGGAATTCATCAAATGCCAGGTGCGAAATGTTCTCACTTTTCGTCTATTGAAACGACTGTAGTGATTAATGTCCTCCTTTTCTATTAAGACGATCTACTTTCCAAAATGTAGAAGAACACTTGTAATCACTATGTCTATAACTTTATTTCGTAAAAAAAACTCGGAAAGGGTTTGAACCCTCAAAACCCCTACCAAGGATCGCCACTGCGTGCAGGCATAAAGTCGTACTCTTAACATGTGAACGCACGCACGATAAAAACGTACTGCCCGGCTGCATAGCTGAAACAGTATCCTGTCCTGTATTCGATCCAATAAAACGCAGACATTATGCTGTCATATGTATTTCTGGTGCATCATTAATTACAAATAATCAATCACACTCCAAATCGGTGACGAATTTGTATATCCGATTCCGATAGCAGAAAGTAAAAAAATGGTATTGGATGTAGTTTTTTTACATTTCACTTTTTTACATAATGTAAAAAACTCTTCATGTAAAAAATTGAATTTTTTACATGTAAAAAACTACGTAAAAAATGTAAAGTAAAAAACTCGAACAACTCTCTGGAAGGTAAAAAGCAAACCTCATTCAAATTTACGGTGATGAGACTCGACAATGCATCATTGGCTTATCAAACGGGTTCCCAAAATTTACTGTTTTCAATGCCGGATGGCACCAGACCGAAAGTTTCCAGTTGGGGGTTAACCCTTTTCGTTAAAATGTATTAGGGAAAATTGTTGTATAATAACAAGCGTAATCGTATTTTTCTTTTAACATGAATACGCTCTCTCTCCCGTTTAGATTTTAGTGAATATGATAGGAATACCAATCTTCAACTTCCTTCATAAAAAATAAGGCCAAATTAGGGACAGAATTTTTTCAAAAATAAGCTTGTAATTGACTTTCATGTTATCCAATTTAAAATGGTTCTATGGTTTCCAAGGATAATCCAATTACACCAAAAAGGGACCTTGGTACATGCAAGATTAAATTGAAAATCCATCTGGCTCAAATATTAACTTGACATTATCTTTCTCAAAAACAAATGAGATTAGTTACGGTACAACACTAATAACATTACTATGAACCTTAAAGGTATACAGAATGGATGATTCAGAGCTCCATTGATTTTCTCCTGAAGGAGTCTCTTTTGATGCACTTAGCATACTATGATGGTGTGCATATCCTTTCAATACGAATTTACTATGGATCCGATCAAACACTAATTTTCCGATAAGTGTCTTCCGGGATCTTGAAAATCCGTCTTTGAAGTTACACTTGGAAGACATTAATATTCTTCTTTCGATGCTAAGACAGAAATAACGAGCTTTTATATCGCTATATCTCATCTCAATCTATGGCTGTCAGTCAGTCTCGTGTCATTTGCCTGACTTCGGGGCTTTGATATAGTTTGAACGCGACAGAATTATTGCATCAGCTCCATACGAAAGGGATTATTATTGTGCGATGATCTAATCGAATTTGAGCTTTTGTTCTATCGTATGACAATTCAATAGTTTATTGAGTTGAAATAATGTTCGCAATATTTGTGCGGTATTCAAATCGATTTCCTTGATATCCTTGAATCATATCCTCAGTTTTTCTCAAAATTATGTTACATCTTTAACGAGTTTTATTGTAATCTATGAAATAGATGAAATTTGAAAAGAGCAAGCTGTTCGTAAAGAAATTTTTGTGGACGAATTGAGTCTTCAAAAAAAATTGACAAAAACCTTTCGTTCTCACTCAGCCATTTTTTTTATGAATTTATATCCCAATCACGCGTCACTTAACATCCTCGTCGATTGGAAGCATTCAGCTGCCACATTATGAGAAAATTCGTAGCCTTCGACCTGTTAGCGCTGTCAGTCTGGTAAGAAAAGAAGTATTCTCTTGACAGCAAGACGTTTATTCAAGAGCGCATAATTTTCCATAGTTTTTTTTCGTTAGTTCAGAATCTGTGTTTTTTTTTTTTTGTTTCTTGACAAGCACGACAAAAAAAAAATATGAATGAGCAAGTAAAGAATTAATTTTTGTCCTCGGAGAAAATGTTTTGGTCGTCATATATTCTTGTACTTGTAAATATATGCACAGCAGAGAAGAGAGAGCTTATTTTCTTGCATCGACTAACTATGTATAGTGTATCATAAATTATACACAAGAATTGGAGAACATGAAAGACGACGACGTTTTATTAAATTCTTTGTGAAAAGTTATGAATTTTTCCAAGAATAAAAAGTTTTTGTTTTCTGCCTCACCCCTCTCTTCCGTCATTGTATCTCATCTCTCTCTCTCTCTTGTTTTGAAAATTGGTTAAAAAGTTTTGTTATAGCCAACGGATTTTTGTTTTTCTTGCAGAAAATTTACGAAAGTTTTTCATAGTGTAATTGTAGCGCTACTGCATTATTTATGTTTGCATATTTGATTTTGTTGTCTTGCGGTGGTGAGAGAATTGTTAAGAACTTTCATAATGATTATAAAGAAAGGACATGTAAAAATTGATGTTCATTAATAAAATTGGTTTTGAAGGGTGATTTTAACCACTTTGTCTTAAAGTGCAGCATTATACATTTCGAATGAAAAAAAAATAAAAGTAAGTTTTTCAGTACCATGCGATGATTCGTACTGAGGAGATGCTGCATCATTTTTCATTTCAGTATATTTGAGCACACATTAAGACCCAGCGTTGCGTTTTCACAACATATGAAATCAATTGTGTGTGCCAAAGGCAAGGATCAATTTTCGAACAAATGATATTACATTTTGAAATGCTTTAGAATAAATTAAAAATTGTTGACAAAAAAGTTGGAAATTGTCATTTTTCGAATCCTGAAAACCAATCAAAGCAACAGAGCTGGGAATCTCGCTAAAACAGGTCGATTCGATAATTTTGTCGAATTTAAGAATTACTAACATTTGGAAAGAAAACTGTAACACGTTGCGTTTTCGAAATGCTTGGTCTTAATATGGGCTAAAAAAAAACTTTTAAGTACATATAGCAGTATAGTATAGTCTATAGTGACATTTGACATAATTGTATCCCCACTGAAGACTGATTCACGGTCCCAATCAATCCTATTTGCCGATCTTATTGTTATATTTATAATCTCTTTCGAAGTAAAAGATGCAGTCTGTCCAGACTATAAACGTTTGTGTTCGTGGAGACGACTCATACGATTATCACTGAGCTATCGTAGCTAAACGATGCTCGCTATGTGACTATCGACTACGGGTGTTTTCCTACAAGCGACCACAACCATGACTTAAGGTACGTTGTCCTCGACACGACTGCATCGGCTCTAGCGACAGCGACTCGCTCATTTCATATAAAAACTCATTTTTCTCTCATTCTAAAAACGAGTTTTTATATGATATGAGCGAGTCGCTGTCGCTAGAGCCGATGCAGTCGTGTCAAGGACAACGTACCTTTATATATTCCATTGTTACCTTACTCCCGCTCCCTAAAAAACATTGCAAGCAACTCACCGGTCACCGGTTAACAAGACTCACGACTTTTAAATACAAAGTGCGTAGTACCCCAAGCAGGCGCTCCCGAAGCCTGCAAACAAGTGGCTTGCACCACGGTGACCACTCATCGAGGCAGCATGTGCAGCAATGAGCGCGATCGGTGCGACGATAATTATTTTATTCTAAAAGTACGTGTTAGTAATCTAGAGGTCCGGAGATCAAATCTCGGCGTGGTCCAAAATTTCCGTACATGTGCGGATAGGAAATATATACATAGCTTGCAACATTATATATTCCCCGAAATGATATGCAATGTAACGTTGACTCGAAATTGCCTATAAACGGCTGAGTTAACGCACCATGGCCCCACATGGGGCTATACGGTACTGAGAAGGAGAAGAAGAAAGGTACGAGTTCGCAGAAACGATTCTTGTGATGATCGCACAGCGATCGTAGTTTTGCTTCTAAATCTGAGCTATATTTGCATAGTTTTTGACTGGTGCTACTTTCCTTGTGTCGACCTAAACGAACATGTCTGTATGAAAAATATGCGTGTATAGTGCCCAGAACCGGTGGTTTAATTACGACCGCTGGGCGATCATCACATGAGTCGTCTCTACGAACACGTACCTTAAACATGCCCCACGACCATCGCTTGACAAGCCCAACGACTGGAGGAACACATTTCCATAAAAAAAATATATGCAATCAGTACTCAGTTCCAGTCGACAGGCGAGTATCACTCAGTGATCGTCGTATCTCGTATGATTCGTGTCTTGGAATACAAACCTTAAGGCTCGAAGTCTTTTAATAAGCTCCACTCAGGCTACACTTTGCAGCACATTCTGCGATTCTATAATCTGTTTTATTTTTAAATAATCAAAATACAAAGGAAACTAGGGCCATTTCCTGTTTTTCTAGGTACTAAAAAAGCAAGCATATGATTGAGCAAACAATACAATACCTTCTTAAGTAGCTTCATCTGTTATCAGGAAGTAACAGAGTGATATCACCCTAGTCATATACAAAAGGTGAAACAGCACTGGCTGCTTGATTTAGAAAACTATAAATAGAGCAGCATCACTAAAGATCGATCTCTTTTCCAATCTGTATTTTGTATCAATAAGTCGATTTGTTACTTTCTTATCAGTAAGAAATAATAATACCTGTTGTCAGTTGCATCGCGTGTTTTAATTACGTGATTCAGTTTGTATTATCCTCGAGTGTTTCAATTACCTGAAGATTGTGTATTATCCGCTTGGGCCAAAACTCAAGTATACAACTCCCTACCCCTTCACACTTTCTAACTCTATCGGGCGCGGCCGAAATTTGGATACTCTTCGCTCTCCTCGGGCTACAAGTTTTTTCGTTCGTACGTCTGACTTGACCCTCTTCCATTATTTTCCTTCCGTTTTCAAAAAGTTCCGTGGCGCCTATAAAACAGTATACAGTGATCCCCCGGTATTCGCGGTCCCAACATTCGCGAATTCGCTTATTCGCGATTTATATTTTGCGATATTCTTTTAACATTCGCGATGCATATTCGCGATTTCGTTCTTCTTCGAATTGGAATTGGAACTTTTCGTGTTTGTTGTAATCAATGCAATGAAACTTAGCGTCGCGGCACGCATGTTTTTTCTATCCTATCCACACGGGAAGTAGGAAGCACTTCAAAATTTAACGTAAACCGCTTTTCCCGACCTAAAACTTTATGTTTGGGAGCCAAAAAAGCCACAGAGCCGAAAATGATAGTCGGAAGTTGTTGGACTTTTGAAACAACTGAAGAAATCCGTGAAAAAAGCGGATTGAAGTTGATCTGCTGCAAAGAGTGCAAGAAATCGAAAACGACTCCAACATTTTAGTGTTAAAAACTATCACCACTTATTCACGTGCAGTTTTTTACAAGGGAGTTTTTTAAAATCCTCATTGGCCTTAAGTATTTCAGTGACAAGAAAAGGATGATTTTTTGTTTCCATGATTGAACTCTCAGGTTCCCCAACGTATACATATCAAATTTCTCAGATTTTATGAATATTCGTAACATATTTCCCACTATCCATGAACACTGAACCCCGACATTCGCGAATTCAACATTCGCGACGATTTCGTGGAACGCATCCCTCGCGAATGTCGGGGGTTCCCTGTATGTTGTTTCTAAATTTTTTTTTTGTTTCGATAAAGACACATCAATAAAAGGTTTGGTGAAATTGGTGATGCAAAAAACGTTTCTTAGAAGGACCCAAATGGGGGCAGGGTTTGTACGGCAGCCCCATGACCCCATTGCCCCTTTACATTCATTTTTACGTATATGTTTTGTTGAAAGGTTTGGTTGAAATTGGTGGACAAATAAAACAGTTTTTCTTTGAAGAACCTTATTAGGGGGTTGGGTTTGTATGGCAGCTCCATGACCCTATGGTCTGATTTCATTAATTTTTGTATATGTTCTGTGACATCAATATGAATACATTTTCATTTCAAATTGGTGCCCAAATAAATTAAAGTTTTTCTTATATAAACCTAATTTGGGGGGTTGGGTTTGTATGTCAGCCCCATCACTCCATGATTGGATTCCATTCATTTTTACATATGTTTTGTAAAATCAGTAGAAGTACATTTTCAGAGGTTTGGTGATCCAGTGATCCAATATCGGTGATTCAAACATACAAACAGCCTGCAGTCATAAGAATCACGTGTGCAAAACTTCAGTTTGCTAGCTTCAATACCCGCCGAGTGAAACGCGTCGAAACAGACAGCCACATTGACATCACCCAATCGACTCCCCAAGTCATGCTGATCATATATGTATATGGTCGGAGATGCTTCCTTTAATGCGTTACAAACTTCATGACAAAGTTAATATACCCTTTCACTCTATGAGGGTATAAAAATTAGACTGTGCTCGGAGCTCGTATTTAGCAATATTGGATTACCAATTAGTAAGTGCAGAAAAAAATACTCCATTCAAATTAAAGTTGCAAGAATGGTAATAATAGCTTAGCTTTCCGTAAGGTGCTTGGGAATTATGATTGGTTCGAGGCTTAGGTTGCGGTTCAATTGAGCTGTTGGGTCATTGGAATACAGAAGCTGTTGAACAAGTTAGAAGTGCTGTTCTTTGCTACGAAGCAGCTTTAAGCAAGAGGTTCACGGGCTATTTTATTGCTGGGTTGAGGTGGGAGGCCCCGGCAAGTGCGAGGTCCTGGGTAATTGCCCGGCTTGGCACCTCATAAAGCCTGAAAAATTTGCCCGCCCAGATTCAATTCGGGATATTTTAACCGGAAGTACAGACTTTGTATACGTACTTTTGTACACAATTTTCGTTTGCACAAAGTGTGCGATCTTAAGTTTTATGAAAAAAATTCTTTTCGCTATTTGTACAAAAACTAGTCAGTGTAATTCGGGTTATTCACGATCCCCTATACTCCTTTAATTTGCATTTTCTTTGTTAACAAAGTCTAGTAGCAGATCGCTTCCCTATCTGAAAAGCTATCCACGCCACTGCTCCTATCAAAGAAGAGGACACGAATCGTTGCAATCAAAATAGCCATAACGGACCAAAAATATGGTCGTTTCAAAAATGTTGGCCAATTGTATAATATTATATTGATTAGGGGCCCCCGTTTCGTTTTCGAATACAAGGTATTTTTGAAACGTTACTTCATTATGATCACTTGCAACTTGAGGATTATATCAGCAGACTTCGTAACCCAAAGGTATGGAGACTGCGACCATCAGATCTGATGTGCCAGAGCCTTGCTTAATCCAATAGACCTTCTACCAACCTAACGAAGGCTCGAACATATTCTGTAGCGTTACTCTTTACGACACCATAGCTAAAGGTAGTTTCTCAAATAAGCAGGCGCCTCGAGCGAGCTGACGCTAGACATTCGCAAATTAGTGTTTGTAGGACTCCACATCCTCCAGGCAAAGCCGCCAGTCCGTATCAGCGGAGAGGCACACTTTGTTAAGGTGATACTTACTGATACTGTTAGTGGTGTCCCGTAAGATAATAAATGAATAGCTTTAAGTCTCGTCATTTAAGACGGCTGTCATCTTTTATGCTAGAGGAGCATAACAGGAGCGACAATAGATGGAAACTCAGAGATGAGTTTGTTCGTCATGTAGTGTGATTTCAGACAAATTTGTGCGTTAGGGATTCTATACGGAGTGTCCCATTCATGGTGGAAGATATTTTAATGGTAGCTAGTGTTGCTTATTTGGGGAAAATTAATGTACAACGAAAACCTCCCCTCCCCACCCTTTTTTAACCATTACAATGTACATAATAGCATTTTTTGTAAAAATGTCTGACTTGCCGAGCTAATTCAAAATTTGCCACACCACCAAACATTTGATGCGATATATGACTTCTTTTTCTGAAACTACATAAAATTTCCAATCAATTGACACCTCGCCCGTTACGAAGTTGCTCGTATCTTCCGAGATACACCCGTTCAAACTTTAAAGAAATTTTCAAATTGTATACGATTTTTATACCCTTCGCTCATAGAGTGAAAGGGTATATTAACTTTGTCATGAAGTTTGTAACGCATTGAAGGAGGCATCTCCGACCATATAAAAAGTATACATATATATCAGTATGACTTGGGGAGTCGATTGGGCGATGTCCGTCTGTCTGTCTGTCCGTCTGTCCGTCTGTGCAGTGCGTTTTTCTCGGCCGCTATAAAAGCTAGAGACCTGAAATTTTGTACACATGCTTATTATTGTTGCAGGCTGTTTGTATGTTTGAATCGCTTAAATCGGACAAGGGGGTCATGGGGCTGCCTTACAAACTTAACCCCCCAATTTAGGTTCTTCTGAGAAAAACTTTTTTATTTGTGTTCCAATTTCAACCTAACTTCGCTCAAATGTGTTTCTATTAATGACACACAACATATGTAAAACTGGATCAAATCCGACCATGGGCTCATGGGGCTGCCATACAAACCTAGCCCCCCAATTTGAGTTCTTCTAAGAAAAACTTTTTTATTTGTGGACCAATTTCAAACAAATTTCACACAAATGTGTTTCTAAAGATAACACAAAATATATGCCTGAATGGATCAAATCGGACCATGGGGTCATGGGGCTGCCATACAAACTTAACCCCCCAAATTAGGTTCTTCTAAGAAAAACGTTTTTATTTGTGCACCAATTTCAACCAAATTTGACACGAATGTATTTCTATTGATGACACAAAACATTTGTAAGATTAAATCAAATCGGACCATGGGGTCATGGGGCTGCCATACAAACCAAACCCCCCATATTGGTTCTTCTAAGAAACATTTTTTTACACCAACTTCACAAAACCTTGAATTAATGTGTCTTTATCAAATCAACTAAAATGTTCAAAATGAATGGAATCGTACTGTGGGGTCATGCTCCGGCAACCCCAATAAAATTTTCCAGTCCCAAGGGAAAGGTAACCGAATTTTGGCCGCGCCCGAAATTAGCCTCGGCCCCGGGGGTTGGCGAGCGTAGCGAGCAGGGGGCGAAGCCTCCTAGTGTTGTTTGAATTTTTGATGAAAAACCAATTTGCGGCAAATTTGTGACCCCATTCTTTCCAAAGAGGCCCACATAATACGAGTGGCTTTATCACATTTTGGACATACATGCTCCATTTTACCTCAGTATAGGTATACCAAGCATAGTGGGGGGCGGGGGTTACGATTCAGTTTCCGGATAAGGTACAGTACAGTACAGTTTTTTTGAGGATTAAGACGTAAGTCCCACTCGATTACACAATCGAAGTACTAATTGGGGTGCTGCATTCTGCGAAAAAAATTAAACTAGCGATTTTAAATTATGGTTAGATGATTATGTTGATAAAATCTTGGAGGTATTGAAAATGGGCCAAATCGGACCAAGGCTTTTCCCTGCCTCCCATACAAATTACCCCTCCTTGATATCTTAATTTGGCCATAACTTCGACAAAATATATCGCTAGCGACCTGAAATTGTGATCAATGCCTGCCTATTTGTGACATATCCTCGAAGTTGATGGAAAGTGTAACAGGTCTGACTACCCGTACCCCTAACTCCCCTAACTCCCCTACCTCCCCTCCAAAACTATATTCAGCCATATCTTTTGATAAAATGTTGCGAACAATTTGAAATTTGTGTCAAATGGTTTGGCTGATGGATGTCCTTGTAAAATATGAAAGCTGTGCCAGATCTGACCCATCTACCCTTTGCACCCCCCAAAAAAGAAGAAAAACCTTGGCGAATCTGCATTTTGCCGTAGTTACACATTATTCTCAGAAGTGGTGAATTCTTGTAAACAGACAATAGGGCAGTAGGAGGATCAAACGCGAAATAATTGCGAATATTATATGATGGAAATCTAAACACAATATAGAAATAGTCGATCGTAGTAAGCCCTTACATACATATATGTATATGTTATACAGACAGCATTCATCAAGAAAGATCCGTATTTTTTCTAGAGATATTAAGTTTAGAAAAGAAAGGCGCTCAGAGTATGAAGCGTATAGGGAATGCTAAATGTATACAACAAAGAGTGTGTAAAAACGGAGGTTAAATGTATACGGTGACTATACAACGGATGCATGCTGGAGGATAGTTCGAACAAGAGAAATTAACAAATTCATTGTTGCACGTATGGTTCGAAATTCCTCAAAGTAACGCAAAATAAAACATGCTAAAAGCTTAGTATCAAATTGCACACCAAGATCCATGATGAATGCGAAATAATTAATAGGGGTAGAATTAATCTTATATAAAATAATAAATATATAGTGCTTGCACACTCCTCTATATGCAATGTAACGTTGACTCGAAGTAGCCTATAAGCGGCTGAGTTAACGCACCATGCCCCACAATGGGATACGATACAGAGAAGAAATCATCTTATACGAATAACCAGTCGGGTCAGATTTTAGTGACTTTAACCCTTCTGTCGGCACATAGGTCTGGCCAGACCTTTGGCACTATATTTGGGTCAAAAAAGTATACAAGATGAAATCGCAGCGACTTCATATTTCATAATATCCTAGAATAATATGTTTAGAAGCATTTTGCGAAAATTTAAAAAAATCGGTTGAAGTTTTGAGTATGTTTTTGATGATTTTCAATTTATAGTGCTTTTTGATACCCAATAGGTCTGACCAACTGAGATTTGATTCCAGGAAAATCAAAAGAATTTTATTTTCTTTGTAATACTATGGACTAAGTATTAGTGACTTACAACGGTGTTTCTTAATAGATTTAATTGAGATATTTACGGAAAATTTAGAATGAAATGATTTCTGCGGTTGAATATTCCCTATTTCTTTCTATCTATTTTTCCAAATCTGCAGACTAATATCGCGGTAAAATCTACCAACAAAGTGCCAAATATTTCCCCAAAGATATTGAAATTGGAAAATTTGATCAAACTTTCTGTACGGATACGCAATGAAAAAAGAGAAGCAAAAATAGAAGAAAAAAAGGGAGAAACATGTTTGTACTAATACCACCTCAAAATATGTCTTCTTAAAAACGCTTGTAGTATATCTACAAAAACGATTTTAATGCTTTTATTGTTTATAAATGGCTGTAAAGAATGGGTAGAATGATTATACTGATAAAAATGTCAGTTTTTCTAAAAATTAAATTTTTTTTCTCAGTAGGTCCAGCCAGACCTATTGGGTATAGAATATGCATATTGTAGTAGGTGCCGACAGAAGGGTTAAGTTAGCCCACACACATTCTCAAATTACGCTCGTAACCTTTTGTTCGCCGGCGGCTACGTTTGTTCGTGAATGTTCGTAAATTTTGTTTGTTTGTTCGTCTCTAATTGTTTAATAATATCAACTTTAAAATAAGGAGTGTGAACTTAGCCCGCCATCTGTAAATATGGTCGGATAAATAAAAATTTGATATCAATCGAAAGCCAGACATTTTTTCGTTGTGCGTTTGTTCGTCCCGGAAACGCAAGGATTCAGGAGTAATTATGGAAAAACAGAAGACAAGACACAAACTATTGCTTAAAATAAAGCGAATTCTGTTTACACTATACTTTCCACTAGATGGCACTCAGTTTTTATGATATGTATAGTTTGTGTCTCGTCTTCTGTTTTTCCTTAATTACTCCTGAATCGAAGCGTTTCCAGGACGAACAAACGTCTGGCTTTCGATTGATACCAAATTTATACCAATCCGACCATATATATAGATGGCGGGCTAAGTTCACACTTAGAATTTTTAATTTGCTATTATTTAATAATTAAGGACGAACAAACGAAAATAGTTGACGAACATTCACGAACAAATGTAGCCGCCGGCGAACAAACGGTTACGAGCGTAATTTGAGGATATGTGCGGGCTAACTTCACATAAGTATTTTAGTGAGTAAGCCATAACGGCACACTTAGATAAGCGGAAGATCGAACAGCACCTAGAATACAAGATATCAAAGTCTGATTGAAGGGATAAGCAATCTGATGGATACGAAATGGAGGATATATGTTTACAGTCATCTGCGTATAGTATAGGCAACGACAGTCGAGTTTGATGTAAAATGAAAAAAAGTAAAGGCCCGAGAATTGACCCTTGCGGGACCCCTGAGCTGAGATGAAAGACCAACGAAAGAAAATTTTGGAATGCAACATAGGACGAACGATTGAGCCAGCAGGTTAAATGCTGAAGAAAATTCAGAGCGAGTAACTTGTCCATTAAAATCCTGTTGTTAACCGAATCAAATGAAGTTACAGTTATTCTCTCAAGTTATATACGTAATTAATGTGAGGCCACAAAAGTAGATGTCAAAAAATATATGCCAACCCGTGTACTTGTCTCTTTTGTGCGCGCTGCGCCACTAAAAGATCAGTCGATCGGAGATAATTAATTGAATCAGATCTGCAATTACAATTACATAATTCTGTATTCATTACTTTGCGCTCCTTTTAAAGCCTTTTAACTTCGAAAATGTTATTCATATGTATTTGCAAAGAGACTTAATATCAACACTATTCGAAATCCTCTGCAACAGTGTGCTGTGATTCTGTATCCCAAAATTGAAAATACACATAGAAAGACCTGAATTGAACTTGATTCATTGAAATAATGATAAAAGAAACACTGAAAACACATTATTTCAAGGAGTCCATTTGCAAGCATACGGTCCTTTGCTTTTGTTCAGATGAATCCTTTACTTGAGGAAGTCCGGTTAATTAACATTCATTACATCCTCGAGTATTTGAACAGAACCAAGGAAGGTACTCCTCGTATGAAATGGATGTTTAAAACTATTAGTTATCTTTCTCTGCAATATTTGGTATACCACGTATGTGTATACGTTTGCTTTACTCAACGAACTCGAAAGTATGATGAAAATATTATCTTTTGGGAATGCATGAACGGTATGTATGAGCATAGGAACATACTTACTATGTAGCATGAAATACGTGTGTGAGAATCATGGCTTCCTTGATGTTTTTTTAGCAAGTGCGTGGAAAACCATTTTCGTATGCACCGCATATGTGGGTCTTTCATCATCATCGCATATACGAATCGAATTTAATTAGTTCGGCATTCAGAGAGGAGTTCAGAGTGCTGTATTGCTTGCGACGTGAAATATGGTATTTCATGTGCACGATTGGCTATTGATCGATGAAGTCATTGGGAATTTTGAAAAAGGGACGACCGACACTGAAGCAAGTACAGACTGATTCGGTCACGTGTGGCAATTTATTGAAAAGTCTGAATTGAAAAATCTTAATTACATGGAGCTGTAGCTGTGTGAATAGATTTTTCATTCAAACGGTTTTGAAAGGATTTAATTGGCTTTTTAACACATATCCGTTCGATTTGTTGCAGTAATTATATCCTGGACTGCGTTATGCAGAGAAAAACCTCCTTTACTTGCAAGAAATCATGATTGATTCCCCCAGTAGATAAAATCAACGCTTAGTACATAAACCTGCTTAAAGGTACGTTGTCCTCGACGCGGCTGCAGCGACTCTAGGGACTCCAGCGGCTCTAGAGCAAGTTCCCTTCTCCAAGCAGCCGTCGCCCGAAGCCCCACAAACAAGCAAGTGCACCATGTTCACCATTCGTGCATGCACTATTTACCCGTCCGGTTTCGTCTTACAATGTGAATTTACCCATTAAGGTTTTTCGGTTTCTAGCCTCGGTAAAAAGGTTTTTGAATGCTCCCAGGAAAATAACAAACAATAGAAGTCAGGGTCGACAAATTTGGGACCAACAAGGTTCCATAAATTCATCTGAGGGAGATAGACGAAAGTTAAAGCTATCGTTGGGAGAAATACATTCAGCAGAGGTTATTTTGTTCAAATCTCTTCAGGAGCAAATGTTCTTATCAGCCGGACGAGATAAGCTGTCTTCATTTAAGACCTTCTTAGACAATAAAACAATAACAAGTACATATTTAAGACTAAAATCTTTAACAGAGTTGAATTTTGTTCGTCCAATATTATTAAATTATAACCATGATAGTATTTATCTTTTGGTGGGAGAGACTCACGACCGATTAGGACATGTCGGCAGCCAACTGATTATGAGTGATTTGAGGGAAAAGTTCTGGATTATTTCGATTCGCAAGGTAATCAAAAAGTCATATCAGATTGTGTAGTTTGTCAAAGGCATAAAGTCAAACATCTGGAATGTGATCAACCTCCACTACCCTTAAACCGTGTTCGAGATGCAGCGGTTTTCGAAGTCATCGGAGTAGATTTTGCTGGTCCACTGTTTTTTTAAGGGGGAGAGAAAGGTTGGATATGCATATTTACATGTGCCGTGTACAGGGCGGATCACTTAGAGCTCGCGTCGTCTTTGTCTACCAATGGGTTTATAGAGTGTCCTCGCAGATTTGTAGCAAGGCGCGGAAGACCAAAAATAATATACAGTGATAATGGGACAAACTACACCGCGGCTTACAAAGCCTTCGGTGATGCAAACTGAGCAAAAATTAAATAAAAAAGTTCAGCGGAAAGAATCGAATGGAGATTCAATCCATCGTCCGCACCTTGGTGGGGTGGTTGGTGGAAAAGATTAATTGGAATTCTCAAAACAATTTTGCGTGAAGTTATAGGAAAAACATGTCTCACTTAAGAGTGTCTCACTACAGTACTCTGTTCAGTGGCAATTATCAATTCTAGACCATTGACGTACATCGGAGGATATAGAGGAAAGAGGATATAAAGCCATTAATCCCTTTGTTGTTCATGCAGGAAATTAACAAAGTCGGTATGCCAGACTGTGACATGGTGTCTCATTCCACACTAAATAAACAATTAAGATATAGATATAAAATACTTAGGCCGGGTTTGTGATAACTCTTATTCAGTACCTGTCGGCTGATTAGTCTTATCGCGTAGAGAAGACACACACCATATTTAGAAAGCTTTTCCATTGTATTGAATGGAATTTTTGTTTATTTAGACCACCATCCACCATCTTAGATTGAGAAAATCATTGCGTACTTTCATCCAACAGCGTAAATAAGCAAAAGATAACATAACTATGCAAAATTAACAAAAAATCAATTCAATATAATGGAGAAGCTTTTTGAATATTGTGTGTGTCTTCTCTGGGCGATAAGACTAACCATTCTATAAGATCGACGAGAGAATGGGCCTTAGAGATTTAACTTGTTACTATTTGTTATTTAAGTCGTTAGTATAAAAACCCGGTAAAATCGAAACTGGAGTTGTAAACATCGGAGATATTGTTTTGGTCGGTGACGATAGACGCAAACGAAGTTATTGGCCTCTGGCGCGAATCGTTCAAGTAATACCCGGGCAAGATGGTAACGCGCGAGTATTCGTTTTGAAGTCTAAAAACGGTTTGTTGTGCAGACCAATCCGGAGAATATATTCTCTAGAAATAGCTCAAAATAAATTATACATAAATAAAATAGAATTAAAATCAGATTTATGTGAAAAAATGAATTTTAAAAAAAAAAAAACAAAAAAAAATGAATATAAATACCAAAAAGGATAGGAGTTTTCTGTTTTTTATTAAAATACGTAAATAGAGGAATAACAGTGATATTAATTCCTTTTTTTCTTTTGTTTTTCAGGTACGTTCAAAGAAGTTGCAATAACATGAAAAGGAAATTCGACATTTTTACCCAAATAAGTTGATGGTAATATGGAAACTTATTTATGCATAAGCAAATAACGTAAACCTCATTAACCTAATTTCATGATACGCGAGTATCACATTCTAAAGAAAATTCATTGAAAAATGTCGAACCACATCACAAAATGCTCGTCACTCAATTTCCAATTTTTCAAACGAATTTGTTTCTAGATCTATGTATCAAATACCAAAACTCCTTTCTGACACAATAGCTCTATACGTACTCCGTACTCTTCACAGCATGTATCCTGAACTCCTTCTAGTATTTGCTCTACGTATTCTCGGCAATCTGCGTACCGTACCTACACCATATTTACATGTTGTGTATGTGTATAGTCCTTCGTGTTATTGTTCTTCACTAGGATAGTACTTCCTTCATTAAGAGTTCAATGGAACCTGCGAATATTGCAATTTTCACAAAGACTATGATGTGCAAGACTGGAGCGTTTTGTTTAAAACTTTCCGTTGTGACTTATAAATTTTCAACAAAAAATAGAAGAGATGAATTTTCAGAAAATGAGATGGCAAAAATAAAGAGACTTTTCATTACTGCAAACACGTTGGGGGTAGAGCCGACATCAACGACAGCGCAACAGTGCTATGTGCCAGTAACAACGCCTAATGAAAAGTTCCCTGTGTATAAGAGCGCTCTAATGAAAGGGCGTTTTCGGTTGGAACCGTATGCTGTGTTTGAGAATGAAAAATCGTTTTTCGTTGGTATTTATATTTTCTTTTTATTTTATGAGAAGAGAAACTTTTTTATGGATACATTTTTATAAAAATTGAATTTTATTTCGTGTCTATATTCGAACAATTTCAAGTGTAATCGTATGTCTGGCGATTGCCTAAATTACGCCAACAGCAATTTGCGCAGATGAAATATTTACTAGCTTACCATTCTTGGAAAACAAAGAATTTTAGACAAAGAACACGATTCCATTCAGTAATACTTAATTTGATTGCATTTCTATCACAATAAACCACCGGTATGGTATTATACACCATACCGAGACAAAATCTCAAGATTGTACCAGAACCTATTCATATATCATCAACACGTTTCGTATTTCATCCTCTCCGGGACTCCTGGAGTGTTTACTATTTAGAAATATTATGAGCACAAGCGAGAATATCAGCAAGCAAAGATCAGCATCCCGCAGATTCACAAGGAACCATCTTCACGACTACTTGCTATAGACTTTAAGCTTTGAAGCTGTAGCGTTTCAAAAACGAAGTAAATGATGCTGGATCCTTGAAAGCCGTAAGCTGAGGGATGCTCACAATGTCATTTTTCATTATGCTACGCCCATTTTTCACTTTTCCACCTTGACAGTTATGATAAAATTATGGAAAATATGCGGAATCGGGTGTGTTTCGTATAATGCTTGGTATTTATGCAAGGGCCAAAAGTAATTTGAACATGATATAAATTTTTGTTTACTTCTGTAAAATGTTGTGTGGTGATTTGTTTTTTCGAAATTTTTCGGGAAACATTGTGTATTGTAATGTATTTTAAAATTTACAGCTTTGATCCTGCGATGAGGATATGCATATTTTTCCCTTCCACTTTATAGTTTAAAGCGCGGCATAGAAAGAGGTGGTTGGATTTATATGTGTGAACCGCAGCTCGGCCTCAGACAAATATTTTGGATGTCTGGTTCTACTGAAGCCATCCGAAGTTGGGTAATTTGTGTTCTGATGGACCTCGGCAGCCTAATAAGGTTACGTTTTCGTCGGACGAAGACATCCGAAGGCAACCACAGTAGATTTGATTATATATAAGATGGTATAGGTTATATTGTTTCTGTTGATTTTGATTATTATATAAGATGGTATAGGTTATATTGTTTCTGTTACGCCGATATTATGTAACATCTCAAAGGAGCCACTGGATGTATGGCAGCTATGGACATATAAGTGGCACAAAATAAAATTTCTAACAAATATTAAAATTTTTCAACTAAAAATCTTCATGAAAAAAACAATAACTTCTGGAAAAATGTTTTATGGAGTGATGAAACTAAAATCAATAGGTTGGGTCCAGATGGAAAAACATTTGTTTTTCGTCCTAAATGCCAAGAATATAATCCCAAATACACCCAGAAGACGGTAAAATATGGCGGCGGAAATATTATGGTATGGGGTGCATTTTCGTGGCATGGCGTAGGCCCTCTTTAATGGCAAAATGGACAAATATCAGTATTTAAATATTTTGAAAAACCATATGGAACCATACGAATTGGTTTGCCGCGGAGAAAATTGACGTTTTGGATTGGCCAGCACAAAGTCCTGATTTAAATCCTATAGAAAACCTCTGGAACGAAGTTAAGGCGGAAGTAGCAAAGAAAAATTATCAAAATATGGATGTTCTTTGGGCTGCCTTACAGAGAGCTTGGTATGCCATACCGAAGGCAACATGCCAAAAACTGGTAGAGAGTATGGGTCGCCGATGTGAAGCTGTCATCAAAAATAAAGGATACAGTACAAAATATTAAGGATTAAAATGTTTGTATATGCAAAAAATTACAATAAATGCAACTTTGACAATTATGTTTAACTATTTGCAGGTTGTGCCATTTATACGTCCAGCTCATTTCATCCCTTTTTTTTGCATTTTTTCTTATTTTATTTTTTTATCTATGAAATATAACTTGAATTTTTATTATTATTATTTATAAGATATACATCTTTGCAAAAAATTAAATCTTTCATGTTTCCTATTCATATGTACGATAAGGGAGCATTTAGAAGTGTGAAGAAAACAATGTGCCATTTATACGTCCATAGCTGCATATACAGGGTGTCCCGCATTGGGTGGTCAATACTGTAAGGGTTGATAGCGCAACTTGTTTCAGCAAGAAAACTACCAACACAATCGGAATTTTTTTTACCGTTACCTTGTTATCGCTCTTTTTGTGAAAGTCATCGAAAATCGTGACTTGTCACGCAAAATCGTAATATGCAGCACTCCTGATGACTTAATCCAAGATTTGATTTCAGTTTCAGAAACTACACAAAATTTCACAAAAACTGAAGTTTTGCCTGTTGCCAACATTATCGGCACTTTCAAGATACAGTTACTCAAACTTAACAGAAATTGTAAAATAGATTTTTCATCGAAAATTCAAACAGTAATTGCATAACGGTGCCTTATACGTACAACTCTGCAAAGTTGGTAAAAGTTGCTTCAACATGTTGGCTTTCCAACGGTATATCACTTTTCTTATTTACATTGCAGAATTTTAGGTAAACACGCATTGAATGGTAAAAATCATGGCTTCAGTGGAATCGTTAACAATTTTCCCTTGACATACAAAGGCAATTATAATTCGGGATAGAATCTCGCTACATTATTTTGACCAGAACTGTAAGATATTTGAAAATTGGTACATTGTTTGGCAAATGCAACGGTACTTATAACAGTTAAAATTTAATATTTGCTATTTATGGCAGATAGACGGGTGCCCGCTCATAATGCGACACCTATCAAAGAATATTTGGAAAACAAATTTCCCGGAAAGTGGATTGGCAGATTTGGGACAGTTGCGTGGCCTGCGAGAAGTCCCGCCCTTACTCCCCCAGATTTTTATTTATGGGGTAACTTAAAAAGCAATGTCTATTCCGAGCCGATTACATCCCGGGAACAGCTGCTGCAGCGAATTAATGATGCTTGTGATAACATTAAGGAAACCCCTCCTGAAATCCTTCGGGACGTTTCTTCCAGGCGCCGAGTGTGTCGAGTCTGCATACAAAATGGAGGAGGCCAATTCCAGCAGCATTATTCCAATTCATCAAACAGACCCATTTAATCATTAGTTAATATTTTTAGGTTATTGGTTCTTTCTCATATTCAAAACTTTATTTTCACTTTTATTTAACAAATTTTCAAAATTGCGATAGTAAAATATAAAAAATAAATGAGTAAAATTTCAGTTTAAATAATCCGATAACAAAATAATTACCTCGTTTTTTTACATTCAATATGTGTAATTCCAAAATCCCGTAATGTAAATATGAAAAGTGATATACCGTTGCAAAGCCAACATGTTGAAGCAACTTTTATCAACTTTGCAGAGTTGTACGTATAAAGCACCGTTATGAAATTACTGTTTGAATTTTCGATGAAAAATCTATTTTAAAATTTCTATTAAGTTTGAGTAACTGTATCTTGAAAGTGCCGATAATGTTGGCAACAGGAAAAACTTCAGTTTTTGTGAAATTTTATGTAGTTTCTGAAACTCAAATCAAATCTTGGATTAAGTCATCAAGAGTGCTGCAAATTACGATTTTGCGTGACAAGTCACGATTTTCTATGACTTTCACAAAAAAAGCGATAACAAGGTAACGGTAAAAAAAATTCCGATTGTATTGAAAATTTTCTTGCTGAAACAAGTTGCGCTATCAACCCTTACAGTATTGACCACCCAATGCGGGACACCCTGTATAAATGATCAGGGTCGGTTCCTGATTCGAATAATCCATGTCTGTCTGGTCCGTGTGTCGGTCTTTTCGCACGATAACTCCCGCAAAAATTTAGCCAGCGATTTAAAATTATGGTCAAATGATTATTTTGGTAAAATCTTGGAAGGTATTGAAAATGGGTCAAATCGAACCAAGGGTTTCCCTACCTCCCATACAAATTACCCCTCCTTGATATTCGCACGATTAGAACTCGGTCTCGTAATGCAGTTTGTGCCGCAAGTTCCTTTTTAGGCCAGGTCCCCTTAAAAACATTCATCCACATGAAATCCACTGAAAGCAATATTACAAACTTTGAATTTAATGTCGCACATACACGGCGAATTCATCCACTTAATACGGATTTAATTGGAGTAAAATCCAAATTCGCCTATAGATGGGCTCATTTTTTTTTCCATGGTGCGTTGACTCAGCTGTTTATTGGCAATTTCGTGTCAACGTTACTTTGCATATCATAATGTTGCCAGCACCAGTGGCGTGCACTCCATATATGCAAATAAGCAGTGCATACCCTTTAATTTAAAAACATTTTCTTCATACAAGTTCATGAAAATAATTACGTGTTCACTGTTAATTCTTTCCTCAATAAATGTACCAGCGCCATCTTTATATAAATAGTGTAGGTTCCACTGACCTGTTTTTTTCGCCGATACTAAAGTATGCTCGATAGGCTGATTTCAGATTATAAGACGAAACCGGACGGGTAAACTTGCAAGACAAGAGAGCTTTTGTAGTGGCCAGCAGACAAGCATTGTTCATTTCAAATTGTAAGAACGAGTCTTACGAAAGAAAAAAATCGTGACACGATTGTTTTTCTTTCGTAGGAATCGTACGATCGATAAGACGATTGCATCTACCAATAGTTCAGGCGTTCTGCAAAGACAATTAGCGCGTGTTTTACTTGCATTTTAATCTTGTCGACTCGTCACTTCATTGTACACTAACTTTGGAGCGTGCATGGCAACATTTATACATACTGGCTGTGTGATTATTGTTCGCCGGTCCGTGTTTTGATCGGATAGTGTGAAATGATCATACGATGGTTCTTGTCGTGCAAGTTTACCCGTCCGGTCGTTTTCTTACAATTTGAATTCAGCCATAAGCACCATTTCGCCGTGCTTGTAATCTCCATACGAATTGGAAAATTTCAACTGCAACAATGTTGCAGGTTTATATGGTGAAGAGAAGCACGCCTGCCTTGGCGTTGGCGAACAAAGTTAACGGACGAACGATGACTATAGCACAAGCGGCGAAAAATGTCGTGATAAGATTTGAGCAAAGGGAACCAAAGCGGAAATAAACAGAAGGTCCCAAAATGTGTCGTTCAGTTTTGACAAAATGTTTCCTTTGTTTGTTTTTTAATATTTAAACAATGTTGAAACAGGAATTTATTATTTTTTGAAAGAGAATGTATTTTACTAATCAGAAACAAATTATAATGCACATTTTTGTACGGGGTTGGTTGAATAGCTATGTATGCATTTTGTTAGTCACACTGTGTTATGTACATATTACAAAAGAAGGTTTGTATGCCTACAGTTTACACATTTGAGAAAATCCATAAATCTTACAATGCGATAAGTGATATTTTTCAAGCACTGTTTTGTTAACGTTACAAAGTTTTTTTTATTATACTTATTTTAGTGCTTTCTAAAATAAATTAGGCGGTTTTTCCTCATTTTTAGCTATCCTGAGATTACTCAATTACTTAGGAAACACCAACCTTCCTTTTTATTTCGACATATCAAAAGGCGTTTATACTCGTATTTATCATCTTTTCTTCGGTCTCAATTTTGCATACCCTTCACAAAATGGCTGTGCACGCCACTGGCCAGCACTATGTATTTCCTATCCGCACATATAGGGTAAAAGTGGGTTAGATTCCCCAGTGGGATAGATGCCGCAGTTGCTCAAACCAGTATTTCCAGACACAAAACGAAAAAAAATGGTATTGACAATTGAAGAGCATCGTCTGGCACTAACAGTAATTGCATTTTTATCTTTAGGGTTGTCCACACAACCGCGTTGTAACGATATTACGAGAAATTTATTTTCAACGTGTGTGAATCTGCAATTTGGCATTTTTTCAATCCCGCGCAACTTTTCTCTATTTCATGGCAGCGGAAGCTTCTTTTCATGTTTGTTAGGTCTTTGCTAGTTACTTTTATATTCCCAGTCAACTTTTATTTCTTTTTATTAAACTTTGTACAAAAATGTGGGGCATCTGTCCACCTAGAAAACAATAGATGCCCCTAATTTTTGGGGTATAGATCTTCCAGACTTTTCCTAAAGGCATCTATCCCTCATTCCCTAGTGGGCTAAATTACAACCTTTAAAATTGAAATATTTATTTTAATGTTATAAAAATGGTTTGTAATTACACGTGGATAGTAGAAGCAGCTCCCCACGACACTTAGATTCAAGATTCTCTTTGGTTGCGTTCATTGATCTTATAGAACGAAACAGCTAAGATAAACTAAAAATCTCGCCACTTCAGGATATCCTCAGGCATTTTTTTATTCTTCCCACATTTTAGAATTCAGTTTTCTCTTTTGACTCGAATTTTAACTGATTTATCCCTTAGGGCAGTGATTCCGAAACTAGGGGGCGCGCCCCCATTAATAAATTATGGTTTTCTGGCGAACTTCTTTCGAAATACACCAGGGGTAATCGGTTGTTACAAAGCGTTGCAAAATGGCAAAAAATATATTTTCATCTATTAATTCGCTGCTACTAAATAATTTAATGCACACTGCTGAGAATATTTTAGGTCAGTCAATAAGAAAATAAAAAATCCCTTGATATGGCTGATATGAACCGCTTCAGCCAGCTATATTCTTTGAATGATTTTTGATCAAAAAATTGTGGACTTTGGTCGCTCTAGTAATATTAATTTGGTGCTCGAGATATCACTTAAGCTATGATGACGGCCGAACTCACGACGAAATTCAGGATGCGGAAATCGTGAAATTTAAATAATACTTCCTAAAAATTCCAATATGGGCTGCACTAACAAACAAATGTTCAAACAAATTAAATTGCGACAATGGATTCCGTTCTTATGTCCAAAATTAAAAGCATTCGTTCTCCATGACAATTTTTGCATCTACTTTCGGGTTTTGGCCAACATGTTATTGGGGGCGCTAGGATCAGCAGATCTCCCAGGGGAGACACGAGCTGAAAAAGATTGGGAACCACTGCCTTAGGGCAACTATCCTCACATTAAATTATGCATTGTGGCAACTAACCCATAGCGTGGGCAATTATCCCCGAAAGTAGAGGTGTCTTTTCAAGGCTATAACTACAAAACCTTGACTGCTCCCAAAAATATTTCTTTTGAAAATAGTCACTAACCGATGTGTGAAAACGTATATACACGAAAACCGGGAAATAATGCTTTATCTTGCTAAATATTGACACAAAACAAAAAGTGGGGCAACTATCCCACTTTTACCCTAAAGGGGAAACCTACATAATCCCGCCCGTTCAAAACTCCGCTTTTTACAAAAAATCCTGTTTAGCATTATCCCGACATTACTAAATCCCGCCACATCCAAAAATTACTACCGCCACATCCAAAAATTATGTAATGTGATTCCCAGCAGTTAATGCGATTCTTTCTGTTAGCATAAATCCGTCAGAATATGTATCTGTTTATTTCTTCGATAAAGATGACAATTTTGCCCCTACAGAACAAGACTGTCATACAGGGGAGACCTTAGTCTCGACTACCGAAAAACCATACCACCTCTTTTTCAAATTCAGTCACCTGGCCCGTGGGTCTCCGAGAATTAAGTATCCACATGCAAGGAGACCCATTATTTTAACGGTCAAATGGTGCCGCTTTGTAATATCCCGTCATGGAAGGCGAGTAATCATTAATAAATCGCGCGCGCGATTTTTGAAAGAATACTTACCATGTGACGGGATAGTGAAAAGCAGTATTTTGAATTAGCGGGTTATTGAAATGGCGGATATAAAATTGGCGAGATTTTTACTATACGGGATTTAAATTAAGCAGGATATTAAACTGGCGCGATATTGAAATGGCGGGATAATGAATGTCGGGATTTTGAAAAACTCCAATATGATAGGTGGGCTACCGTAGCCAACCCGATACCTACATAATCCCGAAAAACAAAATCCCGCCCGTTCATAATCCCGCTTTTTACAAAAAATACCGTTTGAATTTTTCCCGACATAACTATATCCCGCAACTTAAAAATCCTGCCAATACGAAATCCCGCTCACTGAAAACTACGCCGTTTTAAGATCCCGCTAGTCGATAGTGAAATAATCCTGTCGAAATACCAAAAACAACGCCAAAAATTATTTTTATTGCTTAAAAAAATCAATAGTTATGTTATGTGACTTCCAGCAGTTAATGCGATACTTTCTCTTAGCATAAATCGGTCGGAATTTTTGCTTATTTCTTAGATCAGGATGATAATTTAGCCCCTACAGAACAATACCTACTTAAGTCACGACTACCGAAAGACCAGACCACCTTTTTTTTCAAATTAATTCACCTGGTCAGTGGGTCTCCGAGAATGAAATATTCCCATTATTTTAGCGGTAAATATAGTGGCGCTTTTTAAAAGCTGTATTTTGAATTAGCGGGTTATTGAATTGGCGGGATATTAAATTGGCCGAAATTTGATTAGACGGGATTCAAATTGAGCTGGGTTTTCAACTGGCGGGATATTGAAATTAATGTCGAGATTTTGAAAAACGGGAATATGGTGGGCGGGATATCGTAGCCCGGATTAAAGTGGATCTAAGTTGTAAGGAAAATTTCAGCTTTCTATAACCTAATTGATACGCTTGCAGTGGTTTAAATTATTCAGAAAACACTAAAATATGTCCCTATTTTGTGATATGGCCCTTTTGTCACAAAATTTACCCCTTTCAAAGAGAATGGTGTTAATTGAATTAATCGTTCAATAAACATTTTCCTCTACGATTTACTATTATCACTACTGAGTACATCTCATATGGCAACGCTGCTTTGTAATTTGTAAACCTTTTCCTCAAATATTCCGTCGTAGAAAACGGACGCGGTCTTATGACCTACTCATTCGTCAAATTATATTTCCAGTCGAAAACTATCATTGCATTCACTTCACAGAGAGAACTTTATGTGACATATATCCTTTATTCTAATTTGTTTCTGCAAATTCTCATAGTATCCTGAAAAAGGTAACTTAATCTTAAAGATAGTCTAAAACAAATGTGTATCTTCTATGATGTGTGATGAGATTATAGGAACCTACACTTGATCAATCGTGCAAATGAACATTGTTTTCAGGAATTCTTTTATAACCGTAAATTTTATGGGTGCAGTTCTAAAGGAGGTACGAGCGTCCAAGCTCAATTACATTTTCTTAAAATCTCGTGAATATCTCTATAACGGTAACGTTTACTGAAAGGTACTCTATGATGAAATGATGCTGCTATCATTTCATCATAGGTGACCTTTCAGTGGACGTGTTGGCTCCCAAAGAAATGCCAAATGTCCTCAATGTGAGAGGTTTATTGCATTTTTCGCAATCTTCCTTTCATACGTAAATTCAGCTTGGGTTTGGAGCTTTGAACTTTCTGCTCCACGGTTCCAGGCTAAGCCTAGTACTAACAGCGAGAGTGAAATTTTTGTCCGCTGCGATTTTTTCAATGAAAATGTATTCTTACTGTCGTCAAATATGTGGGGAATGCTGAGGAATTTCATAAGCTACAATCCGAAAACAGTTCCATAATTTTTCTCGGCCATTTTATATATTTTTTTCCGATTCCCCGGTTATTTCATCGTGAAATGTCAAATGACCGGGAAATTGAAAAATAATACATAAAATGGCCGAGGAGAATTATGGAATCGGTCTTGGATTGTAGCTTATGGAATTCCCAACCGTTTGTGACATATTCCACGACAGTAAGTATGCTTTTTTATTGTTAAAATCGCAGCGGGGAAAAATTTCACTCTCGATCTTAATTCAGCCCTTTACTTTGGAATTGCGGCATGTTTGCATTATCGTTTCTGTGTCAACTACTACTAATGTAGCTACATTTGATATTAAATAGGGTGAAATGGTATTCAGCAAAATCGGTGTGACTGGAATATTCCTTCCGGCCCAAAATGCCCTATTTCAGTCACTCTACAGGCAATTGCTATCCTTGGGACGGTCGATTTTGTCTAGGTTTTCATTTTTTGTGCCTTTTGTGAGTGAAATAAGAAATAATTGCTTCAAGGATTTTCTTTAATAGTTTCGTATCTGACAGAAGGCATAAAAGATAATTTGGATCCGGAATTTGCAGTTAATCATCGGAATAATTTATATCCCAATTGCACTTAGTTTCTTGTGCATCACTATAAAACACTTGTGTTAATTTCGGCAGAAAGGTACGTGTTAATTGTTATTCTTTGCTTTACTGTAATAGTAAAGGACAAAGGGAGGGGGGTAATTTTGTGAGTTCTTACTTTGTGCACGAAATTAATATCTTTCGTGCGCTCGTTGCAGGGCTATGTAGGTACAGTACATAGATAGGAGTACGTAGTATATTCATTAAAATTAGGTCATAACTTCCACTCTATAGAGTCTTTTTCACTTAATTCAGCCACCTAGAAAGCATTTTCATTCAAATTAGATCTCGAAATTCCACCGCGCGCTCCTACTCATAATACTGCTGGATTCGTAGGAACTCCTTACCTCGAAATATAAATTACAAAAGAATGTTCTAGGTATGAAATAAAAAGAGAGTGGAGCGTAAGTTTTACCACTAAAATGTATGAGCTTAGTACTGATATTCTTGTGTCAGGTTAAACACAAAACACGCGATGCCGATTATGGTCCGGACAACAGAGAAATAATTTGCACTGAAGCAAGTTGGATGTATGATTAAAGCTGGCCTATGCTACCCTTTAAATTCAAATTATACAATTAATTTTCAGTGAACTATAATTTCCAAATGGAGGACATTGCAGAGGAATGTTGTTTTAGTACAAGTTCAAGCGGAAAACATGTCACAAGATGGAAACGTAGTAAACCGTACGTTATAAAAGGTGTGCGTTTTGTTTAGGAACGTCTCTTGGGTATATTAGTATGAAAGATATAATCCTTTATTATGAGCTAAAACATGGTAGTAAATTGTCGGACTGTCCTTAAGCTATCCCCTACATCAACGAGGATTATCTCCGAAAACTAACAATGAACACATCAGTATGACGTCATCCTTGACTTCTACTTCATCAAGCTATACGCTCGACGAATTATTTGAAATGCAAAACATACCGCAATGCCATAATGCCATTGCGAATATTGAAAATCCAAATCAGACAAAAGCCTCTTATAGATCGAAATTCGCTTCTAAATTATTGAAAAAGAGTCCTGTACGTATGCGGCACTAATAAAAAAAAACAATCCTTACGCAAAGTGCCTACTAACATTTTCATCAGGTTTCTTCCTTCGCCATTAATATCTATACATACAAAAAGATATCTACATCCGTTTTTGTTCTCAACAGTTTTTTTTATGTTTCCTATCAGTCCTAAGTTCTGACACATCCTTTATGTAGCGCTGTATCTAAAACAAGATGGAAACATGATTTGCAAAATAAAAGTAGCAAAAAAACAGAAGAAGAAAATAAAGCAAAATGAAAAGCTTTATCCCTTGGGATATATTCATGGGCATCATTACGTGGGTAAAGTTCTTTTTGCTGAGTGGTATGATGATGACAAGGACTGCGACAATATAAGAAGAAGTATGTAGTGTAGTTGCTTCGTCATGGAAACAAGTCATTTTCGTGCTTCCGCTCTTTTTATCTATCCTATCCTATGTACTCATTCATAGTAGTGGAGCGGGAATAATATTCTGAAAGTGCGGCATGCAAACCGATTCACATTATAGTCCTTTTTGTTGTATGTGCCGAAATTGATCCGAAGGGAAAGTCCGATATATGGTACAAAAGAGAAACTTTCAGCTTGTCAAGTTTCTTTTCTACATAGCTTTTGATAAAATATCGAATGAGGAAAGTTTTAATAAGTTGACTGGAAGTATAGTGAAACTCAGGGGGCATATTCTAAGATGCTGCTAAAAGGGTCAGTCCAATTCGTAGTTTTTCAGCCTCATTAACACATCACTTCAACACATGTTCACTGTAATGAGGGATGTACACAGCGTTTCTTCCCGTTAACGTCCCTGAGTCACATGTGACAAGCTTGGAGGGCAAGCGTGGTGGTAATGTTGAGATTTGATGTGATCAATCCCAAAGAGTCAACATTAAGTCTAAACGATTGTTAAATAAATATTAAAAAAAAATCACCTACAATAGAGCCCCTATATTCCGGATTAATTGGAACCGGACCCTATATGGATTATCGAATTGTCCGAATTTTCGAAATGCACTAATTTAGACCTTGATACTCAAATCATAAGAAAGATAACCATTCTAACGAAAATTAATGATTTCGCATTCGAAATTTTCCCAACAATGGCGCCGGAACAGGGGGGGGGGGGGGCAGCGGGGGCAACTGCCCCCTCAATATTTTGGCTAAAGGGGCAATTAGTACTCCCCTATATTAAAAATGAAGAATAATTTATTTTATATTTTTATACATAACAATGTACATACTCAATTTATTATTCTAGTAGTGGATATTTTTTTTCCATGATGAAATATCTGGTTCGCAGAAAGTTGCATACGTGCAGCGCCCGCTCTAAGAGGGGGGGCAAGCCGGGCGGTCGCCCAGGGCGCAAAATTTTAGGGGCGGCTTTTTGACTAAAACACGAATAAAAATATGGAAGAGATGAAAGAAAAAATTAAAATCAACTTCGATTTAGTGAAAAAGAAGCCACGAAGTGTTAGCACGTAACTTTATTATTGCAAATATGTATATGCGATATGTCGCAATGGATTTTTCTGCTATCCATTTTTATAAGGAGAAGATTTTCCGCTACAATCCTGCATGGATGGTACTGAAAGTGTCGCTAGTGGCGATAAAAGCTAAGAAAAATTCTTGCTGAAAGCGTAATGTTCCAAAGATCTGTGCAAGATCGGTACCTTGGATTCCCCCAACCACATTGCCAGCAGTTGACCAAATACCGAACAAATGATAAAATTGAAGTCTCCATCATCTCTGTTATTCTTCTAGGCGTGTGTTGTCTACAACTTTTATCTTTTGCGCACAGTTTTGCTAACTGCGATCAGTGTAGTTGTGTCCTAATATTTTGGTTTAGTCTCCTGTGATAAATTTCTTCCCCAAAGCCACATATTTTCAACACAATTTCTTTTCAGACATTTTAGATAACATCTATTCACATTTGGCTGGCAGCAATTACACTTCAATTCAAACGAACTCCTCGCGAATGGACACATTGATTAATCTAGCATTGAGTGGTCAAATTTCGGACAAGGTAGCTTGGATTTCAGCAGGATCCTTCATCCTGCCTAAGTCGCACCAGCATTCCTCCCTATTATGTTTCCAGACATGCTAATATCTGGATTTGGCTAGGTTCCCTTCATTTAGCTAGCTCTAGCTCCAACCTTGTTCTCTGTAACAACTAACGAGATGATGCATTTATGAAAACAATCCACCCAAGTTGAAACCACTTCTACGAAGTTTATCGGCTCCACCATTTTTTGGCATGCCAATTTCGAGAGCAGAGTTTTAGTGGCAAACAAACGTTCGCATTAATATGCAATCTCTTACGTCATTCTAAAATCCGCAGGTTTCCGGGTGCAATCTGTGCATTGTTTTTTGCCTGAGCGACACTAATATGTGAACCTCCTCAGTAGGTACACATTCTATTCTCTGAACTACTACAGCGTTGGCTCGAATCCCACTGTGACTCTGAATTTTTGTGTTGATTTACGGAACAGCCGGCAGCCATCGTGGAACCTATGTGTTACAATGACCAAGTGCTGCATCAATCACTAGATTCAAAAATAAAAAATCTCGCAAATCGCTTCTACAACAACAACGACATAACATGTGCTACCCACTATCAATCTGTCTGGTAAAGTACTTAAGGGGCGACAATTTGTCCTTTCGCCCGGGGCGGCGTAAGTGCTAGAGCGGGCACTGCATACGTGCATCTAGTGCATGTATACTACGAGTATGTACATGATCATTCCATTTTCATTCTTTCTTCCTTTACAAGAGTACCTCGAATTAACGACAAGGCCAAAGATAGCGAAACTATTAACCGTTGATCAACGAAAACGAGGAAGGTTTTCATTCTGCTTGTCAGAAAACCGTGCCGATGGTAGAGAATCTTACAGTAAGATTGGGCTGCTATGCTCGATTTCGATATTGTTGATCTTCGCTCACAGTTAACTCTTTTGAAGAGTATGCCGGGAGCTTCACCTACATGTTGCGCTGAAATTGCTGAGCACTTTCGAAGCATATCGAGCACAGCAAGTTAATACGGCTAGTAACATTACTTCTGACGGTTTCAGCATCAGCAGCATCATCAGAAAGGTCGTTCAGTGCTTTAACATGGCTACATTCAACAATGACACAAAAACGTCTGACACATCTAATCCTTCTCCATGTTCACAGGGATCTAACAGGGAATTTAGATTCCTGAAAAATTCTTAAAAGAAAGAATTCGTTTCCCGAGGAAACCGCTGCTAGAGGCAGCGACGGTCCTATGTATTATGGCACCCTATGCCATGTGTGTTGAAAGCCGTTTCTTCAATTTTAGTTATATCCGTAGTTACAGTCAAAGTGAGCAACATACATTTTTAGATTGTCGTCGTTTAAGAAAAAAGGGACTTTCCACTTTACTGAGCGGTTCTAGTCTAGAAATGAGTATTTCCCAAAATTATGAATAGTGTAGTCATTTAGTGATTTCAGATTGCAAAGTGTGGTGGAGAATCTTTTTGTTGTTTCTTATGTTTTATTGGAGTGCTGAGCTTGAATCCGGAGCTTGCCACCAAAATTTCGTTGTAAATCAGGATCGAAACCGCAAAAAAAAAACCCTAAAATGTTTGTTTTTTTTTTGGCTTAAAGCTCCGAAAGTGTAAATTTCTCCGATAACCTGCCCTTGAACATCTTAGAAAAAACATAATTGCAGGTCCAACGCACCATTACTCTTTAGTCTTTAAAATGCGTTAAGCGGTATCTGTACATTTGTTAGTCATTTTTTGGTGTTTTTTATACGATTTTGACCCTGTTTCGCAAGGAAATTTTTGTGCTAAGTACCCCCAAAAAACATAGGAAACAAAAAACAATTTTCCCCAACATTTTGCAATCTACTAGGTTTATCATGTGCTAACTACACTATCAGCGCAATATATCTAATGAAGAGCTTATACTGTGGTGAGGGAGGGGGGGGCTTATTTTCACTGGGGGTTGGTTTGTGGCAAGTACTAGGACCCTCAGCTTTGTATAGAAATTTGCGATTGAATATTCTCGAAATAAGGTTTCAAAACCCAAACTTTCCATTTGAAAACATAAAAATCAAAATTTGCACATTTTGTAGTTTCGCATTTTCAAATCTTTAAATCCGATTTTTCAATAATTTCGAATTTTTATGTTTTTAAACCGAAACTTGCGAAAATTTGGGTTTGCGACCTAATGTAGAGGTTGTTATAGTGGAAGTCCTAACTATCATAATTTAAAAATTAAAATCACCCAAAAATTCCACAAAAAGTCCAAATTTTTACCTCATTTACCTCGAGATTTTCGAAATTTTTGAAAATGTTAATTTAAAATATAAAAGCGCAAAGTTTTCAAAACTTTAAAGAACATTAAAAATTACAAAATTTTGATTTAAAAACTGAGATAATTAAGATTAATCCAAAATTAAAATTGTTTGTTTGCTTTACTTAATGAGGCATAAATGCACATTCATCCTGGCTAGAGGTCCGGTGTATGGTAACCGCTTAATTTAATGTGAATTTGAGAAAAAAATCCTGCCCCCCCCCCCCCCCCAATAAAAAATTCGTTCCGGCGCCACTGTGTACCAAATTTTACATTCATCCATAAATAAAACGTAGACGAAGCGTCTTCGAAAAAGACCTTTGAATTTTTTAAATTTCACTCAATGAAGGCCTATTTTGCTCGTAGTGCTATTCCCCTTATCTTTAAAATATATATTCTAATTACTTGTACGCATCGCCTTCTTTTCCTAAAATACGTGAAGTATTTATCTTACATCTCACACTTCTTGTCTTTCACAAACCTAATTATGTGTTTTCCTAATTCGAAAAAAAACCCAACCTTTTCTGAAAATGATAAAAAAATTAAATTAGGTATCCATTTCGTATACAAACTTTTCAAATACATTTTCCACACAAAACGAGTGCAATTCAAATACGGATAAGGTACATTGGTAGGATAAGAAAAGGTCGAAAAAACTTCATAATTATTTCAAGCAAATTTAAATGTCACGCTCAAGGCGCGATAACATGGAAAGTATAGAACTAAATTTTAAGACGAAATGTTCCTCACATAAGGAATATACATAAATAGGGATATTTGATGATTATTGGGATCCGTTTGCTAATTATCACACGCAGATTCTTTTTATTTTTTATTTTTTTTTTTTTTTCATTTAACCCATTAACGCCTAACAGGGGGTTCAAACTCCCTCCGAAATTAATTAGTAATATAGGGCTGAGGAATTTAGTCTAGGGTGTCATTTTGACCGCTGAAACTGGTTTCGTATCACTTAGTTTTTGTTTCCAGACCTTAATCTTCATTGCCCATTCACTTGTTTTCTATGACCATAAAGGACCATACAGATCAGGCATGTCAAAAAGGCGGCCCGCGGGACCACCTCGCAGATCTGGGCACACGCGGCCAGGTCGAACAAATACAAAGTATATCAACGCAAAAGCTTAAACATAAAAAAAAACGAGACCGAGGCTAATTTTGGGGCCGCCCGAAATTTGGATACCCTTCGCTCTCCTCAAACTTCATGAGAAAGTTTACATATGTATCTTCCCTTTCACTCTATGAGCGAAGGGTATACAAATAAATCTCAAGTCGAGGAAATTTTTTTAAACATGTCAAGAGGTCGGTGGTTTTCTAGAAATCTCCTTCTATGTTCGACAAACAATGTGCTAACGGTTATTTGAGGTTTGCTTACGGCGAAATTCGTTTCAACAAACAAAAATTTTTACTTCGTCTGATCTAATCTGTTATCTGTCACGGTGGCATTATAATTCACGTTGGCATCTTTCAGGTTATGGGACAAGAACATCTGGGATTGAGACTTATTTGAAACGAAGGCCAAGCTTTAAAGACCCAGAAATCCTGTATTTGGTGAAGTAAATCACTCCAATTAGTGGCATTTCTGAGGAAGATTTCGATTACCAATAGCAATTACCTCTTTCCAACTATAGCTCGATAAGATATCGTTCATTTTCGAAACATGACAAAAAGGGATTTTGGTTGCATTGTACGCACACAACGATTCTTCTTTTTTCTGATTTATATTTTCCACGGTATGTACATATTTCTCTTTGTACTACGCGTATTATTTTTTATCTGTGCATGAAACCACTGTGCATGGATATCCCATAGCAAGTGAAACAACTTTTCGTCTACATGATTCTTTGGAAAATGTTCAATTTCCGTCATAGAAACGAGATACTCACAATATTCTGATATATTCTCGTATCGAGTATGAATGGGAAAAGCGAAACAGATTCTGTAACGAGTACAAACAGCACATGAAAATCCGTGGAAAAAGAAGATTTATTGATGATACCCGTGTGGTATCATTCGCTTTGTTACTACTGTAGGTAAGTTCAACGTATGTCAAATGTAAGTTCGTTTCGGTATGTCACGGAGACGATACGCAAAATTCATGTTACCTGTGTGCGTTTCGAACAAATATTCGTATATTCGAAATAGATCGATTTTCAAAGAATATTCATTGGTGTATCTCTGATTTTCCTGGAAACAAGTTTTTGAACTGGTCTTTTTATCAGTATTCCTTTGGAATTTGATATATAAGAGAGAGTTGAGGTATAAACCATTGAGATGATCAAACGGTTTCGTTTTAATTCAATTTGTATTTCAGCAATCTAAAAGGATTCACAAAGAATGACCATGTACATGTTTCATGTTCCAAGAGGCACAAAGGAATGTATTCATTATTTGTTACAAAATGGATCAGTTCAATGTGGAATAGTTCAGCTGGGAGATAGTTTTCAATATGTTCTAACTGATGCTGTCCATGTCCATATAGTCCTTGTAAACCAGTGCATATCAATTTATGGTTCTCTATCACCATAGTCGTATCTGGTCTTGAAATGCAATTTCTTGAGAAACTAATGGGAGGCTAAAGAAGTAGAACAAAGTGAATTTTCCTTCAGTACTTTTAGGTCGTGCTGTGTGGTCGGTCGCCACTCTGTGATGTAGAGATTCATAGAGAAACGAATGTCGAAACTCGGCATGGCCCGTCGCATTATTTAGAAGATAAAAAATATTCTTATCGTAGAATGATAAACTTAAAATGCAACTAGGAAGTGGTATGGCTCACAGTCGTATCACACTCCGAATTCAGTTTTCATTGAAATTTTGACGACTACACATGGTAGTCCCCAAGGCACCATGCCTCCTCTAGGAGTTGGCAAAACAAAAGCTTTAAGGGGACCGAAAAGGCAGTCAGTTGAAAATTCTAACAATGAACCAAAATAATTCAATAGCGCACACAAAACGCAATTCAACGAAGATGAAAGCTATGAACGACCTACGGTTTAACATGGGATTTTGTGCTTTTTAATCCTAGATTCTAAAAGTCACCACTCACGATTAAATAAATCGTAAGATCATCTGACGTTTGAATGAAGACCATCATGTTATTTAAAAAAAATCCATAGTTCCTTATAACTTTCCCAGCATTGACCAATTCTGTCAAGAGCTAAGCAAATCCTCCGTTTATACTACAATTTTAAATTTGTAAATGTGACTGTGACTTGAAGAGCTTATCTGCTTTTTTGTTGAGGTAATGAGATCAGCATCACGCTCAGCAGTGTTATTTATCCCCATAAATGAGATCATAGTCCGTCACAAGCTCATGAGTTCGAAAAACACCATGGATCACGGTGAGATTCGAACTCATGACCCTGTGCACCGAAAGTGCGCGCACTAACCGCTAGACCAGCCAGACTACATACATATAAGGAACCACATAATTAAACATTGTTTTGCAAGCGGTGAACATGTATTATTTTTTCTTGTTCTTAATATTCACACAAAATCAAAACTTGCAACAATACAAAAAAAATATTGTTTATATTTTACAGAATTTTCTTTAGATATGCTATCATTAAACCAACATTGTCTGTATACATACAAATGTATGTGCTCACAATCATTCCGGATGTGGATGTGGCTATCAAAATAAGTGAGTGTGCCTCCGGCACTTTCCGACCGTCGTCATATAGTTTTCTCCATCCCTGGCTCCCTAATATAGCGCCGAACCGGCGGCTTTCACCGCCTTTTTTGATTGTGTCCGTAGATTAAAAGCAAACAAAAGTTAGCCAAACCGTCTGCTGATTAAAAATAGGACGTACAAACATACATACACTAAAAAAAAGGAGCCAGTGAACGAGCGACACAAAACCCAGATCTGCACCTATACACTATATCTAACGCATAGGCACCTAACGATGAGTGTGACTGTATTTATAAGGATGAAACGCTTTTTTTCAGCACACCGACCACAGCGAAATATTCGAAATAATTCCAGGATATTTTCGTTAGACCAGATAGCTATGAAAACAAAACAAAAATATCTAATTCACCCCAATGCACATTGAACTGTATTGCAGAGTTGTTGAGAATAATTAGTTGTTGCCATTGGGTGCCTTACACGGTGTTCTGAAAATAGATTCAACGAAACGGAAACTGTAGAATTAAATTTCAGAAAACTTTTTTGCTAGAAGAGTTTTATTAAAAAAAAACAACGCAAGTGCGGTAGTCTTGTTGGTGTAATGGTTATAGAGCGCACACCCCCGCGCAGGGTCGTGGCTTCGAGTCTCACCGTGAACCGATTCAGTTCATGGTGTTTTTTTCGAACTCACGACCCATATGACGGCCTATGATCTCAGATGTTAAACAAGTACCATTTTATGGGGTATGGTAACATCATCAGCGACATCGAAAGCGTCAACAAACGATGGGCCTCGCATTTTGAAGAGCTCCTCAATGCACCATCAACATCCCCCGCGGAGGCAGCTCTTGAGCAGTTAGCCGAACCAGGCCCTCCCGTTCTACCCCCAACAGTAGAGGAGGTGAGTCTTGCCATACAGTCGCTTCAAAATAATAAAGCGCCCGGCGCTGACGAGATCCCAGCAGAACTGCTGAAGCATGGTGGAACGTGCCTGACCAACGCAATACATGTGCTACTGCTGAAAATATGGAACGACGAGGAATTCCCCGAAGATTGGCGCAAAAGCATAATCTGCCCAATCCACAAAAAGGGTGACAAGCTGAAGTGTGAGAATTACAGGGGCATATCATTAGTTTGTACGGCCTATAAGATATTATCTAAAATTCTTGAAAAGCGAATTAATCCGTACGCAGAACTAATCATTGGCGAGTATCAAGGCGGCTTCAGACCTGGTCGATCAACGACCAATCAGCTTTTTACAGTGAAGCTACTACTCCAAAAGTGCTGGGAATATAACATCGACGTATACCAAATCTTTGTCGACTTCAAGCAGGCATACGACAGTATCGATCGAAGTGTACTGTACAACATTATGCTGAATTTTGGTATACCGGCAAAGTTAGTGCGACTCACAAGGATGACGATGACTAATACCGTCTCGCAGGTCAGAGTGCAGAATCGACTCACTGACCTATTTGAAACTCGTACTGGACTCAAGCAGGGCGACGGGCTGGCGCCGACGCTCTTCAACCTTGCTTTGGAGTATGTAATTCGAGCCATGAATATGGACAGCAGCTCATCAAGTCGACTCAATTAGTAGCGTACGCCGATGATATCAACATCATGTCTCGAAGGTTGGGTGATGCAGAAAGCCTTCTGCATAACCTCAATAACGCCGCAAAGGAAGTTGGACTACATATCAACGAAAGCAAAACAAAGGCCATGATGCAATCGAAAACAAGGACGCCAGCAAATTCAAGCATCACAGTGGGGGACCTTAATATCGAGTATGTAGACAACTTCAACTATCTGGGTTGTAACTTATCAAAGGACGCCAACGAAACCGACGAAATTAAGCGACGGATACAACTAGCCAATAAGACATATTTCTCGGTCCTCCCTATAATTAATTCGAAACTTGCGCACAGGAACACGAAGCTCCGCGTGTACAAAACGATCATCCGACCCGTGCTATGTTATGGCTGCGAAACATGGACCCTCACCCAAGCCTCCGAAATTTAAAATGGATATCCCTGAGCAGGGTTGCCGTTTTCAAACTTCTAAGTGTAACATTTATTTCATAAAATTGTAACATTTTTAGGTTGAGTGTAACAAATTTGAAGATATTGGTGTTAATGAACAAATCAAGCAATAAACGTGCGTAAGTCCGAAATGAATGATTGCTCGCACAAATAAATTAAAACAAACGATTTTGAAAACGACTGAGTTTTTCCAAAAATGTTATCCATTCTGTCCCATAAATTCTGTAAATTATGGCGAGTTCATGGATTTAATGAAAAATTCACGTGATAGTTAGACCCAGTATTTGTAATGTATTGGGCCGGTTTCTGATAGCTCTTATTCAGTACCTGTCGGCTGGTTAGTCTTATCGCATAGAGAAGACACACACAATATTCAGAAAGCTTTTCCATTGAATTAAATGGAGTTTTTGTTTATTTTGCATTGTTATGCCATATTGTTATTGGTTACGCCATCATCTTAAGGGCCCCATAGACTCAGCCATTTATCGGCCGATCAAAGCTCATTTCTGTGGAGAAAGCACATTTTTTAGGTTCCGCTACCAAATTCGCATGAGAAAATGAGCTTTTTCCGCAGAAAATGTGCTTTCTCCACAGAAATGAGCTTTGATCGGCCGATAAAACGCTGAGTCTATTGGGTCCTTTAGATTGAAAAAATCATTGCGCAGTTTTATCCAACGGCGTAAATGAGCATAAGATAACATAACTATGCGAATTAAACAAAAATTCCATTCAATATAAAGGAAAAGCTTTTTGAAAATTGTGTGTGTCTTCTCTATGCGATAAGTCTAACCATTCTATAAGAGTTTTGAGAGAATGGGCCAATATAATGGAAAAGCTTTCTGAAAGTTGTGTGTGTCTAACCTATGCGATAAGACTAACCATTCTATAAGAGCTTTGATAGAATGGGCCATTATGAAACAAATTTATTTTTAAAGGTAATGTTCATAGCCAGCGTTTCAGGGCACTCCGCACAATAAAAGTTTAAATAAGGAAATGGAAATCTCGATATTAATCTTGGTGTATAGTACAAGAAGCCCACTGGCTTCAGTGCTGCGAACCGCCCTTCGGGCAAATGTTTCGTTTGAATCTGCGTCAAAGTAAAATTCAATTTATTTACTGAACTGACTCGAAAGCTTAGCGTGATTTAGCTGGTATGGTTGAATGAACACTGATCTTGAATCAAGGAAGGACCAGTAAAAACGGGCACTTAATCCAGAGGTGTCTAAACCAAAACCTGACCTGGGCCAAATGTCAGTGTCTTCAGGATTGATCGGACCGTAGGATAAAAATTATGAAAACATCTATAGACTTTTTTAAAAACGCCGAAATTTGTGAATATTTGCTAAGTAATTGACTCCAATTTTTGGACAGCTTATCAGAACCAGTCATCCAGAAATAACCTTAAGAGCTAAAATCATTCAGCGGACAATAATAAAAAAACAAAAAGGTTGAGTACCTGTAAAATGTGAACATAACTTAAAACGCAACTGTGGCAAAGCCAAATATACTGCTTTATTAAATAAATTTCGAGAGAAACAATTTCACGATAGCCATTATAGTTTCCTGCACAAAAGTACTTTGGAAAGCCGATAGATTCCTAATACAGAGAGTAGGATTTTTAAATACATGATTTAAGTTTGCATAAGCCATCGAATTTTTGACGAGTCTTTATAAATTTCTTAGACTTTAGTTCAACACCTCAATTTTTAATTTTTTACAAACATTTACAATTTTTATTTTTACACAATGTGCTCATACATATTGTGTTTCTCCGATCTGGCCGCGAACCGCACAAAACTGCGATGTGGGCCGCAAGTGGCCCGCGGGCCATAAGTTTGACATGCCTGACTGAATCGATTGCTGATCATGCACAAATCATAAATATAGAAAATTTAAATTTATTTATGTCACTTATGGTAGGAAAATATTAAAATATAGGTGAGTTCTCCACTCTTGCCCGATTGTAACAAAATTGGTCGGGGTGTAACATTGTAACAAGAAATTGGCAATTGTAACAAAATGTTACAATTGTAACACGAGTGGCAATGCTGTCCCTGAGCCTAATAATGACAGCCTTTGGACTCAGTCTTCTGATTTTATCACTATCCATTTTTGTTATTGCTTCAATAGTAGCGATGTTAAAAAAATGGACGGACGGCACAGTGCGTCGTTCCATAGGCAAAAATAAAAAAATTGACTATTTTTCCCCGGAGTCAAAGTTAGTCAATATCGAAGAGAACATGTTTGAGTATCCGAATATGTAAAAAAAAATGTTTGTTGTTTCGTTTTTTTAGTAATACACTTACGGTCAAAAGTATCGACTCAACTTAAAAGCGCGTGTATTTGTACGTGTTTTTCGAAAAGTATAGCAGTTATCCATAAAAATCGTATGTCATTGAAAAGCTTAAGGCCTCAGCTGTACGCTGGTACCATTTTAACCAATATTTGGTGAGCACTTTTAAAATTGATGCTCTTTGAACGAAAACGTAGCGAAAATGAGCAAATATGAAAATGGATTTTGGTTAGGTTTTTTGCAAATAAAACAAAAACTGTTGGAAAATAAGTTAAGTATTTACTATTTTAGTATTTGGTATTTCCTCCTCTTGCTCTAATGACAGCTTCCAGTCGATTCTGCATTGATTTGATCAAGTTGCTGATGGTATCTTGAGGAATACCGTTCCACTCCTCTAATAGGGCTGCCTTCAATTCTTCAGTGGACGAAGGGACTGGATTTCTGGCTCGGACTCTTCTCTTGAGTTCGTCCCATAAGTGTTCAATGGGATTGATGTCGGGACTGCGCGCAGGCCAGTTAAGTGACGACATATTGGCTTCATTCAAGAACTGCCGAGTGAGGCGCGACGCATGACACCGGGCATTGTCGTGCATCAAAGTAAAGTTCTCGCCAATAAATGCTGCATAGGGCACAACGTGGACACGGAGAACATCGATAACGTATCGCTCAGCTGTCAGCCCTCCTCCTCGGCCTCCTGCGGGCACGAATACGAGATCCGTTTTTCCCTCCAATGAAATGCCAGCCCACATCATACAGGAACCGCTGCCGTATGCAACCGTTTCAGTGAAACAGCACTGCGCAAATCGCTCAGTTGGACGCCTGTAGACTCGACATCTTCTGTCACTGCCATGCAGACACATTCTCGACTCGTCAGTGAACAATACTGAGCTCCATTCCGTATCGCTCCAAGTAAGATGATTACGAGCAAATAAGAGGCGCGCTTGTCGGTGTCGTGCAGTCAATTTGGGGCCCCTGGCAGGCCGTCTTGGAGTGATATTCGCTTCCCTTAATCGTCTCCTTACCGTGCAGTCACTGACAGCTACTCCGCGAACACGCCTCAGGTTCCGCTGCGCAGCAACACCCGTGAGGAATACTTGTAACAATGAAACTGTCGTCTCTCTGAAGTGGATCGAGGGCGGCCCGTTCTTGGTCTCGAATTAAAGCTACCAGTCTCTCGAAATCTCCTGCTAACTCTTGAGACAGCAGACTGACTCATTCCAAGACGGCGAGCGACGGTTCGCTGACTATGATTTTCCGACAATAGGGCTACAACTTGTGCCGCCTGTTCTGGCGTCGTATCCATTGATGACCAAACAGTGACTGAATTTACTTCAGATGTAAGTTACCTAACTTTCCTGATGCAACTGATAATGAGAAACCGATTACGGGCGCTTTTATAGGGGTAGTTTACCTGACCTGACCTGACCTTTACCTGAAACTTCAATTTTTCTGGGTTTTTTGTTACAAGTGGCAATAATTTAAAAAGTGCGAAGCAAATGTTGATAAAAAGGGTACCAACAGGTAGCTAAGGTTTCGAACTTTTAAACGACATACGACTTTTATGAATAACTATCATACTTTCCAAAAAACACGTACAAATACACGCGCTATTAGGTTGAGTCGATACTTTTGACCGTAAGTGTATTATGAGCTAAAGTTGAAAAATATAAAAAATTCAAAAAAACAATATTGGTTGAACTTTAACTTCGATTTCCGATCTTTTCGCAAGTTTTTTAAAAACCATATTGATATTTTTTAGAATAAGTATGTTCCACTAAAACTCCTCAAATTAAATTGAGATTAAAAAACGTTTTGGGTGGTTGATATTTTCTGAAAGATACAAGTGTCTACTTTAATATAAATTAGTATTTGTTTGCTTTTTTTACGCAATTGGAATTTTTACTGAGCTAGTTCCTTGGAAAATGACAACAGAAATATTTCTAAAGTCATTAAAAGTGATAATTTTAAAATAATGTTAAGCTTTTAGACATTTTGCCGATAGAGGAGATAATCAGTTTCACGCACGAACAAAAAGAAATATTATAAACAATTTTAATTAATTTTTATTACATTCAAAAATCGATTAATTTAAAAATAAATACAAAATATTTAATTTATATACATAACGCATATGGGTTTTCATGGAATCTCATTTCTGAAGTCCAGTGTAAATCAATCATGAAAAATATTAATAATAATACATATAATAGTAAATAGTTTTTAATTGATAAAAATCGAAAAAATAAAAAAAATACGAAAAAGTTTCTAATGAATTAATTGCATTTAAAAAATATGCATCCAAAGATTTCGAGTAGCTACAATTTGTTTTTTTTTTTTTTGGTTTTTAATGGAATTTGTATTTTTATTCCCAATTTCCTGAAAATTCTGATGATAATGTATTTCTAGCCTGCTTTATTAATTATTTTGTCGTGCTCTGTGGCCGTGATCGTTCGGTCGCCACTCTGTGAAATAGACACTCATAGAGAAACGAGTTTCCAAACTCGGCACGACTCGTCGCAAGTTTATTATTCAGAAGAAGATGATAAGAAATATTCTTATCGTAGAATAATAAGCTAACAATGCGACTAGGAAGTGGTATGGCTGACAATCGTATCACACTCCGAATTCAGTTGTCTTTGTAACGTTGATGACTACACACACACGGTAGTCGTCAACGCACCATGCTCCACTAGGAGTTACGGTAATCAAGAGAGTTATTAATTATTTTACTATTCATATTATTAAAAATTATAAATAATTTGGCCCAGTTGGCAACGGAACTCTACCTGCGACGCCATCCTCTTCTCTCTCCGTCCACAAAACGATAGCGTTGTGGTTGGACTTGGATTTATCCGAAAGGAAATACCTTAAAATTAAGATCTGTCGTGAATGCTGTTCGCAAAGACTTTTTCCCCTCGTTGTATGCAGTGAAGCACACACAAAAAAAGACTCCTCCCCGTCGGCATTCATGTTTCGGAGACGGTTGCCGAGGTTGACTTAGGTCAACTTCTCAAAACAACGGCTGAAAGCATTTTACGGCTGGTCGACCCAGAGGAAGCAGATGAGTTGACTGTCATTTGCAAATGAGGTTTGGATGGTAGTGGCGGTCATAGCCAATACAAGCAAGTCTTTGCCGAAGAAGGATCTACTGACGAGTATATGCTTGTGACTGCGATGGTTCCTATTATGTTGCAGAACTCCCGAACAAGGAAAAACGAGTTATTATCATCTACGTCCCACTGCAGACCGATAAAGTTTGCTTTTTAAAAGGAATGCGCGAGGCGCGACAGTGGTTCGGTCTGAGGAAGACAAAATCCAAAGGAAGCTTAGGAACCTGGGTGACATTCAAGTGACATCTCCGAAGGGGCTGCAGTTTCGACTGGATGTGGACATGCACTTAACCATGATCGATGGTAGTGTAATCAACGTGTTGTCAAACACAAACGCAATCTCGAATTGTTACATTTGTGGAGCCACGTCCAAGGAAATGAATTCCAGTGAGGTATCCGTTCGACGACAACCGAATATAGAGCATGGATTGTCGATTCTGCATTGCTGGATTCGGTTTTTCGAGTGTCTTCTTCATATCGCCTACCGATTACCGGTGAAGGTATGGCAAGTTCGAGGAACCGAACAGAAAGCGCTAGTAGCCCAAGAAAAGGCGAGGATCCAGCGAGAATTCCGAGCAACAATGGGTCTGCTTGTGGACAAACCAAAACAAGGGTTTGGCTCCACTAATGACGGTAACACAGCCAGAAGATTTTTTGTAGCCCTGAAATGAGCTAATTTTTAGCTTTTTATCCTCTATCTGAGGATGCCTTGGAAGCACTGCACAATGAATCGATTGTCTCACACTCGTAAGTTTTCAAGCACCAGTTCCAATAAGGATTTAATGCGGATGCTCCTCTTAAGCTCAGACCCTTTCCTGGCGTCCCTGCGGACTCCAAAAATTAAGAAACAACATCATATAGACGCAGAAGTAAGCTCATATGTATCTAAACCAATTAGATTCTACTGAAACATTTCCTATTACCAATTTTGATGTAAGTTTGCTTGATGTGGAAAGCGATGATAAGTCTGAATAAATTATAAGCATGCTTTATTGTTAATATTATTGTTATTGTATGAAATAAAAAAAAATTCTTTTTTTCGAAACACGACTTCGGAGGATGTATATCACCGAATTGTTTAAGTTTTTGAACCCCTATATCTCCAAATCGCATAACTCCGTTTCTTTGAAATTTATATATTTTAAATAGCTACACTTGAGCAAGGCCAGAGTAAAAAAAATATGAAGTGTGAATTAGGTTGAATCAATAGCATTAACATAAACCAGTATTTTATTATTTTTTCCCGATTTACATCCCTTCAAAATGAGCCAAGGTACAAATGTACCTTTGCCGCGGTTTAAGAGGTGTAGAGTCAACTACCCCCCTAACTCCACAACGCCTGGGTATTTTCTCAAATTTGCAGGACATATTCTAAACCAAAAACGTAGAGATGTCAGAAAGTTTCTGAAGTCTAGCATTTACCAGAAAAAAGTTTCAGCGATTTGAAAGTGGAAAAGGTAATGCTGTACCTATCCCGCTCGATGAGGGTTAAAAAAAAAATATTAAGCATTAAAGCTAAGCAACTAAAGCCCAAAAAAAAATAGTAAAATTCATAGATTTTTCTCTTAAATCTCTTAGAACTCAGTTGTTCCTGGATAATATTTATTCTAACTAATATTTATTCTTTGGTATAAACGATAGCCAAGTTTCAAGAAAATTGGTTATCCGGTTACCAAGTTATGATTTCTTATATTTCTGGTACTCAACGTGCATAAACACCGACAATACTAAGCCATCACTCCCAGAAAAACTTACAAGGCGAGAAGAAACAACAATCACACGACTGCGAATTGGGCACACAAAAGCTACACACCTCCATATTATCACGAAATCCCCACCACCATGGTGCACAACATGCCAAACTAGGCTTACAATTGACCACCTGGTAAACGCCCACTCAACAAGGGGACATTCAATGATCGCAGTTTGTACACTGGACAATTGTAAGGAAATTCTCTCAGATCTAAAAGGTGCCAACTTACTTCATACACTTTGAACTTTTCACTAAACAAAATTCAAAATATATACCAAGCTATAACTCTTAATAAAAATTAACCTCCATAACAATATTAAGATTTAGTTGTCTAGACCCCGATGTCAGGTAAAGCTCAATGGTCTTAGCAGCCAGAGCTACCCTTGCTTCCGCACTGGTATTTATACAGTCGATCGGAAGCTAACTTCATTCATTCATTCATTCTTATATTACAGCCTATCTTTATACCATTTATCTTCCTCACGTTTTTATCAATATCTTCAAAATCCATCATTTATTCATCTTGAATTTCTAGCTTAACACATCCAACAAATTTCATAAAAATCGTTAAACGCTTTCTTAAGATATTGATTTTTGACATTTTTACAACCGGGTTATTTTCGGTTCTTAGCCCGGAAGTTTGTTTAAGTTTCCGGTTTTAGCCGGAATAGGAATTTCTTTTGATATGTACAAGGACCCTATACATTCGAAGTCGACATTCGAAAAAAAACTTTTAGGGTACCACAAAATGGTTTTAAGGCATACTTTTACGAGTATCCCACACATTTGTCTATATGAATTTTGAATTATGTATTTTGGATCTCACACTTTCGTAATTATAAAAACATTCCAACCAGAGCTCCTTTAAGATCTGCCAGTATTTCTCGAAACCCGTTTTAGGTTTAGCATTCTAAAATAAAACTTCCTTTCCGTAAAAAATAGTTTAAAATGATTGGTATATTTTTAACTTAACTGTGAACTAGAAAACTATTAATCCAGACAATTTTCTTTGTTTGTAACTCAGAATCTTTCCTAATTTTTTTTTTCGTATCAATACAATGCAAACACTCTCACCCTGACACTGTTGTATATCTTCATGGCCGATTTAAAACCTAACATTTTCCCTTCTAAATTTGTTTACTCCACTCTTATGCGTGAATGGTGTCCGATCCTTTTACATTTTTTTTTAATGTGCTACAAGCCACATGTAACCTAAAAATAAAACTCCATATCCTTGAATATTTCCCTCAAGTTGTCTCGAGACCTTGAAATTACTTTTAGTTTTTGTCCAACTTTTTAAAAGCATAAAACTTTTCAACATCATGTCTATGACTACCCATATGAGTTACTTTGAATTCCAAACATGTGCCGTGTCCCTAATGTGTGGAACACTTTGCATGAATGACTACACAATTTTGGATGGTATGGCAGACGGGGTGTAGGACACAACCATTCATATAAGCGGACAGCGTTCTTTCTTTCTAATGGCTTTTCTTTTAGATACTCAAATTTAGAATGGGACATTTTTTGCTTTATGGTATTTTTAATGCGCTGGTAGTTGAAACATATAAATTTCTCTCTCTTCGGGCTGTGTATTGTGAGGCATAGTGGAATAAATATTCAACAAATTTCGCAATAAATATCCTGTAAAATTTAAAACTCCTTTTCATATGTATTTTCAACGAAACCTCAAGTAGCTATACGAGTGCAGAAAGTTTGACATTTTTTTTATACTTTCGCACTCAAATTGAAAGTGCATTCAAAGCCGAATCAAACTTTTACGTCTTCCATAAAACATCCTGTAGCCGACCAAACTTTACTTTAAGAAAGAAACTGAATTAAGTGTGTTCAACAACATCCATATGTCCAAGATGCATCCATTCGTACATAAACGCGAATACTTTTAAATGCAATTTCTTCAAGTTGCTACACTTTTCCAACTCATCTTTTCTATATTGTTAGTCTTTTCACGTTTTGTGAGAAAAGTCTTCCGTATACCTACTATGTATGTATACGTATTGACTCGCAAAGCAAAGTGAAAATTATTTCAGTCAACTTATTCAGAAAAAAAAGCAGAAGAAAAGAGAAAAAAAATATAAATTGCACAACAATAAGTTTTTTTTTCGATTTTCCTTTTCTTTAGCAAGTTTCCACAGACTACTGAGGGAAAAAAAATAAACAGACATACGAGATCAACTCGTGCAAATCAGGAGTCAAATAAAATGCAACGTGAAATATTTTTTAAAGAGAAAACTGACGCGGATACTCGTGAAAAAAATGTTCCAATGAAATTGAATTGAAAATTTAACTGTGCTTAACGTGGCATTTCTGTGAAGTATCTTACAGCAAAGTATCATCCAATTAAAGTTTAAGGAACATCTATTTTCTCGACTCAATACTACGTATTTTATGCGTTCCAAGGAAGGTGATGGATTATTATTATTATTCGCGCGCAAAAAGGCATAATCTCCCTTCAGCGCTCTCGTCGTTTATATCTTTGAAGTGAATATCTAGTCAGTGAGGAAATCGTTCAGATATTCGCGAAGTCGTTTAATGATGCAAAAGTTCTTTGATCAAATATAAAAGGTGAATATTCAGTCAAATGAATGTTGATGGTTGATAAGATAAGTGTTATACATTTTCGAGACGATTGTACGTGAATTGCATTTTAATTTGTAACGAAAAATTATTGAAATGTTAATTCTATGATTTTGAAAGAGCGTCAATAGAAGAATATACCATTAATTTCAATTTCAGGTTATACAAAAATATTCCATCTTCTTCACAGATAAAGTTCGATAATATTTTGGGGAAAAAAAATATAGAGTCACCAAATTTATTAGTGTAATGGAAGTATTGCAGTAGTCGACGTTTGTCTTATTTGGTAGTGTTGTATGAATTTCTATCATAAGACACACGCGGCTATTGCAGATTTTCACAGCATCGATGGTCACAGAATTTTGGTTTCGTCAGTGTTTCTGAAAATCAAAATCAAATTAACATTACAGCTTTTTAGTTCTTTGATTATTATTTTTCTAATCAACTTTTTTCTCCATAAAAGGAATTATGCGTATCTCTTCTTTCAAGGGATAAATACTGCCGAAACATTCTATGCTTGGCAAGGCGAACCATTTTTTTGAATCGAAAAAACAAACTCCGGTCGCGTCAGGGAAAGTTTTAATTTCTCTGGATGACTTTTTGGTTGCGAATGTCCCCCGAGAATGTCTGGAAAACTGAGCAAAGCAAAGTTTCTTAGGGAACGGATCCTTCTGGTATGCTCTAGTCATGACTGGATCCTGGTAGCCTGCTCTGCTGTGGGAACTAAATTATCTCGTTATTCCCTATGTCCGCGAAACTTAGGAGTTGTCCATGGATTTTTGTGACTCGCTCTGCTGTCCACTAAGCTAGTAACCAACAGATCCATGTAATGTATACTTGTATTATTCGCAAAATACCATGGCCAACTATTTTGCGTAAAAGTGGTGCTTAAATAACACTGCGTGACAAATTTAAAAAAAAAAAACCATTATCTCCAATTTTTGTTATCTAATCCTTACTAAAACCTCATATTTACTTTTTCCCTTGACCGCCCCGTTTCAGAGATATGGAAAGATATTGATATTCCCAGAAAATAATACAAAATAAAGTTCCAGTAACAAATCGGTTATTATTTATTAAATATTAAATTATAAACTTAATTGTGAAACACATTTATTTTAACGGAAAAATAAAAAAATCAACTTTTTCTCTCATGTTTAGAATTGTCTTCCCGCTGTAAGCGCCAACAATAATCTCCTAACATCGCTGCATCCCAATGACCTTGAAAACGTTCCTCAATCCTTTTTATGTCCTGATGAAACCGCTCACCTTGTTCATCACTTACGGCTCCAAGGTTCTCAGGAAAGAAAGAGAAATGGGAGTGAAGAAAATGCGTTTTCAAAGACATTCTGCACCCCATCTCTTTATATGCGTCTAAGATATTTGTTACTAAAAGTTCTCCGTTTTCGGCTTTGTGATTTCCTAAGAATTCTTTTATAACAGATTTTAATGAAGTCCATGCGCACAGTTCTTTCTAACTTAGTTCTTGATCGAAATTGGAATTCTTCATCAATTGTCGAATTTGAGGGCCAACAAAAATGCCTTCTTTAAGCTTCGCGTCACTTAATGACTTAATTGCGAATACTTCTTTCAGAATCCATTTTGTAAACCAATTAAAGTAAAACTATTACATTATAACATACATTACATTACACTTATACCATAACAATATCTTTTTAAAGTTTTTTTTTTAATTTTTGTACCTGACGGTTTTCGCACTTTAAGAGTAATATAAGGATAGTAAAAAAAGAATATGTCAGGTAAAAACATAAGGGATAATATAAGGATAATAAAAAACGAGTATATTCGGTAAATATATAATAAATATAAAAGTTACGTAAAGATATGTAGCCGCGAAAAGATAAAAAAGATGTTTTTCACGGTTTTAAGTCACAATAAAAGCGGAAAAAAATAAAATAACCGAGCAAATTATATTTATTTTCGCCGATTTTTATTGCCTAGAGTCCTTTTAAGGATACTGATAAGAAGTTTACTTATTTTATTGCAAATTGCAGTAATTGAGTAGCAGATACTACATATATGAGGACCATTAAAAAAGATTTCGGCGTGTAACTCGAAAATCTGAGGACCAGGAAAAAAATTAATTGCACTTTTGTCATTTGGGAAGCAATAGCTAACCAACCGGTTTTTTGGTGTCACGCAGTGAATTGATCTTTGTAGGTAGCCACGGGTGATCAGATCAAAAGCGAGCTTCCTGGATCTTGTCCGTTAACTTTTATAGGGAAAAATTTGCTCTTTGAGTGATATGATTTAGGGTTGTCCACATATACTGCCTCTTTGGGAATGAGTACAACCCAGGGAAACACTAATCTGTAAGAAAAATGTGGGCCAGGTGAAGGCCTTCTAACTTTTTGTGAAAGGACTTAACAAATCCCTGACTTCTTGCCTTAGTATGTTGTTTGTGTCAGTGCTCCCTCAGAAGTAGAGAAACGATGGTGTCACACAACAGCAGACTGATATCACTGTTTTTTTTAGTGATTGTAGTTTTCTTTAGGTCAATTCGTAGTGCAGTCATATTAGCATTTCAAATAGAAAAAAATAGAGTAAGGCTAATTCTTGTGGTTTTTGAATCAGTGGGCTCCCAGGAATCTAAAACTCATTTTGCTAAAAAAAATTTTGATCGGAAAGGTCCCAAAAAGGACAAAAAAGGATACTCTTTAATCCTTGACCGGAGGTCAGCATGTGGGGTATCAGATCAAAGGGGACGTCGAGTACATTACATATCCGGTGTTTGTTTCCTGTTTCAAGGACCCTCAACGGAATAAGTCGAGATTAGATGTAAAATTATTGTGTTTTCCGTGTATCTTTCCAAAGCCATAACTACGAAAATAATTCAAGTTGTCACTACGTTTCTCACTTTTCCGAATTTATAATAGCTAAAGATTCTATCATTAAATTTGCTAAGAAAAAAAATTATCGGAAAGCTCTCAAAAAGGACATAAAAGGACACTAATTACAAACCTTGATCGAACGTGGGCATGCGAGGTGTCATATCATCATCACATGCTGACCTCCGGTCAAGGATTATAGAGTATCCTTTTTTGTCCTTTTTGGGACCTTTCCGATCAAAATTTTTTTAGCAAAATGAGTTTTAGATTCCTGGGAGCTCGTTGATTCAAAAACCACAAAAAAAACTCAAACAAAAAAACACAAACTCTATTTTTTCTATTTGGAGGCCTGAAATGGGATATTTTGACTGCACTATCGTGAGACTTTCTTGGTTGGCTCGGTCGCATCTATGCGAATATCAAAGTCCGTTGGGTTACCACAATTGTTAAGTACGTACAATGAAAGCTTTAGGATTGTCCCGCTACATGACGCACCTTCCCTAGGTTTAATCCTATGTCATACTGTCCGGGTTCGTGTTCCGTTTCTGTATGCTATAGTCTCCGAGTGTTGATTTTGGCATGATAAAGTTTGTAATGCACCACACAAATATCATAATCCGGGTCAGACCGAATAGGGTTTTTGATAGGAGTCTATTGATAGTTAATTTTTACCTCGTACGTAGCGTATTCATGCCTCTTTGCAGGTAACGGCACCTGCTCGCGGGCACTCTGAGGCACAGCGTCTTGCATCTGCACTAGTGCAAGTAGGCTTGAGGTGAACTGCTCCGTGGACTCGGCCCGGAGCTGCTGCTCCGATGCTCGATCCGCACCGGTCCCCAGTTGGTGCATGGCTCTACGCCGTTGTGAAACCACAGTCGATGCCTTACCATCGAAGTATAAATCCTTCAGGATCACGTGGGAGCCAAACATATCGAAGCGCTGTGTCACCCTCCAGTATATTCTTTTTGCTATTCTCGAAGGGAAAATAATTGACTACCCCATCACTCCTCAAGAGTGTAATTTTATGCATTCTTACATGTACCAGTCCTTTGAACCGGTGTCTACTTAAATCCGATGGCTAGTGTTACTTTTCATTCCTAGGCGACTCCTTCTGTTTACAAGGCAGATCCATCTAGTATCAGCAATGCGACTCGTGTCGTTGGACATCAAATCAAACAAACAGCGTCGTCAATTGAGAAACGGACGTGTCATTCGCTCTTTGATGTGGTAAAGCCACTTGGACAGCATCCTCAAAATTTGAACTTTCTCTCCTTCCGACGTGAGGGGCTGGTTACAGCTGCGGTTATGCAAAAGTAAAATTGATGACACTTTTACTTACTTTAAATCGGTCTATGCGTTGGTGTGTCGGTTGTTGTTGTAGTAGCGGTGCAGGAAGGCGTGAACCGCTGTGCATGTCTGTGGATGTGTTCCAAGTTTGGTCATCGTTCTCGCCTATATTGTCCCAAGCGACAAGAACGTATCAGCTGCAACTGCAATGCCCCATAACGCCCTCGGAGTGAGGTTAGTGGGATCAGCGGGACATCGGAACAGGTGGTCCACATCGTGAGGCGCACCACCGCAGCTCGGACAAATGTTCTGAATGTCCGGGTCTATTCGAGATAGGTAGGAATTGAGTCGCGAACAAAAACCCGACCTAAGCTGGACTAGTGTCGCTCTTGTGGCTTTCGGGAGCCTAGTCTCCTCAGGCGATATAGGTGGTGGGGGCGCTGAGAGGACTCTGGTTGTACCTAATCTTCCTATTGACCGATTCACAACGGTTGTGTGAATATCTGCGATGACTCCACTCCTAACGCCTGCCGTCCATTACCGGCTTCGAGCGGCGCGGCGCTCCCGCGTTTAAAGCTTTTCCGAATTTTAATGGCGTAACCAAGCAAAATATGGCGTAACTATGCAAAATAAACAAAAATTCCATTTAATACAATGGAAAAGCTTTCTGAATATTGTGTGTGGTTATACCTTTTACTAGTAAAAGCTTTTTTTCGCACATTTTGTGAAAGCTTTGCCGCTGGAGCGCCGCGCCGCTCAAGTTTACGCTTGCAGTGGACGAGAGCCCTAACATGTAGAGGGGAAGTGTTGTCCATGGGATTATGGTTTGGGTGATCCTTTCGATAGCAACCGACCAGATAATGTAGAGATAGGAGAAGATTATGATCACGTACTGGTAAGATTGTAGCGACCAGCTGAGTGCTTCTGCTACTTTCTACCGTGGCGCTCACATCGAACGTCAATTGAAATTCGACTAGAACTTTCAGTCGAGGTTGTGGCGTCCTATTATTAACACGCGTTTAATAATGTAATTCATCCAATAAAGTATGTATGTTCAACCGTTTAACACAAATAGTTTTATTATTGAATAGGGATTTAGTTTGCCACATCGTAATTCCTATATTGGTGACCCCGTATTGGAACATCGCAAAGTGTGTAAATTTCGCGTCCGATCTCCGCGCTCATGTTTTTGACTTAATGTGAATACCGACCTCGACTCCCCAGAAAGACGTCGCATTCTGGGTTATCAATGCCACAAAAACGACGGCCACGAGTGTGCTTACAAGCTGGTGCTGTGAGTGTCATGCCTAACCCGACACGGTCTACGTGACCCCGCGTTTCGAATGTAGAAACACGCTCCACATACTACACGTAGCTGCACCTGCGACTTCACAACGTTTCCACCAAGCCCCCGTCATCCGGAGCGCCACCATACCGCGCTCAATGACTGCCAATCGAGCGCCCAGCGGCAGCATTATAGCACCCTGCACCCAACAAGAGAGTGTCCGATATTTCAATCGCAGTCTGCTCCACGATCATCGCCCCAGTGGCACACAGATTGTACGCTCATCCGTGTATCTACCGCACCGACAATTCGACAAACCTGCATATTCGTGACCACCAGTGCTACGACTGCCGGGTCGAAAGGTACGCCGTATGCCTCGCAAAGGACATCATGGACCGCACAATCACTGCAACGAGCAGTCTCGCAGCCCCGCAACACAGTCGTCACAGCACTGCAACATGCAACGTGCAACCGCACACCTACGCGCGTGACTCCACTGTCCTGCACCCTGCAGCACCATGCTTCGAACGCATCGATCCTCGTCCATGCAATACGGCACACACGACACGATGATCTCCGACGACACCGTTCGCATTGCAACTCCTGCAATGTCACTCAAGGGGGAGTACTGTAGCGACCAGCTGAGTGCTTCTGCTACTTTCTACCGTGGCGCTCACATCGAACGTCAATTGAAATTCGACTAGAACTTTCAGTCGAGGTTGTGGCGTCCTATTATTAACACGCGTTTAATAATGTAATTCATCCAATAAAGTATGTATGTTCAACCGTTCAACACAAATAGTTTTATTATTGAATAGGGATTTAGTTTGCCACATCGTAATTCCTATAAGATGATCCTGGGACGACATCTATTGGCCTGTAGCGATACGTAGAGCAGAGTTCTGGCATGCCACACCGGAGCTGCATAGCTGGGGATTGCTCTACCTATCACTTCGTTAGTGACCAGCATGGTTTCTTTGTCCTTGCCCCAGGAGATGCCATGCCGTCCAGTGCCTTTAGGACGTTGTTCCTACTTTACATTTTGTCGACTACGTCTTTAATGTGATTTTTAGACTTCATCATGGTGTCTAAATAGGCACCAAGGATCTTGGGATTAGTAACAATAAGAACAACCTCGTCATCATGTTTACCAGTACGGATCGTAAGCTCCTCCGAAAATTCCTGTGTCCAGGTGGTGAGAAGTGTTGCAGTACATTTATACGTCGATATGACTAGGTTGCGGATTCTGAAAAACTCCACCAACTCGTTAGATATTCGATGGAAGTATGCCGTCTGGTCCAATGGCCTTAGAGTGTTTAGCGTTATTGATTGCTGCTCCAGTTGACTTGGGATGTTCAATAAATTGCTTATTGAACAAGCTCGCGCAAAGTTTAGGAATTTCAGTGGTTTTCATACCGAATCTGATGGCTACACTGCCCTTGTCTTTGGTTGGATGAGACAGGTCGCGGACCGTAGCCCAGAGTTTACTGACACCTCCGCAGTAAAAATGACACCATGCTCTGGTGTCTTTGAGGTACACCTCAACGACCTGGCATTCCCGAAGATGCGACGGTTGCATACACAGCAGTTGTTGATATCCGGACCTGGATTGGTGTCGATCCCGCGCGGATTAATAATTGAGAGCAACTGCGCTGAGATGCTCCCAAATTCCCAATTTCCTAATTTAGTTGGATTTTATTTTTCCTTACCTGGTTCCAATAAGACTTATGAAAGAGAGGTAGGCCATTTCTAAATAATGACCATTTTTCTTCTGGGGAATCTTATCCATCCCGAGCCCATCCATATTTACGGGTCGCATTGCACTCGGAGGATCTGGTAGGTATTTATCGCATATCCAAAAGCATACAATGAGTTCAACAAGAATGTATGTATTAGCAGGCTTCGTGACTCTGTCTCAACTCAACATCGTTTACTCAGCCTGACTTTCGACTGTATCGAGTGTTTATATTTTGTCCGTCCGACAGTATAATTTGGTAGGCATCACATTTCTTATCCGCACTGTTGGAAACTGTGAGAAACGATTTATAGATTACAATCCACCGAGCGTGAGTGTTCTTCGTCACAAGGAATAGTTTTTTTTTGCGGTCACCAATGGAAAAATACGGTGAGGCGACAAAATTCTAAGCGACTAGGTTTTGCCGAAACGAGTCGCTTAGCGGCAAAGAGTTTCGTGTTTCGTTTGAGGAAACCTATTGGCAAAACGGTTGAGAAAATAATTTCGAGCACAGATGAAATCATGAGAAGTGAAAACCGTTAGATGTAAAAAATAAATACCGTTCAGAAAGTTTATCTTAAGTTTTTGCCTATCCTCTTCAATCTATACCACTGAAAGCACTTCAATTCAATACAACACAATGCATGTTGTTTAAACTCATAAAAAAATTAAAACTCGCTCTAGTTCATCGTTTAGTACAAACGCGTCTTTTCCATTTATCCTAAAACTCCAACCATCATAAGCCCTCCCGCGGCTACGAATTGCCTAATTTCCTCACATACCTACATACATATACACGCTGCGAGTGTACAAAACGAACTCTTCTGTGTTCGTATGGTCCACTTTTCCCTTTCGGGCTCTCTCTCTCTACGCTGTCGCCATTTAAAATTAAAACCTCCTGTGGGTACCGTGTGTCGCCTATTTTACAGGACTATGTTTTCGTCGTCGTTGTGATCCATTCAGTTCTCTTCAGAGGATAATTTTCAACGAACCCAACCATATGTTTTACGCTGTCATGTTCTGTTCTGCGCTTCCTTTTGGCTACTCATGTTTTTCTTTTCTGCCTACGTATACGTATATAGTCATGTCATCATACTGACAGGATAGGGTAAAAGGGTTTTTATCACACAAAGCTTTTAATTGGTGAGTAAATAGCAAAAAAGTAGAATATATACGAGTACAGTAGAGTGGAACAATTTTTACGTTGCGTGAAAAAAGAAGCCTACGACCTGAAAATCCTATTTCATGGTCAAACAACTTCAAGAGTTTATGCCGCGAGTATGACTATACATATACACAGATAGACATAGGCGACCTGTGACATGGACAAAAAGCAGAAAAACGATATTAGGTGCCCTGTGGCATCAAGGAGGTCTAGCCCGACCTCAGTGAGGTTTTTCAAAGTGAAATATCCTTCGCCTTTAACTCATATGTGTAGATAGGTATTTACCTAAAGCCGCTTATTATCCAAAATGCACAGAACGAAAAAAAGAAGACGACTACTCGTATTTACCTAAGTGTACTTTTGTGGTCATATGACACTATTTGAAGTAGAAGTTAGTTTGAGAGATCGGTTAGCACAAAGGATACAAACAGATTATGTGAAATTGAAAGTGACATGTGAAGGTGTGATGTGTGTATGAAGACTGAAGACACATTTGTACATGTAACTGTATTTAATAATACATATTTAGGAATAGTTGCTCAAAAAGCGAAGAGTTCAACCCATATAGAGTAATTACTGTTAATTGAAATTCACTCTGTGACATTTACTCAATGAAATTGCTAAAAGCGTTGGTCCTAAACCGAAAGTAGAGCTACACTACATTACACATTATATGAACCTGCATACAAAACGTTGCATCGATTGACCAATATCCAACAGTTACATTCACGCATCCATTTTCTATGAATGGGTAATGTCCTGATGAAAACGTGAGTGGTAAAATGATGGGAACTCAAACTACATACGCCTGTCGGCATGAATAGTGACACAACTCAAAATCATCAATTTTTACAGTAGAGCAAAAACAAATTTCGCATGATTTTAAAGTGTGAAAAACGGATTAAGTGTGTGATTGAATTTATTTATTGTTTTTACAAAGTTCTTACAATTAACCTTAACTACTAATTACTTGAGAGAAAATAAAAAAAAAAATTTCGGTAAATTATAGTTAGTGTTACATGTGTCGTTTTTTTTGCTTAAAATGAATCAATTTTTGATATTGTGTCGTTTTTGCATAGGAACCACGACGAGTAATAATTTATTCAGAATTTAAAGGGAATAAAAAATATTTATAATGATGAGGGATTATTCCTGAGTTAACTAAAGACAGACAGTCGTCTTTTTTCCTTTCATTAATAAGTAATTTACTGTTGTACGCTTTCGTTAAATTGCAATTTCTTCCCTGATTACGCGTATACATTGTCGGACAATAACTTGCCGGAAGTTTTCTTCATTGTATGAATATTTATAATGAAATGTTAATCTAAGAAAATTGGTCCAAAATATGGCCATCGAACGGCAAAAATCCTACTTCGGATTTTTATACCCTTCGCTCATAGAGTGAAAGGGTATATTAACTTTGTCATGAAGTTTGTAACGCATTGAAGGAAGCATCTCCGACCATATAAAAACTATACATATATGATCAGCATGACGAGATGAATCGATTGGGCGATGTCCGTCTGTCTGTCTGTCTGTCTGTCTGTCTGTCCGTCTGTCCGTCTGTCCGTCTGTTGCAGTGCGTTTTTCTCGGCCACTATAAAAGCTACGGAGCTGAAATTTTGCACACGTGCTTCTTATTGTTGCAGGCTGTTTGTATGTTTGATTCACCCAAATTGGATCACTGGGTCATGGGGCTGCCATACAAACCTAGCTCCCCAATTTGAGTTCTTCTAAGAAAAACTTTTTCATTTGTGTGCCAATTTCAACCAAATTTCACACAATTGTGTTTCTATAGATAACACAAAATATATGCAAGAATGGAGCAAATCGGACCATGGGGTCATGGGGCTGCCATACAAAGTTAACCCCCCAAGATTAGGTTCTTCTAAGAAAAACTTTTTTATTTGTTCACCAATTTCAACCAAATTTCACACAAATGTATTTCTATTGTTGACACAAAACATATGTAAGAATGGATAAAATCGGAGCTTGGGTCATGGGGCTGCCATACAAATTCAACCCCCCAAATTAGGTTCTTCTAAGAAAAACTTTTTTATTTGTGCACCAATTTCCACAAAATTACACACAAACATGTTTCTCTTGATGACACAAAACATATCTAAGAATTGATCAAATCTGACCATGGGGTCATGGGGTGGCCATACAAACCCAACCCCCATTTTGGTTCTTCTAAGAAACATTTGTTGCACCAATTTCACAAAACCTTGAATTAATGTGTCTTTACCAAAGCAACAAAAAAGTTAAAAACGAATGGAATCGTACTGTGGGGTCATGCTTCGGCAACCCCAATAAAATTTTCCGAGTAAATATTTTTATTTGCCCACTTATTTCAACCAAACCCAAAACTTTTGTCAAGACGGAAGAAAAAGAATGAGGAGGGGGATTAAATACAAGTCATACCCTACTAGCCATGGCATAAGGAATGCATCGATGCCGGCATCATGAATCTCTAGATGAACCGAATCATTCCATTTGTTCTAGCCGCGGGACTAAATTCCCTTATATATTTCTCAAAGATATGGTGAACGACTGCATGACCACGTGAGCCCAAACATGACTTTCCCTCATGATTTCATTAGAGAGGTACTGATGATAGATGCGGTGCGGATCATCAATGAATTCATCAGAAAGGAACTGATGAAAAGTACGATGAGTTTCACTGGCAAACTCATCATGCTGGGACTGATGACAAATTTAATGAATTTCCCCGAAGAGTTCATCAAGTTCGCCCTAATGAAATAACCGGTAAATTTCATTCATGCGTTCTTAGATGAACAACGTATGAAATAGTCGATTAGTTTCATTAATTATTTCATCAGTAATTTATTTATTTAGCACGCTCTGTGGATCACTTGGTTGAGTCACACTCTACGACTCTAGTAATTTAGACGTCCGGAGATCGAATCTCGGCGTTTTCCAAAATTTCCGTACATGAGCGGATAGAATATATTGCAAAAAGCACTCCGAAGCTATATGCAATGTAACGTTGACTCGAAATAGCCTATAAACGGCTGAGTGAACGCACCATGCCCCACAAGGGGTTACGGTACAGAGAAGAAGAAGAATTTATTAATTTAATCAAGTTACTCGATGCACACACTACGAAGGTCAACTTTAAAGTGAAAAAGGTTCCGCTATACAAAGAAAAATATTACCCATCGGCGCAAAATGACGACAACGAAGCGAAACTGACCGAAATTTCAAGAAAATGTCTCTCGATGAATTGGCACCGATTCTTCATCGAGACAGTCATCGGGTGATGGAGATTCAGTCGAAGTACATAAGCAAATGCGTGTGGATGAGAGAGTGTTCACGAATACTACGACAATTTTTGCATTCCCCCGTCTCTTTGGATTTATCGTTCACCGATTGTGGCTAGCACGGTAGGTACGCCCGAAAAAACTTTTAGCCCAAGCGAAGGGTATCCAAATTTCGGCCGCGCCCGAAATTAGCATCGGCCCCGGGGGTTGGCGAGCGAAGCGAGCAGGGGGCGAAGCCCCCTAGTTTTTTTGACTATGGTTGGGGTTGGTCACCAGATGAGGGGCATCAAAAGTCCCAACCGATTGGGGGCCCGCAACATTTTAAGGTAAACATTGAGTCGCTCCGGTCAAGGACCCCCATTACCCACCCCCCCATTTAAATTTGTCAAAACGGCATGTCCATAACTCCCCCCAAAATTGGAGCAGAGTGCTTAATTTTGATTTGTTGCGATTGGAGGTCATAGTCACCCCACCCACCAAAAATCAGCTCATTCGGATAAAAACAAAGGGTATCTCCCATACAAAGTGACACATCAGGAGTTTGTTCTACGTACTACTCATTTTATGAATTGTAGAACAAAGTTGTCTTGGGTCACTTTGTATGGGAGATACCCTTAGTTTTTATCCGAATGAGCTGATTTTTGGTAGGTGGGGTGACTATGACCTCCAATCCCAACAACCAAAATTTAGCACTCTGCTCTAATTTTGGGGGGAGTTATGGATATGCCGTTTTGACAAATTTAAATGGAGGGATAATTGGGGTCCTTGCCCGGAGCGACTCAATCTTTACCTTAAAATGATCTTGAACTTATTGTGAATACTAACACAAAATTTTACGGCTGAACTAGTATTCTTTCAAAAGTTATGGAGCTTTTAAAAAAGGTTTAAGATAAAAAAGATAATTTTATGTAGTTTTTTTCGCCGTTTTTTCTCCGTTTTCGTTTTTTCCTGTATCTCTTACTGTTTTTGAAATAATCGCAAAAAAACGAAAAAAACGCCCCCTTCCTCCCTTTTTTTTAAGGTTGTGGACCACCAATCGGTTGGGACTTTTAATGTCATCACCTGGGGACCATCCCCAAGCATAATTCAAAAAATTCCGATGTAGGATTTTTGCCGACCAAATATCCCATTTTTCTTAGACTATGTCAAGGGTTTTTCTTTTTCGTATTTTATTATTTGTTTTGCTGAGTTGGATTTTGTTACCCTCGCTGTCCTTAGTAAAAAGATCCGAGTTAGTCACTCAAGTCCTTTAAATCATAAAAGTCTTGATGTGACATTTCATTTACATTATAGGGTGATCCACGTTTCTTGGCACTTCCTCACTTTCACTAGAAGGATTTTCTTCGTATTCAGGGTCAGCTTCCGAATCGTCGAATGGTGAAGTAGACCGATTTGATAAAGAATCAAAAGGGTCTTAAAACTGGTTGTGAAGACGATGCGGAATACCATTCATTTCATGAATGGAAGAACTGGGCTGACCTCGAGACATCTGCAATTGATTATTATCATTATAATATCACCGAAGAACAAACTACGTTACAAAAGCAATTTCATAAAGAGCTGCGTGGTTTATAATAAATTTGAAACCATTCTTACCGCATTTACTTTCATGGACAATCAAAAATAAAAGAAAAGCGCTTAGCGTGAGATTGTGACATAAAAATACATAAAAAATACAAAGAAAATAATATGAAATATAACTGTAACATTTTGATGCCCAGAATCGTTTTTATTATACAATGTAACGGCCAAACAACTCATTTTTATGATATTTCATTCTATTAATAATAAAAAATTCCTCACCTTTGGCAAAATTATTGAAAAAGACCTGAAATACTACAGATAAACTAAATAGATTTTCGGATTCGGCATGAAATATTTAGGTACTGTTTTTCAAGTAAAACGACAATTCTTTAACGATCGTTGAGGACAACAAAGATGTGACACTATTCCCGCTTAATAATATTCATTCATAGTGGTGTTAATAGTGCCACTCGTTGTTTTCTAGTAAAAACTATATAAACCATTTGTTCGTGAGTTTTAGGGATTAAAATTCCTGAATTTTGAAGTGAAGCTATGAATGAATATCATTGAGCGAGAATAGTGTCACATCTTTGTTATCCTCAATCTGCGATCGTTAAAGAATCGTTGTTTTACTTGCGAAGCAGTAAATATTTCACGGCAAATCTAGAAATTTGATTGGCTTATGTGCCGAATTTCAGGTTTTTTTTTAATGATTCTGCCAAAAATGAGTATTCTTTTATTATTAATACATAGTATGAAAAATCATAATAATTGAGTTCTGTGACCTTGTTTAATAAAGACGATTCTGGGCGTCAACATGTATTTTTTTTTGTGTATTTTTTGTGTATTTTGTTGTCACATTGTCACGCTGAGCGATTTTCTTCTATTTTTGATGGTTTTAAAGTTCATGGATGTAAATGCGGTGATAATGGGTTCAAATTTATTAAAAACCACGCAGCTCTTTATGATATTGCATTTGTAAGGTATTTTGGTCTACGGTGATATTATAATGATAATAAATCAATTGCAGAAGTCTCGAGGTCAGTCCAGCTCTTCCATTCCTGAAACGGTCTTCCGCATCGTCTTCACAATCAGGTTTGGAAGACCCTTTTGAGTTTTTATCAAATCGGCCAACTTCACCATTCGACAATACAGAAGCTGACCCTGAATACTAAGAAAATCCTTCTAGTTAAAGTGACGATGACGGTTTTTTTTTTGACGAGTTTTGGTCGGATCAGGGAGATAACTCTTCTTCAAGTAACCTGGAGGATAGTTATGAAAGTGACTGTATCATTATCAATCCTGGTAGTGGTAGGAAAACATTACTTCAAACTAGCGAAATGAAATGATAAGAGTTTGTAAATTGTTTTTTAAGAACACTTTTGGAAATAACGATAGGCATATTCGCACTTTTATTGAAAAGGAAACGAATGTTTTTACTCCAGACGATAAAAGAGGAAAACAGCACCACAAAAAAGTAGACGAAAATATGAAAATCGCTGTACGTGAGCATACTAAGTCCATTCTTAGAATAGAAAGTCATTACACTCGCGCCAACTTCTCTTGAGAGCATATTTTAGGCAAAAAATGCTTCTCTGATCTGTTCAGGGACTACAAAAAATGCAAGAAGAGAGAAATGAGCCAGTTGCGGATTTCACGATGTAGCTATAGCCGAACTTTTCGCAATTTATTCAACATTTCCTTTTTCTCCCCAAAAAAAGGATTTATGCATTTTATGTCAGCAATTTATAAATTTATTTAGATAATGCAGAATTAAAAAAAAAGGTGGATAAAAAAATTTAAGTAGACTATCAAAAGACGAAGACGAGAAAAAAATGTCGGAGAAGTTTTTCGTTGCAAAGTCTTGCGTGGAATATATTTTTGACAAAGTGACAGAAAAATAGTAAAAAATGCAAAAGACATAATATGAAATATAAGTGTACTGTACATTTTGAGATATAGATTTCCAGATTCGGCACAAAAAAATATTGTTTTTCCGGTGACGACAACTTTGTATCGACCGCACGTTGAGTACAAAAAGATGTGACACTATTCACGCTCAATAATATTCATTCATTCGGCATCAATAGTGTCACATGTCGGTTTCTAGCGAAAACTATACTAAATATTTATTCGTGTGTTTTACAGGATAAAATTCATGAATTTTACTATCTGTTAGTACCATAATCTCAAAAGTGAAAAATTTTGAGTTGTGTCACTATTCTTGCCGGAAGGCGATATATGTAAATGAAAAATTGGAATTGACATACCTATGTATATGTATGTAGATGAAACGTACTTTTAACCGCACAAAAAAATATGATCTAGTAACTATAGTAAAACGGAAATGTATCAAAATAGAGAGACAGCAAAATATAAAGTGACTGACCGCCAATGAGGATTCTAAAAAAAAGACAAAATTTATATTTCGCGTTTTCTGGATAAAATGTTGATACATTCAGAAAAATCTCGTCACTTAAATTTAAAGTAAAATATACTAAAAATACAATTGGAATCAATTAATCATTTTAAAAACAAATAGTTTAGTATCCAATTAAATAGGATTCACTTTAATTATCTGTTCAAAATTGACTGAAACATCGATTTAAATATGTTCAACTTCGTTTTAAAGTTGCTTCCTTTTGAAGGCAGTGTCCGTCCAGTGGCGTGCACAGCCACTTTGTGGAGGGTATGCAAAATTAAAACCGAAGAAAAGATAAATACGAGTATAAACGCTTTTTGATATGTCGAAATAAAAAGGAAGTTTAGTGTTTCCTAAGTAATTGAGTAATCTCAGTCTCAGGATAACTAAAAATGAGGAAAAACCGCCTAATTTATTTTAGAAAACACTAAAAAAAAGTATAATAAAAAAACTTTGCAACGTGAACAAAGCAGTGCTTGAAAATTATTTAAATCAATCAAACAAATACGAACACTCGCATTGTAAGATTTATTGAATTTCTCAAATGTGTAAACTGTAGGCATACAAACCTTCTTTTGTAATATGTACATAACACAGTGTGACTAACAAAATGCATACATAGCTATGCAACCAACCCCGTACGAAAATTTGCATTATAATTTGTTTCTGATTAGTAAAATACATTCTCTTTCAAAAAATAATAAATTCCTGTTTCAAAATTGTTTAAATATTAAAAAACAAACAATGGAAACATTTTATCAAAACTGAACGACACATTTTGTGACCTACTCTACTGTTTATTTCCGCTTTGGTTCCCTTTGCTCAAAGCTTATCACGACATTTTTCGCCGCTCGTGCTATAGTCATCGTTCGTCCGTCAACTTTGTTTGCCAACGCCAAGGCAGGAGTGCTTCTCTTCACAATATAAACCTGCAACATTGTTGCAGTTGAAATTTTTCAATTCGTATGGAGATTACAAGCACGGCGAAATGGTGCTTATCGAGCATACTCTAGTGTCAGCGAAAAAACGATGTCAGTGGAACCTACAGTACCTATATAAAGATGGCGCTGCTTCACTTATTGAGGAAAAAATTAACAGTGAAATCAGCAATTATTTTCGTTAACTTGTAGGAAGAAAATGTTTTTAAATAAGAGGGTATGCACTGCTTATTTGCATATATGGAGTGCACGCCACTGTGTCCGTCACATGTAGATAAGCCCGCCGCTATTTTGTTCAAAGTTCAGTGCTATTAATCTCCGATAGCTTAGGTGTAGGAAGTAGGACTACGAAACGATAGGTACCCGGTTCGATTCCCAGTAGAAGCGAAGTGAAAAAATAAAATTTTTAAAATATGGTAAAAAAAATTAAGTATAAAACAAATAAAAAAAAAAATATTTTTTCACTTTTTTAATGTAACAATCAAAACATTTTAAATTTAAAGTGAAATCACTTTTAAAATAAAGTGATATTTGACATGCAGCGATTTTAAAATTACAAGGACCATTTTAATATTTCCACTATTGATTCAAAATGAAGCATTTTCGAATTAAACGTAAACGTATATGGAGCCAAATCATATTTAATTTTTTTTTAATCATAACTATTATTTTTGATTTTATAACGATTTTTTTTTGAGTGTACCTACTAATCCACCCATTTAATTTCTAAAATGAAAATGCCCTTTTAACTTACAATATTACTATATCTTTAGTTTTAACGAAAAAAAGGTGTGATAAAAATTATAGTCCAAGAAATAGAGCCAGTGGCGGATTTACCAGTAGGCTGAGTAGGCTGGAGCCTAGGGCGGCAAATTTTGGAGGGGCGGCAAATTTAGGAATGTAAAAAAATTATCAATCTGTTCATAGAAAAAAACGTAATTCTTTATTTCAAAACATTTCCAGTCGCATATTGTAATTTAAAATTATTAATTTTCGAACTTACTGTCTTCTCTTTTGCCTTTGTTTTATTGTACAATGTACATACATACATATAAATGTGTTTATACTCTCTTTAGTTCTACCTACAACTACGCAACGAATCCATAGATTCAAATCCATAGGTTAGTTTGTATATCAGAACATAATAACATTCCAGGGTTCATACTTAAACGAATGAATGAATTAAATTAGCTTCCGATCATCTGTAAATACAAATGAAGAAGCAAGGATAGCTCTGGCTGCTACCATTGAGCTTTGCCTGACGATTCTTACTTATTATTATAATTAAATTGTTTTTACAACCTGTGCCCGGTGTGTACAATGGCTTACAGGCTAAAACTCAAAGCCAAGCTCCTTTTGCTTTTTTTCGTGCCTCGTTCTGCGCACTTTTTGAACCTAGTCGCAACTTCAGCTACTGAACCCTGTGCAGAAGCATGTCGTTTTTTCATGTTGTTACAAGAAATCTATGTTTTTTTTTTTGTAAGTTTCACCCAGCGCTGGCAAAAGTTAACAACTAAAATCGAATCGAAAGGAAAACGGTGAACCGAATATTACCCGTTGGTCAGCTAGAGAAGATGCATGCAGAAGTTTGAGATACTCATGGCACGAAATCCTGAAGACGTTAGAAATGATAACGAATGATAACACAGAAAAGCCTGTAATGCGGAGCGAAGCAACGAGAATACTGTTAAATTTTAACAAAAAGGCAGCCGAAAAGAAAAAGGAATTATGATGATACGCCGCGCCCGCGCCGGCAGGATGAAGAAACGGGAATGGCTGCTAGTGATGTTTTCAGGATCAACGAATATCTTGTCATCATTGATAGACTAGTTTCAGAACTACAAAAATGGAGTGTGGTATATAAAAATTTCATTGAAAAATTTTCTTTTTTGACAAAATTAAGTGAATTATCATCAACAACTGTTTTGGAAAAAGCTCTTTCTTTGGCGAAAATTTATTTTAACGATATAGAAACAGATTTAGTACACGAATGTATCCATTTTCAAGGCCACCTTTCTTCTGGCAGTACTTTAGCAAAACTAGATCCAAAATCTGTAAAAAGTTTAACTTCGTTTCTGAGAAAGCAGGATTTGCAAACCATTTACCCAAATTTGGATATAGCAGTTCGCACGGCTTTGCGTACACCGGCAACGAATTGTTCGGGCGAGCGAAGCTTTTCTTGCTAAAAGCGCGTTAAAAATTATTTAAGATCTACATTGAGTAAAGAACGCCATGGCTCTATTGTGCATAGACTCAGAATTAATGAACAAAATGTCGTACGACGATATCATTGACGATTTTGCAAATAAAAAATCGCACAAGAAGAGGTTTTAAAATTTAATTAAGGTATCGGGGAATAGCTGATTCTTATCAGGTAAATACATAATTATCTCACAAAACAACAGTGTTGTAAAAGGTTTCCTGCAGAGAAAAAGTCGTCAGACACAAAAAGGATAGATATAAATACAATCCCCCCAATACACTAATTTCTTTCAACGCGTATTGGCGGAAAGCTTGACAAAGGTAGGTACTATTTGCTACTATGTTCTTTTCTTGATCAGGTTTCATTTTGAAGCCTCCAACTTTTAAAAAAATGTGTTTTAGAACCTTATTTTGCTTTCCTTCGTATATGGCACCCATACCTACAATAAAGCTTTTTTTCTCGCCAACTAAATGCATAGAGTTTTCGCGGAAGTCTTTTTATACGTTTGCCTCATTTCAAAACAAATAAGAAGACTTAAGCGAGAAACTCTACGAAATTTTTTCGCTGTACCTTTTTTTCTACTGCACGGATCGGAGCAAATGATAGCCTATGCAGATGATGAGATTACCTCTACGAGGCGGTAGCCATGTCAATGAACAACCAAAACAAGATTTTCAACAAAATGTAATTTTCCATCGTATCTTCTTAAAATTTTCTATAATATACCTTGTAAATGCACTGTCCTGTAATTTCCCTTTTGCTAGTAATAACGTGTGAAATCATTTTCCCACGCGTTTTACAACCTATATATTGTGCAATATTAAATCGTAGAATCAGCTTAATGTGGTAGGGCGTAGGGGCGGCAAAATTTGAATAGCCTACTGGCGGCAAATGTGTGAATCCGCCACTGAATAGAGCACCATACCAATGTGGCACGATAGACCAACGTCAGGCTTTGGCAACCTGAATTGATGACCTCCAATTGTCGCGGCTACGTGACCTTGGGCGTCCTCACCTATATAAGCAATAAATAAGAATTGGGCACAACATTAATGAAATGCTTCCTGTAAATCTATTTTTGGATTGGTCTAATTAAAGGTGGAACAGAATGAAAGGCGCGTTTACTATTTACCCAGTTTGTATAAAAGTACTCTAAGCCAAACAGGCATTTTTGATAAGATTTCTGATGGCCTTTGACCAAAAAGAAATTCTGGCAAACGTAAGCATGGCTTGGCTTTATATATGAACTGAATTATTAGCTGTAAATCTACTGTTACTGTTTTTTTTTAATCAAGGAAAAGCAACTTATATGAAATGATTCCATTATGTCCCCTGACATAAGAGCCCACGCAAGCTTTCCTATGAGTATTGAACAAGTATACTTTTGCAGCTATTCAGGGACACCCTGTTAACTTGGTCCTACAAACTTCAAAAATATTTTTGGCAAACATTATTACCATTCTATGCATTTCCACCCAATTTCATGTTCATTGTTTCATCAAGTTAAAAGATATGCTTAAGAGGCTTCCCTTGCATTGTGAAAGGCCCTTACTAAACACTTACTTGGCTATATTTCCGGTTTGGATACAGTTATTCCAATTCGTAGACATATCCCCTATGTAATTTTCTAAAAACCCTTAGTAGAATTTTCATATTTGGAAACCTAAGTGGGGCTACACACGAAAAAATTTAAATTTTACAAATTTACTATTATTTACTTTTCCTTAGCAAAAGTCAACAGTCTTAATATTTAACGTAAAAAAGGCCATACTGACCAATCTTTGTGCAATGTTTCATATCTACCCATGTAACGGTTTAGAAAAACGGAGCTCGAAAAGGAAGTTTAACTTTAAACGCCAATAACTTTTCACCGTTACTCGAAACTAGAATACCCATACGTCAATCTCCGATAAAAACTTGACTTTTTCAAACGTTCGGGACACACTGTTATCTTCTTCCTACCAACTTCTAAGGTCTTTGTGCCAAAGACTGTAACCATTCTACACATTCCTACCAAATTTCATGACAATTGGTTGAGCCGTTCGCGAGTTATTTAGTGAAGAGACGGATGGACATACAAAATCGATTTCATAAGGGTTTTTAGAAAAACAATTCTAAAAAACCCTAAAAATGAATGAAAAAATAGGTTTCCTTATACGTAGTATTATCATAGAACCAGGCTATTGAAAAACCTTGTAAATTAAAAACTATATGTATATTATGAATCCTCTAATTATTGGCAAATCATCGAAAGGCATTGTATGTAAACTATTTCTAGAACCAAAATAAGACCTCTTCAAAAAATAAGATTAATTGCACAAAAAATTCAGCTACACCTTAGGCATAATATGCATATTGTTATGCAATTTATTTTAACTTTGCCACCCTCTTAAATACGAAAACTCAGTTTTAGATCAAGGACATGTCACAACATCCACACAAAATTTCGACCATTACGTAGCAGCCTTTATGCTAATTTTCTTCTCAGTACCGTATAGCCCCATGTGGGCCAGGATGCGTTAACTCAGCCGTTTATAGGCAATTTCAAATCAACGTTACATTGCTAATTTCGTAGTGTATACAGGGTGTCCCGCGACTCTTGGTACATACGCTAATGGGTGATAGTACAGCTCATTTGGGTACAATTAATGTTGTACATGACCCCTCTATCTTTAACCGTTATAGATTTATAGCATTTTTTGTTAATAGTGTCAGAAACCTCGACCTGCAGAGCAAAATCACTATTTGCCACACTCCCAAATATTTGATCCGAGTTTTGACTCTACTTTCTGAAACTCCACAAAATTCTACATAAAATAACTGTTTTTCCAATTAAATAATTTAAAACCCTACCCAGATACAACCATTCAAACTTTTAAGAAATTCGAAAATTGATTTTTCATTGAAAATTTAAATTGAAAAATCGTAACGGTACTTTGAACTGACAAATGTGCAAAGTTGATAAAAGTTTCCTCATAATGTTAGCTTTCGAACGTCATATAAAAAGGGTCTTAGGTCTTAGGGTCTTAGGATTTGAAAAATTGCATATCTTACGTGTTAAAGAGAAAAAAAACGTGGTTCCAAGAGAGAACCAAAGTAAACATTTCCACAATTTTTATACGAGTTTTATTTAGTAAACAAGATTTTTTTTAGTAAAAAACGAAAAAAAACACGATACCGACGTTAATTTCGGGCGCGGCCGAAATTTTGATACCCTTCACTCTTCTCGGGCTAAAAATTTTTTTCCGGTGTACTTATGACTTATGTTTAATCCGCCCCATTCTTTCACTTCCGTTTTCACATAGTTTCGTTACCTCGATAAAACATGTTTGCGTGAGGTTTGGTTAGAATAACTGTACAAACGGAAAAAAAAAACTTTTTTTGGTGGGAGGGGGGATGCCCCCATAGTACGAATATATTTGTTTTTACTTTCTATAAAGACACATTGCAAAAACAAATACATATATTCGTATTATGGGGCCATCCCCCCTCCCACCAAAAAAAGTTTTTTTTTTCCGTTTGTGCAGTTATTCTAACCAAACCTCACGCAAATATATTTTATCGAGGTAACGAAACTATGCGAAAACGGGAGTGAAAGAATGGGGCGGATTAAACATAAGTCATAAGTACACCGGATAAAAAATATTAGCCCGATAAGAGTGAAGGGTATCAAAATTTCGGCCGCGCCCGAAATTAACCTCGGTATCGTGTTTTTTTTTCGTTTTTTACTAAAAAATAACTTGTTTACTAAATAAAACTCGTATAAAAATTGTGGAAACGTTTACTTTGGTTTTCTCTTGGAACCACGTTTTTTTTTTCTTTAACACGTAAGATATGCAATTTTTCAAATCCTAAGACCCTAATTTTTATATGTCGTTCGAAAGCTAACATTATGAGGCAACTTTTATCAACTTTGCACATTTGTCAGTTCAAAGTACCGTTACGATTTTACAATTTAAATTTTCGAATTTCTTAAAAGTTTAAATGGTTGTATCTGGGTAGGGTTTTAAATTATTTAATTGCCAAAACAGTTATTTTATGTAGAATTTTGTGGAGTTTCAGAAAATAAAGTCAAACCTCGGATCAAATATTCGGGAGTGTGGCAAATAGTGATTTTGCTCGGCAAGTCGAGGTTTCTGACACTATTAACAAAAAATGCCATAACTTTATAACGGTTAAAGATAGAGGGGTCATGTAGAGCATTAATTGTACCCAAATGAGCTGTACTATCACCCATTATCGTATGTACCAAGAGTCGTGGAACACCCTGTAAAATGTTGCAATGATTATAAATATTTCCTATCCGCACATGTACGAACATTTTGGACAACGCCGATATTCGATCTCCGGACCTCTAGATTACTAACATCGTAGAGTGCGACACAACCACGTGAGCCACAGAGCGTTTGTGCTAATACAGCCTTAAAAAATTGCACCCTGAACTAGAACCAGAATGAACCCTTATATATATGTATACATTTTTGTAATCAATACACAATTTCTTTTATCATACCATAACACCACTAAATTCCCATCTTAACCAGATTTCCTTTTTCTCTTCCTTCTCTTCATCCCGGTCATTAATTTCAATTGCATACTAAATGTATATAAACGCAACACTATAAATTAACATAATTACGTACTTATGGAAGTGAATTGCCATTTTAGGCTTGTAAAAGATTCGAGAATCCTTACGCGATGATGCCTTCACACATCGTCATTTCATATTACACCAGACCAGGTGACATTAGTGTAGTCACGCTGCTTGCATACACAAGAAGAAGGGTGGCTGGCTGGTAGTGTTATTTCATAGAATTATGTCATCTTGAGTAAAAATATAAATTCAATTTAATGCGAATAGTCTTTCTCGTGTGGGAATAACTTTCGCGCGAAGACATTTCAATTATAGCTATACACAATTACATATTTTGAATAAAGAAGATCTAATAGGATTTTTAGGAGTGGAAAAATACGCAATGTGACATATTTTTTGAAAATTGTTGAACAATATTTAGAGTATAATATTGTGTTGCCTCAATTGATACCGAAATCAAAACGCTGATTTTGTATTCACAATTCACATGAACCTATATATTTTACAACATAAACACCTTCTGAAAATTTTAATTCCAGCAATAGTGTAGTATCCAGGTGATAAACCTAGTACCTACATCAGATTGCAAAATGTGGTGGAGACATTTTTTTTTGTTTCTTATGTTTTTTGGAGTGCTGAGCTCGAATACGGAGCTTCCCACCAACATTTCGCTGCGGAACAGGGTCAAAATCGCGAAAAACCCTTAAGTTTTTACTGTTTTTCCGTTATTTGGCCCCTAACTCTTAAACTATTTATTTCTACGAAAAAACTCGCCATTAACATTTTGGAGAGAACATAATTGCGCATCCAAAGAGGCATAAATATTATAAATCCGTTGAGCGGTATTACTACAATTGATAATTTAAATTTGCCATTTTTAGCATAGTTCCATATTATGAATAAAATTTTGAGATGGAACGGTTTTTCATTTTTGGTCGCAAAAGTTGCATTTTTCTTGTACATTATGTATTTTGGGGTGCAGAACCTGAATTCGCAACTTCCAACCAAAATTTCGATGCAAAACAGGGTAAAAATTGCAAAAAACACTAAAAAATGACGTATCAATTATAGCTATACCGCTTAACACATTTTAATGAATAAGGGCGCGTTAGACCCGCAATTCTGTTTTCTCTAATATGTTCATGGACAGGTTTTCGGAGAAATGTACACTTTAGGAATTGTAAGCAAAAAACGGGAAAACTCCGAAAATTTTGGGTTTTTTCGCGGTTTTGACCCTGTTCCACAACGAAATTTTGGTGGGAAGCTCCGGATTCGAGCTCAGCACCCCAAAAAACATAAGAAACAAAAAAACTGCTACAACACAACTGTCTAACTTTAATTTAAGTTGACGATTTATAATATTAGAGAGTTTTAGTATATCGTATGGAATAACACGACACAATTTGACATTCCATATAAAAATTCGCTTGCTTACCGTATACGAAACAAAATATCTTAATTTTGCATGTCCCAAGTAGGCATGGGTGTATTTGCGTATATTTGATGCTCTGGAAATAGTCGAAATTGGCGAAATAATTTGTCGTTTTCTACACCTTCGCCTACTTAGGACATGCAAAATTAAGATATTTTTTTTCGTATACGGTAAGCAAGCGAATTTTTATATGGAATGTCAAAGTATGTCGTTTTATTCAATACGATATGCTAAAACTCTCTATTATTTAGAGTAATTACAATTCTTTTTTTTTTTAACAAATCATTGGATATAAGCATTACTTAGAACGAAACAATTTTTACTTTTTTCGAATGGTTGTACAAATTGTTTTTGTGGTTTTACTACACTTTCCTCACTAGAATTTTGAGTGGAAATTTACTTCTGAACTTCTATGAAACTCGCCTTTATTTGCATTTATTTATCTGTTGCTCGTTTTACATTGAAATAAAATTGAAATGATTCTAGAAAACTGTTCACGACGAAATATGAACCCCCCAAAAACGTTCAACCCCAACAACGATTTTTCCTCGCACTTTTTCTCTGAAGGACTTTTCCACCATTGGTTTGCGGTTTCGGGTTTTATTTGCGTGTCTGTAATTCATTTTTCACTGAATTTTCGACACGATAGCGGACGACAAGTAAAAATGTAAGATCAACAAAAGACTATAGTGGTCTTCAATTTTTCCATTTCCCAGCATCTGGTGAATAAACGCGAATTCAAATTCAAATGTATGGCCATCGTTTCAGAACACTTCTTGTTCGCAAAAGCTAACATCCAGAACGGAAATAGCGTAATTTTTGTGTACACACCCTTGAAAATCATGGACATTTTCAAAAGCCAACGAAGTGGCCAACGTTCGTTATTAGTTAGTACTTTCAACGGCTTTGGCTTTTGAATAGTTCATGCAATTTGGTTAACACAAGTTTTTCCGGGATAGAGAATTAATGCATTGCGTTGCAATGGTGTTAGGTTTTGTGGATTGTTGTTGACCGCGAAGTTGAGTGGTCGTTATACGATTAGCAATTGTACGAAAGACGTTGAGTGTTTTTAGATGTTGAATAATTTTCAAAATATGCATTTGGGTTGGTCGAAGGATTATGATGTTTGACAATTTCAAATTTAAATTAATTGTAGCTGTAGAAACAAGTGTTAACAAATGTTTGTAATCAAGATCGAAATTGAAATTTATTTTTCTTTTTCTTTCTCTTTGCAGGTATGTTTGTTGCTTAACCGTAAAGGTTTTATTATCCTTTGAAATCAAAATTTCTGTAAGGATAAATGTCAATTCGAGGGATTTTTTTCCATCTAACAGTAGTTATTTAGTAAATACTACGAAGGTAACTTTATAATTTTAGTATACCAGCATAAATAAACTTCAAAAATCCTGCCAAACCGTTCCACGCGTAACACAATCATCCCGATATTGGTCTAATGAATTTCAATTATGTGCTAACATTCAGCCTTTTCCTTGTAGTCATCCACCCCTACTCATTTTGGAATTTATGGCATGCTCGTGAAGCATGTTTAAGTAGCATCCGGCGCTCTTATTAAGTTCTTCTTCGACCATCATCATCTTCATAAGCCAACAACTAACAACAACAGTTCCAAAAACTTAAGCATGTTGGAAACTACCGAAATGATATCCCAGTAATTGCGTGACATTAGATTCTATTTGTTGGCGTTATTTGTTACGTGATACTCCAAGCAAAGTGTCTACTTTTCAGTTCAGCAATTTAATGCTACGAAGCTTCGGCAATTAATTAGGTAGGCAAAAACCCAAATCGCTGCCCTGTTCCGACACTGATGGGCTTTAGTGTGTACATATACGATATATGCAAGCAATGTCCTATATAATAAGAATGATGGTCGCGTTTGGTTGTATGGGCCGAATCATGTTTTCTGTTTATTTTTTTTTTCTGGGTTCCCATCTACTGTGGTTTATCGTGACCTTAGTCCTTTGACCATATGAGCACATCTCGGTTGATATAGTATCGTGTGTTGTGTATATGAACTCTACATACAGGACGAGAGTGCTAAATGCCAAATAGCTGTGCTGGGATTTTTCTTATGCCACCGGTAATGGCATAGTCTTACATGCGAAATTACCACTGCTATTCGATCTATACAAGGAGCTTAGTAATCACAGGACTTATCTTAGTTAGACAGCCATGTAGGACGCTGGTCGGCTTTTTTTTTGTGAATGTTGAGAAGGGGGGGTTCAAACCGAATGGGCGTAGGAAATGTGTAATGATTCTTTATATGAAACTCTGTGAATGTAAGAGAAATAGGAAAAAGGATTTACATAAATGGAAATTTAAATTACTGGACGAGGGCGCGTACGTCTAATAGAATATATTCTATGAGCGCATAAACTGCATTTTGCCTTTTATTAATAAAATTATGCCATTATGGTCGCTAAAAAGAATACGTAATTGCAATTCACTTAATTCAATTTATTTCAATCTAAAATCATATGAATTTGCATACATTTATATAGCCTTCACTTTATAAGAGAAAAGGATGTGTGTATGTTGTCATGAAGTTCGTAACGCATTGAAAGAAGCTTTTGTCATTATGCATACAGTAAGACCCCGATAATACGGACCTCAAAAGCCGAAATTTCAATAATCCGGATTGAAATTTGTGAAAATTTCTGTCAAACAAACCGACTCCGAAATATTAGGTTCTTGTTTTTCATTTTTGAATCTTAATCAAAAATCAGCCATGTTCCTGGTTTAGCCTCAACTCATCCAGGAAAAGATGAAATCGGAACACGTCATAGGGCTACGGTAAAAATTATTAACACAAATGAAGCTTAAGTTTCATTCATATTTGACGGGTAAGTCAAATTGGGGGGGCAGGATTTTTTTCTCAAATTTATATTAAATTAAGCGGTCACCGGACATCTAGCTCTAGCTCTTTAATATCCTGTGAAACGATACCAAAAAGTAATTATGAAAAATATTAGGGAACAACAACGATTAGAAACCACTTAGAATAGTCTTCAATATGAGACTAACCTTTATGTTTCTTTTTGTTACCCATTTTGATCCCATTGTAATTTCGAAGTGTTGAAGATTATAAACATATTCTCTATTTTATATATGTACATAGTTTTATATAATTATAATTAAAGATCAAACGATTTTCCCAAAGTTTGTTTTCCGGTTTCCTTGGGAAACGAATTCTTTCAAGATTTTTTAGGGATCTTAATTCCCTCTTCGATCCCTGTGAACATGGAGAAGGACTAAATGTGTCAGAGGTTTTTGCGTCATTATTGGATGTAGCCATGTAGACGTCGTAAAGCACTGAACGACCTTTCTGATGATACTGGAACCGTCAGGAGTAATGTTACTAGCCGTATTAAGTGATCGATATACTTCGAAAGTTATCAGCGATTTCGGCGCAACTTGTAATTGAAGCTCCCGGCATATTCAACAATATCGAAATCGAGCATAGCAGCCCAATCTTAAGTACTGTGAGATTCTTTACCATGGGCACGGTTTTCTGACAAGGAGAATGAAAAACTTCCTCGTTTTCCTTGGTCAACTGTCAATATTTTCACTATCGTTGGCCTTGTCGTTCATTTGAGGTACTCTTGTTAACGAAGAAGAGATGAAAATGAAATAAACATGTACATACTCGTAATATACATGCACTAGATACACGTATGCAACTTTCTGCGAACCAGATACTCCATCATGAAAAAAAAATATCCACTAGAACAGGAGTGTCAAACTCAAAACCTGGCCGGGCCAAATATCAGTTTCTTCCGGATTGAGCGGGCCGCAGCATAAACATTTCCAAAGCACTGATGGAAAACTATTCAAAAATGAATATAAATCTCAGTCACTTACAACCTCGGGACATGGAAAATTGCTCTACCTAAAATAGAAAAACTGGAAGTATTTCTTCAAACAATTTTACACTCCTTAGAAAATGTTAAATTAATCAGTAACCACTCTCTGAATTTATTTCGGACAGCTGATCAAAATACTATAGCACAGACAATATCTGTAGGTAGTCCAAAACACCCTTGAGAGCCTAAATTGATCGCTTACATCCACAAATTTCGGATATTAAGGTGGTTTACATACATACATTTAGTGTTATATGGTGGAACAAATGTTTCCTATGGTAAAGCTGAATAAGCTGCACCAATTCACCTCAATTAAACGTCAAATTGTTTGTAGAGAGAAGAAGATTTCAAATTCAAGCCACTGGCTTCTTCACGAGTTATAGTAAATTTCTTAGACTTTAGTTCAACACCAATATTTAATTATAGCGCTTTTGTGCCGATACATTGAGTCTCTTCGACCTGGCCGCGGGCCGCACAAAGCTACGTGATGCGCCGCATGCGGCCCACAGACCGCAAGTTTGACATGTCTTCACAAGAATAATAAATTGAATATGTACTGTATGTGTATAAAAATATAAAATAAATTATTCTTAATTTTTAATATAGTGCAATATATGTAGTACTAATTGCACCTTTAGCCAAAATATTGAGGGGGCAGTTGCCCCGCCGGAACAGGGGGTCCGGCGCCATTGACGGGTATTCAAATTTCGGCCGCAATCGAAATTAGCCTCGGTCTCGTTTTTAATGATTTTAGTGTAAATACTGCACCACGGTTTAAAATGCACGATTTCGAAAATTCGGACAATTCGATAATCCGGATAGGATTCGGTACCAATCAATCTAAAATATCGGGGCTCTACTATATATAAAATATGTATACACAGGGTGGGTAATTTAAAGTGACTCAATGTTAACCATATGCATAACTTTTTTATTTGTAATTATTTTTTTCTGAGATTTGGACATCGGTAAATAATAGTAAATTCTTTTTTACTATAGGTCATGATTTACATTCATTTTCAACTTCATTCTCCTGAGTGCACCTGCCTACAATGGTGATAAATTGGGAATAATACGGCCTGAAGTCCCACCATATTTAGTTTTCAATGTGCTGGTCCACATAATATGACTCACATTGCACATATACAAAAATTAATTGATTTCTTCGTAAAGCTTTTTCCCTAACTTACTTTATTTACTTCTTTTGAATAGATCGAATGTGTTCAGTGGAACACGGGAAAATTTTGATTCAGTTCGGCAAGTCGGGCTTTTTAACAAAAAAAAACCCTATGTAACGTTTAAAAATAGTTGTACATTAATTTTCCCCAAATGAGCCACACTACCTACCATTAAGATCCTCCACCATGCATGTACGAGGGGTGCTTTTTATATTTCGGGATTAGGGAATCATCGAAAATCGCTTTATTGTTTTTCAAAATATTACCAGATCTGCTACACTAGTTGTCTCATCCCGAAATATAAAAGGCACCCTATGTATACACCAACTGCGGAGCATGTCTGTAGATTTCCATAATTAGTTAATCAAAATTATGTTTGTGCAATTTTGTATTGGTAAATGTCCACTGATAACTACCGTGTAAAGACTAAATAAAGTTTCTAATGTGCCAAAGGTGATTTGTTAAAAGTCAAGTCGGAGTTCGCAAAAAAAAACTGTTTAGGCCAGTATTAGGTTAATAGCTACAAATTGATATTGAGTAAAGGAAAGCACGCTGTATCAATAAATTTGCGCACAAACATTTTCCCCATTTAGCTTAAGGCAACTGTCGAAAAATATGCGTAAATAATTCTGTATGGGCTCAAAAGGAGCTTATTTTTTTTTTTGTTCCATTCCGCAAACATTTTTCGCTTTATTTGCTGAAATAATTATTGGACATTATTTTGTCGATTGCATCGATTTATTAGCATCAAGCGTTACGATTGTATTGGCATTAACGTACGTGTAGGTTATCGTTATAGTCGGTGTGTACACCTACAACAAAGGAAACGTATCAACTTTTGACTGCGCTGCATATGGGCCATTGAACAAAATGGTCTTTGATTAGGTGCGTGTTTTTTGCTTTTGTTTCAGGCTATTTGATTTTGCATTTGCCTGGATTTTCTGTATTGTTATGTGCGACTCATCCTCTTACCTCTACCATTGTGTTTGTTTGTTCGCCCTGCAAAAGACGGAGTCTATCGAACAGTGTAAACTGTACCCGAACGCGTCCAGACTGAAACTTTGTGCATAAATCACAAAACTATATTCCATTTCAAGTATGAGAATGTGTGTTACGAATGGGTATTGAACAAAATGTTCCAAATATAAATTTTCGTAAATACTGAGGTCTGAAAAAACAAACACAGACTTATCTGCAATTTTATACTGGACAAACTTGGGTGATGTACATAAAGTGCATACATAAAAAACTAAACCACATGGTTTCACATTTCGTATGTGGTTATTACTCATTCTCTTCAAACTAAAAGCTGGATCCAAAAATAATTCTCCTGAGTAGGTAAATCAAAAATTCTCTGAAGCCTCATGCACACAACGCGAAAACGGCTCGCAAGCTCAACACATCGAAATGCATTGGCTCTTATGGGAAGCTCACGACAGCGAGAGCCGTGTCGCTGTCAAATCACAACTAGCGAGACGTGTTTTCACATATCGTGCACCACAATCCGCAAATTCACGGCTCGCGAGCCGTGTTTTGACTGTGCACGGCTCTCGCTTGCTGTCGCTCGTCAAGAGCTTCCCATAAGAGCCAATGCATTTCGATGTGTCGAGCTTGCGAGCCGTTTTCGCGTCGTGTGCATGAAGCCTTATAAATACAAAACATACCTATCATAATTGTGTAGTAATCAGGTGATAAACATTGAGAGAATGTTTTTTTTTTGTTTCTTATGCTTAGGGGTGCGGAGCACGAATCCGGAACTTCCCACCAAAATTTTGTTGCGCAAAAAAATACTATTAATTGTAGCGATACCGCTCAAGGCATTTTAAAAATTGATGCCGCTATGAACCCTCGATCATGTTTTCTCTAACATGTTTTCATGGACAGGTTTTCGCATAAATGTGCGGTTTCGAAGTTATCAGCCACAAAACGGTAAAACACCTAAAATTTGTTTTTTTTTTGCTGTGTTGGCCCTGTTCTGCATCGAAATTTTGATGGGGAGCGTGTTATTAGAAAAAAGTATCAATATTGTTCAAGTATGCAGTTATTAAAAAAAAAATTGAGCAATTTAATGAGAAACATGTGCCTGGTGATTATTACATATTTCAGTGATATTAGGCGGAATATATGACAGAGCCACTCGCATATCCTCCTCCAAGTTCCGGAGGCTTACACGTTTTCTTGTTTGTATATTGAGCATATACCCCAGGAAAATTGGCATTTCACTTCGGAAAAATGAGGGGAAAGTTGAATTTTTGCATGAGCCTTTCTTTCGAGGTCCTAAACAAGACCCTAAAAGTCCCTGTCTTTACGAGTGCCGCTAGCGGTGCTACAGAGGGTCAAAGACCCTCGAAAACAGTTTTTTCTGAATATCTCGATAACGGTAGCAGATTTGAAGCTCTTGTGCTTTTTCAACAAACGATGGAAATACCGAATACGTTCGGGCACCCCTAACGGTGCCAGCAGGTCTAACGGTATTTTTAACATATTTCACAAAAATCTCTATAACGGTAACTCGTACTAAAAACTTTTATATATGGAAAATTTATAGTCTATGGAGTTTTGAAGAAAGCGGCCAAATTTCATATCAATACACGCAGCCCCAAGAGCGCTATGGGGGTTCAAACCTTAAAAAAGGTGTTTTTTTTTGGGTTTTTCTTGAATGGCGCTAAAACGGGGAAGTGTGCTCTATGGTCTTCTAGGAGAAATTTGTAGCTTCTGTGGCTGTCAGTAAGACGCCAAAAGTCCCCAAAGATGGCAGCCCCCCTTATGAAGCTATGATGTTCCAAACATTCAATTAAGCAGTTTTTGGGAAATATCTCTATAACGGTAACGTGCATTGAAAACTGTTTTATGGCGAATTTGTAGCTTATACAACGCTTAATTAAATATCCGAATTTCAGATTGATGCGCCCAATACTAGGGGCGTTATGAGGGTCCGAACCATACTATTTCGGTATTTTTGGTTATTTTCCTGAAAATTTATGTAACGGTAACGTATACCGGAGACAGTCTTTAGAAATTTGTTGTTTCTATGGTTCCAAATAAAATTCTCCACCGATTTGAATGCACCTGAGGCAACCGTACGTGCACACATGCCCTACATACTACATACTACACGTACCTTCCTTAAAAATTAGTTAGTTTAAACGTTATAATGCACGTTTGGTTGCCTCAGGTGCATTCAAATCGCTGGAGCGTTTTATTTGGAACCACAGAAACAACAAATTTCTACAGACTGTCTCCGGTATACGTTACTGTTACAGAAATTTTCAGGAAAATAACCAAAAATACCGAATTTGTATGGTTCAGACCCTCATATCGCCCTTAGCATTGCGCGCATCTATCTGAAATTCGGATATTTAATTAAGCGTTGTATAAGCTACAAATTCGCCATATAACAGTTTTCGGTGCACATTACCGTTATAGAGATATTCAAAAAAAAAAACTGCATTTTTGGAAGTTTGGACCCTCTATAACTTCCCTAGGGGGCTTCCATCCTTGGGGCCTTTTGGCCCCTTACTAACAGCCACAGGAGCTACATAGATGAGTTCTTTTGGCATTTTAATTTGAAGTTACAGAAGCAACAAATTGTTACAGACCTCCCTCCCGAATATGTTCCCGTTATAAAGAAATTCACGAAAAAACGAAAATTACCGTTATAGTACGGTTCGGACCCTCATAGCGCCCTTACAATTGCACGCATCGATCTGAAATTCGGATATTTAGCTAACCGTTGTATAAGCTACAAATTCGCTATATACCAGTTTTCAGCGCGTTATAGAGATATTCACCAAAAACTGTATAATTGAATGTTTGGACCCTCATAGCTCCGTAAGAGGGGTTCCCATCTTTGGGGACTTTTTGCGTCTTACTGACAGCCACAGAAGCTACAAATTTCTCCTAGAAGACCATAGAGCACACTCCCCCGTCTTAGCGCTATTCACAAAAAACCCCAAAAAAACACCTTTTTTAAGGTTTGAACCCCAATAGCGCTCTTGGGGCTGCATCTATTGATATGAAATTTGGCCGCTTTCTTCAAAACTACATAGACTACAAATTTTCCATATAAAAGTTTTTAGTACGAGTTACCGTTATAGAGATTTTTGTGAAATATGTTAAAAATACCGTTAGACCTCCTGGCACCGTTAGGAGTGCCCGAACGTATTCGGTATTTCCATCGTTTGTTGAAAAAGCGCAAGAGCTTCAAATCTGCCATACACCACTTTTTTGTACATATATGCTACCGTTATCGAGATATTCAGAAAAACCTGTTTTCCAGGGTCTTTGGCCCTCTGTAGCACCGCTAGCGGTACTCGTAGAGACGGGGACTTTTAGTGTCTTGTTTAGGACCTCGAAAGGAAGGCTCATGCAAAAATCCTGCCTTCCCCTAATTTTTCCGAAGTTTGATAGTAATAGTTGAAAATCCGGTTTCACATAAATATGAAGTTAAAAACAATATTTTTTTCAAGACATTTACAATTTTTTTTTGACAAAACATGATATTTTTCCATGACGGATATGAAAAATTCTAATCTTAAGCCTCGATCAGAGGAAAGCGATATTAATTCTTCTTCGTCTGGCTTCCAATCAAACTGCTGTGTGTTTAACAATGGGAAATATTTTTCAACCGTTTTAGGTTTCCAAATGCTCGACTATTAGATTTTTGATTTTATCACTTGCGGCATTGACGGATGGAAACATTTCCAGGTTTCCCTCTGCAACATGCCTCATCCAAAGTAATAGTTTACCTTTATGGCACTTATTTTATCAGTATACGCCTTGAATCGACCGACGAGAAAAAATCGAAAATGTCTGCCAAATATGCGAAAAGGCAGCGCGAACTTTCATCCTGAAGGTATGCCATGAAACTCTCTAACAGAACGAGCAAGTAAACTATGTACAACGGTTTTTCTATAGCGTGTCGGTGTACTATTATGTCTATCATGTATTTATGAACAAATTCCTTAAAACTGCCAAATAAAGTTAATGCGAAAACGGATGGCAATAATTACAGAATTTTTTTGTGTTTACAGTATTACTATATTAATATTTTCACAATTTTTTCGCGGGGTTCCGCTGAACGCCGTTTGGGAAGCTCTATACGTATCCATTTCTAGCATTCATTTATCAACTTTTAAATTTAAATCATCCTCTTCTGCTGTGCGCACAACTATACATATAGCACATGAAACGTGATAGCATTCACTTCATGTCCTGAATTAGAATATGAATGACATTTATATCTAGATTCGATGAATAATAGGTTTCTCTCGGTAACGTCTATTCAATTCGTTGTGGCTGTCTATCTTCAAATCTATTGTGATAAATGTATAAGGATACCCGTCATCTTCTAACATACATGCGACTACAATACACTTATTATGCATTTATTTTTATTCTTTTTTTTTCGTAAAGTTGAGCAATAATTCTTTCGTATTCCATAATACACTTATTGCCAAGCGAATTTCACAAACGTATTTGCTAACCTTATGTAGAGCGAATCTACAATAGGATGACGCGATGAGTATGCAGGCACAATATTTGCTCAGATTTATTGCAAGATGCACGAAGCCCGAAGGGTAGAATTTTATGTATATCCAATACAGGTGTATGTATGATTGATTTCGATAACGAATACCAAATTGAAATTGTGGAAGGGATTTTTCCGAGAGAAATAATCAAATTGATATATGTACTAGAAATTTTGCATTGAAGCGTCGGGATATATTCAGAAACGGATATTGAAGTGAATTAAATTGTACGGAGCATGCACGTATTTTATGCAAGGAAACAATTTTTGTGAAAATACATGTGAAACAAATTTACCATGCAGTAAATTTTAACAAAAATCCGGGCAAACTTGGGAAAAATTAGGGGAAACCTGGATTTTTGCATGAGCCTTCCGTTCGAGGTCCTAAACAAAACCTTAAAATTCCCCGTCAGTACGAGTGCCGCTAGCGGTGCTACAAAGGGGGCAAATACCCTCAAAAACAGTTTTTCTTTCTGCATAAATAACGGTAATGTGTGGTGAAAAGTGGTGCAAGGCAAATCTGTAGCTCCTCAAAAATGTCAAAAGTCGATTGTGATTCGATTACTTCTATCGGTGCCAGGGGGTCAAACTGAGCGGGGTTTCAGCAAAATCTCTATAACGGGAACTCTGGTCGAAAAATTTTGTATGTAACATTCGTACGCCATACAGTTCTAAAAAAAGTGGCTCATCAATACGTAAATCCTTATGGGTTCTACGGAGGCTAAAGCTTCAGAAAACGGTAATTTCTGGGTTTTTCGCGAACATCTCTGGAACGTGGAAGTATGCTGCAAAGTCGTCTATTTGTTGCTTCTGTGGCTGCAAACAAAATGCCAAACGTACCCATCGATGGGTGGACACCTATGGAAGTTATGAGGGACCAAACATCTACCTAAATTTACCGTTTTTGGAAAATATCTCTATAACGGTAATATTCCCTAAAAAGTGTTATACCTAGGTAGGTATATAACCACTATACTGATGAGAAATTTGGCCACTTTTTTCAGAACCGTATGGGCTACGAATTTGCCATGCAACATTTTTTAGCCAGAGTTACAGTTATGGAGATTTTCATGAAACCTTGTTAAAAATACCGTTTGACCGCCTGGCACCGTTAGGAGTGCTCGAATCAAAATCAACTTTTGATATTTTTTTCAGGAGCCACAAGAGCTACAATTTTGACATACACCACTTTTCAGGACACATTACCGATATCGAGATATTCGGTTTTTGAGGCTGTTTGACCCTCTGTAGCCACCGCTATAATTATAGTTTCTAGAAAAGTGATTTCCACTTTTTCATTCTGAGCGATTTGGAATTACCAGGAATCTTGCTTAAATATAATTTCGTATTCATTTGATTTGGATTTGATCCAGATTTGCATGCCAGCAGAATATGTTTGACGTAACTAACGGGACCAGTGTCACTCTAATGCCGCACACAAAGATGTCTACGTAAAGCAATCAGAACGGCAGGTTTGAAGCGGTTCTATGATGGTTTTAAGAGAAGGCGTTAGGCGAATGTGTGAGCCCACAGTTATACCAAGACAACCAAGCTTAAACTTCAAATTATTATTGGACAAATCCCAATTATGCCCAAAGAAACTTCAGTGGGCTTTGGAAAAATAGATTTGCAGCGATCCAAAATGACACCGAAATCGTTAGTTTCCATAATAATAAAACTGTTATAACCAGGCATATGCAGCTGCAAAAGTAATTCTATGTTTGCAGGTAAACATTTAAGCCACCAGCTACCGCTCAATGAACTATGGAATCTTCGGGAAGGTAGAGTCTCGGACTTGTATGCCATAAGTGCATGGGCGTAGCCGAGGAGCTGGGTGCTGTCCGCTTTTCACTTTGTGCCAATATATAAGGTTTTTTGAATATCAGCGCTAGCACCACGTACCCGAGATGCGCAGCTGGACCGGACCCTAGTATGGTTGATACACCATCGCCGTGGCGTGGATCTGTATGAAGACCCATTTACTTGCGGAAAGTTAGTCATTAGCTCCTTGATGGGTGTCACCGTAATACGTGTGAGCTTCGGAGCTGGCGGGTTCGCATAACCCGAGCCTCGGAAGGGGCTAGGGAGAAGGATTGGTGGAAAATTCCTACGCGCCTACATCTAGTTTGTGGATTGATGACCACTCGGCTCGAATCGCATTGCTGACCAGTAAACTAAAGGGAGCCGCCTCCTGGTTGTGAAAAGCAGTACTACGAGTCTGCTTTATGCAGTGACGGGGCCAGTTATATAGTACAAAAATATTGTCATACTTACGTTAAGTAGCCTTTTCGGAGTCTCGCTTGGTTTTCAAATATTATTTTTTTATCGCTCAGCCAACTAGCTGTTTGCAACAGCGTTGTGAACATTTTTCCGGGCGCATTCAGATATTATATTAGTCGATAGCACGGCGGACCACTAGTGTCGCCGAAAGACTCTTACTTTCTTCACACTCATTAATCATACCAAGGTTGCTTGGCAGTCTGTGTTGCTGGAAGTTTTCTATGACTGCTGGCTTGGATCACCTCTGTAATATCTTTAAATGCTTCTGTTATTAGTCCCCGCTAATAATCGTTTAAGATTCGAAATTCATTGCACTCTTAATTCCTGTCGCCAAAATAACTTTGTCATTTACTTTGAATAAACTTTAATGGTTTCTCATTTGTTCTGGGGATACAATCTAGCCCAATTGTTGTACAAATTGGGAGATGATCGGAGAACAGTTTCTGATCCCCCATGAAATCCGTAATGAGTGGAAAACAATCCCCTCCGGTCAGGCACAAGTCTATGGTAGTATGTCCCATGTGTTAAATTAACGTGCATTCTTCATGCTTATCACTTTCCGAGCAACCATTAGACCATAAGCATTTATTAAATCTACCATTTTACGACCATGAGAATTAGCTTCGACATCCTGGGATAGCCTAGTCGCATTGGTTCGCAACTGGCTGTTCCATCCCAATTTTGGCGTTTCATCGCCCATGATGAGGATATTGGATATCGCCATACAAGTACGTCTTGGCAGTGATTGATTTTGTATCTCGAGATTGACTGCATGACATGATGGAGGTGATTTACACTCTCCGAAAGATCGTTATGACTTATGACATTTTCCATTCTGGGGTATTTTAATTGGCTTGTAGTCGGAAAATCAGCAGCTCGTGTATTAAAAACATGTCCCAACACTTAATGTAGGTACAGGAGTTCCTTGAACCAATAGCTCCTCTGTATCCCTGTGAAGCTGTAATTTTTTTGACATTTGACAAGTAGAAACTACGCCATTATTAAGACGGGGCTACGTGCCACACAAGCAACGATGTTTTGCGGGAAAAGTTTCCGGAACGTGTTATCTCTCGAAGAGGTGATCACAATTGGCCACCGAGATCTTGTGATTTAACACCTTGCGACTTCTTCCTTTGGAGCCACGTGAAAGATAAGGTCTACACCAACAGCCCAGCGTCGAGATGGAATTCGTGAGGTTATCGGGTACGTAGGCATACCTTCCTCTTTATAATGAAATAAACATCGTTTATCTCAAAAAATTCTATTTTTCTTTGAATATCCAAATAACACCTCTTGTTGGAAAATCCTCTAGAAAAATTAAAAAGATTTTTTTTTTAGTTTTTTTTTTTCAGAGACTTCAAAATGGATTTTTTCAGAGAATGTTAAACTGGATAGTTTTAAAATGGCAAGTTTCCAAAATGTCCCTGGGCCCTGGTCAGTTGCTCATATGAGATACGGCCCTAGCGTATATTTAACCCTTCTGTCGGCACATAGGTCTGGCCAGACCTTTGGCACTATATTTTGGTCAAAAAAGTATAGAAGATGAAATCGCAGCGACTTCATATTTCATGATATCCTAGAATAATATGTTTAGAAGCATTTTGCAAAAATGTAAAAAAATCGGTTGAAGTTTTGAGCATGTTTTTGACGATTTTCAATTTATAGTGCTTTTTGATACCCAATGGGTCTGGCCAGACCTATAGTTTTCCCCCCATTTTCGTCTTGAGGTAAAAAGGAAAATATTAAATTCTCTTAAAAATCTCCTATTTATAATGTAATAAAGTCATTAAAATTCAATTTGTACGATAAACGATAAGATTTTCTGAGATTTTGCTTTAAAAGCCGTGAAGTTCGCAAATTGGGAACGCCTAATTTTATCCCGTCTTATAACATCACCTAATCAACTGAGATTTGATTCTAGGAAAATCAAAAGAGTTTTATTTCCTTTGTAATAGTATGAACTAAGTATAAGTGACTTACGATGGTGTTTATTGATAGATTTAATTGAGATATTTACGGAAATTTAGAATTTAATGATTTTTGGGGTTGAAAATTCCCTATTTCTTTCTATTTTCCCAAATCTGCAGACTAATATCCTGGTAAAATCTACCAACAAAGTGCCAAATATTTCCCCAAAGATATTGGAATTGGAAAATTTTATCAAACTTTCTGTGCGGATACGCAATGAAAAAAGAGAAGCAAAAATAGAAGAAAAAAAGGGAGAAACATGTTTGTACTAATACCACCTCAAAATATGTCTTCTTAAAAACGCCTCTAGTATATCTCCAAAAACGATTTTAATGCTTTTATTCTTTATAAATGGCTGTAAAGAATGGGTAGAATGATTATACCGATAAAAATTTCACTTTTTCTAAAAATTAAAATTTTTTTCTCAGTAGGTCCAGCCGGACCTATTGGGTATAGAATATGCATATTGTGGTAGGTGGCGACAGAAGGGTTAATGACGTATACAATTTTCCTGATGGCTAAAGAAATAAATAAACCGAGATCAGGCCAACGTGCGGCGAAAATCATATTCATCATCATCAATGTGGCACGATAGCCCGACGTCGGGCCTTGGCCGCCTGAATCGTTGACCTCCAATTGTCGCGGTTACGTGACCTTGTCCTCCAGTTTCGGAAGCCCAGTAGCTGTTGGTCGTCTTCACTTACGGAGTTCTCCCAGCGAGCTCTCGGTCGTCCACGCAACCTCGCTCCGTCAATTCGTTGTGCGTTCATCACTTTCTTTCGGTCTAGCAAAATTTCGGAGGCTTGGGTGAGGGTCCATGTTTCGCAGCCATATCATAGCACGGGTCGGATGATCGTTTTGTACACGCGGAGCTTCGTGTTCCTGTGCGCAAGTTTTGAATTAATTATAGGGAGGACCAAGAAATATGTCTTATTGGCTAGTTGTATCCGTCGCTTAATTTCGTCGGTTTCGTTGGCGTCCTTTGATAAGTTACAACCCAGATATTTGAAGTTGTCTACATACTCGATATTAAGGTGATGCTTGAATTTGCTGGCGTCCTTTGTTTCGATTGCATCATGGCCTTTGTTTTGCTTTCGTTGATATGTAGTCCAACTTCCTTTGCGGCGTTATTGAGGTTATGCAGAAGGCTTTTTATTAATTTCTGAATTTTGTCGAGATTGCTATCTCCAGCAATAATCGTCCGATTATGGTTAAAAAATTCCTGATAAGATGATGTTTTTTGTCGATTAAATATCGTATTTTTCTTAAACTAAAAAAGAATGTATTTAAATTAACATTTTTCGAAATTGTTTGAGTAAAATATGAGCATATCTTCGTCCAATGATAAACGTGCACTACAACCACTATTGAGACAATTTTGGTATAACTGCGTTAAGCAAATATTAACATCGAACAGACACCACTCGCGGCTATAGGCGTGTCAATTTAAATAGAACTTTAGGAAAGCATCAACATTTAAAAGGGATGAAATTCAAACAGAACATGTCCGTGAAAACGGAAAATGGAAAATAAATGTGCGTACCAGGCAGCATACTGGTTTATTCTCATTCCTACAAGTGAATGGGAAAGAACATGTGGAATATGTACACAATCCATTATTTCATTACAATAAAAGACAAACATTTACGCTTAATTCCGCTTCTCTATTCAACAATCATTCACGACGTTACTTGCCGCTTTTTACATACACACACAGAAACAACTCCCCGAGTCATTTAGCAGCGAAGGAGCTGTTGAGAGAATACACAATGGAGGTGGAGTTACATTAGGATAATGGCAACAGCAGCAAGATTGGATGAAGTTGATGATATTTACCATAGACAGGAAAGGATCATCCTGATACACACGAACATATCTTCCATAAGACTCATTTACTCGTAGTATGGTTGTGGAAGAGCATAAACCAGTGGATGGGAACGCAACAATCAACGAAGAATGAAGTGAGATCCTTGGTGGATTGCCTATTCGCCCATATGATTTCCATGGGTAATTTTCACCATATTATACATACAATACAAGAACGTTGCCCATATATGCGAGCATTCACTTTACAACGAAACAAAGAGGCAAAGCCTCATAATATCCGTCCATACTCTATTCAACATGTTCGTATGAAATAGATCCGCAGATATTAATGTATGCATATTACGCGCAGAAGCTTCAACAAATCCTTCACTGATGGGACTTATGGTTGATAACCAACTTTCAAGGGTCTTCGCCGTTTAAACAATCCTTGTGATGAATATTTTGGGGCTTCAATAAATACATGTACCTTGGCGCCATTATATTAAATATTTGCATTGTCGTTTATGCTTGAAGGCACGTACAATACATCAAAATTTCAATTATACGTGTACGTACGGTAAAATACGGTTAAGTGCAACACGCTTAAGTGCAAAACTCGGATAAGTGCACACAATTTTCATGTATCATCCATTCAATGCGATTTTCAATACATTTCAAAACTGATAATTGCACAACGGATAAGTGCAAAACACGCTTAAGAGCACGCATTTTTTGGCACCATTAACACCACACTATTCATGACGGATAAGTGCACATGTTCATTGCAAAAATTCGTTAGGACAGACGTTTTGAACTATTGGACTATTTTACGAATTTATACGATCCAAGCTAAAGATATCCAATATTTATTGATTCAATTTATGGAAATGGAGAATAAGGGCAATTAATCAAGTCTACTGGCTGATTTTTGTCTTCAAAAGGAGGTAAATCTGAGAGTTAAAAATTGCTCTTAATGATGGGAGCCGCTTAAGGTTAAAAACGCCAGGGCCGACTCTAAGGGCGGGCGAACTGATCGGTCGCCCAGAGCCACCACGCCATGGAACCTTTACTTCTCGCGGCCACTTTTTGGAAAGTGCATCACTCTCTAGGCGCCTTCACGCAACAAAATAAACAAAACATACCTGATGCAAAATCAATGTAATAGCTGGGCAACGTTGTCAAATTCAAGTAATGCATATGAGGAAATATTTTCAAAAATTGCTGTAAGTTTTAAAATTGTAAAGCTTAGGGCTCCATGACACAGTCATATTGCACTAAACGAAATCGAGTAGGCTTAAGGATATGATAATATCTATTATAATATACCGATATTACTGTGTAATGGAGCCCGTAGGTTGCCCACTATGATCACTCCGATATGTCTATCGCTAAAGAGTATAACACACCCAAAGACACAAAAACCACAGGAACGGAGTTGAAAGTCGTAAAAAATTGATCGAGTCGCTGTATCACTTTCAATGCTTTTTCCTCGTCAAACGTTCGAAATACCATCCATCTGACGGATGACCGATTTTTTACGGCTTTGACGAGGGAAAAGCAGTGATAGAAAAAATTTTACGGGGTAAATAAATACGCATTACCTACTTGGAGCCCTGTGGAATGGGTTAAGAATAGTGCTACCGTGTTTCCCGACGTGTCGTAAGAGGCGACTAAAGGGACAGGAGCGAATAAAACTCTCCTGAGTTTCGAACATATCTCTACAATTGTGCGCGCAGCAACTCTGAACAAAACTGAACAAAAAATTGACCCCTGTGGTTTTGGGGTTAGAATTATACCACAGCGATCCAGGCTTGTCGTAAAAGGCGACTTGAGGGATAGGGTATGTAGGCTTGTATCCCGCGTACCTGAAATTAACTTTACGCTCGAAACATTAAACGAGCCTCGGATACCTCGGACTGATTTAACGGCAACGACTTTTGGCTATAAACAACGGACTACGATCGGTTTTTGGAACGTTCGGACGATGTGGAGTGAGTGTAATGACACAAGGCTCACAGAAGTCGAACAGGAAATGACCGCATACAACATCGCTATACTAGGACTGAGCGAAACAAGATGGCTCGGATCGGGGGCGACTTTATCACCAAGCTCTCGCACTGTATTGCTCTACTCTGAAAGTGAAGACGATAATTCACCTCGGCAAGCGGGCGTCGAAATCCTGTTGACTAGGAATGCACGCCGATCCCTTATCGACTGGAAACCTATCTCCGACCGTATCATCACAGCCAGATTCAAATCCAGAGTACGAAACATCACAATTATTCAGTGCTACGCACCGACTGAACCTGCAGACCAATCCGTAAAGGACGTTTTTTATCAGCAACTAGGCGACACCTTTGATAGGGCTCCCAGGGGTGACATCAAAATTATAATGGGGGATCTCAACGCCAAAGTCGGTACTGATAATTTAGGCTTTTTGAACATCTTATGGGCAATCACGGGCTTGGAAACAGGAACAACAATGGCGAAATGTTCGTGGAGTTCTGTAACTCTCGGCAACTAGTCATTGGCGGAACGTTGTTCAAGCATAAACCCTGCCACCTAACAACTTGGATTTCTCCTGATGGCAGAACAGAGAACCAAATTGACCATATTGCTGTTTCTAAGACATTGAGAAACTGCCTCTTAGACGTCAGGTCGAAGCGTGGGGCTGATGTTGGCAGCGACCACCATCTTGTTTTCGTGAAATTTCGCTTACGAACGGCAGCGATTCAACGATCTCACAACACGCGAATCTTGCCACGATTTAATGTGCAAAAGCTAAAACATTCTTCAACTAGACGTGCATATTCGACCGCCTTGCACGAAAAAGCTTGTGCAGCAACATCTCTTCAGAATCCTACAAGTGAAGATAGATGGAATTTTGCAAAGGATTCTTTTATTTCATGTGGCGAAGCGACTGTGGGAAGATTGGATTGAGGTAGGAGACCATTTATCAGTGATGCTACTTGGTATCTTATCTCAGCACGCAAAAGAGTTAAGGAACAGATTAACTCTGCTGCTGATGATTCAGCTAAAAATCAACTTCGCGCTGAATACCGTTCACTACAAAAAAAGCGTGCAGAGAAGTGTGAGGCGTGATAAGCGTACTTACATCAACGCTTTAGCGGTACCCTATTTAAGCTAATTAAACCACTAATTGGTAAATCGTTCACAACGGACCATCTTGTGAAAGATAAAGAAGGGTTACTGCTTGTTACTGAAGAACAGCAACTTCAGAGATGGAAAAAACACTTGAGGTCCTCAACAACCGTTTTGGGCCTGCAAGTGCATCTTCATCGGCAGAAGAAGACGTCCCTCCAGTAGCCAGTATTAATTCCAGACCACCATCTAAGACGGAATTAAAGCGGTTTATCGAATCTATGGACGCCGGTAAGGCCCCGGGGATAGATGGAATTCCGGTCGAACTATTTAAAGCGGATTCGAATGCTACAGCGGATATTCTGCTTCCTCTCATCAGAGAGTGTTGGGAAACCGTAACTCTCCCAGTAGAATGGAAAAAGGGCGTAATTATTAGCATTCCCAAGAAGGGTAACCTTAAGGATTGTAATAATTGGCGCGGTATTTGCGTACTTCCAGCTGTATCCAAGCTGATGGCTAAAATTGTTTTGAACCGGATAAAGGATGAAGTTGATCGCACTTTAAGCAATGAACAGGCTGGCCTTCGTGAGGGTTTTTCGTGTAGTGACCATATAAACACCCTCCGAATTATTATTGAGCAATCCGCCGAATGGAGATCCCCATTACACCTCATGTTCATTGATTTCGAGAAGGCGTTCGATAGTGTTGATCGGGAGTATATTTGGAGAGCTCTTCGTAGGAGGGGCATACCAGATAAAATAATTTCCATCATCAATGAATCTTATCAGGGAGCCCAATGTCACGTTTTGCACAAGGGTAAGCTTTCAGACCATTTTGAGGTGCACAGTGGAGTGAGACAAGGTTGCATTTTATCACCTATTCTTTTTCTCATAGCCATTAACGATGTACTAGTGAGCGCGCTTCCAAACCAAATGAAAGGTATCAGATGGAAAATGTTTGATCACCTGCAACACCTGGACTATGCTGACGATATTTGTCTGCTTTCAAATAAAAAGGAGAATGTAGCTCAAATGGCCGGTGCTCTGCATTGCGAAAGTCGTAATGCTGGGCTCAAGATAAACGCTGCCAAGACCAAGTACTTGAGCTCCCATCCTGGGGGACAAAGCGGAATTTGTGTTTCGGGCCAGGCAGTCGAAAAAGTTGACGAATTCTGCTACCTCGGAAGCATAGTCACAGCAGATGGCGGCGCGGACGCTGATGTACAATCGCGTATCAATAAGGCTAGGGCAGCCTTCTTCACTTTGACTCCTTTCTGGCAAATAACAACATTTCCAGGCGCACCAAAATCCGAATCTTCAATTCTATTGTAATATCTGTGCTTCTTTATGGCTGTTCAACTTGGAAGGTGAGATAACAACTAAGCTGAAAACTTTCGTAAACCAGTGCCTACGGCGCATCCTGCTAATCCGCTGGCCGGAGATTATTTCCAATGATGATCTCCTGAGTATCACAGGCCTGGATTGGATAGGCACTTCAGTCAAAAGGCGAAAGTGGCAATGGATAGGTCATACTCTCCGAAGAGGGCCAAAAAATATTGCAAAGCAGGCCCTAGATTGGAACCCTCAGGGAGCCAATGCTAGACGCCGTGTTGGACGACCAAGAAACACGTGGAGTAGATCGGTTAATAGCGAGGCTGCTTCATTAAACAAACAGTGGTCAGACCTAAAGACGATGGCACAGAACAGAACGAGGTGGAAAGTAGACGTAGTTGATGCCCTATGCCCCACAAGGGGTTAACAGGAACCAGAGAGATTACTTGGAGAGAGCTAACTGGACAGAGGCAACAGCTCCCAATTTTTGCTTTAAACGTAAAAGGGGTTTTATGAAAAATTACAACACAACCAGTCGCAGAATTTTGAAGCATTGCTATTTTGAACTATACCTCTAAAGGAAGTCTTTATTTTTTTATTGGCTCGCCAAGCAATTTGACAAAATAAAATGAGCCAGTGAAAATGTTTAAGAATCTTGCTTTGTGGTCTATCTTTCAAAAAAAATTATAGGAAATGGGCTAATTTTCATTTGCCATTCCCAGGTCTCGTGCATGCAGTTTCGCATTTCTGAAATATATATAACAACGATTAACTATCAAATGTCTATTTTGAAAATATTGAAAAGACTTCCGTGACATCAAAGAGATTGTGAATCGCTGATCTAACGTCTGCAAAAAACATTTAGGCGCGTGTGCGCTCGGCCACGGCAAATTTTCGTATCAAGGCTATAGCATACGACACGACCGAGGACGAGCTTTCCTCATATGTAATCAATCGACTTGGCTTTCGACCAGCAGTGCTTAACTTTAGAAAGTTAACCAAAGAGAATTTACCGCATCGACAAATCTCGTCTTTCAAAATTTCTGTGTCGCAGGACGTCGACATTCTTTTAGATTCTTCATTCTGGCCACCAGAGTTGTTCGTTAAGGATTTTATAAAGCGTATGGCACCTCGGCGGCGCGCGCCACCCAAGACGCGAAAATTAAACATATGCATTTCGGAGGCGTGGCTTGATTCTTCCATAGGTGATTCTGAGGTTCTTCAATAACTTGTTCGGTCCGTCGCGTCGGTCTGATAAGCTCCATTTTTCTGACACTGCCGATAACAGTCCGTTAAAAACTATTCTCTTAAAAAGTTTTCTGAAGGTGTCAAGCAGAAAGCTATTGGAAAATTGTCTTTGGCAAAGTAAACTCCGAAACCTTTAGCAAATATCTGAGGGATAGCAAAGATTGCAAACTTCAACGCCTAATGAGGGATCGCGTCTGGTCCTGGAGCTTTGCCCTCCTCGAAACTTGAAACACCTTGCCAATACTAAGGAGGAAAGCAGGAATATGAACCATCTGCTCCGACGAGCCTTATCCCACAGCCATTAGCTCATGTTCACGGAACAGGACCCGAGACGATAATGTGGAGAATCGTCGGGCAGTTGAATTGTGTGGCTCTTTGTCTTTGTTATCACCGCGTTATACCCCACGGGCAGTAGCGATAGCGACCTACGTAGGGTTTTTGGTGCTTCAAACCTCCTCTGGAATTGTTTGATGTTTGTAATAGTGTTTGAATCATTTGGTTGATAAATTCGGGTAATAGAAAAACAGGGCATTTTTCAAGACAATAATTTTAACCGACAGACCAGAGCCAGTGGAGAGGTCCAAGGCTCTGGACCCATCCCGAAGTGATTCAAAAAATCATTTAAATTTTAATAATAATAATAAATTGTGAACATGCGTATATTGGCTTCCTTAGAGGTGGATCATTTAGCGTATGACCAAAATATCGTTATTCGGGTATCAATATTAAAAAAACAGTGTCTGTTCTGTTCAGAGCCGCCAACCAACCAACACGAATTTGAGAGAAACATTCTGCAAATTTTCCCCTCACACTGGAATAGATAGTAGATACACGTGAGCTTTGAGCTTTCAACTTTCCTCTGCATCGGTCCTGAGCGTTCTTGATGAATTTTTGTGAAATGTGATAAAGAATTCGTTAGTTGCAATCCGCTTCACGGTCTTGAGCTTTACTATAGCAAATTGCGGAATACGATAAATCAGATCCACTCGTCGACAATTGTTGAATAGAAATTACGCCTATTTTCATCGACTAACTTCAATAAAACTAAAATCAAAATTTTATAGCATGAAGATTTTTTTGAATGTTGGGCCCATTTCGAAACCGGTTTCTGGCTACGTCCCTGCAACAGACGGACAGAGATTTTGCACCCATCATGAAAATGTTGTGCTGTCAAAATTATTTTTTGCAGTTGAGCAGCCAATGAAGTGTCTCTCGGATGTTGCACCATATATTTCCACTAACTTATTCATATCGACCTTAGGAGCTACAGTTAATTTGGAATTATGTCCTTCGGTACATTAGCATAATTAGCATTCTCCAGTGGATTTAAGCTGCATAGATCAACAATAGTGGTTACTACTTGGATGCGGTTTGCAACTGGTTTGAAGCTGTAGTGATATTACCCTTCTGACGGCACCTACTTCAATATGCATATTCTACACCTAATAGGTCTGGCTGGACCTACTGAGAAATTTTCTTTATTTTTTAGAAAAAGTGAAATTTTTATCGGTATAATCATTCTACCCATTCTTTACAGCCATTTATAAATAATAAAAGCATTAAAATCGTTTTTGTAGATATACTAGAAGCGTTTTTAAGAAGACATATTTTGAGGTGGTATTATTACAAACATGTTTCTACCTTATTTTTTTTTATATTTTTGCTTCTATTTTTTTCATTGCGTATCCATACAGAAAGTTTGATCGACTTTTGCAATTCCAATATCTTTGGGGAAATATTTAGCGATTTGTTTGCAGATTTTACCGCGATATCAGTCTACAGATTTGGGGAAATAGATAGAAACAAATAGAGAGTTTTCAAGGGCAAAAACCATTTCATTTTAAATTTTCCGTAAATATCTCAATCAAATCTATTAAGAAACACCATCATAAGTCACTAATACTTAGTTCATACTATTACAAAGGAAATAAAACTCGTTTGATTTTCCTAAAATCAAATCTCAGTTGATTAGGTGATGTTATAAGACGGGATAAAATTAGGCGTACCCAATTTGCGAACTTCACGGCTTTTTATAGCAACATCTGAGAAAATTTTATCGTTTATAATGCAAATTGAATTTGAATGACTTCATTACATCATAAATAAGAGATTTTTAAGAGAGTTTAATATTTTCACTTTTTACCTCAAGACGAAAATGGGGGGAAAAACGATATGTCTGGCCTATTGGGTATCAAAAAGCACTATAAATTAAAAATCACTGAAAACATACTCAAAACTTCAACCGATGTTTTTAAATTTTTGCAAAATGCTTCTAAACATATTATTCTAGGATACCATGAAATATGAAGTCGCAGCGATTTCATCTTCTATACTTTTTTGACCCAAATATAGTGCCAAAGGTCTGGCCAGACCTTTGGGCCGACAGAAGGGTTAAGTAAAACGAAAACCGATTGAAATAACGTCCATACTTCTACAGTGATTTGATCGCGCTTATCATCTTTAAAATATCAATTTGATTTTTTGCTCAAACCCCATCCCGAAATATTTTTCTGCGTACGCCCTTGCCCACGGGTTTGTGTCCCCACTTACGGATCCTTCACTTACCAACTTCGGTCCACGGACTACCTGTTGGGAAACAGTGTGCTAGAGGGAATAGAAAGAATGTCACTTCATTTGTAGAGGACTGCTTGGTGCCATCGCATTCATACTTAACAACACCAAGAGAAAACGTGAAACATATTCTGGTGAGGACCAGTGTATGTACCTATGTAAAAAAATTCCAAAAATCTACAGACACTTTAAAACAAATCCATCCATTAAAATCATTATTCAAAACACCAGAGACAAACGCGTGTTCAACGCACAAAATTTAATCCCAATCATTTCGGCATCACTTGATTTGTATCAGCTTTCAAAGGCTTTCAATTTATTCTGCTTAAGGCTCTTAACTTCTAAAGAATTTTCTAATCATGAAATTTATCCGTGTCAAAAATGTCTTAGAATGGGAAGTCGTTTATCGGGAACGCCATTGAGCTTTTTAAATAAATTAATCCTTGGAAATTCTTAAGTACAAAGCGTTTGTAATTGTTTCTAATTGGCTGGGAAGGTTTGAATAATGAGTGCAAAAGAGAAATGAGTTGGGTTTTTGTATTTGTTACAGGAAATTTAAACTTTAATTAAAGTTAATAACTTAGGACGCTACTATGCATACAAAAAAATGTATTGCATTTATTGAATTATTGATTTATAAAACTAACGGTATCTATTTAAATGGGAAAGTTGGAAATGATTACGAAAAAAAATTATTTTTCTCTACAACGTGGGGAGGACGTCCTTAATATTCGATTCGTATTTTGCTGTGTTTTGTGACCGTGATTGCGCGATCGCCAATCTGCGATGTAGAAATTGATAAAGAAACGAGTTTTGGCCTTGGCCTTGCCCGTCGCACATTTATTATCCAGACAAAGATAAGAAATTTTCTTATCATAGAATAATACTACACACGATTGTCGTCAACGCACCATGCCCCTTAAGTAGTTAGGGCAAAACAAGATTCGTAGTCTACAAAAATGTATATTCAATTTTTAATACATGCGCATATGTTCCGTTTTATAGCATAATACTTTATACTTTTAAATTTGTAATAGTCGTTAGGTTGATTATTGGTAGAGATGATAGGTGGCGCTGGGGAGGCGAGAGAGGAAGATTTTTGTAGAACTGTCAGAGTATTGTAAGAAAAGACGAGATCATTCTTGTAAAACCGCCGCGGAGAACAGATGGAAAAAATATATTTGAACTTTAAAATAATCATTTTTGTGTATTATTCGGCCATTTCGGAGGACACCACAGTTTCTAACCTCAATAAAGAAAATAAGATGAAAAAATGCTGTACATGTATTCCAACTAACTAGCTTCTACGAATTTCTCAACTTGTTCGTATATTACAATATAATAAGCATCGTGTTCTTCACAGAGAACTCGGAAATGGATTTTGGTAAATCCTTTTAACCGAATAGCATCATCCATTTCGTGTACAACTAATGCTAATGAATATGTATGCAAAGCCAAAGTTATGCTCTTCTCTAGTCATAGTCAAAATCGCAAGGACATTTTATTAAATCCGTTGCTGCTGTCGTTCCAGTTTAAATCTTGTATACTATTCGAATTTATCATGCTAAAGATAGAAACGGGGTACAAGTTAATGAATACTTCTATAATTGACAAAGAACTTTGTCAAGCTATACTTTTGCGAGTACATAATTTCACTTAGTCTTGCATGACTGAATAGTGGTGGTTGGTAGCTGGGTTCCATTGAAATATGAATTTAAATGGAATATTTCTCATCAAATATTATTTCAATCCCCACAGTATATCTTTGTTTATAGCGTTTTTATGTAGATGTAGGAATGCACGGCAAGTATTCTTCGCACAAAGGATTTTATTTGATGCCATATAACTTCACTTTGTAATATAGCACAGGACGAAAATGATATCTCAATGAATGTATTCACCGAAAACCTACCCCTTTTGTTAACGCAAGTTTATATCATTTTACGTACTTTATACGAAATATCTCCATTATGCCGAATAAGTAAGTTTCACAGTTCATAAAGTCGACATAATGCGAAGGACGACAGACAAGATCGTAGGGTAGATCTGCCGTGTGAATACACTTCTAAAAGTTTTGTTGACGCGACGACGGACGAGGGATATGAGTGTTTGTTGCGCGCCATGAATAAGATGTACACACACACTCCTTAAGTATTATGGCGAGGACGACTACGACACTGTATCCGTATTCCAAAAGTACCTTTGTTAGTACGACATCTGTATAGACAAGGACATAGAATTTCCTCTCTGTAGGTTTTTTTTTGACATGAGAAAATGGATGGATGAAGAACTTGCTAGTTCGGTAAGATTCTATATCTAAAGTACTAAAGAAGAAGACCAGTGTATTATGAAATGGTTTTCCGACAAATACAGAGAGTTTCGACTTTCTTTGCCATATGTATAGAGCGAACTATGCGCCAGTCGCAGTTGTTCCCAACTCACAAATGTCTGCGGACCGCTTATCCTGAAAATTAATTACTACGGACCACTATTCTTTGGCGAAAGGAATTCTGTTTACAATTTTTTCTAGAACTAAACTCAGGGTCTCTCTTAAATTTATGACGCATTTATCCACATTTTGACTTCTTGTACTTAGCAATACAATAGGTCCGTTTTATTGGGTCTCAACAGGATAGAACAGCACAAATTTGTCAATTTCTGTCCTATATAGAACAACTCCTGTCAAAAATGGTATGGAAGCTGTGCTGTTCTATCCTGTTCTGATTTAATAAAACGGGCCTAATGTAAGAAAATTCATAATGTAAACGTGCATTTTAGACGAGATTTGATGTATTTGTACCACAAAGGTGTCATAAAGCAATGGAACTCAAACGTTTGGCTTTAGATTGTCAAGGGACATGTACCGCAAAATTTGTGAGACCATAGCCATTATTGTGCTATAGCCCTAGCCAAAAATGAAGAACTAGTGCAAAAACGGTTGGTACCTACCTTAAATTGTCTTAAGTTGGTTGACTGTAGCCGCATCTAAGGTAGATTTACGGACGCAGAACATCGCTGCGCTCCTACAGAATCAACAGCTTGAGTCTGGTCTGAGTTTGCCGCTGGAAAATGGAATCCTGCAGCTGTACACGCCAGCTCTGGGTTGTTGTCTCCAGGATCAATAAGACGACGAGGCAAATCAGCCCAGTTCACTCAGCACAATCACTGTACAAGTCTTGTCGGTGTGCGATTTGAACACAGTCCTTGTAACAATGAGTTAATTTGTTGAATTAAAATGTTAAATTTTGTTTACCCCTTTCGCATATGATATTTCTTCGGACCACTTACAGGCCTCTCACGGACCACCTCCGGTCCGCGGACCACCTGTTGGAAAACAGTGCGCTAGTGGAACTGATACAAACGAATCATCCGGTCGTTACTCATGCAATTTGTTCTGGTTGAAGTACACAAAACAGGTGCATACTTGATGGATTTAAGTGAAAACAATTTTTTTCTGAAACAAAAAAAAAGTATGATATCCTTGGCATGTAAGTTATGTGACGTGGCAAAGCATTGTTAGTAAAATCCAGCAGCGGATAATATTACGCTTCAAAGAAGAACTTTGATGAAAGCAAAAAATAAATGCACAGGTAAAGAAAAATTTTTTTTTGCATAATAAGTATAACTACATAATTTGAGTTTATTAAAAACTAAAGTTGTGGGTTGATCATATTCAGAATGGGTCGGATTTACTCTCTATTGCGTCCCTAGGCAGTAGCCTAATTGCCGCCTTCCTTTTTTGAAAATACCTTCCATTTACTTCCAGGTCTGATAATGGCGTAACGTTTCCTAAATATTTTGTCTATGAAATTTAAATGGGGGCCCCTATACAATATAATTTTATAACGGAAATCTAGTTCGTTTTGGTGCTCGATACATTCTGTTTGTTCCTTTTCTACTAGTCGCTTCGTACATTGAACTGAACTGATGTTGGAAATTCGGTGAGAAAGTATTTTCAAAAATTTCTCTCTTCACATTTTACCACTGAAAAATCGAATAACGAATAAGCTTACATCTAAAAAAATCCATTGATGTTAATTGTTTTTAATTGAGTTTAATATTTTTGAATATTTATTTTTGCGTATTACGTAGTCAACATTTACAGTGGCGCACTACTGCATTGGACCAAAAGGTTGGAAGTTAAAATTTCAAGGAAAGCGCCACGTTTGTTCAACTTATCCCATATCACAAAAAAATGTGCTATCACAGCCTCAACCGTTATCAATACTAAAAAAATATTCCTGGAAGGCCTTTTGTAACTTCAAGACAAAAATTATCAGTCGGCTAATTTTAGCATCATTTCAGTTTATTTAATTTTTGATAAATTAACTTTGCTTGCCCCGACTGCAGCCACACCACATGAAATAGTAAAACGGTCGTACATTAACCGCAGGACTAGAATTCGACACCTGAACTGTAGGGGCAATAGGTTTCTCTCGCTGCTTCCCGGCTTTGTAATTTAGGTGGCTTTGGTTAGGATAGATAAATCTACCAAGTCTAGCAAGGCAAAACTAGATAACAAATAAGGACAGTTACATATACAGTAAACTAGTGTAGCATATGCTACTTCTACCACTCACCATTTTGCGCATTATGAGTACATCGGGCCACTCATATGAAACCGTTTCAAATTGTCCTCTATTATTTAGGACATAACGGTATTAAAACATAACGGTACTATGTCTCAACTGAAATTGCATAATCATATAATTTTACGAAATGGAGAATTTCATAGGATTTTGAAATCTATTGGGGCTTTTGAAATGCCACATGAGATATTTGCAACAGCTGCAGCGTTACATTATGTAACTAGCCGTTTTTTCGCGACAATTATCTACCAAAGCCCATGCTTGATTGGCAGGCTGACGTTGAGAGAGCCTAGGGCGGCTAGTTATAGGGGCGACATTTTCACTTTATTAAACGCCTTTTGTTTAGGCAGTGGTTCCCAACTCGCAAATAACTGCGGACCACTTTGCTTGAGCATGAACCACTACGGACCACCATACTTTTTTAATGAAGGCAATTTCGCGATTTTTATTTTAGAAGAATTTAGGCTCTTTTATTAAACGACAACAAAGTGGAAAACTTATGAGAAAAATGGTTGGAAACATCAGAAGAAAACACCACATTCCTCCTCTGTGACTGCCTCGTATTATTTTAAGCAGACTCTACATAGGCTTTGCCGAAACACGCACAAAAAACTCTGCCGGACCACGCGCAACAGTTCAGTCGAACCACACTCAAAAGATCAACGAACCGTCAGCAAGTTTAATTCAATGAACCACGCAAATGACGAAAGAATTAAATTTCCCTGTTTTTGTTTTGTGCGGTATGGCGAACACCGCACTAAGTTATGCCGACTTTAGAAGAACTTCAAACCGGCAATGTAACATTTCATCGTATAACTTAGTACTGACACTTTTGTCCATTTTTTATGACCACTCTTCTATCTTCGAAAAAATGTATATTGGTGAAGAGTTTACCGTAGTAACTGCCAAAATTAATGCATAGGCACAGGCAGTAACATCGGCATTGCTTTCATTTTCATTTTCTTCAGAACAGGACAGGCACACCTAACTTTGGGACTTAAAGACGCCAAACTTTGTCAGATAATTTTACCGAATTCATTTCAACTTTTTTAATGAAGGATTAAGGTGGTTGATTTGTCGTGATATTGTGGCAAAATTTGGACACTGTGTCAATTAACTTAAGAAGTAAAAACAAGGTACATACAATACTGTCACATTATGTGAGAAAAACGCACTGCTTCACGGAAATCACCGGTACAGTGTAGACTGAGACCACCGTGCTTTATGCAACTTAGCTTAAGGTCTGCACACATTGCATTTTCAGATCGACCACATACCCAGTAACGAAAGTTTTCAGTACTTGATCAATACTATATTTTTCAAAGGTCATGCCTGTTATTTTAATCAATCACGATTAAAACTCCTTTTTGAGAAGTAGTCCCCATAATATCTCGCGGACCACTTACAGGTCTCTCACGAACCACCTTCGGTCCGCGGACCACCTGTTGGAAAACTGTGGTTTAGCGCAAAAAATGAAAAATTCAGTGACCAGATGTTACTCAGATTTTTGAAAATACATTTGAAGATTTTTGAAACAGGGATCTTGAACAACTTTGGAATCAAGAATCAATCGATCAAAACTCGCTGTTCCAGAGTTAAATTTATTTTTTCTAATTAGGTATAATCAGCATCGTGAGATCTAGAAATACATTCCTTTTCCACAGAGCCACTGGAAAGTATAAAAGTTTTCAAAATATTCCGCCTTAAAAATTTGCCGCCCCGGGCAGTAGTCCGGGTTTCCCGTTTGGGAAATCCGATTTGCATGGTAATTGGTTTCTAGAAAACGTGACGCAAATCGGAACAACGCAAAAACAAAAGAATTTTTTGATGCCAAATTGTTGAATACACTATCCAATATACGCAGGAAAAAGTTACACTAATTTGCGCCATAGGTTATGGGTGAGCAGAGGGGTTAACATTCATGAATCTGACCTTAAAATATCCTGAGGACGAAACAAACTACACAAAATTACCTTTGTAATGATATATAACACTCTAGACATTTTCTCGGAAAACTATACCCTAGACCAGGGGTGTCAAACTCAAAACCTGGCGCGGGCCAAATAAGACTCTCCTCAGGTTTAGGTGGGCCGCAGGAGGAAATGCCAAAAACTATTATATAATCAAATTACGAAAGTTTATTACAGAATATTACTTTTAAAATATAGCAGAGTGTCTAGAGGCTTCGTGATTATCCGTGAGAACTTCCTCCTTTCGAAAATGTACTTCAAGAACATTAAAAAATTAAGGCAAGGAGCAAAAACGTGAAAATATGATTGAACCTCAAGTAACCGCCAAATTTTGAACAGATGCTAAAAAATGTTTAGCATCAGTCATCCGAGGTCGCCCAAAATAACATTAGGAGGCAAATTAATTTCAGCAGAAAGGTGGCTAAAAGAGACAAAAAGTTGTTTGTGATATGGTTTTAAACAAACTCATGCATATTGGACTAAAAATCAGGCACTTGGGCTCAAATTATTTTGATGGAATTTCACATCCAGGTGATTTAGTCACCAATTCCAATATTTTCGTAGTTCTTAAAGCTTTGTCATTTTTCCTAATATATCTCATGTTCGGTAAAGCCAACCAATTTTTATTTACATGCCTTTCGGGGCAGAACAATTCCATGAAAAGACTTAGTATCGTCCTGTACAAAAAAGATGAGCTGTCTTATAAAATCATATAAACCAGCCTCAAATTGTTGGTAGTATTTAGAGAAAAAAAAACCCAAAATAATCTTGCATAAGCCACGAGTTTTAGTAATTTTTGTAGACTTGAGCTCAATTTCTGAATTTGTTCACCTTACCAATTTCACAATTTTTTCTGTAGATACAGATTGTGCTGCTTCGATATGGCCCCGGGCCGCACAGAACTGCGAGGAGGGCCGCATGCGGCCCACGGGCCGCGAGTTTGACACGTCTGCCCTAGACCCTCCCGTCCCCGTCTTAGCTCACCTCTCAGCTCCGAGTCAAATTAGTAGCTTTACCTCCTATTTACTCCTAACAAAACACCGAAGACAAAAATCGTCACCCCCTCCGATGTTCTCTACACCCCCTTTTTATGCATTCATTTATTGTCCTATAATTAATGTCCGACTCGTCTCCCCGCTCCACCGGAGATTTGATGACATATTCAACTCAACGGTGGAATTGTTGTCTTCACAACTTTGGTGAAGCAAAAATTGTGGCTCTAGATATCTCAAAGACTTTTGATAGTGTATGGCACCCAGCCCTGCTATCAAAGCTTCACGCATTTGGTATTAATGTTAACTCAATTAAGTGGATTGAGAGTTTTCTCTTCAACGCTCAATTATTATCGTTGTCTTAGATGCCATAAAATTAATGTTGGGGTCCCTCAGGGAATTGTGCTATAAGCAACGTTATTCCTTTTGTTTATTAACGATCTATTGTAGATTACACAAAACCCAATCCACAGTTTTGTGGATGACAGCACGCTGGATTTTAGATACACCTTTGACTCAGCATGGGAGTCACGTCGAAAGGCTACAGCCATCAGTAGAAACCATAAGTTTTTATCCATAAATGATGACATTTCTAAAATCGTCGATTGGGGTAACCGTAATAGAGTTGTTTTTAATGCTGCTGAAACTCAATGCTGCCTTATTTCCAATAAATTAGTAACCTCATCGGCCTGCCATTCTGTATTTATTGATTGTGTATCAGTTCCAGATTCGCCTTCGCTGGACATTTTGGGGATCAACATATTGAGCAAACTGAAATGGACCGACCACATATTTTTCATCGCCAAAAATACCATGAAGTACCGAGGCTTCCTAAATCGTTGCGTAAAATATTTTTCACCAGATAACTTAGCCCGTGTTTACAAGAGCCATATAAAACCTAGGCTTGAATATAACTCCCATGTTTGGGCTGGTGCAGATGGAACTGCATTAGCTATGTTAGGTAAACGCAAAGCCAGCGAACTTATTGGTAATAGCACAATAACTGCTAATATTCATTCTCTTGAACATAGACGTCATGTTGGTTGTCTGTCACTACTTTATCGTTATTACTGTAACCGTGGTTCGAACGAGATCCATAGTTGGATTCCTGAAAAAGCACAACCAATTCGCCAGACTCGGTAAACTAGTCGCGCTCACCCTCATACTCTTGAGGTCTCAACCTTTCGCACTATAAATTCTATGATTCATTTTTATCTCGAACTACGCATGTGGAACTCTCCGGACAATTATGAAACGCAAAAATTTGCAGCCACAGAAGCTATTTTTTATAGACGACTTTACAGTATACTCCTCCGTTCCAAAGATATTCACGAAAAACCCAAAAGATCTCGTTTTTCAAAGGTTCGAGCCCCCGTAGCATTCTTAAGGATGTACGCATCGCTGAGAAATTAGGCAACTTTCTTCAAAACCGTATGGACTACGAATTCGCCATACAAAATATTCTGGCCAGAGTGACTGTTATACAGATGTTCATTAAACCTTGTTAAAAATACCGTTTGACCTCCTGGCACCGTTAGGAGTGCGCGAATCAATATTTACTTTCGACACTTTATTAAGAAACCAGAAGAGCTATAAATTTGCTTTACACCACTTTTCAGATAAGGCAATTTTTCCGAAGTGAAACGCCAAATTTCCTGGGGTATACTCCATCAATTTCCAAGAACTTTATATTCGATTTGTTGTTAAGTTTTCTTTTCTTCAAAATATCCTGATGCTGACAACCGCCGCACGCACATGTATCATATTTATCGCCACTTGCAAAGCTGTTATCATTTGCAAGAGAAGCTACCTCTCACATAAAGAAAAAAAAAAACAGAACGCCCAAAGGCTCCCCATCAAACCCAATTTTTCGCTCTTTCTGTACACAATATCAACAGAAAAAAAGGTGTGATCTTAAAATTATATTCTATCATCTTAAAAATTTCTCGTCCATAGTCCCAATTTCCGAGAAGACCTAATCTCCTTTTCAATTTATCTCTGTCATGGACGCTGTTGGATTGGACTATACAAGTACAAGGACAGCAAGAAAAAAGTGTGTTATATATACGATAGTAAATGCTATTTGGTAGGGATAGAAAATTTTCTTTTCAGAAACATAGGAAAATGAATGGATGGCAGACATATCCTTTTTGGGATATATCAATGAAATATGTACTTGTCCGATACCTTACCGTTTAAATTACGACTATAATGCTAGGGTGGGTGGAAATTTATCCTGTTGAAGATGTTTTTTTTTGTTTGAAAATCATTCAAAGCATGAACTTGATAAGAAAAGGTGTGGGCTTTACTTCACAAAAGGTTGGAGGACATTTAATAAGTTTCCATTAGGTTGACAAATGTGGGTACTTGTACGCTGATTGAAATTTATTATTTCGTAAAATACCCGTAATAAATGGACAGGGTACTTATTAAAGGATGGAAGACTATACATTTTCAATTGACTCCGTTTGATCATCCCAGAGTATTAAAATATCTTCGCTCCGAAGGATATTCACAGAAATGCTTAGTTCATCATATGAACCACCCTGTCATGTACATAAATACTACAGCTACAACACCCAATTTTTTGGTTCATTTATTCTGATTTCGTTACGTTCTGAATTTCTTCATGAACCCGAAAAAAACCACACAGTACAAATTCGGATGGGTCCATTGAACTGCTTACTTTTGCTACTTTTTTTTTGTGTTTTTATGGCGTAACAAAAAACATAACATTTCACGGATTCAATGTTGTTTCAGCGCTCACACGAACAAAAAACCAACAGAGCTTCTTATAAAACGTAACATACTTTGTGTAGTCAAATATGTGCATGTTTGCAGATTTTTCGTTAAAAAAAAACAAAAACCCTTTTTTTGTCAGCCCGTCCCGGTATGTAAAACATTTTTTTTTTCAGCCGAAAACCAACAACTTTTATATGCCATCAACCAAGCGTTTAGTGATCCTTTACCAACGTCGTCTTTTCATTTCGAGCATGATGTCGTCGTTTTGTTTTTACGATTTTCTGTTGTAAACGCATTATTTCTGACGTTTATTTTATACTAGCGGGTGCAGTGAGGAGGTGAAAAAAAAGAAGATACAAACATACCCGTTAGGTATACATTCCGCATAAAAGTACGTACAAACATAAGTTGAGCAATGTAAATTTTATTTAAAATATTCAGTGAACTTGTGTCGTGGTTATACCTTACCTATATAAGCCGGCATTAATGTTTGTGTATCTGATGCTTCCCACTCATCTGTTTGGAAAAGGAGAGAAAATTAACGGTGCGCAAATACCGTATAGTCCTGCTGCCCATCTTTGAATACTTGTTGAACTTTTGGAGTACATATTACAGTAGAATGCAAACATCAAAGAAGTCGCAAGAACTCGACAGACTTCTTATACTGCATGGATGAGGTTTCAGTGGTATTTGTTGACGAACTCGAACGGTTGTTAACGGTATTCAAATATGTATATACGAAAAGTTGGCGTTCAAGGCAAAGCCCTTGTACAGTACCAGTAAAGGACAATATGAAAAAGGACGAGTTTGTGGCGATTGAAGTTTAGCACGTTGTATGATATAAATTGAATGAAAGAAAAATATTTATTTTTATCTAAACTCTGATGTGTTTTTGGGTTAAGTGTCGGAAATTTTGCCATAGAACTACATAATTATTGAAAATCGAATGTTAATGTTTCAATTCATAATATTCAAATGAATGAGATTATAATAATATTTTTTTTTTCTTTCAGGTAATGATGAATACTACAACTGAGCAGTTCAGAGCTTAGATTGTATTTATGCAATATTTGTACTAGGCTAATATGGTGAGTCAGTAAAAATGTACGCGATTTCAATGTTGCGTTAAGCGAATCGCGGTTTGTTGCCGCTTTTAGTCGAAGACTGCAGTTACAGTGCCTGCTGCACAGTACTGCTGTGGACAGTGGTCGTATTCTTTTCTTTTCTAAGTGGAAAATTGCTGAAGCTTTAAAAGACAATTTTTTTCTAAAAATAGTCGCTTAAGCTCAATATTATCATTAGAGCCCAGACTTTCATGCAGCAAAAAATTTAAAAATGTGCAAAACAAATCGTACAATATAAATACCCCAATTAGTCGAAGAAAAATACCATATAGGCCAGTCAAAATCGACATTAACCTCGGAATAAATGGAATACTACCGTTCTTACGCTTATCTGTTTTAGAGTATTACTGGCTATATAAATCCAGATTTGCAGCCCTGGGACCCTGTGCTAATTTTTTGGCGAGCGAAAAAAAGCCATTTTTTTGCTCTTTTTTTACATTTTCAGCAATATTTTTCAAAATAATTGTTTTGGATAAAAACTGTGTTTGGCATTTTGAAAGTAGACAATGCAATGATATCCTAACCACTTTTGTAGGTCAAATATTGACGGAGATATAGGTTTTCAAAAATAGGGTATTTTCCACAAAAAAAGGCGAATTCTGAAATTATGTTGTTAGCCAAAACGACATTTACTTGAAATTCGCAATTTTTTTGTAACAAATACCCTATTTTTAAAAATCTGTATTTCCGTCAATATTTGACCTTTAAAATTGGTTAGCATATCATTGGAATGGAAATTCAAAATGCCAAACACAGTTTTTATCCAAGACAATTATTTTAAAAAATATTGTTGAAAATGTAAAAAAGAGCAAAAAATGGCTCTTTTTCGCTCGCCAAAAAATTAGCACAGGGTCCCCAGGGTTGCAAATCCGGATTTAGATAGCCAGTAATACTCTAAAACAGATAAGCGAAAGAACGGTAGTACATATTTCATTTATTCCGAGGTTAGACGCTTTTTTTGTAAAGTTTTACTGGCGTAATTTTAAGTAGGCTAAAATCATGTATCCACAATCTCCAAAGAAAACATAAAGTTGAAAAGGTGTCTGCCAAAGAAAAATTCACTAGCTGCAAAAAGGAATTGATATCAATCCGCCATTCATATTTAGTTTCGCATATTGGTTAGATACAATGGGTAAGCCTGCATGCACGCATCAATCAGAAAAACTCGGACGTTCTTTGGTGTGATCATTAATTTTTTATTCTTAAATTTCCATATCAAATTTTCATTTTCTAATTTTCAATTTTTCGTTTTCCGTCTTTCATTTTTCATCTTTCAATTTGACAATTTTCAATTTTCGATTTTCAATTTTCAAATATCAATTTTCAGTTTTCAATTTTCTATTTTCAATTTTCAATTTTCAATTTTCAATTTTCAATTTTCAATTTTCAATTTTCAATTTTCAGTTTTCAATTTTCAATTTCAACTTTCTGTTAGTGCGGTTAGGGCGCGCACCTTCGGTGCAGAGGGTCATGAGTTTGAATCTCATCGTGGATTATGGTGTTTTACGAACTCACGAGCTTGTGACGGACTATGATCTCACTCAGATGTTAAACGAGTACCCATTTATGGGGATAAATAACACTGCTGAGCGTATGATGTTGATCTCATTGGGTGAATTCAAATTGTAAGACGAAACCGGACGGGTAAACTTGCAAGACAAGAACCATCATTCTTACAATCTGAAATGCATAATGCTTGTCTGCTGGCCACTACAAAAGCTCTCGCCGTCCGTTTGTCTCTGCTAATAAAGTCTTACAATTTGAATTCAGCCATTACCTCAACAAAAAAGCAGATAAGATCTTGGAAATAGGATGTCACTAACACATTCTGCGGCTTTAGTCCAATGCTGGATTGTCGCGCCTGTTATTTATTTTAATTTCCAGTTTTCAGCAAGTCAACATGCCGATGATTTGTTGCCCTATCACTGCTCGATGTCTACTCAACCATCTATATCCAGATTCGCTAGCAAGCAATAGCGATTTACGACTTAAACAACTTGAGGAACCGGTTTCTTCTGACAAAAAATATTTTACACCTGACGAAGTACTTGAATGTCTGAAGTCAATGAGCCCAAACAGAGCTCCTGGTGTTTTGTTTTTTCTTTACAAGGACAAGGAAAATAAGGGATCAGCTTAGCTTTGTCACTAACCAGATCAGTTATTTTTAGACATGTTATCATCATTTCCCTCGGAAGGAAAAAGGAATGATGCGGGGTAGTGGACAATTCACATTTTATTATACGATGTACTAATCTATATTACAACAAGAGGAGCACAAAGGTTGTTATTGTATTACATATACGCATCCCATTATTAGTCGAGGCAGGATTAGTAGGTGACAAAGGCTAACTGCCAAAGGAGAAAAAAACATTAATTTAAAAATTTAGTAATTAAACTTGTTTTGCCTCCCAGACAGTGTGAACACTGGTATAAGGGAATAAGTGTTGATGGGTTGATTTCAAATATATGTTCAGAGCTTGCTTACGCTTATCCTTTAATTCTGACATCGATCATGAATAAATGCCTCGAGCTAAGTTATTTTCCAAAGTCGTGGAAGAAAGTGTTCGTGAAAATACAGTGCGCACTCGATAGTTCGAAGCCTCGAAACGTCGAATTTCCAGTAATCCGGATCACCTCAAAGATTGCATTGTACACTCTGTTGTCCGAATTTCAAGAGCTTCTCTAGTCCGAATCTCACTTTTTCTCATATTAACAGCAATATTATCGACCGAAGTAAAACAACTTTTTTCTTTGCTCTTGGAAACAATAATAAGTAGAATAACAGAGTTAAATTCTTCTACGTCTTTAACATCTTATCAAGGCATCCAACAGCTACCATTTGATACTAATTTGAAGCTCTTCTTCGCGACATTCTATCAAAAGATATGGCTGAATATAACTTTTTAGGGGAGGCAGAAGTAACGGTAGCCGGACCTACTCCACTTTCCATCAACTTAAAGTATATGTCCGAATTAGGCATTGATCAAAATTTCAAGTCGATAGCGATATTATATCGAAAGTTATGGCCGAATTAAAATATCAAGCAGGGGTAATTTGTATAGGAGGTAGGGGAACCCTTGGTCCGATTTGGCCCATTTTCAATACCGCCCAAGGTTTTATCAAAACAAACATCTGACCAAAATTACATACCGCTAGCTTCATTATTTCGGGAGTTATCGTGCGAACAGACAGACGGACATGGCCTATTCGAATCAGGGACCGACACTCAGCATTTATATACATATATACTTTGCCATACCTCCGGAGGCTCCTTTTAGGTGTTACATAATATTGGCGTAACAAAAACAATACCATCTTATGGATAAAGGGCATCAAAAGAAACCATCAAAGTGTAGCAGTATCACTGGATATTAAAGCAGCATTTGACAACGCATAGTGGCCAGCTCTTTTGGAACAACTACACAAAATCAAGTGTCCGGTAAATATATTTACATTAATGTCAAATTATTTAAAACGTAGTGAAGTCATTCTGCAGTTCGGTGACGCTCGAGCTTGCAAAATGATGACGAAAGGCTGTATTCAAGGATTCGTTTGTGGTCCAACTTTTTGGAACTCGATTATTCAAGCTCTACTTCAGAACTCTTTACCAGATATGGATGCATTCTCCAAGCGTTCGACGTCGACTTTTTATTGATATGCTTTGATAAGAACCCACAAGAAACGACTAACTACTGCCTACAAGCTGTGGCAAAATGGGGTTAAGAAGTTAAACTTTGTTTGAACCCAGCCAAAACCAAAGCTGAAGCTTTTACTAATAATAAAGCTGCCTTTTCAGGCAGTTGTTGATCGATGTCTTAAATTCGCTTCCCTTGCTAAGCGACCTCAATATACGTTTAATAACATTTGTAATATAGTGCGTCCTGCCTTAAGTCCGAAAATATTATCCTATACGATCGCGTCGTTGTACCTATGGTCACTTACTTCAACTACCTACAATTTTTACCGATGTATCGAAACTTGAGAATGGTAACGTTGGGTGCGCGGTAGTTATAGACAACCATGGAGGGTCCGATATGAGAAAGTACCAATTAGCATCAGCTGTGTATATCAAGCCGAACTCTACGAGACATTCAAAGCGCTTTAATGGATTCAAGACACAGCTGTACTCAGCGTCTGCATTTTCACAGACAGCCGAACTTCGCTCAAGTCTATTGAAGATGGAAGTAATACAAATCCGATTGTACAGTTTTTTGAGCTTTCCTATTTATTTAATTATAGTACTCGTAAGTTGAGCATTCTGACTATCAAGTTGGCTAAGCATGTTCAAAAAAGATCAGATAGGTATAAATGTGCTATCAATTGGAAGGGAATAATTGCTATACAGGGTGTCCGGAAACTGCCGCATAAACGCACCGGATTGTAATTCCTCATGTGATTTCCAGCAAAAAAGTTGTACGGAGCATACCCCCTCAGCCAACAAATTTACCTATAAAATAAAACTAACCACACTAAAAGCGGATAAGAGGTTTGGTTTTTACAGAGCTTCAAAGTCAAATTTGCTTGATTTGACCCAAAAACAATCTTTTTTCCATTTCAATTTTCTCCAACTTCTGCCTCTTATCCGATTTAAGTGTGGTTAGTTTTATTTTATAGGTAAATTTGTTGGCTGTAATACTCATTTTACTTCACTATTCTAGCTGGTCTAGCTTTGGCGATATTAGGCTTTAAGTCGTGCAAGAAAATGATTTTTTCAAAAATCTGTGGCAGCTAAAGGGTTAAGCTGAGGGGGTATGTTTTGTACAACTTTTTTGCTGGAAATCAACTGAGGAATCATAATCCAGTGCGTTTATGCGGCAGTTTCCGGACACCCTTTATTAATTTTTTGGAATTGAGCTAACGAAAAATGAGACAATTCATTAGTAATTAGTGGTAAAACATGACCAACAGATGGCCAAGCGGACGTTTTCGTTGACTCATCATCAGAGTGCGTTTCAATTAATGCTTGAACTAAAACACACTTTGATTTGAGTCGAAAACGTCCACTTGGCCATCTGTTGGTCATAGTCAGGATTCGAACCGAATGTTTTAGCGTTAATTACTAATGAATTGTTGCGTTTTTCGTTAGCTTAGTTCCAAAAAATTAATATACATACATATATTTTGTATATTTTTGTAAAATTTGGAAATTGTTAATTTAAATAAACGCGGCCCGTATATGTCTTTCACAACAATTAAAACAATAAAATAAACCTAACCTAAGTCTACCATACAAGAGGCAAAATTTCAATACGATAGTAACATAGGGCAAAAGGTCTTTGTTCAAAGAAAGTGAAGTAAGGGTTTTTGGTCTCTTGTCAAAACAGTGAAGAATAACTTCTCATCTTCTTCTGTTCCGCCTCTTATACACAACAATGGACAAATCCCTGGAGGATATCACCCTAGGATTATATCCAAGATTTATCGTGCATGACCTGGCGGTACGCCTTTAACACACTGTCTTCTTAAGACACGAATTGTACGATGCGCAATTTACGCCCCCCAATGTGCAAGCACAAAGGGTAACAGTTTTATACCAGTTTACAGGAACCAGCATTCATACTGTTGTATGCGAGGCACTTTCCAAACCTCTGCCGATCTGGGGTCACGGCTCCCGGTTGAAAACGCAACTCGGAATGCTCCTATGTTGTTAGAACACTCTTCCCGCGATATGGGCATTAAACCACAACCAGCACGATGCTCCTCAACTGTCGGGAGGAGGGTGTGAATTCTCCAGGGCTCCCGACACCCGTCCTACCAAATTTATAATGCTGTGGTCGACATTTCACAGTGCAAGGCACTGCTACAGTAGGATTTACCTGTAATCCAGGACTGCTAGCCTTTAACTGGGTACGCGGGGGCGACAAAAATGGACAGTATACTGAGCCACTTGACAAGTCTAACATCTTTGCCGAAATACTCGCTTCTAATTCAACTTTACCACCCATACTTTTCAAAGCCCGCCCTCTATGTATGCTCCTTCAAACAAAGATCGTTGCATTTTCGTACTAAAGATGTTTTTTAAAGTTCTTACCAAACTTGACCCTTCCAAGTCAGCTGGCCCTGATAGTATATCTCCTATAGTCGTCATTCAATGTGCTTCTACCTTGGCTAAACCACTGCGTAAACTATTCCATCTGTCCTATTCATTAGGAGTTTTCCCATCATCATGGAAATTGGCTCATATCCAGCCTATCCTTGAAAAAGTTGATGCATGTGATCCCTTGAACCATAGGCCGATTGCGCTTACCGCAATCCTGTTTAAAGCTTTCGAAACACTGATAAACAACCAATTAATTGATAGATATATAGATATAGATATATATAGAATAGATTCGCATGATCTCATTAGTGATCGTCAGTACGGGTTTCGTGCTTCTTGTTCAACCGGAGACTTGATGACCTTTCTCACAGAGCGATGGAATCATTGTCTTCATTGCTTGGGTGAAGCGAACGTGGTTGCTTTGGATATTTCAAATGCCTTCGACCGTGTGTGGCATCCATCTTTACTATGAAAGCTACGTGCTTTTAGCATTGATCCCAAACTAGTCAATTGGATTAAAAGCTTTTTAAGCGATCGCTCAATCGCTGTTGTACTGGACGGTGTTTAATCATCTGTTCATTAAATGTTCAATGAACGCTGGTGTACCACAAGGTACTGTCCTGTCCCCGACTCTTTTTCTGATTTTCATCAACGACCTTTTAAATTAAACATCTAATCCGATCCACACTTTTGCTGATGATAGTACTCTTGATTTTGGATACTTTTTCGGATCTGCAGCTGACTCTCGCGGTGACGCTACATCAACCCAACGAAAATCTGTGTTTGCATCATTGAACCAAGACATATCTATAATAATTACTTGGGGTGAAGCGAACCGGGTAGTTGTTTGATATCCAATAAGATGTATTCTCCTTCTACATCCCTGCCTATAAACGTTGATGGCGTTAGTATTCCAAATTCTACTAGCTACTCATGCAAACAAATGGTCCGATCATATATTTAACATCGCGAAAAATGCCTTAAAATATCTTGGGTTCTTAAATAGGTGCAAAAAATATTTTTCTGCCACTGATCTAGCCCGAATTTATAAAAGCCACATAAGACCTAGACTGGAACATAATTCTCATATTTGGGCTAGCGCAGGCAGGCAGTCCAACGCAAGGCTTTTAAAATCATTGGTGATCTATTACATCTCGAATTGAATCTCTTGATCACAGACCTAATGTTAGTTGCCTAACATTATTTTATCGGTATTATAATCATTAGAATGTGGAATAATTTACCATCTTCAGTTTTTCCAGTAAATTATGATCTGTTAAAGTTCAAACTAAATGTGCATCGGCACTTTGTCGCCACGCAACCCCCTCTCGATCCCTTACCCTAATTTCCCTTCCGCCAAGGCTATATGCTTGCATTAAAGGGTTATCCCCTAAAGCCTTGTCATTGACATAAAAAAAAGTCTGTCAGAGCAAAAATGCATATTTCTTTCCCATTATTACATTTGGATATGCTGGATATGTTGCTGTTTTCGAAAAAAATGCCTGGAATGGTGTAGCTCTGTCAATCGGTAAACCATGTTTCGTTTTCGTCGCGCAATCTCACTTAATTCCAGCCGTTTCTTTTTGTCTCTGGCGGGAAGACATTCTAAATTTTTTATGTAAATATAAAATCCATTCATCTTTCCCCCACCATATTTTTCTAGAAAATTAATAGGTTCTATTTAGATGTTTATATCTTTGTCTTTAAGTTTTACTTGACTAAATTTGTTGATTCGTCGTATATAGACTTTGCCGTTTCGCCCCCTTTGCTCCTCATACGATTTAATGTTTCACAAGACACACAATTACTGGCTTTTATCATCGATTCCTAAGAAACTAGAACAAACCAATTTCAACTGAATCACCACCACCCATCCTACTTCCTTAAAATCATTACTCAAAGTCAACTTTTAACCCTCAATTTAATTTACTCGTTGCATGTTTTGGGTGGAAATCAAAAGTCCTATTCCGTTGACAAAAGATTCACAATCATGTGAGAAGTTGTGCAATTTACCAGTTTCCTTTGACTTTCTTCTCGTTTCCCTTTCCGTCTATATTAAAAATTCAACCCACTTTTGGATTTCGAATTCGTCTGAGGATTAGTAGAAAGGAGAAAGTTTTTCCCTAGTTCTCGCTATGCCATAAAGAATTTACGAGAATAGGAATTAGCTTTGGACGTATGTCATGATTGTGGAAATCATATAGTTAATGGAGAAATATAAGCATTCCAAAATGTAGTATGTATGAGTAGCTTATGCTGAGAAAAGTTGATGCCAAAAACACAAAAATACACCTACTATGCGCTCAGCGTCGCTGTCGTCGTCGTTCTACAGGAGATTATACATAATTCAAAAGTTAGTAAGCTTCCATAAGTTTGGAAGCGGTGACGGTTGAGTGGAGCAATAAATCTAGTATTTATGCATGATTCACGAACAGACTTAAAGACACACGAGTCACTAGGTGGTAGGTTAGTGCTAATAAATACTTCTTGGTTTCGAGAATATTTAGTCGTGAAACGTGAAAGTTTCATAAGCGCGAATGAAGTTTACCATCCCGAGTTCTAGAAACTGCCACGAATGATTATCCTTCTGCCTGGGGTAAGCTTGCACGAATTTTTGTATGCAATTTACGAAAAACGTTAAAAAAACTTTGCTTACTCGAAATTGCTTTTAACCACCGAAAATACTGCGAAAACCATTCAATGTTTAAGCCACAGCAATTAAGTTTACGAGGACTATGTGTTTAGTGTACATGAACGAGTATGCTTGCCTCAAACGATTAGGCGGAATTTAAGCTATAGTGCAAACCACAAAAGCGTATAAAACTCCTTTTCAGCACTATATGTATGTATGAATGGCTAGGCAAATAGGGTCGTGTAGTTTGAAGAACTAAAAAGCTCAAAGACCACGGGATTATCACTAAAATGTTCATTCGACGATGCGTGACTGGGAGTGTACTCACGAAGGATTACACGATTAACGAGAAAACATTGACATTGAATGTTAACACTGGCTTCGCTGTATATTTTGAGTACATGCGTACATTATAATGTGTGTTTAGAGCGGCAAAGAGCTGATGAAAGAAAAAGAAAGTCCTGGAATGTAATGTCGAGTGTTAAAAGATCTGTCGAAAGCTTAAGGGTGATGGATTACATTTATCCTTTCGAGTATATACAGTCGACTCTTGATAATTCGAAGCCCAAGGGACAACGAAAAAATTTCGAATTATTGAGTGTTCGAATTATCGAAAAAATTTACTATGTAAATAAAATAATTTATTTCAAAATTCAGCAAAGCTCCTCCAACCGGAAATTTTTTTTCGCGTCACTGCCTCAACCGTTTTAAAAGGATTTCCTTCAATAGTGGGCTTTTACCTGTAATTAAATTTTGTTCCAACATTAAGCGAAAACTATTTTTCAGCACTGGGTAGATCCTAAACCTATCATGGGATTAAATAGTCAAACTAATATTAATTTATAAAAAAAAATATCGAAACAATTCTTGTCCTTCTTTTGTGATCGACTGGAGATTAATTAATTTAATGAGAAAATAGCATACCTTATCGCATTCTTAATATTATTTGTTTTAAAATACATAAGATGCTGAAATCTTAAAATTCGTTGCCACATCTTTTTGAATCAATAAACTGAAGAAAATGTGTAATATTTTGCCAATTAGCCGCAAAAAGACAGCAACAGAAACATTTCAGGAAAAATTCGAATTATAAAGAGTTTCTAAATGCAAATTTCGAATTATAAAATGTTAGCGATCACTCAGTTGAACGAAATCATTTTGCTTTATCGAGTGTATACAACTCCATACAAACTTGGTTCTTTTTTTCGATTTATCGAAGGGATAGGTTAACTAGTTCGGATTATGGAAAAATTCGTATTACCGAGGTTCGAATTAACGAGAGGCGACCGTATACCTTTTATACAATTGTAGTTAAAAAAATGAGTTCATACAAAGGAAAATTGTAATAACGAAAATTTAAATTTCGATAAAAAAGCGAACAACGTTTTCTTAATTAGCTCTTGAAATTTTAACTTCAATAATAGTACAGTATTTAAAAACACAAAACGGCCGTTTACTTAAAAAAAATACGTAATGGCTGAAATTTCCTGGAGATGTTAGGGGACATGTCTTTTATCTAAAACTGAGTTTTCGTATTCGTGGGGGTGGGGGAAGTTGGAGTATATTGCCTACTTATAGGCGATTTTTGCATTTTTCGTTAATATCATTCTTACTGTTGACCCTACAGTAAAGTGATGTATATAAGTTTTGTTTCTAATCAAATTATCTATCTTACGGTACCTACATTAATTAAATCGGTCAAGTAGTTCCGTTAGAGATACCAGTTAAAGGTGAAAATATGTAGTACCAATAATGGGAATATTTTGCTTAAATAAAACATGTAATGACTGAAATTCGGTTGAGTCGTTAAGGGATGCGTTATATCTGAAGTTGCGTATATATCAGGAGGTAGTTATAGTAAATTGCCTACTTTTAGGCTAAATTTCCGTTTATGATTAATATCATTCTTATTGTTGACCCTACAGTAAAATGATGTATAGAGTTTTCATTTCTTATCAAATAATCTATCAAACGGTATTTAAATCAATGTCATACGTCAAGTAGACCAATAAGAACGGGTCTTACATTTTTTTAATACCATAAAAGTAGGAGATTTTTTTTGTAAACTAATTGCATACCTAGTCTCACAAAAGTATCTTTCAAATGTTGATCCAACTACCTGGCTATGGTAAGAACTTTCTAATTAATCGCACCCTAAAGTTACTCGAGCGTGTTTTGAGTTGCGTAACTAACTACAAAACATATGGTTTTGTAGTTAGTTACTATTCGTATAGAAAATACTGTTAATACTGTTAAGGTACCGGTGAATAGATTATTTGATTGGAAAGAAAACCTCTACCATTTTACTGTAGGGTCAACAATAAGATAATGATATTAACCTTTATGTCTACACCCAAATAATATCGTTTCGAGCTATACCATACACACCCGGGTGTGTATATGTATTTTTTTAAGAAAATTTAACTACAAGTGCTAAAATAATCTGAATTATTTCAAAATTATGCTGGAAATACTTATACTTACTACGCTTTCATCATCTTCATCAGCGTAAACTAAATTTCTGACATATTCTTCATAATCATGATGAGACATTCGCTGAAGAGCAGCTCTAGATATTATTTTCACCGTATCTGTCATATTTGTATCTATTTCGCACAATTCGACCACACGCGATGTAATAAGCCAGCAAATTGTGTAACAAGAAAACAGAACAGAACAGAACAGGTTCTTCAAAGCAAAGTACTCGTAGCCTGCGTGCCATAGTGATTTTTTTACAGTTATTGCTTAGAAATATATACGTATACACACCCGGGTGTGCTAGGTATAGACTAGTGTAAATGCTCGCTTGTCTCTGCTATTATTCAAAGGGTTCTGGTCCAATTTGCAAATCTCAAAGAAGAAAAGTTTTAAAAAACATATTGCTACAGCTACTGAGATAAACAGTTCGAAACATTGCCTAGGAAAATTTTTATAGGACATTTGTACATAGCTAACACACCCGGGTGTGCAGGTGTAGACATAAAGGTTAAGCAAAAACTCAAATTTAACCTATAAGTAGGCAATTTACTATAGCAACCCCTCCCATAAATACGAAAACTCAGGTAAAGATTTAGGACGTATTCCTTAACATCTCCACCAAATTTCAGTCATCACTTGTTTTACTTAAGCCAAATATTCTCATTATTAGTGCTATTTTGCCCTTTAACCGGTCATTATAACGGAACTATTTGGCCTACGATATTGGCTTATGTACCGTTGAATAGACAATTTGATTGGAAACAAAACTTTTATACATAACTTTACTCTAGGAATACCAATAAGAATGATATTAAGGAAAAACGCAAAATTCGCCCATAAGTAGGCAAATTACTATAACTTCCCCCACTTCCAAAAATACGAAAACTCAGATTTAGACTTAGGGCATGTTGCATAGCATCTCCAACTAATTTCAGCCATTACGTGTTTTACTTTAGCCAAATATTCTCATTATTAGTGCTATTTTGTCCTTTAACCGGTCGTTATAACGGAACTATTTGGCCTAAGATATTGGCTTAGGTACCGTTGAATAGACAATTCGATTAGAAATAAAACTTTTATACATCACTTTACTGTAGGAATACCAGTAAGAATGATATTAAGGAAAAACGCAAAATTCCCCTATAAGTAGGCAAATTACTATAACTTCCCCCACTCCCACAAATACGAAAACTCAGATTTAGACTTAGGGCACGTTGCTTAACATCTTCACCAAATTTCAGCCATTACGTATTTTTTTTAAGTAAAATATACCCGATTACTGTACTATAAAGAATTTTTAAAATTACTGCCAATATTACCTCAATTTAAATTACACTCTTCCTCTGTATGCTTTGCCATATAGTTTAATCCCAAACACGATTTATCTATCCTCAAACATCCTGCTGCTCGCTCAGAATGTCAGCTATAGTATAAACACCATACATACATATATAATTTGTTGCCCCACCAGGACGAATTGCCATACTATATCGTAATCGTTCCATCATCATTCATATACGTTTCTCCTGTCAGCCATTGATGCAAATGCGGAATCCATTACAGAGGAAATTGCCGGAACTTCCATTTTCCGATTTTCCAAGACCGGAGAAAAAAAAGCGGAACGAGACGCAAATGCAAATATGCATTACATAGTACTATCAATATTCTGGCATCTCTCGGTCCAAGGTAAAATGCAGCTTTCGCCCAACAAGAGAGAATTGTGTGAATATTGAAAGGAATTTTGTGCATACTCTGAACAGCACACGGCAAGCAAGGATATTTTCCAGCAACATCGTGTAATTCCTTTTTCGGGGGTGTACAGCATTTGAGCTTAGAATGGATCTCTCTGTATAGTGATGATATGTCAGCCTTGGCAAATCCAAAGGATCAACTCATCATGTATACGGCACGTGGAACAATATCGTAAAGCTACACCAAGCGCTGCATGTTTAGCTCAAATTGTGAATGGGTTTCAGGTGCAAGCTTTACGGATATGTTTTAGAGATTTTCCTGATTGAAGTAAATCATGAGATGAATAATTTTGAGCCTTTTGTTTACTGTCATACGGACTCACTCCAGTGTGACTATAGCATTGTCTGAATGAGTCTTTTCATATTGATGCAGTTTAACTTGTTCAGTTTGTAAACGACCGTCACGTCATGTCGTGGTGACTTACGACCAGGGCCGGGTTTAGCGGAACTGCGGCCCGGGACTAATATTTTTGGGAGGCATCCACCACAATAATTTCGTTCGCTGATTTAAAACAAAATCTTTTAGTGCGTTAAGTACGTTTATTTTTTGTTTTAGTTATGTATAATGAATATTTTAGATTTATTTTATAATTCAATTACAACATACAGTAGAGCCTCGAAAATTAGAAGATAAAAGTTCCTGCCAATTCAAATTTTCAAGAATTCCCATTTCCAAGTACTTCATTTCGCACGTGAAAGCCGAGTGTTAGCTAGATATGTTACTGCTTTATCGCGTAAACTTTGAAGATTCAAAATTTTTGATGTTGACAGGCTGTTCCGCTTCGCCCATGCAAGTAGTCCTTTCGAAAATTTAATTGCATCCCTATGCGGAATGTTTCCCTGTGCGTTTTCATTGTCCGAATCATTTCCACTGCTTTCGCTGGCTTCCAATTCAATAGAGACCTGATCCGAGTTTCATTGCTGAACTTCTTGCACTGATACAACAGTGGCATAACACTGTTCTTACTTTTGAACCGTATCTACTGAAATATTCGAGCGAGTCACGCACTTCTCCGCACACACTATGGTATTATGTACATGGTTGGTTGGTTGGTAAAAGTGCGGCCTAGGCAGAGGATAGCCAAAGCCCAATTAGCGCATAAAACGCCGTTTTGAAACCACAACTCCATGAAGTTTAACTAGTGTATATGATGAAGGTTAGGTAATGAATTTATGAGTGGGGAGGTGTCTTGAACCAGCCAGTGTTGTTTAGGAAGTACAGCAGCTCCCCTAATTTCACATTAGCTGCATCCTCCAAGCCTCCCAGAAAAGCCATACCGAGAGTCCTATACCGGGTTCTGCCAAGTCCCGGGCATTCACACAGAAAGTGAATCAGGGTTTCCCTCTCATTTACATTACCGCAGCTACGGCAATGCGCGTTGTAGGGGATGCCCAGCCTGGCAGCGTGTAGCCCTATTGGCCAGTGATAACGGCAGTAAGCTTGGCAATATCTCTACGTGGTTTAGTCAGAATCTCAGACGTTCTTTTCCAGTCGTAGGAGGGCCACATCTTCCTTGATATAACGCAAGTCCTCAGATTTCGCCAGTTGGACTTAGCGGCCCTTATATAGTGGGATATCTTACTCTTAACAGCCGCCATAGGGACGCAAACACGCTCCGCATGAGAGCTATCAAGAGTGGCACCCAATTTGGCTAGTTCGTCAGCCATCTCGTTACCCTCTATGTCCCTGTGTCCGGGTACCCAGAGTAGGGTGATTCTTTGTCGCGTGCCAAGGCTGGTTAATGCTTCCTCACATACTTCAACGACCCTGGAGGTCGTCTTCACCGATTGTAAAGCCATGATAGCCGCCTGACTATCTGAGCAGATAGCGATATTCTGGTTGTTTTGTATGTCCCTGAGAGCATGACAGGCCTTCATGATTGCAAGCATTTCTGCTTGAAAGATGCTGGCATGATCAGGAAGACGGTAATATTCAGAGATACTTAGTGATCTGCAGAAGATTCCAGCACCCACGCCACACTCCATTTTAGACCCATCGGTGAAGAGTGTGATGTCAAAATCCTTGACCACCTCACTCTCTTTCCATTCACCTCTAGTTGGGAATCTGACTTCAAAGTTCTTCCCAAAGCTTAGTTTGGGCACTTTGAGATCCGTTACAGCGTTGCGTACGTCTTGTGGTAGTTGGTTTAGAATATTGCTGTGGCCGTATGGCCTAGCACTCCAGCAGCTTAACGCTTTGAGTCTGACTGCACGACATGCTGCCAGTTGGTTGATAAACAGATCGATGGGTAGGAGATGCAGGATGACATTCAGTGCATCCCTCGGGCATGTTCGCATGCCCCCTGTGATGCTAAGGCAAGCCGATCTCTGCACTCTACCGAGTTTTGTTACATTGTAGCCTTTACTGAGCGCTGGCCACCAGACGAGTGACCCATATGTTAGGATGGGTCGTACCACCGCCGTGTACACCCAGAGTACCATGCTTGGCTTGAGACCCCATTTCTTGCTAAATACTGTCTTGCAGGCGTAAAAAGCGATACAGGCTTTTTTAACGCGCTCCTCAATGTTCAACTTCCAGTTGAGCTTTGAGTCCAGAATAACGCCCAAATACTTCGAGCTGGGCGATAGTTGCAGTTGGTGTCCATTTAGTTTTGGGAGTGAGAAAGGAGGTATTTTTGTTTTTGTAGTAAACATCATCAGTTTTGTTTTCCCCGGGTTTACGCCCAGGCCACAGCTTGTAGCCCATTTACTGACCAAACCAAGGGCTCTTTCCATGATCTGACTAATCACGGAAAGACACATTCCTGATACTATAATCGCTACATCATCCGCATATGCGACCACCTTAATCATCTCCCTGTCAAGTCTGTCTAGGATTTTGTTAATAACTACTAGCCACAGTAGTGGAGAGATAACACCGCCCTGAGGTGTTCCTCTGCACACGAATTTAGTCAGATGACTGCTTCCTAAGTCCCCATGGATTACTCTGGTCGTTAGTAGTGTTACTATCCACGACCCAAGCCGTGGCTCAACTCCTAAGTCTGAGAGGGCCTCATGAATAGATTCAATGCGAACATTATTGAATGCACCCTCTATGTCCAAGAAAGCGGATAACGTGTATTGTTTGTACTCAAGGCTGTGTTCGATGATACGGACCACTTCGTGAAGAGCCGTTTCTGTGGACTTTCCCTTCACGTATGCGTGCTGGGACTTCGAAAGTGCTGAGTTCTCCAGACTTTGTCGGATGTGTAAGTCTATTAAGCGCTCTAAAGTTTTGAGTACGAAGGAGGATAAACTAATCGGCCTGAAATCCTTCGCGGTCTCATGTCCTCGTTTGCCTACCTTCGGTATGAAAACGACTCGAACCCGTCGCCACGACTACTGGGGGACTTGGTTGAGTAGCAGAAGGCTTCTGAAAAGTATCAACAGCCGTGGAACTACCAGATCCTGCGTTTTCTGAAGCATAATCGGTAGTATGCCATCTGGTCCTGGCGATTTATAAGGGGAGAAGCTGTTGATTGCCCAGGTAATCTTCTCCTCAGTAATCATGGAGAAAACAAAGTCACTCTGCTGTTCATCTCCATTATGCAATAGTGGGCTCTGCGTGCAAGTGCTCCTGCACCCAGGGAAATGCGTATTCAACAGGAGCTCAAGAGATTCACCAGTTGATTCCGCCCAAGTGCCATCCTCTCTTTTTATCAAGGATGGACACGACCTTGCTTTGGACAAAATCTTGCTGATTCTAGCTGAGCCTTTGGCGTTGTCCAGTGATTGCCGCAGATCGTCCCAAGCTTGGACCTTTGCGGTTCTAATAGCTTTTTTGTAAATTTTCAGGCAGTCCTTGTATGGCTGCCAGAACTTATGTTTGTTGCAAATGTTGAATATATCCCGAGTTAGCTTCCGTAACTTAGAAAGGTCCATGTTCCACCAGGGAGGAAGAACTTTCTTACCCCTTTTCACTGGACACGAACCCTTGAACGCTACTTCCAGAGATTTTTCCAATGACTTAACCTCCTTATCCAGCTCCTCCACGGAGCTGATGGAGGGGTTTGTCGCAGTTGAGAGTTTAGATCTACAGATCTGCCTGAACTTCTTCCAGTTTGTCGCCTTAGGATTTCTGTAAGGTTGCGGCATCTCCCTGGAGACATTAATGTTAAAGAGTATCCAGTTATGGTCCGAGAAAGATCTCAGCTCTGATACTCTCCATTGTTCCACCTTAAATTTATCATTGTCTGACAGGAGTGTTAGATCCAGGACCTCTTCCCATCCCGCGTAGTTATCCGAACTCGGAAAAACGAAGGTTGGATGGTCTCCCATATTACACACTGTCAGGTTAGTATTTAGTATAAAATCAAAAAGCGACTCACCTCTTTCATTTATTTCAGTACTACCCCACAATGTGTGTCGTGCGTTGGCGTCGCATCCTATCAGTAGGGTTGACTTCCTGGAAGTTGTGGAAGATACCAACAACTCCAGCTCTTCCGGTGGTGCTGGCCTTCCATGGGCCATATAGGCAGAGGAGATATATAGCTCTCCCATGTCTTCAACCTCCAATCTAACAACTGTCAGATCGGAAGAACTATGTACATATAAGCACAACTTTTTGTTCAAACAACTGTACTGTAACGGAAAATTTTACAAAGGTTTCTGAGAAGCAATTCTTCCTTCTTCTTTTTTCAGTACAAAATATAAATAACAATTCCAATTTCAGAGGTATCTGGTGAATTAGAATAGGAATTCAAATTTCGGAGTTACCTCTTAAATTAGAAATATAAATTCCAATTTCAGAGTAACCTCGTAAATTAGAAGTTTCCAATTCCAATTCCAGAGCAATCCTAATAGAAAACAAGTTGTACTAATTTCCAAGCAATTCTAATTTTAGCGGATTCTAATTTTCGAGTTTCTACTGTATTTACATAATATCTAAAATACAACCTAAAAACTAATTTAAAATTAAAAAATAACAGGCGCGACAATTAAACATTGGACTAAGGCCGCAGGATGTGTTAGTGACTTCCCATTTCCAAGATATTATCTGCTTTTTTTGTTGAAGTTCAATGTCGATTATCCATTTATAAATTTCAAAAGTTAAATGATGTTCTAAGTCTTGAGGATAAGCTTTCACTAGTCGAATAGCACACATACGCATTTCATTAATTTCAATTGTATTTAGTCTGTTGGGTAATGTAGAAACAACCAACAATTATTTTAAATCAAAACAATTTATTTAACCGTATTCGCGATATAAACAAAGAGATACATTTATCGTTACAATTTTACAATGTTGAGAAAACGTGTCTTTACAATCAGACGTCGAGACAAAGAAGAAGATCGAAGCGCCAAGCCGTCCAGCCACGGCCGACTGCCGAACCACGATGGGAGCGACAATAATGACGGTAGCGGCAACAATTAGAATTACGAACACCTGTCATTTCAAATGATCCGCTACAAGTCTATTGAGAAAACTAAATAAATTTGTGATTTGGTTATACGCAGAGTTACGTGTTTTGAGTTCCACATGAATTTTGTCAACTATCACGTTAAATGACTCTATTCTGGATATTTCGCTTCCCTATAAACAAAACTCAGTTTCGTTGTCGGTCAACTTTCGGGTAATTTTCCGTTTGTACAAATATTCTTGTTGGACAAAAGAACCCAATTGTTTGGCTTCATTTTCGGTGCTCGGAAAATCGTTTCGTAAATCGCTAACAAAACCGATTAGTGAGTGCAACAAATTATTAGCCGAAACTAGATCTAGGTTAATTTTTTGCAAAAATTGGCTAGTTTTGTTAAATCGGTGGAAAACTTTATGCCAAAATACGGTCATTAACGCAAATTCAAGATTCTTTAATTAAGTTATTAGTGATGCAGCCTCATGCCGAGTGTCGACTTTTCTCCTTCATTTGATTCTATTTCAAATAAGGCGCTGTGTAACTCCGAATAATTAGTAGCCAAAGCAGAAACGGCATCACCGCGGCATGACCACCTTGTGATTGATAATGATTTTAAAGTTACGCTCACATGTTTTTTAATATGTCCCAACGGTGCGTAGAAGCCGAAAAGAAAGTATAGAGTCGTTGAACGATTCTGAAAAATTTACTGAATCAATACATTTATCCACACTACATTCAGCCACTAAATTTAAAGAATGTGCCACACACGGTACATAACATGCCAGAGGATTAATTTCCTTAATTCGGGATTGCAGCCAGGAATGGCATTGTCACACGTTTGTGCGCGGCAGCTCAGAATATTTAGTTCACTTTCATTAAGGAGCTACAGTATAGTTTCACTTACTGAAGCCCCTGTGTGGCTATTTATCGGTAAAAAAAAACAAAAGAACCGTTCTTAAACATGGCCGTTATCACAGTTTCTGATAACTACAGACAACTGGTCTACATGTGAAGTCTAAAATAAGACTGAAATATTTAGCATTTTTAATTTGCTGAACAATTTCAGCCTTAAGTTTCCTAGCATTATGTCCAAAAATTCGTCACATATATTTTTTGATAGATATGAAACATGACCGCCTCCTTGATTTGCATGTGAGTCAAAATGTTTTTTTTTTTAAAACGGATCAAATTTTGCGATGAGTTCTAGAACACCCAAATAATTCCTATTGTTTGGTGCTCCAATGACTTCATTATCACCCCTAAAAGTAAGGCCTCATGCAGACAGGAAGCGAACTACTTCCACCACTTGCTTAAGAACTTCGATCCAATATTCGGTCCCGGTTCTTAATTGCCTCGCCAGATCCATTTTAATAGCTTGTCTTGCACGCGGGATTGCCAAATAAGCATACAATTCTTGTGTTCTATCGAATTCTCGTAACGGCTAATCTTTTCTTCAGTTTTCTTCCCGTTGCTAAAACCGACTGTTGCGAAAGTGCTTTCCTTTTTTATACTAAATAGTTTGCAAACCTAGCTAAAAACCTTACCAGTAGACTCTGAATATATTAGCCATTTTTCAGCACATTTTTCGCCGTTCACCATAGAGTTCGAAAGAAAGCCTTTGACGATACGGATCTATTTTGATCTTTATGTTGTCGAACGGAAGCATGGAAATCTTCATCCTGTTTCTGAAAGTACTCATAGCCTCTTTCGACATATTTTTGGGTCAGATCATCGTCCATTTCCGTTGGCCATAAAGACGGATCTTTAGTTACTGGATCTGAAAGTTCAATCACGGAAATACGTATTGAAGAGTATGTGATATTAACACGCTGAAATAAAATTTTGCCTTGGAAAGCAGGCTCCTCATTTGTGTATCTGTTATCCTGAACACTCACATTCTTTTGAGCACTGCTTTTCTCATGTTCCGTCGAACGCATCTTGTCTTTCTCAACAGCGAAAAAAGTAGTAAGTTTCGGTAACTTTTTCTCGTACGCTTCCTTATTTCGTACTATTTTGCGCTTTGCTGTACCACTTGCGTATTTACGCGTGCTCATCTTTACGAAAAAATACTGGCAACCGAAATTCCAAAGTCAAAGACTATTCAAACAAACATTAGAAAACGGCTTTGAATATTTCAGATTTCCTTACCGAGCAAGAAAATGACACAGTCACTGAAAAAAACGAATCAATTTTTTCCAAGGTATTTGACACCACTCAAATCAATGACACAGTCACAGGAAAACGAATGAATTTTATCAAAGGTATTAGAAACCACTTTACTTTGTTGTTAACTATACCAAACATAAAACAAATAGGCAACAAAAAACACCGTTTTAAATGTCGAATTCTGATGTGGTTCTGATATGGAGTGTGCGACAAACTGTGTAGGATCGATTGCTCCCACCATCGAATGTGGTGGTATCTGTGGTCGGCGTTATCATCCCAATTGTACGAATATCGCATGCTCGGTTATCGATGTTTTATCGAAAAACAATGGGTGTGCGCTGGATTTGGCCAGATTTGCAGATCAATTAACAACAATGTAATGCATCTTCAGCTTCTAGACGATTTCCGGAGAGAGCTTGACGTACTCGGAGCTAAGTTTAAAGCGTTGCAGCCACAAAAATGTAATTGCTTCATCCCCAGTACATGCTGCTGCTTCTTCATCTGAGGGTATCACAAGATCTCGGGCTAAGTTTACTCCAATCGATAACAATGAGTCTGCTGCACCTCGGTGATCTGTTACTTCAATTCTCAGTTCACAATCGTGCAACTCATCCACGACTTCTAATCGGGTCGTTCCCTTCGTCGTTGTAGCGGGTCCATCTGCCGTTAACGCCCTTCGAGTGTGTACTCCTCCCAAGCAATTATTGTTTGTGTCAAACAAATGCAAACATGCTTTTAAATTAATTTCTAAAAATAATATATAATAAAACGGCAAACTCAAATTAAATGTGTTTTTATAATTTACTCAATTACAATATGTGTTAAGTTGAGTTTAGTAACATAACTTTGGGTGGTTTTTCGTCATCCATGTATACATCAGGATATGTACCTTGTGATCCTTATCACCCTGCTATCGTCAATGTGATCAGCATTAAGGATCAAAAGGCGGAATCTGACTTGCACCGTCCGTCTATATTAAAAATGTTGAAGCCAGTCTGAGGAACAATGAGAGTAAAATATTTTGGTCCTATATAAAAAACTTTATGTCCTCTTCAAATCAGTTTTCCATACTTACCTTATAACCAATATAATATAACTGTTGACAATCCCTCTGAAATATGTGAGCTTTTTGCTGCATTGTTGATAAATTAATTGCACCGGGATTCCCTTTATACCTTATTATTCTTCTTTTATCTTAATGAACGAATTGTATTCCAAAATGGAATCTCTTCCGATTTTTGTCCATCATCAGGTGTGCCACAAGGATCCATTTTGGGTCCGATTCTTTTTTTACTTTTCTTAAACGATATACCATCTTGTCTTAATATTCACTCTCTCTTTTGCGCCGCTGATAGCAAACTATTCTCAGCTGTCTCATCTATTTCTGATAGTATAGCTTTGTATCTTGAACGAGTTGCGCCTTAATATTTCTATCTAAATTTTTCATAATAGTGTATTCATAAAAATCAACTCCTATCTCTTTTCAGTACCAAATAAACTTTTTTCCTCTCCAATGTGTTTCTACGATTACAGATCTAGGGGTACTTTCTGACTGTAAGGTTCGTTTTATTCACTACTCCTGGATTATTAGCAAATCGTCGAAATTAACTTGCGATCTCAGCGATGGTTTCCTAGCCGCGTCCTATCTGGCTTGATGTGGTTCCAAGTCTATGGATGAAGAGTGGAAAGTTCCCCGCTAGGTATCCATGCTTCCTCCTAGCCTTCTAACCCACTGCACTGTTGCTTTGTTTGTTCACCTGGCCGAATTCAGGTTTTATTCGCTCTACGCTCTTAGTGAGTATCTCTGCCAACAGCACGTTCATCTTTGACGTTGAAATTAGCAGTGCTTTCGGATTGGTGGTGAATATGGATACTTAGACATAGGACGCCGTAACTCTACCCTTGCCTCGAGTGGGACAGAAGAGCGACTTCTACCGGATGTTCCTGAGTTCACTTCGTTCGTCGTGTCTCATCTGCATGGTCCAGGACCACCCGCGTTCGTCCTATTGTCTAGCGTGATGGCAGGTGAAACCTCGTCCGCTTTTCTCAGAACATGTTTAAAGCCTAACGATTCGACGAGCTTGCGGTTCTTCTTCTCATTTAGTCTACTATTCCATGGAACTGGTCTGGACTCGTCGATGTTCGAGAGTTTAACCCTTGGCACCCTGTCGGCACCTACAACAATATGCATATTCTATACCCAATAGGTCTGGCTGGACCTACTGAGAAAATTTTTTTTTTTTTTTAGAAAAAGTGAAATTTTTATACGTAGAGCCATTCTGCCAATTCTAAACTAGCATTTTTAAACAATGAAAGCTTTTATATCATTTTCGTAGATATACTGATAACGTTTTTAAGTAGACATATTTTTTGAGGTGGCATTAGTATGTACAAACATGTTTTTCACATATTTTCTTCTCTTTTTGCTTTTGTATTTTCATGGCGTATATCTAGTAGAAAGTCTGATCGCATTTTCCAATGCCAATACCTTTGTGGAAATATTTAGCGCTTTGTTGGTAGATTTTACCCCGATATTAGTCTGCAGATTTCAGAAAATAGGTGGAAAGAAATATGAAATTGTCAAGCGCAAAAATCATTTCATTTCAAATTTTTCGTAAATTTCTTAGTAAAATCTATTTAGAAAGACGTTCGCAAGTCATTCAAACATAGTCCTTACTATTACAAAGGAAAAAAATTGGGTTGAATTTCCTAGAATCAAATCTCTGTTGATTAGGTGATGTTATAAAACATGATAAAATTAGGCATACCCATTTCCCGAACTTCACGGCTTCTTAAAGAAAAATCTCAGAATTTTTTATTGTTTATAGTGCAAATTAAATTGTAATGATATTATTACATCATAAATAAAACTAGGGGGCTTCGTCCCCTGCTCGCTTCGCTCGCCAACCCCCGGGGCCGAGGCTAATTTCAGGCGCGGCCGAAATTTGGATACCCTTCGCTTGGGCTAAAAGTTTTTTCGGGCGTACCTATGACTTGTATTTAATCCCCCTCTTCATTCTTTTTCTTCGGTCTTGACAAAAGTTTTGGGCTTGGTTGAAATAAGTGGGCAAATAAAAATATTTACTCGGAAAATTTTATTGGGGTTGCCGGAGCATGACCCCACTGTACGATTCCATTCGTTTTGAACTTTTTAGTTGCTTTGATAAAGACACACACACCAATTTCACAAAACCTTGAATTAGTTTTGTGAAATTGGTGTAAAAAAATGTTTCTTAGAAGAACCAATATGGGGGGTTTGGTTTGTATGGCAGCCCCATAACCCCATGGTCCGATTTGATTCAATCTTACATATGTTTTGTGTCATCAATAGAAATACATTTGTGTGAAATTTGGTTGAAATTTGTGCACAAATAAAAAAGTTTTTCTAAGAAGAACCTAATTTGGGGGGTTGGATTTGTATGGCAGCCCTATGACCCCATGGTCCGATTTAATCCATTCTTACATATGTTTTGTGTCAACAATAGAAATACATTTGTGTGAAATTTTGTTGAAATTGGTGCACAAATAAAAAAGTCTTAGAATAACCTAATTTGGGGGGTTAAGTTTGTATGGCAGTTCCATGACCCCATGGTCGGATTTGATCCATTCTTGCATATATTTTTGGTTATCTATAGAAACACATTTGTGTGAAATTTGGTTGAAATCGGTGCACAAATAAAAAAGTTTTTCTTAGAAGAACCTAATTTGGGGGGTTGGATTTGTATGGCAGCTCCATGACCCCATGGTCCGATTTTATCCATTCTTACATATGTTTTGTGTCAACAATAGAAATACATTTGTGTGAAATTTGGTTGAAATTGGTACACAAATAAAAAAGTTTTTCTTAGAAGAACTCAAATTGGGGAGTTAGGTTTGTATTGCAGCCCCACCCAGTGATCCAATTTGGGTGAATCAAACATACAAACAGCCTGCAACAATAAGAAGCACGTGTGCAAAATTTCAGCTTGCTAGCTTCAATACCCGCCGAGTAAAACGCGTCGCAGCAGACAGACAGACAGACAGACGGACATGCTCCAATCGACTCCCCAAATCATGCTGATCATATATGTATACTTTTTATATGGTCGGAGATGCTTACTTTAATGCGTTACAAACTTCATGACAAAGTTAATATACCCTTTCACTCTATGAGCGAAGGGTATAATAATTTTAAGAGAATGTGATATTTTCACTTTTTACCTGTAGAGAAAAATGGAGTGAAAAACTATAGGTCTGGCCAGACCTATTGGGTATCAAAAAGCACTGTAAATTGAATTTCGTTAATAACTTGCTCAAAACTTCAAACGATTTTTATCAAAATGCTTCTACACATATTATTTTAGGATATCATGAAGTATGAAGTCGCTTCGATTTCATCTTCTATACGTTTTTGATCGAAATGTAGTGCCAAAGACCAGACCTTTGGGCCGACAGAAGGGTTAAACTTATCTGGGACACTTCGTTGGGTGACTAGACCATTGCCATCGTCAAACGGCGCTTTTGCTCTGGCTTTAAATCTTCGGTCGAGGCAATGCTTAAAGCATGGTTTTTGTTGTTGGTATTTCGACTCATTTTTAATCCCACGAGTAGCTGTGGCATGTATGGTCCTCCGAAGCATTGCCCCATTGTTTTACTTCGGTAAGGCCCGATTCGGTGGATCAGCATGTACCTAATACTTGACCAGCTATAAGCTATCAAAGAGGCCACCATTTCCAATAGCTTAACCTCGACAAAGTTAGCTCTCTAGCAGCGACTGCGTAGAGGTACTTCGAGCACTTCCCGTAATAATGGAATTTTATCCTTCTATCCTACAGACTGTCCACCGAGAGTGATAGACCTGTTGCATTCCTGCAGGAGACAAAATTGAAATATTTTAAATTGAAGATTATATTAAAAAATATTATTATAAGTAGAGTTCCGCAAAACGCTCTCTAGCTAGCATCTCACTGAAACTTTGAGTTCCTCGTCGCATTTCGTTATTTGGTAACATACGTCTCTCGTTTACAATAAGACCCCCAACCTACCTAACGAGCCAGTTCACAGGCTTACACAAATTTTAACAATTCAGAAGAACACAAAATTCCTTTATAACGATTCCCGAAATATTATCAGCTCAAACTTTGTGAACACACACCCACCCACACAATATCGGCTCAGCAAACATCAAATACATACTTTACAAAATTCCTTAAATATTTTCCTATGAAAAGGCAACGTTTGTCGAGCTATAGACGCAAGCATTATCCTATGTAGTTCTCAGGAATTTGCATGCAAGTCAATGCAATTTGCTAATGAATTTTGCGCCACTCCCTTCCAGCCCAGGTCAACGACGTCTATGACCAGACCAAGTACACATTTTGCGAATGTGCTGACCCAGTATTATAATAATAATCCTTGTCAAGACAACAAGGATTGCATATGCAAATTCAATAACTATTCAGATAGAGCTCTGAAAATCGATTTGAAAGCAGTCGCCTCGAGGTTTTTTCTTCATCGTATTGATAGCTTTGCAAAGTGCATAGAGGGCGGGATCAGTTGGGAAACTACTTATGTTTTTTGAGAAAATGGTCTGCCGAGGAAAGGATATTGCCTGAAATATATGATTTTCATTAATTAATTTTCGAGTGAATTTTTCGGAAAAGTTTATCCTAATTTCCATTTGAATTGAGTTCGGTAAAAAGTGTGTAACATGTTTTTTGACTGGCTGATATCCTGTGATCTCCATTCCCATCCAACGCAAACTATAGTTAAGCGTAATTTATTATGTTTATTGTTTGTCTCATTTTCAGGAAATTCGGCAAAAATATTGTAGACGCCTCATAAAATGCACTTTACATGCGCTGAGTTTTCCAAACCCAGAACAGACAATCGGTCCTTTTGACTCTTCCAACTGCACTGCTGGCAGTTGCCGAATGACGGACAAATAATAAAATTGAATTCCCCTATCGCCTCTGTCATGGTGGTAGCCTTCACGGCAAATCAAAAATCTCCATAATTCTCCCGCTAAAATTCAAGTGGTCGTCTTGTGCACAGATAGACACAGACACAAGACCTGATGAGTGTGTCTATCTGTACGAAACCACAAAACTTTGGGAAAAAATACCAAAAATTGAGGAAAATGAGGGAAAAAGTTTCGTCCCAATCGGTATTCGAACCTCCGACCTTCAGTCACAAGGTCAGCAACTCTACCTACTGAGCTATAGACGCTTAGAGGTCCTGATGCAAAAATTCCAATGTGACATTTCCGAAATTGAATAACTCGATATTTCTCCCGCTGGGGCTCTTCTCCTCCAAACAGACAAAGTTCCGCGTAGTTCCCATAGAGCTGGTAAGTTGCCATGCCATAAATACTACAGACATGCACCGCAGTTGGTGTATAGAATGGAACGATAAGTCAAGATTTTCACAATTAGTTTTATCGTTTGTACCACGCGGTTCGGGAAATCCCGGTCACTGTGGTTGCGGCCTAGGCTGTGGATAGATCTATTGCGAATTACTTACACTGCTTGTAATTAAACTTTCAAAAAGCTTTTAAGCTTAAACGCAATTGTAATTCATTTGCTATTCGCGATTCGCAAAAGTTTCTCGCCGAAGCTTAAATATGCAATTTACTAATGGTAATACTTATAATAAAGTTAATCAAGTCAGTAAATTTCGAATCGATATTATGGTTAATTAAATTATCCATGGAATCACCATTGTTTGATCTGTCTCCTTTTGCATTGAAATCTAACTCGTTACTTGCCACCGGTAACAAATTTCAATCTAAGCCGCTCTGCATAATATTCCATACTAATCAGATTAAATTAGCATTAAACATGTTTCTGTAATCCGCTATTATGAACTGACTTTTCATCAACTCCATATGATCTCTTGACGCGAAAATGTTGATGAACACAATAAAACACTGGCACTCATTTAAACGCTCATTAGCACCATAGCCATCGTCGACTCAGGAAAATGGGCGACAGTATATCCTGCAAACGAGAAGAAACAAAAGCATTGCCGAGCCATCATCACTGCCATTATCATCGCTCGTATAAGCTTTTGCAACTCCATTTGTCAGTAAAATGAGCGGAATTAAGGAGCCAGATTCGATTACATTGAAAACAGAACCAAGTTGAATATCCTTATGCTCGCATGGGATCCGGGCTCTCATCAGTGAAGAACAATAACGCGCGTAATAATTTTCAATCTTATCGTTCATCCTACTTAACGTTGCGAAGTTAATGGGTCGCGCGCTCTGTTGTTCTATGTACAGTAAAATTATATTTCAATTATTCCGGCAGAGTTGAGATTGTCTTGAAATATTTGAGTTGGTAAAGATTGCATTACACTCAGAGAAATATTCACTAATATTGAACGAAATATATTTAATTCAAAGGATTTGCGCTTTTGATTTGGCTCCACACGCAAATGCGTTTAATTCTAACGAGTGGCGTTTCTTTCAAAAGCATAATGAGTTGTAAAAAAGCGTTTGAATTAAAAGAATTTACGTTTACCTGGAAAGAAGGAGCCAGTCGATTTAAACGTATTTTTCATTGAAATAAACACTTATTCTTTTATTGTAAACTGGTAAAACATTTTAAATAAATGAAAGGCAATTGTATCAAACGTCTTCGTTTTTATATTGAACATTTTTGTTATTTAAAATAAACGAAGCATTCTTTTTAATGAAACGGTATGTATTTCGAAAGTAACGCATCGCGTTTTCATTTCATAGAAATTGCCCCATTCAAAATAATTGAGTTTCACATGGAATTAAAGGCAAACTCTGCTGAAATAAAATAATACATTCCGTTTGATTGTCCATTCTCCATTCGATTAGATACTTACTGTTACCTGGGTTGACAAATCAATAAAGAATAAAACTTATGAAAACTTTAGAAAAATACTTTATTTTTTATTTAGGTCTAATTGTAATATGGTTAATACATTACACTTTTATTCTAACACCCGCTAAACTTTAATTGCACGTGTGCAAGCGTCCATTCCTTCAAATGAATGCAAAAGTACGTTATCGAAAACACTCTTAACATAGACGAAGATTCTAATACGCGTTTGTTGTTAGACACTGCACATTTGTTTGGAATGAACATGAACACGCGAGACTCATCGGACCGGCCGGAAGTATTTAACTACCTGTTGTGCTACGTTGAAACAAATGACATTTTGGCATCGCGTCCTTTAGGTATGTGTATTTGTTACGTATAGGAATGTATACACATTACTATGTAATGCGGAATCTTTTGATTTAAACGACCGTCGTTTGCGGTTAGGCTGCTCTTTTGTTTTAAAAGAAATTCTCTTAGCGTAAATGAGAACTCGTTCAAATCAAACGAGATTTTTCAAAAGAATACAGCGTTCAATTTAAATGTGGAGCTTTTAATATGAATGTGCGTTTTTTTCTCTGAGTGTAGAGATGTAACAATAATCTTCAAAAGTATACAACTCATGTACCCTCATTGTTTCCACTGATATACTGAAAATATCAATCCTCAAAATTTCGTGAAAATGTACTTTTCGAAGGTATCGTTTGATACATACATATGAGTAAAAGAAAATCACTCTAATCCCAACAGTGACAATTTTATGTACTTGCACATCATGTAGCGATTCCCGCTTTAGTATAGGTACAATAATCAAGGTTATGTACTTTACTTTAAAAAATACGTAATGGCTGAAATTTGGTAGAGATTTTAAGAGGCATACCCTTGTTTGAGTTTTCGTATTCGTCGGGGTGGAAGAAGTTGTAGAAAATTTGCCTAGGCTAATTTAGCGATTTGTAGCAATATCCAAGTAGTTATTGCAGCTAATTAGATTATTTAGGCAACGCTACCTAAATCAAGGTCATAGGTCAACCAGGTAAATGGCAGTTGCCGGTCAAAGGCCATACTTTGGCTTTAGATTTCCCAAAAGGTACTCAAATTTTAGGAATGCGTTTGAGTATTTTTTGTGTATTTCCTTAATATGTAGACAATAAGCGACAAATAATCTAATACTTTTCCAATTTTATGAATAATACAAATCCCACTCATTTTCAAACTTTGACCGGTCACTGTGATTAAACCGATTCACATAGTGTAACGACATACCCAAGTAACAATTTTATCCCTATAATAATACATAACAGGCGTGACAATCCAATATTGGACTAAAACCGCAGGATGTGTTAGTGAACATCCTATTTCCAAGATCTTATCTGCTTATTGTTGAGGTAATGAGGTCAGCATCACGCTCAGCAGTGTCATTTATCCCCATATATGGGTACTCGTTTAACATCTGAGTGAGATCATAGACCGTTTCAAGCTCATGAGTTCGAAAAACACCATGATCCATGGTGACATTCGAACTCATGACCCTGTGCACCGAAGGTGCGCGCAATAACCGCTAGACCCGACAGACTACAATTATCCCTAAAATGCTCCATAGAAAATTCTCTTCCAGCAGTAATAGGGACACTTTACAGAGTATAAACCTCGTTTTTCAATCCAACAGAACCTTATTGTAAAACTAAATCATGCTTCGAAAAAGGCATACATCATGTGCCTTCTATCATAACTGTCATTTCCTCGCGTTTAAAATAATAAAACAAAACAAATCCCGCAGCTAGAATCAAACTCATGACTATCGCGTTGCTCGTCCCACGCGCTAACTACTCGGCCAACCTCAGATATTTACATTGCTCATAAACACTACTAGTGTTTACTAGTTGCACAACAACAATTCTTTTTGAATCTTCTGCAATGAACCTTCTACTTTATACATATATGTATATTAACCCGTTGACGTTGATTAAATCCGCACATTCATCAATAAAATGCAGTCAGTTTCTGCGCAGATTTCATCTTAATTGGCTTAGAAATTAACAATAAGTGAGGAAATGATGGTTTCATGCAAGATTTCAAAGAATTCTATTGAAGAAACTTAGTACTCCAGAGCATTTCATGAGCTTCATTTCTTTCGAAGTCTTTAAGCGATGTCACACGATAAACTGATTTTGATTTACTATATGATTTGCCGTGAACGCGTTCACCACCATGACAACTCCCAAAGCAATGTGAGTATTGAACACCAGTCCAGACCTGCACAGTCGCGGTTCATGGTGGTAAACGCCTTCACGGCAAATCAAATCTCCGTAGAATTCTTTCGCTAAAGTTCACGTTTTCGTCTTGTGCACAGATAGACAACAGACACAAGACCTGATGAGTGTGTCGATCTGTTCAAAACCACAAAGCTTTTGAAAAAACACCTAAAAATTGAGGGAAAAAAGTTTAGTCCCAATCGGAATTCGAACTTTTGACCTTCATGTCACAAGGTCAGCCTTCAACCTACTGAGCTATAGACGATTAGAGGTCTCAATGCAAATATTCCAATGTGACCTTTCCGAAATTGAATAACTCGATATTTCTCCCGAAGGGACAATATTTCTCTAGGGGAAGTTACTTTCTGGCATTATCCGAGGAAGCTTAGCGTGCGCTGCCGAAATTTAAATACCCGTTACATTTGAATGAAACTTAAGCTTCTTTTGGGTTAATAATTTCTACCGCAGCTCTATGACGTGTTCCGACTCCATCTGTTCCTGGATGCGTTGAGCCTAAGCCATGGACACACTTGGATGAATTTTGGTAAGATTCAAAAAGGAATGTTTTTCTTACAAGAAACTTATATTTAGGAATTAGTTTGTATATGACAGCCCTATGATGTAATATTCCAATTCCATCCGTTCCTGGATATGTTTTGAGGCTGTACTTGAACACTCTTGGATGAAGTTTGGTTAAGATAGGTTCATAAAGAAAATAGTTTTTCTTAAACCGGCCCCACATCGACCGGAGTGTGGCAAACCCAGTGTAAAAGATTGATGCGAAAGCCGTGCAGCAGCAGTGTGGTTGTGCGGACCAAGGAATAATTTTTGGACCGGTCTTTTGTGCGGTGTTTGCCCCACTCCGGTCGGTGTGCGGCCGGCTTTAGAAGAACCTAATTTTCAGGGGTTGGTTTCTATTGTAGCCCCATGACATCATTGTCCGATTCCATTTGTTCCGGCATTATATAAAGCGTACACTAAAAAGAAACTCGTATGCAAAATTTCAGCCCGATAGCCTAAAAACTGAAGGTCTAGAGGTACCCAGACTTCCGAATGCCCAATGCTGTACACATCGCATAGTTCGGTTTTTACGCAATCCCTCAATCATACTATTTCTCGCGCCCCCTTTCACAACGATTCGGAGAAAGCCTAATATGTCACGAGGCTACTACCATATGATGCAATGGTCATATCCATCCGGTTTTTGGTAGGAGACCATTTTTGCATGTCAACAGGTAATTTCACCAAACATCAGACAGATGATCATAGAAATTTACAAATATGTTGTACCAGACTCCAGAACCCTCATTTTGTAAGGCCATTGGCGACTACAATTGTTTTTATATAGTGTCGATGTTTGGCAACAGAATCGAATTGGAATTTGCTGAATACTGTTGAACATGACTCATATTATGTGTCCAAAATCGATGAAGATTGTGGACAGTTCCTTGAAGGCCTACATGTCGTTCATTCAGCCTGGTGCGGGGACCTCATTGAGGACATACGGATGTTGACGTTTTGGATAACTAAATAATTTTTAATTTTAATCGCTGCAAACCGTGATAAAGCTAAGAATTCATCCTCAAACTTACAAAAAGTATGTCAAAGCTTGCGAGGGCATAACATAAAATTGTTCTAATCAAACTACAATGAAATAAACTATTTAATTTGTAAAAAAAAAATCCCACGTAGCTAAGGGGGAGTGTCTCATCCCCCTAACATTTTCAATTTTCATCTGCAGTCTGCAAATTTGACCTCAGTGAAAATATGTAGGATTGCGATTTTCGGCATTAATAAATTTAGAAAAGAATACCTGTCGATGTTTAAGGATATAAACATTTGAAAGTTGCAATATTTAACGTATGTAATTGAATGTACATATATGTATACTTATAAACAGAGCTATTCGGCATAAAAACATAAAATTAATGTTTAAATTGAAAAATTTAACTGAAAATTTGAAAGCTCAGAATCTTAACATTATTGACGCAGTGAAAGTCATTCATTCGCAGTAGAAGAAAGTTTTTTAAAGACATTAACAACGACAGCGGAATTAATGCGTTTGTGCAAAGTTCCATGATTTTCGCAAGAAAATTGTATATTGACCCTGAATCGGACTACAAGAAGCAACAACGAACTCGTCGTGCTCCGAAAACATCGGACGAATCATCTCAAACTATAGTCGAAATAGACTTTCCTTCTTGACGTTTTTATCTCAAAGCCCACAGAAGAGTTGGAAAAATAGCCAAACTGCTCCAAACATTTCAAGACATATTTCAAATTTTGACCGATAGGAATGCCTTCATGCTGAAATTCAAATTCTTCTTGATAATTGCTCCGAGTGTCAAATTTTTGAGGAGATAGCGAGAGAAGCTTTCAAGCTTACCATATTATTCAGCATATTTTGACATGTCCAGTGACATCAGCTTTAAGCGAACGGTCATTTAATAAATGGGGGACGAACGTACAGACAATTTGATGAGAGAGACGTAAATATTGTAAATCCGTTGAGCGGTATTTTTACAATTGATAAATTAAATTTGTAATTTTTAACATAGTTCCATATTAAAAATAAAATTTTGAGATTGAACGGTTTTTCATTTTTGGACGCAAAAGTTGAATTTTTATTGTACATTATGTATATGAAAATGTTGGGTTTTTCGCGGTTTTGACCCTGTTCCGCAACGAAAGTTTGGTGGGAAGCTCCGGATTCGAGCTCAGCACCTCAAAAAACATAAGAAACAAAAAAAAATTCTGCACCACACTTTGCAATCGGAAATCATCTAATGACTACACTAACTGTCCTTTGTTCAAATTTGGCTCTTAAATTAAAAAGAAAACTAACAGTTTAACAGTCTTTGGACAGATATGTATGTTACATCAAATTTCCAAGATATTAGCTAATTTTTTGTTGAGGTGTTAAGATCAACAGCACGCTCAGCAATGTTATTTATCCCTATCATAGAGAGCATATTCCATCACATGGGTCGTCAGTTCGAAAAACACCATAAACTAAATTCGTTCACGGTGAGTATCGAAACGATGACTCTGTGCACGCATTAACCACTACACCAGCCAGACTATTTTCACATTTGCCTAACAATATTTTCGTGACCGACAATTTCAACTTATAACAAAATCGAAAATCGTGAAAAAATTGAAAAAATTACGGGCTTGCCCCCCCCCCCCTGAAGGATAAAATGTTGTCTAAGTTTTTATAACACAGATTCAGATTCGCGCATACCATCAATCTCACCTGGCACTTTCCCATACGACGGGGGCATAAATTGTGTGCAAATATTGTAATAACATTTTCGTACCAAATTGGTGTGTCTAAATATTGCTGAGACCATTTAAATAATAAGAATTAAAGTGTTTAATATAAATTTAATGATACTAACCCAAAAGTGATGAGAAATTCTCATGGATACCAAACGCCCCCAGATTGAACTAAAATGCTACGCCCATGCAAATTACTGCCAAAGGGAAAAATAATAGTCATTTGGTCGTCGAGTTGACTTTCTTTCGTTGTGTAAACCGCACTTTACTGCCAGGCGTGCAAGAAGTGAAATCCAAATCAGAACAGGTTGTCTTTTGTGATAGTAAATATAATGTCAAATTGAGTGTCACGATTTCAAAACAAATTTTATATCCTTCTTACAAAATTTATTAGATATTAATTAACTGTGCTTCTTCTCCATATTTAGTAATAATATTTCGATTAAATTTTACTTTTTTCTATCATAGCAAAATTAATAAACTTGTTTCTTCTTCTTCTTCTTTCTTTCTTTACAGACATTTCGACATGGCTTCCCACATTCACCAACTGCCATTGCATATGATCCAGTACAAAAAATTCTGGTCATCGGTGATAAATCCGGTTCACTTAGATTGTATCCTTTTTACAAATTCAAATTCATTACAATTATGGTAACACATACAATAAGTATATTAATTTAATTTTTCTTGAATAATTTGGTAAGTAAAATTTCTTAGTTTACTTTACTGCGGTTTTCGTCTAGATATTTTTCGTTAATATTGCTCCAACGCATTTGTCCGACATTTTTTAGCTTAACTATGTTTTCATCTTATAAGGTCGAATAAAAAAAAAACATTTACATATTCTTTATTTCAATTTTTATTGCAAGGATATTTGTATGTTATAACTGCAGCCAATTTTAAATAGGGAGAATGAGTATGGTTGTAGTTTGCATTGTGTTTTTTCTATACTTACTCGGATTTATTGTTTCGCGTTGAAAATCCTTTTGATCTTGTTGGATAACCAGCAATTGTATTGCAAAATTTCAATCGCAATACTGAATCCAATAATTGCTTTATATCAAATTGCACATGCGTGTACAACCAAAGCCAAATCCACTATAGCCAAAATCCATGTTTTTAGTATAAGACTTTCAAATCGAATATATTGATCGCTGGCACACAGCAAAGGATTACACGGTGACTTCGCAAGCTGCTCACTGGCACGATACCATGACGGAATTATGGGACCATGCAATACACCGAATAATTTCCCTTCAGCCATAGCAATTCCGTTAAATCATAGCAACGCGGTCCATGTCCACATATCGATTGTAGATTTACATGATTGAAGTGAATACTTGGTCATGGATATCAAATAGACTAGCACTAGGTCGATATCGTTCTTGATGCGATTCCTGCTCGTGCACAGATTCGAATTACACACTCCTTCTGGTAGTATGTATATCCTTTTTGCGCGTCAGAAAATGCATTTCAGTACCAGCAATTTCCATTCGGCTAAGTCATACGTATGAAATTGGGCGGCCTTCAACGATTGCAATTGATATGGAAAATTTACAATTGTAAATGAGCTCTCCGAAATGCCATTCGGTTAAGTTGTTCGAGACCTGATAATGATAGTTGCGTGCAGTTCAATAGAAAATCACCATTCCGTGTCAATGAGCACGATTATAGGATATACCAGCGAGTATGTATGATCAAAGAGCATCGTTGATTACGAAATCGTGTTCCTTCAGATGGAGTTTTGGTAAACGTACATAGGTTTTTGACGTGCAGATAGACGATGGACTTACATTAAGCTCATTATCGTATGAACATTAATTTATAGTGATATGAACGAGAAATTCAATGACCATACGCTCCAGTACCTCGAAAGTTAATCCGTCTTCCAAATAACACTTTGATTATATGCAAGGTAATCCAGAACGCCCGTCGAGCTATTGTGGTCAGACTATTTAAGTGGATTTTTAAAAAGATTTAAAATTTTTGTATTACTTGAAAATCCAATTGTGAACTTCACGTCAAATATGCTGTTAAATGCAGTTGTCGGTATAACTCTGCAACGATTGTTTTGAAGAACACTTACCAAATATTGTGCTCAGTTGCTGCGCGCAATCTGCACAAGAAAATTGCTCCCACGCCATCTCTTCAAAATCGTTTCGCCAAATATTCAGAACAATTTTCTCATAATTGCTCAGCAATTCACTAAAACGTCTTGGAGCTTATATGTACACGTATTTGCGCGTCTAAGAATCTAAACTCAAATTCACACGTACAACTTCTCGAAATTAGCAAAGTTCCATTGTTACGACAATTCAGTGAAACTATATTGTGCAAAATTTCAAAACTTAATTTCAAACAATTCTCTTCCAAACACTTGTCGGTATACGGAACAAAAAGGACAACCAGTGCCAATTCTCCGACCACAGTCAACTTATGGGTTGGTTTTCAAATATACTTCCATGACCGCAAGGAAAAACAGTGCAAGCTTGCCCCAATATCACTTGGCAAGCTTAGGAAATGTCTAGAACAAGATAGTCACCTAATAAAAGTGAAAGGTGTCCTCCGTGTCGTGCCTTACTAGGCACATTGCCAGAAACAAAAAAAAAACGAAAAATATTGAGTAAAAGATGAAAGGACTATACGAGCCCGCAACCGCAACAGCTCAAAATATTGCGGATTAAACGTAAAAGCAAAGAGTCGAAAGCGTTAAACTTTACGCTTCTTTGTGTCAAATTTTTCAACTTGTATACTATGCCGATGACAAAAGTATATTGCTTAGGATGATGATCCCTCGAAGGACTTACCGTTTCTTATCCGACGATGGTCGCAATAAAGTCCCTTTGAACGCGGTTTATTTCTTTGCAGAATTATGGTCGACCATATTTCCATGGGATGATATTGCACGGATATAAGCACATAGCAATGATGGTCGGCAGCTTTCTAATGTCCTTTAATGAAACCAGAAATGACTTTTATAATAAACTACGATGGACTAAGATGGAGACGAAGTGGTCTAGCTAGGTGGTATTTGTCATTAAGAGTGCGCGAAGAATGGAAGTTTTGGAAATGTCGTGGTGATTGTGAGATGAATTATAATTCTAAGTTGTCTTCATTAGACGATGACTTCAGGTAATTTTTGTATAATTGAACAACATAAAAAGACAATATTAGGCTGTACTTTTAATTTATTTAATACCAGGGAAGATGCTAATGACTGTTTAAAGTGAGAGATAGAGAGACCAAACAAATTAGTTTTGTTCTCCTCACGAAAAATTAAAATTAACATCCAGCAAAAAAACTCATGCATGGAATTTACTGTCTTCTTTAAACTTATTACATAGCTTTCATACAAGCTGATTTAAAAACTAGGGGGCTTCGCCCCCTGCTCGCTTCGCTCGCCAACCCCCGGGGCCGAGGCTAATTTCGGGCGCGGCCGAAATTTGGATACCCTTCGCTTGGGCTAAAAGTTTTTTCGGGCGTACCTACTTGGTATTTAATTTTCGACTTGTATTTAATCCCCCTCCTCATTCTTTTTCTTCCGTCTTGACAAACGTTTTGGGCTTGGTTGAAATAAGTGGGCAAATAAAAATATTTACTGGGGTTGCCGGAGCATGACCCCACAGTACGATTCCATTCGTTTTGAACTTTTTAGTTGCTTTTATAAAGACACATTAATTCAAGGTTTTGTGAAATTGGTGTAAAAAAAATGTTTCTTAGAAGAACCAATATGGGGGTTTGGTTTGTATGGCAGCCCCACGACCCCATGGTCCAATTTGATTTAATCTTACATATGTTTTGTGCCATCAATAGAAATACATTTGTGTGAAATTTGGTTAAAATTGGTGCACAAATAAAAAAGTTTTTCTTAAAGGAACCTAATTTTGCGGATTGGATTTGTATGGCAGCTCCATGACCTCATGCTCCGATTTTATCCATTCTTACATATGTTTTGTGTCAACAATAGAAATACATTTGTGTGAAATTTGGTTGCAATTGGTGGACAAATAAAAAAGTTTTTCTTAGAAGAACCTAATTTGGGCGGTTAAGTTTGTATGGCAGCCCCATGACCCCATGGTCCGATTTGATCCATTCATGCATATATTTTGCGTCATCTATGCAAACACATTTGTGTGAAATTTGGTTGAAATTGGTACACAAATAAAAAAGTTTTTCTTAGAAGAACTCAAATTGGGGAGCTAGGTTTGTATGGCAGCCCCATGACCCAGTGATCCAATTTGGGTGAATCAAACATACAAACAGCCTGCAACAATAAGAAGCACGTGTGCAAAATTTCAGCTCCGTAGCTTTTATAGTGGCCGAGAAAAACGCACTGCAACAGACGGACAGACGGACAGACAGACAGACAGACAGACGGACATCGCCCAATCGATTCATCTCGTCATACTGATCATATATGTATACTTTTTATATGGTCGGAGATGCTTCCTTCAATGCGTTACAAACTTCATGACAAAGTTAATATACCCTTTCACTCTATGAGCGAAGGGTATAAAAATAGGCATGGAATACGCTTAGACATATTAAAAAGTGTCCCAACATTTGGGCAAACTTTTTTGGAAGGAATTGTTTTCGGATAGATCTAATTAATCAGTTCTATTCGTCAAATTTTCAATTATTGACGTTTAGAATTGTCCGAATTGACAGACAGACAAAATCGTTTCGATTTGTCAAATCTAACAGTTGTATTTGACAAATATGACAATTTTCCTGAGAAATGTCAAAAACCTGCATTAAAAAAAAACAAGCCTATTTTTCTTTTTTCTGGTCTTAAATATTTAAAAAGTTTATGTCGAAGTCAACTGTTGAATTAATTTTCTTAGTATATGTTCATTCCAAGTTCAAGAAGTTGGATGGTCATAATATACGATTACTCTTTCGGATCCTGGAATGTACGCTCCCTGAATAGACCGGGGGCCTTAAGGACCCTCCTGGATCAGGTAGAACAATACAAGCTGAGCATAGTTGCAATCCAGGAAACTAAATGGCTCAAAAGCGAGATTAACGACCTCAATTCGCACACTATTTTTACGAGTGGTAAAGAGGAGGGCAACAAGGAGTTTGGAGTAGCTTTCATCGTGAATAAGCAGCTCAAGCACCACGTTATCGGCTTCAAACCCATCAACGAGCGGCTATGTGCGATCCGCATTAAGACCCGTTTCGCTAATCTCTGGCTCATTAATGCGCATGCCCCTACAGAAGTAAAACTCTTCGACTCACTTCCATCAAACGACGTCAAGCTGCTGCTAGGAGACTTTAACGTCAAAGTCGGAAACGATAGCTGGCATAGGGGAACTACTGGTGGTCACAGCCTCCACGACGAAAACAACAACAACGGTCAGCGACTTATCGACTTTGCGAGCGGCAAAAAACTTGGTCATAAGCTCTACATGCTTCCCTCATCGACGAATCCATGAGCAGACCTGGAAGTCTCCAGATGAATACACCGTGAACCAGATCGACCACGTACTGATCAGCAAGAGATGGGCTTCTAATGTCCTAGATGTTCGATCCTATCGAGGAGCCAACTGCGACACCGATCACTATTTGGTGAAGACGACCTACAGGTGCAGAATCTCTTCGGTGCACCTAACGAGAATCAACCTTGCCAAGATCTTCGAGCTTGACAATTTGATTGATGATGCCACAGCGGCTGCGTATACTAAAGCACTTGAGGAAAAATTGTCGCCCATGCTTGATAACATCAATAATCTAGGCATCCATGAGTTCTGGGAGGAGCTCAAAGACAGCATCAAAGGGGTCGCAGAAGAGGTCGTGGGCTATAAAGGCCGGCGCAGACGAGCAGACTGGTTCGACGACGAATGCAGAGCCTCGATTGAGGCGAAAAATGAAGCCTATCGCCAATACACACAACGCGCATCCCGAGACAAGAAAGAAAGATATAACGAGCTTCGGCGAGTATCTAATAAGTTAATTAGACGTAAGAAACGCAAACATTTTGACGAGCAGTTACAGCAAATAAACCAAAGATTAGACAGTAAGAACACTAGACAGGCGTACAAACTTATAAATAATGTCAAGAACGGATATCAACCCAGGACAAGCCTATGTAAGGACAAAGAAGGTAACATCATCAACGACATCGAAAGCGTCAACAAACGATGGGCCTCGCATTTTGAAGAGCTCCTCAATGCATCATCAACATCCCCCGCGGAGCTAACTCTTGAGCAGTCAGCCGAACCAGGCCCTCCCGTTCTACCCCCAACAGTAGAGGAGGTGAGACTTGCCATACAGTCGCTCCAAAATAATAAAGCGCCCGGCGCTGACGAGATCCCAGCAGAACTGCTGAAGCATGGTGGAACGTGCCTGATCAACGCTGTACATGTGCTACTGCTGAAAATATGGAACGACGAGGTAATCCCCGAAGATTGGCGCAAAAGCATAATCTGCCCAATCCACAAAAAGGGTGACAAGCTGAAGTGTGAGAATTACAGAGGCATATCAATAGTTTGTACGGCCTATAAGATTTTATCAAAAATTCTTGAAAAGAAAATCAATCCGTACGCAGAACAAATCATTGGCGAGTATCAAGGCGGCTTCAGACCTGGTCGTTCAACGACCGATCAGCTTTACACAGTGAAGCTACTACTCCAAAAGTGCTGGGAATACAACATCGACGTATACCAAATCTTTGTCGACTTCAAGCAGGCATACGACAGTATCGACCGAAGTGTACTGTACAACATTATGCTGAATTTTGGTATACCGGCAAAGTTAGTGCGACTCACAAGGATGACGATGACTAATACCGTCTCGCAGGTCAAAGTGCAGAACCGACTCACTGACCTATTTGAAACTCGTACTGGACTCAAGCAGGGCGACGGGCTGGCGCCGACGCTCTTCAACCTTGCTTTGGAGTATGTAATTCGAGCCATGAATATGGACAGCAGCGGAACGCTACTCATCAAGTCGACTCAATTAGTAGCATATGCCGACGATATCAACATCATGTCTCGAAGGTTGGGTGATGCAGAAAGCCTCCTGCATAACCTCAATAACGCCGCAAAGGAAGTTGGACTACATATCAACGAAAGCAAAACAAAGGCGATGATGCAATCGAAAACAAGGACGCCAGCAAATTCAAGCATCACAGTGGGGAACCTTAATATCGAGTATGTAGACAACTTCAACTATCTGGGTTGTAACTTATCAAAGGACGCCAACGAAACCGACGAAATTAAGCGACGGATACAACTAGCCAATAAGACATATTTCTCGGTCCTCCCTATAATTAATTCGAAACTTGCGCACAGGAACACGAAGCTCCGCGTGTACAAAACGATCATCCGACCCGTGCTATGTTATGGCTGCGAAACATGGACCCTTACCCAAGCCTCCGAAATTTTGCTAGACCGATTCGAACGAAAGGTGCTTCGGCGAATTTTCGGGGCCGTTCGCGAGCGAGACCAGTGGCGTATCCGGTACAACCATGAGTTGTATCAATTGTACGATGAGCTGGAAGTATCGAAAATCGTGAAGCTTCAACGTCTGCAATGGGCGGGGCATGTACAACGGATGGACGACAATCGCATGCCAAAGAAGGTTATGAACGTACAACGAATTGACGGAGCGAGGTTGCGTGGACGACCGAGAGCTCGCTGGGAGAACTCCGTAGGTGAAGACGCCCACCAGCTGCTGGGCTTCCGAAACTGCAGGACAAGGTCACGAAACCGCGACAATTGGAGGTCAACGATTCAGGCGGCCAAGGCCCGACGTCGGGCTATCGTGCCACATTGATGATGATAATACATATACGAATACGTTACATAAGGCAGAATTAGAGAATACACGCTGCTGAACAACTCTTCATGAAAACACCACTTTAATGCTACTTGAAATTATTATTATTTCTTGATTTCCACTTCCAGCAAAATGAAATTGTACCCAACCTGTCGCTGTATTATTCCTATATGAATCGGTAAAACAAATAGAAAAATTACGTATTATGAGTATTACGTGAGTAAGCCTGAAGAACATAGCCATGACGATGGCACAAGTGGTCTCCAATTGTCATCCAATCATTTCAAGGATATTACCGAGACTTTTTCTTTGTAAAGGTTAATTTGATGTGAAGTTTTGCGCACCGGCCGGACGGAGAAAATCCATACATGGACGTCGGGGAGATTATGTATTAAGCTTTCCTACGCGGAATTCTATAATAATAACTTAATAGCTTGTCAAGCTTGTATGCAATAAATTCAGTTTTCTCCATTGAGTAAAAAACTAAAGGAGAAAGGAGAGGCACATAAGCGAGTACTGGTACAATTCTTCATGTCAGCATGTGCCTAGTCTTTAACCACCAAACGGATAAATTATTTTTTTTGAGGTCTGATATTTGATTAGTGGCAAATGGTCACCGTAATTGTTGAAATGAGAGAATAAACATGCGCGGAAACACTGTTTTGTTTTGGAAAATTGTCTTATTTATTCACAAAAGGCATTTCGGTCGCAATGAATGGTGCGATCATCTTCAACAGAACGCTTATTAGGCACTGGATTGAAATTTTTAACAAAAAAATGTTTACCGTTATTATGATATATTGTTAAATTATAGTTGTTCACTCGCCTAATCAATAAATGACTCCAGTTTCTGAATCTTCAGTAAATTTCACATAAACTGAATTCAGAGTTTTCAAATGGTAACGCAGCTGCCAAGTTGAACAAAAAAAAAAATCATAACGGTATTTTGATCTGTCAAATCTGAAAAGTTGACAAAAGTTACTTGTACTTCCCGTTTATTGGCTTTCTTACGGCTCATTACTTTTGACATTTAGGTGTCAAAATTTAAAAATTTAAAAACTAATTTTAAAAGTAACCGTATCAAATGAGGAATAGGGGGGTTGATAGGAGCGACTTAATTTCTAGCTGAAAATCATCTTTTCTGTTAATAATTTCTACAGCTGCCCTATGAGGTGTTCCGATTACATCTGTGCCTGAATGTGTTCAGGCTAAACTAGGAACAAGCTTGGATGAAGTTTGGTTAAGATCCGTTCATAAAGAAAAAAATGTTTCTTAGAAAAACCCAATTTTCGAATTAGGGTTCCTTTCACGACACCACGGTCCGATTCCATTCGTTCCGACAGATAGGTATACAGCGTACACTGTTGGGCCTTGGCCTTCCGTACGCAAGTCCTCCAAACATCTCGATCAAGCGACCGCGTCCTCCAGGTCGCACATTGTAAGAGCTTCCTACTACCGTTATCGATTGAGTCTTTCCATCTCACACGCGGTCTTCCTTGCACAACTCATGGTTGTACCGTATTCGCCAAACATCTCCTTCTTTCACATCAACACGAATTTGTAGAGATTTTGGTTATAATCTTGAAGATTTTAGCCTAGATTTTGTAAAATCTCAAAATTTAACAAAATCCTCTGAAGTCACAATGGCGGGATATCCAGCATAGTGTAATGTTGAAGAAGCGATCCATCTCTCTAAGTACTGAACGGCACTTCTCAATAATTCCTGATCTGGTCAGCACTGAATCAATTGATCGAATTGCAGCCTGACTATCAGTAAATAAAAAGACGTCCCTACCAGTGACGACGTGACGACCCAACTAAGTTGGAGCTTCCAAAATCGCTGAGACCTCTACTTGGAGGACGCTACAGAAATTAAGGAGGAGCAAAGCCAAATTAATATTCAATTCATCCGAGTTGATTCCTATACCAACTCCTGCATTTGTCTTGGAATCATCAGTTGAAATCGATCCACTGACAAAGTGCCTGTTACTATTCCAAGATTCCCTTGACGGAATCACAATGGTTCCTACCGAAAAAGTAATTGGGAACAATATAGTCAGCCGCTGGGGTAGCCCCATAGTCCAGCGCTCGCCACCTTTACTTCATGATTACTTAGGCGATCGATATTGAATTTAGGCGCTTTTTTAATTTTTGTATCCTTTGCGCTAGATATACGGCGCCTATATTTAGCCTAGACCAGGCCCGTGCGCAGGAATCATCCAAGGGGGGGGTTTAACTTATATATTGTAGTAGCATTAGGTAGGTAGAGTATCACGTAAGAGTAGTATTTAAGAATAGAGATTAAGAGAGAACATTTGTAAATAGTAGTATGTATGCAGAAGAAGATAAATTAATAAAGTCAGTCATAAGCCAGACGTGACCGAAGTCTCGTATTCGTCTTATTCACTACATCAGAAGTGGGTACGCATATCAAGATCGTTATGAGTTTGACAACGCGAAGTTCGATAGTCGAAGTAAACGATAGTGACGGAAACGAGAGCTTGTACAGCAACTGCGAATACGACAACGAGACTGAAAAAAGCGCCGACGATCTGGAAACAGCAAAGGAAGCAAAAATAAGCATTGGTGAAGACAAAGCAACAGTTCAAAGTAGTGACCATTCTGAATTAAAGTGCAGTGAAAAAGGAAAAATGGACAAAAACGCCCAAATCAACGTTAGCACCGGCTCAAGCATCGGTAAAAACAACGGCACTACCGACAAACCTGGTGATGTCACGGAAGTCCTGCTCTTACGTAAAGAAATAGAGCTCTTGAAAAGGGAGAAACAATTATTAGAAAGAGAAAAGGAATTCATAAGAGCTGAAGAAACAAAAATAGTGAAGAGTGAAACTGTACTACCTTTCACGTCTCTTAAAGAAATTATTCCAGTATATAGTGGAACCGAAAGCTTCAGTTCATGGCGCATCAAACTAGAAAATTACTGTAAACTCTTCGAAGTCGACGATTGTGCTGCTAGGCTGTTAGTTTACAGCAAGTTGACAGGCACGGCACAAAAATGGTTCGATGCAGATCCCAATCGAATTACGCTCACTTGCAAGAATTTATTCGAAGAAATGGAAGCCGCTTTCTCGAATAAAGATAGCAAACTGGAAGTTCGCCGGAAGTTTGAAAAACGTACCTGGAAAACTGGAGAAACTTTCTCAGAGTATTTAACTGACAAAAAGTCCCTTGGGAACGCCCTTAACATTGAAGAAGATGAACTAATCGAATATATAATAGAAGGAATCCCCGATGAAATTTTAAGAAATCAAGCGAAGATCGGAAATTTTTCAACAACAATAGAACTGGCCAAGTCTTTTCACTCGATTGTTCTCAAACAGAAGCAATCAACAAGGAGGACAGAAGAAGGACGTGTAAGGTGTTACAATTGTAATTCCAGTGGACACTATGCAAAAGAATGCCGGAAGTCGAAACGAGAACCTGGAACGTGCTATGCTTGTGGAACGCCTGGGCACTTGGCTAAAGAATGCAAAAATTACAAAAGTTCAACAAAAAATAATTTCGTAAGTTACTTTAATGTATCTGTAAAATCTAATCCTAATGTAAACATGATTTTAGAAGCGCTGATAGACACGGGGAGCCCCATTAGTTTAATAAAACGATTATATATACCAAGTAGAGTCCAGTTAGCAGTCGAAACGAAAAATTATTTTGGATTAAACGGAAGTAAAATGATTATTTATGGAAAAATATTTATTATATTGAAGTTCAGAATAAAACTATATTAACAGAAGTTATTGTGGTCTCAAATGATAGTATGGGCTACCCCATGGTCTTAGGTAGAAATTTTATAGATGCATGTGGCGCAAAACTAACGATTGATAGTATAGGGTATTTACAGGACACTCAATACATAAAAAACAAAAACAATCTATCTATGACAGTTAAAAACTCAACTAGTGGGTGTTATAAAAGAACTAATATAAATGCTATTAGTAATGAAGCGAATGAGAATGAATTTGACATGGATGCGAAAGATATCGGTTGTAAATTAGCAAACTGCGACAAACTCGACGACGCCATAAACGAGATTTTAGCAATAGACATTACATCAACTTGTACAGCCGACTACAAACTAAACGAGAACATTAGCTACAAAGATAAAAAATATTTTGAAAAAATTTTTTTTGAAGAATACATTAACCAACGAAGACCAGACCAACCTAAAACTAAGATAGAGATTAAATTAGTGTTAGAGAACAATAAACCTTTTAGTTGTCCTCCAAGAAGGTTGTCTTACGATGAGAAAAATAAGTTACAAAAAATTTTAGATGAATACACTGAAAAAGGATATATACGACCCAGCGATTCGGAATTTGTGTCACCAATTGTGTTAGTTAAAAAGAAAACAGGAGACATACGAATGTGCGTTGATTTCAGAAAACTAAATAAAGTTACCTCAAAGGACAATTATCCAATGCCATTAATAGATGACTTGTTAGATAGACTTGTAAATAAGAAAATCTTTACCAAACTAGATTTGAGAAACGGGTTTTTCCATGTATTTGTTGAAAAAGAATCAGTAAAATATACATCGTTCACGACACCCTTGGGCCAATTTGAGTTTTTAAGGATGCCTTTCGGTCTACGAAATGCACCAGCTACTTTTCAGAAGTTTGTAAATAAAGTTTTTTCTGACATGATAAGGGATGGAGAAGTTATAATATATATGGATGATATCATGATTGCTACAAAAAATATAGATGATCATTTCAAAATACTTCGAAAAGTTTTCCAAAGACTCGTTGAAAACAAATTAGAGCTACGCCTGGATAAGTGTGAATTCTTACAATCGAAAGTAACGTATTTAGGGTATACAGTAACCGGCGATGGCATTAAGGCCGACGATAAAGGATTAAACGCAATATCAAACTTTACTGTCCCAACTAAAACGAGTGAAGTTCAAAGCTTCTTAGGACTATGCTCTTATTTTAGGCGCTTTATAAAAGATTTTTCATTAATTGCGAAACCACTTTACGACCTAGTTAAAAAAGATAAAAAATTTTTGTTTGGCCCACAGGAGCTAGAAATATTTAATCTACTTAAACAGAAACTAGTGCAGTCTCCTATTCTGGCAATCTACGATCAAAACGATGCAACCGAATTACATTGCGACGCAAGTGCTCTGGGGTTCGGTGCGATTCTCTTACAGAAAAAAAAGGACAACAAATTGCATCCGGTCTTTTATTTCTCAAAAAGGACCACCGAAGCGGAGTCTAAATACCACAGCTTCGAACTAGAGACTTTGGCAATTATATACGCGTTAAAAAGATTCAGAGTTTATCTACAAGGTGTAAAGTTTAAAATCGTAACGGACTGCAATTCCCTCACATTAACACTTAACAAAAAAGACATGAATCCTAGAATAGCTAGGTGGGCACTGGAACTAGAAAACTATGACTATGAACTTGAACACAGGGCTGGAAAAAGGATGCAACATGTAGATGCGTTAAGTAGAGTCAATAATGTTTTAGTAGTTGAAACTAACACGTTTGAAGAGGATCTAATAATATGCCAATCAAAAGATGAAAAAATAGAAGAACTCAAAAAACTGCTTCAAAAATCGGAAAATAAATTTTATGAAATGAGAAACGGTATAGTCTATAGAAAAAAAGATGATAATATTTTATTTTATGTTCCAGCGTCAATGGAAAGTCATGTCCTTTTCAAATACCATAACGAAATGGGGCATACCGGTGTCGACAAGGTGATAGATATAATACAAAAAAGTTATTGGTTTCCAAAAATGAAAGAGAAAGCAAATACACATATACAAAACTGTTTAAAGTGCATCGCGTTCTCTCCTAAAAGCGGCAAAATAGAAGGATTTTTACATATCCTACATTTTACATTTGATCAAGAAGAAGAACAAATTTCAATAGTAGCTGTCAATTTATAGTGTTCGCTAATTTTGCGCATTTGTTGTTATTATTAGACTTTTTAGTCAGTTTTATTAAAGTTAATGTAAATTGGCATTCTAGTGCATATTAATAATATAAAAGTTTGCTGTTAGAACTATTGTAACTTTATGCTGAGTGATCCCCTTTGGCCCGAGTGTTCATAACCTTGTTTTATACGATTTCATCATGCCAACCTATAGTCTTACTAAATGCTCCACCTGCTGCAAAGACTTAGAATCAGGTGATGAATGCTTTAATTGTGATAAATGCAAAAAACCAGAGCATTCAACCTGCGCTGATCTAAACAAAACGGCTGTGAAGTCATTGAGGTCTGCAAATCGCAAGGCGTTATTCATTTGTACATCTTGCGATCGAAAAGATAAAGAATGGCAGTCTATGGTTGCCACGGTTAACATCCTAAAGGCAGAAATTTGTGAATTGAAGACTGAATTGGCTTCCTTCAAATCTACTTCATCGTACACCATGGAAGATATTATTTCTGAAATGGAAGATAGGAAAAAACGATCGGCAAACGTCATGATCCATGGACTGGCAGAAGTTTCATCTGAGAACGACAACAGCGAAGTTCTTCAAATTGTCAACAAAATCGTTCACCCTTCAGTGCTTTCTTCAGATGAAATTAAAGTTTTGCGATTGGGCAAATCCAAGCCTGATTACAAGCGTCTTGTCAAGGTGTTATTGCCATCATCAGATATTGCACTTCATATCATAAGAAGTAAACGTCACTTTAATGAGTTTCTCAAAGCTAAAAATATTAAAATTTTCACTGATTCAACTACATATCAGCGAAACTACCTAAAGACCCTTCGTGATCAATTGGAAGAAATAAAGAAAACTAATCCGCAAGCCACAATTAAGTATATAAATGGTTCTCCGAAAATCATTCAGTCACAGCGCTCAAAAAACTAGAAAACTTAACAATTTACTACCAAAATACTCGCGGTTTGACTGGAAAATTGAATGAATTACGACAATCACTTTTTATAAATCACTACGATATTATTGTTTTGACCGAGACATGGCTTACCAATAACATCCTCACTCCGGAACTTGGTTTCAAAGAATACATCGTCTACCGTAAAGACCGCGACGAAAAAACTTCAAGTAAAACTAAAGGCGGCGGCGTTCTGATTGCCATAAACAAAAATCTTCACTCATACATTTTGGATGGTGACTGGTTACACTGTGATATCGAGCATCTTTTTGTTGTATTGAAAACGTCATCATCACAATTCATAGTATCGACAGTTTATTTGCCTCCTGACGCCTCTCCCGAAAAGTATTTGAATCATGCAAATGATGTTACAAGCTGTTCGGAATTGTTCAATAATGTAATATTTATCGTTACTGGAGATTTCAACTTACCTGCTGTCAACTGGGATAAGCAACAATGGGCATCACAATCAAATTGTCTTAAGATAAGTTACATTGTAGAATCATTTTCAATTTTAAATTTTTATCAACACAATTCAATTTTAAATTGTAATAATAAGCGACTAGACCTAGTTTTTTCTAATAGTGAATATATTACAACAACTAGATGTGACTCGCCGTTAGTTACAGTAGATAATTACCACCCACCTTTAAATATTGACCTGAGCTATAATATTCAATTACAATGTAATAATTTATCAATTCGAGTTCGAAATTTTAAAAAGGCAGACTATAGTTCAATTAATTCTATTTTAAATAGCATTGATTGGTCTACTGAGTTTGAGGTTCTATCTGTGGAGGATGCAATTAGTTATTTCTATAATGTCTTGTACAATGCAATAAATAGTTACGTTCCTTTATCTTTTATATGCAACAAATATTTCCCAACCTGGTTTACCAGTGCATTGAAACTAATTATTGAGCAAAAAAAAGTTGCACATAAAAGATATAAACAATCTGGAACTGTTACTGACTATGATATTTTTTCCAAACTTAGAGCGGAATGTAAAACGTTAATAAAAGCGGATTATAAAAATTATGTTAGACGAATTGAAGCATCAATACCGCAAAATTCTAAATATTTCTGGAAATATTTAAACAATTTTAAAAAAGATAATTTAATTCCTGCAACAATGCAATTCAAAAACTTATATAGCTCTGATAAAATGGCTATTGCGAACATGTTTGCTACTAGTTTTAACAATGTATATGTTTCTTCGCCCAATTCTCATGTACCACCAGAATCACATTACAACCTAAATATTTCTCATTATTCTATAACATTAGATTCTCTTCTGAATAAACTTATTTCTGTTGATCCAACTAAGAGTGCTGGTCCGGATAACATACCACCAATTTTTATAAAAAACTGCTCGTCTACCTTGGTTGCCCCACTACTATATATTTTTAATAAATCCTTGGCCACTGGATGTTTTCCTCTAATGTGGAAATCAAGTTTTGTTATTCCGGTACATAAATCTGGTAGTAAATCAGATGTTGAAAATTATCGCCCAATATGCTTACTGTCTACAATTCCAAAAATATTTGAAAGTCTACTTACTGATTTCGTTACACCTTTGATAAGGCCTTTAATTATTCCTAACCAACATGGTTTTTGTAAGCGAAAATCAACATCTACAAATCTTATACAGTATCATGATTATATCATCAAATCGTTTGCTTCTTATAAACAAGTACATTCAATATACACCGATTTCAGCAAAGCATTTGATCGTGTAAATCATGAGCTTTTAAAAAGAAAACTACTTAATATTGGCTTTAGTGGACCCATTTTTAGTTGGTTATGCGACTATATCTCAGGTAGAACTTTAATAGTCAGCCTTAATGGTCAACTCTCAGAGGAGTTTTATCCTACCTCTGGAGTGCCTCAAGGGTCACATTTGGGACCTTTATTATTTTTAATATTTATAAATGATATTAGTTCCGTTTTTAATGAAGTTGAATTTCTGTTATTTGCAGATGACTGCAAGATTTTTAAAACAATTAGCTCATACGAAGATATTAATACACTACAATCGAATTTGAATGAATTTTATAGATACTGCAATCAGAATGGCCTAGAACTTAATATTAATAAATGTCAATATATGATATTTAACCGCACTAGTTCAATATTTTTGAGTCAATATTCAATTAATGGTATTGTACTTAACCAAGCTGTTACGGTTAACGATTTAGGAATTTTATTTGACCAAACTTTGAACTTTATTAGTCATATAAATAATGTGATCATTGAAGCGTTCAGAAGTTTGGGATTCATAATGAGAAATACACAAGATTTCCGTAATATAGCTGCATTAAAAACGCTGTATTTTTCGTTGGTTCGGAGTAAACTGGACTACGTCTGCGTACTTTGGAGTCCTTATTATCATAATCATATTCATAATTTAGAAAAAGTACAGAATAAATTTCTTCGTTACATGGGATATAAATTAGGCCGTAGTCCTGAAAATATCCATGTTTCCGAAATATCTTCCATTTTGAATATTACTTCATTAGAAACAAGGAGAAAATGCTTTGATGGTATATTTCTATTTAACATTATTAACAATAATATTGACGTCCCCGATATTTTGTATGAAATTTCATTAAGAGTCCCTTCCAGAAATACTAGATGCAACGATATTTTTGCTGTTAATAATTACAAAACATTGTATTGCATAAATTCACCTTTAGAAAGACTCAAACGAATCGGTAACCAGTTATGCAATAGAGTCGATTTATTCACTACTAGCATCAATGCCATGAAATTAGAAATTATTAATTTGTAAATTAGAATTTGACTGTTTTTTTTTCTTAGTTCACTAGTTTTATTAATATTTTAATTTTCTAGCTTATATTCATGTTACTATTTGAAATTTTATAAATGGATTATAATTATTGTCAATGGACTTTGTCCGTATATCTTAAATAAATAAATAAATAAATAAATAAATATGATTCCAAAAGGAAAGTCGCCATTCGAAATCGTGCACATAGACCACTACGGACCAATTCACAGTAAAAGCACAAAATATAGACATATACTAGTAATAGTAGACGCTTTCACAAAGTTCGTAAGACTATACCCAGTAAGAACTACATCGTCTAAGGAAGCAATAAACTCCTTAAAGGATTATTTTAGAGCCTACAGTCGCCCCAGATGTATAGTCTCTGATAGAGGAACATGCTTCACATCCAATGATTTTAGTGCATTTATGAAAACAAATAACATTCAGCATTTAAAAGTAGCAACAGGGTCGCCACAGGCCAACGGTCAAGTTGAAATCATAAATAAAAGCTTAGGACCCATGATGTCAAAACTGACAAGTTCCGAAAAAGCCGATGGCTGGAATAAAACGCTCGAAAATGTAGAATACGCGATGAATAACACAATACATAGAGCAACGAAGCAACATCCTAGCATAATGTTATTTGGCACTAGACAGAAGGGTACAGTAGTAGACAGCATAAAAGAAAACGCGCTAGAAAATATACAAAATATAGATAACAATATAGAACAAATAAGGAAAAATGCAGAAAACGCACAAAAGCTAACACAGGACTACAACCAACAATATACAGATGAAAAAAGACGAAAGCCAACGCAATATAAACTCGGAGATTATGTAATGATTGCAAATTTTAACACCCAAACTGGAGTCTCAAGTAAACTAGTTCCAAAATTTAAAGGTCCTTACAAGATAGCTAAAACACTAGAACACGACAGATATTTAGTAGAAGACGTTGAGGGGTTCCAACATACGCAAATACCGTACAAAGGAATCTGGTCAGTAAGTAATTTAAAACCATGGTACAATTCTGATAATAATAAGGACAATAGACAAAACATGGACCAAAATAGACCTACAAATGAAACTGAAAAGGGTTAAGACTAAAAAAAAAAAATAAATAAATACATAAACGATATAGGATCTGAAAAATAGTACTTTATTTCAAATTTTGTTAGAATCGGGTGATTCTATTGTCAGGACGGCCGAGTTGTAGTAGCATTAGGTAGGTAGAGTATCACGTAAGAGTAGTATTTAAGAATAGAGATTAAGAGAGAACATTTGTAAATAGTAGTATGTATGCAGAAGAAGATAAATTAATCAGTCATAAGCCAGACGTGACCGAAGTCTCGTATTCGTCTTATTCACTACAATATTTAAATTTTTCATTGAAAGGTATATTTAAAGTTTAAAATATACAGGCTATAATAAGGTGACCAGACTCCCAAAAGCCCAATGCTGTACACAAACTAGCGGAATTCGCTTGTCAAGCAAATCCAGAGTAATAGTTAAAATAGATTGGATGCGTCAGCATCAGCAACGGCAGAGGCATCGGCATCAGCAGAAAAATTTCAATTTAGAACACACGCATTTGCCTTTGATGACCCACAATGACAGCTTCTGCCGCTGCTGTCAATGTGGGTCATCAAAGGCAAATGCGTGTGTTCTAAATTGAAATTTTTCTGCTGATGCCGATGCCTCTGCCGATGCTGATGCTGACGCGGGATATCTAATTCAACCATAATATATATAGGTTCCAGGTCCGAGGTCTATGTCGCAAACATGTTGGCTGTTTTTCTAATGCACGACAGACAGAGTGTGAGCGCGCAGAGTATTCTGAGCTACAGGTTATACGGACGAGTCATAGGTTTAAATTTCACGAAATGGCGTCCATTGGCTTACCGATCGCCGCGCTTGCACCTCGCCTTATCATTCTTAGCACCATCACTGCGTCGCAAATTTAGGCGAATTCTGAAAAGCGCAAAAGGCATGGCGAGGTCTGGATGAAGCGAAGGGCAAGGCACAGGATTAAGGTAAACTTAAGGACGAGCCAGAGGTCTAAATTTTACGAATTGTCATCCATTGGCTTACCGCTCGCTGGACTTACTTTGTTCCGCAACAGCACTACGTCGCGAATACTAAATAGCGAGACAGATAAAGCGTGGTCTGAGTGGAGTAAAGGGCGAGGTGCAGGGTCTGAGTATATGTATGGACGAGTCAGAAATATAAAGCTTACGAATTGCCTGACATTAACCCACCGCTTGTTGCGCTCGCTTCATTCTATTTCCAAGCAGCGCTACGTATCAACTTTTTGGCGAATTGTGAAAAGGGCGACAGACAGCGAGATCTTAGTTAACAGACGACCTATAGGATTTGAGTAAATGTATGGACGAGCCAGAGATCTAAATCTAACAAATTGCTTTCCATAAGCTCACTGCTCGCTACGCTTGCACTTCGTCTTATCCTATTTCGCAACAGCACTGCTTCGCAAAAATATTGGCGAATTCTCTAAAGGTACGTGTTCGTAGAGACGACTCATGTGATGATCGCTCAGCGATCGCAGTTAAACCATCGGTTCTGACCACTATACACGCATATTTTCTATACAGACATGTTATGGTCGACACAGGGAAAGTAACACCATTACAAAAATATGCAAATATGGCTCGGAATTGGATGCAAAACTACGATCGCTGAGCGATCATCCCAAGAGTCGCCTCTACGAACACGTACCTTAATGCGAGACTGACAGTGTGATATCTGAGCGGAGCGAGGGGTGAGTCACCGAATTATAGTAAACTAAATACCAAAGGACGAGCCTGAGGTATAAATCTTATCTAAACCTGGTGGCAATATTTCACGAGGAGAATAAGGATTTCTTCATAGTTACGATAGGGATGCCATGTCGTTCCCCTAGGCTTTTACCTACCTTGATTTACCCTAACTCCTAGTGGAGGATGGTGCGTTGACGACTACCGTGTGGCATGTGTAATCGTCAACGTTACAAAGACAACAAAATTCGGAGTGTGATACGGTTGTCAGCCATACCACTTATTAGTCGCATTGTTAGTTTATTATTCTACAATAAGAATGTTTCTTATCATCTTCTTCTGAATAATAAATTTGCGGCGGGTCATGACGAGTTTAGACACTCTCTATCTCTCTATGAATCTCTATATCACAGAGTAGTGACCGAACAATCATGGCCACAGAGCACGGCTTGTAACGCCGTTTTAAATGGATTTTAATGAAATTTGGGAAAAAACCACCTAAAACCCATGCTGAGTCATTTCATTAGTATGCATTTTCCTATAGAGGGAATAGAGTACAATGGCTGATTTTTTCATCTTAAAATCTCATCTTTTGACGGATGTAACCTCTAAACCTTGGCAGCTAGAGCCTTGAAATGTCGCAATCAACAACAAATCCCCTGCAATGCCCTACAATAGTTCACCCACTACAATCTACACATGCCCCGCGGTTACATTTATCTTTGAATTACAATACGTTCGGTATAGGGAAAATACCGCTTTTCGGATTGCATACCAACACTTATGAGTTTCTACCATGAATGTGCTTGAACTGTCCGGAACTGGATGGTGTCTAGCGGCGAGAGAAAATTCTTTTGGCAAGGTATAAATTAACAACGCCAGTTTACATTTTTATGAAGTTGAATTTTTGCCTTATGAGAACAATAGTATTAAATAAGAAATTCTGGCAACATTTGCCAATGGGGGGGGGGGGTTCAACCCCCAAACCCCCCCCCCCCCCCCTGCGCACGGGCCTGGCCTAGACTAGAAAGTGGTCCGAGTCGAATGTTGGCTTGACGTAGGGTTCTTACATATATTTAATATGCTGGAAGCCGCTTCTATCGTCATGAAGACTGTGCCCTCCAGTCGTGCCTCTATGATATAATTCATTGCCAACTTTAGAATTTACCCGCTCTGTGGCTCACTTGGTTGAGTCGCACTCTATGATGCTAGTAATCTAGAGGTCCGGAGATCGAATCTCGGTGTGGTCCAAAATTTCCGTACATGTGTGGATAAGAAATAAATAGTGCTTGCAACATTATAATACACTCACAGTTCCATTGCAGTATGTCACAATGCAACTTAAGTTTTTAAAACACATTCTTACTTCCAATTAGATATTTTATCTTTCAGCAACTAACATTACTAATCCGATTACCTTCAATTCACAATAAATGCTAACCTGGAAAGGAGAGTACAAATACTTGAGCTGCTCTCTAGATTCTAGGACAACCACTTTAGCGCCACTCGTGATTATTTCTTCATTCCCACTTCCAGTTAAAATGAAATTGTAGGTGGGCATCCTAGCCCTCGTAGTATTTTTATATATGAATCGTGGTAACAAGCAGAAATACTCTTCATAACGTATGAGTATTATGTGTGTAGGCCTGAAGAGAAAAACCATGATGATTACACAAGTGTTCTCAAATTACCATCCAATCCTTTCAAGGATATTACCGCGAGCTTGTTTTGTGAAAGACAATAAAATGTCAAGTACTGCAACGGTAGGGAGAAATAAAATTGCCGTTGAGACGATGATGAAGTTTTCTGTGCGGAATTTTTCCTAACAATAAATGAACAAGCTCGCAATGCAGTTTTTCTTTAGTTTTTTTGTTTACCTTCTGATGATTTTTTAATGTAATTGCATAATTGATATTAAGCTTTAAATTAAACTGTGTTGCGCCAATTTGCAAGGCAATTATTTTCATCCATAACAACATACCTGAGTGGACGGTTTCACCGCATTCGTCAAACAATATTTCATACATATGAAATTTTCAAAATTAATCTCTAAAAGAGCCCTTCATACAAGGGGCGTTTCGTGTCAATTTTCCACCACAAATTCCCTTTGTACTTCAAAGCAGGAATGTAATATAGTATTTGTCACTCGGTCCTCCCGTACTCCAATCATCCCCTCGGATAGTATAGGTGCTGTTGACATTTTGAAAAAGTGCTGTTTTCATTACATTTTGTAATTTTCATACATTTATTGGGATCTGTGTTGTCAACTGAAAAAAGTACATGTCGCTGGCTCAAAATATATAAAAGTCCATACAACACGATTTTTGTTTTGTGGTCTTGCTTATAGAGTTTTGTAATCTATTCTCCCCGTCCTTTATGGAGCATATAGTGTGACAAATAGCCACGTATAGTGTGTTTTACAAAAATACCGCGAATAATATAAACCTACTCTCTACTCTGCATACATACTCGAAAGTGCTGCAAAAAGAGATTTTCAAACACAGCATTGTGTCAACAGGCAAACTGCAAGGTATTTTGTAGTTAAATATTCGCTGTAATTGCATTTTAAGCACGTCACGGAACGTTTGACGTTCGTGCTTTTATAGCAATTAATGCTCAACGTCAACAGCAATGATTTTATACGGATGGTTAAACATTTGCACATGGTACACATATTCGCATTTTAATAAATCCTGAAGATTTCCGGTTACCGGATATTCGATAACAAAGATAGAACATGAAATACTATGCAAATGAATGTACTTATGTACCTACATACTGTATGTAAAGTATATTACGGAATTCGGGAAGGGAATACCTTACAATTCATCGGAAAATCATATTCACTGGTCCAATAACAGTACACCGGTTTTCTCAGGATAAAATTTGGTTTTGCGATTCTTAGAGATTTGGTACGCGTTAAGGTTTTTAATCTGAAAAAATCTCAAAAACCGATTTCCGTAAAAATCCTCTAAATAAACAACACGACAGTTACAAGAAACTATTCATTCGAAAATCGAAAAACACTTCTTCCATTTTTCGATTGTTGTAACTTCTCGACATTTTCTGCATCTAGCCTTAAATTATGCAAAATTTATTTGAATTCTATATCATACCACAACATGTCGAAATGCAAAATTCGGATGACTATTTTCCACAGGAATGACAAAGTTGATGCCAAACACGTACGCCTAGTGATACACATTCAGTTCGGTAATCAGTATTCCGCCCTATTTTCTAGTCTTATACTCCTTACAGTCCTTACTCAGCATTAAGCAAAAAACAACACATGATTTACTCTCTCCCTATGCAATGATTGATAGTCAGATCGATTGCCGTTATATAGGAAAAGAAATAGCGAAGCATCCTGAACGTGTGTGGGTTACGGTTTGGTGGTTTTCAAATTTATTTATCCTCAACTATGAAGTGAAGGGTAGTTGTATGGCCGCGCATCACTTTGAGCCTGTATGTATGGTATTTCTACGGTCGGTAGCAATATCCTCGAAAAAGTAATGCATTGTATATTTTATGTGCATATTATAGATCTATCTAGAAAGAAGTCATCCATGAAGGAGATACAACCTTAATTCTACCGTAAATTTGCACAGCATAAGTATACATATAGGAAAATTGCCTGAAGATACGAGTATTATAACAGCTATCTAGGACGAAAACATAAAATAAAAGTTTCGGGTTTCTGCTCAAATACCCTCATATGTGTAGAGACAAAACCTCAAGTTACCAAATAGCCACTAGTGGTCACTTAGCTTGCTTCTCTCTTTGATTTTATTTCTTTTTTCTATTATATAAAATCTAGTGGACATCTATAAATTGATAAATTGGCTTTTTGTCCCTGAAACAAAGTTACATGAACCAAGTATCGGCAGGGAAAAGAAATGTCGTAAATTTTTACGGGTGGGTTGCACGTATAGTTGTATGCCAAATAGATAGATATTGTTTTTTTGAAATGACCTTGATATTTTAAGAGATAGGGGAGATTACATTCATTTTCTTCTCTTTCATGGAAAAGAATTAGTATATACCTACACTCCCAATCAATAGAATAGTTCCACTTGAAAAATGGCTGTATGCCGGAAAGTTATAACGGTATTTTTTGCAAACTTGGTGAAAATATTTTCAGTTACCTGTTTGTTCTTTTAATAACAGAAGGTCTCAAGTTCTTACGAGAATTCTTAAAAACAGTACAAATGTGAAAGTCATTAGGATAGTTTCAGAGGAAATAAAAACACAAAATAACGGTATAAAAAGATTATTTTATTGTTGAAAATATGACGAGTAATGAGCTGAAATACCGGTATGTTATATCAGCTCAAAAATTTTATCCGGGATAGAATTGTATATCCCTCAGGAAATCTGAAGAAAAATTTGGACAAACTTCGGAAAAATTAGGGGAAATCTGGATTTTTGCATGAGCCTTCCTTTCGAGGTCCTAAACAAGACCCCAAAAGTCCCCGTCTGTACGAGTGTCGTTAGCGGTGCTACAGAGGGTCAAAGACCACCAGAAACAGTTTTTTTTTTCATATCTCGATAACGGTAATACCTATGTGCTGAAAAGTTGCCATACACCAAATTTGTAGCTCTTGTTGTTCCAGAATAATATGACAAAGGTCGATTGTGATTCGAGCATTCCTAAAGGTGCCAGATGGCCAAACGGTATTTATAACAAGGTTTCACGAAAATCTCTATAACTGTATCCCTGGCTCAAAGATGTTGTATGGCTAATTCGTAGCAAATACGGCTCTGAAGAAAGTGGCCAAATTTCTCATCCTACCTACTGATTGAGAGTGTATATCTAAAATGAAGAAATTGTTATTTTCAAAATTCGTAAATCCTGGCAAAATTTGAAAAAGATTTCTGGAAATGATCCTATTTACAAGACTTTGTTTTGAGAAACCGTAACGAGAATACTCTTCGCTCATAATGTGAAAGGGTATATTAACCCTCGGATGGTTCAGGTAAATTAAATACGTAAATACGTAAATGGTTCAGTGGGGTCTGACAGACCCCAAGCTAAAAATCGCTCTAAAACTTAAATTTTGGCTTTTTTGGTACATTTTATTGAACTATAAGTAACTGTGAAGCCTTTTGATTAAGTGGTATATAAAAAAAGTGGAATTATGGACAGTATTTTTTATTATGTGGGAGAAAAAATTAGGTGATGTCAAATTTGAGGGAAATTTGAACTTATCACAAATAAATCAATATAAAAACTAATGGTTTTACAAAATTTTGTTTTTATTAGTCAAAACGTGTTTAATACTACAACAAAGATAAGTACATCCAAATTATTAAGCTAAGGTTAATATTTTTTCTTATATCGGGATCCAAGGGTAGTCAATATTTAGAGCATTCTTCGCAGCTTTTTCCCTCGATGGTTTTCGCAGATTGGCTTTTTGCACTCGTTGCAATTGTATTTTGTCTTCCGATCATTTGCTCGTGGGCATAGAAAACATCATTGCCTTTTTGGGGGACCAACTGACCCAATTGGGAGAGCTGGGGCATCAGCCCCCAGAGGGGAAGGGGGGTAAGCTGAACAATGCACAAAATGTCTTCATAATTTTGCACTGTGCTTCGGCGAATATTGCCCGTTGATTTCGTCCTCCTTAGAAGAGGTTCGACAAGTGTATAGCCAAGTTCGCTGAGGAAGCTTTATGTATTATGTAAAATACCCACCTAATTCTTAAGCTCATAAAAGTCATTAATTTATGTCTTGACTTAATAACATAAGGTAATGGCACAATAGTGAAAGGAGATCCTCATAAATGAGAACCAGGTTAAAAACAGCATAATTTTGAATGAATTGAGTGAAAAAATTCAAAAACCCCAAATTCAAAACACCCTAAATTTTCCATTTCTTTTAAAATTAACATATCTAATTTCTCAAATGTACTCTAATTACAAAGTTTCAACACTTCCCGACTATTATTATTACATTTTATCGTTTTCCAAATAACATACTTTAAAAATTTCCCACAAAACGAAAAATGTACTTTTGTAAAAAAGACATACGTAAATGGTTCGTGGGGTCTGACAGACCCCAGGGCACTTTCAAAGTGCTATAACTTATTAAGAAAATCACAAATTCAGACAAATTCATGCTTAAATGAACGTATGTGGCACGTACTTAAATTACACATGCATCAAAATACCATTCAATAAGTTTTTCTATGAGAATTTTAAGATTTAAATTTCTCTGAGGTCTGTCAGACCCCACTGAACCATCCGAGGGTTAACTTTGTCATGAAGTTTGTAACGCATTGAAGGAAACATCTCCGACCATATAAAAAGTATACATATATGATCAGCATGACTTGGGGAGTTAACTGGGCGATGTACGTCTGTCGGTCTGTCCGTCTGTTGCGACGCGTTTTACTCGGCCAATCTAAAAGCTATGAAGGTGAAATTTTGCGCAAATGCTTCTTTTTACTGCAAGCAGTTTGCATGTTTGAATAAATCAAATCAGACAATGGGATCATGGGGCTGTCATACAAACCCAACTCAAGAGTAGCTACATCCGAGGCAGCTTGTCCATAGACAAGCTCGAAGACCGACGAATGTATTGGTATTGCCATGTTCAAAGGCGTCCGCCTGAGAGCCCCGCAAAGAGATATCAATGGAAGTTCCACTTGATGGACCCAAGGCCAGAGGCAGACCGAAGAACACCTGGATATGTCAAATGAAAAAGCAACAACAACGCATTGGTCTCGGCGATGACATGATCCAAGATAGAGCTGCCTGTAGAAATATGCTGAGATATTACCGCCAAAACGGGCGATGTGCCTACACCGCAGGTCGAGCAACGCGAAACCATGGAGCGGTATAAACAACGAGGCAAGGAAGAAGAAGACCATAGGCAAATATATTTGCCCAACTTATTTTAGGCCTATATGAGTTAATAGAACTTCCAGAAACCTGGAACGTTGCAATTTTACAAAGGGAAGAGATAGACCACATGAGTTACTTGAACTTCATCTATTTTTTCGCCTTAACCCTTAGCCGTTACTGTGACTGAGCTGGTGGGCGTCTTCGCCTACGGAGTTCTCCCAGCGAGCTTTCGGTCGTCCACGCAACCTCGCTCCGTTAATTCGTTGTGCGTTCATCACTTTCTTTGGCATGGGACTATCGTCCATCCGTTGAACATGCCTACCCTCTGTGGCTCACTTGGTTGAGTCGCACTCTACGATGCTAGTAATATAGAGGTCCGGAGATCAAATCTCGGCGTGGTCCAAAATGTCCGTACATGTGCGGATAGGAAATATATAGTGCTTGCAACATTATGAGATGCAATGTAACGTTGACCCAAAATTGCCTATAAACGGCTAAGTTAACGCACCATAGCCCCACCTGGGGCTATACGGTACTGAGAAGAATTTGAGAAAACTCCGGAAAAGTCATAACAATTTGAAAAAAAAAAATTTCGACAAAAGTTTGGCATCTTTTTATAATTTTGGGCGATGTAAAGAGTAAGGGGAATTTAATGCGAGCGGAGCGTGCACAGGGCGTGAAAGCGAGCTTTAGCAGCTTGTTTTATAGTAAGAAACAAAAAAGTAAAAAGATATGTTTCTGTTTAACCATTTTCTTAATTTTATTCTTTCTTTTCGCATCAGCCTTTTTGTCTAATTTCCTCTTTACAATTTTCTGTAAAATTTCTATTAAGTTCTCTTAGCTAAAAATACATTCTTGACCTTAAAAATAATTCGTTAATGCGATCCTGGCAGATCACATCCTTTGCTGACTCCGCAGTATCTTTTAAAATAGCATCTACTTCCGCCCGTCGTATTCTCGCAGCGGGTCGTTCTTTTCTTTCATTGCTGGTTTTGACGTAAGAAACCTGAAATTTTTGTTATTTACAAAAGTTGATCGCAATGCCCGAGTGAGCATATGGTGCCAGCCAAATCAAAGATGGCCAGCTTTTAAGCCTTAAGCCATATTATGCAATATTGAATCAATCTCTTAACGCAACGTCAGCTCCATTATTGACTTACTTCGCGGTGTCAACATTTCATTTGTCACGGGTGATACATCATTTATTCATTTAGCGCAAGTGGGAATATACAATCTTTGTTGCATAATAAGGAGCAAGAGCGTTTATAGATTATATTCGGACATTTCTATACTCGTATGTATATTGTTTGAATAAAACCGTAATAAATAACTAAGGTTATAGACATACGTGTCGTGCATTAATAATAAGTCACACATGTATTATATGCTGGCTGGGCTATCAAAATACAAAGAATGAAAAGCATAGAATATTTCAAAATGTATATTTTAACATTCCAATTAAGGAAAACTTTGTAACGGGACTGCTAAGAAAAATGCTATAAATTGTTTCACTAATAGTGCTATCATGTATGTATGTATATAAGAAGAATAAAGATATTTTTATATTTTATACGTCTTTATTCTATATTTGATAATTGACAACTAACTAATTTATTTTATTTGATATTCAATATTTATATGCAACGTTGATTAATAACAAGTAACTACTCCTACTACGTCTAATTTATTCCTACACTCGGCCATCTTACGTCATCAGCCCCTGATGATTCTTCCGGATTCCAATACTTCATTTTATCGCAGCTTGTAGTCGTTCTAACTGGACCTTCATGGTTTCCTGACTTCTCAACTTCATATCGATCATTATCTTTAATTGCTATTACTCGATATGGTCCGAAAAATTTGCATCTTGTCTTCAATTTTTCTCCGAACTGAGTTCTCTCAATAGCAACTAAATCATTCACGCGATACGAAGTTCCTTTAATCCTTCTGTTATCATAATATTTTTTGTTTTCATTTTGGATCCTTAATATAGCATTTTTTGCTTCTTGACGTAACTCAGGGGTGTCAAACTCAAAACCTGGAGCGGGCCAAATAAGACTCTCCTCAGGTTTAGGTGGGCCGCAGGAGGAAAATTTCAAAATTTTTTATGTAATCGTGTTACGAATGTTGATTACAGAATATTACTTTTAAAATATAGCAGAGAGTCTAGATCACTGTAGAGGCTCTGGGACTATCCGTGAGAACTTCCTCCTTTGGAAAATGTTCTTCAAGAACATTAAAAAATTAAGACAAAAAGCGAAAACGTGAAAATGAGATTGATCTGCAAGTAACCACAATTACATGATTTGCTCCAAATTTTGGACAGATGATAAAAAATGTTTAGCACCAGTCATCCGAGGTCGCCCAGAATAACATTGGGAGGCAAAATAGTAAGAATAAATTAATTTCGGCAGAAAGGTGGCTAAAAGAGAAAAAAAAATTGTTTCTGATATGGTTTTAAACAAACTCATGCACCAATGCTGCTTGATAGGTAGGTCTAAAAATCAGGCACTTGGGCTCTAATTCTTATTATGTTGGAATTTCACATACAGGTGATTTAGTCACCAATTCCAAGATTTCCGTAGTTTTTAAAGCTTTGCCATTTTTTTCCAAATAAATCTCAATTCATGTTCGGTAACGCCAACCAATTTTGTATTAACTGCATTCCGGGGCAGAACAGTTTTCGTTGACTTGAGTTCAACTTCTGAATTTGTTCACCTTACCAATTTCACCATTTTTGTGTTGATACAGATTGTGCTGCTTCGACATGGCCGCGGGCCGCAGAGAACTGCGAGGAGGGCCGCATGTGGCCCGCGGGCCGCGAGTTTGACACGTCTGACGTAACTCATCTCGCGAATCCATAAATTGATTTTTATGTTCGTCTTCAATTATTTTCTTTAAGTCCATATCGTTTCCAGTTTTCATCTTGATTCCTAATAATAATTCACAAGGTGTCATTCCAATTGCACGTTGGTATGTACTGTTAAGGCTTTTTTGAACTTTACTTGTATGCTGATACCAAGTCTCCGGTTTTTCTATACTCAATTTCGTCAGTAAACTGATTATAACTTGATGAATTCGTTCAACCTGACCATTACCTCTTGGTGTTCCTGTTGTTATATTATGCAGAATGACATCATTGATATTACAATAATCCTTGAACTTTTCTGATATAAACGCTCCACCTTTATCAGCAATAATTCTCGATGGATGACCAAATATAGTAACGACAATTTCTAATTTCTGTAGAACTTCATCTGTGTTCAGCGTTTTTGTAGGAAATATCCAAACAAATTTTGTAAAGCCGTCAATAATGGTAAAAATATATTTGTATTTTTTTCCGGTCGATGTTAACGGTCCTAAGTGGTCAACATAGAATGTTTCCAGTGGCAATTCACCTTTAGGTATAGGATTCAATAAGCCTTCACGTTTTCCTCTCTTTCTATCAGCAAGTATGCACTCGATACAGCTATCAACACACCTGTCAATCCGTTTCTTTAAGTCAGGAACAAAAAATTGATCCTTTATTAGTTCTTTCATCTTTGTATAACGGAAATGTCCTTGGTTGTGAACTTCTCTTATAACATTATCTCGCATAAATTCTGGAATTAGAATCAAATTTTTTCCATTTATCTGCTTGCAAACTATATTGTTATCACTGATATAATCTTTGTACGTCGTAGACTTTAATATTTCCGATATAGCACTTATCTGATCATCTTCTTCTTGTGCTTTACGAATTTTGATGATAACTGTGTTATTCACTCCAGTATATGCTATTAAAGGATGTCGACTGAGTGCATCGACGTGCCGCATCCTACTTCCAGGTCTATGCTGCACTTTGTATTCAAATTCTTCCATAAACATTGCCCATCTTGCAACTTTTGTGACCAAATCGCGTTTCGCCATTGTTGTTGAGTAAGCCTTACAGTCTGTGATGATTGTAAATGGTTGACCAAGTAAATAAACTCTGAATTTTTTCATTGCTTCGTATACGGCTAAAACTTCCAATTCATAACTTGAGTATTTTTCTTCAACAATAGATGTTTTTCGACTCCAATAATATACAGGATGTAACTGTTGGTCAGCGTCATTTTCTTGAAGTAATATTCCCGCAAGTCCATCTTTACTAGCATCAGTATGAAGTTCAGTTCGTGCTCCATAGCAGAAAATTTGAATTACAGGTTTCGCAACTAATAATGCCTTGATAATATTGAAGGATTGTCTCTCATTCGCTCCAAATACAAATTTAACATCATTACGTAGTAGATTTGACAATGGTTTTGCAATAGCGGCAAAATTCTCGATGTACTTCCGAAAATATCCAGCAAGTCCCAAAAATGATTGTACTGCTCTCACATTGTTTGGTTCAGGAAAATTCTGTACTGCTTTCAATTTAGTGTCAGATGGTGTAATTTTGCCTTTTTCTACGATATGACCAAGATATTCTATCCGTTTTTGAAGAAAATCGCATTTTTTCCATTTAATATTAAGGCCATTAGCACTTGCAACTTCCAATACTTCTTTTAGTCGTGTCATTCCCTCATCCAGAGTTTTAGAAGGGATGATAATATCGTCTATGTAAATTATGGTTATGCCTCTTTTGATTTGATCTCTGAAGATATGATTTATCCATCGTTGGAATACACTTGGCGAATTGCAGAGACCAAAAGGCACTTTACGGAATTCAAACTGACCGGCCGGTGTCACAAAGGATGTGTACTTTCGACTATTTTCTTCGACTGACACGTGAAAAAATCCATTCGAAAGGTCAAGCGTCGTAAAATATGTTGCTGATTGCAATTTGTCAATCTGGTCATCTATTCGTGGTAGTGGGTACCGGTCTTTATAAATCTTCATATTGATCTTTCTATAATCGACACATAGCCTTTTCGTACCATCTTTTTTATTCACTAAAACTATTGGACTGGCATAATCAGATGTTGACGGTTGAATCACTTCATCATGCAGCCACTGTTCGATTTGATCTTCCACTATTTTTTGCTCAAGCAATGGTAGTCGCCTCGGTGTCTGGTACACAGGTTTGTCATCGTTTAACACTATTTTCATTTTTATATCAGTTTCCTTCACTCGTTTTGGTGTATAATTTTTAATCAACGATTCAACTTCAGTTTTAGTTTCAGCACCAGGTGTAGATATATCAAAAATCGAGTCTTTGTTCAAAATATCCATTTGCATCAGCGAATGAAAAGTTTCTTCACTAGATTCTTGAATATGGTTCTTGAAAGTGTTTTCACTAGTTTCTTGAATATGGTTCTTGCTTTCTAGTTCCGATTTTTTCTTAGTTGAAGATCTTTCGTAAATGTGAATGCCCGTTTCATCAATAAGCAAATTGATTCGGTTTAAAATAGTTATACCGATAATAACATCAAAAGCACTTAACGAATCAGGAATAACATGCAGTTCACAATTTGGTATGGGTATTTCGTTCAAAATTATATTCGTTACAAGGGATCCCGTTGATTTAAATTTAGATCCAAAACCGCTTAAACTTGATTCTGTTTGTTTTAAAATAGGTGATTTTAATTGTTTAACGACACTTTGTTTAATTAACGACACTTCCGCACCCGTATCAAGGAGACCGATTAAATTAAGTCCATTCACATTTATTTTATATGTCATGTTTGTTTTCACAAAATTCACTGAATTCGAATTTCGACACTGTGCGCTTATATGTCCGAACTGATTACACTTAAAACATTTTGGTCCTTTTTGCACTTTAGGGCAGTTCTTCGAATAATGACCGTCGGCACCACAGTTAAAACACTTTTTAACACTCGTATATTGATTTTGCGGAATTGTTTTTTTACGCGATTTTATTCTTTCATACACTGTTATTTTTTCTTTTAGTTCTTTTAAATTACGCGCACCTTCAAGTATTAATTTATCTGGTGTATTATCAACTATTCCGTCGAGAACGTATTTGATAATAGAAGAATGTTCCAAATTTATTTGAAGAGCAATCGCGTGCATTTCGTATAAGTATTCTTTCAAGCTTTCAGTCGGTTTTTTCTTTCTTTCTCGTAGAGCTTGATGAACATCAGCACTGTCAACTTCTTCAGAGAATTCTTCCTTCAAAAGTCGTTTCAAAATTCGCCACGAACGAATGTGACGTTGTGTTCGTGTAAAATTTAATGCTGCACCTTTCAACAAACGTTTTGTGTAAATGAACAATTCGATGTCATCCCATTTTGCGATTTCATTGAAATCGTCTACGTCTTCTATCCAAGTATCTATTTTTATTGATTTTGAATCGGCTGAAAAATATCCTACTGCATTCTCCAAATCATTAAATGTAATTGCTGGTCTCGTAACATTTGGTCGTGTGTTTGTTATTGGTCTTCGCGTCATCAGAAATCGGTTCTGCCTCCTTTCAGGACCTTTACTTCTCCGAAATTGATAAATTTCGTCTTCGGTGTTGTAACCATCTTCGTCTTCATTACAATAATCAGGATCATTGAAAATTTCGGCTTCATCATTTAATTGATCATATTCTACACGTACATCATCATTTGGGTTTTCGTTTTCATCGTCATTGTACACTTGAGTCTGTTCGCCATTACCGCCGTCATCTGGTTGTTCATCGTTGTTTCTTTCATCATCAGCACCTTCATCCTTTTCATTATCGTCGTCACGTCTTATAGAATCTGTTTCATTTGAAAGTGAATGAAGCAGCCTAGCTTGAAGTGCGGCTTTATTTCCATTCGTTTTCAAGCCACGTAGACTTAATTCTTTTTTTAGTTGAACTAGACTGTAGTTCTTTATGTCGCGGTGCGGCATTTTGACTCGTCGTGTAGTATGAGCTTTTAAAATTTCGGTTGAGCCCCCATATAAGAAGAATAAAGATATTTTTATATTTTATACGTCTTTATTCTATATTTGATAATTGACAACTAACTAATTTATTTTATTTGATATTCAATATTTATATGCAACGTTGATTAATAACAAGTAACTACTCCTACTACGTCTAATTTATTCCTACATGTATGTCTATCAGGATTATTACTATATTATACCCGCATGCAACGATATACGTACTTGATCGTCTCCTCTAATATACCAATCAAAATATCCTTCTCTCTCTTCATTACCGTAACTCCTAGTGGATCATGGTGCGTTGATGAGTACCGTGTGTAGTCATCAACGTTACAAAGACAACTGAATTCGGAGTGTGATACGGTTGTCAGCCATACCACTTCCTAGTCGCATTGTTAGTTTATTATTCTACGATAAGAATATTTCTTATCATCTTCTTCTGAATAATAAACTTGCAACGAGTCGTGCCGAGTTTGGAAACTCGTTTCTCTATGAGTGTATATTTCACAGAGTGGCGACCGAACCATCACGGCCACAGAGCACGACCTTAGATCGGCGGCTAGATATCCTTAGAATTTCATTTTGTATTAGTATTCAATCCAAATGAACAAATTCAGTACTAACGAAAAGCCCAACTTTTTACTTGAGTAAATCAAAATGTTCGAAATAAAAAAAAAACAAGACGCCGTAAAAAAAGGAAATTTTCACTACTGTCAACGACAGACATTAAAAATTGGTGACTCGACGGAAATAAAAATGTTCACAATCACTTCTTCTTCTTCTTTTATAAAGTATTCTGTTCAGCAACACAACACGTATACGTTTTGTTCGCACTGTGTCGTTACCGCGCGCTTATGGTTGGGATATAAAAAAAAAGTCTAGGGAAAAAGGACCAAACGGTCGTCAGCAACATGACATTTACAGAAAAAGAAGCAGAACGAAACACGACGTGAATGTAACAAAAAAAGGAAAGGATATTAATGAGGGACATGCGAAACGCCTTGCCTTTAAATTGTTTGCATGGATTTATTTGAAAAAGAACTGGATTTGGAAGCGACTATGGAGGCCAATATAGTTTGGAAGAATTTTTGGTTGTTATTTTACGAGTATTTCCTGGTAGTTTCGAAAATGTCCAATGTATTTTCTCCATCGATTATCTTACTTTATTCTTTTGAATTAAATGAAAAGCAGCAAATCCACTGAAAAATAAAATCTAAAGTCATACAGCATGATCCGAATCATAAATTCCTATCCCAATGACACGATAAAAACTCACTCAACTCTACTTTTCGCATGTATGACTACTTTTTCCCCACACGACCGAATATCAAAGATCCTGATTAGATATGGCTTTGGCTTCCTGTTCTTGGATAGCGTATACCATGTACACACCGGCGCGACGCTACTGCTGCTTCGTTATTTATCTGGAAACGAAGTGCATTGCGACAGTGGACAATCGAAACAACTTTGGGTCCTTTTCCCGCTTTTCTCATACGTGCATATAGCACAGGAAGTATTCCCTCTGGTTCACTAGTCAGCCGGAATAGTTTCAGCATCCTGTTCGGAAAATAAGCTGAAAGTTCTTTCAGAGGACACGTATAGCGCGCTCTCTCTACACAGCTCGGAGACGTGCATAGAAAAGTGCAGCAATCAACAAAACTGTCATACACTATTCAGCGTTGAACTATCTGGCAACCAGAAATAGAGTAGAGCGAAATCCCCCAACTCTCAAGTAGTTTACACATCCGTTCGGGAAGATTGTTTGATTTTCTGCATGAACATGACATCCTGGCAAAGTTGAGCTGACGATGAAATACTTCCGCGCGTGAAACTTTGACAGACAGCTCATGAGACGTGGTTGCTATTTGATTATATTTTTTTGTAGTTTTAAACATCTAAAGTTGACTCAATTTATTTTTCACCATTCTCATAAAACCATAAACAATTTAAACTAATTCAATCTGGAAACAGAACAAGGGAACAAAATTGAACAGTGCACAAATTTGTTTCGTGTAAAATGTCGGCTTTTTTTTCTATCTCAATCCTGACGAAATTAAATTACATCAAATCATGTCGACATATAGAGCGACTATAGAGACAAAATGTCCTTAGAGACTTTCGTATCGGCGACATCTGCCTCGGCAGAATTCCCCAGATTTTGTCAATGATTGGTAGGTATATGTATAACATTGTTGCTCACATCAAATGTCAGAGGGGATTTCATTGCAGGTCTTCCATAGTCTTTTTTTTTTTGTACATGTGTTTCTCTACGGTTTGGATCCTTTTTCACAATTGCCCGGAAGTTTTCGTTCAGATTGCGAGCAAGAAGAGAATTAAACTGAAAGCCCTACAGACGGAAGACGTGTGGCGGATAAGAGAATAGAACGAGAGAGGAAAAAATTGAATGAAAAGAGCCGAAGAAAAGATGAGCGAACTATTTAATAGAGTCGGTTAGCAAACTTTTATTCTGTGTTGTCGGCAAGCAGGATGAGTCGGCAATACGAAAGACGAGCAGGATAATAGTCATGTATTCAATTCTAGTCCTTTTTTTGTTTGTAATGGTAATGGAAGATGAAAGTTTTATTGGAAATGTTCGGTAGATAATCTTGATGGGATTATACGATTTTGGCAAATCTAACTTATAGTTTACGTTAGTTTGTAGTGTAATGATACACTGAGAGAAATAACTCATTCTGAAATCAAGCATGTTTGCGCTTAATGTTAGAAAGTGCATATTCAACACTAAACGAGATTCCAGTTCGACCACAAAATTATTGCATTCTTAATTGTATAGTGAATGCTTTTCCTTAAAGTGCGTGCAGAGTTAAAGGGAGGGCCGAATTCTTAGGTTGATTTCGTTCATTGACACTGTCCTCTAAAAAATAAAATCTACTTTTCACTCCCTCTCTCTCTCTGTATCTGTGCATTTGTTCCTTAGGTTCGGTAAATTCACCTAAGATTATATCTAACGTGTTCCGCAAAAATATCCAACAATGATTGATTGGAATGTGTTTTTGATTATACTCGTAGAAATAACTCGCTTGCCTCGCAAAATCTGCTCGTCTTCCTGAGGGACTTACACATCCGGCAAATTCTTGAGAGCTCAGCACTTTCGAAATCACAGCATAGGTGGCATGCAAGTCCATGGAAACGGCTCTCCACGAAGTGGTCCGTATCATCGAACACTGTCTTGTATACAAACAGTAAACGCTTTCCTCGACATAGAGGGGCATCCAATAAAGTTCGCATTGAATCTATTTATGAGGCTCTCTCAGAATTAGGAGTTCAGCCAGAGCTTTTGTCGTGGATAGTGACACTGCTAACGACCAGAGTAATCCATGGTGATTTAGGAAGCAGCCACCTGACTAAATTCGTGTGCAGAGGAACACCTCAAGGTTGTGTCATCTTTCCACTACTATTGCTAGTAGTAAAAATCCTAGCGAGGCTAGACAGGGAGAGGATTAAGGTTGTCGCATATGTGGATGATGTACCGATGGTAGTATCAGGAATGTGTCTCTCCGTATGATTATTCAGATCATGGAAAGAGCCCTTGGTTTGGTCAGCAAATGGAGCACAAGCTGTCGCCAGGGAAGACAAAACTGATGCTGTTTACTACAAAAACCAAAATACCGCTCTTTTCGCTCCCGAAACTAAATGGACATCAACTGCAATTATCGCCCAGCTCGAAGTATTTGGGCGTTATTCTGGACTCAAAGCTCAAGTGGAAGTTGAATATTGAAGAGCGTGTTAAAAAAGCTTGTACTGCTTTTTACGCCTGCAAGACAGAATTTAGCAAGGGGTCTCAAACCAAACATGGTACTTTGGGTATACACGGCGGTGGTACGACCCATCCTAACATACGGATCACTAGTCTGGTGGCCAGCACTCAGTAAAGGCTACAATGTAACAAAACTTGGTAGAGTGCTGAGATCGGCTTTGCCTTAGCATCACAGGGGGCTTGCGAACATGCCCGAAGCGCTGAATGTAATCCTTCATCTTTATCAACCAACTGGCAGGATGTAGTATGCAGTCAGGCTCAAAGCGTTAAGCTGCTGGAGTGCTAGGCCATTTGGCCACAGCAATATTCTAAACCAGGTCCCACAAGGCGTACGTAACGTTGTAACGGATTTCAAAGTGCCCAAAGCTTTGGGAAGAACTTTGATGCCAAATTCCCAACTAGAAGTGAGTGGAAGAGAGTGGTGGATTTTGACATCACATTTTTCACGGATGGGTCTAAAATGGATTGTGGCGTAGGTGCCCGAATCTTCTGCGGATCACTAAATATCTCTGAATATTACCGTCTTCCTGACAATGCCAGCATTTTTCAGGTGCTTGCAATCATGAAAGTCTGTCATGCTCTCAGGACTAGTAGTAGAAAGATAGTCAAGCTTCTATGGCATGGCAATCGGTGAAAACGACCTAATTTCATTCGTTTGAGTTAGATAGATCTGCCATTTGTGGTTGATGAGGTTTTCTTGACAAGAAGCTGCCAGGGTCTTAGTGAATATTGTCGTTATTTTGGGGTGACGATTTCACCCTTCCGAGGTAGCTTGTCCATAGAACAACCAATCACCGAAAAGCTCGAAGACCGACAAATTGATTGGTATTGCCATGTTCAAACTCGTCTGTCTGAGAACTTTCTTCTTCTTCTTCTTCATTGCCTCGTTCTTTATACCGCTCCATGGTTCCGCGTTGCTCGACCTGCGGTGTAGGCACATCGCCCGTTTTGGCGATAATTTCTCAGCATATTTCTACAGGCAGCTCTATCTTGGATCGTGTCATCGCCGAGACCAATGCGTTGTTGTTGCTTTTTCATTTGACACATCCAGGTGTTCTTCGGTCTGCCTCTGGCCTTGGGTCCATCAAGTGGAACTTCCATTGATATCGCTCTCTTTGCGGGGTTCTCAGGCGGACGCCTTTGAACATGGCAATACCAATCCATTCGTCGGTCTTCGAGCTTTTCGGTGATTGGTTGGTCTATGGACAAGCTGCCTCGGATGTAGCTACTCTTGATGTGGTCCCTTTTGGTTACACCAACTGACATGCGTAACATTTTCATTTCAGTCGCTGTCATTTCTTTCGCGTAACCTTCATACATGGTCCAGCATTCTGATCCATACATGAGTGCGGGACGTACAACCGTTTTGTACAACTTGCCCTTTAGCTTCAGTGGCATTTTCTTATCGCAGAAAACTCCAGAGTTTTCTCTCCACCTCATCCACCCAACCTTTGTGCGATGTTTGATGTCATCATCGCATGTAGCTCCGCTGTTCACCATCGAGCCAAGGTACTTGAACTTGGTACAAGACTTAAGCTGCTCTCCTTTGACGTACATATCTGGTATCGGTGCATCTGGGTCTGAGAATGGGCAGCATAAGAACTCAGTCTTTGTTATACTTACCCTCAGTCCATGCTCCTCCAGAATGCCACACCATTTTGTAAGCGCAGCTTGCAATGCAACGATGTTTGGGCTACTGAGGACTATATCATCAGCAAAAAGAAGAGATATTTCTAGGCCGTCGGAGACACGTGTTAATAAGTAGCACATGATGATGTTGAAGAGCAACGGACTCAATACACTGCCCTGGTGTACTCCGACATTCACCGGAAATTCTTCTGATTCACCGGCTCTATGCATCTAACCTTAGTCGTAGCTCCATCATACATGTCTCGTATCATCCTGACGTATGCCTCGGGGACATTAAGTGCTCTCAAGGCCAACCATATCAGATCACGAGGTACTCTATCGAATGCCTTCTCCAAATCGATGAACACAAAGTACAAGTCCTTTCGTGCTGCTCTATACTTTTCCATCGCAATACGAATGCACTGAATCGCATCGACTGTAGATCGACCTTCAACAAAGCCGCATTGATTGTCATTCAACCGCACAATCTTTCTCAATCGGTTGCAGACAACTCGCTCGTAGATCTTTAGTGTATGAGGTGTTAACTTTATAGCCCTATAGTTGTTGAGTTTGCGTGAGTCTCCCTTGTTCTTATAGAAAGGAAGAAGAAAACTTTCCCTGAAAGCATCAGGCATCGGTTGCCCACCTTTGATTTTGTTGAAGAGAACTGTGAGCCAACTAAGCCCGACATTTTCCATTTTCAACCAAAATTCCGCGGGGATTTTGTCCGGTCCGACTGCCTTTCCGCGTTTCATCTGATGCATTGCCTCCATCACCTCTTCCTCTGAGATATCTTCAATATTTGTGGTATTCGGCTCAACATCTCGAAAAGCTGCTCGAGGAAATTCTTCATTTAGAAGTTCGTCAAAATACTCTCGCATCCTGCTACAAATTGCCGTATCGTCAATCAGCAACATTCCTTGCGAGTCCTCCACGTACTTTGGCGCCTGTATTTCCCGAGCGTTCCTTCTCCTTTGGGCTGCGACCCTAAATATCCTGGCGTCGTGCTTAGGTCTCTCGCGCAAAGACGGTCCTTCGGTCGCAGTCTGAGTTTCTAATTCTTGGTAGAATTTCTCAGCTGCCTTCGCCTTTGCTTGAGCTACCAAGCGCTTTACTTTCTTCCGGCATTGCATATAATTTTCGCGAAGTTGAACCCGTTCGGCTTCACTGCTTGACTCACATTTCGTCCATGCCTTAAATGCGTTCGATTTGGCTTGCACTGCTTCCTTAGTTTCGGTGTTCCACCACCATGTTTCTTTCTTCGTGTGGAGTGGACCTTTCGAAACTCCAAGTGCCTTTTCCGCCTCACCTACTGACATTTCAGCGAAACTATTCCACATTTGTGTTGGACTGTGCTCGGTGCAGTTTATGTTGTTTTGAAACCACTCCGTCATTTTATCAATGAATGGAGTTACTACAGGTTCAAAGTTGTCGTTTGTGAGATTGTGCCACTTGATTTTTTCGACAGGCTTGGGAGTTCTTCTATTTCTTGCTCCTCCTGCTTTCAAAATAAATTCTGACAGGAGCAAACGATGTTGGCTGACGACAGATTCACCCAAGATCACCTTGCAGTCTCTTACCCACCTTCTCATAAAATCGAAACAGAGGTGGTAATCGATCTGCGTTTCGTGTTTCCTATCTCCGTGTCCACTACTGTAGGTGATTAGGTGTCTCTCGTTTTTCACAAACCATGTATTTAGGATGACCGAACCATGCGATCTGCACATGGTCAGAATAGCTTCACCTTCGTCATTTCTGGCCGTTGAAGGGCTACCCTTTCCACCATGGCAATCCTCGTAATCATAATTTGATTCACCCACATGGCCATTTAAATCTCCTCCCAAGAACACCAATTCGGTATCTGGAATGGTCTGAATTAGGGTGTCAACGTCGTTCCAAAATGCCTCTTTTTCTTCTGGTGGCAGTCCCACTTGGGGAGCGTAGGCACTTATTACGTTCCACACCCTTCCGCAGATAACCAATTTGATGCTGATCAAGCGGTCACTTCTCTTCGCGACACTTATTATACTGCCAAGTAAAGACGACGCCAGAATAATGCCGACTCCGTTTCTTTGGTTTGTAATTCCATAGTAGTACAATTTGTACTTCATGGAATTCGTAAGAAACCGGGCTCTGTCGATATGGGTATTTCGCCACTTTGTCTCTTGCACGCACATAATGTCTATCCCTCTCCGCCTCATGACATCCTCAATCTCCTCGCTCTTTGACGTCATGGAACCGACATTCCAGCTTGCAACCCTCAGCTTCTCCACAATGTAATTGGACTGCCTTATATTGCTCGCCCCCGGAAACCGTCGAGCTCTGGCGCGAACTAGGTTCGCCCCGGGATCACTCAACCGCATAGCAGAAGTAGTGCCCGGCGGGGTAGTGCTTGTATCTGCGTCAATTTCCATAAGGCCTTCCATTCTTTTACACCTTTTGGAGAAAGGTTGTGTTTTTGGCACTAGTGTGTGGAAATAAGTAAATTTATGGACTTTCCTTTTACGTCCGCCGGCTATCTGAGAACCCCGCCAAGAAATCGATTTCAGTGGAAGTTTCACTCGATGGAGCCAAGGCCACAGGCAGACTGAAAAATAGTTGATGCAGGATAACGCACGGCCTCATGTTGCTCATGTGGTGACCCACTATATTGAGGACGTCGGCATTCGTACGTCCAGCTCGAAGTCCGGACTTGAATCCAATAGAACACTTATGGGATAAGCTGAAGAGTCAGATTCGAGCCCGCGCTCCTGCTCCAACAACGCTTCCAGAGCTGCGAATCGCAATTGAAGAGGAGTGGAATGCAATTCCCCACGACTTCATAATCAGCCTCGTGAGGTCTATGAATACAAGGATGCTAGCAGTTATTCGAGCAAGGGGGGAAACCTGAATACTAACCAAACACTTTATTTTAAATTTTAACTTTGTTTTCAGCTTAAATTTTAGCTTTTCACTTGGTGATTACAAGACCGGAAAACTACTGAAAACGACTCTTATTTGTAAAATCTTTAATAAACGCTTAATAAATCCCAATGTGTTTCGATTCATTTTAATTGTCATAAAATGCACTTCCTGTAGATATAACTTTCATACACAGCAAAAAAATCGGAGTGATTTTCACTCCGAATCGGTGTCGAATAGTGTCCATCCGAATCGGATAATATTGGCATAAAACTCGAAGCAAGTTATTGCTAAAGACTCCGAACGAATGTAATGATTTTATCCTTTTGGTGTAATAATTTGAACTCAAAAGAATACTTTCATTAACACCAAATGGAGTGATTCTCGATATTTTTGGAATACAAAAAAAACTATTTTCACAGGGAAGGAACATGAAGTCATAAATGAGATTTATACAACCCCTCTATAGGTAATCATTTACCTCTTTACGCTCTAAAATGCATAATAAATGCACCTACCTACAGTGGGATTCGATCCCGGGACACTAAGATTTGTAGTCAAACGCCCTACCTACTAAGCCAACCAGACTAACTGATGGAGTTTGTAATTTATACAACATGTGAAGTCGCTCTACCACCAAATTCACTCCGATCGGTGGATACACAAAATACCAAAATCGGATGAAATTAGCCCCAGCACAATAACTTGATTGAACATGTTACGGAATTGATCCGATAGGTGTAATACTCAATACCAAATGGGATATTCTTTGCAATGTGTCCCAAAAAGGTTTTAATTTAGGAGTTTCGTCCGTTTCGGATTTTTTTCTAATAAAACCCCTGATGGCGGTGTTATTTTGAGCATGTTTACTCCGAAATAATTTTTCTTTTTTATCCTATCGGATTTTCTTGCTCGAATACCCGGCATTTTTTTTTGCTGTGTAGTTGTAACTTTTATATTTTCTGAGAAAATTGGGGTATCACGTGGAAAATCGCTTAAATTCAATTCGATTCAAAACTCTGCGTGATTAAAATTCGCGTTTATTGTGTGAGCGTGGAGCTTTAAGTTTTCGGCTGCACGGGTGCTGAGTATTGTCAAGGCTGAGAGACCAATGCGTTTTCTGGGCTCAGGGTATTTCTGCGATACCGATGATCTTCGGGATGTGAGCCCAATACAGCTCAATAAATATATTGTGAGCACGGGCTGGTTCCTAGCATAGACATGATTCTCTCGGTGGTATCACAATGGACCAAATTCTGTTCTAAGTGCACTGGGTGCAAATCTAGCGGCCCCTGTGCCTAATCTAACCTATTGTCAAGGAATTATTACAGAGCGAAATTAATAATTTCTTAGCTGTACTAATGTCAAGGCTTTAGGGATATCCCTTTAATGCAAGCCTAGCCATGGCATAAGGGAAATTAGGGTAAGTGATTGAGAGGCGACAACGCAAACATCCATGGTCGCAGTGGGATTCGAACCCACGTTCCGGCAACTCAGAGATAAAGTGACATCGCCTACCACTGAGCCACCGAATCCCCCAATTTAAATTGAGAATTTTACATGTTTTTTCCCCGAAGCTCCAAAATTGAGAAAGCACAAATTGCAAAATGATGTAAAGGCTCATTCGATGTTTATGTCCTTCGCTCATAGAGCGAGATTTGAAGCTGGAATTTTGCACAAATGCTTCTTTTTGCTGCAGGCAGTTTGTATGTTTGAATTTGGTGAAATCGGGCAATGGGGTCATGGGGCTGCCATACAAACCCAACCCCTGAGAATTAGGGTCTTCTAAGAAAAGCTTTTCTCTTTGTGTACCAATCTCAACCAAACTTCACCCAACTGTGTTCCTAGTAAAGCCTCAAAACATATCTAGGAACGCATGAAATCGTAACACTACGCCGTAGGGCTGTCATACAAACAAATCCCTGGAAATTGAGTTCTTCTAAGAAAAACTTTTTTCTTTATGAACCAATCTTAACCAAACGTCACCCAAATGTGTGCCTAAAAACATATCTAGGAATGGATGGAATCGAAACATTATGTTATACTAACCAACCCCCAAATATATGGTTCATGTAAGAGACGCTTTTTTTCTTTTTGAATCTTACCAAAAATTCATTCAATTCATCCTTGACTAGCGTCAACGCATCCAGGAACAGAGGAAATTGGAACACGTCATAGGGCTGCGGTAGAAATTGTTAACACAAAAGAAGCTTCAGTTTCATTCAAATGTGACGGGTATTCAAATTTTGGCTGCGCCTTGATCTCGTTATAAATCCTATTAACTGATCCTGAAGATGATGTCCTCGTCCAGGGGAAATGCAAAGACGATCAAATTAATGTAACAAGGCAAAGAAGGGCTAACCATACAACAAAAGGTGAAAATATTTCCATATGCATAATAACACAAAACAAATTTCCTGTTAAATTAATTCGACAAGGGGAATTTTTGTTTCCAGCACATTTGGTCGCTGGGGAATGCTTTTGAAAAATGATAGCCATGCCATGACAGCGATAGTAAATTATATCTGCTATCAAGTCTTCGGTCCCTTCCAAAAAAAATACTGTCTCCGCGTCACGCCACTGATTGGTCTATAAAGAGGAGAAATATGATAATGGATCAAACCTAGTGGCACAACCACGGGAGGGGCTAATGGGGCTGACGCCCCTCCCAGACCCAGAGATTACGAAAAGAAAACAATTAAGTATGAAGCCATGCAATACGAATTGTTGTTCTTAGAGGATAGATTATTCACTTGTTTCGATGGTCTGTGCAAGTTGTAAACATTGTTACCATCTCAGAAACATATTTGTTCGAAAAAGGAGATGACAAACGCGCAGGGTTGAGGGGAATTTTGCAAAAAAAATATCTTCGAGTTAAATACTTCGCGAAAAAAAATCGGCCTGCTTCGATTAATTTGATACAAGCGTTGTGTCCTTTAATGAGACGCAATTCACATCCAAAATTATTCGATCTTTGTCAGTGCTCCCACTGTCTCTTTAACCTGAGAAGATTAGATTAAATTTCAATTTTCGCGTGAATTTCTGAACTAATTGCACTAGGACATTTATTTCAGTAACCAACTGCATCCCTTGACCTTATCCGTAAGACGTTTTACATCGAAAATAAGCGAGAGCTTAAAACACAGGCAAACTCTAATGTCCAGCAATTTTAATGGCCTTAGCCCCCTCCAGGACAAGATTGTAGTTGCGCCACTGATCAAATCCTTCTAAATCCGGCATTTGGAACTATGAATGTACGCCCAACAGACCAAATGGAAAGCTGACCATAGTTTCTGTCCATAAAACAAACTGCTGAAAATCTAGATTGAAAATTGCATGCTTTGTTACAAGACAGGAAGCTGATCTTCTAGGGCAGACATGTCAAACTCGATACCCGCATGCCGCATGCTGCCCACCCTACATATTTGTGCGGCCCGCGGCTATGTCGAAGCACACAATGTGTATCAACACAAAAACGGTGAAATTGCTAACGTGAAAAAATTCCGCCGTTCAACGCAAGTCTAACATTCCTTAACTCAAGGAGACCTTGACATTTACATTCAGGAGTCAATGCATCCTTGATTTAAGGCGAAACTCAAGGAGACCTTAAGTTTTCAATAGAATTAAAATATAATATTTTAAGGTAGGTGGGTAGCTACCTTGACTGTAAGTGAGGTTGACTATAGAAAATTTCAAATTTCATAATTTTCTATAGTCAACCTTACTTACTCAAGGTAGCTACCCACCTACCTTAAAATATTATATTTCAATTCTATTGAAAACTTAAGGTCTCCTTGAGTTTCGCCTTAAATCAAGGCTGCATTGACTCCTGAATGTAAATGATTTCTATGAAAAAGTATGGGAAATCAGATTAAATTTATTGAATTTCGGCATCCTTGACTCAAGGGCTCCTTGAGTTAAGGAATGTTCATAAATACGGAACTAAGTCCTAAAAATCAGCAACTGAGAACACATGATTGTCATGACAGCTTGAACGGAAAATTGGATGGCAATTCGTTCAACACGTCAAATCCAAAAAAATTGAATCCGATGGTCCCATACTCCTTCCGATTTATCTCGCAATCAAAATATCTCGCCAATCGATCGGAAGGTCTGTGGCGCTTCTAACAAAAATTGCTAAAACTCGCCAATACTACAATGAATTTGCTGCTATAGTTATTTGGTTTTATAAGGCAGCTCATCTTTTTGTATACTAAGCCACTTCATGAAACCGTTGTCCTGAAATGAGTTCAGATTTATTTGGAGAAATGACAAAGCTTTAAGAGATCCGGAAATCTTGGAATTCGTCACTAAGTCACCTGGCTGAATGTAAAATTTCGACATAAGAATTACAGCCCAAGTGCCTGATTTTTAGACCTATAGGTACTTATCAAGCTGTGCAACTTTTTGTCGCTTTTAGCCTCCTTTCAGCCGAAATTAATTTAATCTAGCTATTTTATCTCCCAATGTTGTTTTTGGCGACCTAGATGACCGGTGACGTTTTCGCGTCTTGTTTTAATTTTTTAAATTTTAATGTTCTTCAAGTACATTTTGGAAGGTGGAAGTTCTCACGGATTATCCCGAAGCCACCATAGTAATCTAGACTTACTGCCATACTTTAAAAGTAATATTCTGTAACCAACTTTCCTATAACAATATTATACAGGGTGCCCCGCAACTGGTTAGTCATAGACCAATGGTAGACTCTACAGGATGTTTTAGGAAAAATGTCGCCAAAATTATTTCTCTAGCTTTTTACCGTTAAGGAGTAATTGACTTTTTTGTGATTCTTGTCAAAAAACACGACTTTTTCAAAAAACTCCTATTTTCTAGCTCCCACTTTAGCCAAATCAATGTTTTTCATATTCTTCTGAAAGTACACAAAATTTCCAATAAAAGGACATATCGGACGTTTCGAACGGTATCGGATCTTCCGAGATACGGCGTTTTCATTTTTGAAGAAATGTCAATTTCAATTTTTAATGTCAAAATTAAACCCGAATTTCGTAACGGTACATTGTAGTGGCAAATCTGCAAAGTTGACAAAAGTTGGCGTAGTGTCTTAGCTTTCGAATGGCATATAAGAATGAAGTACAGATTCATCCAGTTTGTGAATAATATGTGTAAAAGGGAAAAAAAACAGTCCATAAAAGGTAGAAATCTTGCTTTTACGTGGAAATAATTCAGTCATATAAGCATTTCCAATAGAAAAAAAAATACAGTAAGGCTATTTTTTTTTTTCTTGGTCTTAAATTAGTGGGGTCCCACGAGTCTAAAACTCATTTTGCTAAAATAAATTTGATCGGAAAAGTCCCAACACTATTTAATCCTTGACTGGAGGTCGGCATGTGGGGAATCATATCAAAGGGGACGTCGAGTACATTACATATCCGGTGTTTAATTCCTATTTCATGGACCCTCAACGGAATAAATAGCGTTTGAATGGAAAATTTTCGTGTTTCCCGTAACTTATTATCTGTATCTTCCCAGAACCATAACTACGCGAATAATTCAAGTTGCCACTTCCTTTTTTAGAATCTAAGATTCTAGCATTAAATTGTAAAATGTAAAGAAAGAAAAATTGGATCAGAAAACTCTAAAAAAGGACATAAAAGGACACTAATTAATACCTGACAAATTAAAATGTTTATCCGTTAGACGATGAAAATTAAAAATACTCTCACAGCGAACCTTCGTACAAATAATTCAACACATAAAACAAATTTGTTTATACTTACCGTTATAATTAATAAAGTAGCATCTACAACACTAGCGAAAAGTATTTTTCCATAATGCATAACAACTAAGTCTATGCTTAGTGTTAAAATTTTACTTCATTTTCAAGATTGAAGTCGGTTTGGTACATTTGCAGACTATGGTTTTTTTTTCATTTATACGTATTATTCAGAAACTGAATGAATCTGTACTTTATTCTTATATGCCATTCGAAAGTTAAGATACTACGCCAACTTTTGTCAACTTTGCAGTTTTGCCACTACAATGTACTGTTACAAAATTCGGGTTTAATTTTGACATTAAAAATTGAAATTGACATTTCTTTAAAAATCAAAACGTCGTATCTCGGAAGATACGATACCGTTCGAAACGTCCGATATGTCATTTTATTGGAAATTTTGTGTACTTTCAGAATATGAAAAACATTGATTTGGCTAAAGTGGAAGCTAGAAAATAGGAGTTTTTTGAAATAAGTCGTGTTTTTTGGCAAGAATCACAAAAAAGGCAATTACTTCTTAACGGTAAAAGCTAGAGAAATAATTTTGGCGACATTTTTCCTAGAACATCCTGTAGAGTCTACCGTTGGTCTATGGCTAACCAGTCTCGAGACACCCTGTATAGAAATGTTTGAATTTTTCCTTCTGCGGCTTATCCAAACCTGAGGAGAGTGTTATTTGGACCGGGCCAGGTTTTGAGTTTGACATGTTCTAGGGAAATGCTTCCTTCCTTCTATATCTTTACAAAAATTTCTCCAAGTGTTGCACCTAGCTCCTCTTACCTCTTTCTTAAAAGAGTTTAGGTGTTTCTTAAAATAAAAAATAAATTGGACTAAGGCCGCAGGATGTCTTAGTGACATCCTATTTCCAAGATCTTATCTGCTTTTTTGTTGAGGTAATGAGATCAGCATCACGCTCAGCAGTGTTATTTATCCCCACAAATGGGTACTCGTTTAACATCTGAGTGAGATCATAGTCCGTCACAAGCTCGTGAGTTCGAAAAACACCATGGAAAACGGTGAGATTCGAACTCATGACCCTGTGCACTGAAGGTGCGCGCACTAACCGCTAGACCAGCCAGACTACTTAGGTGTTTCTTAACTGATATATAAATTTTACGAATGCCAATTGATGGAAGAGGCACGAATAGATTGTGAAACATATTTATACAATCTAGGGCGCAATAATTATTATTTTTTTGTTTCTTCTCTGTACCATAACCCCTTGTGGGGCATGGTGCGCTCACTCAGGCGTTTATAAGCTACTTCGAGTCAACGTTACATTGCATATAGAGGAGGATATAATGTTGCAAGCACTATATATTTCCTGGACCACGGCGAGATTCGATTTCCGGACCTCTAGACTACTAGCATCGTAGAGTGCGACTCAACCAAGTGAGCCACAGAGCATACTCTATTTTTTGTTTTCTTATCTATTTATGGAATTGAAAAAAAAAACGAAACTGACTAGGCACGTGCAACCATTCATTTAGCTATAAAGTTAATTTTCAATGAACCCTGTATCAAACGTCCAAAGACACGCAAAACCTAAAAAGAAGAAATATAACAAATTTCACAGAGTCTCCTTTCAAATGAAAATATCTGTGTTTTCACAGGTTATTATTCTATTATAAACGGTATTTCTCGAAGGAACGTAAAATAATCAGAATTTCCAACCTTCCACGTGTGCATAGAACGATTGACGCCAGGAGGAGTGGCAGAAATCAAATACAAACTCCGTAAAACATACAAAAATATAAAAGCTTTTATCTCAAACCCATATGAAAAACATTTTCCGTGCTAGCACATACTTACTAAAGTCCTTACACTTGAAGAAGCTTTCATCACGATGAAAGTATATTTTCATTGAAGATTGAAAAGAAAATATGTTAAATATACATATTTTTCAATGTGCACGTGGAAACGTTATTTTATCTCAAGGGAAATTCATTTTCTTTCAACCGACAACGTATAGGCACTCGGGAAATGTAATGTAGAATATTGAATCGGTGTGTGGGTGTTTGTGTGTATTTGAGAACAATATATTCTAACAATGGCAGGCGTGGAAATTCTCTACAAGACGTAATAATAGTGTTTCAACAGCTCCCTAGGTGGGATGTCTTGGCGGACTATCGTTCATCACGAATTTAGTCCGATTAATCATTCGACCACCACAAATGGATTGAATTTATTAAAATGCAACACAACGTCCTTAGCGCGTCCTGAGCTTTATCAGTCTTGAGTTAATCCTAAACACTGACTACTCGAATGGATAAAATTAATTGTAAAGGCGTTGTCGTAGATCAATTTGAATTTTCAGCTATCTCATCCTGCGGATAACGAATACTACGCAAACATTACCTTCCACCCCTCGAACGTTAGAATAATAATTGCTAATTTCACGAAAATCAAAAGAGGGTTAAATCTCTCCTAAACCGCCACCTAATAAGTTTTCGCCGCGCTCTATTGCTACTAGAAAGGCAAGAGAGTGTTATTATGCTGCTAAATCAAATTGGTTACCCGCCCATTTTACAGTCAAGCGGTGAAGCTGAAACGTGACTGATGTCGAATTACTGTTTTGGGAACTTGCTTCGTGTGGTCACGTAAGCGTTGGTTATTGTAAATGAATTTGAAAGTCTGGTTGGAAAATTCATCTCGCTATAGTGATTCTCAATTGCATGATATTAAAAGCCTGCGGTTATACCATTTACCTTGTCATTTCCCTAATAACATTGTCCGCACTTCAAATTAGCAAAAATACAGTCTCTCATTGAGATCGTCTACCACAGCCTATACTGAAACTGACAACTCCAAGAAAACGACCTTTTTCGTCCAATTTGCGTGTGGTTGGAAATTTGTTGTCCGTATATAAAATATATTTCAAAGAATCATCCACTTCGGTGAAATTGAATTGAAGTAAACTAACAAAACAAACTATGTGTACTACCCACAATGCAGAGAGAGAGAGAGAGAGACCTCTCCATAGGTATGGACGGAGTTTCATTCGGCATTCATCAGCCGATGTCGGGTAAGGTCAGTAATAGTAGCGGTTTCGTAACCCTTAGGGATAAATGAATTGGAAGTCTACGTGATGTTTAAGTAAAACTGAAAATTTTCCAAGGTAATTTTTGAGTGTATAGAATAGATCCAGAGTATACTCGTGAATACCGACTGCTATGGTGATTCAATATGGCAGGCATTTGAAAATAACGATTTACCCGTGATATTGCAGATTATCCGCAAATGGTGATAAATGGGGTCGACATCCCAGGTCAGAGTAGGTACAACTAACAAAAGGTGAACCACATCAGAGTTAAATTAGGGGTGAATGTGGCAAGTGTAGATTTTGTTGTGCTAGATTTAGGTTACAGATAAGCTAATTACGAGTTTATTTGTATGTTGGTTGTGGATTCGTGCTTTTTGGGCACATTTTCCTTTTTTTTTTGGAACGGATGGAAGGGATATCACATTGGGAGAGCATTGTGTGGCTTTGTGATTGATGCATACTTATGGGCGTATTGAATTGATCTTGATAGGTTTGAGGTTTTTTGTCTAGTTTGTAGTTTATTGAAGGAACAGTGATTGATTTCAGAGAAGTATCTCTACGCTTTTCGTTTTCGTATTTCCATTTAAAAACTATTTATAGTACAGTACCGATATAGGCAAACTCCGCATTCACTGCGGCACGCAGTGCAAATAGGAACACAATTCAAAGCATCTGAGAAACTAGTGGCTAAAACAGTCCTATAAAGGGTCCTATATGTATAATGTGTGAAGGATATTGAAATTTGCCAGAGTCTCGTATAACTTCATAAAGTTAAAGTGCAGCAATCGTTGACTATTTGTTTTTTTTTTTCGTGATTGTTTGTCTAAATTAATCGCATTTCATTAACTCGTACTTCCCTTCTCTTTATCGGAACGTGATTTCTTTGTCACGCATAAACTGGAAAACGACTGGACTGATTTGGATGATTATTTTTTTGTTTAATCCGTCTTACGTACGCTGGAGAAGGTTTAATTATACCCTACGCTCATGGAGTGAAAGGGTATATTAACTTTGTCATGAAGTTTCTAATGCATTGAAGGAAGCATCTCCGATCATATGAAAAGTATACATATATGATCAGCATGACTTGGGGAGTCGATTGGGCGATGTCCGTCTGTCCGTCTGTTTGAGACGCGTTTTACTCGGCCAATTTAAAAGCTATGAAGCAGAAATTTTGCACAAATGCTTATTTTACTCCAGAAAGTTTGCATGTTTGAATCGGTAAAATCGGACAATGGTGTCATGGGGCTGCCATACAAACCCAACCCCCAGAATTAGGTTCTGCTAAGAAAATTTTTTTTATTTGTGCACCAATTTCAACTAAATTTTACACAAATGTATTTTTATTGATGACACAAAACATATAAATAAGAATGGATCAAGTCGGACAATGGAGTCATGGTGCTGCCATACAAACCCATCCTCCTTTTGGTTCTTCTAAGAAACATTTTTCACACCAATTCCACAAAACCTTGAATTAATGTGTCCTTATCAAAGCAACCAAAACGGTCAAAACAAATGGGGACATGCTCCCGCATCCCCAATAAAATTTTCTGATTAAATATATTTATTTGCTCACTTATTCCAACCAAACCCCACACAAATATTGTTTTGTCGACGCAACGGAACTTTTGTGAAGAGAAAGAAAAAAATGGTGGAGGCGGATTAATACAAGTCGTAGGTACGGGCGAAAAAATGTTTAGCCCGGAGGAGAGCGAAGGGTATCCAAATTTCGGCCGCGCCTGAAATTAGCCTCGGTATCATTTTTTCGTTATTGTTTGTCTAAATTAATCGCATTTCATTAACTCGTACTTCCCTAACTCATTATCGGAACGTGTCACGCCTAAACTCGAAAACCGCTGGACCGATTTTGATGATTATTTTTTTGTTTAATCCGTCTTACGCTGGAGAAGGTTTAATTTTATCTTTACAAGAGGCTACTAAAGTTTTTTTGTTGTGGATAATGTGATGGATTTCCTATGAATCCAGTTTCTAAAGTGGAAGCCGAAGCTTACCTGTGCTATTAACTATTAAGGTCACAGCCAAAAAGATCCACTGTTCGCTGATCAGTGGAATTGGGGTTGCGTCAGGGTTTTCATCCATCACTCTTTGGAATATGAGGATGAGACAAGAATATCCTCAATTGCCCTCTATATCGTAAGGGTGTCAGGGTGATCCTTCATAGGAGTGTTGCGCGGCTAAACCCGATCCGAAAATATTTGTCGCTATAGTTGTTAAGAAAGGACTTGGTCACCCGAAGATGTCCAGAGGACGGCGCCCATGCCACGGAGATAGGGCGAGCAGCGGGATACGCTCGCTGCAGCTTAGTATCGGGAGTGATGGGTAGGGTTTTGAGCCACTCGCTGCCCCTATCCTTCTACAACTGAAATTGATATCACATACCAGGGTTATCTACGCGGTACACACACGTGGGGTTCGATTGGGGAGAAACTGTATAAAGATAGCTGCCGCGAAAAGGTGAAATCTTATTCTGCGATTGTTAATCTACAAAATTTGATAAATCAAGCTACTTCCAAAGGTTAAGACTGAGAAGTCGTATTCTTTGCTGTGGCCCTATCATTTGTTGTCAACAGATATTACATCGTTGTTGTTGTTGTTTTTTTTCTTTCATTTTTCCTAGTTTCTGAAGTAAACAATCGTAGAATACGAACTGTCAAGCCATGAATCGGTTTACTCCTAAGGAACGCTAGCAAATTTGTTTCGAAGAAGAGGACGATTTTTTATCAAAAAGCATCATGAGCGATGAGGCTCATTTCCATCTGAGCGGCTTCGTCAAGAAACAGAATACTCGTTTCTGGGGAACCCAAAATCCACGTATCACCTACGAAGAGCCATTACACCCGCTCAAAGTTACTGCGTATGGTGTGCTGTTTACGCTAAAGGAGTCATCGGGCCGTTTTTCTTTGAAAACGCTGCGGGTAGATAGCGTGCGCTACAGAGCCATGCTTAACGGATTTTTTCTTCCTAAATTGGATGAACTAGGACTGGAGAACTTGTGGTTCCAACAGGATGGTGCAACCGCGCACACTGCTCGAGACACAATCAATATTCTGAAGGAAACATTTCCGGGTCGGTTAATCTCTCGTTTTGGTGATTTGCACTGGCCAGCCTGATCACCCGATTTAACTGTTCCAGACTTCTTTTTATGGGGTTTTTTGAAGTCGCGGGCTAACGTCAACAAGCCTCAGACTCTTGAAGCCCTTAAGGAGAATATTCGCCAGGAATGCGAAATCTTAGGCGCAATCTCTAGGGACAAAAACGTGGCAGCTGCAATGGGGTTTTCCCATAGTGAGAGGGGGGTGAGATTAGTGGGTGCACCTGGGCATTGAAACAGATGGGCCACATCGTGTGGCATGCCAGTGCAATTTGGGCATACGTTTTGTATGTTTGAGTTTTTGCGAGATAGATACGAATTGAGGCGTAAGCCTGAGCGAATCTGGGCTAAAGTCACTCTGGTGGCTCTCGGGAGCCTAATATTCTCAGGCGAAATAGGTGGTGGGAGCGCTGAGAGGAAGTACGATCAGAGGTACTTGAACTCGCAATAGACCGACTGACCTCCTCAGTGTGAATCATTGCAATGCCAGCCTGTTATGAATTTTCATCAAAAGGATCCCTTTTGTAACCCTGGACCTCTCTCTCAAGGTCACGAAGGCCACGTTTGATGTGGCATGGAGGGGGAATTTTGTCCATAAGGTCACGGTTAGGATGATCCTCTCGATAACAACCTACCAGATATTGTTTTGCAAGTAGTCGATTGTGGTCACGTATTGGCATTAAATGTATCTCCTGATGTAGGTGATCCTGGGCAGACATTAGAGAGCACCCGGTGGCTGTGCGTAGAACAGTGTTTTGGCAGACTTGGATTTTATTGCAGTTAGTGTTACAAAGTAGCCTTGCTGGTCTAGCGGTTAGTGCGCGCACCTTCGGTGCACAGGGTCATGAGTTCGAATCTCACCGTGTTTCATGGTGTTTTTCGAACTCACGAGCTTGTGACGGACTATGATCTCACGCACATGTTAACCCTTCTGTCGGCACCTACTACAATATGCATATTCTATACCCAATAGGTCTGGCTGGACCTACTGAGAAAAAAAAAAATATTTTTTAGAAAAAGTAACATTTTTATCGGTAAAATCATTCTATCCATTCTTTACTGCAATTTTTCAACAATACAAGCATCAAAATAATTTTTGTAGATATACTGGAAACGTTTTTAAGTAGATATATTTTGAGGTGGTATTAGTACCAACGTGTTTCTCCCTTATTTTCTACTTTTATTGCTTCGCTATTTGGATTGCGGTTATCTAGTAGATAGTTCGATCGAATTTTCTAATTCCAATATCTTTGGAGAAATATTTAGCACTTTGTTGACAGATTTTACCTCGATATTATTCTGCAGATTTAGGGAAATGGGTGGGAAGAAATAGGGAATTTTCAAGGCAAAAATCATTTAATTCTAAATTTACGAAAATTTTTTGATCAAATCTATTTAGAAAGACGTTTGCAAGTCACTCATACTTAGTCCTTACTATTATAGAAAGGGATTTAAACTGGTTTGAATTTCCTAGGATGAAATCTCAGTTGATTAGGTGGTGTTATAAAATGTGACGAAATTCGGCATACCCATTTCCGAACTTCATGGCTTTTTATAGAAAAATCTCAGAAATTTTTATGGTGCATAGCCCAAATTGAGTTTAAATGACAATATTACATCATAAATAACAGAATTTAATATTTGCACTTCTTACTTCAACAGAAAAATGGGGGGAATAACTATAGGTCTGGCCAGACCTATTGGGTATCAAAAAGCACTGTAAATTGAAAATCATCAAAAACATACTCAAAACTTCAACCGATTTTTTTCAAATTTTTGCAAAATGCTTCCAAACATATTATTCTAGGATATCATGAATTATGAAGTCGCTGCGATTGCATCTTCTATGCTTTTTACACCAAAATATAGTGCCAAAGGTCTGGCCAGACCTTCGTGCCGACAGAAAGGTTAAACGAGTACCCATTTATGGGGATAAATAACACTGCTGAGCGTGATGCTGATCTCATTACCTCAACAAAAAGCAGATAAGATCTTGGAAATAGGCTGTCACTAACACATCCTGCGGCGTTAGTCCAATGTTGGATTGTCGCACCTGTTATTTATTTATTGTGTTACAAAGCAATTGCGACCAAACTGGCGCCGCAAAATCAGCCGCTGCTCGACCCACCGCTTTAGAAGTGGCTAGCATAGGCTCTTTATCTTTGCCCCAGGTGCTGCCAGCCAGTGCTTTGAATTTTGTTCCTACTGCGCATCTTTTCACATACCGCTTCCACCTGGATAGCTGAAGTCATCATTTTCTCGAAGTGAAGCCCGAGAATTTTTGGATTTGCAACAAAAGGAACTGGTTTGTTGCCAATACGTACCCCATGCGGCCACCGACAATCACCCGACCAGGTGGTAAGGAAGGTCGCAGACGATTTGGACGCTGAGATGGTTAAATTTCTGCTGAGAACAAAAGTTTCTAGTCGCGCTAAATATCTATTGATATCTACGCGCATGACATCCCTATCCGCTCCCGTGGCGAGTACAGTGCAGTCATCGGCATAGGAAATCACTTCAATACCTTCCGGTGGACCTCCGGTGCCAATGGACTTGAAATGCGTGGTCGTGAAAATTTACCCGCATTTTTACATAAACACAGTTCGCGTTGAAAGGTTGAAATCAATCTGCGATTCTGAGAATGCAGAATATTCCAAACTGCTGGGTTACGCCAAGATGCGTTTTTTTGGCTTTGGGACCTGCCATAGCCTCGATTTTAAAAATCTTTGAACTACTAATGGAATATTTTTTGGATCTCAAGATGTGTCCAAAAATAATAATCGACGACTTTTTTCATTCGTCCTTTTCTAAACTTTGGCTGCTTTTGTGAAAGACACTTAAATCCATGTTGACAGTCAAGATCAATATGGATTATTCGTGTGTTGACTTCTATAACTTCACTAAAACACAGCCAGAACTATTGCGAAAATTTTCCGGACAGGCGAACACGATTTTAAGCAACACGAGTCCGGGTGCAATGTCAATTGATATGTTCGCATCGCTACACAGCAAAAAATCAGGCGGTGTGAACCAAAATTTATCCAAAAAGGTTTATTTTTTTTATACCTATAGAGTTGAATACATTTATTTCACTCCGTCCCGAGTATAACATTTTCCTTTTATCCATTAGGATAAAACACTCAAAATAAAATTCATTTGGATAAATAATAACTTTTATTCGAAATTATATCAGTTTTTGTTTATATGGTGTTAAAATTTACTTAAAATGGAGTTAATTCCGCACAATGGCGCCGGAACAGGGGGGGCAGCGGGGGCAACTGCCCCCTCAATATTTTGGCTAAAGGGGCAATTATTAATACATATATTGCACTATATTAAAAATGAAGAATAATTTATTTTATATTTTTATACGTATATAGGTACAATGTACATATTCGATTTATTATTCTAGTAGTGGATATTTTTTTTTTCCATAATGGAATATCTAGTTTGCAGAAAGTTGCATACGTGCATTTAGTGCATGTATACCACGAGTATGTACATGATCATTCCATTTTCATTTCTTCTTCCTTAAGGGCTGAAATTTTTCCCACTGCGATTTTATCAATAAAAATGCATACTTACTGTGGAATATGTCATAAACGGTGGGGAATTTCATAAGCTACAAGCCGAGACCGGTTCTATAATTCTCCTCGGCCATTTTATGTATTATTAAAAATACATTTTCATTGAAAAAATCGCAGCGGACAAAAATTTTACTCTCGATGTCAGTACTACGATTTAACAAGAGTACCTCAAATGAACCACAAGGCCAACGATAGCGAAACTACTGACCGTTGATTAACGAAAACGAGGAAGTTTGTCATTCTCCTTGTCAGAAAACCGTGGTACCGATGGTAGAGAATCTCACAGTAAGATTGGGCTGCTGAGCTCTATTTCGATATTGTTGATCTTCGCTCAAAGTTAAGAGTATAACCGGGGGCTTCACCTACATGTTGCGCCTAAATTGCTGTTGCTGCTCACTTTCGAAGCATATCGAGGTTAGTCTCATATTGAAGACTATTTTAGGTGGTTTCTGATCGCTGTTGTTCTCTAATATTTTTCATAATTACTTTTTGGTATCGTTTCACAGGATATTAAAGTGCTAAAGGCAGCGCCGGCGCCGGTCCTAAGTATTATGGCGCCCTGTGCCCTGTGTGTTGAAAACTGTTTCTTCAATTTTAGCTATATCCGTAGTTACAGTTAAAAAGAGAGCCACCCCCTCAGTATGAGCTATTCTTTTAACATACATAATTCCTCTAGTGAATTCGAGAGATATTCATTTTGTTGTTGCTAATGTTTTATTGGGGTGCTGAGCTTGAATCCGGAGCTTGCCACCAAAATTTCGTTGCGAAACAGGATTGAAACCGCGATAAACCCCCAAAACATTTTTTTTTGTTGGGCTTAAAGCTTCGAAAGTGTACATTTCTCCGATAACCTGTCCTTGAACATGTTAGAAAAAACATAATTGCGGGTCCAAAGCACCATTAATCTTTAAAATGCGTTAAGCGGTAATTGATGGTCATTTTTTTTTTGTGTTTTTTATACGATTTTGACCCTGTTTCCCAACGAATTTTTTGTCCTGAGCACCTCAAAGAAACATAGGAAACAAAAAACAATTTTTCCCCACATTTTGCAATCCACAAGGTTTTATCACGTGCTAACTACACTATCAACGCAATATATCTAATGAAGAGCTTATACTGAGGTTAGGGTGGCTCACTTTCACTGGGGCTTGGCTTGTGGCAAGTACTAGGACCCTCAGCTTTGTAAAGAAATTTGTGATTGAATATTCTCTAAATTAGGTTTCAAAACCCAAACATTCCATTTGGAAACATAAGAATCAATACAAAGGCAATACAAACCTGTCTAAATAAGAATCAACTTTTGCACATTTTGTAGTTTCACATTTTTATATTTTCAAATCCGATTTTTCAGTAATTTCGAATTTTTGTGTTTTTAAACCGAAACTTTCGAAATTTTGGGTTTGAGACCCAATGTAGAGGTTATTATAACGGAAGTCCTAACTATCAAAATTTAAAAATTAAAATCGCCCAAAATTCCACAAAAAAATCAAATTTTTACCTTCAAATCGAGATTTTCGAAATTTTTGAAAATGTTAATTTAAAATATAAAAGGGCAAAGTTTTCAAAACTTCCAATTAAAGAACATTAAAAATTAAAAAAATTTGCTTAATTAAGATCCATAATTGAAATTTATTGTTTGCTTCACTTAATGAGGCCCTCAACGTGCACTGTTCAAATGCACATTCTGCACATATAGTAGAGCCGGTCCTGGCTAGAGGTCCGGTATATGGTAACCGCTTAATTTAATATCAATTTGAGAAAAAAATCTTGCCCCCCCAATAAAAAATTCGTTCCGGCGCCACTGATTCCGCACGTAATACATGGTGCAAATTACGAACGTCATCCCGTATAGTCTGTGTGGTGTAGTAGGTAGGGCGTTAGTCTTCAAATCATAGGGTCGCTGGATCGAATCAGCAGGTAATTTATTATGCATTTTTAGAGCGTAACGAGGTAAATGAAATGTCGCCAACACCTATAGAGAGGTAAATGCTAGTTATACAAAACTCATTTATGAGTTAAATGTTCTGTGAAACTTGTGTTTTATTTTTATCCCTAAAATATCGAGTATTACTCCTTTTGGTGTAATTGGAAGTACACTTTTGTGTTCATCCATTTGGATAAAACAATGTTTTATCCAAACGGAGGGACCCTATTCGACAATTTTCGGAGTTAAATTCACACCGGACTTTGCTGTGTACGTGCCCAATTTAGGTAAGTTAGCCAGCTTGTGAAATTGTTACTTGTCTGCAAATGTTGACTTACAAGATTGTCCAACTTATCGTTCATTGGAGACGTACCTTAACCAAATTTCCCTGTTTTCATTTATTCCGATTTGATTTTTTATATTACTCGTTATTATATAATATGTATCTGTATCTATTATTATTACAAAATGTTTAATGAAACAAAATAAAAACTGGTCGAATACACGTACTTTCTAACCCTTTTTTATTCCTTACATGTATATGTACTTTTTTATCCTTTTATCTGGAAGGGTAATATCCTTTAAATTCGGTAATACTAGTTGGTAGCATTATAGTGTAGTTACTACGTGATAAACCTAGTACATCAGATTGCAAAATGTGGTGGAGACAAATTTTTTTTTGTTTCTTATGTTTTTTGGGGTGCTGAGCACGAATCCGGAGTTTCCCACCAAAATTTGTCAAAATCGTGAAAAACCCTAAAATTTTTGATATTTTTCCGTTATTTGGCCCCTAATTCTGCAACTATTTATTTCTGCGAAAAACTCTCCATGAATATTTTAGAGAGCACATAATTGCGCGTCCAAAGAGACATAAATATTAAAAATCTGTTGAGCGGTATTACTACAGTGGATCATTTAAATTTGCCATTTTATGAAAAAAAATTTGAGATTGAACGGTTTTTCATTTTTGGTCGTAAAAGTTGCATTTATCTTGTACATTGTGTATTTTGGAGTGCAGAACCTGAATCTGTAAGTTCCCACCAAAATTTCGTTGCAAAACAGGGTCAAAATTGCAAAAAACGCCAAAAAAATGACTATCAATTCTAGCAATACCGCTTAACACATTTTAATGATTAATGGCGCGTTGGACCCGCAGTTATGTTTTGTCTAATATTTTCATGGACAGGTTTTCGGAGAAATGTACACTTTCGGAGTTATAAACAAAAAAACGGGAAAACTCCGAAAATTTTGGGTTTTTTCGCGGTTTTGATCCTGTTCCGCAACGAAATTTTGGTGGGAAGCTCCGGATTCGAGCTCAGCACCCCGAAAAACATAAGAAACAAAAAAAAATTTCTCCACCACACTTTGCAATCTGAAATCACCTCGGAACTACACTATTACTCATATACATAGTACAAAGCCCACACAAGGAATATTCTTTGCTATTCGGTTTCTTCATCGCCTTTAGGCTTTCTGTCAAGTTCGATGGACCTCGTTTTCCCACGGTAATCTATAGTTTTCCTATGGAAGTAGGTTGAATCAATTTTTAACCCATTTTGTCAGTTGACAGTTGTACCATATTGTACTGCAATTTGAATGATGCAAGTACATTCTACGATGCATTTTGCATTTAATGTCATACGATTTAATCTATTAGGCGGGTTTCGACTCGATTAATTAAGTGGTTTTAGTAAATCTTGTCCATAGTGTGAATCCCCTCTTACCTATCCGCGAGTAATTAACAGATTTAGCTCTTACGAAACTCATTTTAATTCATCTCAATATTTGATTATGCATCCTTGTTTATTTCTCGTACTGCTGTATATTACATAATTCCCTCTTCAAGTGAAAATCGCGCTTCGAATTCACTATATGCGTGTACATACATCTGTACATCTTCATACATATTTGAATCCTGCGGGGATTTTGAAAATAATCTCAAAATCGCACGTTTACACAACATCGTATCGTATATACATAATACACTTGAAGGCAATTTGTATATGCAACGAAAATTTGACAAAACCACACACAAACAAGGATAATGTAAATTGGAAACACTCTCTTTGTAAAACATGCGTATACGTAAATATCTCGGTAAATCTGTTATAATATACACAAGAATATGTTTAGCATGTTTATCTTGAAGGGGAAGCGTGTGGAAATGTTATTATGATTGATGCGCTCGCAGAGTAGATGTAGATGCATAATGTATTAAAGGATGTTCGTATCCTAAAGGTTTTCTTATAAATGTAAACATAAGGATACAATTTATTACTTTTTAACTCATTGCCGGACACAACGCCAAAATTTGACACGATTTGTATGGTCAAATGCTCAAAATTGGACGTCTATAGACGTTGTGTCCGGGAAAGTGTTAAATTTGTTTGTTCGTTTTGAGTACGCGTATTTCAACAACAAAACCACACATAGGATTTTGTCATCAAGTGTTAAAAATTTTTTGTGTTTAAAATTAAGTATCGGCGTAATGACGCACCCAAGTATTAAATCTGTGGAATATACATATTTGTTCAGCAATTTAAATAAAAAATAAATAACAGGCGGCGACAATCCAACATTGGATTAAGGCCGCAGGATGTGTTAGTGACATCCTATTTCCAAGATCTTATCTGCTTTTTGTTGAGGTAATGAGATCAGCATCACGCTCAGCAGTGTTATTTATCCCCATAAATGGGTACTCGTTTAACATCTGAGTGAGATCATAGTCCGTCACAAGCTCGTGAGTTCGAAAAACACCATGGAACACGGTGAGATTCGAACTCATGACCCTGTGCACCGAAGGTGCGCACACTAACCGCTAGACCAGCCAGACTACTACTGTTCAGTAATTTAATAAGCTTTAATTTGAATCCCAAAAATGTAGCAAAAGCCTTCGAAAATTGTAATTTCGAATAAGCCCTTTACCCTACAATGTACCTTTTATTCATATTGACACCGTAGCATATTATTAGAAAAAGGCCATGGTTAATATCAAAAATTTTGAGTGTCGATCGTACTAGGAAATACATACTTGGTCTTCCAGTGGGGTGATATTGTCTTCTCATCATCATCGCGGAAGACGGGACCTACTTGTTTTACCATGGCTAACTTGGGCTTTCATAACAACAACATTTACTTCGACAAGAATTGTAATCATTTGGATGGGAACTTCTAAATTTGCCCCAGCTCCATAAAATTCATTCACTTGTTTAAAAGGTAAATAGCTTGCAACAACTAAAATACACAATATTATGTTTTTAGTGCAAACATCTTTTTTTTGGAACAAGCGAGCCACGATGAAATTCCCAGAGCTGGGGGAAAAGTATCTCGTCTTAAGAAGAAGTTACAAAAAATAACCTCAAAATCTCAGCCATAAAATAAAAAATACTCGTAACAATAGTGGACGATTCATTTCAAAGTGGCGTTAATTATTTATTAAGGGCAATTAGCCAAAATTTGATCGATGTTTATTACTATCTACTTAGAGGCCTAATAATGCCTGTCATTCAGAAACGAACGCGGCGGTATGCTTAATTGTATAAATGGCGTCCATATATGACCCTATCAGAATGATACACCTGAAAGTTACATAAGGATAGTGGTAAAATAAATCATCTTAGATTAAAAAATGGTGATTCAGATAATATTTCCGTGATTAATTGAATTACATACAAATTGGACCATCAAGCTTAAAGCGAGTTCGATTGCTTCGGTCACAAAATATTCTTCAGTTTCTTCAGTGGTGGCCATTTGACTGATGTTGTTTTCCATTATTAGCGACCATTATTACCTTCCTCTTTGTAATAAAACTAGCTTATCTAGTGCTCGCTTCGCTCGCATTATTGGCTTCACTCACAACTTGACATTAATTTGAATGCCAATCAACCTGCTAACTATAATTTATTGGGATCTACCTATCGATGGTGAAACCAAAGTGTATATATGGAAACAACGCGATAGATTTCCGTCGGGGGGTTAACTGGTCAAGGCAATACAACAAAAACATACTCAACCCCCTGACTGACTGATGAGACTGCACTTGCCCTTCAACTATATTAGCGTGAGTTATCTCGAAAATCATTAATTAATAAATTTCTATTATACAGGGTGTCCCGTAACTGGTTAGCCATAAACGAATGGTAGACTCTACAGAATGTTTTAGGAAAAATGTCGCCAAAATTATTTCTCTAGCTTTTACCGTTAAGGAGTAATTGCCTTTTTTGTGATTCTTGTCAAAAAACCCGACTGCTTTCGAAAAACTCATATTTTCTAGCTTCCACTTAAGCCAAATCAATGTTTTTCATATTCTTCTGAAAGTACACAAAATTTCCAATAAAAGGACATATCGAACGTTTCGAACGGTTTCGTATCTTCCGAGATACGACGTTTTGAATTTTGCAGAAATGTCGATTTCAACTTTTAATGTCAAAATTAAACCCGAATTTCGTAACGATACATTGAAGTGGCAAATCTGCAAAGTTCACAAAAGTTGGCCCAATTCTTAAGCTTTTGAACGGCATATAAGAATAAAGCACAGAATCATCCAGTTTGTGAATAATATGTGTAAAAGGGAAAAAAACATAGTCCGTAAGTGGAAGAAATTTTGCTTTTTCGTGGAAATAGTTCAGTCATATAAGCAGTAGGCGAGAGGACAGTAGACTGCAGTTTGCACTTAAGGCTAATATGCATTTGGCACGAACTAACAATGCAACAATCGAGGAACTGACAACCTTTTTGCAGACCTGTGCAAGTAAATCTGAACAAGTGAAAAAAGCTGGCAAAACTTCGTGGTTCAACAACACTTGTGCAAAAATGAGAAACAGATCATTTGCCTGGCTGAAGCAGTTCCGAAAAAACAATGATGAATTTGCAAGGAGGATGTATGTGGAAGCTAATCGATTATATAAGGAAGTGTGTGCATAACAAAAACGACAGTTTTATCTACAACAAGCTGAGCTTCTGAGTAATTGTTCCAATTCCAGAGTCTTCTGGAAAGTTGCGAAGACTATAAATGGAGCGGCGCCTCACACCATCGGCAACACAATTAGCGCGGATTCTCTCAAACTCCATTTTATGCAGCTGCTGCAAAGCGAAAACGATGATAACACAATACAGTTCGCAAGGCCCAACGTAACACATGCAGTATTGGATACATTTATAACGGAAGACGAAGTAAGGAACGCGCTGGATAAATGTAAGGATAACAAAGCACCCGACAGTAATGGGATCCCAGCTGAGTTTTATAAATATGGTCCAGAGAGCCTCGTGAAGACCCTAATTCGTGAATTAAATCGGATTTTTGAAAGTGGTGACATTCCCGACGAATTTCGAGACTCGGTAATTTTTCCCATTTTCAAAAAGGGTAATGTCAATGATCCAGCATGTTATCGTGGCATTTCCTTTTTAAATGCATCTGGAAAAATTTTTACCACGTTGTTGCAAATACGTTTCGCTAAATGGCTAAGTCAAGAAAAGGTGATTGTCGAAAATCAAGCAGGGTTCCGTCAGGGCTACTCGACGAATGATAACCTTTTCATATTGGTCAACTACGCACGTACCTACTTGTGTGAAGGCAGAAAACTATACGCATTTTTTGTAGATTTTAAAGCGGCATTCGATACGGTGGACCGCAAAGCCCTTTTCTATAAACTTTACAATATCGGTATGTCAGCGAAATTTGGGCAGGTATTTGAACAGCTTTATTACAATACAAATGCGTTGATATGGAATGGTTCGCAAATGTCAACATCATTCAGTACAAATGTCGGTGTGCGTCAAGGGTGTAAGCTGAGCCCAGATGCGTTCGCCTGGTGGCGCTAGAGCATTCGGACAGGTATTAAAAGGACTTATGTACGCCGATGACATTGTGCTATTGGCGGAGTCACCCAAGAATCTTCAAAAAATGATACAACATCTTGAACAATATTGCGTACAGTGGAAGCTGTCCATTAACCTCGAAAAATCGAAGATCATGGCTTTTAAAAAGCGCTTTTGTTTGGCTAGACATGGACGATGGACCTATAATGGCAACGATATAGAGGTCGTTAAAGAGAATAAATATCTGGGTATATGGATATCGAGCAACCTCAGCATGGAAGCGCATCTCACGAAAAAGCTCAAAGAAGCCAAATGGGCTATAAGTGCAACGTGGAAAAACTGCTTCAATAATAAGAATATTTCACATACCGCCAAATTTAAAATATTTCAAGCAGTAGCCAAGTCCATTTTATTTTATGGTGCACAAGTATGGGGCTCAAGAGAATACGACGAAGTAGAAAAACTGCAGAGATATTTCCTAAAGCGCATGTTTCATCTTCCTGAAAATACGCCAAACTACATGTTATCACAGGAAACTGGCTTAACCTCGCTCTTCTTGGAAACACTAAGAATTCACATCAATTATTTAGCGAAGATCGTAACCATGAATAACGACAGACTACCCAAGAAAATATTGCTCCATGCAGTTGCAACCAAAACAGCGTTTTATGGGGACCTAATTACAATTGCAAACAGAATAGACGCTGAGTTCAATTGGGATGGGACAATGGAGTCAAACTTCGTACTTTCGAATTTAGTAATCGACAAGAGACTGGCAGAAGTACAATCGACAGCGGAAAGAGCAAGAGCATCACAACATCGTCAAATATATGTCAATTTGCAACACGTTCTTGAGCAAAACACATATTTTCAAAACAGCTTCTCTATTAATAAAATATCGCTGATATTTAGAGCTAGAGGCGAACTTCTTCCTTTGAATTATATTCCACATAGAAGAAATGTTTCAACTCTGTGTACTTTATGTAATCTGCGTGACAGAGAGGATACGCGCCATTTTATAGGCATTTGTCCGGTGCTAAGGGAAATTAGGAAGATGCAGTTTGGAAAAAATACCCTGAGTGCTACCGAAGTAAACGCCATTGTTGATGGAAGAAACTGGGATGCGTTGTACGAATACTGCAAAATTGCATTAGGATATCGACATCGGATTATTAATGAGAACCTATAACATCAATATTAATATACATAGTGGCTGTGAGAGCTGGGTAGATGAACATGCAGAATCTGGAGTTGTGTGAACTTCATCGCCCAGCTCTCTTATCAGACCGATTAAGCAACTCGCATAATTCTATCAACAAATTGGATTTAATATAATCAAGCAAACATAAATTAGATGAAATTAATAATACAGGATAATAATATGAAATAATAGTGTGAACAAAGTAATTCTACATAAATATAAAAATGTAATTTACATGTAACATACAAAAAGTAAATGTCAACTGGATCGGGCAGACAGACGGCTTTGCCATGCTCTACTGTTTTTTTGTATATGAATTTTGTAACTGAAATCAAAAATTGTTGAAATAAAACATATATCTATCTATCTATCTATCATATAAGCATTTCCAATAGAAAAAAATACAGTAAGGCTATTTTTTTCTTGGTCTTGATTCAGTGGGGTCCCAGGAGTCTAAAACTCATTTCGCTAAAATAAATTTGATCGGAAAGGTCCCAAAAAAGGACACTATTTAATCCTTGACTGGAGGTCGGCATGCGGGGTATTATATCAAAGGGGACGCCGAGGACATTACAAATCCGGTGTTTGATTCCTATTTCAAGGACTCTCAACGGAATAAGTCGCGTTTGAATGGAAAATTTTCGTGTTTCCCGTAACTTATCATTTGTATCTTTCCAAAGCCATAACTACGCGAATAATTCAAGTTGCCACTTCCTTTTTCATTTTTTAGAATCTAAGATTCTATCATTAAATTTGCTAAGGAAAAATTGGATCGGAAAACACTGAAAAAGGACATAAAAGGACACTAATTAATACCTGCATATTAAAATGTTTATCCTTTAGACGATGAAAATGAAAAATACTCTCACAATTATTGATGTGTACACAGCGAACCTTCGTACAAATAATTCAACACATAAAACAAATTTGTTTATACTTACGGTTTTAATTAGTAAAGTAGCATCTACAACAGTAGCGAAAAGTAATTTTCCATAATGCATAACAACCAAGTCTTTGCTTGATGTATAAATTTTACTTCACAGTAAAAAGTTCATTGAATTTCCCACACAAAGTGTAGTAAAAATTACTACAAAAAAAAGCTAAAAAAAAAATTGACATTTAATCTTACACATTTCTTTAGCAAAAGGTTAAAATAAATGAAAACTATTAAATTTTAAATAAAATATTGTGAAATCACATTGCTACTGTAATTTTACCAACAAAAAATGTAAAATTAAATCAAGTGATTTGTGATTTTTCATCATTTAATGTAAAATTAAATCAAATGAATGTAATTTTTCATCATTTCATTTTTACATTTCGTAAATCTTGTCGATAGTATTCTGCTACGCTGTGTGGCGCACTTGGTTGAGTCGCCACTCTACGATGCTAGTAATCTAGAGGTCCGTAGATCGAATCTCGGCGTGGTCCAAAATTTTCGAACATGTGAGGATAGGAAATATATAGTGCTTGCAACATTATATACACTCCGAAATTATATGCATTGTAACGTTGACTCGAAATTGCCTATAAACGGCTGAGTTAACGTTAAGTTAATTTTAAATAAAAAATTTAATTTTACACATGGGTATGGGACTTGTTTCCCTCTATGAATTTAAAATTAAATCTTTGTTGGAAATGGGTTAAATATATTGATGTAATTTTAAATGCGTGTTGTAAATTTACAACTCTGAAAGTTGGCATCCAATTGCCTACTCTGAAAGCTGTAAAAATTTAAAACCGTGTCCTTTTCAAGATTGAAGTCGGTTTGGTACATTTGCAGGCTATGGTTTTTTTTTTCATTTATACGTATTATTCAAAAACTGGATGACTCTGTGCCTTATTCTTATATGCCGTTCGAAAGCTAAGATACTACGCCAACTTTTGTCAACTTTGCAGATTTGCCACTGCAATGTACCGTTACAAAATTCGGGTTTAATTTTTACATTAAAAATTGAAATTGACATTTCTGCAGAATTCAAAACGTCGTATCTCGGATGATACGGAACCGTTCGAAACGTTCGATATGTCCTTTTATTGGAAATTTTGTGTACTTTCAGAAGAATATGAAAAACATTGATTTGGCTAAAGTGGAAGCTAGAAAATAGGAGTTTTTACAAAAAAGTCGTGCTTTTTGACAAGAATCACAAAAAAGGCAATTACTCCTTAACGGTAAAAGCTAGAGAAATAATTTTGGCGACATTTTTCCTAAAACATCCTGTAGAGTCTACCATTGGTCTATGGCTAACCAGTTGCGGGACACCCTGTATATATCTCAGCACACTCATTTACTCAGTTTTCGCCAAGTGCACTAAAATGTGCGCGCGCCACCTAAACTGTTCATACTAACCCAGAAACCATCATACATCCAGGTTGACGGTTGTCTCTGACCACCCTGTGCACTGATTGGAGAAGAAGTTCCAATTACCCTTTAGGCAATTTTGTGGCGAGTCCGGCGACAACTCAATCGTATCGCTCCGCCGAAGGATTGCGGTGTTTTCGACGGATTTCCGAAGTAATACGAAGCTGGTTGTGAAATTGCTGTCGTCAACATTCCGGTTAACGGTTATTTCCCACCCTATGCACTAATCGGGAGGACGATGACCCTTTAGGTATTTCTATCGTGGGCTCGGCAACACCTCAACGGTGTCGCTATACCAAAGGATTGCGGATATATCAACAGATTTCCGAAGTAGTACGAAGCTGATTATGAAATTGCTGTGACCAACATCCAGGATATATGTACGCAAAACCGTAGTCACATTTATCTGATTTACACTGTATTTGATCCAATGGCAACTAAATATTCCATAAATACAAAGTGGAATTTAGATTTACCGCCACTTCCTTTGAGACTTTCAAAATTTTCTCGGTCTATAAATCTTCTTCAGCGTAAAGGGCACCATAAACCTGACGATTTCTCGGCCGATCGATTAGGCAATCGATTGCCCACGATCGATCTGCCGCCGGTACAGCACATACATTAGGCAATTTATCGGGCAATCTGAAATAGACAGTCTCACGGTCCACAAGACACAACACAAAATAGCGAAAATTATACCATTTTTGGCGATGGAAGATGGACATCCATTGCTACTTTGATGGAGAATGACCACCACAACCACAGCATGAAGAACGACCACAGGTTTATGTCAAAAAATCAGCAACTGAGAACACATGATTGTCATGACAGCCTGTACGGAAAATTGCATTGGCAATACGTTCCACATGTCAAATCAAAAAATTGAATCCGATGGTCCCATACACCTTCCGATTTATCTCGCAATCAAAAATTCTGGCCGATCGATCGGAGGGTCTGTGGCGCCTCTAAGACGGATTAAACAAACAAACAAAAAATCTGTTATGTGTTCTATCTTCTGTATAAAACCAAGCAGTTTATCGTCAGGATAATCCTAAGAGTTTTTCTTATACTGGAAGGGACGTCATCAAGTGTTCCATGGTAGCCTACCCTACTACAAATTTTGGACAGAGTTGCTCAATAGTGTTAAGCAGTGTTGTTTATGTATTTAACAGTTGATGTAACCACCTCTAATACAGTTAAAACTTCTCTGGAAAATCGTGACCATAAATTGTTTTCGTTTCATTTGTAGCAAGAGATAGCATCATCATTGGCTATAGTTATGACAGGCGGCGTACATAGATAATAGCCTTGAAATCAATATGACCTATGACAATAAACGTATGTATGTATGTATTTAATTTTAATATAAAATTATGACTCCATTACACTACGTCATATCATCATATTTCTATCATATCCTTAAGCCGGTTCGATTTCATTCGTATAAAAATTTAAAGCGAATGAATCAAGTATAGGCTAAATCACTTACTGTACAAAATACTAAATTAACGATAAAAAGAAGAGGGGGCACTTCGGGGCATGAAATATAGTTTATGACCGATTCCCATACCTAGCAAGGATATATACAAAATTTCATAAAAATCGGTCCAGCCGTCTCGAAGGAGTTTGGAAACAATCTATTGCATATATACAAGAAAGTCGTGTTAGTTACACCATGTATAAATCGAGAACGGCTGGACAGATTTTTATGATTTTGGGTTTGTTGGATTAGGCTCTGGCCAGAATAGCATAATAGCTATTGAAACATGCAAAAAATACGAGCTAAAATTCGCAATGGGTTCTTTTTCACCTATTTCTGTGTGTATTTCTTTAACATATGAGTGGATTTCAGTAAATTTCTTCGACCCCAACTTATGGGTGTCCAGAAATCCTCGGCCGGAATAGCTATACTGCTATTGATGTAAGCAGAAAATTCACAATGAGCAACAATTCGCAATGAGTTTGACATATTTTTTTTTTATATTTCTTGAACTTCTTAGAAACTTTGGAAAAATTGGGAAGAGCGTTTTGATCAAAGTGATATTCCCCATATCTTTAAAAAAAAAACTAATTCGATTTGAAAGGGAATGTTAGTGCGAGCGCAGCGAACGAAGCTATAACTATATATTTGGCCTTAAATTAAAGCTTATAAAATTCTCTAAAAGTTCCTTATCATAAGCTCAATCAAGTAAGCGTTGTTTCGACAATACCGAGCTTAGAAAACAACACAAACTTTAAATTCGCCATTTTTATGGAAAATGCCCTATTTTTGGAAACATGCAACTCAGTAAATATTTGACTTATAAAAGTAATTAGGACCTCATTGGATTGGAAATTTTATCTCCTTTCAAAATGCCGAAAACAGTTTTGTTCCAAGACAATTATTATTTTAAAATATATTGTTGAAAATGTTAAAAAAAAAGAGCAAAAAATGGCTCTTTTTCGCTCGCCAAAAAATAGCACAGGGTCCTCAGGGTTGCAAATCTGGATTTATATAGCCAGTAATACTCTAAAACAGATAAGCGAGAGAACGGTAGTATTCCGTTTATTCCGTGGTTAGGCCTTTTTTTTGTAAAGTTTTACTGGCATAACATATGTACATATTAGGGATGTAACGGATGTGGTTAAGCGGATGAGGATGCGGATGCGGATCAATGAAAACGTAAATTTGCAGATGCGGATGTGAATGCGGATGCGGATGTCATAAAATTTGCAAATGCGGATGCGGATGCGGATTAGTTATAAAAAATATATGAAGTGAATTTTACTAATACCGAAAATCAGATTCAGATTTCAGGAATATTCGACATGTTAGAAGTAAAAGTACAAGGAAGGGCCAGCTTAACAAAGTGTGCAATCCTTTTGAGTGCTGGACAAAATCATTAGCTTCATTAAAATGCAGTAGTCTGGCTGGTCTAGCGGTTAGTGCGCTTACCTTCGGTGCACAGGCTCATGAGTTCGAATCTCACCGTGTTCCATGGTGTTTTTCGAACTCACGGCTTGTGACAGACTATGATCTCACTCAGATGTTAAACGAGTACCCATTTATGGGGATAAATAACACTGCTGAGCGTGATGCTGATCTCATTACCTCATCAAAAAGCAGATAAGATCTTGGAAATAGGATGTCACACTAACTATTCACAATAAGTTCAAGATCATTTTAAGGTAAACATTGAGTCGCTCCGGTCATGGACACTCATTATACCCCCCATTTGTATTTTTCAAAACGGTATGTCCATAACTCCCCCCAAAATTGGAACAGAGTGCTAAATTTGGTTTGTTGCGATTGGTGGTCATAATCACCCCACCCCACCCACCAAAAATCAGCTCATTCGGATAAAAACTGAGGGTATCTCCCATACAAAGTGACCCATCAGCAGTTTGTTCTATCTACGTACTACTCATTTTATAATCTGTAGACAAAGTTGTCTTGAGTCACTAATAATTTGATGTAGTTTTTTCGTCCTCAGACCATTTTTCTGTATCTATTGCCTTTTCTGAAATAATCGCAAAATAAAAACGAAAAAATGTCCCCCTTTCACCCCTTTTTTAAGGTTACGGACGGACCCCCAATCGGTTGGGACTTTTAATGCCATAATCTGAGGACCATCCCCAACCATAATCAAAAAAAAAATTCCGATGTAGGATTTTTGCCGTTCGATGGCCATATTTTGGCCCAATTTTCTTAGACTAATATCTACATGCATTAGATTTGGTTTCTTGCAATCGCTATTAATTCTCTATTCTATGAGTAGTTTAGAATGTAGATGATTAGATGGGAAATTTGTTTTTTATTGATATCCGCATCATATCCGCATACAAAACTGCGGATTGCGGATGCGGATGAGGATGTCAACATGAGGATGCAGATGCGGATGTGGATGTAGAATTTGATGCGGATTATCCGCAGTTGCGGTGCGGATGCGGATATCCGCAACATCCCTAGTACATATATGGAATTTCGATTCATTGCTCGTAGACAGGCGTATTATTTCTGCAAATATTTGCATCAAGTGAATGAAATACATATAAATATTGCTGAACTGATTAAACATTTTTCATTTTTTTTATTTCGTAAAAATAATGAAATTTTCATGGAAAGTTAATTAATTACCGTAAGTAATTGTATACGTAATGTCTGTTTATAATTACTACATATAAATCAATGTGAAACTTTTTAAATTCATTTCCCAAAAGCCCAATATGTAATTGTTTTAAATATTTTTTGTTTAATTGATCTGGCTTTATTGAAACTGTTCGCATCCAATAGCAAATTAATCGTTCTTCTTTGCATATTATATTTGGCAGGATGATATTGAAAACATTTGAAAACATATGAATGGTGAAATATGCTTTGATTTTTCGTTTTGATTATAATGTACTGGTATATTGATCCGATTAACTGGCTTAAACTGAAAAATATGTTACCGAACAACTTTGTACTTTGTCAATTAATAATAATATTTTTAATTATAATTACATAATACGAGTAGTATCAAAGCACTGGCGCAAAAATGTCCAATTAGTAAATCATTTCGACTGAAACTTTCATCAACTTTACATAACGACAGGCTCAAATTTTATGTTCAATAATTCGCCTCGATAACATCATCATACCCGTAAAATTCCGCCATAATAATGTCCTTTTTTTATTGAAGCCTATATAACTGTTGATAAAATTTCGCCACGCAAAAATCGCATACAACGTTGCACGAAAAAAAAGGGCAATCATTTCGAATTTTAAGATCTTTGCCCGTGATGAAAAAGCGATATACACTTTCATTTCCATCTTAATTTTCAACTTATTGCCTATAAAAAAAAAAACGAAGATGCTCATATCTTTTCCTTTATTTTTTCCAGGATTAAGTGTTCTAGGGGTGTTGAATTTATGTTCGATTTTTTTTCTGACTTTGGTCCCATAAAGAATTTTTGAATTTTCCTTGACTACTATCTTTTCCAACGACCAAATTTAGTCTTGGACGTCCAGGAGTTGATACACATATACGACACGAAGGCGATTCAGCATGTGCGGTGACCCACATTGAATTCCTGGTTAACGAGGGTGCCCTAGTCACAGCCACAGCAGACGATACGTTGCATCTTTGGAATTTTCGCCAAAACTGTCCACAAATAGTACAAAGTTTAAAATTTCAAAGAGAAAGGTAAGTGAAAATGGTTTGGTTGTTTTGTCTTTTTCGTTTTCTTTGTTTACGGAGTCCTGTTACGGTTTAAGGTTTCAGGAATGATTCGTTTGATGTGTAGGGTAAAATGAAGAAGAGGAATGAAGTCGTTTGACTGAATTTTCTCTTGATTACAATGTGAACTAGGAGAATGTAAATTAAATGCTTTGTACTTTGTAATCTTTTTGTGAGCACCTAGTTTTCTAAAGTATTGTCCTTTTTTGTTTTTGCCAATTCTTTAAATTCCTTTGTAAATGTTGAGTTCTATTGGAAAGTTAGTTACAAACAAGTGATTTTTCAATTAATTTTTTGCTCATGTAGTGCCAAAGATTAGCCAATCGATACCCTCAAAAGTGTACACTCACACTGTAGCAATTAAAAATAAAAGTTAAAAAAAATAATATAAAAACACTGGATACTGGAACGTAGCCAGGGGTGAGTCCGTACCACTCCCGCAATGCTTTAAAAAATCATCTAAATTTTTGTCATGCATAAAGTTTATATAGTGCACTTCTGAGTTTGTTTTAGTTATTTTTATCAGTCACACAGTCATACAGTCACCAAACGATCGATACTTAGTAATCAGTCACAGTTTATGCTGATGACGTTGCTATAGCTGTTAGGGGCAAGTTTCCTGACACTCTTAGCGGGTTATTAGAGAACGCCCTGACTATCTTAACGAACTGGGCTAACCTCAGTGGCGTGGGAACCCAGCAAAAACGGACTTAGTCCTCTTTACTAGGAGGCGCACTATCGACTGCCCATTTCCGTATTTGGGTGTCGATGTCTATCCTCTTTGGCCGCCTGAATGGTTGACCTCCAATTGTCGCGGTTACGTGACCTTGTCCTCCAGTTTCGGAAGCCCAGCAGCTGGTGGGCATCCTCAACTACGGAGTTTTCCCAGCGAGCCCGCGGTCGTCCACGCAAACTCGCTCCGTCAATTCGTTGTACGTTCATTACTTTCTTTGGCATGCGATTATCGTCCATCCATTGTACATGCACCACCCATTGCAAACGTTGAAGCTTCACGATTTTCGTTACTTCCAGCTCATCGTATAATTGATACAACTTTTGGTTGTACCGGATACGCCATTGATCTCGCTCGCGAACGGCCCAAATATTCGCCGAACGGCCTTTCGTTCGAATCAGTCTAGCAAAATTTCAGAGGCTTGGGTGAGGGTCCATGTTTCGCAGCCACGACATAGCACGGGTCGGATGATCGTTTTGTACACACGCAGCTTCGTCTTCCTGTGCGCCAGTTTCGAATTAATTATAGGGAGGACCGAGAAATAAGTCTTATTGGCTAATTCTATCCGTCGCTTAACTTCGTCGGTTTCGTTGGCGTCCTTTGATAAGTTACAACAGGCTATTAACAACAACGACCGACACTCCGCTCAGGATCTTACTGTCACCAATCGAGGTAATTTCTCATTTCATAATTATGAACTGCGTTCACTGTAATGAACAAATCACGGATAAATCTGAGGTTATCAAGTGTACACTATGCAAAAAGTCATATCACACACACTGCACGGAATATTCGGAACCGAGTTCTCTAAGATTGTCCAAGGAACGAAAGAAATCTTGGACATGCAAAACATGCCGTATCACCGAAGTAACTACTGCCAAAAATAATGAGAATCAAGACCACCGCCTAGCCAACGAAATGATGAAAGAAATCAAAAGTGAGATTGCTGAGATCAAAACAACATTTAAAAACGATATGAAAGAGTATCGCAAATCTCTAGAATATTGTTGTTCTAAAGTTGATGACTTCGACTTAAAAATGTCACAGTACTGCTCAAAAATGGACAATATAACACAAATATGTATGCGAGAAACTCTCTAAAGAGAATATCGAACTAAGACAACAGGTTCAAGTATTAACATCTCATGTGAATAAAATTGAACAGAATCTATTGGCGTCTGAGGTTGAAATATCTGGAATACCTGAGACAAAAAATGAAAATCTTGCTGCACTATTTTCTAGTATCGAAAATGCAATGGAACTTAAGACGAATATTTCACCAAGCGAGTACACACGACAATTTTACAAAACGCGCGAAGCAAACACAAAAAACATTATTGTAAAATTCCACTCAACAGCCGATCGAAATAAGTGGCTCGATGCAACTAAGCCGAAAAAAGCTAGTCTCACTGCTGATAAGGTCCATAGCAGCTTCGCGCGTATGAAAGTATATATCAATGCTCATCTTACGAGAGCGAACAAAGCATTGTTGTTTAAAACGAAAGTATTCGCACGTGAGAATAATTTTAAATTCGTATGGGTAAGAAACAACAACATCTGCATAAGGAAATCCGAAGCCAGCAAAATATACACGATTTCTCTCGAATCCGAACTAAACACGAATAAATTAGTCTAAGTAGTGTAGATACAATCAACAAAATTGTCCTTATATTATTAATAAGCATTTAAACCATGATTAGTCTTCCAATTGATACTATTAATACAAATGTAATTGAAACGCTAGAACTAACGTTAATTAATTACAACCAACTACTAAGCCATAATTTTCGTAACTTTAAAATCATTCATTTAAACATCCGTAGTATAAAAAAAAAATTTCACGAACTATTGATACTAATTCACGAACTTAACACCAACTTTGATGTTATCGTTCTGTCCGAGACCCAACATTCGAGTTATATTGTTGAATTTGAAAAAATACTACAAAGTTTTGAAATCCAAGGCTATCACACCCTTTTCACCAAACAGAACAGAAATAAAAACGATGGAGTTATAATATACGTCAGGAATACATTAGTTTTTACATACCATGAAATATCAAACGAATATTTAACTGGTATTCAAGTAAATATTAGTTTAAATAAAAATACAAAATTGTCGCTAATAGGAATATATAGATCCCCTTCCATTGATCCCAATAACTTCATCAACCATTTACCAAGCATAACCTCATTGACTTCTCAAAACTCCATAACCATACTAACAGGAGATATTAATATAAATTTACTGGAAAACTCCATCATCTCTAACGACTACCTCAACACCCTTGCTATGCTAGGGTATACTTCGCTTATCAATAAACCAACGCGCCAAAGTCAAACGTGTGCAACATGTATTGACCACATTTTCATTAAAGATAACCAGAATAGACCGTACACACCGATAATACTTAATACCTCCATAACTGATCACAAAACAATTTTACTAGCGATATCTATAGATCCCATAAGAACTCAAATTCCTAATTCGCTAAACACTAAAACAAAAACCAACTTTATCCTACTAAAAGAAAAATTGCAGAGTATTCAATGGTCCCAAATAATTACTCCATACGAGAATGCCGAGATCAGTACTAGAAAGTTTCATGACCAATTAAAAGTAGCGATCGAAGAAAGTCAAGAAACACACTCCATAAAAAGGAAATTCAAGCCACCAAAACCATGGATGACTGAGTCAATCATACATTCAATACGAAAACGAGACAAACTGAAGAGCAAGTTAGACCAGCAACCATTCAATACTAGCCTACTGAACTATTTTAAAAGGTATAGAAACAATCTATCAATGATCATCAAGCCAAAAGGGCTTACGTTCAAGATTCAATTAATAGCAAAAACCCCACCCAACGTCTATGGCAAACCGTCAACGAAATGTCTGGAAGGAACCATGCTAACAAAACCGATTGGACTAAAATCATTAACCCAAACACAAATTCAGTGGTAAGTACAATTGAAGAGGCTGCTGAAGTAATGAACTGGACATTCACTAACATTGCTACCGGTATCGGAACGCATTCACAAACTCCTGAAATGTCAGAGCCTACAAATATCGTACAAGAATCAAGTTTTTATATTAGTCGAATTAGTTCTGAAGAAATTGAATCTAGAATTAATAATTTACGTAAGACTGCTCCGGGAATAGATAATATCAGTTCCGAAGTACTAAAGGCAATTAAGCGTGAAATTAAATCACCATTGGCTACACTCTTTAATAAATGCATAAGGGAAGGAACATTTCCATCGTTGCTGAAGGAAGCAGTTATAGCCCCAATTTACAAGAATGGCGAAAAAAACAACCCAACAAATTTTAGACCCATTGCTTTGCTCTCTGTTCTGTCTAAGCTATTCGAAAGATGTCTAAAAGACCGTCTGGAAAAATTTATTACTGAGAACGCTATCCTATCTTCTAACCAATTTGGTTTCAGACCTGGAATGAGCACCGAAAATGCCATAATAGAACTTTGCGATTTCCTACACTCTCATTTAGAAAAGGACGAAAAACCTATTGCTGTTTTTATGGATTTGGCCAAAGCTTTTGATAGTATACCCCACCATCGTATGTCTTCTAAACTAGAACAAATAGGTATATGTGGCACTCCATTAAAGCTATTCATCAGCTACTTAAAGGGTCGAAAACAATGTGTGAAAATCGACAATGTATATAGCAGTTGGGCATATAATCTCCCTTACGGCCTCCCCCAAGGTACCGTACTTTCTCCAATCCTATACTTAATATACGCCAACAGCTTATGCAAATTGAACCTTGCGAAGAGCAAACTCATCGCTTTTGCAGATGACACAGTTTTATTTACATCTAGCAAGACTTGGTCGGAAACGTTTCTCTACGCCGAACAAGACTTACAAACAGTTAAGGCATGTCTCGATAGCAACTCTCTCCACTTGAATATTAATAAATCTAAAGCGATAACATTCTCGTTGACAAACTCTGCTCAACCAACGCAAACGATTTTGAAGCTACACGACCTTAACTGCAATGGTTTAGGGTCCCAACCATGTAATTGTCTCTCAATTAACTGTCAAGACAAGATCAAATATCTGGGAATAACTATCGATAAATTCCTAAAATGGAATGAACATATTGAAGAGTTGACTAAAAAATTACGTAAAATGTTATATGTATTTAAAGTAATACGATCCTCACTCACAAGTATGCAAATGAAACAAATCTATTTTGCGCTTGTACAGTCAGTTCTTCAATATGGAATTACAGTATGGGGAGGTGCATACGATTGTCATTTAAGGATGTTACTAATATCTCAAAAACTCATTCTAAAAACCGCCTTTAATTTACCTTTACGATTTCCCTCAAATGAACTATTCGCGACAGTTAGTGTGCTCCACTTAAAACAACTTTATGTGAAAGCCACGCTTTGCTACTTATCAAGAAACCTAAATTCAAACATAAATTTTATTTCTCACACCGTTAATACACGCCATAACAACAATAGACTATTTGTTCCTAATGTTAAAAAAAACATATCCCAGAGGTATCGTTTTTTCACTGGTCCATATATGTTTAATCTTCTTCCACTTAATATTAGATCTGTTATTTTTGAAACACGTACTTTTAAAGTAAGAGTAAAATTTTGGCTTTTTAGTCTAAATGTTACTACTTTTTACAGTATATTTGAATTGCTATGAATTATAGAATTAGAACTTACTAACTTACTTTGAATTATTTTGTTGTTATGTTACGAGTATACTGATTAATTTAAAGTAAATCACTAAAATCACTTAGTTATATAATAATGTCTTACTCAACTCTCACCTCGCACGAGCATTGCTCTTGAGGAGAGAAGCAAATAAAAACACATAGTTTACTAGAATTTGTATTAGATATAAGATGAATTTGCAATAAAATTGAATTGAATTGAATTGAACCCAGATAGTTGAAGTTGTCTACTTACTCGATATTAAGGTCCCCCACTGTGATGCTTGAATTTGCTGGCGTCCTTGTTTTCGATGCATCATGGCCTTTGTTTTGCTTTCGTTGATATGTAGTCCAACTTCCTTTGCGGCGTTACTGAGGTTATGCAGGAGGCTTTCTGCATCACCCAACCTTCGAGACATGATGTTGATATCGTCGGCGTACGCTACTAATTGAGTCGACTTGATGAGTAGCGTTCCGCTGCTGCCCATATTCATGGCTCGAATTACATACTCCAAAGCCAGGTTGAAGAGCGTCGGCGCCAGCCCGTCGCCCTGCTTGAGTCCAGTACGAGTTTCAAATAGGTCAGTGAGTCGGCTCTGCACTTTGACCTGCGAGACGGTATTAGTCATCGTCATCCTTGTGAGTCGCACTAACTTTGCCGGTATACCAAAATGCAGCAGAATATTGTACAGTACGCTTCGATCGATACTGTCGTATGCCTGCGTGAAGTCGACAAAGATTTGGTATACGTCAATGTTTTATTCCCAGCACTTTTGGAGTAGTAGCTTCACTGTGAAAAGCTGATCGGTCGTTGATCGACCAGGTCTGAAGCCGCCTTGATACTCGCCAATGATTCGTTTTGCGTGCGGATTGATTCTCTTTTCCAGATTTTTCGATAAAATCTTATAGGTCGGACAAATCAATTGGGCAACTGATGATTTTGCGCCAATCTTCGGGGATTACCTCGTCGTTCTATATTTTCAGCAATACCTCATGTATAACGTTGGTCAGGCACGTTCCACCATGCTTCAGCCGGGATCTCGTCAGCGCCGGGGGCTTTATTTCTTTAAAGCGACTATATGGCGAGACTCACCTCCTCTACTTTTAGGGGTAGAACGGGAGGGCCTGGTTCGGCTAACTCCTCAAGAGCTGGCTCCGTGGGACATGTTGATGGTGCAATGAGCAGCTCTTCAAAATACGAGGCCCATCGTTTGTGAACGCTTTCGATGTCGCTGATGATGTTACCATCCTTATATCCTTATATAGGCTTGCCCTGGGTTGATATCCGTTCTTGATACTATTTATAAGTTTGTACGCCTGTCTAATGTTCTGGGTAATCTTTGGTTTATTTGCTGTAACTGCTCGTCAAAGTGTTTGCGTTTCTTACTAATTAGATACTTGCCGAAGTTCAATGTATCTTTCTTTTTTGGCTCGAGATACGCGTTGTGTGTATTGGCGATTGGCTTAATTTTTCGCCTCAATCAAGGTCCTGCATTCGTCGTCGAACCAGTCTGTTCGTTTACGCCTGCCTTTATAACCCATGACCTCTTCCGCAACTCCTTTGATGATGTCTTTGAGCTCCTCCCAGAACTCATGGATGCCTAAATTGTTGATGTTTTATCAGGCGACAGTTTTTCCTCAAGTGCTGTAGTATACGCAGCCGCCGTGGCATCATCAATCAAATTGTCAATCTCGAAAATCTTGGCAGGGTTGATTCTCGTTAGGTGCACTGAAGAGATTCTGCACCTCTAGGTCGTCTTCCCAAAGTGTGATCGGAGTAGCAGTTGGCTCCTCGATAGGATCGAACATCTAGGACATTAGAAGCCCATCTCTTGCTGATCAGTATATGGTCGATCTGGTTCACGGTGTATTCGTCTGGAGACTTGCAGGTCTGCTTATGGATTCGGCGATGAGGAAACATGTAGAGCTTATGAACAGGTTTATGCCGCTCGCGAAGTCGATAAGTCGCTGACCGTTGTTGTTGCTTTCGTCGTGGAAGCTGTGACCTCCAGGAGTTCCCCTATGCCAGCTTTCGTTTCCGACTTTGGCGTTAAAGTCTCCTAGCAGCAGCTTGACGTCGTTTGATGGAAGTGAGTCGAAGAGTGTTTCTAGGTCGTTGTAGAACTCGTCCTTAATCGCGTCTTCTTTTACTTCTGTAGGGACATGCGCATTAATGAGCCAGAGATTAGCGAAACGGGTCTTAATGCGGATCGCACATAGCCGCTCGTTTATGGGTTTGAAACCGTGGTACTTGTGTGTTGTGTTGTGTTGTTGCTCTCCTCTTTACTACTCGTAAAAATTGTGTGCAGTTTGAGGTCGTGAATCTCGCTTTTGAGCCATTTAGTTTCCTGGATTGCAACTATGCCCAGCTAGTTCTACCTGATTCAGGGAGCATACATTCCAGGATCCGAAAGAGTAATCAGCTGTTCGTTTTCAGGGTCGTCGATGTTTTGTATCCGTCCAATCCGAGGCTTTTGTTTCAGGTTTCTTGACTTGAGGTTTTTTCTTAGGATGAGTTGTCGGCACATCGCTAAACCACGATAGGGTTTAATCGTTGAGTAAAAGCCATCATGGGCTTGCCTCGAAGATGCTGCTTTGGTGGTTGAATGATACGTTTTCTGTCACCTATCACGTTAAGTAACCTAAGACGCTGCAGATGTTAATACAGCACTCAGGCGCAGCGGTTACTCAGATAATGCGGGAAAGTAACGCCCCGTAGAGAGACATAGGAATTGGCCGTTCACCTTATGAAGCTCCCCCTGAATAGCTAAGGGTCCGCAGTTATGCCACAACTGAAGAAGATATAGGAATCAGCCGGAGCCTTTCAACCGTTATCTTCCCCCTTACGGGACTATATAGGAATAAGCATACCAATTCGAAATTGAAGTTTCGAAGTAGTGTTTCGGATTTTGTTGTTGTTTGTTGACTATGAGTAGGCCGTTGCTAAAACTGCATTTTTTTCTCATTTTTTTTTTACGATGTCATATTGTCAATATAAAAGTTTAACAATTATTTGTTTTTCTTCCAGAATCACATGTCTTCATCTGCCAGTTGCTAGCAAATGGATGTACGTTGGAACAGAAAAAGGAAATATTCATGTTGTTCATATTGAATCTTTTGCACTAAGCGGTTATGTAATAAATTGGAATAAGGCCATAGAAGTGTAAGTACTTTTAATTTTTCTAATAAATTTACAATAGTCGACGATGCTTATATTGGGGCTAACTACTGCCAGTTGATATTACGCGAACATACCGCTGCACAGTTTATGGTCTGTCTTGATATCTAAATTAATTCTACATTCTATATACATATGTGTTGTATGGTCATACACTACTCGTTAATTTTGCACCGTTTACCCAATGGCCCTCATGATTTTCCAAGGATATTACTCGTGAAGGATTAGCTATGGTTAACTATTGTATGTATTGTCTTAGGCAACACTTTATTGCCCGTGAAATTTTTAATTTCATTCAAAATTCTTTTAGGTAAATTTTCATTCAAATTTTATAATGTTTTGCTTTAAAGCTATTAGTCATTTGCCATTTAATATTTTCGGCAGTTCTTCGACTTTTATTTCATTGTCTTCATTTTCACCCGTTTATATGGTAAAACATAGAGCGTTAGAGAGTATTGAATTATTCTGAATTAATTTAAATAATTTCCAAAGTTTTCCACTTCAGTGGACTTTATTTTTCAGATTAAATTAGCCAGCTTTTTTCTTCCTTTCTTGTTGATAGTTGAACACGGTCGACGTAAGATAATTCAACATTTGCCAAGCAAATGATGTACATTCGAGTTTATATGGTGTGTTCCGAGTTACCATAGAAATTTTTAAGAAAATTGTCTTTCTTTTCTCAACATCCAACAACTGCGGAAATTCGGGAAACTATAGAAGAATACTCACCATCCATTTAGGATCACTTACCAACGTTCAAAGTTCCAAGAACCATTGAAGTTTGCCCGAAACTTTTCACAAATTAACATCAATTCATTGCCCTCTCAAGTGCTCCCTGGATGGAATAAAACAAGACAAATATTGTGTACTTCATGTCATATTTTTAATCGCATCAAGATATCTTTCCAAGGACTTTTATTTTCTATTTACACCGCAGTGAAGATATATTTGTGTGTGTGTACACAAAAACTAATTAATCTTCTTTTGTAACTTTTCTTGACTTCTTATGCATGATTGTGATTTCTGATAGTATAGTATTTGCCGGCCGAGACTCCATTAAACACGAGGTAATATTCCATATCAAACCAAAGAAGTACTCGAACTTATTGTGTGTCGTTCCGTTCGTCTCCTGTGCCACTCTATACTCGCGTACTACTGTCGTGAAGAAGATTAATCTGTTCTCAAGTTCAAATAGGAAAATTTGTAATTGCAAAAGTTTTAATGTACTACATTGTTGTCGTGTATAGAAACAGAGAGTAGTGCTGAAAAAGTTTTTTTTTTTGCCTTTATGGTAAACATTGTCTTGTCATTGGTGCAGACTGCAGAGTCACACTAAAAAGTTAGTTTTATTTAAATAGTAAAACTACTATAGCAACTATCTCAGAACTTCTTTATTAATTTTATGGGAGGGACAAGTTTAGGAATGTCGCGTGGATTTTCTTTCTTATGAAGTAAAACTATACACTAAAATTAGCTGCCTGCCTGGAGCAACAAGAAGAAAAAAATAATTACATAACTTTCTGTTTCTACAGGCATCTCTTTTGAAATTTATCTAAAATAGAAGTTGCTTGTGAATATTTTAAATCAAATAGTGTAAGTTCCAAAGGAACAATTAGAAAATTGATAAAACCCACAAAATCTTTAGAGTTTTGGCATTTTGCTTTTTCGACTACAAACAAGGAAATTTCAAAAATCTACGATATTTTTTTTCTGTAACCTGTAGTCAGAATTTAATTAAATTTAACACTCTATTCACAAACCTAACTCATTCTACGATAATGGTTGAATCATTAATTATTATGATTGTTCTCAAATTTGTTCTATATATGTATGTACTACCGTCATTTTGTATACAAATAGTAAACTCCAAATCTCGCAATGCATCTGCTCCCTTCATTATATCCTATCAAGGATGTTATACTCGTTCGAAATATTTGTCAGGGGTTTTTGTTTTAGCGATTCAAATGTGTTCAGTGAATTTGAATTTAAATTGTTCGGTTGTACCATATACCGTAAGCGGCCTGTTCGGCGAATGCTAGAAAATTAAATTGAACATGCAGAAATAACAGGGATGTTTTCGGAATTTGTTCGATATTTTCATCGGATCGATTAAACTGGCAATTGTAATCTTTACTTCTCTTCCATTAAAAAAGGACAATAGATACAATCCTTAAGAAAACAAAATTTATCAAGGACGTATTTTTATTTTCACTGATTTATGACTCCACAGCACCCACAGCTGTTGATCTAAACAGTTCTACGCAAACCTGTTAACATTTTTAAAAATGGATGTCATTACCACTATGCGGCCTAGGTCGCTGGACTCTCTTGCCGGTTATTTATTTTTATTTTATGTATTTTAAAAATATTCATGAACATTTGGCGTGAACCCGAAGGGATTCGCAGCACTGAAGTCAGTGGACCTATTGAGCTATCGCCCTAGTCACAGATGGAAAGGACTATGCCTGACGATCAAGGTTGATCGTGCTGAGAAAGGAGTTGATACCGATTATGTATAGATGTCGAAACTATGTCGTTCGTATCTGGATTGGCCAATCCGAATTGTGACCAGCGACGCTGGGCCAGTGCATCGCATAGGACGTGAAAAGAGGTCTCGTCGTCTTCTTCAGAGAATCGACAGCTCGCGTCTTGCACAAGCCTTGTTGTGCGTAAATGTGATCTCAGACAGGAGTGACCTGAAGCTAGCTATTCGTTTATTTTCGTAGTTCTCTCGTAAGCAGAGATCAGCGTAGGTTTCTATTGCGTGCATTTTTGCCTTGAAAATAGTGGTGTGCCTCCATAGGTAGATTTCCTATGTGCTGGGCCAACCACACCCGCTCCTGAGCCTTCAATTAGCTTGGAGCTGTAAGTAAACCATTTGATGGTCTGTAGATGCAACCTAGCGAAGTTAAGGTGCCACTTCTCCCTGCTCAATGTTACAGCCTGGAAGTGGTGGCCGAATGCGAGCTCCTTTGCAAGGTAGTCGGAGGGCATATTCGCAATACTATCGCGAATATGCCCTTGAGGCATATGAACTGCTCCTTAGTAAGCTCCAGACTGGCATAATTTACAATGAGTCGTACCATTGCTAGTTTTGCCTCAGTCTCGAGGTAGATTTCAATTAGGTGTAGATCTAGTAGAACTTCTAGAGCAGTGCTAAGGGTCTCTGTACCTTACTTAGAGAGGAATTACACTCCGTAGTCAGAGCTTTCTTCCACCAGACCACAGCACCATAGTTTAAAGTTGGTCTAACTATTGCTTTGTATATGCAGATCATAATGGATGGTTTCAAACCCCAGCTTTTCCCTACGGATTTTTTGCATATCAAAAGGACTCTGGTGGCTTTTTGTGCCACTGCCTCGACATGCTTTTTCCAATAGAGTTTGTCGAGGATTACTCCAAGATATTTGGCTTGACTCTCAATTGATTGGGGGTGTTGTACGGGCATTCTGAGTTTAGTCAGATTCCTGTTTCTGGAGAAGGGTATGATGATCGCTTTCGAAGGGTGCACTCGGAGCCTGTTCCCATCACACGATTCTTGTACTATACAGGGTGTCCGGAAACTGCCGCATAAACGCACCGGATTGTGATTCGTTATGTGATTTCCAGCAAAAAAATTGTACGTTAACATACCCCCTTAGTTGCCACAGGCATTTGAAGATCTTTGGAAAAATCATTTTCTTGTACAACTAAAACTTCAATATCTCAAAAGCTAGACTAGCTAGAATACCAGTATAAGATGATTATTACAGCCAACAAATTTACCTAAAAAATAAAAGTAACGGCACTAAAATCGTATAAGAGGTTTGGTTTTACAGAACTTCAAAGTCAAATTTGTGTGATTTGACCCAAAAAAAAATATGTTTTTCCATCTCAATTTTCTCCAACTTCTGCCAGGGTGAGGTGCTCGTACGATTCTTTTAAAGTGGCGCATAGTCTAAAGATCATTTCTTTCTTACATCATTATACCCTTCACTCGTAGAGTAAAGGGTATATTAACTTTGTCATGAAGTTTGTAACGCATTGAAGGAAGCATCTCCGACCATATAAAATATGTATATATGATCAGCATGACGTGCTGAGTCGATTGGGCGATGTCCGTCTGTCTGTCTGTCCGTCTGTCCGTCTGTCTGTCTGTTGCTACGCGTTTTATTCGGCCAGTTTAAAAGCTATCGAGCTGAAATTTTGCACACATGCTTCTTTTTATTGCAGGCAGTTTGTATGTTTGAATCGCTCAAATCGGACCATGGCGTCATGGGGCTGCCATACAAAAATAACCCCCCCAATTTGGTTTTTCTAAGAAAAACTTTTTCATTTGTGCACCAATTGTAACCAAATTTCACACAAATGTGTTTCTATTGATGCCACAAAACATATGTAAGAATGGATCAAATCGGATCATGGAGTCATGGGGCTGCCATACAAACCTAACCCCCCCAATTTGGTTTTTCTAAGAAAAACTTTTTCATTTGTGCACCAATTGTAACCAAATTTCACACAAATGTGTTTCTATTGATGCCACAAAACATATGTAAGAATGGATGGAATCGGACTGTGGGGTCATGGGGCTGTCATACAATGCCAACCGCCCAAATTGATCTTCTAGGAAACATGTTTTCTACACTAATTTCAAAAAACCTTAATACGTCTTTATCAAAACAAAAAAAAGTAAAACAAATGGTATGGTACTATGAGGCCATGCTCCCGCATCCCCCCAATAAAGTTTTGAAATTATTGTTTTATCGACGCCACAGAATTTGTCAATATCAAATATTATGCGAAAACAGAAGGAAAAGAATGGGGTAGGAATAAACACAAGTCATAGGTTCACTCCAAAAAAAAACTTTTAAGGAGGAGAGGAGAGTGAAGGGTATTCAAATATCGGCTGCGCCCGAAATTAGCCTCGGTCTCGTTTTATCCTAGCTTCGTTATTTTTAACAGTTTTAATCCTTAAGTGCAGAAAACTAGGGTTAATTTTGGATCGATTTTGATATAATGTGAATAAATTTTAACAAATTGCAGATCTTTAGACAGTTTGAATTGAATTGCATTGAAATCGAGCTAAAATGAATCCTAGTTTTCTAGTAAGGCGTTAAAACTGTTAGAAATAATGAAGCTAGAATAAAATGATGTAAGAAAGAAATTATTTGCAATCATATTCCTAATTTTTTTGGATAACGATACCTTTATCTGCAATCCCATCCACACCACACCGATACTTTCCATTGCGTCATCCATAACATCAAACATTATTTGCAAATCTCCGTACATTGAAATATTGCATAATATAGTATTCATCAGAAATCCGTGCAAATTTCATTTCATGGGAAAATGGTTTTACTTTTGGGCCTGACGGAATTCTTTGGATGTCACTCATCAATAAATTTATTGAATGTGGTTTATATCGTACCCATCGTATCCCTCTGTGGTTTGTTCAGTTTATGTGATTTTATTATTGGAAACCGCACAGTGCAAATTAATTTAAAAGCTATGAAGCTGAAATTTTGCACACTTGCTCCAAATTGGCAGCTTGTATGTTTGAATCGCTGAATTTGGACAATGGGGTCGTGTGGGTTGCCATTCAAAGCCAACCCCCCAAATTACGTTCTTCTAAGAAAATCATTTTGCACCAATTTTAATCAAACTTCACACGTTCCTATTGATGAGAAAAAACATGACCATAGGATCATGGGGCTGCCGTATAAACCCACTACCAACTTCTAAGTATTTCGTTCCAAAAACTGATAGCATTCTACACATTCCTTCCAAATTTCATGACGATCGGTTTGGCCGTTCGCGAGTTATTTAGTGAACAAATTTTCTGATACTCGGGACACCCTGTTATCCTTGTCCTACCAACTCTAAGTATTTCGTGCCAAAGACTGTTACCATTCTACATTCCTACCAAATTTGATGATGATCGGTATGCGATATCTGACCAAAAACAACAAAGTTGTAAAAGTTACCCCGCCAAAGAAAAATTCATCTGCCGCAAAAAGAATACATATCACTCCAATCCGCTGCTCATATCTAATTTTGTTTGCTGGATGTACTTTTGTTTTAGGTGTAAATGCTGGAGAAGTTTTAATGTACAGGACTACTTCTTAAAGTAATTTGGTGGGAGCTTTAACATTTTATTCAGTGCCACTTTGACGGCTCCCTCCAAATTACTTTAAGAAGTAGTCCTGTACATTTAAACTTCGCCAGCATTTACACCTAAAACAAAAGTACATCCAGCAAACAAAATTAGATATGAGCAGCGGATTGGAGTGATATGTATTCTTTTTGCGGCAGATGAATTTTTCTTTGGCGGGGTAACTTTTACAACTTTGTTGTTTTTGGTCAGAAATCATATATTTTTGCATACTTAAATAGCGAACTAATATTTTTGTTTTGGGAAAAGTTTCAATAGGTTTTTGTTCAGCATATTCCATAAATTTAACATCATAAGTAATATTCACAGGGTCTTCTTTAAAATAAATAGATACTGCAAACGCAATTGCAAATACGCCAAAAATGGCTGTTGCTGAGCTTTTTTAAAAATAATTTTGGGATGAAATGGGTATAGTTTATTAATATGTATTTTGTGCAAAATAGATTTGTGTTATCTTTGTGTTATGGCTCTGCTAACATTCTGTTAGTAATCTGTTAATTTTTTGTTAACTCTGTTAATGCTCTATTAACGTTCTCTTAACACTCTATTATCTTTTCGTTAATGCTCTGTTAACGTTCTGTTAATGTGCTCTTAATTTTCTTTAATCATTCGGCTAACGCTCTGTAAACGGTCTGTTACCTTTTTTTTATTACTCGATTTACGTTCTGTTAACGTTCTGTTAAGGCTCTGTTAATTTTCTGTTAACACTCTGTTAACGATCTGCTAACGCTCTGTTGTTGCCTTACCAACGCTTTGTTAACGTTCTGTTACCGATCTGTCTTAATGCCCCCCTGACCCAGTGTCCCAATGTCACATTGTCCCAATGTCACAGTGTCCCAATGTTTCAATGTCCTAATGCCCTAAGGTCCATTGTCACAGTGTCCTCATGTCCCAATGTTCTAATATCCCAGTATCCCAATGTCCTAATATCCTAATGTGACAATGTCCCAATATCCTGATGTCCCAGTGTCCCAATTTAGGTCCTATTGTCCCAATGTGCAAATATCACAGTGCCCCATTGGTTTAATGTCCGAATGTCCCACTACCCTAGTGTCCCAATGTCCCAGTATCGGAATATCCCAATGTCCCAGTCTCCCACCTAATATCCTAATATCCCAATGTCTAACTGTCCTAATGTCCCAAGGTCCTAATGCCCCAATTTCCTAATATCCCAGTACCCCAATGTCCCAAATGTCCCAGTATCCTAATGTGATAATATCCCAATGTCCTAATGTACCAGTGGTCAGTGTCCCAATGTCGCAGTATACCAAGTGTCCCAAGGTCCCAATAGCCTAATGTCCTAATATCCCAGTGCCCCAATGTCCCTGTATCTCAGTGCCCTAATGTCCCAGTATCCCAATGTTCCAATATCCCAATGTGCCAATATCCCAATGTTACAATGTCCCAATGTTCTAATATCTCGATGTCCCAGTGCCCCAATGTTCCCACGTCCCAGTTTCCCCAGTGTACATAATGTCCCAATGTCATAATGTGTTGATGTCCTAATATTCCAATGTCCTAATGACCCAAGACCCTAATGTTCACATGTTCTTATATCCCAGTGCCCCTATGTGCGAATATCCCGATGTCCCAATGTCACAACATTCCGATGTCTCAGTGGTCCAATGCCCCTATGTGCTAGTGTCCCAATGTCCGATTGACCCAAGGTCATAATGTCCCAATGTCCTAATATCCCAGTGTCCTAATGTCCCAGTCTCCCAGTGTCCTAATGTCCCAACATCCCAATGTCCCAATGTCCCATTGTCCCAATATCCTGATGTCCCAATGCCCCAATATCCCGATGTCTCAATGCCCCAATATGCCGATGTCCCCACGTCCCTGTTTCCCCATTGTGCCTAATGCCCCAATGTCCTAATGTCCCAAGACCCTAATGTCCCAATTTCCTAATATCCCACTACCCCAAGATCCTAGTCTCCCAGTCTCCCGGTGTCCCAATATCCAAATGTCCCAATGCCGCAGTGTGTTTTAAAAAATGGTCAATGCGATGAGCCGATAGACGCAATTGTTGGAAATCTTTTGTTAACTTTACCTATTAATTTACCGTTATTCCATCCACTTATCTAAATGGAAGACATTGATTCTTTAGAAGGACCACCAGAGGATCATTCGTTCCAAATTTCATAAAAATCCCATCACGAAGAGAGACAGTAGAAGCAAGTCTTTCTGCAACTGTAGACTTCATTCTGAAATTGGGTTACTCGCTTAAGTCTGTGAGGGTGAAAATTTCACCGTTTATTGCATATATCTTACCCGTTATTGTGCCGATCGAAGATTTTATTTGGAAAGGCACTAGAACAGGATATGTGGAATATTTTGGTAAAAAAAAATTTTTGGGGGCTGTTGCCTGGAAGGCTGTAGCCTGATCAAACAAAAAAGCAAGTTGTCTCCGGTAATCATAGACTTGTTCGCTTTCGTTTTTCTTTTTCCTTTGGCGGGCGAGACGCTCTCGCGTCTCTTGATGTGATGAATATCAAAAGCCAGCCACCCACAAGGAGCTTTACGTACGAGTAGAAAATTGCATAAATGCCCAACCACGGCAATTGCATTAGCCAACCCCACGAAGTTGATCCTATTCATGTCCTCAAAAACATCAACCACACCTCATAATTCAATGCAAGAAACAACTTAAAACACCCCTAAATTCACACACACATTGATTTTTCATTTGGTTATCCCAAATTTTTTCTTTTGGGATAAGGAGTTTTTCATTTGAGATAGGGATTTTTTCATTTGGGATAAGGATTTTTTCATTTGGGATATGGATTTTTTCATTTGGGAAATACACTCCCAATAACGTTGACTCGAATATATCCATTTATGGCTGAGTTAACGCACCATGCCCCACCAGGAATTATACCCGTCACTATTAGTCTAAGAAAATTGGGCCAAAATATGGCAATCCAACGGCAAAAATCCTACTTCGGCAATTTTTTGGATTATGGATGGGGATGGTCCCCAGATTATGGCATTAAAAGTCCCAACCGAGCGCGGATCCGCAACCTTAAAAAAGGGGGGAAGGGGGTCATTTTTTTGCGATTATTTAAAAAACGGTAAGAGGTACGGAAAAATGGTCTGAGGACGAAAAAAAAACTACGTAAAATTACCTTTCCAATGATTGTCACTTTGTATGAGAGGTACCCTTACGTTTTATCCGAATGAGCTGATTTTTTATGAGTGGGGTGACTATGACCTCCAATCACAACAAACCAAAATTTAGCACTCTTCTCCAATTTTGGGGAAAGTTTTGCCGCTTTGACAAATTTAAATGGGGGGATAATGGGGGTTCTTTACCGGAGCGACTCAATGTTTACCTTAAAATGATCTTGAACTTATATATATATATATAAATTTTTACGGCTGAACTAGCATTCTTTTAAAAGTTATGGAGCTTTTAAAAAAAGGTCTAAAATGAAAATATTCTAATTTATTTTCTAGTCTAATATTATGTTCAGAGTGGACGAAAACGGATTGATTTCGCTGTACGTTTTTAGAAATCACCGCAAAGTGTTCACAGTGCACTTTTTCTAATTTCATATGACAACCGACAATATTAATTTGCCTATAAATACGTATAGTTCTAAGTATAGAAATTTACTGGTGCACAGTCATCGATAGTTATTTGCAACATATTTCGTCACTTAAAACTGACCGTCCATTCTCTTATTATGGAGAAATTAAGAACATTGGCAAACACACGAAACTGAACAATTTTTTCGGGTGTCAGTTAAAATATCGGAGTGAGCCGAAATGTGCTGAGTAGGGGAATTTCGTTTTGAGACCTGGGTGCTGACACGTTTTCATTTGAAAAAAATCAAAGTTTCATAGAAAACACGCAAAATAGGGAATTTTGATTGCGTCAATTTGTATGGGAATTGAAATGTTTTGGGGCTGTTTTCATACGAAAACATGAAAATAGCCCCGAATCATATGTTTTCGGTCACTCTGAACAAATTATAACGCCAAAATATTTAATTAAACTTTAATGTGTTTTATATCATTGGAAATGTAATTTTATGTCGTTTTTTTCGCCCTCAGACGATTTTTCTGTATCTCACTGAAAAAAATCATTTGCTCAAAACAAGAAAAAATACTATAAAAACAGCCAAGGAATAATCGTTCCTGATTTAAGATGTATTTTCTTGTCCCAAGAAAAGTTTTTCTGATTTAAGATGTATTTTCTTGTTCCAAGAAAAGTTTTTGCCTAAAATAATGCTTATTTTATTATTTTAAGCAAAAACTTTTCTTGGAACAAGAAAATACATCGTAAATCAGGAAAAAAAAATTCTTGGCTGTTTTTTATTGTATTTTGTTCTTGTTTTAAGCAAAAGATTTTTTCAGTGCTCTAACCGTTATTGAAATAATCACAAAAAACCGAAAAAAAAATACCCCCTTTCCCTCTTTTTTAAGGTTGCGGACCCCCAATGATTCGGGACTTTTAATGCCATAATCTGGGGACCATCCCCAACCATAATCCAAAAAAAATTCCGATGTAGGAATTTTGCCTACCAAATATGCCATTTTTCTTAGACTATATTATGTGAAAGGGTTTATTAACTTTGTCATGAAGTTTGCAATGCACAGAAGGAAGCACCTCCAACTATGAAAAATATAGATATTATTATTGATCAGTGTTACGCGAGAAATCGATTGAGTGATGTCTGCCTGTCTGTTTGTCTGTCTGTCTGTCCGTCTTTTGCAATGCAAATTTTGGGGACAAGAGTTGATGTAAAATCCTCTATCAGAGGGGTGTCAAACTCAAATCCTGGCTTGGGCCAAATATCACTGTATTTAGGCTTAAGCGGGACGAAAGCGTCATTGAAAATTGTTTTCACAATTTAATCATTGAATATTACTTTTAAAATATGACTATGAATCTGAGCCACTAACAGCCTTGGGATTGCATCCTTAAGAAATGTAATCTTCTCTTCTGAACATGTTCTTTAAGCAAATTTTTAAAATTTAGAAAGGCCAAAATTTAACCTTTCATGCCCAAATTATGGATTTTAAGCGGAGAATTTTTCTAACGACATTATGTCGTTCAGTAGGCATCTTTTATGATATTTTTTTGAAAAAAAAAATTTTAAGCGCTATAGTTAACAAATTAGAGCATGATGCCATATGGCATCATTGGGACTGAAAGGGCACTTAGCAATTTCCGTGTGAAAAATGAGATATTTGGTCGGCAAAAATCCTACATCGGAAATTTTTTTGCAGAATGGTTGATGACGACCCCCAGATTATGGGAAAAAAATTCCCAACCGATTGGGGGTCCACAACCTTAAAAGAGGGGGAAAAGGGGAAATGGGGGTCATTTTTCGGTTTTTTGCGAGTATTTCAAAAACGACAAAAGATATAGAAAAATAGTCTGAGAACGAAAAAAACCACATAAAATTATCTTTGCAATGATATATAAGACATGAAGAATCTATTCAATGATTCGGCGCTAGCTTAAAAATAAATTAGAACTTTTTCATTTTATACCTTTTTTAAAAGCCCCATAACTCTTGAAAGAATGTTAGTTCAGCCGTAAAATTTCGTACAAGTATTCACAATAAGTTCAATATTATTTTGGGAGAAAGATTGAGTTGCTCCGACCAACGACCCCCATTATCCCCCCATTTGAATTTGGCGAAAGGACATATCCATAACTCCCCCCAAAATTAGAGCAGAGTGCTAAATTTTGATTTATTGCGATCGGAGCTCATAATCACCCCACCCACCAAAAATTAGCTCATTCGGATAAAAACTAAGGGTGTCTTCCATACAGCAAGCAACTAGCATTTATATGAATAGGGGACTTCCTGATTTGCCTTTCACGCCCAATGATGCCATATGGCATCATGCTCATACAAAACCCCTTTATAGGGTTTTCCTAAAAAAAAATCGAAAAATCTTTTGATTTTCTCTTACAACAACCTCTTTACAAAATAAAACCATTAAAATGATTTGCATAAAATGATTATTATTAGGAAATATGGGGAAATGGATAAATCAGTTTTTCGGCTTTACGACAATCGTCAAACCTTCTCTAAAATTTCATTAAAAATAACATCCAAAAACCAAAAATTTCACGCTGGAAAAAATCAACTAGGTATTCACATTGTCTAATATAACACAAAAAGTTAAAATTTATTTCTTACATTTTCTATGAAAAATCATTAAATTTCATGATGCCATATGGCATCATTGGGAGCGAAAGGGTTAATGGAACAATTACAAATCTTTGTGAATCATATGTACAGGATTTCTTTAAAGCGTGGCCTTCTTTTCAAATAAATCTTAATCCAAGATGTTCTTGCCCTATAACCTGAAAGATGCCAATGCAACCGTGACGGATAACTGCTATCAGGTTCGGCAAAGCCAAATATTTTTATGCTGCACCTGCATTTTGAGACAAAACATTTTTTCGGCACCATAAAGGCTGCGTTAAGCACTGTACCTCAAACAACCGTCAGCCAATTGATTGTATTACATAGAGTCATAGAGGAAGATTTCTAAATGCATAATTTTAGCTAAAATAAGCCATCACTTCTCGACGAGTTTAACTAAATTTCTTAAACACCTCAACATTTTCAGTTTTTGTGTTTTTACGTCTTCCTGCTGGTACACATTGTGATTCATTGTTTGACATGGCTGCTCCAGAACAAGAAAATATTTAGGTAAAGTGTTGGGTTTCCGGCAATTAGTGTGATGGATGTTAAAATGTGCACCTAGGGAGAAGCTGGTCAGAAAGTGACAATAAATTAAGCATTTGATTTTTCTTTGGTAAATGTTTCGACCCTTATGTACAAATTTACCTGAATTTGTTTTTCGTTTTTTCAGTCGTAATTTTCGCATTTGTATTAAATCCAGCAAAATCATATACGAATCCAAAAAGCCTTCCAATTCGTTCCGAATGCCATTTACAATTTACAGCAGCTTGTGATTTACTTCTTTTTTCCAAGTACAAACCAAATTGTAAGTGACTCTACATTCAAACAAATTCTCCATATAATATTGAAATCGATACAAATAATTTCCATCTGTATCCGTAGCACAAAAATAATGAACAAATTAGCTCCAGCTATGCTGAACTTTTGCAATTCATTAAAATTTCATTGATTACTCGACCGTTAATGACACACTTAATTAGCGAAACAAATTTTACTTTAATTAGCCGTGAAGCTTCAACAACCACTTCAGATTCATCCCCCAAAACTCTGCCCATTTCCATTGGAGTCCTTTCTATGGTAAAATATCGGGTCGTATTGCCCTGTTTAAAAATTAATCAACATTTCAACAAAAACACTCTGCGATACTGAATTAGTTAGCCTTTGGAAAAGTGCGGGGCTTAGTCTTTTTTGTGTATGTGTGCGTGGTTTCATCTTTTCATCCTGCGCGCTGCATGCTACTGCCGAAATATTTACATGTAGCATGCGAAAAAGTTTCTTACAATTGAAAATTAATGAACCGTTCGAGGTTGAATTTTTCTTATTTTTTGATGATGTGCTTTTGTGCCTGAAGCGGTACGGTGTTTTATCTTAGAATTGTTTTCGTTTAATAAGTTCCAAAGATTCTCTTGATAAAATTATCTTGAGGCACCTTGAGGGTTTAACCATGACCCGATCTTCTGCTCGATATTATTTTAGAAATGAATTAAATAAAAAAAAAATCTTTTAAAAATTCGAGAGAAAAATTGTTCATATCTATTTTTGTTAACTTAGATATCTCAGAAATCTTATAACCAAAAATATACGAACATACATCACTTTAAATTTAATGAATTGTACATACCTACAGATGCCCAGATGCCGAGAGCAACGGCAAATTCCTATTACCAATTTAATCTCTTTGATGTTTTAAATCAGCTTAGTCTACCAGCAAGACGACAATGTTCCAATACATATGAATAAGCAATCAACGAGCTCTGTTGACTTAACTCCAGTAAAATTCTGACATATAAACAGATAATAAAGATGACTGATACATCGTCCTATTAGCACAACAATACATCTCCCTAAAAAGGATTTAGCATGTATAATTCATGAAAGCACCATCATAGCTAACTGTCACTGATCAAAGTAAATACTCCACCGGACGAATTTTATCCAAGTTTATGTACTCTAGCAGATCACACAAAAGGACGGAAACTAATAATATATTTTATGATGTAGCCATTAAGGACCAAAAGCCAGTGGCGGCTCCTCAGATGAGGCAACTGAGGCGGCGCCTCACCTTCACTTCTGTCGAGTTATACTTTTTAATTTATCACAAAACATAATTCATAAAATATGATAAAAAACCCTAAAGTTATCTTTAAACTCACTTACCTACAAGTTCCTTACACAAAAAATCCCTAACATAGTTTTTGTACACGAATTCATACAAGTGAGGCGATAATTTTTCCGCCGCACAATCCCGAACAACAACTTAACGCGTATCAATACATTCGCCCGATTCTCTATGGGAGAATGTACGGGAAAAAAACTACCACTGAGGCGAAACAAAAATCGCCTCAGCGTGTGTATCTGAACCGAAACAGTGCGACGATTTGTTCTCGCTTTGTTGTATGCTTTGCGCATTGAAATGTACACAGAGAGAAATGATTCGTCGATTACAGGAAATATATTTGTTAATAATATCAAAAGTCTTCGTTAATTTCCAGTCATAGGTGTATTTTAATTGAAACTACCAAACCAGTTTGTTTAAATATACAAAACACATTTTGAAGAATCATATAAAGTTTGTGTTAACCTGAACTTAAAGTTCAAATGATATTGACATAATCAATTTGCTATTTCAACAAATTATGTACTAAATATTTTGTTTCGGTAATTAATTTCCATTGGTGGTAACAACCAAAACTTTGTATGGATAACCCAATTAGTTTCAATTAATCTTTTTTGTTAATTATACCAATATTTTGGCTGTCAGTACCAAATTTCAATTGAGATTATGTAGAATTCTTTAATTAATTATACTAAACTGTTTTGTAGTTTTATACAAACGTGACTTGTAGTATCAACCAAAACATTGTACCATAGGCCCAGTTTTATTAAATAAAAGTTTCTCTCAGTTTTGCAAATACAGTTGTTATCAATCACAAATTTCAATAAACAGTCTATTGAAATTTGGGACCAACAGTATTAGCAAAACTGAAAACTTTTTTTATTTATTTATTTTTATTATTATTCACATCATACATTGAATTAATTAAATTAATTAATTAAAAAAAAACAACCATTTATTTTCACATTATGTATTTTGTTTATTTTATTTTTTTGCTTATATTCCGTGCGTATACACATAACTTTTTATTGTTATTATTACACAAACTTATAATGAAGAACACAGTGAAGTCAAGCCTCTGTTTGTATATTGTCTCTTCTTATGATGCCTTAGCTTAGTTTTTTCTGTAAGAAGAAGAATATGTAAAATAATAAAAATATACCAAAGAACTAAATCAATTTGATTCTGCAAAACTTTGAGTAAGATGTTAAAAATTCGATAGGGCAACTTATATTTATGTAAAATACTAGATATATTTTGAACTTACAATTGGGGCAGCATTGAATTTCGATGAAAAGCTACAGCTATTGTCTGCGTCATTCAGCTCTTAGCCAAATCCGTAATCCCAGCAAATGCAAATGTTGATTTGTAAGAAGACCGACAAGTATTTTTCTGCTGACGTGACCGGCCAAAGGGCTTGGAAACCTTAATGAACAAAAACAACATATTTCAAAAATTATCTAAATATAAGAGAATGTATTAGAATTACCTTTTTAAAACGCCACTCGAACAACGGGGCCGGAAATTTGATAATTTTAATTTATAAAATACGTCTATTAAACATTTTTCTCTATATTTTTATGCACACACACAATCACTTTTCTCACAGAACACCGAAAACAACCTAGACCATACACCAAAGAATGACAACTTGCGAATTCTGTTTCTGTTTTTAGATAGTTCTAAATAAATGAATCGCTAGATTGTGTAAAGCTTTGTTTGTTATAAAATTATACCGTTAAAATTGGAAGAAATTTCGTATTCTCAACAAAAGATATAGTTATGGACGTTCTTGTTTATACTCGCATAAATAAGCTACCTGTTCGACAACAAAAGCTTCTGCTGATATTACTAAACCCTATGTTAACTGAAAAATTACTCAGCGTTCTTTTTTCGTTGATTTTTTATTTGAACAAAAGATTTGTTACCTCCAACAAATGTTACAATTTGATTGTCAGTATCATTCGTGCATTTTACTGCAGCGAAAATGTTTGGTTATTTTAACTAGAAAATTAGTTCGTTCTAAAAAAATATTTTTTAGTAGTCTTAACAAAATTTGCTTTGTCATATCAAACAATCGTTCCATTTACTAGTGCAAATTTTTTTGACGGTTTAAAAAAAGAATTGCTAAAAACCAACAAAACCTGCATCAACTAAACACATTTTGTTGGTACTGCAAATTTATTTCTCTCTGTGTAGCTGTGCAAAATGAAGTTGAGATAAGAACTTACTCAGCATAGTTTAGGTTTTCTATTGTATGTATTTTGGTTAAAATAGAAAAAGGAAAATATTAGGTGATGTTGCTTGTTGCATATGATTTTAAAAAGGGCAAAATCGATAGTTGTGTAGTTTTTGCCACTGTTGATTATTTCATTTTAATATTTTAACGCCGAAACTTTTCACATTGATTTTGAATGATTTTTACTTTATGCCGAAACGCCAAATATTTAAAATGGGATATTATGATGCGTTGAAGAAAATTGTAACTGTAAAATTATCCTCTACTAATGTAACAACCCCCTTCTAATGTGTTTTTATACCCTTCGCTCATAGAGTGAAAGGGTATATTAACTTTGTCATTAAGTTTGTAACGCATTGAAGAAAGCATCTCCGACCATATAAAAAGTATACATATATGTATGATCAGCATGACTCGGGGAGTCGATTGGTGTCCGCCTGTCCGTCTGTTGCGACGCGTTTTACTCGGCCAATTTAAAAGCTATAAAGCAGAATTTTTGCACAACTGCTCCTTTGCGGTCTGCATGTTTGAATCGGTCAAATCGGACAATGGGGTCATGGGGCTGCCATACAAACCCAACCCCCCAGATTAGGTTCTTCTAAGAATTTTTTTTTATTTGTGCATCAATTTCAACTAAGTTTCACCCAAATGTATTTCTATTGATGACACAAAAGTATGTAAGAATGAGTCAAATCGGACCATGGGTCATGGGGCTCCCATACATTTTTTACTCCCAATTTCAGAAAACCTTGAATTAATGTGTCTTTATCAAAGCAACAAAAAAGGTCAAAACAAATGGAACCGGACTATGGGGCCATGCTCACGCATCCCCCAATAAAATTTTCTAAGTAAATATTTTATTAGCCCACTTGTTCCAACCAAAACCCACACAAATATTGTTTTGTCGACGCAATGGAACTTTTGTGAAGACGGAAGGAAAAGAATGGGGAGGGGGGGTTAACTAAAAGTCGTAGGTACGCCCGAAAAATCTTTTAGCCCGAGGAGAGCGAAGGGTATCCAAATTTCGGCCGCGCCCGAAATTAGCCTCGTTTTTTTCGCCTCACCTATTTCCATAGGCACGAGCCGCCACTGCCAAAAGCTCATATCCGACTTCAGTTGCAATTATATAGTGTTTCTGTAATTAATCCGTTCGAAAATGATGTGCCGTGACCGTATGTGTCCGAGGGTTTTAAACCGATTATATTGCAACGGTATCTAAATAATAACTGTCAACCGTAATTATTGTTGCTGGCACAGGATATTGGATTTTCTGTTTTGTTCAATTTTGAGCGTGCCTTGTTACAAATTCGTTGGACGGTTCTTCGGATCGAGTCCTTTCAAAGTTTCAATACTTCAATAAGTTTTAACCGCAATCGACTCTGTTTCCTGACGTTTCCATTCAAAGGATTGCTCTTTGTCGACCGTGCTTCCGTTGGTTTATTGGAGGGTTTTTAGGCTTTCCGGATGACACCGCTGTTTTTCGGAGGTTTACTTTCTGTTGATTGATTAATTTTCAACGCGTGTTTGACGGGTGCCGTGCTCAATTGATGGGGTAATCGATTATACGATTGAACGGAAGAAGGCAAGTGTTATTAGTGTTTTGTTGATTCGGTTATGTAAATTGGTGGAGATATTTGTGAAATTTGCCAAGCTAATAGAAGTTTGATTGTTTATGAATTCTATTTGATGGGAGGAAAAATATTTGTCGGCGTTTTCATCAGAATCCAGATAGAAAAAAAAAACTTTTATTTTTATTTTGGAGAGGCTTTGAGGAGAATTTAACTTTCAGTGGAATTCCACTGAAAAAGTCGTAAAAATAGACCCGTTGTTCCTTTAAAAACATGAAGTCTAATTGACAATTTGTAAAGCCTTTGACACACACAATAGGCGAAACTTGATTCGTCTAATTACAGTTTGATTGCGATCACAACTCTGCGGACATTCTGAATTCATTGTGAAATCATAGTGAACTTTATGAAAGTGAATTCACTTTAGGTTCATTTTTGCTTCAGTTTGAAGTCATCGGGTTTATCTAATTGTCAAAGTTTTTAGATCGAAATAATATTATTTGCTGGTTTCAGAATAAATTCAGGAGATGAGCTAACTGAAACTATGTCAGTTTCAGAATTAATTCAGTATGTGAATGGTAAATGGATTTGAAATGAAACCATATGAGGTGACTACACGACACGTCCGAATCATTCGATTTGTAGTGTGTCACTATCCAATCTAGATCCAAACTGTCCGAAATTCGTTTCGCAAATCACGTTACTCGATTGGGAATGTATAGATTCTGATGGGCTTCCAATTGTTCCTAGGCAATCAAGAAATATTATTCGCAAATTTTAGTGCTCAGACGATATTTTACTCACAACTCGAATTACGATCAAATATCTCGCTACTTGTAATTGTAACGAATCAGCATACGTACTTAGGAACCCTTGATCAGTTAGTCCCCACGCAGGTGACGAAATTGATCAGCGCTCTAGTAGCTAAGTACTAAAAACCCCTTATCGATTTCGTCCCCTGAAAGTGGACGAGTTTGCATAGGGTTTCGAGTACATTTCACATCGAAAACATTCAAAAACCGTTGTTCAGCTCGTCCCCATGCAAGGTGACGAATTCGATCAGCTTTTCTAGTGCCTGAACTGCCCAATGCCCTTACCTTACTCGCATAGGGTTTCAAGTACATTTTGCCTTGAAAAACAGCAACAAAACATTGTTGAGATCGTCACCTTGAAAGTGACGTAATTGATAAACTCTGCGAGTAATTAAATAGCTCAAAATCCTTCTTTCTTTCGTATCCAATAGAGTGAAGTGCGGTTGGAAAGGATTTCTTGCTGATAATATTGCTATTCTGCTTCATTTTTTTATATAGGTTTGAGTCTGCTTGGCAAAGTTTTAAGTCTTTAGATGAGAACTTTAGGACAAATTTACATACTTGAACATTCAAAACGCTTTGTTATGAACATTGCAAGATGGAGATAATGTTTTTTATGTTGTGTTGCCGCTTCTGTATATTGTAATGGAACACAGAGGACAAAGGTCGGAATTGACTGATAAGGCCGGAGAGCACCTGAAGTGCAAACCTTCCCCAGAGACCACCGGCGGACGTGCTCTGGCAGACCAGCCCAGCCGTTCATTCTGTAACACTTTTTAGTTAGACCAATCCAAAAATAGATTTACTAAAGTATCATGGCTCCACATATTAACTGGATTTATTAGCTGTAACGCCGTTATTATTACTCATACTCATTACTCCAAACTGGAAAAAAGCGACTGATATGAAATGTACCCATCGAGTTCTTTGATTTGATAAAAACTAAAAAAGTCGGCTTTTTAAAATCTCCGGGACACCCTGTTTGCTTTGTCCTACCAACGTCTACGTATTTCGTGCTAAAGACTGTTACGATTCTACACATTCCTACCAAATTTCCTAACGATCGGTTAGTGAACAAATTTGTAATATCCGGGACACCCTTTTATTTTGGCCATACCAATTTTTAAGTATTTCATGCCAAAGGCTGTTACCATTCTACACATTCCTACTAAATTTCATGACGATCCGTTAAGCCGTTCGCGAGTTATTTAGTGAACAAATTTTCAAATGTCCGGGACACCCTGTTATTTTTGTCCTACCAATTTTTAAGTATTTTGTGCCAAAGACTGTTACCATTCTACACATTCCTACCAAATTTCATGACGATCAGTTAAGCCGTTCGCGAGTTATTTAGTGAACAGACGGACGGACAGACGGACAGACGGACAGACGGACGGACAAAATCGATTTCATAAGGGTTTTTTGTAAAATCTAAAAAAACCCTAAAAATGAATAATTTATTTTATATGTTTATACATTGAGATCAAAATAGGTAACAAAAAGAAACTTAAAGGTTAGTCTCATATTGAAGACTATTCTAGGTGGTTTCAGATCGCTGTTGTTCTCCAATTTTTTTCATAATTACTTTTTGGTACCGTTTCACAGGATATTAAAGTGCTAAGGGCAGCGACGGTTCTAGGTATTATGGCGCCCTGTGCAAGTGTGTTGAAAGCCGCTCTTTTGTCTGTCTGTAATACTTCTTTTCTCTTCCATTTTGAGATATATCTACACTGTAAAAACAAGGTTGAATTTTACATCGAAAATTCGTTGAATTTTACACCTTTTTTCTCGCAAAATTACAGTAAACGTTTATTTTTCAACCAAATTTCTAGTAAACCCACAAAATAGTGTAATATTACACAGATTTTTTAATATTTCTCTATTTTGGTGTAATTTTACACCACATTTGGTGTGAAGATGTGCCATTACTTTATTTTAGTGTAATTTTCATGTAATATTGCGATTTTGGTGTGAAAATTACACCTACATTTGTGTAAAACTGAGTGTGCTACAATGCTTTTGTGAATTATTGCATTTTCCTGTATCTGTCAAGTGGCTTGTTCTGTGTGCAGTTAGTCTGTTTCGTCCGAAGTGCGTTCGTGTGAGCATCATATTATTGTTGTTGTTATAGCATTTTTTGATGTTGAACCGAAGGGGGCGTGCCAGCTCTTGGCCGTTGGAATAATGACTAGCTCCAGGACGATTAAAATCGAAGAGCCGGCTGCCGTAAATATTATTAACCCTTCTGTCGGCACCTACAACAATATGCATATTCTATACCCAATAGGTCTGGCTGGACCTACTGAGAAAAAATTTTTATTTTTTAGAAAAAGTGAAATTTTTATACGTAGAGTCATTCTGCCAATTCTAAACCAGCATTTTTAAACAATGAAAGCGTTTATATCATTTTCGTAGATATACTGGGAACGTTTTTAAGTAGACATATTTTGAGGTGGTATTACTACAAACATGGTTTTCACATATTTTCTTCTCTTTTTGCTTTTGTATTTTCATGACGTATATCTAGCAGAAAGTTTGATCACATTTTCCTATTCCAATGTCTTTGGAGAAATATTTAGCGCATTGTTAGTAGATTTTACCCCGGTGTTAGGCAAAGATTTAGGCAAATAAGTGGAAAAAAATAGGGAATATTCAAGCGCAAAAATCAATTATTTCTACATTGTTCGTAAATTTCTTGGTAAAATCTATTTAGAAAGACGTTCGCAAGTCATTCATACTTTGTCCTTACTATAACAAAGGAAATAAAATTGGTTTGAATTTCCTAGAATCAAATCTCAGTTGATTAGGTGATGTCATAAAACATGATAAAATTAGGCATACTCATTTTCCGAACTTCACGGCTTCTTAAATAAAAATATCAGAATATTTTATTGTTTATAGTGCCAATTAAATTTTAATGATATTATTACATCATAAATAAAATAATTTTAAGAGAATGTGATGTTTTCACTTTTTACCTGTAGAGAAAAATGGAGTGAAAAACTATAGGTCTGGCCAGACCTATTGGGTATCAAAAAGCACTATAAATTGAATTTCGTCAAAAAACATGCTCAAAACTTCAAACGATTTTTTCAATTTTTTTTCAAAATGCTTCTAAACATATTATTTTAGGATATCATGAAGTATGAAGTCGCTGCGGTTTCGTCTTCTATACTTTTTTGACCGAAATATAGTGTGAAAGGTCTGGCCAGACCTTTGTGCCGACAGAAGGGTTAATTAATTACATAAACCCAGATGTAAATTTACACTTTCGCCGGTGTAAATTTACATTTGTTCCAGTGCAAATTTGCTTATCTCTGATTTAAATTTACATAATTCTAAGAGTAAGTTTACTTATTTATGTAAGTAATTTTGTAGTAAATATTTACACCGTAAAGTGCAATATTACTCTCGCTCATATCATGGTGTAAATTTACTACTATAATTGTGTTATGCAAGTAGCTTGCCCAATAAACTACAAAAAATTAATTTTCAGTGTATATATATTTCGGGGGCAACTTACCCCCTTCTTCAGCTTTTGTGCTGAAGAAGGAGGTAAGTTGCCCCCGAAATATGTATACACTGAAAATTAATTTTTTGTAGTTTATTGGGCAAGCTACTTGCATAACACAATTTAAGAACACTACAAAGTTCCGGCGATATATATAAATATTTTACTACTATAATAAAAGGAAAAAAAGTTTCCTCTTATTATTGGAGTAAATTTTTTTAGAGTGTATAGTTACAGTAAAAGTAGCCACCCCCTCAGTATGAGCTACATTTCTCCGATAACCTGTCCTTGAACACGTTAGAAAAAAGATAATTGCGGATCGAACGCGCACCATTAATCTTTAAAGTGTGTTAAGCGGTATCTGTACAATTGATAGTCATTTTTTTGTTTTTTGTTTATATACGATTTTGACCCTGTTTCGCAACGAAGTTTTTTTTTTTTTAGTTATATATTGCTTTATTGGTAACAGATAAGATAATAAAATACATAAATTCATTTCAGCAACTCACATAAGCCTAGGCTCGTGTGTGAGAGCTGCAACTGTGCACTATACAATACAAAATTTAAATATGAATTATCATTTCAACCTTAAATCAATTCAACATGTTCTACATTGTTCTAGTTCAAATTTAAATTGCCAAAAAACGATCGGTTTTCTAAAATGTACATTTTGAGTTTTAGTTTGTAATTATATAAATTTAATTCATTTCTTAAGCTACTCGGGAGTTTATTAAATAATCTTGGGCCTGCTATGCTCAAATGACGGTTAGTATATTCCTTTTTAAATCTTTTTACTACGAGTTCACGCTCAGTATTAGATCGGGTGCCATAGTTTGATGAGATTACTCTAAACTGATCAAGATTTCTGAATACAAATTTCATCAAATTAAAATTGAACAACTGTCTTATGGACATAACATTAAAGTCAGCAAGAGCTAGTGTAGTGGAGGAATACTTCGATCTTTTCAAGCAAATTTTAACAATTGTTGATTGGACATTAATTAGAGGCTTTAAGGCGTTAGTAGTGGTACTTCCCCAAATAATTATGGCATATTGAAATATGGATTGAAATAAACAAAAATATATTGTTCTAAGAAAATATATATTAAAGTATCTCCTCAACAATAGGTTACGATGTATCATTTTACGTAATCTTTTAACTAATAGTAAAATGTGGGATTTCCAATTAAGCTTATTATCTATAATTATTCCAAGATATTTGATTTCACTAACTTCTTTTATTAGATGATTTTGTAAAGTAAGAATGCCACTTGAAACAGAATTATGCGAGGAAGAACCATATTTAATGAAGTAGGTTTTACTTAGATTTAAGATTAATTTATTTGAACAAAGCCATTGATTCACTTCACCGAGTCTACGATTGGCCAATGAATACAACTCATTCCAGTTTTTATAATTGAATATCAACACTGTATCATCCGCAAATGAAACAATGCTGCAATTATTGTAATTTTTGTAAAGGTTGCAGAGACCATTAATATAAATTTGGAAAAGTATTGGACCCAGGACAGTTCCTTGAGGAATTCCATGTAGAACGATCTTTGCATCACTACATATACCATTCACAATAACAGACTGTGTTCTACCCAAAAGGTATGATTTTAGGAGGGACATTTCCTTCCCTGTTATACCAATTTTACTTAGCTTATTTAACAAAATTGAATGGTCAACCGTATCGAACGCCTTCTTCAGATCTAAAAATACAGACAGTACCTTCTCATCTTTATCTAAGTTTGCAACTTTAAATTCAGTAACCTTAGCAATCGCATCAGAAGTACTAAGCCCCGTTTTAAAGCCATATTGGTTTTGAGCAATTATTTTGTTAATATTGAGGTGCTTTTCTATACGACATTTTAGACACTTTTCAAAAATTTTCGATATACTGGACACAACTGAAATTGGCCTATAATTTTCTAATAGTTATTTGCTACCTTGTTTATGTACAGGATATACGAAAGAGGCTTTTAATTTGTCTGGATAGACTCCACAACTTATACATAAGTTGAATATATTGCAAAGGACGGTAATTCCTGATTCACCTAGACACTGTAGAATTTTAGTAGAAATTTTATCAGGACCACTAGCCTTCGGTTTCAGTTTGGATATATAAAAGCGAATTTCATCTTCTGATATTGAAAGTTAATTTTGGAATATCACCAGTAGCGTCAATTTCTAAAGTTAGAGAACAATTTTGGACTACCGATCTAGAAAGCTGTTCACCGATACTTATGAAATAGTTATTTATTTCATTTGGAATTGTAGTGCTATCTTTTATTATCTGACCAGCCTTGTTTCTGATAGCTGTGATATTACAGTCGTTTTTCCTTTCCCCATAGACAATTTCTCTACTAAAATTCCAAAGTTTAGTTGGGTTATCAGTATATTTATGAATTAAGTCATAATAGTAGGTACTTTTAGCTGATCTAATAACGCTAGTAACAAAGTTTCTATATTTTTTATATTGCGACGTAGCTTCTAAATTTTCGGGATGTTTCCTTGCAAACAGTGCCATTTTATCTCTATGCCGAATAGATACTATAAGTCCAGGTGTAATCCAAGGCTTTAGTCGCTTTTGTTTGGCACCTATTTTGACAAAATGCGTACATTTATTTATGATTCCATGTAAAACATTTAAAAATTCATTAAATTTACTGTTAACAGATTGTTGTATTTTAACAGTTTCCCAGGAAGCGTGACTAACTAGAGACTTCAATTTATTATAGTCAATTACACTTTTTTTGTTAAAAGTACTAATTGGGAGATCTTTTTCCTTCAAAATAGAGTTGCTAGGGACGATATTTGCAACCACAGCGTAATGATCCGTTATTTCAGTCTGAACTATACAAGGGTTAAATATGTAATTAGTTTCTAGCTTGACGAATATGTGATCTAAACAGGAGTTAGATGCCGGTCTTGTTATACCATTCAAAAATTTATTATATCCGAAAACATGCATCACATCTAGGTAATCATTAACAACTGGAGAATTTTCATTGAGGATATTAATATTTATATCACCAATTATGATATGATTATCTAAACTAGCATTAATGGAAAGGAAATTATACAAAGAGTGAATAAAAGTGTACGGATCTAAACTAGGCGATCTATATATACCAGTAATATAAAAGAACTTCCGACCGATTTCCACCTTAATATTAATAGTAAATATTAGCATCAATTATATCGCAATCCAAGACATCAACTTGATATTCTTTTTTAGTATATATAACTAACCCATCACATTTATTAAAAGACGGCGGTTTCTGGAATAAATTATAGCCATCGAGATTGAAGCAATCGGTCAAAGCTAACCAACTTTCAGTGAGGATAATCAAATCAAACTGAATTTTAATAGCATCTAAACAAACTATAAATTCGTCAAAATGTTTCGCTAAACTTCTAATGTTCATGTGAAAAATGTTTAAACCAGCAAAGTAAGTACCATTTAAAAAGGAATTAACTTCGTCTACAAGTAAATATCACTGCGTGACACCAAAAAACCGTCAAAAAAACTGAATGCTATTTTGGTTAGCTATTGGTTCCCATATGACAAAAATGCAATTAATTTTTTTCCTGACCCTCAGGTTTTCGAGTTACACGCCGAAATCTTTTTTAATGGTCTTCATATAGTATCTGCTACTCAATTACGGCAATTTGCAATAAAATAAGTAAATTTCTTATCAGTATCCTTAAGAGGACTCTTGGCAATAAAAATTGCCGAAAATAAATATAATTTGCTCGGTTATTTTATTTTTATTCCCTTTTATTGTGACTCAAAACCGTGAAAAACCATCTTTTTTATCTTTTCGCGGCTACATATCTTTACGTAACTTTAATATTTATTATATTTTCACCTGATATACTCGTTTTTTATTATCCTTATATTATCCCTTTTGTTTTTACCTGTCATATTCTTTTTTTATTATCCTTATAATACCCCTTAAAGAGCGAAAACCGTCATGTACAAAAATTTAAAAAAAAACTTAAAAAGATATTGTTATGGTATAAATAGCACGTGTTGTAATAGTTTTACTTTAATTGGTTTACAATATGGAATCTGAAAGAAGTATTCGCAACCTGTGCAAAAATTCACCAAATAAATTTTGCTTAAGTGTGTGGCAAATATATTTTTAAATCGCTAGAGAGAAAAGTAACACAAAAATTAAGGGATGCTTATTTTGGCCGCGTTGTGTGTCAGGATAAGCCTTGGATACCCGATTTTTTTTTTGCATATCGTGTTGTATGTCACTGCACTCTCAAAAAACTGGAAAACAAGAAATGCCTTTCGCGGTTCCAACACTTTGGAGCGAATCTAGCAATCATCACGACGATTGCTATTTTTGTGTGTTCGATTTTCGGGGTGCTACGAAAAAGCATAAGTATAAAGTGGAGTACCCTGTAGTGAGTTCTGTCACGAAACCTGTGCCTCACAGTGTAAACAGCACTGTTCGCCCTCCTCACAGTGATAAAAGTAACGACCCTCAGGATACACAGTTTTTCCCCTCTCCTTCATCAAGCGATCAACGAAAACCACAGCTAATTCGCCAAGAGGAATTGAATGATTTGGTACATGGTACTTGGAATTCATTAAAAGCTGTTCTAAAAGGATTCTTAGGAAATCACAAAGCCGAAAACGCAGAACTTTTAGTAACAAATATGTTTAGATATAAAGAGATGGGGTGCAGAATGTCTTTGAAATGCATTTTCTTCACTCCCATTTCTCTTTCTTTCCTGAGAACCTTGGAGCCGTAAGCGATGAACAATGTGAGCGGTTTCATCAGGACATAAAAAGGTTTGAGGAACGTTTTCAAGGTCATTGGGATACATCGATGTTAGGAGATTATTGTTGGCGCTTACAGCGAGAAGACAGTTCTAAACATAGGAGAAAAAGTTGATTTTTTTCATTTTTCCCTTAAAATAAATGTATTTAACAATTAAGTTTATAATTTTAAGTATTTAAATATGTTTATTATATTGTTTTATGTCCGTTTTACCAAAAAAAATTTAATAAATAATAACCGATTTTTTACTGGAACTTTATTTTGTATTATTTTCTGGGAATATCAATATCTTTCCATATCTCTGAAACTGGGGGGTCAAGGGAAAAAGTAAATATGAGGTTTTAGTAAGAATTAAATGAGAATTAAAAAAAAATAAAAATTGGAGATGACGGTTATTTTTTTTTTAAATTTGTCACACAGTGTATTTAGTCTCGACTTCATCATAGTCGCTAATCGGATCAAACATCATTTAAAAATAAAATTAAAAGTATAATAAATAAAAGAAAATAATAAAATTTATTAATTGAGGTTGTGTAAGTCTTGTAGGGTTGAAATACGAGACGCTCTGTCGGTTTCGGTTTTTTTTACAGAGAATAATTCCATGTTTTATCCATACATACTTGTAACCAAGTGGAAAAAGCTTGGCTTTTGCATCACTTTTTTTGTGCTGAGCACCCCAAAAACATAGCAAACAAAAAACAATTTTTTCCACATTTTCAATCTACTAATAGTATAGTGACTTTAGCTCTAGACCCAAACATCCAAAAAAAGAGCTGACTTTTGATGCCTATGGCCTGACCGCATTACGCAGTAAAAAGTTAGACTTTTTTGCGCGTCACATTTGGGGGGGAGGGGTTGGCAAAGGGGTGAAATTATGATTTTTCGCCAATATTTTGTTAACTGTAATATTTACAGCAAAATATGCTGAGGACGATTTAAACTACACAAAATTTCCTTTCTAATGATATATTATATCATATACTTTCTCTTGGCAGATTATATACTAGACCTTAAAACATTTAGTGTAATTTAGATTTTTTGATAGTTACATTTGGCGCTCTAGTTCCTGAAGTAATTAAATTGGAGCCATGGTAATTGGGATAACTATTCCTAACAACATATAGCTGTCCCACACGGAGAAGTCCCATTAGACCCTCCACAAAATATTTCTTCGATCGGATTAAAACAAAGGGTACCTCCCATACAAATTATTCAAATTCAATGCCACTAGTTTATTAAGAAATAAGGGAACAAGTCAACCAAAATTAAAGTTTTGCTCGTAGGCAATTTTCCGGTCATTTTGTATGGAAGGTACCCTTTGTTTTAATCCGATCGAAGTAATATTTGGTGGAGGGTCTAATGGGACTTAGCCTTAACGTTTACCAAAATTTTTCCCGCCTGCTGTGATTCGGCGAAAAGTTACAGGCATGTCTTTTTTTTAAATGTTAATAGGGAGTATAGGGGAATGCTTTGTCGAGGCAGCATGAGTCTCCGTGTGGGACAGCTATATATTGTTAGGAATAGTTATCCCAATTACCATGGCTCCAATTAAATTACTTCAGGAGCTAGAGCGCCAAATGTAACTATCAAAAAATCTAAATTACACCAAATGTTTTAAGGTCTAGTATAAAATCTGCCAAGAGAAGGTATATGATATAATATATCATTAGAAAGGAAATTTTATGTAGTTTAAATCGTCTTCAGAAGATTTTGCTGTAAATATTACCTACAGTTAACAAGATATTGGCGAAAAATCATAATTTCACCCCTTTGCCACCCCCTCCCCCCCAAATGTGACGCGCAAAAAAGTCTAACTTTTTACTGCGTAATGCGGTCAGGCCATAGAACAAATTGGCATCAAAAGTCAGCTCTTTTTTTGGATGTTTGGGTTTCATCATTTTTTCAGCTAAAATCACTATACTATAAGTGCTAACTACACTATCAGCGCAATATATCTAATGAAGAGCTTATACTCAGGTGAGGTGTGGCTCACTTTCACTGGGGCTTGGCTTGTGGTAAGTACTAGGACCCTCAGCTTTGTAAAGAAATTTGCGATTGAATATTCTCTAAATAAGGGTTCAAAACATAATTTGAAAACATAAGAATCAAAATTTGCACATTTTGTGGTTTCGCATTTTTACATTTTCAAATCCGATTTTTCAATAATTTCGAATTTCTTTGTTTTTAAACCGAAACTTTCGAAAATTTCGAAAACTTTTACTTCATTTTATATCAAATCGAGATTTTCGAAATTTTTTAAAATGTTAATTTAAAATATAAAAGGGCAAACTTTTCAAAACTTCCGATTAAAGAACATTAAAAATTACAAAATGTTGATTTAAAAAATGAGATAATTAAGATTAATCACAAATTGAAATTGTTTGTTTGCCTCACTTAATGAGGCGCGCGTTCAGATGCACATTCTTCACATATAGTAGAGCCGGTCCTGGCTAGAGGTCCGGTACATGGTAACCGCTTAATTTAATATGAATTTGAGAAAAAAATCTTGCCCCCCATTAAAAAATTCGTTCCGGCGCCACTGGGACCGTCCAATCGGAGCAGATTCTTGTTCCCTTCATGTCATTTGAACCTGCCGGTCTTAATCGGGGTGTGGGCCCGCGCGTCTATACCTCCCCCCTGCTACTATGGGTGCAAATATTTTTTTAAATACTAGCTTTATGGCCGTATCGAGAGCATCATAACCTCCACAATATTTCTCCTCGTAGAAGATTGGTGGTGGCAGATGATTCCCTTAAAAATCCGACTTTTGCGTTTTGTTAACTTTTACGATCCGCCAATTTGGGAATGGAATTATCGTGGTCACGGCAGGGGCCATTCATATTTTCTTGGTAGAGGACCGCGAACATTTTTTTCGAAATTTTGAAAGAATACCTAGACCTACCAACAGACACGCGCAATGTAAGTGTTACTGTCCGATTGTTGCTACAGCAGGAAATGATTGTTGGCCAACGTGTGCTAAGTCCAGAATAGACGAGTCGTAACGTAGCAAGCAAAATGTAATTTTTGCTCAGGTACTTCATCATAATCCGCCCTTCGATGTGAACTCGCACACTTGTAACATGTCCGATAACCTTCAAGAGCTCTTTTTGTACATTGTGGCGCAAAACTACCGTTATGGTTCAAATGCTTAATAACTTTTTAATTTAATTTTAATTTTTTATTTTTATTTCGGAATTTTGTGAAGAAAACTTCGGGAATTTGAAATGGAACAGTACACAACACAGCAGCGATCAAAAATTGTTGAATTTTATTTTGAAAATCAACGGTCAATTGTTTTGACGCAGCGTGCTTATCGTCGTTTTTTTTTAATGTGCGTTATTTAACAGCGCCAGACTGTTTTCTTTGGGGTTATTTGAAAGAAAGGGTATACGTAAATAAGCTAGCGACCATACCAGAGCTAAAACAAAACATTCGCAATGAAATTCGAGCCATAACACCCGAAATTTTACAAAAAGTTATGGAAAATGTACTGGAACGAGCACGAATGTGCGAAGCCGAAAATGGCCACCACTTCCGGGATATAATTTTTCATACTTAAGCCAAAATTCTTCCCCATTAATATACTGTATAACAAAAAAAAAATTATAATAATTAACCATTAAATAAAAATGCTATTAAACATTCAAATCATAACGGTAGTTTTGCGCCACCCTGTATAAGTTTTTCGGGTGCCACTATTATTCGCGTATTCTTAAAATGCACGGTGGGAATAAACAAGCGCCCGTTGTAAAGCTAACTCTACGATTTTAGAGAAGCCACAACAACCAAATCTCATAAAACATGAAATGCTACACGGATTTCATTATGCACCACTAATAAGACAAATTCCAATAGGTCGAGCACTCTTCGAGAACGGGCACAACTGCATTTGTACTATAGAGACTCTTGGCCATAATGTATAGACGCGGGGTGCAGGGGCCAAACAAAATTGCACAGTCGTCGCATGCTGAAAGGGTAGGCGACCCTTTGGAGTTTTCGTGTGGATGTGCTGGTGATTGAAGTAATCACTCTAAAAATATATACATAAATTACCTTCATTTGCAACCAGATTAAGAATCGCCAATGTGTCTATGATGGTGCCCTTCAGATGCCCTTAGGGTTACCGCACCTGCTCGGGTCTCGCCCGGCTGCAACGGGCCTAGAAGGTGTTGCCGGGAGGCCGGTCTTGTGAAAATTCTGCCGGGCGACGGTGGATATGAAAAAAAATGCCTTTTCTGTCCTAAATGCAGTACCCTTTAACAGATGGTGAAATTTTTTAAAGATAATCCACGACACATAGTATAGTTATGCCATATTTTTACCTACTAATCTAAAACACCTTTTATGCCACTGTGAACCACTGCGGGATCACAATTTCGTAATTCGTTGCAGGAAGCATCGGTCAACGCGGTTTACTGGCTTACCCCGGGTTTCCTATTTACGTAGGTCTTTAACGATTCTCGTAAGATTGTAACAAAAAACTTAAAAAGCTCCGTGGACTTAGGTTATTTCCCCAGATCCGGCATTAGTTATGTACTTCGAAGTCCGTGTCTCTTTTGGATATCTTATAAGGGCCTCCACTACCCAAGAATATGCGTCCACTGACTTACGAATGCGTAATGCCATTTGAGATGACAGAACTGTTAAGGGTTCTCTCGTGACGTCCCCGTACAGAATATCCATTGGCAAATTATATCAACATAAGCAGCTGCGTGTCATCCGCAGAGGATACTCTCAGAGTTAGGATTAATCGATTTGGTTTAATAGGCATACTATAGTACACCGGTCTAAACTTGGGAGGAATATAAACACGTAGATGTTACAACCCTTGACAAGTCCTTAGACCGCCTACATTTTATATAATTCTGGCCAACACCACTGTCATGGACGCGGCTTTCTCGCATACGCACTTCTAGTGCTCCCATTCAGTATCAACTCAATCATAACCCCCATGTACCTATCGTTAAGGTTAGATGTTATGACCGAGTACTGTAGGATCTCAAACGTAATAGGTACATGCTGGACATTTTTGAAGTAATTTTTATTGGATCAGAACCTGAACCCTGGAGCCTGAACATAATAATGAATTTATCTGTAACCTACGAGGACTTTGTTCTCCGTCAATCGAAGTAGTTGACTAGAATTTGATGGTTAATAGGTAAAAAATATATTTTTTTTTTGTAAAAAATGTGTCTGTCTACGAAATTAGAGTGGAAGGGCATTTTTTGTTAATGGATTTCACGCTTTTGGAACTCGTTCTTTGCGTTTCACATGCTCTGTCATATTTTCTTGTTAAAGTCTTTAAAAGACTTAGCAACGAATATATGTCTGTATATTGAAATATTGCAATATTGCATAAATTAGTGTACCGCACGAAGTGTCTACCATTTGTATGAGTGATTGATCCTTTCATTAAGTTTAATGACAATTAGAATACTATGTTATAAGAGTAGGATAGTCATAGATACAAAATTCATAAATGCATCTGATGAGCTGAATCCTCCCTATATTGCTAACCGGTGCCGGGCGAGAGACCTGGTCTAGGTGGCAACCCTAGATGCCCTTGAAAGAAATTAGGCACTTGAGGGTTGCACGCAAGAAGGACAATAGGCAATGCCGATTGCCTTCGGCTTCGGTCGAGTTTGTACTCGACGAAGCTTACGGTGAATACCGGTGGCCAGTAATTATTTCAGTGGCGCATAACCTTTGCTACCGGGCCGAGAAGATAAATTTAAACTGTATCGAGTGTTTTTGTGATTTATTTCCGCGCTTATTATTTTAATGTCGCGCAAAATCGTTAACTTTGGTTCCACTCTAGTTCATTACTAGAGTTATCAACTTATTATTGATCGACCATGGACATGGGAAAATATCTTGGGAGAAGTCTGTGGTTTTCCGGTCAAAACATGGGAACATCTGTGCGGTCCTAAAAAAACGAGTATTTCGCTAATATTGCAGTATGATTCACATGCAACCGCCCGTCACCCTCGCCGATGATCAGGGTAATTTGTTTTGTTACCGCTGTAGTAGTCCTATACAAATCGCTGCACTATGATTTTTAAAAGCGTTATAGTGTATGTTTTCATTTTACAAAAATAAACAACAGCAAGAGATCCGGCCTGATCTCAATCTGCAATTTAGGTTTTCTGTAAAGAAAAATCTAAGTTTTGGTGTCTCGAGTGAGAATCATTAAATGATGAAACAATTTGATCCATAAATCTCCCGTTTCTGCTACTCGGTCTATTTTAACAAAAAATTGTCCCCTATTTTTAAATGTTGTAGAAGATCACAACCCATAAAAAACTCCTGGCTAACCCAATTTCCGAACTTCACAGCTTCTTAAAGAAAGATCTCAGAAATTGTTATTGTTTATAGTGCAAATTGAATTATAATGATATTATTACATTATAAATAGGAGAAATTTTATTTTCTCTTTTGACTTGCGGAGAAAAATGGGGTGAAAAACTGTAGGTTTGGGCTGACCTATTGGGTATCAAAACGCACTATAAATTTAGATTCGCCAAAAACATGCTCAAAACTTCAAACGATTTTTTCAAATTTTTGCAAAATGGTTCTAAACATATTATTTTAGGATATCATGAAGTATGCCAAAGGTCTGGCCAGATCTTTGTGCCGATAGAAGGGTATTCCTTGATAGGTTTTGTTGTCTTGATTTTCATAATTTTCGTCATATTATGTTCTTTGCTTTAGCACACGATTTAGTTCAGTGAAGGGTTACCATCCCTTCGTAGAATGCGACTCAACCAAGTGAGCCACAGAGCATTAAATATTTTTCTATATTGTTTATTGGATGACATAACACACAAATGCAATAGTCTCTCTCTAAACTAACACACACCAGAAAATTATCCTATAGCAGAGAATCGGTTGTGTTATTTCATCTTAATAGTGTGACATCCGTAAAATCATCCGATAAATTTTTCACCGTAGTTTTATAGAAGGATGGACTTTGTGACTATTGAAAGAATTGAAACTTATGAAGTTCTCTGGAATACCAAAGTATCCTCGATGGATTTCTTCTCATTGTTCATTTCTGAACCAATTAAGATGATCTCTGCGCAGAAACTGACTGCATTTTATTGACGAATATGTGAATTTGATCAACGTCAACTGATTGATATATAAAGTAGAAGGTTTACTGCCGAAGATTTGATAAAGGATTGTTAAGCATTTTATAGAAGCAACTAGTAATCATTTTTGTAGTGCTTACGAGCAATGTAAATATTTGAGGTTGGCCGAGTGGTTAGCGCGTAGAACGGTCAATGCAATAGTCATGGGTTCGATGCTAGGGATTTTTTTGTTCATTATTTTTTTGCAAACGCGAGAAAATGAAATAATATAAGACACATGATGTATGCCTTTTTCGAATCATAATTTAAGTGCTACAATAAGGTTCAATTGGATTAAAAAACGGCGCCAAATGCCATTATTGGACTATTATTCAGCGTTTATGCCCTGTAAAGTGCCCCTTTAATTGTTAGAAGAGAATGTTTTATGAAGTATTTTAGGGATAAATTTGTTACTTGGGCAGTTACCTAAGCCAATTTTCGAAGTTTGCTTAACAGAGCCGAAAATAATACAGCCTGAACACATTTTAATTTATGCCGTAATAATATAAGCTTAGTATGTATAACCCAATATCATAGCCCCAGGAATTGATTGTCAATTGGAGCTGAATAAAGATGCTCATGCATCATAAATGCAAATATTAAAGGTGCACCATAATTTTCCTACTACATACCTGCGGCATGCAACTCACTATTGCCTAAGAAAATTGTTAAGGATAATAATTGAAAATAGACACATGATATAGGTGATATTGAATGTTGTTGCACAACTTGTGCTGCATAATGTATTATGTAAATAACAAGATACTAGATCGTAAGAGTTTCGATCTGAATCGCATAGGTATTGCTGGCTGTACGGTGAGCATATTATTAAGACAATTTGTAATCAAATTCTTGAATCTTGACAATGACACAGTTCAATTACAGTTTCAGGATGTAACCAGCGATAATTGCCGTAAGCGATATATCTTAACAACTTAATGCATTAAACCGTCATTGCTGTAAAGTCAATTTTAAATTGGTGGGACTAAGGGTAAACGGGATCAATTTTTCATGAGACCCTTGTACAAAAAAAAATCACAGACGGGTTCCATTTTTGAAAAAAAAAAAAAATAAAAAAAAAACGTAAAAAATGTAGAGAATGAATACGGCGCACATTTTTCTGACGATTCCCGAGTCCTAGCTGTCTTCGTTCACAAGTTACAGCTTTTCAACAATGCAAAAAGAGTAGCCTACGTTATGCTGAAAATTTCATAGTCCTAGCCTAGTCATAGGTAAGATAGTCCCACTTCATCAAAACCGAAAAATAAAGCCACATGGTGTCAGCTAAATTTATTATGACTGCCGCGAAACTTTGATAAACTTTTGAAATTTATAATTATTTCTTGTGTGTGTGTGTGTAAGCCATTTCATCCGTTTTAAGCACTTTCACAATCGATGGCTTTATGTACGTGTTGCCACGTTATTCGTGTGCCGAAACTCTCTACAAAGATTCTACCTTGATTTTGAACTTTCCATTCTCTGTACCGTACACTTGGTTAGCAAAATCTGTCAGTTTCAGATTTTTGGCCGGATGCAGATATACAGGTTCAGGTCATACATTTCATACCGACCGTCAACCGTCGACATTGTCGGTTTAAAAAAAAATTGAAAAGGATTCACCAAGACAATGTCTTTGTGCTCAATGAATTCTTTTTATTTTTTCATTTGATTCTCCTTGTAGTTCCATTGCTACTCCTTTGTGCTCTCTTTTTGGTTGCGGATGCTGCCTTCTGGGGGTTCATTTGTGAAATGTTCCGGTGAAATTTTGTGTATCTGATGGTCGTCTCTCTTTGTGAATGTATATGTATGTGCAATATTATTCATTTTCATTTCCAGTTACATGAGTAGTACATTACATTGAATAATTTCATTAAGGGATCTGTTATCAAAGGAGCGAGTCCTTCCAGCTGTGTGCGGGTATAATGAAGAAATCAACTTTGTGCAATACTGGGTGCGTGTATTTGATGTACACCTTGCAGGTGGACTTTATGGCTTTAACTGTCCTGTCCGCTCGTGTACAATCGTTAAAAAGTCAAGTTCCATGCAATTAGCTATTATATCGTCCTGGTTGGATGGGCAAGTCTCGCTGTTGTTGAGAGGAACATTTTACTTTTTTTGCGCGCTTCTAAGTGACAACTGAATGAGCGTAGTCGTTCAAGGGATACGCTATGATGAGGTTGGCCGGAAGATACAAGGGCGACGATAGAGTATGTCGTTTATCTCAAGAACCCATTAAATATCTTAGACGCTTCTCTATTTTTTTTTTCATTTTAGTGACGATACAATTTGTATGATTCCTCTTAGAGGTTTATTAAAAAAAGTGCAGGTACATTGCGCCAATTAACTTTTTACAAAGAGTGAAAGAATGTTTAAAAGGATCTCTTTGTTTAGATTTTTTACATTTCTTCGTCCTTTTGGAGTTCGTCATGCATTTTTATACCCTATACCCATAAGATGGTATAGGGTATATTGTTTTTGTTACGACGATTTATGTAACACCTCGAAGGAGCCACCGGAGATATGGCAAAGTATATATATAAATGATCAGGGTCGGTCCCTGATTCGAATGAGCCATGTCCGTCTGTCTGTCTGTCTGTCTGTCTGTCCGTCCGTGTGTCTGTCAGTTCGCACGATAACTCACGAAATAATGAAGCTAGCGTTTTGAAATTTTGGTCAGATGATTGTTTTGATAAAAGCTTGGATGGTATTGAAAATGGGCCAAATCGGACCAAGGGTTCCCCTACCTCCCCTACAAATGACCCCTCCGTGATAGTTTAATTCGACAATATTTTTCAACAGAATATCGCTAGCGACCTGAAATTTTCATCGATACCTAATTGTGACATATGCTTGAAGTTGGTGCAAATTGGAGAACGTCCGACTATCCCTACCCCTACCTCCCCTACAAAGTTATATTCAGTCATATCTTTTGCTAGAATGTCGCGAACAACTTCTAATTAGTATCAAATGGTAGCCTTGATATAATATTAAATATGTGCCAGGTCCCAACCATCTACCCCTCCCTCCCCTACAAAAAAGATGAAATTGATTTTTTGGGTTTTGCGTGCCTTCTAGGTCTGTACATGGGTATAGGGTATACACTCATCGTGCTATTCGCACGATTAGAACTCGGTCTCGTTTTAAATACTTTCTTTCGCTATTATCCAAGTATAATTACTATACCATAAATATACATCAAATGCGCCATGGCTCATTTCCCTTTTCTTCGTTTTTCAACAAAAAAAGAAAGAAATTTTATCTAAATCATAGGGTTACATAACCTCCACCTATAAGAACCATGACATCTTCTTTTCCAATTATACTGAGTTATACTTTCTAACAAAAAAAACATTTTGATTTATACTCTCATCCTTTCCAATACAGTTTTCTCATACCTTGAGGATATTATTGTCTTCCTAACGACTCCTGGTAACAATTAGAAAGTTCTAATGTTCCATCATATATTTCATGTGGCTTTGTGAAACGACTAACCATATTCTATATACGATACGTGTACACTTCAGACTTCAGAGAGCCAAAGAAAACATTTTCATCGAATATTACTTTCTATAATTCAACTCCGTCTTCACTTCATATCCCAGTAGACAATGCTAAACTCTGGGAAAACTTTTTTGAAACAAGATCTCATCTCGTTCTAAAATATTGCCAAAGTTTCATTTATACGTACGTTCGTTCACTTTCTTTTTTTATTTCCTCGTGTTTGGCGACCCATAAAATAAACACGTAGCAAAAGTAACAGAGATATACGTGCCACAAATCACAATACTTCAGCAAAGCCCTTTGGGGGCGGAAAAAAAACTCTCAAGGATCTAACCATTCTATCCCTTGCTCTGAATCGAATATAACCCCTCAACAATTTTTTTCGGAGACTTTAGGAAATCCGTTGAATTTGAAAGCAGCACACCAGAATATGTGGGAAGATAATACGTCACCACACATACTTACCTTCGAATGTGTAGTATATATACGTAATATCGTATCTCAACTTTGTTTGGCCCACCGCAACTCACTTGACTGTATGCCTTTTCCCCGCAACATTTCTCCCCGGTGATTATGGAGTTTAACCGATTATCGTATATATTCGGTATAGCGTCCTAGTAACATTCGATGGGTAATTTAAAAATGATCTAGTGAAAAATGACTCGCAGGACGATAGGTGTGGGGATGATATTCTATTTTTTTTTACGAGAGGGAAGTTTAGCTGTTATGTTCCTATACGTATGTATCATGATGTGAACATTGCTCTGGGAAATGGATAATGGTTTTATTGCCGGATATTGATGGGAAACAGTAGGACTAGTTACGATAGACATCTGCCATTTATCAGACATTACATAAAGGTTAATCTAGAGAAGATGTGGTAGCTATGGCGATGGGAGTATTATTGCGCTATGTTATTTTGAATAACATCGATAAGACAAGGATGTGTGGACGAATTGTATTTTTTTCGCTTTATGAGTATGTGTTTAGAATTTTTTGAAATTATTCTTATACTCCACAATTTATAAGAGTGGTATGCATGGACCACAAAGGCCTTTTGTAGTATTTGCATCAGAGCAGATTAAAATTTAGGTTCTGTGGAAATGCGGAAGAAATTAATTTTAAAACAAAAATTATTAATGCTGATATGTCGCTGTATACAGGGGCGGCGCATAAGGGCCCGCAGGGGCAAAACGATTCTTTCTGATTCCCTCTTTCCATTTTCGATAACTCAGGAACTCTTTCCGATCTATCTGAAATTTGAGACACTTGTTGGAGCTCTCATTTGGCTTACACGCGGTCCTATCTATCCGCTTTTGGAAGTTACGGCTGCCCAAATTTTGAGTTTTCTATTTGAAACTGTCTATTACTTGGAAATGCGTGAACGAAAAATTTGTAAATTAACAAAACTTGTAGAGTACCGTACTGCTCACTTTTGGTAAAAATTTAAAGGCTGACGCGGCTTGATCAAGGTTAAGAAGCTACGGCCGTCGAAACATGCAATTTAAGGAGTAAAGTTTGATTCATGTGCAATCGATATTTAACGAGATAACAACTCTACAATTGTTTATTTTTGATAAATCGCAAACCGATCAAAATTTCTAAAATTTGGCACACCTGTAGAGCTATTTGGCGCACATTTCCTCCAAGTTTCAACCTACCTATCCGCGTTCCGTTTGGAAATTAGAGCTGCCCAAACCGCATTTTTGTATTTTCAAATCGATAATTGCCCATAACGTTTTTTTGATGTGAATTTCGAAATTAGGCAAACTTGTAGAACATCGCACTGTCCATATTTTGATGAACATTTCAAGGCTCTAGCTACGCAAGGTTCTATGAAGCTCCATCCATCCGATTTCCCTATCAACCTCTATGGGGAAATCCAGACTAAAGAAAGGATTCTGCAAGGGTTTTAGATAAAATTTTGCCCACAATCGAATCCTTTAAAATTTACAAGCACAGCGGACCGGTATGGCATCACTAATATAACCAGAGAAACACATATTCTCCTCCAGAATAGTAGTATAGCTGATGATTTGCCTAAAAACCGAATTCTGCAAGTATGTGTACAGCATTGGGTCTTCCGGAGTCTGGTCATCTTAATATACACGGTCATTGGGGCGGGCGGTGGTGCAGAAGCCGCATTTGCTTTTAAATGAGTCCTACCAAGATTGCTCTATTGCATTTAATATTAAGTACACACGTTTTTAAAATTGAATGATTTAAATTAGAGCACATTTAAATTAAAATATTTACATATTCAATTGTCTAGCAAGTTACAAACGTCCCAATCCATTTTTTTGAGTTCTTCGTTCTTTCAAATGCATGCATTTTCTTCGTTTCTGACAGAACGGAAATTCAAAAAAATGGGTTTGAATTGACCGTGTGTGTGCGGCATTAGGGTAAATAGGGCGCTTGTCTTCAAATCATAAGTTCGCGGGATCGAGTACCATTGTAGCGCTGGTAATTTACTATGCTTAAATATCACCAACACCTATAAATGTGGCATTAATAAACGTTACAATATTATATTCTCAATATAAGAATGTCACAGTCATTTCCCAAACTTGTATGGTAAATTACTGTAACTGGTGACTGAAAAGTGTGGGTCGACCTTCAAGAGTGTTTTCGATTGATTACACTCTGTTTTTCCCCAGTGTAAGGGGGCCCACTCAAGAAGTTGGCGGGAGGGCCCTGAAGTGAATTTGTTCCGCCACTGGCTGTATATTAAAAACTGCACTTGTCAGCCGTTATTGAATTTGACGGGAAACATACCGGCCCGGAATACGATTTGCCGATTTGGCATCATCACAAAAAATGCAACATTGGCTGCGTTCAGAAGTGACCAAGAGGACTATGTTTAACTCAACAAAAAGTTTCTGAATTTCCGGAGCCCACTCTAATTGAATGATCAAATGAGCGGATATAAAATCCGCTCGTTGTTGGTAAACTAATGGGAAAGTTGTAAAAAAAATATTTTCGTGCAAAATTGTATTTTTTTTTTCAATATTGGAACACTGGGCATAAGAAAGGGTCATGAGTTATGACATAAAAAAAATTTTTTACCCGTAAGGGAACAGATATATAGGTCGAAAGGCCTATTCCTTATATCTTTTTCCGTTGTGGCAAAGCTGCTGACCATTAGCTATGCAGAAGGAGTTTCAAAGATTTAACGGCTCCACGGGGCGTCACTTTCCCGCATTATCCGAGTAAAGCCCCTGTGGTGTGGGGACAGAATAAACCTCGGTGTTCCTGGATTGTCGTATAAGGCGACTAAAAGGATAGGATGTGTATGCCAGCAACTTGCACATCTAAAAGCTAATTATGCTAACGAAACGTTTACTAGGTCTCGGATGAGCGGTTACGATTACCGGTTATGACTTTTGGCTATCGCACCATGGCAAAGATTGGATTCTGGAACGTGTGTACTCTCTGGGACAATGGTTCAGAGGGCCCACAAAACGCCCGATTTCTTGAAGTGAAGAGTGAGTTTAGACGATACAAACTCAACATCTTAGGGCTGGGCGAAGTTAGATGGAGGAATAGTGCGAAATATTTTTCTCCTACACGTAGCACGGTGTTATTGTATTCCTGAAAAGCTTCTGGCAGTGTTCGGGAATCAGGCATTGAGCTGACCAGAGCAGCTCATAGCAGTCTGATTAGTTGGGAATCATATTCTGATAGAAGGTTCCGTGTCGTGCTGTATTGCCGTGATCGTTCGGTATTCTGTGATATATATATTCATAGAGAAACGAGTTTCCAAACTCGGCATGACCCACCGCGCCGCAAGTTTATCATTCAAAAGATGATTAGAAATATTCTTATCGTAGAATAATAAAACTAACAATGCGGCTAGGAAGTGGTATGGCTGACAACCGTATCACATTCCGAATTCAGTTGTCTTTGAATCGTTGACAACTGCACACGGTAGTCGTCAACGTACCATGCTCTAAAGAGTTAGGGTAAATCAAGAGAGAGGTTCCGCACTAAAATTGGAAACCTTACAATAATTCAATGTTACGCTCCAACTGATCCTGATAGCGTCAAAGCAAAGGACTCTTTTTACGAACAATCAATACCATCCAGTGTAAAACACCTATGGGGACAGTGTAGTGGTGATGGGATATTTAGTGCCGACGATGACGGACACGTGATAAGGAAATACAGTCCGGGTAACCGGAACGATATGGGTGAGAAGTTTGTAGAGCTCTGCGACTTCCACTTCCAGAGTGCTGAAACCGTCCTTGGCCCAAATCCGGCCTCTCAGTTTGGATGTCGGACGAAACATGGCAGCGGATTGTCGAACGGAAAGAGCTTAGGATGGGTCTAGCGTCAGCAACAGACGAGAATCACAACATTGACCTCCTGTACCGTTCTAAAGCTTGTGAAGTCCAACGTAGTGCACGCTGTGACAAGAGGGTGTATGCCAACTCTCTTCTTGCTACGGCAGAGGAAGCTGCACGAAATTATGATTTAAATAAGGATCATCAAGGAGTGTAAAGGTGGTCGTAGCTTCTATATCAACACCCGGTGAAAGATATTTATCCATACCGACGATCAGTTGAGGCTATGGAAAGAGCACGACTGATGGCGAGGTCCCCACCCATATTCATAATTTAGCTTCTCGTCAAAACGTAGTTATACGTTCAACTCCCCCAACGAAACAAGAGAGTGAGGACGCAATGAGTGCACTAAAACGCAAGACTGCTGGGCTCGACGGCATTACAGCCCAACTTTGCTAAGCACAACCAGGATGAATAGCGGAGTGTGAGATTAGAATCTTTTCCCACTGAATAGAAGGGTCGGGCTCTGTGGCCGTGATCGTTCGTTCGGTCGCCACTCTGTGAAATAGACACTCACAGAGAAACGAGTTTCCAAACTCGGCACGACTCGTCGCAAGTTTATTATTCAGAAGAAGATGATAAGAAATATTCATATCGTAGACTAAGAAGCTAACAATGCAAACAGGAAGTGGTATGACTGACAACCATATCACACTCCGAATTCAGTTGTCTTTGTAACGTTGATGACTACACACGGTAGTCATCAACGCACCATGCTCCACTAGGAGTTACGGTAATGAAGAGAGAGAGAAGGATGATTGAAGGTTGATTGTCAAATTTCTAAAAAGAGCAGCCTTACAAAATGCAATATTTGGAGGGGTATTTGTATGCTTCCCGCTGTTGCCAAAATAATAGCTAGGATAATCTTGGAGAGAATCAAGCTCCACTTAGAAAGCAAGATCGATGAATATCAGGTTGGGTTTCAATCAGGTTTTTCTTGCTTCGACCACATCAACAAATTACGAATTGTAATCGAGCAATGCGTCGACTACAGATCTACGTTGCACAAGCTCTTTGTTGATTTTAAGAAGGCTTTCGACAGTGTGAACCTAGAATGTATCTGGGCCACCGTACGCAAGAGGGGTGTCTCAGAGAAAATAGTGGCTATTATTAAGGCAACATACGTCGGTGTTAAATGTCGCGTATTCCATAAAGGTAAGGTGTCGGAGGGTTTCGAAGTTCATAGCGGGCATTCAGGCAGCGTTGTATCACCCATTCTGTTTTTTTTAGTGATTGGTGATGTGCATGGAGCAGATGATTGTCTGAAGAACGTAACCGTGGCATTCGACGGACTCTGAAATCCCACCTACAACATTTGGGCTATGCTGACGATATTTGCTTACTCTCGCATAAGATCAAGGATTTGAGCGCGATGGCTCTGGATCTCGAAAGAGAGAGGCAAAGGTTATCGGGCTAAAGATTAATACCAGCAAGACCAAAATCCTTAGCCTGACTGGGAATCTGACTCTCCCCATAAGTATCAATGGACAAATTTAGACGAATTTGTCTAATTAGGTAGCATTGTTGCAGTTGATGGAGGCACTGCGATCAGGACGTCATTCGGGGCATTAACCATGCCAAGTGTTCTTTCGGCATTCAAACTCTGGCAAAGCAGTGCTCCTATACGGGAGCAGCATCTAGAAAGGTTGCGCTGTTGTTACGAAGAAGCTTCAAACTTTGGTTAACACTTGTCTTCGTCGAATCTGAAGAATTTTTTGACCCGAAAGAATTTCGAATGAAAATATCTTTCGACGAATTGACTCGCAGGCGAAAGTGGCAGTGGATTGGACATATGTACGTGACAAGCACAAGGTGATAACTGCATTGGTGGTCGCGCTATGTGATGAAACACTCAACGAGGTCTACACCATTTTGTCCGCTCACTATGTTAGCTTCTGATTTTCGGTCATATTGCCGGCATTATAAGCAATTGCTTAGGCAAGGCGATTTACTGGCAAATAGAATTGACTGCTGGGATATTTGTTTAATTTCTTAACATTTTGTTTTACAATTTATGAACCCTCATATGTATATGTCGCTTACCTTGATTGAGTGCATTCACCCAAATTCCTAAGACTTAAACCTGAGCATTCCGATGCTTGTTCACATTTAAAAGTCACCATAGACTGTCCAATCGATTATACATTCAAGCTCCTTTTTTTGGGTTCCAATACCCACTTCGCTAGAGAAAATGGGCTTTCTGCACAGAAAATGAGCTTTATTGTATAATCGATTGAATAATGTATGTCGACTCTAAGGAGCGCCATAGACTATACAATCGATTGTACATTCAAGCTATTTTCTGTGGAGAAAGCTCATTTTCTCTATTGAAATCGGTAGTGGAGCTTTCTCCACAGAAAATTAGCTTTATTGTACAATCGATTCTACTCTAAGAGTCGGTACACATTATCAAATCGATTGAACAATCAAAGCTCATTTCTGTAAGGAAAGCCCATTTCTTAGGTTCCACTACCGAATTCGCTAGAGAAAATTAGCTTTCTCCGCAGGAAATGTGCTTTCTCCATAGAAATGAGCTTTGATTGTTCAATCGATTGGATAATTTATGCTGATTCTAAAGGTAGACAGAGCGATTAATTGAACAATCAAATCTCATTTCTGTGGAGAAAGCTAATTTTTTAGGTCCACTACCACTACCGAATTCGCTAATAAGAACTAGTTTTCTCCACAGAAAATGAGCTTTGATTGTTCAATTAATCGCACACTCTATGGTGACCTTAACGACCTCAATTCGCACACTATTTTTACGAGTGGTAAAGAGGAGGGCAACAAGGAGTTTGGAGTAGCTTTCATCGTGAATAAGCAGCTCAAGGACCACGTTATCGGCTTCAAACCCATCAACGAGCGGCTATGTGCGATCCGCATTAAGACCCGTTTCGCTAATCTCTGGCTCATTAATGCGCATGCCCCTACAGAAGTAAAAGAAGACGCGATTAAGGACGAGTTCTACAACGACCTAGAAACACTCTTCGACTCACTTCCATCAAACGACGTCAAGCTGCTGCTAGGAGACTTTAACGCCAAAGTCGGAAATGAAAGCTGGCATAGGGGAACTACTGGAGGTCATAGCCTCCACGACGAAAACAACAACAACGGTCAGCGACTTATCGACTTCGCGAGCGGCAGAAACCTGGTAATAAGCTCTACATGCTTCCCTCATCGACGAATCCACAAGCAGACCTGGAAGTCTCCAGATGAATACACCGTGAACCAGATCGACCACGTACTGACCAGCAAGAGATGGGCTTCTAATGTCCTAGATGTTCGATCCTATCGAGGAGCCAACTGCGACACCGATCACTATTTGGTGAAGGCAACCTACAGGTGCAGAATCTCTTCGGTGCACATAACGAGAATCAACCCTGCCAAGATCTTCGAGGTTGACAATTTGATTGATGATGCCACGGCGGCTGCGTATACAACAGCACTAGAGGAAAAACTGTCGCCCATGCTTGATGACATCAACAATTTAGGCATCCATGAGTTCTGGGAGGAGCTCAAAGACAGCATCAAGGGGGTCGCAGAAGAGGTCGTGGGCTATAAAGGCCGGCGCAGACGAGCAGACTGGTTCGACGAAGAATGCAGGGCCTCGATTGAGGCGAAAAATGAAGCCTATCGCCAATACACACAACGCGCATCCCGAGCCAAGAAAGAAAGATATAACGAGCTTCGGCGAGTATCTAATAAGTTAATTAGACGTAAGAAACGCAAACATTTTGACGAGCAGTTACAGCAAATAAACCAAAGATTAGCCAATAAGAACATTAGACAGGCGTACAAACTTATAAATAATGTTAAGAACGGATATCAACCCAGGACAAGCCTATGTAAGGACAAGGATGGTAACATCATCAGCGACATCGAAAGCGTCAACAAACGATGGGCCTCGCATTTTGAAGAGCTCCTCAATGCACCATCAACATCCCCCGCGGAGCCAGCTCTTGAGCAGTTAGCCGAACCAGGCCCTCCCGTTCTACCCCCAACAGTAGAGGAGGTGAGTCTTGCCATACAGTCGCTTCAAAATAATAAAGCGCCCGGCGCTGACGAGATCCCAGCAGAACTGCTGAAGCATGGTGGAACGTGCCTGACCAACGCAATACATGTGCTACTGCTGAAAATATGGAACGACGAGGAAATCCCCGAAGATTGGCGCAAAAGCATAATCTGCCCAATCCACAAAAAGGGTGACAAGCTGAAGTGTGAGAATTACAGGGGCATATCATTAGTTTGTACGGCCTATAAGATATTATCTAAAATTCTTGAAAAGAGAATTAATCCGTACGCAGAACGAATCATTGGCGAATATCAAGGCGGCTTCAGACCTGGTCGATCAACGACCGATCAGCTTTTCACAGTGAAGCTACTACTCCAAAAGTGCTGGGAATATAACATCGACGTATACCAAATCTTTGTCGACTTCAAGCAGGCATACGACAGTATCGATCGAAGTGTACTGTACAACATTATGCTGAATTTTGGTATACCGGCAAAGTTAGTGCGACTCACAAGGATGACGATGACTAATACCGTCTCGCAGGTCAGAGTGCAGAATCGACTCACTGACCTATTTGAAACTCGTACTGGACTCAAGCAGGGCGACGGGCTGGCGCCGACGCTCTTCAACCTTGCTTTGGAGTATGTAATTCGAGCCATGAATATGGACAGCAGCGGAACGCTACTCATCAAGTCGACTCAATTAGTAGCGTACGCCGACGATATCAACATCATGTCTCGAAGGTTGGGTGATGCAGAAAGCCTTCTGCATAACCTCAATAACGCCGCAAAGGAAGTTGGACTACATATAAACGAAAGCAAAACAAAGGCCATGATGCAATCGAAAATAAGGACGCCAGCAAATTCAAGCATCACAGTGGGGGACCTTAATATCGAGTATGTAGACAACTTCAACTATCTGGGTTGTAACTTATCAAAGGACGCCAACGAAACCGACGAAATTAAGCGACGGATACAACTAGCCAATAAGACATATTTCTCGGTCCTCCCTATAATTAATTCGAAACTTGCGCACAGGAACACGAAGCTCCGCGTGTACAAAACGATTATCCGACCCGTGCTATGTTATGGCTGCGAAACATGGACCCTCACCCAAGCCTCCGAAATTTTGCTAGACCGATTCGAACGAAAGGTCCTTCGGCGAATTTTCGGGGCCGTTCGCGAGCGAGACCAATGGCGTATCCGGTACAACCATGAGTTGTATCAATTGTACGATGAGCTGGAAGCATCGAAAATCGTGAAGCTTCAACGTTTGCAATGGGCGGGGCATGTACAACGGATGGACGATAATCGCATGCCAAAGAAAGTGATGAACGCACAACGAATTGACGGAGCGAGGTTGCGTGGACGACCGAGAGCTCGCTGGGAGAACTCCGTAGGTGAAGACGCCCAACAGCTGCTGGGCTTCCGAAACTGGAGGACGAGGTCACGTAACCGCGACAATTGGAGGTCAACGATTCAGGCGGCCAAGGCCCGACGTCGGGCTATCGTGCCACATTGATGATGATTGATGGTGACCTTAAGATAGACAATTTCTTTGTTAATTTCGTCTTGTAGCAGCTTAGTTTTCACGTTAGTGACTCTCCTCGCGAGTATAGATGAGATGGACAATTCTCTCAATGTTTGGACCGACTAAACATATTAAGAGACATGTTTGCACAATATATGTATTCTGTTACCACCATCAAACACACCACCCACCACGACTTCAAGCAAACTCGATTTTAAGACGCACCGCGACTCTTCATCATTTTAAACTGCCACCATTTAGAAAACTCTCAGATCGCTTTCAGACGATATTCCTCAACCTATATTCCCCGGGGTCATATAAAATGCTTGTAAAACAACGTGCTGGAAAATTAGCTTTTCGTCGTCATATATGTATGTAGGTCTAGGTACTTTCAAAAAATCAAAACGTATCGCAATAAGGGGGGTCGTAAAACGATTTTCTTATTGAAAAGTTATGGTGAAGTCAGCCGTTTCCCAGAAGGGGACCATATTTGGCGATAAGTGAAATCCTGGAGTGTAGACGAAGCATACAATATTTATATACACACACAGTGACCATTGCAGGATGTGCTGCATCACGCTGGAACAATAATAAAATGAAGAATGTTCTTTGGCATAAGGCGAAAAGGCATTTTGCAAATTTCTTTTCACAGCTGTTGCGCTGTATGTGTGGAGCATTTAAAATGGATCGAAGTTTAATAATAATACGGAGAAGGCCGATGTAGCCTTCGCTTTTTGGAATGTATTGTTAACAAAAAACCACATGTCTACATATTTTGGAATACAGCTGGGGTATTTGTAGGCATTCTGCAAGGATAAGGCTGACGTTTTCTTTCCATATTGTTTCAAGGATAATTATAAAAATATCAAATGTCCAATGGTTGCTGTCCGTTGTGTATCCTTAAATCCTTTTTTTTAATTCTGAATTTTTAGTGGATTTCGCCTATTCACGCAGTGACGTTGCTTACATTTTACCATGAAAAGCGCTTAAAATCATACATGACATAATAGAATGCCAAACCAGCCTGCCTAATAGCTCCCTCACACTGTACTGTCAATATCCTTCGTTCCTATATACAACAACGACTTTTAACAACCAACCAAACTATGGTTGTCTGTGACACAATTCATCTCAAGCTCTGAAACGTTTTGCAATTAACTTTCTAGCGCACTAGTGAAAACAGAACACTTTGAAATTTTCCAATATCCTTCCATATTGTCCGTTGACGGAAAATTGCTACTTCCGTAGAATGGGGTTATCTAAAACCGTTTTAGTATTCATGACAGAATAACTGATGTTTCTAAACATCGGATAAATATTGGGATGCCGCACATGCCGTTCCAATCAAAAAAGAAGCTCGTCCTTTTTTTTTCTTGTCGCCTCTGAATCTTGTACCAGACCATTCTTCTGTTGGCCCAAAAACCATGATGATGGTCTAGAATGTATGTAGAGTGACGAGTGCTAGACGACTGGTGACAGTTTGACTTTTGAAAAACAGGGCGCCACTTTGGCCAGACATGTCGATTATATGCAATGTATTTGCCATTTTCCCCAATACAGCACCGCACCACCACATTCAAAAGTGCGGCTAAGTGTGTGTATGTGTGATTGTTGAGTACGCGGTTGTGAATGTTAAATATGCGAGACACAAAAAGATATGCTTCCTCAATGTGACATGAAGGAAAATTGCGATTTAATACTTTACGCCGTATGCCACGGCACGACACAACATAAAACGAGAGTTTGGTGTCGGCTTGAAATTGTTATTGTTCTCCGGTTGATTGAAATTAATGATAAAGAGTCCTTTGTAAATGCCTATAGAAGGGGGTGAAATTATGAAAATTTATTGTGACTACACTGGTGGAGAATGAGGCGTATCAACGACGATTACATGGACCATTGTTGACGGTAATAATTTGACACAGTATCGTTTTAATAATAATTATTATAAAACCTTATGTGTGCATATAAAATCCGATGAAAAGGACTATTCTTACGGTTTAATAGCACCATAGATGTCTTAATTAATGCGCTCACAATAAAACGCGTTCGTAAAGCGCTGTTTGGCAGCTCAAATTGACCCTTTTTTAAAGATAATAACGATAGGCTACTTTCATCAGAACTACCCTGCTAGCCACAATCGGTGAACGATAAATCCGAAGAGACGGGGGAATGCAAAAATTGTCGTAGTATTCGTGAACACTCTCTCATCCACACGGGTTGGCTTATGTACTTCGACTGAATCTCCATCACCCGATGACTGTCTCGATGAAGAATCGGTGCCAATTCATCGAGAGACATTTTCTTGAAATTTCGGTCAGTTTCGCTTCCTTGTCGTCATTTTGCGCCGATGGGTAATATTTTTCTTTGTATAGCGGAACCTTTTTCATTTTAAAGTTGGCCTTCGTAGTGTGTGCCTCTGCATCGAGTAATTTGAATAAATTAATAAATTCTTCTTCTCTGCACCGTGACCCCTTGTGGTGCGTCAACTCAGCCGTTTATTTCGAGTCAACGTTACATTGCATATAGCTTCGGAGTGCTTGTTGCAAGCACTATCCTATCCGCACATGTACGTAAATTTTGGAAAACGCCGAAATTCGATCTCCGGACGTCTAAAGTACGTCGTAGAGTGCGACTCAACCAAGTGAGCCACATAGCGTGCTAAATGTATAAATTACTGATGAAATAATTAATGAAACTAATCGACTATTTCATACGTTGTTCATATAAGAACGCATGAATGAAACTCGTCGATTATTTCATTAGGGCGAACTTGATGAACTCTTCGGGGAAATTCATGAAATTTGTCATCAGTTCCAGCATGATGAATTCGCCAGTGAAACTCATCGTACTTTTCCTCAGTTCCTTTCTGATGAATTCATTGATGATCCGCACCGCATCTATCATCAGTACCTCTCTAATGAAATCATGAGGGAAAGTCATGTTTGGGTTCACGTGGTCTTCATGCAGTCGTTCACCATATCTTTGAAAAATATGTAAGGGAATTTAGTCCCGCGGCTAGAATAAATGGAATGATTCGGTTCATCCAGAGATTCATGATGCCGGCATCGATGCATTCCTTATGCCATGGCTAGTAGGGTAAGAACAGACGAGACGTTCGCGTTCGCTGAAGAGACCGCAAAGATATTTTTTTACCGAACGGGATTTCAAGAGTTTCTGTAACAACGGGCTTAGTGCGGTACAATTTTGCAAATGTTTTATTGCCGGCAGCGATAGTGATGATTTTTCATGGTCACGGATGTGTGGGATTCGACCCCAAACCCAGGTTAGGGGCTCAGCACGCACTCCTGCAGCCATTAGCCCAACTTTCATCCGGTTTTGATTTGTGCCTCAATTCCTATTTTTATACCCTTCGCTCATAGAGTGAAAGGGTATATTAACTTTGTCATGAAGTTTGTAACGCATTAAAGGAAGCATCTCCGACCATATAAAAAGTATACATATATGATCAGCATGACTTGGGGAGTAGATTGAAACATGTCCGTCTGTCTGTCTGTCTGTCCGTTGCGACGCGTTTTACTCGGCGCGTATTGAAGCTAGCAAGCTGAAATTTTGCACACGTGCTTCTTATTGTTGCAGACTCTTTCTATGTTTGATTCATCCAAATTGGATCACTTGGTCATGGGGCTGCCATACAGACCTAGCTCCCCAATTTGAGTTCTTCTAAGAAAAACTATTTTATTTGTGTACCAATTTCAACCAAATTTCTCACAAATGTGTTTCTATAGATAACACAAAATATACGCAAGAATGGATCAAATCGGACCATGGGGTCATGGGGCTACCATACAAACTTAACCCCCCAAATTAGGTTCTTCTAAGAAAAACTTTTTATTTGTGCACCAATTTCAACCAAATTTCACACAAATGTATACTGCTCAAAACAAAATAAGGGCCACTAATGTCCGTTGACTTTAACAACGTCTTTTGGCAAATTTTTAGTGTGATAATTAATTTCAAAAATGCCATTCTGTACCTGAATGTGATGTGAATTATCACAGGTATCATTCGTCAACATTAGCATTAACGGAACTGGCTTAAACAGTTCTTTTAGGGTCACGATTCATACATTTGATAGTTGTTTATTTCTCATTTTGATTTAGAATTAGTTCTCGCCAAGTTCTTTAACTGCAACATTAGTTGTTGCATTTTAAAAGATAAGGAGAATCTGTAAAATACAAAATGCTTGCAATTCGGCGCCATTTAAATTTAAATGCTTCGTCCAGAGCCTTAGAAATGTTGGACGAAGGTCGTTCGCAACGTTCTGTGGCCCTGCAATTAGGGTATTCGCGAAAAGCCATTCAAAATCTTTGGAACCGTTACCAGGAGACAGGAAGTGTCTCCTGTCGTCATGGTCCAAGCCGAGTTCGAACAACCACCCCCGCGGAAGACCGATATGTGAGACTTTGTGCGCAACGGGAACGTACCATTAGTGCTCGTGGACTACAAAAGAGGCTATTAAGGACGACTGGGACCATTGTTAGCCCTCAAACAATCAGAAATCGTTTGCACGAAGACCAACAACAGTCAAGGAGACGTGTTACCAGAACACAACTGACCAGGACGCATCTTACGAATCGTTTAAAATTTGCGCGTTGAAATATCCAATGGGACATGCAACAATGGCGCAAGGTGCTCTTTTCGAATGAGTGCAAAGTAAATTTTTTTAATGACGACCGACGCATAAGAGTCTGGCGGAGAACCGGAGAAGCATTTTTGGATCCTTACATTAAGCAAATTGAGAGGCAAGACGGTCCCAGTGTGATGGTCTGGGCCGGAATTAGCTTGCAAGGCAAAACTGATCTTGTTATCCTAAATATCGGGACAATTACGTCCGAAATTTATATTGAAAGGATTGTTAGGCCACATATCATTCCTTTTTCACAACAGTCGTTGGATGGTTTTATACTCATGCAGGATAATGCACGACCACATACTTCGGGTGACAATGTCTGTTTTGGAGGAGGCCAATATTGAGGTCATGGAGTGGCCTGCATACAGTCCGGACCTAAATCCGATAGGACATCTTTGGGATCAATTAAAACCCCGGAAGCGGACCGCTGAAGAGGGCATACACAATCAGCAACAGCTGATTCAATTGCTAAAAATGTGTTGGGACGAGAAATCAAAAGAAAGCGTCGATCGACTTATTGAAAGCTTTTTGTCCAGGCTTCGAGACTGCATATCAAAAAGTGGAGGCCATACTCGATACTAAAAAAAAACAAAGAATAATTTTTTTACAGATGAGACTTACATTAATTGTTATTGTTACGGTTACATGACCGCAAAAAGTAAGCAATCCGCAAAAAAAAAAATGCTAAAAAAAAGCGTAACTGTTGGTCAAACCTCAATAAAATTCATTATATTTAATGAAAAACATATTTTTTTATTAAATTAGACCAACAAAACTATAATTTTGCTTTTCCACGGAGAAATAATCAGAAAATTATTAGTGGCCCTAATTTTGTTTTGAGCAGTATATTTCTATTGTTGACACAAAACATATGTAAGAATGTATAAAATCGGACCATGGGGTGATACAAAACAAATCCAACCCCCCAAATTAGGTTCTTCTAAGAAAAACTTTTTTATTTGTGCACCAAATTCCACACAAATGTATTTCTATTGATGACCCAAATCATATGTAAGATTGAATCAAATCAAATCAACCCTCCATATTGGGTCTTCTAAGAAATATTTTTTTTACACCAATTTCACAAAACCTTGAATTAATGTGTCTTTATCAAAGCAACTAAAACGTTCAAAACGAATGGAATCGTACTGTGGGGTCACGCTCCGGCAACCCCAATAAAATTTTCCGAGTAAATATTTTTATTTGCCCACTTATTTCAACCCAGCCCAAAACTTTTGTCAAGACGGAAGAATGAGGAGGGGGATTAAATACAAGTCATAGGTACGCCCGAAAAAACTTTTAGCCCAAGCGAAGAGTATCCAAATTTCGGCCGCGCCCGAAATTAGCCTCGGCCCGGGGGTTGTCGAGCGAAGCGAGTAGGGGGCGAAGCCCCCTAGTTTGTTGTACATTTACAAATTTCGCTTCATTGCCGTAGAAAAGATCTTCCTTCCTACGTGTCGAAATCAAGAACTTGAATTCGTGAGAAGTTCCGCAAGCAAGTACACAAGCCCTATGGCTCATCGATCACATTGTTAAAGATTTCAATTTCCTAGAAGAATACGAGGAACGTAGCACAGTTACTGAATGCCACTAACACCAGTTGAAATATGTTCACAGTCTACTTTGACCTTTTGAGCAGACCACTTGCCTTTCATTTCATAAGCGCATATAACACAAACCATATATGTAATATATTTTTGGTTGCTGCCGTACTTCGAACCGTATGCCACACTTTAACAAAAATCATATAATAAAATAATTAAATACGGAGTAAAGGCACTTCGTAAATTTCTAGAAAACAAAATAAAAACGTTTTTTTTTATATTCCAAAATGGGTTTATTGTTTTTCAAAATATTTGCTATGAGCATCTATACACTTTAGCATGCGCTCAAACCAATTGTTGAAGCATTTTTTCCACTGTTGAACGCTTCAACAGCTGCTTCGGGCGAAGAAAACCGTTCACCACGTAATTTATTTCAAATAAATGGAACAACAAAAAATTATTCGGTGCCAAGTCATGGCTGTAAGGCGGATGACCCGTCAATTCAATGCAGTGGCGCAACCAGGATTTTGTCCTGGAGGGGGCTAATGCAATCCACATTTCTGGATATTTGAAGTTGATATGTCGCAAGTAGAGTTTTTCAGAAATAGCGCTATTTGGCGCAATTGCATTTGCGCTTATTTTCGAAGTACATTTTTCGATTAAATAGCCTTGGCATATATTTAAGTTGGGTATTCTGATCCGGTACAGAAATTAATACCGCCATAGATCTGTATGCATATTCTGCGTATTAGTCTTAGGATTAGATTAGGATTGTTGACGTTATCATCCGGTGGTGTTCAAATATGGGAGTAGAATTATCTCTCAACGTTTTGCGGGTAAAGTCAGGGGGTGCAGCGGAGTTTTATAGCAAATGACACATCGCATTAGTCCAGAATTCGTGAATTCCGCCACTACATGAGGAAAATAGAAATTTAGGCACAGACAAAAATCTTACAGAAATTGGACTAGTACCATTAGGAAACCATATCTTCTCAGGTGAGATAGACAGTGACATGACTTTATCTCACAAAAAAAAAAAAACAATTGATTTCTCGGATGTGAATACGATATAATATCGAAAGATATTACGCTTGTATCCAGTTCTTTTTTTAATAGAAAATACACCACACGGGAACCACGAACTTTGAAATAACTAAAGTGGTATAATCAATCAGCATAAATATCGGTCGAATTTGAAGTTTATTTGCCAAGAAAAGTGTGAATAAGCTACCGAAAATGACCCCATAATTGCTGAAAACGGTTACAGAGATAAAATTCTTCAATTGGCAAACAATTGTTTTTAGTAGCTTTGAAATATTTATAGTTTGTTAAAAATAATTTTTATGGGATCAAAGGCGTTTCTTTTGCGAAACATTTAAAGACATTTTTTCTTTTGACCACATGAGAACATAGCATTTTTGTCTTTTTCTATTTTGCAAAAATATTAATAAAATTCTCGTATTGATGTTCAAAACTCGCTCAGACCATAGAAACTGTAAGCTATGCACCATGAGCATTATTCGCTTTATTATGAAAATCGTTATGAAACGCAAATGCCATACATATTTAATTTTGCAGTTTTTTCTTTTCCAATTTTTGTGTCTGGGAGGCCCCCTTAGCCCCTCCCGTGGTTGCGCCACTGATTCAATGTTTTGACCGGTTAAATAGGCGCTAGTTTGAACTGATGTGTGAGAGCTCGCATTGCCATGATGAAGAATGATTCGTCTTCTCGTGTTCGTTTTGCGAATTTCCTCGAAGACTTCGGCGGCCAACTTCATATTCGAAGTTTTCCGAAGTGCTATAATTAAATAATTAGCGATACACAAACGAAAATTTTTGTTGCACAATCATGCACAAACGTAGCCGCCCCCACACAAACGGTTTCCGAAGCGATTCGAAGAATGAGGCGGCTAACTTCATATGAGTTATTCTACAATCGTCATTGACGCTGGAAAACTCCGAATCCCCCTACAACGACTTTTGCAGAAGTTGTGATGACGAAGAAGAGGAAGAAAGTGTGTATCACTTACTTTAGTCACTGTCCCGCTCTGGCCGAGAAACGGAGGCGTTTTCTGAGCTCAAGGTATTTTTACGATACCGATGATCTTCGAGATGTTAATAATAATTCTGCTCAATAAATATGTATACATATTGTTAGCACGGGCTGGTTCCTAACATAAGTAGTAGTTAGTAGAGGCATGATTCTCTTGGTGGTATCAAAATGGACTACATTCTGGTCTAAGCGCGCTGGGTGCAAATCTGGCGGCCCCTGTACTTAACCTAAGCTGACCAGACGTACAGCATTTGGACCTGCCGTACAGCATTGGAAAATGTACAGCATTCCCCAAGCCACACAATGAAACCTGATCACTTCATGATAAGCTCCTCGGTGAAGCCTGCGATCAATCTTGACTGCTTTTAAGGTGTTAAATTTGACCCCTGTACCCTATATGATATTTAGCGAGATAACTGAACTTTTATGTTTGTGGAATTTGGCACACTTGTAGAGCTATTTGACGCTCACATTTCCTCCAAATTGCACGGTCCTACCTAATCGCGTTCGGAAGTTACGGCTGCCCAAATTGCAATTTTGTGTTTTCTAATTGAAAATTATCCATAACTCTGAAATTCGTGAACGAAAAATTTTAAAATTTAGAAAACTTGCATAGCACCGTAGTGTTCATATTTGGTGTCAATTGGCACCCTTGTAGACCTACTTGACTTGACTCCAAGTTTCAACTGCCCAAACCACACTATTGTGTTTTCTAATGGAGTTTTTAAATTTGGCAGACTTGTAGAGCATCGCACTGTCCATATTTTTTGAATATTTCAAGATTCTAGCTTCCAAGATTCAAAAGTTGCAGCCAGAAAAATATTTTCAATTTTATGTGTATAATGAATCTTATTTCGATTCCTTGCTCTACCTTTTGTGGTTAACAGGCCCGTGCGCAGGGGGGGTTTTGGGGGTTGAAACCCCCCCATTGGCAAATGTTGCCAGAATTTCTTATTAAATACTATTGTTCTCATAAGGCAAAAATTTAACTTCATAAAAATGTAAACTGGCGTTGTTAATTTATACCTTGCCAAAATAATTTTCTCTCGCCGCTAGACACCATCCAGTTCCGGACAGTTCAAGCACATTCGTGGTAGAAACTCATAAGTGTTGGTATGCAATCCTTTCTTCTTCTTCTTCCTTGCCTCGTTCTTTATACCGCTCCATGGTTCCGCGTTGCTCGACCTGCGGTGTAGGCACATCGCCCGTTTTGGCGATAATTTCTCAGCATATTTCTACAGGTTGGTATGCAATCCGAAAAGCGGTATTTTCCCTATACCGAACGTATTGTAATTCAAAGATAAATGTAACCGCGCGGCATGTGTAGATTGTAGTGGGTGAACTATTGTAGGGCATTGCAGGAGATTTGTTGTTGATTGCGACATTTCAAGGCTCTAGCTGCCAAGGTTTAGAGTTTACATCCGTCAAAAGATGAGATTTTAAGATGAAAAAATCAGCCATTGTACTCTATTCCGATTCCTTTATCAACCTCTATAGGAAAATGCATACTAATGAAATGACTCTGCATGGGTTTTAGGTAGTTTTTTTCCCAAATTTAATTAAAATCCATTTAAAACGTCACGGTCACTACTCTGTGATATAGAGATTCATAGAGAGAGAGAGAGAGAGTTTCTAAACTCGTCATGACCCGCCGCAAATTTATTATTCAGAAGAAGAAGAAGAAGATGATAAGAAACATTCTTATTGTAAATAAACTAACAATGCGACTAATAAGTGGTATGGCTGACAACCATGTCACACTCCGAATTTTGTTGTCTTTGTAACGTTGACGATTACACATGCCACACGGTAGTCGTCAACGCACCATCCTCCACTGGGAGTTAGGGTAAATCAAGGTAGGTAAAAGCCTAGGGGAACGACATGGCATCCCTATCGTAACTATGAAGAAATCCTTATTCTCCTCGTGAAATATTGCCACCAGGTTTAGATAAGATTTATACCTCAGGCTCGTCCTTTGGTATTTGGTTTACTATAATTCGGTGACTCACCCCTCGCTCCGCTCAGATCTCACACTGTCAGTCTCGCATTAAGGTACGTGTTCGTAGAGACGACTCTTGGGATGATCGCTCAGCGATCGTAGTTTTGCATCCAATTCCGAGCCATATTTGCATATTTTTGTAATGGTGTTACTTTCCATGTGTCGACCATAACATGTCTGTATAGAAAATGTGCGCGTATAGTGGTCAGAACCAATGGTTTAACTGCGATCGCTGAGCGATCATCACATGAGTCGTCTCTACGAACACGTACCTTTAGAGAATTCGCCAATATTTTTGCGAAGCAGTGCTGTTGCGAAATAGGATAAGACGAAGTGCAAGCGCAGCGAGCAGTGAGCTAATGGAAAGCAATTTGTTGGATATAGATCTCTGGCTCGTCCATACATTTACTCAAATCCTATAGCTCGTCTGTTAACTAAGATCTCGCTGTCTGTCGCCCTTTTCACAATTCGCCAAAAAGTTGATACGTAGCGCTGCTTGGAAATAGGATGAAGCGAGCGCAACAAGCGGTGAGTTAATGTCAGGCAATTCGTAAGCTTTATATTTCTGACTCGTCCATATATATACTCAGACCATGCACCTCGCCCTTTACTCCGCTCAGACCTCGCTTTATCTGTCTCGCTATTTAGTATTCGCGACGTAGTGCTGTTGCGGAACAAGGTAAGTCCAGCGAGCGGTAAGCCAATGGATAACAATTCGTAAAATTTAGACCTCTGGCTCGTCCTTAAGTTTACCTAAATCCTGTGCCTTGCCCTTCGCTTCATCCAGACCTCGCCATGCCTTTTGCGCTTTTCAGAATTCGCCTAAATTTGCGACGCAGTGATGGTGCTAAGAATGATAAGGCGAGGTGCTAGCGCGACGATCGGTAAGCCAATGGACGCCATTTCGTGAAATTTAAACCTATGACTCGTCCGTATAACCTGTAGCTCAGAATACTCTGCGCGCTCACACTCTGTCTGTCGTGCATTAGAAAAACAGCCAACATGTTTGCGACATAGACCTCGGACCTGGAACCTGGATATATGACTCTGGATTTGCTTGACAACCGAATTCCGGTCACCTTATTATAGCCTGTATATTTTAAACTTTAAATATACCTTTCAATGAAAAATTTGGATATATAAGTTAAACCCCCCCCTTGGATGATTCCTGCGCACGGGCCTGGTGGTTAAACATACGTTTGTATGTGCACCAGTGGCGTAAATAACTTTTCAGAAGAGTGAGGGTGTCAGTGGTCTGGATTTTTTTTTTTCAGGACAGAGGAAGTGCAATAAATGAACTTTAGAACCCCTAAGATCTAAAAGGAGGCCATTGCTTCAAGGTTCTTAAATTATTTTTATTCTGCTTGTTTAGCTGAGATTCTGGAGTTTGGTACAGCGAGGAAGAACCGTGAATTGCCGTAAAGATTTTAAGTACGCAGTATTGTATTCTGCGCACCTACCTACCTTGGAAGGAAGCCTGTTCGGTGCTCAGATTTCAATATCGGATACCGGTTTTCTTCAGTACCCGGTACCATATCCGTTGCACCGGCCCCTGTCGGTTTTTCAACCATGAGCTGGTTTTTTTTCAACCATGAGCGGGTTTTATTCAAGTACCGGTTTTTTAGCATTAGCCGGTTTTTTTCAACCATGAACCGGTTTTTTTAGCATGACCCGGTTTTTTCGACCATGAGCTGGTTAAATCAGGACCATGGTTGAAAAAACCGGACCAAAAATCGGCATATCTGTACTTTGAAATATTGGTACCGGTACTGATTGAACACCGGTCTTAAACCAATGTGCCGGTGTTAGAAACTTGAAAGTTCAATCCTGGAAAGTTGTGGGGTGAACTTAAAACTGAAGGTTTGTCTGGAACGCCGAGCGCAAATATTAGAAATTGTTCCCGCACTGGAGATAAATGTAGTAAAATAGGCCTCAGTGAGTGATTTGTCTGCAGCTGCAGCATGTTCTGCAGAGCGAGGATGCAAGACGTAAAGACGAGAAAAACCTTTCTTAACTTCATATCGTATAGCATGATGCAGTATTGTTAAACCAAATTACTCCAGCATGTGCCGTAATGCTGCTCAATAAGAACCCTATTTTATCACTAGGTATCCCACAATATTGATGTGCGTTATAATGGAAAATTATCTTACTAACTTCTAGCTGATCTGTTGTTGTGGCAGCCGCACTATTTGAAAATCAGCGCTTGGAGAAATCCAAATCTCATGTACGATAGTATACGCTAGGAATTGTCAAAATTCTAGCCAAGACAGTAACAATTATGCAATTGAAAACACGGTAAAAAGGGTTAATTCCAAAATTCCCCTGAAGATGGCATTATGGAAGACATTGTTACAAAATGTAATCAATTAATAGCAAAGAACCCCCTGTGACCAGGGGGATCAAATCCGTTTATCTACGCCACTGAGGTCACCTTTGAGAACTTTAGAGCTCCCTCTTTAGTATCAACCGAACCTTGCCATCCCAAGGTTTACCACATATTTCCGAGAATACCGGCTACTATTCCTTCTCCATTCTGTTTACGAAGATATCATTTATGAAGGGAAGAAGAATTAGATAATTTTATGGCATGCATCATGGTGGTGGCCTCGTATTTCTCCAAATCGGCGTGGAGCTGCATTCCGCAAGCATGTGTACAGCATTGGGTCTTCGGAAGTCTCGTCAGCTTAATCCTAAACTAACATAAAGCATAACGCGTAGCTTTCCGTCTAAATTTAGCTGGAAATTTTTAGTTAGCAGGATTTTAACCCTCTAAAGAACACGGCTGACGGCACTGGTACAGATGAACCCTTTTGGAGTCTTTCTTAACCCCTCAATCTAAAATCCAGCTCTCCGCTAATTTTCCCGTGCAATGTTAAATTTCCTGCATATGTATAATTTTTTTCACAAGAAACAAATGATGTATCATGAAACATTTCATGTATCAGAAAAGAAGTTACAATGTGTGTATGTAACAAAAGTCTATTAATATTCCCCATACGAATATGAGTAGCACTTTAAAATTACACGTTCGTCATTTATGGTGAATGGCATTTTTCCTCTTTACAAGCTTTTAGAGCTGCACCGTACCCAGGCATTGTCTGAACTTTTATGCTGCCATTCACTTCCGGTACGCCCGCTAATAGCAAACTTATATTGTTCTTTCAATATGGGGAAAAGTTATAACCCTAAAATTTTATGTCATCCTCCCTGCACGACATGTAGGGGCATAAAAATAATTTCGGTAACAGAATGCATGTAACATTATGTAATCTTCTCAGAGACGAAAATTAACAGCCATCGAATTAATGGAGATTTTACGTGAATGATGTGTACTTGGGAGCTTTTGATGATAAATCCCCGTTGTGGGGAGCCAATTACCTGAAAGAAAATATCATGTACAGCCAGGGCCGGCTTTAGGTGTAACGGCGCCCGGGGCGAACTTGAAAGAAGCGCCCCTTATAGTTTATATACACGAGAAAATTGCAATAGAACTTGAACTTTAAGGTTTTTTGGAAATATTTTTCTCGATTGCCCCGCCGCCATTGAAACTATCCACTTGTAACTCTTTTTAACTTCACGTTAATTTTTAAAACAAACCACAAAATACTTTGCCAGTTTTATAATCGTTCAAAAATAAAAACAGGCAATCTCACGTCGGAGAAACATAAAAATAACATAACCATATTAGTTCACAAACATTCATTATGTTGAATGGGAAGACGATAACAAATCCCACTTAAGTAGGTTGCACTTTTCCATTCATCTTTTTCGACGTTAACATTTTTCAAATTAGTAATCATTTTCAAGGGTACACTGCTATCTTCAATTGCGGAATTGACGAACATTAAAGAAAGATGGACAGTTCCAATGACTGCGTTCCTGATTCACATACTCTGGTCCCTGCGAAAACGCACTTGCCAATGGTTCTAAATACGGTTGAATTTGATGGTACCGAATTCAGTCAGTATCGATTTATAGTAGTCCATATTTTTCGAAACATAAATCCATTTCATTTTGTAATTTCGACCGTGGTTAGAAATGGTTTGTTCGGGAAACCTGGCTATTTTGCATTACTACAGATTACACAATGTAGGTACCACCGGTTCATTTTTGAATCACCAACATTTAAACGTTAATAATTAAGTTAATAATTTTACAAATACGTTTGTAAACTTTTCTATTTTTTAAGCAGTTTTAGTAAATTTAATTGAGCGAGAAAAGACAACAATGTTTCCTCTAAAATTCAATTCCTTCGGAGACCACAAAATTACATACAACAAAATTATCCCTCAAACAACACACTTAAATTTTTGTGGCATCATACATATTAACAAAAATCCAAAAACTTTTCTACGTATGTACATAAATATCAATAAACGTAAGAGGCACCACAGACCCTCCGATCGATCGGCCAGATTTTTAGATTACGAGATAAATCGGAAGGTGTATGGGATACAATTTTTTGATTTGACGTGTGGAACGTATTGCCAGTGCAATTGTCCGTTCAAGCTGTCATGACAATCATTCAGTTGCTGATTTTTTAACATAAACCTGTGGTCGTTCTTCATGCTGTGGTTGTGGTGGTCATTCTCCATCAAAAGTAGTAATTTATGTCCATCTTCCATGGCCAAAAATGATATCATTTTCGCTATTTTGTGTTGTGTCTTATGGACCGTGAGACTGTCAATTTCAGATTGCCCGATAAATTGCCTAATGTATGTACACTCCCAATCAATAGGATAGTTCCACTTGAAAAATGGCTATATCTCGGTAAGTGATAACGGTATTTTCTTCAAACTTGCTGGCAATATTTTCAGTAGCCTGCTTGTTCTTTCAATAATAGAAAGTCTCAAATCCGGAGTCCCGTTAGGATTTTCTTACAAGAATTCTTAAAATCAGTGCAAATGGTGAAGTCAATAGGATAGTTCCAGTGGAAATAAAACATCAAATAACGGTAAGAAAGGATAATTTCACTTCGAAAAATGTAGCTGGTAATAAGTAGAACTTAATTTAAATAATTTGAGCTCAAAAAGTTAATCTGGGATAGAATTGTATGGGTTTTAACGGTAAGTTAAGCTGATTTCGTGCCAAGCTCCTCTCAACTTTCGCCAAAGAGCTTCAGTGTTCTTAAACTATCGTCTAACGGTATAAATCTTCCTTGTCATTCATTCCCACATATTTTTGATGATATTTAGATCTAGGAAGTATGAAGGTCTTCCCATAACCTTGATTAGTTGGTTTTGAAATCAATCTTTTATCAGCCTTGCATCATAATTGGTGTCATTATCACCAATGTTATCATTATCTTGTTAAAATCTTATAGGAATGGCATGGAAAATGTCGGAAGTTTTAGGCAATGTATTCACAACGTCAATTCTTAGAAAAAAAATCTGGGTAATATAATTCTTCAAATTTACAGACATTTTTCATGCAACTTCTTTGAAATTTTAACAAGATAATGGCGTCAATCATGGAGCAAGACTGATAAAAAATTGGTTTCAATCAAGGTTTTGGAAAGACCTCCCATATTTCCCAGATCGAAATACCATAAAAAATGTGTCGGGATGAATGAAAATGAAGATCTGCACCGTTAGACGATACTTTAATTACACTGAAGATATTCTGCTAACGTTTAGAGTAGCTTGGGACGAAATTGATTTAATTTACCGTTAAAACCTATAGAATTCTATCCCAGATTACCTTTTTTGAGCTTAAATTACTTAAATAAAGTTCTACTTATTATCAGCTACATTTTTCAAAGTAAAATTATCCTTTCGCACCGATATTTGATGTTTTATTTCCACTGGAACTATCCTATTGACTTCATTATTTGTAATGTTTTTAAGAATTATCGTAAGAAAATCCTAACGGGAATCTGGATTTGAGACCTTATGTTATGCAAAGTACAAGCAGGATACTGGAAATATTGTCACCAAGTTTTAAGAAAATACCGTTATCACTTACCGTGCAAGTGGAACTATCCTATTGATTGGGAGTGTATGTGCGGGCGGCAGATCGGTTGTTGGCAGTCGATTGCCCAATCGATCGGCCGAGGAATCGTCAGGTTTTTGGCGTCCTTAAGTTTAATAAAGACAAAATCATGAACATAATCTAGAAATTGCATTTCCACGTAACAAATATGTTGAAAATGGTTCGAAAACGAATGTGCTTATTAGAATTGTGTACTGCTTTTTCCTAATTAAAGGTTATCTTTGGAACGCAGTCAATTCCTGAAGTGGGAATCTGATATTATGAGTTCCCAACTAAATTCTTACCTGATTTCTATAAAGACAATTTGTGTCGTGCGGTCTTGAGTGAACGTTGTGAAATTGCACGTAGAATTCTTGTCGCAGGTCTGCGCTTATATAAAAATATCCCGTTAACTTGTGATTAGAATGTGCGTTAAATTGATGATATTATATACATTCATACTTGGATGGTCGTGTACTATAGCCTGCATTAGTATTCTTACATCATACTAATTCTTTCTTCTTCTTTCTTTTTTCTTCTTCCTTGCCTCGTTCTTTATACCGCTCCATGGTTCCGCGTTGCTCGACCTGCGGTGTAGGCACATCGCCCGTTTTGGCGATAATTTCTCAGCATATTTCTACAGGCAGCTCTATCTTGGATCGTGTCATCGCCGAGACCAATGCGTTGTTGTTGCTTTTTCATTTGACACATCCAGGTGTTCTTCGGTCTGCCTCTGGCCTTGGGTCCATCAAGTGGAACGTCCATTGATATCGCTCTCTTTGCGGGGTTCTCAGGCGGACGCCTTTGAACATGGCAATACCAATCCATTCGTGGGTCTTCGAGCTTTTCGGTGATTGGTTGGTCTATGGACAAGCTGCCTCGGATGTAGCTACTCTTGATGTGGTCCCTTTTGGTTACACCAACTGACATGCGTAACATTTTCATTTCAGTCGCTGTCATTTCTTTCGCGTAACCTTCATACATGGTCCAGCATTCTGACCCATACATGAGTGCGGGACGTACAACCGTTTTGTACAACTTGCCCTTTAGCTTCAGTGGCATTTTCTTATCGCAGAAAACTCCAGAGTTTTCTCGCCACCTCATCCACCCAACCTTTGTGCGATGTTTGATGTCATCATCGCATGTAGCTCCGCTGTTCACCATCGAGCCAAGGTACTTGAACTTGGTACAAGACTTAAGCTGCTCTCCTTTGACGTACATTTCAGGTATCGGTGCATTTGGGTCTGAGAATTGGCAGCATAAGAACTCAGTCTTTGTTATACTTACCCTCAGTCCATGCTCCTCCAGAATGTCACACCATTTTGTAAGCGCAGCTTGCAAGGCAACGATGTTTGGGCTACTAAGGACTATATCATCAGCAAAAAGAAGAGATATTTCTAGGCCGTCGGAGACACGTAGTCTTAATAAGTAGCACATGATGATGTTGAAGAGCAACGGACTCAATACACTGCCCTGGTGTACTCCGACATTCACCGGAAATTCTTCTGATTCACCGGCTGTGCATCTAACCTTAGTCGTAGCTCCATCATACATGTCTCGTATCAAATCGATGAACACAAAGTACAAGTCCTTTCGTGCTGCTCTATACTTTTCCATCGCAATACGAATGCACTGAATCGCATCGACTGTAGATCGACCATCAACAAAGCCGCATTGATTGTCATTCAACCGCACAATCTTTCTCAATCAGTTGCAGACAACTCGCTCGTAGATCTTCAGTGTATGAGGTGTTAACTATAGCCCTATAGTTGTTGAGTTTGCGTGAGTCTCCCTTGTTCTTATAGAAAGGAAGAAGAAAACTTTCCCTGAAAGCATCAGGCATCGGTTGCCCACCTTTGATTTTGTTGAAGAGAACTGTGAGCCAACTAAGCCCGACATTTTCCATTTTCAACCAAAATTCCGCGGGGATTTTGTCCGGGCCGACTGCCTTTCCGCGTTTCATCTGATGCATTGCCTCCATCACCTCTTCCTCTGAGATATCTTCAATATTTGTGGTTTTCGGCTCAACATCTTGAAAAGCTGCTCATACTAATTCAACAGTTAAAAAAAATAAATTGTCTTAACCAACAAACAAATTTGTAAAAATAAATTAAATTAATAATACGGGTTTCGGCGCCCCTTAACCTGGCGCCCGGGGCGACCGCCCCGCTCGCCCCACCCTAAAGCCGGCCCTGTGTACAGCACATACATATGTATACTCGTATGCATGTTTATTTCAAGAGGTTGTCAGCAAATGAGGACAATATCAAATTGTGTTACGTTATTTTTATTATCCCGTTAAAAATTACATCCTTTGTAAAAGTTTTTATTTATGAGAATAAGACCTAAAGATACGTCAATGCTGGATAAAGCATTACTTAGTTTTCAGCGTTTTAAATTCGTTTTGTTAGCATGAAAAATAAGACGTGTGTGAAGGACTTAATATGACATGTGTGCAATTTTTCAGTTCACTCTGCGCACTTGAAATTTGAAACTGTAACCTCATTGAATGGAAAATAAATAAAAATTAAGCGCGGAAATATGTATGTGCAATTTTTCGACGGGGGCGTAATCGTCATCGAATTTTACTTTACTCCTTTTTTAATTTCTTTTCAAAACGTTCGTACAATATTTAAGTCGACTTTGATGGGTATGATTACGTCACAGTTTCTAAATGTTCATGGGGAAAATATCTCTCACCTGCGCACTGCGTAATCTTTAGGATATGATTTGCGATCTGATTCACCATCGAAGGTGGATAAAAGTATTTATGAATAAAATTAAATTTCGACAAAAACTTCATTGACTTAAATTGAGATCCATTTGAACATTTTTTGGAATATCTTAAAATTAATTAAAAAAAATATTTAGGCGACTTTAATATACTACTGGCATCACAAAATGTTCATGAGAAAAGGTCTCTCTCACCTGTGCACTACGTAATCTGTAATGTGCTCAGTGTAATCAAGCGGCAAAGGTCTCCATGAACGAAAAGTTTAGAGAACGTCCAAGAAATGAAGATGAAAAAGTTCCCAGACAGTGAACGCGTAAATAGTAACAATTTACATACATTTTAGGTGTTCTAAGGTAATAAACAAAATTGTGATATTCTCAAATAAAACTTCCCATAAACAACCAACTATATTACAATCGCATAAATTGCAAATGCAATAATTTCCTTGCAAAGAAGCGAAGAATATTCTACTATTTACGGCGCTCCGGAAACAGTTTATTATATCACTGGGGAAATTTAATCCGATTATCGGCAACTGTATGAACTTACTACCGGGGAAATACAAATTTGAATAACGTGCTAATATTTGCATACCACACATAAGGGATGCGAATTCCACTGTGTGCTTACTCCAACTCTATTTCAATACCACTTATGGCCGTATGAATGTAAAGTCCTGCGTCTCTACAGTGTTTTCTTCCATCCTATATTACATACTTTCCAATTTCATACATAGAAATATCCTAGAATTGCTATAGTTGCTATTAAATCTTCTCAATTCTCACTGCGAGTAAATTTGTGTGGGTCTTTCGTGCGAAATGGTGTCTTCATCTATCCGGAAGGACATTTAAATCCTAAAGTCTTAAGGACTTCGATAATAATTTACGATCGCCTGTGGGTTAAGTAAACTCTCCTTGCGTGTGTGTATATGTATATGTTTGTAACTCTCTCCTACCACATATGTGATGCGTAACGGATCTTACTTAAGTTTGTTTAGATTAATTTCTGTTACGGTTGATGTGGTTTCGTTCCGACGGAACCGATATACGGATACGGGTGGGTATCAAAACAGATATTGGCTTTCAAAGAGTTAATGCCCCACTGGGTTAGTATCCAATATTTGCTGGAAGCTATCGATTTATTTTAGGACAATTTGTGTTGCGCTTGATAATGTACAGGCCGATGTCGATGAGAAACGATGTTGCGTAGTGTGAGTCTCGTCATTGCTCTTTCAAGGATAAGGTTTGACTTTAATGTCACAAATAAGTTGAAAAGATGCATTTTTCTCTGAAATTGTTCATTTTATGTTTTATTATTCAATGCTTTGGCATTTATTTTTTCTAAATAAAAATTAAATATGTAAGACATGTAAATTGAAAATGAAAAATGTATATACGGTTGAATTTGCAGTGGCGTAACGTACGGTGTTCCCAAGTCAGAGGGGCCCCCAGATCCGAAAACATAAAACAAAATTTCTTTGATGGATTCTTGCAGTGTTGCCAGATAGGCTTCGTGACTTCCCGCTAAACGAAACTTGATTCTCCCCTAAAATGATAGACTTCCTCCTCAATTGGTATAAGTACAGAAAGTGACCAAAAAGGCTTCATGCTGGACACCAAATGTGATATGTGGACGAAGGAATGACTCAGCTATTTGGGGCATTCGGTGGCTCAGTGTGAGATTACACTCTATCTATAAGTTTTCAGAGCGTGGATTCGAGTCCCATGAGTCATGGGATCATCGCTCAGCGATCGAAGGTAAACCACCGGTTTTGAGCACTATATGGGTATATTTTCTATAGAGACATGTTCCTTTAGTCCATAGATGATATTATGAAAGTAGAACCATTCAAAAAATATTGAAATACGGCTCGAAACTGAATGCAAAATTACGATCGCTGAGCGATCATCAGATGAATTGTCTCTACGAACACGCACCTTTAAGGTACGTTGTCCTCGACACGACTGTATCGGCTCTAGCGACAGCGACTCGCTCATTTTATATAAAAACTCGTAGCACAATAGCATAATGACTTAAATGTTGAACGCGGTGATACCCTATACCCATAAGATGGTATAGGGGATATTGTTTTTGGTACGTCGATATTATGTAACACCTCAAAGGAGCCACTGTAGGTATGGCAAAGTATTTATATAAATGATCAGGGTCGGTCCCTGAATCGAATAAGCCATGTCTGTCTGTCTGTCTGTCTGTCCGTCTGTCTGTCTGTTAGCACGATAACTCTCGAAATAATGAAGCTAGCGGTTTGAAATTTTTGTCAAATGTTTGTTTTGATAAAATCTTGGACGGTATTGAAAATGGGGCAAATCGGACCACGGGTTCCCCTACCTTCCATACAAAGTACCCCTCCTTGATATTTTAATTCGGCCATAACTTTCGGTAGAATATCGCTATTGACTTGAAATTTTGATCAATGTCTCGTTCTGACATATACAGTGTGGAGTCGGTTCGACTACCCCTACCCCTCTACTTCCCCTAAGAAGTTATATTCAGCCATATCTTTTGATAGAATGTCACGAAAAACTTCAAATTAACAATTAACAAGGTAATAAAGATGTGTTAGGTTCGACCCATCTAACCCCTCCCTCCCCCACAAAAAAATATGAAATTGAATATTTTGGGTTTTGCGTGCCTTCTAGGTCTGTACATGGGTATACACTCATCGTGCTATTCGCACGATTAGAACTCGGTCTCGTTTTAAAATTAGTTCGCCTCCAGCAGTTACTATCACCAAAATCGAGAAATGTTTGAGTTATTTTCTATTTCATCCTTGCTGAGCTCTTTTGCCCCTCTGGTATGGGGGGCCAGTGTTCCATCGAACACATGGAACACTGTACGTTACGCAACTGAGTCTAATTATTTTATTTTTAACACTTAGCTTAAGCTGACCAGACTTCCGAAGACCCAATGCTGTACACATGCTTGCGGAATGCAGTATTCACGACGATTTAAAGAAACACGAGTCTACCACCATGATGCATGCCTAATTCTAATTCTTCTTCCCTTCATAAATAATATCTTCGTAAACAGAATTGAGAAGGAACAGTAGCCGATATTCTCGGAAATATGTATGTGGTAAACCTTGGGATGGCAAGGTTCTGTTGATACTAAAGAGGGAGCTCTAAAGTTCTCACAGTGGCGTAGATAAGCGGGAATTGATACCCCTGGTCACACATATTTTTTTTTTCCTAAAATAATATAACTTTAGTTCTGTGCTATTAATTGATTACATTTTGTGACAATGTTTACCAAATTGCCATCTTCAGGGGAATTTTGGAACTATCCCTTTTTACCGTATTTTCAATTGCATAATTGTTATTGTCTTGGTTTGAATTTTGACAATTCCTAGCGTATACTGGTGTACATGATATTTGTATTTCTTCAAGTGCTGTTTTTCAAATAGCGCGACTGCCACAAGAACAAATCAGGTAAAATTTACTAAGACAATTTTGCATTATAACGCACATCAGTATTGTGGGATATCTAGTGTATTGTATTCTGCGTACTTAAAATCTTTAGTCGATTCACGGTTCTTTCTCGCTGTGCCAAACTTATTCCTCCAGAATCACTGCTAAACAAGCAGAATAGAAACAATTTAAAAACCTTGAAGCAACGGCCGCTTTTAAGATCTTAGGGGTTCTAAAGTTCATTTATTGCACTTCCTCTATGTGCTGAAAACAATTCACACCACTGACTCCCTCCATCTTCTGAAAAGTTATATACGCAACTGGTGCTCTACAAACGTATGTTTTAACACAAATGGTATAGCAAGTAAGAATACTCGAAATAAGATTATACACATAAAGTTGAAAATAGATTTAAGAAAGTTAAGATTTCTATAATCTATCGATGGCTGCAACTTTTGAATCTTGGAAGCTAGAGACTTGAAATATTAAAAAAATATGTACAGTGCGATGCTCAACAAGTCTGTAAAAACTCCATTAGAATAAACAAAAGTGTGGTTTGGGCAGCTGTAACTACCGAACGCGGATAGGAAGGACCTTGAAACTTGGAGTCAAGTCAAGTAGCTCTACAAGGGTGCCAATTATCACCAAATATGAACAAAACGGTGCTCTGCAAGTTTTCTAAATTTTAAAATTTTTCGCTCACGAATTTTAGAGTTTCAATTAGAAAACTCAAAATTGCAATTTGGGCAGCTTTGGGTAACTTCCGAACGCGATTAGGTAGGACCGTGCAATTTGGAGGAAATGTGAGCCAAATTTCAGAAACCTAAAAATTCGGTTATCTCGCTAAATATCATATAGGGTACAGGGGTCAAACTTTACACCTTAAAAGCGCAGTCAAGATTGATCGCAGGCTTCACCGAGGAGCTTATCTTGAAGTGGTCAGGTTTCATTGTCTGGCTTGGGGAATGCTGTACATTTTGCTGTACATTTCCCAATGCTGTACGGCAGGTCCAAATGCTGTACTGTACAGCAAAATGCTGTACTGTACAGCAAAATGCTGTACGTCTGGTCAGCTTAACTTAGCTTAGCTTATGAGGTTACTCTTAAAGGCGATACCTTCCAAATGGAAACTGTCTTTTGTCTTTCGTACTCCAAAAAAAAAAAAAAATACCGCTGGACGTTTCCCCGTGAGTTAATTATTTTACAACAACAATTAACAATTTTTTTAAGTCATTATCACAGACACACATGATCGAATTTGGTGGTTTGTGTTAGGAAACAAACATCAAAATTCCACTAAAAAATTTATGTTCCTCCACAAATTTCCTTAAAAATTATATCTCACACGCTCTGTGGCCCACTTGGTTGAGTCGCACTCTACGATGCTAGTAATCTAGAGGGCCGGAGATCGAATCTCAGCGTGGTCCAAAATTTCTGTACATGTGCGGATATATATAGTGCTTGGAACATTATATACACTTCGAAATGTTATGCAATGTAACGCTGACTCGAAATTGCCTATAAACGGCTGATTTAACACACCATGGCCCCATATGGGGCTGTACGGTACTGAGAAGAAGAATACAAACAAAGAGATAACTATTAATCTGTTGACCGAAATGGCTAACTACGGTTATTAAGATCGAACAATAATAAGGCTTAAGTCAAAAATTCTTTTTTTTTTCGAAATATTCTTCCTTGCCTCGTTCTTTATACCGCTCCATGGTTTCGCGTTGCTCGACCTGCGGTGTAGGCACATCAGCATCTTTCTACATGCAGCTCTATCTTGGATCGTGTCATCGCCGAGACCAATGCGTTGTTGCTTTTTCATTTGACACATCAAGGTGTTCTTCGGTCTGCCTCTGGCCTTGGGTCCCTCAAGTGGAACTTCCATTGATATCGCTTTCTTTGCGGGGTTATCAGGCGGACGCCTTTGAACATGCAATACCAATCCATTTGTCGGTCTTCGAGCTTTTCGGTGATTGGTTGGTCTATGGAAAGCTGCCTCTGATGTAGTTACTCTTGATGTGGTCCCTTTTGGTTACACCAACTGACATGCGTAACATTTTCATTTCAGTCGCTGTCATTTCTTTCGCGTAACCTTCATACATGGTCCAGTATTCTGATCCATACATGAGTGCAGGACGGACAACCGTTTTGTACAACTTGCTCGTCAGCTTCAGTGGCATTTTCTTATCGCAGAAAACTGCAGAGTTTTCTCGCCACGTCATCCACCCAACCTTTGTGCGATGTTTGATGTCATCACCGCATGTAGCTCCGTTGTTCACCATCGAGCCAGGGTACTTGAACTTTGTACAAGACTTAAGCTGCTCTCGTAAATCATCTTTGGAGAATCTCGGATACAAATTTGATTTCAGCGGATTTAGACAGGTCGTTTAACTTGGCCAAAATTAGAATCGTCAAAACTCTTCAGCTTACATCGCTTACATTATGCTAATTAGGAGTAACTAGGTTTTTTTATTTAATCATTATTAAAATTACAACAAGATGCTAAAAACTTATTAGTACTTCTACTCACAATTTAAGTATTAATTTTCGTTTCGAGGTGCAATTTCTGGGTCGAGTAGAAAAATGGTTTGTTGACTATGTGTTTTAAGTTTTTATTCTGTGTGCAGTTTCCTTTTAACTATTTTAGCATAAGTGCCCAAACAGGCGCCGCATAGGCTGCAATCGGTTGAATAACCAATTTGTATATAAAATAAATTATATTCCGTAGTTCCGTAGACTTTCGATTCAGTAGAAGGTAAAAGGAACAGAATGAATTAATCAACTTCTCCGAAATGCTTTCAAAGCTGATATATATGTATGTATATGACATGTCAGCTTTCTATTGAAAGTTAGCACGTTAGATCATTTCCCAGAAATATTATCACCTAACAAATTAAGCGGAGAACCTGTTAGATTAGTCCTTTTCCTTTTTTGCTGAAAAATATAGCTTGAGTTTTGGTGGTATTTAGCTTGATTTTCCACCTGAAATATTGGTATTACAATTCAAGTTGGTTGTCGAGCTTCATCGAAATCTCGATCGGGTCGCTGTGATTATAAAATATGCATATGTCATCTGCGAAGCAGCCTATTTTGCAATCTCTAGCTTTCGGGATGTCTGTTCTGAATATGTTGAATAAAACTGGGCTTACACATGAGCCCTGGGGTACTCCCGCGGATATGGCTCTATTGCTTGAGAATGACTCTCCCACCTGTACTGAGAAGGTTCTGTTTGACAAAAAGCATTGGACGAATTTTACTAAGTAAGTGAGAATTCCGAAATTAATAAGCTTGTATATCAGTCTGTCGTGCCAAACAAAATCAAACACTATTTGTATGTCCAGTGTAACAACGCCAGCAGATTCTTTATTATGAATTGAAGTCGGAGGGTTAATTTTAGCTCGATATCAATTCAATTCAATTCAATTCAAACTGTCCCTAAAGATCTGCAATTTGGTAAAATTTGTTCAAATTATATCAAAATCGATCCAAAATTAACCCTAGTTTTCTGCACTTAAGGCATTAATACTGTTAGAAATAACGAAGCTATAGTATAAAATAATATAAGAAAGAAATGATTGTTAAGACTACTTTGAAGTTCTGTAAAAACCAAACCTCTTATCCGATTTTAGTGTGGTTAGTTCTATTTTTTAGGCAAATTTGTTGGCTGTAATAATCATCTTATTTTGCTATTCTAGCTAGTCTAGCTTTTGAGATATTGAAGTTTTAGTCAAATGCCTGTGGCAGCTAAAGGGTTGAGCTAAGGGGGTATATTTAGTACAACTTGTTTGCTGGAAATCACGGGGAATCATAATCCGGTGCGTTTATGCGGCAGTTTCCGGACACCCTGTATAATGACAATGAGCTACCTGTTGGAGTTGATTAGTATCATGCTTAGTATTTGAAAAACGGAATTGTCATTATAAATTCGTTTATTAATTAATAAGTTAATTCAATTTACACTGTATCAATTATACACTCTAATTTCATTGTAATAACGTCCGTTCTATTTTCAACTTGCCCCTTCGTTAAGTTTCAAATAAGCCTTCGCATAGCCGAGTCACTCGCCCACTCTCTATCTACCATCATGCCGAGATGGACGTACTCTGTCGGTAGCTGTAAAACGTAAACGTAAAAATGTTAAAGCATTAAATTAAATAAATTAAAACAAGTGAATTAATCAGAATAAATTTTATTATAACGATAAAAAGGTGTTTAAAATAAATTAACATACACCACGCGACAAATAATTAGGCTCATGTGGAAAATTTTTTTTTTTTCGCGTTGTACTCTGTGAGTATAGTAGATAATGTCAAAAGGAAGGCAACTTTCTGCCGAGGAAAAGGCGAAAATTTTCATACTAAAGCAAACCGATAAATTGCAATACGGATTCAGCGGAGCTTGAACGTTGTTAATAATTTTATACGAAATAGTGAAAATTATGGCTGACGATACGCAGGAAGCAGAAAAAAGCTATTTCCGGTGCACCAAGGTGACGTCTCTTATTCGCCCCTTACTGCGAATTCGCCCCTTACTGCGCGTAAGCTTGGGGAGAATTTGGGGTTATCAGCAAGTGTGAGTTCCACCGAGTTCTTCTTCTTAGATCTTCTTCTTGTTTGAAACGCTTACGGTTAAAGAAAAAACAGCCTTAACCCCGCAACATCGCCTACAACGCAATGGAGGCAGGTAATATTTACGGATGGAAAACGGTTGTGTGTGGACGGTACAGATGGGTTCTCCTACTATTATCATGATATGTATTAGGAAATATATGCAAAATAAACAAAAATTCAATTCAATATAATGTAAAAGTTTTCGGAAAATTGCGCGCGTGTTCTTTATACGTTAAGACTAACCAGCCGATAAGATGTACAAGAAATCGGCACTAAATTAGATTTATGTTCTGTTGTTTTCTCTGATGAAACAAATTGAACGTTCGGGGCCCCATTTCAATTTCGAACACAAAAAATTGGGGAAGCGTTACGCCACTGACGCCACGGGCAGATAATTGAAATCATTAAATTAATACACATGAATTCCAATATCCATGTGGAAAAGATAATTCTTTAATGTTTTCCAGGAGGCCATAAAAAATCTTTAACATAATTCTCTATTCGTTACCAAATAAATTTCTGAAAGACGCAATAATTCTTCTGCATAACTAACCGATAAAGAAAAACTTGGACATTTCCTGAAACACGTATTGCATTCAATGAAGGATAGATGCATTTAAAACTTTACCAACTTATGAAAATATATGCAGATGCATACGACTAGAAGTGAGAGTGACGGTGACGTTTTGTTGCTACCAGCGCATGAAAATCGGTTAAAACTTTGCTAAGTCTTCAGTAACGGTTGACAGCCAGGCATCTCTACGTGAAGGATATTTTTTTCTAAAGTCTCGACCACCATCACAGAAACGTGTGCTCTAGTTTTGCGGATGCCATAAACAGTGACATGAAATTTCACAAAAGTGTGTCATGGAAAAAGTATAGTTGAGTTGGATTCTGCTGTGATTTATTTACGGAAAAGGGAATAGTTTAGGATTTAAGAAAAGGAAGGAATTTGAGTATTCGTTTCTGTGGATAAATTGTTTTGTAGATATGGTGGTTACCGTTGGCCGAATCAATAAAACAGACTTCATTTTTTGAAATAATACAATACGAGCCAATATAAAGCGTTTAAACAAGGAACAATTTTGAAACAATTAGAAAATGTTCATCATTGCATCATTATCCCAATCAACCGTGTACAATCTACTTAATTACCGCTATACCTCTTTCAAAAATCATCTACTTCGTGATAATTTATTAATCATCATGTAGATACCTCTATATGTACCTGGCAATTTTCGAATAATTTCCAATTGGAAATTCTGAAAAATCGATAAACCTTCTCTACAGATCCGGATAAAGTGTAATTTATGCGCTCACTGTCTTATCGAATATGCCTAATGGATGTTAATAAATCACCTGGCCTATCCGCGCGTGCTTCGCTTCACTTGCATACGATAAGAACAATCCGTTTTCAACATCCTTTCAACTGGAATGGAACTGAGTCGTGGAAATGCGTGGGAAATTATATATGCGAATGTATTATGCAGTGATTTGCATACATTGGATGATTGCCTGATGTAATTTCTAGAATGTTTCATTTTAAGACCATTGTTTGTGACAGGAGTGTCAATCTCTAAACCTTACCCGGGCCCGGGCTAATGAATTAATACTGACTTTATTTAGGTTTAATTTGGCTGCAGATTGAATGTTTTAAAAAAGGTTCTTGAAACTTATCAAATTTTGAATGTTTTTAAAAATTACACACATTACTTTTTAAAAATACGTAAAACTTTAAATAACAGCCATCGCTTTAGTATAAATACTTCCATAGTAAATACAATAAATGAACATATTTTCCTTTTAAAAAATAGGTAATTTCTCCAATTTTCTAGTAATAGAGGTTTTCAGCAACTATAATTGGCCTAATTTACTTATGAGCATTCATTAAGAACCGTTGGATAGATAATAAATGTAATTAGCAATAAAACTAAAGTACAGAATATTGAGTGTAGGTGTTGAACAGCGAGGAAGATATTGACAAAAATGTAAAAATTTGCTTTGGTAATTTTCTATAACTTCCTCCACAGAGATGCCAATTTAGCCATTTTCCAGCCAAACTTAACCGGAAACTGTACTATTTAGCCGAAAAAAAAAATACTAAACCCTGCCGTCCGAATTTTTAGCCGGAATTGATTTCTTTCGGCCATTTTCCTGGCTAAAACTATTTTATGATTTTTTTTACTTTAAAAAAAAAAACGCCACAGATACTGAAATCTCCCCAAAATTTTTTAGAGTGTAGATTTCGATCTATTTTATTTGACCAATAATGTATTCACGAATTACACTGACTTAATATTTAGGGAACGTTACGCTATCAGCTCTCGATAGAAGAATTCCTTTTTTATCGACACCAGCGACACTTATCTTAAACTCTAAAAAATTTTACTCCAATAATAGGAGGAAACTTTTTTTCCTTCTATTATAGTAGTAAATTTACACCACGATATGAACGAGAGTAATTTTACGCTTTACGGTGTAAATAATTACTGCAAAATTGGTGTAAATCTACAAACAATTTGCTCTGGAAAAAATTTAAATTTACACCGGCAAATATGTAAATTTACATCCGGGTTTATAATAATATTTACGGCAGCCAGTTCTTCGATCTCAATCGTCCTTGAGATACCCGTTATTCCAGCGGCCAAGAGCTGCCACACCCCCTTTAGTTCAAGAGCAAAAAAGCGCTACAACACAACAATAATATGTTGCTCACACGAACGCACTTCGGATGGAACAGACTAACATCACACAGAACATGCCACTTGTGAGATACAGGAAAATTCAATAATGCACAAAAGTATTGTAACACACTCAGTTTCCCACAAATGTGGGTGTCATTTATCATACAAAAATCGTAATATTACATGAAAATTACAACTTCCAATTGGTAAATATACACTGAAAATGTAAAGTTACACAAAAATAAAGTAATGAAACATCTTTACACCAAATGTGGTGTAAAATAACACAAAAATAGAGAAATATTAAAATATCTGTGTAATATTACACTATTTTGTGGGTATATTAGAATTTTTTTTTTAAATAAACGTTTACTGTAATTTTGCGAGAAAAAAGGTGTAAAATTCAACGAGTTTTCGATGTAAAATTCAACCTTGCTTTTACAGTGTACCATCCGCCATATAACGGGCAATAACAGAACCACAACAGTTCTCCTTATGAGACGGATAGCAGTACAAGCCATTTTTAGACACGCAAATCGTTGCATTTATAGCATTATTATTAATAATAAAATGCGCAATTTGAAACACGCTTGCCTAATACACTGCGAAAAATTCGTAACGTTCATTTATTTTAAACTCTAAAAAAGCATAGTTCGTGACAATTTAGAGTCACGAAAATCATGACTTTGACACGGTTTTTCTGCCTATCCAGTACGGCGCAGAACAACTTCACATACAATTTCGAACATGAAGTTGGTTACGAGTTTTTCTATATAAAACAAAACTGTTAAATTTGTAAGGAATTTGAGCTATTCTGTCCTGTACCCGTTAGAGAAAAAAGACGCACCTACCATAATGATCTCACGTATCACGGGAACCTTTAAACAGATTGAAAAGCGGAAGATTTGATTCAAAAATTTATAAAAATTTTAAAATTTCTTGCGTGAGATGCTGTTTTTTCATTAACGAATTGTTTTGGCAGCTCATATCCACATGACAACGGGCGCTAGAGCGCTTTACATCGAAGAACCGGCTGTCGTATATAGGAGCATTTTGATAAAGAAAACACAAACATCCATGGTGGCAGTGGAACTCGAACACACGCTCTGGCAATTCATAGGAAGGGTGTCTTCTTGATCTACCCAATACCCATGTCACACTCCGTCGAATTTTTTCCCGAGGCGTTCATGGATTAGCGATTTTGTTGAAATAAACCACACACAATGAAACAACCGATGGAATTTTTCAATGAACATATCAAACGAACTAAAGTGAATCATTAGTTTTTAAGTAACGGCCATTAATTGAAAATGACATATTATCTATGCATATGATTGTACTTACTCTCGTCGTAGGCCGAATACTAGTCCAAATTTTATGGAAACGGTTAAACATGAATTTAATGTTTTTTATTCGTTAGATCAAATTGCATCAAATTTGCAATACCGAGCAAATCAATTTAGTCAAACGAGAGAGAAACGAAGAGAACCGACTTAGAACTTAATGCTCTTGCCACCTTCCCAGCGAACATTCTGAATTCATACTGAAATCATAGTGAACTCATTTCATGAAGTGAATTCACTTGAGCTGCATTTATGCTTCAGTTTGATATCAGATCGGGTTCACCTATGAACATTTTTACGACGAAATGAAATCATTGGGTGGATGCAGAATGAATTCAGTATATGAATACCAAATGAAACCATAAGGTGGCTTCAAAATGACTTCAGAATATGAGCAGCATTCTAAGGGATGCTATTATAGGTTTCAGTTGCCTTTCATTTCATGAAGCCTAAGTGGAATCATTTCCTGAAAGAAAACTCAATTCATTCAATAATTATTCAGCTGCTGAAGATTAAGTGAAATAGTTTTCATTTCCTGAAAGAATAATGAACACGTTCATTAATTGTTCACTAGGTGAAGTTCAAGTGAAGTGTACATTCAGTATGTGATTTCAGATCGGTTTCACCTAGTGAATGTTCACTAAAATGTTGGCTGGGTTGTATTTTCACTATAGCAAAGAGTAAATTATGGGAAGGAATCTCCATAGAAAAAATCCCGATGGTAACTTATTACAGTCTCCATGTTTCATGTCGTCACTGAAATTTCAAAGCCCATTCGAAACATTTCGGGAGGGGTCCGGACCCCCTGGACCCCTCCACTGGCTACGTTCCTAGCTACGTCCCTGGCATAGAACACACATATCAAACTGGCGGCCCGCAGCCAGGTCGAAGGACTTAATTAAAAAAATGTGTGGCAGCACAAATTCGAGTTATTGAACTCATTTGAACAATTTACTAAAACTCCTCAAGAAGTCGGTGGCTTATGCACGCTTAAAAAAATCCGCATCCTTCAGGTTATTGGACAAAAACATCTTGGGCTGATATTTATTTGAGGGACGAAGTTCTAAAGCCCCGAATTCGTATATATTTGATGAGGAAATCACATGAACGTGAAATGTTGTAAATATGGCTATTTCAGCCCAAGTACAGAATTTTTCCCTTTTAGCTTATTAAGCTTTACTGGTACTTGCGTTTGTTTCACACCTCATCACAGAACCAATTTTTGTCTATTTTGAGCCTTTCTTTCTGACCGGACTTGATGTAACTCAGACTAAGAATTTTCGCTCCCAAGGTTGTTTTGGGCTTCCTCTGGATGTTTATGACCGGTTCCACAATTTTCGGATCAGCTGTCCAAAATCTGAGGGAAATTACTTCACAAATAATGTTGGCGTTTTAACTTCTTATCTAAGGTTCTCAATTTATTTGAAGAGCATTTTCAAAAGATGTAATTTCTACAGGACGTGATCCCTAGGAAGCTACTGACTTAGGTTAATAGTCACATCTTAAATGGAACATTCTGAGATTAAATTACAAAAATACATAGGTTTCAATACGCGTATTAAATTTTTGTATTCAGCGGCCCGCTTAAACCTTAGGACATGATATTTGGCCCAGACCAAAGGTTGCAACTATTCCAGGGCGAAACCACATTTGGAAATTGTGCCCTACCGGGCGTTTAAAGAAAGACACTCCTTTTTGTGTGTACAGTGTTCACGATAGATGGATTGCATGTTGTATGTTACGATGGATTCACATTTTTTTCTGATTGGGCTGTTTTCGAAACATCGATGTTCGATGCTCATCCCTAGTCTAGAGAGGAGATCGAATCTAGGCGTGGTCCAAAATTTCCGCACATGTGCCGATAGGGAATATAATAATGCTTGTAAAATTATATACACTCCGAAATGATATGCAATGTAACGTTGACTCGAAATTGCCTATAAACGGCTGAGTTAATGCACCATGCCCCCACCATGGGCCTATACACGGTACTGAGAAGAAGAAGACGATAATGGTAAGATATACGTTCCTATGTTACGAATTTTATCTTCCACAATTTCGAACTTGATGTGGTTATAAAACAAAAATTTCGACTAGTTGAGCTATCTAACTCCGAAAAAAAGTAAATTTTGACTGTAATGGCAGCGATTGGAGCTTAAAATCAACCAATCTGGCTAAAGCATGAAGCATAATTCACGGTAAGGTTACCAGATGCCTGAATCGTCGATGCTATACACGCACTACCTACTAGCGGGATTCGGTTTAAAGACAAACACAAATTCTAAAAATCGTTGTAGTCTTTCTTTCCAAGATATGTTTAATAATAATAATTTAAGTCACCTCTAATAGACCTAGAGCCAGCGACACTTCAGTTGCAACTATTTCCTCACAATTCTGATACACATTATCGGAAATTGCTTGATTGGAGATGCCCAAAACGGTAGTCTGCCTTCTAGATAGTGGTGCTGAAGGGGTGGCAGAAGACGTCAAAGTCGTTAATAGCTGCAACATGTTGCAATTATTTTCTCGCGTTTAGCTCAGATGCCATTTCATAGAAGACGGATCCCGCGTATATATTCCAAAAGCAACACAAAAATGGAGGGCGGCAGAAAAGCCCCAAAATTTGAAATTTGTATGAAAAATTGGTAGTGCGTCTACAAAAATAACGCTAGCTCTATTATGCTAAATTATATAGCTACAGCAAAAACTTAATAATTTTCCAGACACTTCCCTGAGTACTTAAGTCAAATTTCATTTTAAAATACCAATTACTGCTACTAAATTGCCTTAACCCCTTGTGGGGCATTGCGCGTCTACTACATCTACTCGTCATCGCGTACGGTTTCTGGCCATGTAACGTATTTGGCCCCAGTTCTTTATCAGAGACGCACATTCCTTATCCAGAGATTTGCACCACCTGATTTTAGGGCGAACCCTTTGTCGTCCACGTTGTGATAAGGGGTTCCATCGCATGTAATGCAGTTATCACCCTCCTGCAACGTATGACCAATTCACTGCCACTTTCGCCTGCGAATCAATTCGTCCATAGGTATTTGACCCGTGCGTCAAAGAAGATCTTCATTCGAATTTCTATGGGGCCAAACAAATTTTAAGATTCGGAAATGACAAGTTTTGACGAAAGTTTGCAGCTTCTTGGCAGCGGCAGACACTTTCCAAGTGCTGCTCCCGCATAGGAGCACTGAAAGTATCAGGGAGCGAAACAGCCCCTGTTTGGTTTTAACACTGAGATAAGCGCCAGAACATGCCGAAAGAACAATTGGCATGGGTAATGTGGCGAACGACGCACAGTGGGGCGAAATCGATGATTTTTCGGGCAACGCATATTTGCGAAGATGGCCTGTTGCAAAATGTACCATGTAAAGAACTATAAGTTGAATTTGTTTGTTCTGAATCGAATAGTTGAGTCCGTTTTCAAATATGTCCTGTCCGAAAGAACATATAGCGGTTTTAAGAATTCTATTAGCAACCCCAAAGTATAGATAACGAACCGTTTCTCCTTTCTGATGTTACAAGTGATGCTAATAGATAGTACGGCTTATATCGAGTAAAATATTATATGGCCATATTGCTCTCTCATTTACCGTTACAAAATTGCTCCTTTATTTATGAAATCTTTAGGAAAGCTAGAGTTATCAAACAATTGCTTTGTGCAATTTAGTATTTGGGTTAATGTCCTAAAAATATATACATTCGATGTAATTTGACTGTTCTCCCGTTGAAAAACTCAATGTTATTTCGAAGATATAGTAATTCAAACTTCGAAAAATTACAAAATATTTGACATAGAAAATGCAAACGCTAATATCATAACGGTTCTTTGAACGGATAAATCTGAATAATTCACAAAAGTTACTCTTTTATATAAGCTTGTAACAAGTTATAAAAAATATGGAAATATATCTAAACAAACGACTTTTCCCTTTACGAATTATGATTTGATTTAATTGAACCTGTATTTAGTCCTGTCGAAGAATATTCGATTAAAAACTCTATAGCATAATTTGAGTGTATTAGCTTAATTCAGCCAAAAATTGTGACTAATTTAATGTTTTCTTCCTAACCTACAATTTGTAGGGTAGGTGCGGGACGTGTTGCTCAGATTTTCCTAATTTTTAATATTAGATGAGCTTCTAACATTGCTACAATGTAAACACAATTTAAAGCCCAAGGCTACATCAGAAGTTATTATGCAAAAATCAAAACATGGAAAACAGAGGTCAGTCGATAAAAATTACTATTGTAGCTGGGGTCGCAGGTGGTCGTGTATTTATTGACTCCATTAATTGCAGAATAATAATGGTTTAATTCATTTCCCGGCCAACTACGCCCATTTTTTGTTTTGGCAAATATCTTTACCGTTATGTTCTTTGTTAGATACGCAAATGCCATAACAAGACCTTCTTATCCCAAGGCCTAACGTGAAAAGTGTATTTATGTGCCATTGTATGTATTAGGTAAGGTGGTTGGTACGGGTATTTGAAGTTTCGGTGGTATATGCCAAAACTGCATTTCTTATTGAACAAACCTGTCTATACAACCAATACCCAATACCGCTACAACTAAAAAAATATTCGAAATGGTTTTCGATAGCTTACACTATAGTGTAAAATCATAGTAGCCAAACTGTAATTTTTGAATTTAGTTTATTTGCCTATGTCCGAATTTTTGTTCTAGTCACTGTAGTGTAGTTCCTAGGTGATTTCAGATTGCAAAGTGTGGTGGAGAACATTTTTTTTTTGTTTCTTATGTTTTTTGGGGTGCTGAGCTCGAATCCGGAGCTTCCCACCAAAATTTCGTTGCGGAACAGGGTCAAAACCGCGAAAAATCCCAAAATTTTCGCAGTTTTCCCGTTTTTTGTTTATAACTCCGAAAGTGTACATTTCTCCGAAAACCTGTCCATGAAAATATTAGAGAAAACATAATTGCGGGTCTAACGCACCATTAATCATTAAAATGTGTTAAGCGGTATTGCTACAATTGAAAGTCATTTTTTTGGCGTTTTTTGCAATTTTGACCCTTTTTTGCAACGAAATTTTGGTGGGATTCAGGTTTTGCACCCCAAAATACATAATGTACAAGAAAAATGAAACTTTTGCGACCAAAAATAAAAAACCGTTTAATCTCAAAATTTTATTCATAATATGGAACTATGTCAAAAATGGCAAATTTAAATTATCAATTGTAGTAATACTGCTCAACGGATTTATAATATTTATGTCTCTTTGGAGAGTTATGTGCGCAGTTATGTGCTCTCTAAAATATTCCTGGAGAGTTTTTCGCAGAAATAAATAGTTTCAGAGTTAGGGGTCAAATAACGAAAAAACAGCAAAAATTTTAGGATTTTTCCCGATTTGAACCCTGTTCCGCAACGAAATGTTGGTGGGAAGCTCTGGATTCGTGTTCAAGTATAGTATTCAGTTCGACGATTCGCGCGAGTTTCTATACAAAACCTGTCAAAAAACTCGTGCGAGGCGAGAATAGCTCGCTTCTAGGTATTCAGTTTTTCGGACGAGTACCCAATACTCAAACCAGTGTTATACACAAAGTCTCCACATAGTCTCGTGCGAAAATAATGTAATTGCATTTATTTTCGTGCGAGCGTTGAACATGAAGAATGAAAAGTAAACAATTTTTTTTTAATTTATTGGTAATTTGATTGGTATAGAATGCACAATGATGAATGCTAGGAGGATAAAATAAAGAAATAAAATAGATGGTCTTTTATCGAAAAAAGTAAAACGACATATTTTAGTAAAATAAAAATGTTTATTATTTCATTATTCGTTATTACACAAGATAAATAAAAACAGATTCGAAACATTAATTCTTCCTGAGTTAGCTTCTTTTGGCGCTCATGCATAGTTGAAAAAAACCTTTTTATTTTCATTTATTTCATACAATCGTTGTCAAATTCGAAAAGAAAATGGCGGTTGATTGGTGTCTGGTTTGCGTGATCCGACAGTTATCTATCATCGATTGATTTGCATGATTATATCCGATGAAATTTGAAGAATTTTTCGTCATTCAAACACAATTCTGTCGCCTGCAAAAGATATGTATGTACATTTTAAATTGTTAGTTTACCCTTTCACTCAAGAAACTTCAAGCTTTCAGAAAAGAATAAACTTACCTTCGGTTAAAGACGTGAAAGTATTTCGTTTTCTGGAATTTGTTGTTGGAATCCATTAATTAAAATTATTCATTACGTACATATACGTACATATGTATGTATGTATACAATTATCCCGGATCACTTTAAAATTAATTGTCATGTCAATTGTAAAATATTGTTTTCAAAATTATCCATAGCCAACTATCTTGTCTCCAACTCTCCACTTTCGCGCGAGTTATAAATGCAAATATTCGCGCGAGAAACTGATTACTAGCCTTCAGCACCCCAAAAAACATAAGAAACAAAAAAAATTGTCTCCACCACATTTTGCAATCTGATGTACTAGGTTTATCACGTAGTAACTACACTACTGTGCGACGCGACGGGGAGAATGCTTCATTTAGCAAATTAATTTTAATTTTATATTAATTTAATTTCTTAATAATTGTCACTTGACTAATTTTCCATTGAATTTCTTTTCCTATCATATTTAGTCCTTATTCATTTTCCATTCATTAAATGTCACTTTGATTTAAATCCGAAAGCGGATTTTCTTACTAAAATCAAGTACATTTCACCATTATCTGTTTGTGAAAACGTATAGTCATGATGTTTCTAGTAAGCAACAATTATTGCAATAAATTATCTAGTTTGACTTTTCAACCAACCCAACCCTTTCGTTAGACATCGGTTAGAAAAATCATAAATTAACATAATTTCGAACCGTATGTGGCATTAATAAAAATTCAAATAAAAATTAAAATTAATACGGAGTGAAAGCACTTCGTACGTAATCTCTCTAAACTTCTTACTAATTCGATTAAAACTAACCAACTCATTGATCTCTCACTTTTATTGTTTTATCTTGTGAATTGGCCGCTTCATATTAACTTAAGTTATCCTGATTAGATACTAAGCTCTAACTTATTCAAGTGAAACTGCATATTTCTGGTCGAAATTAAGGATGTATCCTTTTTCGTATAAAATGTCCCGGCACCCATGCATGGGTTTTCCATTACCTAACCGAATTGCCACTATACTTTATAAGACCAGCTACACGAGTGCAAGTAGGTACATGCTAACTCAATTGGAAAGTTCTCTCTTGTAAGCGGTCGTGTCGTGTCGTATGCATCCAAACATTAGCATAACTTCAAGAGTTCACTACCACTCGTACGGAGTTATAAACTGAATTTGCACATTCAGAAACACTTTAAACATTGCAGCCTCGCCCCACCCACCCTGAGCTTATATTTTGCATTTCGTTAAACGCAATTTGCTATCATTTTCTACTGAATATAAATTCAATGGGAATTTATGTATATTGGCTGCTGTTTATTCATTGTTTCCTAGAACAGACTCAACGACAATTATGTTGCTTTCGACCAAAAATGGCTGATTCTGTTTTGTGGTTCCTTCACCACACCAATATCCTCTTAAGCGCGGATCAATAAGTTTTCAATATGGAAGCGTGTCATTTAAACATTTGATTACACGGCGCATTCGATGTGGGTTCCAACCACACAGGATTCAATTACAAAACTTAATTTAAGTTTGACCAAAATGATGGCCTTAAAGGCTCAAAAATAAATCCCCCACCTGAATCCGTCGAAGGCCGAAGGCACTCACGAAATAAAAATAAAAATAAAAAAACGAAGCGTGGAACCAGGGAACGAGAAAAAACATGTGGCGCCCGCATTCACATGGCATTTAAATTTGTGGCGTGTCCTGGTTTCGGTCGGTCGGTCGCCATCATCATCATCTTCCTTTCATCTGCAAATTATTCGAAGGATATGTGCAATGGACGTAATGTTAATTGCGTCGAAAAAGACCGTATATAGAGCTGGTGTTTAATTTTTGGCAAATATTCTGGCAGTCGTTAGGCCCAAGCATAAAATCCATTATATGTCCAGGACCAAGACAGCACCGCTCTGGGGTGGAAAACTTTTTGAGTTGAAATATTAAATTGTCACGCGAAAATGTTCTGATGTGCACAAAAAACTAAAATGTTGTATTTTGTTGTTTTGTTTATTTTTCAGATCACGAACGACACATCCCGGCGCTGTGGTTGCACTTTCGGATAATCCTCTGGACGCTAACAGAGTAAGTTTGTTGAATCCATTTCAAGCCATGTGTCCTGGCAGGATAAAACCGTATACAGCAATTACAGTCAGAATTACACAGCCAGACACACTTGGGGCTTTCATGGAATATTTATGTTGAGAATGAAATTAATGAAATTAGTTTGTTAAATAGAAATCTCTTTTTGTGAGTAGCATTTGGTTGAAAGTGTTATTGAAAAAAATTATTCAATTTTGTGTCTTAGAGCACATATAATTTGCAACAAAAAAAACTTACTTAAACAATAATTTATTTGTTTCGACGTAAAACAAGACCATAGAATGAGAATATCAATGACCTAAATAATCTCAATCTTGTATCATAATTCAAAGCAAATTTTAATGGTCTCGTAACATGCAACGATCAATGTTGAAGCAATTTACTAAAATCGCCTACAAATAACACAGCATTTATCTTTTCCAACCATTTTCTTTCTTTCCATTCGCAACGCAGTTATTAATAGCATTCGAATGTGGTCAAATGGTGTTATGGGATATGAGAGCAAAAGGTGCCGAAATTCGATGGCAATCTGCCGAGCCGTTGAGATCGGTGTCGTGGCATCACGAAGGCAAACACTTTGTATCATCACATACGGACGGTTCATTGTGTACGTGGCCTTTGAGGCCATCTCCCAAGCCTCAGTCACATTCATTTCCACACGGTAAGTTTGGGCTCGTTTTTCTTTTTTTGCGCCGTTTTTTGCTCGTCCTGTTGTCAGGATAGTCCACACTCGTTACTAACGACGACTATTTATCATTTTCTTTTTTATTCCGGCGTGTATCCTGTCAACTTGATATCTGTATGTGTATGGGTTACCACAATTTCGGGATAAATCTGGCACGGAATTGATGAACATGATGATGTTCGGATTGGGACGACGAAATGCAGCGAAAACCAACAAGGAAGGAAAGCTGGAAGCGTGTAAACCTATTCACAAAGTTGACCTTAAAACATCTCGAAATGGGTGAGTATATGCAGTATATGTTGTATGCAATTGATTTGACCTAGTGTCACTCATAAAACATGGAATGGAGTTTTTTCAAACTTAATCTATTTTTTTAGTGAGACGTACACGATATTCTCGGGTGGCCTTTCAATGGAAAAGGGTGGTAAATCGCCTTGTATAACGGTGTTACAAGGCAAATCCACAACAGTTTTAGAAATGGAACATCCTGTAGTTGATTTTATAACAGTATGTGAATCACCGTGGCCAAGCGGTAAGTATATCCATAAATGTATTTTAATTTATTAAAAAAAAATTGTTAGATTTGGTTTATTTTATGAAGTTCCAATTAGCTGATGATATCCCTAAATTTGGGACAATCAGACAGGACATGTTTTGCATCCTCCGTAAATTCCTTGCATTTGGGACATTCTAGCGATTCGTCCGATGCAAATATTGTCGGCATCCTCCGTGGTCTGTTAAGAACTGGGTCATACCGTCGGACTTGCCACCTTCTGAGAGACTCCTCCAGCTTTTCTATGCTTCTTCGCCCCATGCGCTTTGCCGGGTTCACTAGGATCTGCAAAGGCATAATTTCGGCTACCACATACACTTCATGTGATGTAGTTCGGTACGCACAAAACACTCTCAAAGCACACCGACGATAGATCGCGTTGAGGGTTTTGCGTTACAGGCGAACCATAGTGCACTGGTCAAAACTGGCCAGGCTTTAGTATATGATGCTGCCACTCTCGACAATAGCAGCCTCGTACTTGTTTTCGGACGACCCATGTTTGATGTCATTGATCGCCGCCTTATCGCCTACTTTCTTGAGGTGCTTTCCAAAGCTTAGGCTCGAATCAAACCCCCACTTACCTAAAGGCTTACTTAGAGGTTGCGACTCACTTACTTACTTACTCCCCGACTAGTTACGACTACTTAAGTTTTCTGATTAGCGAGCTCTAGTCGAACGGCTTTCAGCCACAGATTGATAGTTATAGTAGCCTCGCTAGTGTACATTTCTACCAACTCCGTCCCTTGCGGCAACTAAGACTGATATGTCGTCAGCAATACGTACCACTGTCACTCCTTTCGGCATGGCAAGCCCCAGGAGAGCATTGTACATGATATTCTACAAAAGTGGGTCATAAATAACCATCTATATCCCTGTGGTACCCCTGTAGCGATCATGAGTATTCCTTGTGTCCCTCGCTATTGTCATTTTTTTTTTTTTTTTTTTTTTTGCCTCACAGAAACTTTTGTCCCGGGACTAGGCTTCTCGGCATCACTTTACTTACTATCCGTACGTAAGTGACTAATCAATCAATCGAGTGTAAACTCTAGCAGATCGTAAAAAAAACTGAAAACAAAATATATTAATAAGGAAATTTATCAAAATAACTTCTTTTAAACAGTAGTTTATTAGTACAATTAAAATTAACTAAGTCCTTCAAACTATTATAAAGAATAATTGACCTTGTAATTGGTTCATTAAGCCCATAGTTTACTCTATGATAAGGCTGAACAAGAAGGTTGTTCCGCCGCAAATTGTGAGGAATATTTCTGACTTGAAAGTTATTTAATATATCTTCACAAACAATATGAGAGCAAAACAGGTCTCTTATAAACATAGCGTTTAAAAATGTTCTTCTATAATCTAAGGCTTGTAAACCCAATAAGGAACAGCGAGTTTTATAATCTGGCTTGAAACGCCAGCCAATTTGATAAATGGCAAACCGTGTAAAATTGTGTTGAATTCTTTCTATACGCTCGATATGCACCTTATAGAACGGATTCCACACAATAGAACAATACTCCAGGTGCGAACGAACGAAAGCTGCATACAATATTTTTAAAGTAAAAGCATCATTAAATTCGCGCGCATTACGTTTAACAAATCCTAACATACTATTCGCTTTTGAAATAATGTAATCAATGTGTTGTCGAAATGAAAGCTCATGGTCGAAAATTACACCAAGATCTGATATTTCGGCAACCCTTTCAAGAACACTACCTGTTAAGGAGTACTCAAAGAAGACCGGAGTTTTCAATTTATATATGCTAAGTACTTTACATTTACTAACATTTAAATTTAAATTATTATCGCGGCACCAAAATTGCAGCTTTTCTAAATCGGATTGCAACTTAAGGCAATCAATCAATGTTGCGTATATTCATAGCGATTTTCATATCATCGGCATACTGCCATACACGCACGAATTTAAAATTTTGGATGATATCGTTTATGAAAACTAAAAAGAAAAGTGGTCCTAAATGGCTTCCTTGCGGAACCCCTGATGAACACTTTATAACAGAGCGGGATGTACAGCCATTTAACTTCACCAACTGAGTCCTATCCGTTAAATAGGATCTCACCCAGCTTAGAAAAATTGACTGTATTCCTAAATGTTCTAGTTTTTTAAGTAAAATATTATGATCTACTCTATCAAAAGCCTTAGAAAAATCGGTATATACCACATCAACCTGCATTCCCTGCTCAATACCATCAGCAACAAATTTAGTAAATGATACCAAATTTGTTGAAGTTGATTTTCCTTTCAGGAATCCATGTTGACATGGCGATATCAAACGGCTAATTAAAACATATATTTTATTTTTAATAAGCATTTCAAACAACTTCGGTATTGCAGATATTTTAGCTATGGGTCTATAGTTATCAATAAGATGCTTCGGACCCTTTTTGTGAACAGGCGTTATGTATGAAACTTTCCATTCATCAAGAAAAACACCTGAAGTCAAGGACAAATTAAAAATAAAGGCTAAAGGACGACATAACGATTGCATGCAATTCTTCAAAAATATATTGGGAATGCCATCAGGTCCGGCCTGAATACTAACATCAAGATCACGCATAGCATTCAATAGGTCATCCTCAGAAATCTCAAGAGCACTCGTAAGGTCCTCCTGAGCTATCCGAGGGACCAATGCACTCTGACTTCCATTGATGTTAGCATTCATTTCTGATGAAACGGAGTCTGGCACTTTGTAAACTGAACTGAAAAATCTAGCAAATCCGTCACAAACCGATTGAACATCTTTGTAAAAATTGCCATTGAATTCTAAATTTTTTGGGATTCCCGTATTCTTACGCTTGCTGTTTATAAAATTCCAAAATGTATTACTGTCATTCTTTATATTATTTTCAGCTCTCGCAATATACTGTTTGTAAAGATTTTTATTCATTAATTCATACTCTCTTCTCAATCTACAGAAATTTTCTTTATTGGCAAGAGAGGATGACTTCTTGTATAATTTATGGGCCTTATTTTTTGCTCTCTTAAGTTTGAACAATTCTTTGGTAGCCCAAGGATTTTTTGCTTTTATTTTGTTCTTTTTTAAAGGAACGTACTTGCGAATAGATTTATTTAAAATTGAATTAAAAATTGTATAACTTTCAATAAGATTACTATTCGATATAACTGGAGCCCAATCCATATTAAAAAATGTTGAATTTAGTTTTTCAAATTGGGCTTTTTGAAAATTTCTAGTAGGAATAACTTCGGGCTCTTCTTCAATGTAATCATAAAAAACAAACTCAAGAAGAAGAGCACTGTGATGGATTGAATTGGGCAAAATTGGTTTATCTACTTTAATTACAGAAGCATTCAAGCAAGTACTAACAAAAATTAGATCTAAAATTCTACCAATCGAATTTTTAACAAGATTCATTTGCATCAAATCCGTTGCAAACAAACAATCTGTTAGAACAGATTCACACTCAAGATGTAAATCACGCGGCAGATTTTTTTTCTCGTCGTCGTTCCAGTACCAACTTATATTACCAAGATTGAAATCCCCAACAACAATCAATTTGTCTTTTTCCTCAAAAGATGCAAATAGCTTGGAGATATTATCTACATGTTTGTTATAAACATCAACTGAACTCAAAGGTGGTAAATAGCTATTAAAAATATATACTTTTTCGCTGCAAGAAACATTGATAGAAACACATATCTGTTCCACGTCCTTATGAAAAAGCTCAACTTCATGAGATGGGAATGTTGTTTTGATAGCTACCAAAACACCACCTCCTCTCTTAGTCGAAGCCTCATAACGGTCGCGACGATAGACATCATAGTCTCTTATGAAAAGTTCTTCATTTGTAATGTCTGTGTGAAGCCAAGTCTCGGTTAAGCAAATGGCAGCATAATCTTCTTGTGAAGCTGCAAGGTAAAAGTCATTTGTTCTTGAACGAAGACCGCCAACATTTTGATAATAGACCGAGAAAAATGAATTGGAAATTATGTGTTCTGCTGGACACTGTTTTGGCGTTTGTCGTTTTTTGAAAATTTGAAGGGTGATATGTTGACGCCCTTGGGCCAGAAGTTGGCACAAAACACTTGCTTAGAATATTCATGAGGAAGTTTCAAACCAAAACTGATTGAAACCAATTTGGAAATATCACAATCTTTTTTTATCAGAGGATAAACCGAAAGAAAGCTGTCATCTGTTAAATTAAGCTTTTTCATTACATATTCCTTTAAATCGTCTGCTTTTACCGAAGCATGCAGCTTAGAAACATGGAATACCTTGAAACTGGGGACACTTCGAAGAGAATCATTAGCTTGATCGATACCGAAGATTCTTTTGTGTCGCCTATTATTATTATCACTCTTTTTGGGAATAACATCACCAACAGGAGAAGGTTTTTTAATATGTTTCCCTTTCTTACGAACTGTGACAAATTTATCAATCGGAGATTGATTTTTGTCAACGTTGGAAGGAATTGTAGAAGATGAATCTGAAATAACAGTGGAAGTCCCCGCTTCATGGCTAACGAAAGATTGCTCAGAAGATATTGAATTAATATTTTTAGTTTTTTTCTTAGTGTCTTTCCCTATATTACTCTTTTTATTTTTTAAATTTACATTTTTATCTCGCAATGCTTCGGAATTGTTTTCACAACAATTTACAGATTTCATAAGGGATCTCAGCTTGCTAAGTTGGCTCTGCAACGACGAAACGAGCTGAGATAGACCGTCAATTTGGACTTTGTAAAATTGCTCGCAAACACAATTCATTTTAATACAAGAAATAAACTAATAAATTAATAAAAAGAGAAAAAAAGCAAAAAGTAAAAAATTTGCAAAAAGTGGGATTGGAACACAGGACCTCACGGGCGTGAGTCGTACACGCTACCACTGCGCTATATGCTAGTACGAAAATGTATGCCCAGATAACTCAGTTAAGCCGAGTTTAAATGACTACTGGACTAAATGAAAACAAAGAACAAAGACCGTCCGAGCGGCAGGTAAAAAATGCAAACCACTAAACACTTTTCGAACAAATTTATGATTTATCACTACACCAATCCGCGAAACCACTTTTACAGATGAAGTGAACGAGCAAATGAATCATAAAATTATGAATTTAATATTAAATCTTATGAATTTGATAAAAAAATTAGAAATTTAATATTAGCGAAAAATTTTGCGTGTTTGCTATGATAAACGTCAAACGTCATAACTAAGGCCCGGATTTCTATGCAGTAAAAAAGGTAGAAATATGCCATATAATATGCAATAAAAAATCACAAAATATGCAATTAAATATGCAGTGATAAAACGAAAAATATCGTAAATATGTAGCTGAAAAATATTGAAATACGTAATTAAACCTTTTACCATCAGTATACTAAACAAATTTATATCGCAATTCGATTCAAACAGAGATATTTTTTTAAGTATAGTAAAACAGAAGTGCTTTCGATGATATGTTTTAATACTAAATTCAGTTCAATTCAGATTCAAGATAAAACACATTTCAGAATAATAACGAATACATAAACTTTAGCAATATAATAAATCCAACCAAAATCTTTTTCAAAAATTCAGATCGTTTTCCGTACATAAATATATTTTGAATGATTTCATTATTACTCCATTTTTGAATTGCAATGAAGTACTTTTAAAAAATTTCCTCAGTAAAACTGAAAATTATCTTTCTACATGCACTGATGTAATTGGAGCAAATTTAAATGTTTACAGGTCGGTTATTTCCGAATGCTCTGCGTTGTTATCGTTAATGATTTTGTTAATATTCCTTAGTGTGGTTAAGCCTGTGCTTTTGTCTGTAATTTCATGAAATTTTAATTTGTGCATTTCGCCCGAACTTCCCGGAATACAATTTATATGTATGTTCTTCAAACTCGTCAATTAATTGACAACTGTCACTTAAGCTCGCCATATACAGTCAAATCGATTGCACATAATCCATCTGACGGCCGTACAGCACATTTACTATACAATTTATCGTACAACTTAAACTGACAGTCTTACGATCCACCCGACACAACACAACAAGCGAAAATTATATATTTTGTGGCGATGCTACTTTCGATGGAGAATGACCGCCTTAACCACAATATAAGGAATGACCACCGGTTTTTGTGAAAAAATCAGCAACTAGTTGATTTTTTCACATGTGTTGACCACCGGTCATTTTCCATGTTGTCGCTAAGGTGGCCATTCTCCATCTAAAGTAGCAATAGATGCCCTTCGCCACAAAATATATAATTGTCACTATGTTGTGTTGTGTCGTGTGGATGGTGAGATGATCATTTTAGATTGTACGATAAATTGTATAATGTATGTGATGTACGGGCGTCAGATTGATTGGGTGCAATCGATTGTTCAATCGAATGGACAGTGTATGGTAAGCTTTAGAAACATTGTATTTCATGTAATATTGATGCAAAACGGAATAATTTGCAGTTTCTTTTTGTTTTTCATGTTTGTTTTTGCTTTGTGAAACATTTTTTTATAATTTTCTTAGAGCAAATTAGGTATTATTGCAAAATTTTTAAGAAAGAGCAAAATATGCAAAAATATGCAATAACCCATCAAATATGCACAAATATGCAAAAATATGCATTTGCATATAAATCCGGGCCTTAGTCATAACTTAACATGCTATTGAGAAATAGCTCCTTATAATCGCGGCGGCTAGATAGTCAATTACTCGTCCATTCATCTTTTGCAGAGCGGCGTGAATACACCCCCAGTTCGCATAATTAAATGCGTTTCTAACGTCTAGCCTCACACCAGCACAAAATGTACTTGTACATAGTGAGTCCGTAGCTATCGTAGTTATCATGATGATTGACTCTGTCGTAGCAGCAGTCCTCTAAGATCCTATTGACGGTCTGTCAAAAGTTCCTGTTATTCCACTACGTCTGACAATCGGTTATATATATAATTGGTTCGAGCACTTTTCCCGTTGTGCCGAGTAGACAGATACGTTGATATTGATAATAGTTAGACTCACCAGCAGGTTTATTTCGTTTTGGAATAATCATACATTTTTGCCTTTTCCATTATTTCGAAAAAGTCCGTTCTTCTAGGCAAGATCCAAATACCTGGATACTGCCCTTAAAAGTAATCGCGATCGCGATACCTCTAATCAATGTAAGGCTTTGTATCACAGATTTCCATTCATGTTAAGGAAACAATGTGGATAATATTTTGTTGAGCAGTGCCGGACATTTGAGTTGGTGAGCTGATATACCCTTGCAAAGCCAACATTATGAAGCATCTTTTATCGACTTGGCAGAGTTGTACAAGCACCGTTATGAAATTACTGTTTGAATTTCGATAAAAAAATATATTTTAAAATTTATATTAAGTTTGAGTAACTGTATCTTGAAAGTGGCGATAATGCTGGCAACAGCAAAAACTTCAGTTTTTTGTGAAATTTTATGTAGTTTCTGAAACTGAAATCAAATCTTGGATTAAGTCATCAGGAAGGCTGCTAATTATGATTTTGCATGACAAGTCACGATTTTCGATGACTTTTACAAAAAGAGCGATAGCAAGGTAACGGTAAAAAAAAATCCGATTGTATTGGTAATTTTCTTGCTGAAACAAGTTGTGGTATCAACCATTACAGTATTGGCCACCTAATGCGGGACACCCTGTAGACATATCGAGAATAATACTTCCCAGAGGCTGCTTCGATAAATTAGGGCATCATGTCGATTTGCCCGCGCGGGGGTCTGGGACCTTGTGACACGTCGCGACTGTGTAGTGGGCCACCGATCTTTGGTGAGTTGTGCCACCACGTACTCGAGCGGGGCAGAGAGGCCCCTAGTAAGGTTGATCCATTGTGTGGATCTGTACAAAGACCATTCGGGCGATGTGTAGTCATGTAGTTCTACGCAAGACTGAATTGGTGTAAGAAATGTTTCTTAGAAGAACCAAAATGGGGGGGGGGGGGGTTGTATGGCAGCCCCATGACACCATGGTCCAATTTGATCCATTCTGCATATCTTTCGTGTCATCAATAGAAATACATTTGTGTGAAATTTGGTTGAAATTGGTGCACAAAAAAAAAGTTTTTCTTAGAAGAACCTAATTTGGGGGATTGGGTTCGTATGGTAGCTCCATGACCCCATGGTCCGATTTTACCGATTCAAACATACAAACTGCCTGCAGCAAAAAGAAGGATTTGTGCAAATTTTCAGATTCATAACTGTAAACTTGGCTGAGTAAAACGCGTCGCAACAGACGGACATCGCCCAATCGACTCCCCAAGTCATGCTGATCATATATGTATGTATACTTTTTATATGGTGGGAGATGCTTCCTTCAATGCGTTACAAACTTCATGACAAAGTTTCACTCTATGACCGAAGAGTATAAAAAGATGAAAACAAGACCAGACCCAATAGTAATCCTTAAAAACAGGTGTTTTGATTTTGGACACTTCGCAAAGGACTGCAGCCGTAAACACCAAACACGATTGTGTAAGGTGGCAGAGAGGGGAAAACTGCAACCATCAAACGGGAGGGATAAGATGCACTTTCTATCGGGAAGCACTAAAGCAAATTTCTGTATAAAGTTCTTGCAGTTAAATTTAAATCACTGTCGGGCATCACAGGATCTTTTCCTGCAAACGGTGAAGGAGAAGACCATCGATGTCACTATCATCTGCGATCAGTACAAGAATTTGGGGGGATCAATCTGGGTCACAGATAAGGATAACCAAGTGGCCATCTGGACGTGCGATGAGTACCCTTTCCATCAAGAGATAACGAGCGATCTAAAATGAGTTGTAAGAGCAAAGATCAACGGCATATATGCGTATAGCTGCTACGCTCCACCACGGTGGAATGAAATCGAGTTCCAGGAATTACTTGACGGACTTGTGCATGACGCAAGTACAAAAAGCCCTGTGATAATGGCGGGAGACTTCACAACGCGTGGGACACAGATTGGGGTAGTCAAATGACGAATAGGCGTGGGTGTGCACTTTTGTATGCGTTCTCGAGGATGGATATTGTTCTCATGAACTCAGGGGCTAGAAACGCCTTCACAAGAGGAAATGGGGGATCCATCATTGATCTCACATTTGTCAGCAACTCATTGACACCGGCGATGGAGTGTCCAGTTAGTGAGCTTTATATTTTATACTCATAGTGAACACCAAGCAATTTTGTTTGCGGTAGGTTGCAGGGTGTATCGACCAAGGAGCAATACCCATTTCGTTGGGTTGTCTGCAAAGAGGTTTGACGAGACAGTTTTCAAAAAATTCTATGCCCCGAAAACGTTCAAAAGAATGAAAATTACTGCTGGTCTGACGAAATAGCGGGTCTCAGAAGAAAATGTTTGAAGGCGAGACGTCAGTGCCAGCGAGTGGGTATTGCTCATGATGCCCTCCTAGAATCCTATAAAAATGCTCGAAGAGCATTACAACTAGCGATCAGAAGAAGCAAAAACAGACATAAATCCGTGGGGAATTGCGTATAGGGTGGTGATGACGAAAATAGGGCCAAAAGCACCACAAATAAAGTGTCCAGTGCTGCTCCGAAACATCGTATCGGTTCTGTTTCCTCAGCACGAGCTACAACCCATAGGTCGACGATTTTCAGAGCAGGCGGTTAACATCCCTGCTATAACAGAGGATGAACTTTGGCAAGCGGTTTCAAGACTGGAGGAGAAGAAGGCTTTCATGGCCGGATGGAGTCCCAAATGGGGTGCTGAAGGTGCAATCCCTGCGATTCATCAAAAGTTTATCAAAGTCTTCGATTCCTGCTTAGCTGAAGGCTCCTTTCCAAGGGTGTAGAAGCCGCAAAAGTTGTTGCTCCTTCCAAAGCCAAATAAGCCGGCTGGAGAGCCAAGCTCATATCGGCCAATTTGCCTACTCGACTCGCTAGGAAAATTATTTGAAAGGATCATTTTCAACAGATTTCTATCAGTAGTAGAAGAGGCTTGTCGCACAGACAATATGGTTTCAGACTGGCGCGTTCCACGGTGGACGCAATCGGGATGGTTACCAATATGGCAAAGAAATCGCTTCAAAGTGGTGCTTGTTGCTTTATGGTGACGTTAGATGTTAAAAATGCTTTAAACTCCGCAAACTGGGCTTCCATTCACGCGGCCTTGCAAAGAATAGATGCACTGGACTATCTCTATAAGGTTACTGCAGGAGTTCCACAGGGGTCAGTTCTCGGTCCGCAGCTTTGGATCATTATGTACAATAGCATCCTGGAACAACCAATGCCTAGAGGAGTGACTGATGTTGTTGTTGTTGTTGTAGCGATTCAAGAGATTTTTTTTAGCAACGGGTAGATCCGGGACGATTTACATCGAAGAACCGGCTGCCGTAGGAGAGGAGTGACTGTAGTGGGGTTTGCAGACGACATCGCAGTAGTTGTTGTAGCAAAGAAGCCAGAGTGCGTTGAGGTTTACGCGAGCGAAGCGAAGCTGTGGTTACTAACGTTCGGCCTAGAGCTTGCTGGTAAAAAAACAGAGGCGGTTTTGATCAGCAAGCGCAGAAAAAGGTGCTCGCTGAACATTTGAGTTGGTAGCAATATCATAAAAACAAATGCCGCGGTTATGTATTTGGGGATTATGATCGACTCGAATCTAAATTTGAAAAGAGCATATTAAGTACGTAACGGAAAAGGCAGCAGTAGCCACCGTAGCTTTAGCAAGGATTATGCCCAATATATCGAACCATGGAGTCATGGAGCTGCCATACAAACCTAGCCCCCATTTTGGTTCTTCTACGAAATTTTTTTTACACATATTTGACAAAACCTTGAATTAATGTGTCTTTATCAAAGCAATGAAAAATGTCAAAACAAATGGAATCGTACTATGGGTCATGCTCCCGAATCTCCCCATAACATTTTCTGAGTAAATATTTTTATTTGCCTACTTATTCCAGTCAACCCCCACACAAATACTTTTGTGAAGACAGTGGGAAACTAAATGGGGGGAAGGGGGGGGGGGTGGTCGTGGATACGCCCGAAAAAACTTTTAGCCCGAGGAGAGCGCAGGGTATCCAAACTTCGGCCGCGCCCGAAATAAGCCTTGGTCTCTTTCTTTTTAATTCCATGTCCGCATGATGACATCACTAATCTCCAATCTCGGTGACTTCAGCACAATTCATATTAGACATGACGAGTGGTTTCTGCTCGGACCCACTCTAATTTTTACGAGAGCCAACCTAGGATACGGCATCGTTTATGTGGGTTTGGCTTTTCGTTAGCCGTTAATTGACCGGAAGAAGCTCTCCTATGATAGTGTGTGTATCTACTTGGTCGTCAAATGGAGTAGAAACAGTTCTTACATTCTCGTTTATTATTTTCTAATTTTATATCACTATATTTTAACTATGACATTTATCCTGTTTTTTATCGTTTTACAGAAATGCAAGAACCATATGCCATAGCAGTTTTATTACAAAATGATCTAGTTTTAATAGATTTATTAACCCCGGGTTTTCCATGTTTCGAGTCGCCTTATCCTATGGACTTACATGAATCACCTGTTACTTGTTGCACTTATTTAGCCGATTGTCCATCGGATTTAGTTCCAGCATTTTATTCAGTAAGTATAAAAATCTCTTAACATTTTTTAATTTTAAAAATAATATTAGTTCTCTCTATAAAAAAATCCTTCGCATTAAGAGCTTACGCACTCTTGTACATTTCTGATAACAAAAGTTCGCAATTTTGAATCCTTTGGTCGTGTAGTCGTCTATGTTGCTTGCAAAAAATCTTTGAAATAATTTTATATAAATTTATCGCCAAATACAATGAACTGTCACTTTTTCTTTTAATTCGACGCTTCTGGTCTTTTAAACCGAAAACAAAGAACTTTTTTGCAAGTATCTTTTTCGCATTAAATAAAAGTCTATCGTGACAACTACTCGATGTTGTACACCTACAATATCCACAGGAGCCATATAGCCTTGATATCATGTGATTAATAGCCACCAGCATGATAAATGATTGACTCTCTTCGTATTGAAGTGAAATATACTATGTTGTTACCTGCTCGTTATCGTTGAGTAGAACACAATTTTTTCCCTTCGAGGTGGAATATACTTTTGGATTCCTTCCAGATGGCTTAATAAATTGGTTTACATATGATGCAACCTTGTTTACTTTGTGCTGACCAGAGGTGTTGGACACACGAACATTGTCATTTGTCATGAAACAGAGCATTTAATCAGAGTACATTCAAAAATGTCAATTCGTTACAAGTGATGAGATGGGTAACCAAAAACTAACGCACATATTGCAACTGTGCGTGATATTATTATACGCAAACTTGATTGCAAAACTACTCATTTAGAAACTTTCCCCATCCATCATCACAAATTTCAACAAAATTGCCACATTAACCCATTCACGAACCTACACATGCATTTAAAATTGATTATTAATTTTCAAAATTTTCTCTTTTAGGTTGGCCGAAATCCATCAAACCGAAGAGCTGGCTTCTCGGATAGGGAATGGCCCGTTTCAGGTGGAGAATGGTCTCCTGCCTCGTGTAGTTATTCAGAAATTGTAATTACCGGCCATCAGGACGGTTCTATAAAATTTTGGGATGCCAGTGCTGGTACACTGCAGGTAAAACGTTCTCGCATAATGTATACACACAAATATTGAAATGTCCTGTCCATTCTGTAACATACTAAAACAGCAGCCATACACCCGTATAAATATTGGCATTTAATTAATTTTGCAAAATTAAATTTACACAACGTAATTTATTCAAATTATAATAATGTGTGCTCGTGTATACTTATGTTTAGTCATACGAGTACAGAGTTCTGCAGGCATACAAACGAATTTTTTTTAACCCTTTCCAATCTATTTGCAGATTTTATATAAATTAAAAACTAGTAAATTATTCGAAAGACCGCGAACAAAATCGGTAGACGGCTCTGACGAGGATCCGTTGGCCGTACAAATAATTGCATTATGTGCGGAATCGAGACGTTTAGGCATAGCTGGTGCTAGCGGACATGTGATAGTTTTTAAATTTAGAAAACTAGAATGTACTTCGGATACGGTAGTGCTTGAAGTACCAATAGCATATGAAAATTTCGATGAAGGTGATGGTAGTCCGGAATGTGAATTTGTTCCTCGTACGCTGCCAAAACAACAAACGGAGACGGGAAGTGATAGTGATCGAAAGGTAAGGGGAACCTATTAAATGTTGCGTGTTTTTTGCTTAACATAGGTTGCATTTACAAATTAAGTTAATTCAATTGTTAGTTCACTCATCTAAGTGTAATAATTGCCTGGTTGTAGGTTTTGTGGGTTTAGATAGAACTCCGAAAAGGTCCCAACAGTTTTCAAGGGAACATTAAAATTACATTTAAAATAGTGTCATTTTATGCATACTGCCAAAACCGAGAGCCAAACCATCCTCATCGGCTACTTCTTTCAGAATATTTTCACATTTAATATCCATCCGCTACCGTAGAATTGTGGCATGTGTGAAAAGATCCTGATACAAAATACTGAGACACTCAGATTAAATTTTCGAAAATTTAGAGAATCATTGAAGAAGATCACTGAAGATCTACGAGCGAATGTTCTGCAACCGATTGCTATTGCCAAGGTTAGATGCACAGCCGGTGAATTAGAAGGATTTCCGGTGAATGACGGAGTACACCAGGGCAGTGTATTGAGTCCGTTGCTCTTCAGCATCATCATGTGCTACTTATTAACATTTATCTTCGACGGCCAAGAAATGTCTCTTCTTTTTGCCGATGATATAGTCCTCAGTAGCCCTAACATCGTTGCCTTGCAAGCTGCACTTACAAAGTGGTGTGACATAACTACAAAAAAAAACATGTTTCGGACGCAGCCACCGCACACCACGTCACTCCCGTGGAGCCCTCTTCGCTGCCGTCCGCTTCTCCGTTTATGTGTGGAACACTATAAACAAAAGGTTTGTTTTGGAATAAAATTAACCCTGCAAGGGGGATTTCAAAAAATTTGTCATTTTCGGTTTCGGCCGGCAGTTTTCGGTCATGCCGTCCACGGCAGTACATGGCACGGCACTTAGCGACAGCATCTGATGAGAGGTGTCGTGCCATGAACTGCCGGTCGAAACCGAAAATGACAAATTTTTTGAAATCCCTCTTACGGGGATAATTTTATTCCAACACAAACCTTTTCGAGGACTGAGCATGGACTGAGAGTTAGTATAACAAATACTGAGTTATTATGCTGCCCGTTTTCCGACCCAGATGCACCGATACCAGATATCAATGAAGAGCATCTTAAGTCTTGTCCCAAGTTCAAGTATCTTGGCTCGATGGTGAACAACGATGATGAAATCAAACATCGCACAAAGGTTGAATGGATGAAGTGGCGAAAAAACTCTGGAGTTTAGTGCGATAAGAAAATGCCACGGAAGCTAAAGTGCAAGTTGTACAAAACGGTTGTATCTACGTCTCGCACTCATGTATGGGTCTGAATGCTGAACCATGTTGGTTATGCGAAAGAAATGGCAGCGACCGAAATGGACATGTTACGCATGTCAGTTGGTGTAACCACAAGAGACCACATCAAAAGTACCTAGTACATCCAAGGCAGCTTGTCCATAGACAAACAAATCACCGAAAAGCGCGATATCAATGGAAGTTCCACTTGATGGACCCAAGGCCAGAGGCAGACCGAAGAACACCTGGATGTGTCAAATGAAAAAGCAACAACAACGCATTGGTCTTGGCGATGACACGATCCAAAATAGAGCTGCCTGTAGAAATATTCTGAAACATTACCGCCAAAACGGGCGATGTGCCTACACCGCAGGTCGAGAGACGCGACGCAGTGGAACGGTATAAAGAACGAGGCAAGGAAAAAGAAGTCTATGCTGCAGACAGTTTGTATGTTTGAATCGGTAAAATCGGACCATGGGGCTGCCATACAAACCTAACCCCCCAAATTAGGTTCTTCTAAGAAAAACTTTTTTATTTGTGCACCGATTTCAACCAAATTCCACACAAATGTATTTCTATTGATGACACACAACATATGTGAGAATCGATCAAATCGGACCATGGGGCCATGGGGCTGCCATACAAACCCAATCCCCCAAATTAGGTTCTTCTGAGAAAAACTTTTTTGTTTGTGCATCGATTTCAACCAAATTTCACACAAACGCTTTCCTCTTGATGACACAAAACATATCTAAGAATTGCTCAAATTGGATAATGGGGTCATTGGGCTGCCATACAAAACTCCCCAAATTAGGTTCCTCTAAGAAAAACTTTTTTATTTGTGCACCAATTCCAACCAAATTTCACACAAAGGTCTTTCTCTTGATGACACATGACATTCTAAGAATGGATCAAATCGGATAATGGGGTCATGGGGTTGCCGTAAAAACCTAACCCCCCAAATTAGGTTCTTCTAAGAAAAACTTTTTTATTTGTGCACCAATTTCAACAAAATAACACACAAACGTGTTTCTCTTGATGACACAAAACATATGTAAGAATTGATCAAATCTGACGATGGGGTCGCCATACAAACCCAACCCCAATTTTGGTTCTTCTAAGAAACATTTTTTGCACCAATTTCACAAAACCTTGAATTGTGTCTTTACCAAAGCAACAAAAAAGTTAAAACGAATGGAATCGTACTGTGTAGTCATGCTCCCGCAACCCCAATAAAATTATCCGAGTAAATATTTTTATTTGTCCACTTATTTCAACTAAGCCCAAAACTTTTGTCAAGACGGAAGAAAAAGAATGAGGAGGGGGATTAAATACAAGTCATAGGTACGCCCGAAAAAACTTTTAGCCCAAGGAGAGCGAAGGGTATCCAAATTTCGGCCGCGCCCGAAATTAGCCTCGTCCCCCGGGGGTTGGCGAGCGTAGCGAGCAGGGGGCGAAGCCCCCTAGTTTTATTATTTATTAGCGGGATATTGAAATGGCGGGATTTTGGAATGGCAGGATTTTGAGGCGGCGGGGTTTTGCTATTGCGGGATTTTGTAATGTCGGGATAGCGTAAAGCGGGTTTTTTTTTGGAAAAAGCGGGATTATGAACGGGCGGGATTTTGTTTTTCGGGATTATGTAGGTATCCCGGTAAATTTACCATCATCCATCACAATAGGGTATTTGCTCTTTGTAGTATTGATCATATGTTGTTTTTGGGTCATATTATTTTTATTATTACAATTGCGAGTATAACTGTGAGGGCAAAGATATTAAAGATGCAGTATCATACAGGGCCACATGTCAGATGCCTCAATGATACAAGTGCTCAACTTTACAATTTTTTCTCTTAAAAAAGTAATTAAATAAGCAATAAATAGGCAGGCTTTGCTGAAGTTTATTACGTCACTTTCGGAGGTTAGTTGTCACAGGTAAAGGAGTAAATACTCCATTGTAACAATAAACTTGGCACTCATAGTTTGTATGTCTTATCTACACTTGGGAGCAAACAAATCAACCCACCCCAAACGCTGTGCTTTAAGCACAAGAACTCCAAAACTTAAATTGGAAGGGAAAAAGTTTTAACACAGTTTAATAATCCGAAAAGAGACGTGTCATAAGACGTTTTAATTGGCACCTTTTTATTGATTTTACAGACTGTTTATTATTTTTTGAGTAATCGTGTTTAGAACGGAAGCATTTGGTGTGGATCGATTTTTATGGTCCCAAGTGTAGATTCTAGACGATAGGCAGCAGTCTTTGCGCTTTTCAGTTTAAATTTGTTTGTTACGCAGTGATCCGCATCGCATTTTGATTTTTTTCATTGTCAAGCGCACGGCCCATTCAGAATTACAAAAATCATTTACATTAGAGATAATGACAAACTGAATGCACGAGATAGAAAATCGAAATTTGCACGTATCCGTTCCGATGTACATGTACGTGTATGCTGTACCTCTCATACATTTTCGTTGTACTTAAGTGAAATTTGTACTTATCGAAACAGTTTTGAATGAAAACTATGTGAAAAATCATGGGGCTTTATAAAATCTTGCAGAAATGCGTTTTTTGCACTTAAGCGTTATGCGTTCTCGACTGTATACAAGCGAACACGAAATAATAAAGAAACACAGTCATAATTCACACTTTTATTGTCTAGGTGCCTATCCTTCTCGGCCCCATCCTTATAAACATCAATAGTGCCTATTTTTGGCGGCACAGTGAATATTAAGGGAGCCTATCCTTCTCGGCACCCAAGGTAAGTGCCTATAGCGGCATGTGGCCAGTGGCATCTTAATGCCGGCCCAGTATTTTCTTATCTTGTTTTCTATTCTCTAATATTGAGACTTAATTAGATCATCATGGGTTTAGATGCTAGGTCAATCATCTTACACACTAGGCTTAGGCCATATTGTACCAATTAACTTATCTACTACTTATGCATAAATGATAATAATATTATAAAAAATATATTTTGTGCAAATATATATATATTTCGAGAGCCACTTACTCTCTTCTCAATGCGTATGTTTTTTTTTCATAAGCACTGAGGAAGAGAGTAAGTGACTCTCGAAATATACATATTTGCACAAAAAAAAATCTCTTTGTAATAGGAACATATGTTTCTTTCATTTGTTTTTTTTTTATCAGTAATAACTTATAAACATTTATTCTCTTTCCCTCTTTTGTTTAGTGTGATGGTATGTTAAAAGTTCGACCTGGACCACAACGTAAATTGCCAGGATTTCAAGCTCAATTAATATGTTTAACGCCATGGACGAATGGCTCTCATCCAGGCCAAATTACATCATTAAGCATAAATTCTAGTTATGGACTGTACGTACAGAGCCACATTTCCTAAAATTCACAACACACATAGCTAAAACGTTTTCCTGTTTTATTTTAGTATGGCCTATGGAAATGAATATGGTATAGCTGTTATTGATATTGTTCAAAAAATCTGTCTTCTAAATGTTGCCAGTCCGGACCTCTACGGAGCACAAGATCCCTATTCTCGTGTGCCAAAGAGTCCAAAACGTGGTGATAGTGCACAAATTAAAGACGAACAAGCACGTTCGCCTAGTATAGATCAGGTATGTGTGGATGTAAAACTCTTACCAGTATTTACTTACCAATTTAAACTAACAACAAATAATTTAATTTTTGATGTGGATTTTCTTTAAAAAAAAAAAAGAAAACAAATATAAAAAGACTATAATTATCTAAAATGTCATTCTTTTAGGTTGAAATTGTTATGATGTGTTGTTTTGTTACTTTTTTTTCGTTTTTATTTTAAAATTTAAAATAATTTCCTCTTAAATAGCGCTGTAGTGTATTGGCCCGGTAATAATAAGAATTCTTAATTTTGGTATCTTATGAGTTTAATATATCTGAATGAGTTTTCGTTTTGAACTCTTTTTTGTTTTTTTTTTTATTTCTCGCAATAATTTCTAGAAAATGAAAACTATTTTTGGTTCTTATTCCACCAAACCTCTATTCGATTCTCATCCTCGGTAAAGACACACGCATAACGACATATTTATCCAGTTTGGAATCAAATTTAAATTTATGGGTTTAAGATCAAGAAACACGAATAGAATTAAAGCAGAAGTCATAGCATACCAGAAGGAAACGTCTATTTAATTGTGTACTAAAGCTAAAACTAAATTATTTGATGGCAACATTTTATACATAGGTGTTCGTTTTTCGAATGCTTTCGTACGAAGCCTTTTTTTGTCAATTTTCAGCATTCGCCCCTAAGAAAGTATCTGTTAAAAGGCTTTATGATTTTGTTTTTAAATGTTTATTTTTCATTTGTTGTTATTTTTAACATAATGTTGTATAAACGCGCCGTTAAAGCCTTTTTATTTTTTTTTTAATTACTTTTTTGCTGTTTGACAGTAATGATTTTATTAAGTATTTACAAAATTAGTTCTATAGGTTAATTCGCCTCACTAACGAATTTCGAGTATTCAGTAAATTCATTTGCTATGCTTCAGGTAACCACCGGAAAATAAAGAAGAAAAAAATAATAAAAAAAAAAATCATAATAAATTGCATGCAGTTGAAATAGTGGGGATCAATTGAGTAAGTTGACTAAAAAGGGAAATTTATGTTCTTCTGGACGATTTCCTATTAATACAATGCCATAGGAGAAATTAAACATATTTTTAAGGTGGAGTTTATCGGATTCTTATTGACTAAAACCTGAGCCGTGCTCTGCGGCCGTGATCGTTCGGTCGCCATAAGCCGTGATCGTTCGGTGTAATATAGATATTCATACTTGGCATGGCCCATCGCACGTTTATTATTCAGCAGAAGTTAAGAAATTTTCTATAATAGTAATAATAAACAAAAATGCGGTTTTGAAGTGGTATGGCTGACAACCGTATAACACTCTGAATCCAGTTGTCGTTAATACGTTGATGACTATACTCGCTAGTCAAAACAAGAGACAAAACCTAAAGCACCTCCCCTTTTCATATTTCCTGCAGGAGAACTTTTGGCTTCATCTATTTAGCAATCATTCTGACGATTGTCAGGCAACCGTTTTTATTTTTCTCTTTGTAGATCGTTATAATTGCTGCAAACAAATCCACTTTCTGCGTCCTAACCTTGTTCGCAGGCAGTACCAGTATACGTACAGTTTGCATCATCAGTTTGCAACACACTCGATAATGTAGCACTATGGCAAGTCATCCAGCTTGAATTGGTGCACATTCTGTCCGCCGGAATAAAGTGAGTTCACACAAACCGGCAGGACATACAGCAGAATGGATGTCACCACCCTAAAACTAGCCAGCAGAAACGTCCTGTTTAATTTAAAACGGCATGTGTTGGAACCAATCCATCGTAAAGCAGAATTGGCTTATCGCATACCTCTACATACCCCAGACGCTCAAACCCCAGCCCCAAGTACATTATGGGTAAAATATTGGAGTCTCACTTCTGAGCAGCATAAGCCTAAAGTCGTACTGTCTGTCTGGCTCCAGTTCAGTTGCGCAGACGCGCGTTCGTAGTTATGAAAACACATAAAAAACTGCTGGTCTACAATTTATATTGTCCTATGGCCCATACACCAGAGCCTCAACAAATACGTGACTGTGCGTTGTTTTTCCTCTTCGAATTCTCCATTCGGCTTTTGCTTCAACCCATCAATTGCCAGGACTCATAGGGTTTGGGCTGAACTTTGGACTTCATTCTTTTTCTATAGCTTCTTTTGGGTTCTTTCCCCATAAGTCTGCCTGTTATAGTCCTTTTTATGCGAATATTTGGCACCTTCTCCTTGACGACGCTATGCCGCTCTGACTAGGACTTCATATAATCCGTCAGGGAGGCTTATAATAAACCTAAACCCTCCAGTCATGACATCCGCCCCCCCCCCCTTTCTATTTACTCCTATTGGCAGAGTTTGTTCTTGAATCGATTCAAGGAGCCTTGATTAAGCAGGGGTGATGCTTTCTTCCAGAGAGATTGCGGAGGCGAAGCTTCATTACAACGCATGCTAGCCTCCCACATTGGCTACACCAGATCCAATGGTCATATCTCAGCCAGAAGAGATGACGTATGCGGAAATTCTCAAAAGAGATGAAATCCGAGCCAGAGCTCAAAGAGATGGGGGATAATGTTTCCCGTATTCGTCGCACACGAAACGGGGAACTATTGTTCCAATTAAACACACATGGAAATAACCTGGGGGAAGGATAAAAATCCATCTTTACCAAATTGTTAGGAATTAACCCAGCGGGCGTTAAAACTTTCCATCAGGAGACGAGGCTAGAGATCCTCGATCTCGACGAAGTGACAACAAAGGAAGACATCTGTGCGACGTTTCGTGAACGACTGGAAATGGACCTCCAGGTTGAAGCGGTAAAGTCACTAAGGAGGGCGTACTGATGATGCCAACAAAATTATAGAAGGGGGCAAACTGAAGGTCGGTTAGACAAACTATCGCTTAAGACCCTTAATGATCCCTTAGAGATGCTATAAGTGTTTCGCATTTGGACACTTTGCGAAAGACTACAGCAGCAAGCATGATAGGTCGAGTATGTGTTTTAAATGTGGAAAACAAGGTCCCAAAGTGGCGCCCTGCTGTCACAATTGTCCAATTAGGGTTATGCTCAGCCCTTCGCTAGTGGGATCTTTTTTCTGGCTCTTCTTTCTAACAAGACTGTACAGATACAGATCTGCTTCTCCATGTGGACACCTGGACACATTTGCTCTGGCGTTAACAAGTTGCCGAGGTGGCTTGACATACAAATAGACGGTGAGTTGAAGAAGTACTCGGCTCATACAGAAGGATGCCAGGGTTGTCCATAAGGATTTAATTTAGTTGGAAGCGTCCCTGCCTTTTCTTGAGCGATTTCCTAAGCGATGGAGTTAGGTGCATCCCTCCAAATCCTATTCGAAGAAGATTACGAGAACCTTCAGATGATTGTAGCTAGCACATACGTTAGCATTGGTCTCATATCACTGTTATTAAATTTTCAACTGCATGCAATTTCTAGTGAGTTCATTATTATCATCCTGCAAACGCAGCAACCATACCATCGTAACAAATTTCTAATACAAATATGCATAAAAATTCTACACTTCATTTAAAAAAAAACTGAGCAAATTTAGTGAATTCCAAACGAATACCAAAAATAAATCAAAACCGTCTATAAAAACCTCGCTTTAGTTGCCTGACCTCTCGACTAGTCCACATAAAGTAGTTGCCACGGTGCCGTCCACGGTAGCTGCTCAAGAGCAAGTAGTAAGTCAAATTATTACCACCGTGACCTCAACAACACCGACAACCGTTGCACCTCCCTCCCGTCCCATATCACCAGCTAGTGAAGCACTCGAAGCACCCGCTAGTCCTATCGACGACGATAATAATCCAATCACACCCGAAGAATGTGCCAAATATCAAGCCGCCGAGCAATCACGTAGAAAATCCTCATCATGGAAAGGATTCAGTCTTAAGCGTCAATTATCCAAAGTCAATATGAAATTAACCAACACATTTAACGAAGGCGGGACCTCGTCATCAACGAAAACTGGTTCGGTTTTTTATTGTGGCCCGACCGAAGGCGCGCCCCTCTCGCCCGTTGAAGTTTCACCCGATTCAAATTCGGCTTCGTCGCCCACCGACACAGAACAGGATAAATCCGACTATTTGGAAGAGCTCGAAAATCAAATTGCTACCAGTCTGAGTGAGGTCGATAACAAGGAACTGAATCCTGAAAGCAACATTGAAGCCGGAATGGAACAGGTTGAAAGCAATTCCGATTCAGAGCCGGTGAGTCTGTCGCATTCACAATCGAATTCCACGCAAAATGTTGCACAGAGCTTGCCGAAAGGTATTCTACAGGAAGATCGTGTCAAAAAGGAACGAACAATGTCACAGCCACAGGCCGTGCCCAAACGAGTGGATTTTGACGAGCCGGTCATAACTAAATCGCTCGCGTCCGCTGTGGAGGGAGGACGCGTATCACGACCTGCCGATCTTCCGCTCTTCGACACGGACAGTACGACGGCCGAAAAGCAACCTGTTCCTCCGCCTCGCTTCAAGAAAAAAGAGAAACGTGAACGTGACCAAAGACTCTTATCTGTGCCAAATATTAAGTATACAAATCAAATGCGTGATCTGCGAGCAAAGTCAATGAAGGCCGAACAACAATCGTCATTTGCGGGTAGCCTAATGCGACGTTTCAGTAAGTATCAACTTCGTGATTTTTGTCTACTACTACACATCCTTAACCGTTTTGTACTGTAAGTTTGGCTCGGGAACCATTTAAAAGTAAAATGTCCACTACATAAGTAAAAAACCAAAAAATGTGTGTTTGTCCCACCAACAAAAAACATAACCATGGTGACGGGGTCTCAAAAACAAAATTTGCTTTCATTGGATTGTTTAACACAGGAGGAAAGGCAGGTTCTATCAGAATTAAAAAACGTTAACTTTTCCAGTACACTTTTTTCAGTTCTATGTGTTACAATTATACACGTTAGTGACGTTAAATTTGTTAATTTTCACCCCACCTTAGTTACGTTAATGTGTTAATTCATTTCTCCCCTATTAGACGCCCCATGTCCTTTTCCTCGTAAGTTTTGTTATATGAAAAACCACAACTACAGATCTAACAAAAATATTTTAACAACAAACATTTAGCTTAAACAAAATATTCACAAATTTGTTACATTCATTTAGTATACAGTAATATTTCTTAGAATAAATATTTGTTCGAAATTTCACTAAACGATTTTAGCTGAATACGAGTAGAATCTTTTTTTTTCTTAATTTATAAATGGTAGTGCGATGCATTCAGTATTACATAAACGAAAAGTATATAAGAGTAGAGATTTATTCACAAATATGTAATAGTCAATAAATTTGAATTTCAATTAGAATCGTTTGTCGAGTTTATTTCTTATGCAATACATTACATGCGTATATTATAATATGCCAAGCAGTAGAAGTTGATTATAAAAATATAATTTTGGAATTTAAAATCTTCAAAATTAGTGTCGTATTGTAGTTTTAAAATTATCGGCGGATAATTTTAATTTTTCGATTTTTTAATGGTAGAATTAAAATACATAGTTGGAAAATGAAGCAAATTTAAATTATATTTGCTTAGTTAAATCGTTTTTTTTTTTTGTATTTTCTGTTATACTCTATTTTTTCATTTGAAATATTTTGAAATTATTTTTTTTTAATAAATTAAAAATAAACTCTTTAATTTTTCAAATAAGGAACACAAAAATGAGTCTTAATAGTGGATTAAAGATATATTTTATTACGAAATATTTGGCTTCCTTCACGCTTAAACAAAATAATGCTAGTTATAGGGGCAATTACCATTGTTGGCATATTTTCAAATTGTACACAAATACTGCTACTCTAAATTATTTCGCAGGTGATATTTGAATAAATAAGAAACCCAGATGTCGTACCAGAGAAACCGGACCCCTCCCGAAACGTTTTTAAAAATCATCGAGTTTTGCCTGATGATAACATTAAATTTGAAAAAAATACACTTCATTGTCATTCAGTATTTTAAGTTACGAGCAAACATGCATAATAGTTGTCTCTTTAGGGAGACATGTCCTAATTTTTCTAATATTTGTGCGTTATTTCGGGTTGAAATGCAACCCCAAGTGAAACAAACTTGCTGGTTGCTAATGGCTTTCATTATGCATTTGAGCTGCGAATGCGATCGTTGCTGCAAGTCCAAGTTCGACTCTCAGCGTAGTAGTCTTCCTTGCAAATATACAAGTGCAGTGAGAAGATCGCCCGTTGGTGTAATAGTTTTCCATAACATCCTTTCAGACTGCGAAGACGATTAATTTCTTCAGCGTTTGAACCTTCGTGATTTATTTTCATAAATGCGACATCTTTTCTATTACAAGCTGAGAACCATCGAGAGAAACTGGGGCAATCGGCCCATGTTTGCCTGGGCAAGCACGTCGAAATCGTGGGTAAATGTAGGCGAGTTTCAAACACGCGAATATCCTCGAAAACTAAATATTTCCTGGGTTTTTTCGATTTCACTGTTCTCACAATCTCTTAGTGCCTAACATCTTGAATTTTCGCAACGAAAATCGACAGGGAACCAATATTTTTCGTGTAAAGTTTGTCGCGACATTATCCATTTTCCCTTAACGCAATGTAAATTTTCAATTTACTCATACCCAAGATTGACTGTCAAAATGTATGAGAGTTTCCTGGCTTTGTATGGAGGGGGCTTTAGTCACGAGGCTACCACTGCGATGCCTGCTATAATGCTTCATCATAAGTGATATTTACGTAAATATAATTGAAAAAAAAAACTAGCCGGTATTTTATGGAAAAAAAAGTGGTGAAATTTGGGGTTCTGTTGATACTAAACAGGATCCATACAGGAGCTCAAAAGTTCTCACATCATCAGCATGTGAAGTAAAAATGTATGTTTTAACAAGCAAAGCTATAACAAACAAGTACGCTACGGCCTTGCTTGTTAGCCAGGATCTCGTTTAGAAGGGACAAGTCCAACATTTTAACAACACTATGAGCCCGGAATTTTCTTAGCGGGTAATTCAAATATACGACAAAAATTAAGATTTCGCGTCAGTTTAAATTTGCGGTACCGGTTAAAAAAGCAGTTGGCGGCTTTCCTGGCCCATCTACGGAGTGGATTCCGAAGGGTGCCTTATCCTGGTTGCGATGTTGCTGAAGGAAAGTATTCATTCATTCCATGGTTATATTAGTCATGTCATGCCGGTCCCCTCTCGTAGCGCCACTTTATTGGTTTTGATGGACATATTGTGGAGAAAACTTTATCTCGAAACCCTTGTAGAGTCCTTTACTCTGCATTTTCATATAGAGATTGATACGGCAACCAGATGGAGTAGAGTGATTTTTTCATCGTTTTGTGAAAAATAAAAATCGCATCTTTCCATGGTTGCAAATTCTGAACCTTGGGAGCTAAAGACGTTTCAATTTTTTTTCTTAACATGCATGGGCAGCACGGTTCTCAATAGAAGTCTGCCTTTCAATTTTTTTTGCTAAAAAATTTCCGAGTTATGGACAATTTTCAATTAGAAAACACAAAGTGCGATTTGAGCAGCTGTAACTCTCGAGTGCGGATAGGTAGGACCTTGAAATTTTGAGCAAATGTAAGCGACATGTAACTCTACAAACTACAAGTGTGCCATTTCAGAAAAATCGATCGAAATGTTCCCGAGTTGTCATAAGTGAACGATTGCCAAACATAAAAAGTTCGATTATCTCGCTAAATATCGATTGTACAGGAGTCAGACTTCACACCTTAAATCGCATCCTTCGACGGTTGTAACTTCTGACCCTTGACAGCTAGAACCGTAAAATTTTCACCAAATATGAACAGTGCGGTGCTTCACAAGTTTACCAATTTCAAATTAATGGACAACATTCAGATAAGTCAAAAAATGCGATCTACGCTGTCGAAGGAAGGACCTTAAAATTTGGTGAAATTGAGACCGCCAAGTAGCTCTACATGTGTATACAATTTTAAAGCGATCGATCAAAGAGTTCTCGATTTTTCGAAAATTTGCCAAATAAAGTACGATATTTTACTAAATATCGAGCGTATACCCTTAAACAGAATAGACTGACCACAAGCCTCATCGAGGAGCTTACTATGTAGTGATTTAAGTATCTTTGTGTGGCATTGGGAATGCTGTACATTTAAAAATGCTGTACGACAAAGGAAAATGCTCTATTGTACAGCCAAATGCTTTATGTTTGGGCAGCTTATCATATCCATATCCTATCCTCGTTTGCGTGACCTAGGCTTTCGAAACTTAAATTATTCTCTCCTTAGGATGTCATCCTACGGTCTCTTTCTGAGGATACTAACCACCATCATGTTACCCAACCAGCCTTATTAAAGAAAATATTTCGCCACCAAAAAGTCATTATTATTCGTGTTTCATCTCTCCATGACTTCTGGGCTTAAATGCATACTTTTAGAGTTTTTTCTGTCCACATGCTTTACGTTAGAATAAAGGAAGCTTTCCTTGAGAAGTTAACGGATTTAAAAAAAAAACTCGTCTGAAAGGGATAAATTTTGTGACAAAGATCATGTGATGTGTTCAGGAGTATAGTTGTTGTCATATAGTTTAATTACATACCCTCGATCCCGTAAAAAAAAATCCGGGCTAGGGACATGATGTTGGAAAAATGTTTGTCGTGAGGAAATCCAGCTTACATGCATACTAAGAATTTTTATAAAGAAGAAGGTCAGAGCTAGCTAAATCGGGGGAATCAAGCCAAGTCCTGATTTAGCATGTCCGAAAAAAATAGGAAGTACTGCTACTACGGCTCTGGTAATGTGTACTGTGATTCCATCCCTCATCTTGCTGAAACCCAAACAACTTTGCTAGATGAATTAATGCAATTGGATCCAGCCCAGGCGATCCATCCGCGACGATGTCGGTCGAATCGTAGTTAAATTGCTGACAAAGGTTTATAGACACTCGTAAAAAAGAATAGTGAAGAAAATGGTTCCTTTGAGCATGAAACTTACCTTTCCAAACCTTGTTATACCCTTCGCTCATAGAGTGAAAGGGTATATTAAGTTTGTCATGAAGTTTGTAACGCATCGAAGGAAGCATCTCCGATCATATAAAAAGTATATGATCAGCATGACTTGGGGAGTCGATTGGGCGATGTCCGTCTGTTGCGACGCGTTTTACTCGGTCAATTTAAAAGCTAGGAAACTTAAATTTTGCACAAATGCTTCTTTTTGCTGCAGGCAGTTTGTTTGTTTGAATCAGTGAAATCGGACAATGGGGCTTCCATACAAACCTAACCCCTCCAAATTAGGTTCTTCTAAAAAAACTTTTTTATTTGTGCAGCAATTTCAACAAAATTTCACATAAATGTGTTCCTATTGATGACACAAAACATATGCAAGAACGGATCAAATCGGACCATGGGGTCATGGGGGTGCCATACAAACCCAACCCCCCATTTTGTTACACAAATTTAACAAAACTTGAATTAATGTGTCTTTATCAAAGCAACAAAAAAGGTCATAACAAATGGTATCGTACTATGGGGCTCACGCTCCCGCATCCTCCAATAAAATGTTCTAAGTAAATATTTTTATTTGCCCTTTTATTCCAACCAAACCCCACACAAATATTGTTTTTTCGACGCAACGGAACTTTTGAGAATGGGGGGGGGGGGGGTAAATACAAGTCGTAGGTACGCCCGATAAAACTTTTAGCGCGAGGAGAGCGAAGGGTATCCAAATTTCGGCCGCGCCCAAATTTAGCCTCGGTCTCTTTAGACCTTACACCTTGGCAGAAGTTGGAGAAAATTGAGATGGAAAAATAGCTTAACCCTTTAGCTGCCACAGGCATTTGAAGATTTATGAAAAAATCATTTCCTTGTACGACTAAAACTTCAATATCTCAAAAGTTAGACTAGCTAGATTAGCACAATAAGATGATTGTTACAGCCAACAAATTTACCTAATAAATAAACGGCACTAAAATCGGATAAGAGGTTCGGTTTTTACAGAACTTCAAAGTCAAGTTTTTGTGAGTTGACCCAAAAACAATGTTTTTCCATCTCAATTTTCTCCAACTTCTGCTAAAGTGAGGTGCTCGTACGATTCTTTTAAAAGTTATTTATAGATAGATAGATAGAATCGTTATTTCTAACAGTTTTAATGCCTTAAGTGCCGAAAACTAGGATTAATTTTAGCTCGATTTCAACTCAATTCAAACTGCCCCTAAAGATCTGCAATTTGGTAAAATTTACATAAATTATAACAAAATCGATCCATCGAGGTGGTTTGTGAGAGGCTCGAAAGTGATCCGAGAGGAAATCAAGATTTCACCACGTGGGGCGTGCACTCCTCCAGAAGCATATCTGATCCCTTCGAATAATTGAGCGTGGTTACTTCTACTGCTTTTCCGACGTCCTAACTGCATAATACTTTGTGACTTTAAAAATGCTTGCGCTTTGGAAAATGTCAGACTCGCTTTCTTGTTGCGAAATCGGTTTTTAAATCAACCCTCATGAATGAAAGTCGGTGAATTTTCCTGAAGGCAGTTCGGCAATAGCACCTTACTACTGATTGCTAGTTCTAAAATTGAATTCCACAAAAAAGCGCAGGGAAAAGTCTTGCCTTTGCTTTTTTGTCTTTTTTATTTGCTCTATCAATGGCTCGCTATCTCCTGCAATGGAAATTGATGTTCCTATAAGAAGCCTGGACTTGTTTCAAGTTCAATCGGTCAAAAATTGTACAAAACCATCGTCCATCGCAAATACTCGGCATCAATTTATTTATTACATAGAAATGTGCATACATATTATTTTTTAAATAAATTTGAAAATATACAACAATGGTATTATGCTTATTATACTATATATGGGTATTACAGAGCTTAATTTGTCAACGCTTTGCGCATTATATTCATATATATATTTACATATGCGCAGTCACAGTCATCAGCCTTTTCCAGGCAAATACAGATTGTCAATCATACACTCATGCAATTTGCATGAAAAATTCCGGTGACTGTGACTGTAAAGTGGAAATCGACCTTTATATGAACCTCATAGTAATTTTTCATTATCATTACTAAATATTCTCGCTAAAGGTGTAATAAACGATAGTCTCACAGGACATGACTATTCAATAAAAACAAACAAAAAGACATACATATAAATATTCATGCAATTTAAAAGTAATTAAATGATTTAAATTAATCAATAAAGCACTGAAACTTTTATTATCCAAAAAAATATTATTGCATAGATACATACAAATATTATTATGTACTATTAACCATACAAAATGCGCAACATTTGCTTCTGGTGATGGTTTGACTTGACGTGATAAACAACGGAATTTTTATTTTATTTTTTACAGTGTATGTATACAATACCTCTGTCTTTATTTTATGGGGGGGAAATTTGGCCTTAGTTTTTTATTATAAACATTTTGTTCAATTTTTCCACTAATGATAAGTCCATATTTTGTTGCAACTACAAGTTTGAATAACATTTAAAAAATCAAGATTTTTTCATATTAGCTCCCTTACACGTCCCCAGGTCATACTCAATAAATCATCAGTGTTTTTGACATAGAAAGAATCCACAAATTCATTCAAAATTTTTGTTAAGCTTAGTAATGTGTTCTTGTACTTTGTTATAGTTTTGATTTAAATTATTATTTAGATAAATGTTGTACATCGACTCCCTTAGAACGCTTATATATGTGTGTGAACATACAAAAATGATTTTTGAGAGTTTATGATAAAAAAAAATCAAAAACAAAATTATAAGACGAAAAATTGAAATTAAGAAAATAATTTCATTTAACAACCTTTTACGAGAAAAAAAAACCATAAGCATTGTACAGAATGTTATTTGTAAGTTAGTTTCCATGGAGAAGTAGCGATAGTTTCACGATAGTTTAATTTAATGCTATATTTAAACAAATTCATAATTGTATGTTTTGCATTTTCACAGCAAATTAATGACTTTCCAGGTCGCGTATTTAGGAAACCTTGTTCAGCTTTGTCTCCGATCAACTTTTCTAGTGCCTAAGTTGTAAAACCCCTTATTCGTCTCGTCCGCTAAAATATGACGAGATTGTGTCAGCATTTGTGTTATCGATAAGGGTTTTTGGCTGCTTAGAGCAGCACTAGAAAAACTGATCGATCGTGTCTCCATGCAACTGACGCACTGAACAGTATTTCCGAAATATGCTTCCAATTTATTAATACTTTTTCTAACCGAATTTTGACCACAGAAATGGTCAGTTTGATATGGAAAGTCTTTAATTTGATTTGCAATTATACATACATACATATAATACAAATTTGTATTAAATTTAGAGCGCTTTGTACATATTAAACTTATCTGTAGAAATATGTACATATATACTGATAAACGCTTTCTAGTGATCACTTTTTATGTAATGCCCACCCGTCTCATGATACTATCCAAATTTTTAAAAATTGGGATTCGAAGTACAGAGTCGTCGGTTTTTCAGATTAATTTTATAATGGTTTTCTTATTTGAGACTCATGTGACGGAGTATGATCTCATTCAGATTTTATATGAGTCTCTCTTTATGGGAAAAAATAACTGATATAATTACAACTCGGTAGAGCGTGCTGTTGATCTCAACGCCTCTAAAAAAAAAGCCTTGCCTCATGTAAATATAATGTGAATAACGCACTGCGTCCGAGCCTAGTTTAAATGTTGGAGTGAGGCGTGAGTTATGTTTATGTTGAGTATACAAGATAACCATCTACGAGGTTTACCGTCAGGGGAGCACCTAGCCTTTCGCCATTTATCTCCCGGTCCTTCGGGCGGTTTGGACCTTCGGCTTTTTACTGACATGGTCTTCTTGTTAGATGGGGATATCTCCATCCGGTGAATGCACTCACCTTCAGAAACCCAACCCCGGGGTTGCATCACCAGTTGGATGACTCGGGTAACATATGTTGAGTATACAGTGAAACCTGTCTAAGAGACCACCTGTTTAGTTTTCTTAATATAAATTAAAGAAGTAACGGTATTTATTCATATAAAACAAGGTCCGCTGAAGTCGAATCGGAAGTGTTTTCTAGTTATTCAAATAAAAGATTATTTACAGTATGCAGTAACAGGAAAAATATCCAATTAGTTAGACTATGTGTTTAGTTCTGTAGGCATTCATTGGAGTTCAGCAAACATCAATGTATGTTTGCTAAATTGTCATTTGTTCGTGGTTTGTGTGGTCCTTCGTAGGATTGCGGATTTTTTAGAAACAATAAAAGGATTATATGTGCAAATTTTCATTCGAATATATTCATCCAAACCGTAAATAAAGCGAATCTAATATTTGGTAAGAACTTTTCACATTACCAGCTAGGTTACTAAATATCTCGTTATTGGCTCAATCGATCTGTTTGCCACAATTGCGAAAAAAACTAACTGGCCCGAAATAATAAGTTGATTGCCTTTAATTTGACGGATTTATTTTAAATGAAAAATTATACAAAATAGATAGATTTTATGTCGGATGTTGGATTAGATGATGCATTGTATGATGGGTGATGGTTTTTCGAGGTTTGCCTTGTCGCAGACTCAACTGACGACCATCGACGACCGACTGACTGATTGTTGACGACAACGGCAACGACGATGACGACGACGACGATGACGGCGATGCGATCACATCCCACCCCTCGTGAATCCTTACTGAGAAGAGGATTCAGAAATAAATACAAGAACGGCTAGCTTGGAGGCTGGACGTCCTAATTGCTCTGGGTTCGTACGCATCTCCGCCGATCGAATCTGGTTGTCCTTACCGGGATAAACTTTTGTGATGACTCCCTTTATCCACTGGCTTCGTGGTACATCATGATCGCAGACAAGTTGTCGTACTTGCAACGGCTTAATCTTCTCATTCCACTTAGATCGTTGGAGTAACTGCGGAATATATTCCACAATCCATCTCTTCCAGATCCGATCTTTGTGGTTTTGTGATATCCTGAACTGCCTTCGCAAACAAATTGGCACCTCATTCGCTGGCATTTTGGTTGAGTTAAGGTAGCCCATCAGGAAATAATTGTTCGTTAAGGGCTCGTCTTCATCCAGGGATATCGCCAGATCGATTAACCGGCGACTGTCAATTATATTTTCCGCCTCGATGATAACACTGCGAAGGTTTCTAGGCGATGTGCTTCGTTCTTAAGTGTTTGCGCTAAACGCCGTTTCACGCGTTAGATAAGACGCTTCCAACATCCTCCTGCGTTGGGATTGGCCGGGCAATTGAACATCCACTCGATGTTGTCTCTAGCAAGGTGTCGCTTAATTTCGTTTGGATTAAATAGGCGGCTTCCGGGTGAGAGCTGCTTTTGAGCTCCAATGAAATTGGTACCATTGTCGCTCCTGATACGAATCGGTGTGCTTCGACGATTCATAAAATTCCTGAGGCATAAGAGGAAAACATCCGTCGAAAGTTCGTCTGCAATTTCGAGGTGGACGGCTCGAGTTGTGAGACACGTGAATAACGCCACCTTTTCTCTCTTCGGCGGCCGTTAGCGATGAAGGGCGGATCACAATAGTCCACCCCCGTGTAGGTGAAGAGGCGCACGAATGGCGTAAGGCGATCTTGAGAGAGTTGACCCATCAACGGGATGGATGGCTTTACACTGTTATGGTTATACACTATGGACATATTCGTTTGACTGATTTGAGAGCTGCTCTTCAGTTTTTGGCGAATCTCATTGATCAATAATAAGTGATCGTTTTGGTGACGACACCGTTGATGATGACTATCGACTAGAAGTCGCGTGAGGTGATGTTCCTTCGGCAGGATGACTGGTTGATGGGTGCTGAAAGGTAGGCAGTATGCAGCATCAATACGACCATTGACTCGCAAAATATCGTCTTCGGCAATGTAAGTATTTGGCTTACGTAATTTGCTGTCCTTGGATACATGATCGGTTCGGCGAAGGTGAACGCATTCATGACAAAACACCTGTTGCTGAAGATAGCGGCATATAACCTTTTCAGCATTAGCTATCTCTTCGGCTGTGAGCTCATCCTTCTTCTGACGTTTTGTCTTTGTCAATTCACGAATCTTAACACGAAAGCGATGCAGCGCAACAGCTTAAAATAGAAAGAGAAATTTTCATAATTGACAGGAAAATTTGTCTCACTATTGATCAGGAAAACTATATGGGAAAATTCAAAGTTGCAATCGTCCGATTCAATCTCACTTGTCTCTCGTGTCCAAAATTCTTCAGATTGATGCAAAAATTGTGGACCATTAACCCATCTCGAAAATCCTGACTTTGGCAATAAGGGCCTGGTTGCTTCGTCAGCTGCGTTTGGTTTGGTCGACAACCAATGCCATTGGTTCGGTGTCTATAAGGAGAGAATTTCCGCTATACGAAAAGTGACGAATTACTTGTATTCTCTAATTGTCGTCCTTACATGACTGCTTTGGAGCCACTCCAAAAAACGATGCGATGAATTGTACAAGGTGGGCCAAAAGTAATCATCGGATGTTCTTTTGCTGTATTTTTCTTAATAAAAAAAAACTTCGGTTTTGCTTATGAAATACGTTTACTTAATCCCTTAGAATTTATTGTATCAAGTCGCAAAAAATGAAATCGGACAAGTGGCCGCCGCCACAGTTGACTACCATACGGGCCCGTTTTATGGCATTTTCCATCACTCTTCCCAAAATATCGGACGACAGGTTTTCGCATTCCTGGCGAATATTCTCCTTGAGGGCTTCAAGAGTCTGAGGCTTGTTGACGTAAGCCCGAAACTTCATAAAACCCCATAAAAAGAAGTCTGGAACAGTTAAATCGGGTGATCTGGCCAGCCAGTGCAAATCACCAAAACGAGAGATTAACCGACCCGGAAATGTTTCCTTCAGAATATTGATTGTGTCTCGAGCAGTGTGCGCGGTTACACCGTCCTGTTAGAACCACATGTTCTCCAGTCCTAGTTCATCCAATTTAGGAAGAAAAAATTCGTTAAGCATGGCTCTGTAGCGCAGGCCATCCACAGTCGTTCGTTTGACCCGCGGCGTTTTCAAAGAAAAACGGCCTGATGACTCCTTTAGCGTGAACAGCACACCACGCAGTAACTTTGAGCGGGTGTAATGGCTCTTCGTAGGTGATACGTGGATTTTGGGTTCCCCAGAAACGAGTATTCTGTTTGTTCACGAAGCCGCTCAGATGGAAGTGAGCCTCATCGCTCATGATGATTTTTGATGAAAAATCGTCCTCTTCTTCGAAACAAATTTGCCAGCGTTCCTTAGGAGTAAACCGATTCATGGCTTGACAGTTCGTATTCTACATTTGTTTACTTCAGAAATTAGGAAAAACGAAAGAAAAAAAAACGAAGGAAAAAAGTTGCAGCGATTTTCAATAGAGTGATTACTTTTGGTCCAACCTGTATATTCGAGGATTTGGCGTAGGTATTGACTCACTTGGACAACCTAAGAGGTCTCGTTATTCCCCTCTTCGTAGCACATCGCGACTTTGCTGCGACCAAAGTGACGTAGATTCTTTCTTCTTTTTCTTTTCTGTACCGTAACCCCTTGTGGGGCATGGTGCGTTCACTCAGCCGTTTATAGGCTATTTCGAGTCAACGTTACATTGCATATAATTTCGGAGTGTATATAATGTTGCAAGCACTATATATTTCCTATCCGCACATGTACGGAAATTTTGGACCACGCCGAGTTTCGATCTCCGGACCTCTAGATTACTAGCATCGTAGAGTGCGACTCAACTCATAGAATTGGATTGGTCAATTCGAGGTAATTCTGAAAATTTTGTCAATCTGCGGTAACCTGTTTACGTATGCAAGCCTCTCAAAATGATTTGCTTAAACGGTGGCTTAAACATCAGATTTATGCTATTTAATCCACGTGGTCCGGAACTATCCATCTTCTCTAAATGTTCCAGATCCAGTAATAAATTTATCCAGGTTACCTCTTGTCAAGAAAGTTAAATTAGCCTGTCCAATTCTTGGCGAGCGTGGATTTCTTGAGAAGATATTAGCTTTGAAATCTTTCATGTGACCTCAATTTAAGAAAGGTGCTACACTTTGGCTATAACTTAATGAATTTAGTTCTTTAGTTCATTGCTGACTCTTTATAGACAGGTTTCACTGTAGTTATTTTATAGATCTGAGCTTATTCATCTGCTACATCTACACTCTAAAAAAATTTACTACAATAATAGGAGGAAACTTTTTTTCCTTCTATTATAGTAGTAAATTTACACCATGAAATGAGCGAGAGTAATTTTACACTTTACGGTGTAAATATTTACTACAAAATTACTTACATAAATAAGTAAACTTACTCTTAGAATTATGTAAATTTAAATCAGAAATAAGCAAATTTGCACTGGAATAAATGTAAATTTACACCGGCGAAAATGCAAATTTACATCTGGGTTTATGTAATTAATTAATAATATTTACGGCAGCCGGTTCTTCGATTATAATCGTCCTGGAGCTAGTCGTTATTCCAACGGCCAAGAGCTGGCACACTCCCTTCGGTTCAACGTCAAAAAACGTTATAACAACAACAATAATAAGATGCTCACACGAACGCACTTCGGACGGAACAGACTAACTGCACACAGAACAAGCCACTTGACAGATACAGGAAAATGCAATAATTCACAAAAGTATTGTAGCACACTCAGTTTTACACAAATGTAGGTGTAATTTTCACACCAAAATCGCAATATTACATGAAAATTACACAAAAATAAAGTAATGGCACATCTTCACACCAAATGTGGTGTAAAATTACACTAAAATAGAGAAATATTAAAAAATCTGTGTAATATTACACTATTTTGTGGGTTTACTAGAAATTCGGTTGAAAAATAAACGTTTACTGTAATTTTGCGAGAAAAAAGGTGTAAAATTCAACGAATTTCCGATGTAAAATTCAACCTTGTTTTTACAGTGTACATAGATTGTACAAAACATATGTAGGACCGATAGGATTATACCTATAGTATGCAAAATACAAAAATAGCAAATCACCACATATTTCTCATGGAATCTTAACTTACAAACTTCTGTATGACAATCAGAACATATTTTCATTCTTTCATCAACTTCCTATACTGTTGCTTCTTTTTTGCTTGTAAAATAACATTAAATGATGCAAATTACAACAACTACTGTAAAATATGTAATGTAAACTGTTTTGAGGCAAAGTTATAAATTTATTGACAAAAAAAACTTTAATTGATAATAAACTAAAAATTTAATTTTGTTACTGAAAAATTTCAATTGGCTTCAACCGTTTTGGTTGATATTTTCATTTGACTTCCGACAGAATTTACTAATACCTGGATTTGATTAACAATTATACATACATATGTAACTTATTGTACTTCAATTTGAATAATGTCAGTACATTCTACGATGCATTTTGAATTTACGACTCGATCTAGTATCCAGAATTTTCACTGTATTAATAGCCGATACAGACCACCCAAAAATCCGGGTGTAGATTAAATGTTTGGATACTTCGAATTGTATGTCACTAAATTCAAAATACATATCATATCAAATGCAGTACAACAATTGTCAATAAAGTCCAGGTTTTAGCAAATACTGTCGGAAGTGTGAATCTCCTATAATTTTGTCTCGAAATTAGTACAATTATCGAATTGGTTTAAAAATCAGGACAATCAACAATTCTAAATCTTCTATTCAACTAAATTTTCATCTGAGTCAAAATTCAAAATAAACCAAAAATCTTCTTTCTCTCTCTATATTCTTCTATTCTATATTCTAAATGATCATTCTCCAAAAACATATCGAAAAATATTATGAAATCAACAATCATCCTAGGATTCGTCCCTTTCGGATGATGACCAAAACTGCCTTAAATTACTTTTTGGAGATTTTTTCGGTAAATAAAGAAATTCTAGAACTGCAAATAAAAAAAAAGATGTTTTAATAGTTTATAAATAAATTTGCTAATTTAATCGAGTGTAGCTATTTGAATTATTTTTTTTTATATCCCTAAAAAGATACTTTTTATTATTTTTTCTCTTTGATTCGTATATGAATTGTTACAATTAGTTTTCGTTCAATTCTTTAGAAATATCTTTTCAATTAGCGTAGTGCTAATCACAAATCGTGCTGTAGCCTCATAGTTGAGTATAAAAGTGTCAAGCAATTAGAATCATTATTGTAAATTTTTTATTCACTTTAAAAATACATTTTCGTACTAAGAATAATATTTCATTGTAGGCTTAGAAATTCATTCAATCTACTACATTAGCTCCGTTTTATTGGTTCTAGCAAGGAGCAAGATAATCTACCATACAAATTTTGCCCCGGTCTATCCTATACAAAAGAAAAACTGTGATATTTGTATGGATGAAGCTATCCTGTCCTGTTCTGAATCCCCAAAAAATAGGAGCTACTATTAATATAGCAAAAATATTCATTCGTAACATTGGTTATTCATTCAACATTCATAATAATGTTAAAAGTCTAGTCTATCACTGTAGATATGTTCTGAAACATCAAATTTAGCTTGAGAAATGGCTTAGATTGTCTTAGCTTTTACATACACTTTAGTCAAACGTTGTTTGTTCATATTCATATATTGCAATGTTTATTTTTGACAAGTAGTTAGTTAAGGTGAAAGAAAATACAACGACATCTCAATGATTATTCAACTAAAGAAAACACAGAAATGTTCAAAAATATTTTGACAAATTTACTAAATTTCGAAATAACTACATGCAAAAATATTATAAGTCGATGTGCAGTGTTTAAAAAATGTTATTATGAATATAAGTTATTGAGAAAAACCTGTAACGCTTTTATTTTGTATATTAAGTTATGTGTAAGCAAATTTATTTGAGATTTATGCAATATAAACAGGTCTAATTTTAACAAAGCATAACTTTTCTGTTTGGGACATTTTTTTTTTGTATTCACAAGGAAACAGCGAAATTTGAATTCTCCTCACACATTTCATCACCGATATTTTCAATTTTGATTTTTAACTTAGTTCGAAAATTTCGTTATTTTTGTCTGAGTTTAGATTTGATTTTTCAATGTGAAAAAGAAATGAAAAAATATGACAATTTTGCTACTAAAATTATTCATTACAAAAAAAACTTTTCATTTCCTAAATAGATGGAGTATAGGTACTTTGGAGATAAATTGAAATGCCTAAAAATTATTTGAATGAATTTAAATTTGTATCAGATAATAAGTTGTGATAACTATATTAACTTTTTTTTTATAAATAATGTGTTTTTTCTTTTTTACTTTATTAACGTTTTCTAATTTTGAAGCACTGATGCGACAAGGTCAGATGTACGTTTGCAGATTCCTTAAGCACTATATTCAGTAGCGTATTTACAGGGAGGCACAGGCGGCACAGCACGCCTCCTCCTTCTCCATTTTCCACACAGATGAATAACAAATAAATAGCAGGCACGACAGTCCAACATTACACTGAGTCCGCGGATGTGTTAGTGACATCCAATTTCCAAGATCTTTATTGCTTTTTTGTTGAGGTGTTGAGATCAACAGCACGCTCAGCAGTGTTTTTTATTCCCATAAATTGGTACTCGTTTAATGAAACTGCATACTGAAAAATATAACGGCTTTCTTGCTTTATGCTTCGTTCGACTGTTGGCATTTGAAACTCGTATAATACATACTATCATGAAGGCAAAAAAACGCCATCACTTAAAATATGTACATAATGCAATTGTCGGAAATAGACTATGGGCCGATTACTCGTACATCTAATCTAGTGGTTAGCCTTATCGTACATTTTCCTGAAAATATCAGAGTCCCAGCTGTCTCCGTTCAAAGATGTGACCCAAGACAAAAAAATACCATAGGGCCCCCCAAGGGCAAATGAGTAGTTCGTAGAGCAACCTCCTAGTGGGTAACTTTGTATGTGAGGTGCCCTAAGTTTTTATCCGCAAATGGTGATAAACCAAAATGTTGCCTTCTTCTCCATCTTTGGAGGGAGGTATGGACATGTCGTTTTTCCAAATTCAAATGGGGTGATAATGGGGGTCTTTGATCGGAGCAACTCAACTTTCAGCAAAAATCATCTTAAACTTAATGCGAATACTCACACAAAAATACATTACTGAACTTGCGTTTTTTCAAGAGTTCTGGAGTTTTTCAAAAAGGTCTAAAACGAAAATATTCTAATTTATTTTTTAGTGTAGCGCCTAATTTTCCCAAAAACAGGTCTGCGGTATTATATATCATTGCAAGAGAAAAGTAGAAGCAGCCATGTAGCCCCCAAACATAAAAGGCAAAGCGTCCTTTTTCCTGTGTGTTTTATTTGAATTTAAAGCTCTATCACTCTTTACGATAATTTGAAGTCTCTCTTTGAGCTACTCACCCATTAAATCCTTGCTTCCTCTTGAACTCTTACGAATAATTTTAATTTCAGTACTTTCATCGATATCCAATTGAGTTTGGGTAATTTTGATCAATTGAGGACCACGGAGATGAAGGATCCTTTCAGTATAGCGGGCCAAAAGAACCCCATCACTGGCTCAAACGGCCTCCGTATGGCTTTTACTTGGATTATTTGCATTCATTTCCTTTTTAGAAAAACTGTCAATGATGTGCTGGATTGTTCCACAGCATTTTTAAAAAGAAAGCACCTATCCCCTTAACGATGTCTCCCTTTTGTTTTGTAATTAATTAATTTTAATTAATTTAGTATACAGTAAAATAAGATTTATTAACGGAATACAAAACTATAATTTACTTAATATTTTACCAGTGACATCAAAAATTCTGCACTATGTTTAGTTTTCAACGGTTTTTATAATTGTAAACTCCACCGACAATGACAATGCATACTGGATATAAAAGAGGATACTTTTCCCGAACGTTTATAATCCACAAACAAGTATCGCCCAAAATATTTTAAAAGAAATACTCTTACTGAGGGATGGCTCACTTTGACTGAGACTCACTGCATGTACGATCAAAATTTGGATGATCATGATATCGTGAAATCAAATTCGAGATATGGTACTCATTTCGTATAAAAGTCTCCATGGCGCGACTTACCTGCACCGCACCCCGAACAACTCAACGCCATGGAGTGGCATGGACTGGACTGACGTGTTTAAGTGGATCCTTCGTATATCCGCAAGCATAAAAAAGTGAGAAAAAACAACATGATGGGGGAAGTTCTATCTGGAAGCACTCCCTCTCCACTGAAGATTGTGGTTTAAAGCTTCCCAGTCATGAGTGGTGTAATGTAAAGGCACTTCTTCGAACTCTTCTTCTCAATGTTAAAATAGAAATAAACCGAGATAGAAGCATTCTACAAGTCCGTCTGGAGTGCATTAGTCTGCTGGTTTCCAATGTAGTTGTTGTAACTCGAAAAGGAATCGATTCGCTAAAATGGCTGTTGGATATGATATCTGAGAGAAATTAAAAAAATTGAGAAATTCATTTTTAATTAACTAGCCTACCTTGGGGCTGGCTACCCAATATATTAAGATATATTTGATTTTTTTTTTCTATAAATATTAACAGTTAGGGTCGCCATAGACTGTCCATCGATTGTACAATAAAGCTCATGTTTTTGGGAGGATTATTGTACAATCGATTGGACAGTCTATGGCGATTCTTATAGCCCTGACACACTAGTAGATAGACTCGTTTCGTAAACCGCTAAAAGCTCTGAGCTTTATAAACTCGAAAGGCATGACACACTAGTCGAATGCGGTTTATGAATGTCGGATAAATTCATTGAGCTTTTGATAAGTGTCACAGAATTAAATTAAAACATTGAAATCTCAGTCTGAGTCCAGCGGCCACATAAAAACAGGATAGAAGATAAAACCTAAATTGCTTAATAATGATACCTTCTAGGAAGTTTTAAATCATTTTAACTATAAAGAAGACAAAAAACCAAGCAAGCAAATGCAAAGTGTATTGTATGGACGTAAAACGCCAGAAGCTAGCCCAGGTGATGAAATAGACACGCAGTCCATTTACAGGGCATATTTTATTTATGGATGAATATTTAAAAACAAATCCCATTGGCGTTTCTTTTCTTTCTTGGATACTTCTTGGATACTATCATATTATAATTATTAATGGCACTGTCTAACGTTTTCCGCATTAGGTTGGATTGACTTCGGCCAAAATTTCTTACATATTCCCTTAAAAGTTATTCTTTGGCCGTTTAATTGAAAATTAGAAAATATAAGCGAATTCAATATTAATGTAGAGAGTCAACTGTTATTTTAGCCACCATTTAAAATCAAAAATCGCCAATGTGAGCCGTCTCGTCTCCTATTTGTATATTCGGTCAAAATCAACCAATCATCCACTTGTTGAATTTTGGGAAAGCTTCCCGTAAAGCTAAAGGTAGGAAAAACAAGCAACTTCAATTGATAGTAGAGTTTGAATTGATATTTCACTTACCGATTGTTTTTAAGTACATGCAGCTTCAAAGAATTCTTGATTATGTAAATATGTATGTACACTTGCCAGAAAAAGTCTCCGTACACAATTTAAGGAAAACTGTATATTACGGAACCACTGAGAAATGAAAACCTTAGATTGCAATTTGTCATCTAATAGTCCTGACACACTAGGGCATAAACTGGTTTCATAAACTGCAAAAATATGTGAGCTTTCTAAACCACGAAACAACGACACATTACAAAATTGCGGGTTATGAACGTCAAGTTTTGTAAATGAGCTTTTGGAAATTGACATTAAAACAATTTTTGTAGCCGGTATACATATGTACATACATATATATTTTACATTATGGTCGTTTTAACCATTTGCAGGAGATTTGTTAGAGTTAATTGGTAGCATTTCAAGTCACGCTTATGACTGGGTCGTGGAAACCTAAACATTAATCCCTACAAAATTGTTCACAACTTTTAATACAACCATAGCCGTTGGTGAAATAGCCCTTTTAAAAGTAACAACACTCAATCAATTTGCACCATATTTTATTAATTCACACACATATGCACATAAGCATGAATATAATTGTATACTTCACATACAAACAAACATCTTTAACACCAAAATTTGGAGGCCAGAAATACGACTCATTACGAATAGGGGGATTTCGCTTCAAATTGGCTTACTCCGCAAGTAACCCCAGATCTCCTATCCATTTGAAGAGTTATCTTCGGACATCTTGTAGTTCCTAAAAATAAGGTAGACAAGAGAATATAATAAAATGGTTGAAAATGAGAAGATATTTCGCTTACCTATCCAGATTCTTGTAATGCATTCATACTTCTGTGTATATACATATCATGTAAACTACTCTAATGCTTAAGATATGACAGACAATATTCACGGTTCCACATATGATTATTGACATTTTTACCTAATTAATACGCTAGCTTAGTTAAAAAAAAGGGCTTTTTGGTGGTTATAATGCGGTTTATGAATCGAAAGCTCCATCCAATTGCGGGTTACAACAAGGTTACGAGAGCTTTCATAAACTCCAAACGGCATATAACCTCGTTATAAACCGCATTTAAACTCGTTTTTGACTCATAAACGGCATTCGCTCATAAACTCGTTTAGGTGTGTCAGGACTATAAAATGTTTATTTAGTTTGTTAACTAATATTTCTACTCATTATTTTACTGAAACTCGATTGCAAACAAAGTTTTCTAGAACAAAAACTAAAAAACTTCACAAAAACGAAACGAAAAAGTCTCCGTACACGACCATATTTTTTTACAATTATTCAGTTTTTTTCACAGAATTTCGAAGAGTTCATTAGCTTGAGGGTAACATTTTCGAAAAGAGTTCCTCCATGCTTCGATGTAACATGGACTGGATCAATTTGGCCGAGCTCTGGCCTGTTATTTTGCCCCTTTGGTCGAGAATGGGGCTTTGAAGCATCCCCTTGTAAGTTATTGTGTGCTGACGGTTCCTGGGCCCCTTCAATTTCTGAAAATGCTCAGTAGGATTAAGCTCTCGGAATTTGAATAGCATATGTAACTTACATTTTATTTAAGAGAGCGATAGAAGCGTCACAATTAAAGGCAAGTCCAAGGGATCATTATTTTGTTTGAACAAAGAAGCCTTGCAAACCCCCTCTGTTAAACGCCGTGTCTCCTTTTGGTTTTTAGAATGCGTAAAGAGACGTATTGATTCATTGTTGACTCTGTAAGAATAAGTACGCCTACTCCCTGCGCCAACATTTACTCCCTCATCATCATGACCACCTTTGCTACGTTAGGCAGTTGGTACAAGATTTACTTTATCGATCGTATAGACCTCTCCACCCTGCATAGTAATGGAAAATTACTTAATTTCGGCAAAGAGTGGGTTTTGTATATTTTTACAATAAGGTAAGAAAATTTAAAGTGGCGGAAAATCGGCTCTGTCCTTCATAAGAAAAATCAGGCATTAACTGCCTAAGATGGCAAAGGTGGGCATGATGACTACGGGGTGTACGTTGGCGGAGGGAGTAGGAGTACTCATTTTTACAGAGTCAACAACGGATCAATACGTCTCTTTAAGCATTCTGTAAACCGAAAGGACACACGGCGTTTAACAGAGGGGGCTTCGCAAGGCTTCTTGGTTCACACAAAATAATGATCCCTTGTACTTGCCTTTAATTGTGACGCTTCTATCTCGGATAAAATAAAAACGTAAGTTGCATATGCTATCCAAATTCCGAAAGCTTAATCCTACTGAGCCTTTTCAGAAATTGAAGGTGCCCAGGAACCGTCAGCACAAAATAACTTACAAGGGGATGCTTCAAAGCCCCATTCTCGACCAAAGGGGCAAAATAACAGGCCTGAGCTCGGCCAAATTGATCCAGTCCATGTTACATCGAAGCATGGAGGACCTCCTCCGAAAATGTTACCCTCAAGCTAGTGAATTCTTCGAAATTCTGTGAAAAAAATGAATAATTGTAAAAAAATATGGTCGTGTACGGAGACTTTTTCGTTTCGTTTTTGTAAAGTTTTTTAGTTTTTGTTCTAGAAAATTTTGTTCACAACCGAGTTTCAGTAAAATAATGAGTAGAAATATTAGTTAACATACTAAATAAACATTTTAGATAACAAATTTCAATCTAACGTTTTCATTTCCCCGTGGTTCCGTAATATGCAGTTTTCCTTACTTTGTGTACGGAGACTTTTTCTGGCAAATGTATGTATATATCCATATCATTCCAGGTCAAAGTCATATGTTCTTTTGTCATTATGACAAATATGAACATTGAAATTTCAATTTTCCTATGCCATCTACGTAAAATTTAAAAGAAATGGAGAGAGGTTATGCAGGTTTACGCCTGCCGTCCATTACCTGCTTCGAGCGGCGCGGCGCTCCCGCGTTTAAAGCTTTTCCGAATTTTAATGGCGTAACCAAGCAAAATATGGCGTAACTATGCAAAATAAACCAAAATTCCATTCAATACAATGGAAAAGCTTTCTGAATATTGTGTGTGCTTATACCTTTTACTAGTAAAAGCTTTTTTTCGCACATTTTGTGAAAGCTTTGCCGCTGGAGCGCCGCGCCGCTCAAGTTTACGCTTGCAGTGGAAAAGAGCCCTTAGAATGGAAAGCTCAATCCATTTTCGGGTTACAAAGAGGTTATAGGCTCTTTCATAAACTCCAAACGGCAAATAAACTCGTTCCCGGCTTATAAACTGCATTCGTCCGTAAACTTGTTTAGATGTGTCAGGACTATTATAGGGCGGATTTTTCGTACATCTTATCTAGTAGTTAGTCTTATCGTATTGATATCTTTTGCATTATATTGCAATGATTTTTTTTTTAATTTGCATATAGTTATGCCATGAAATTGCGTAATGATGGCCCAACCAAGCAAAATATGGCATAACTATGCAAAGTAAACTAAAATTCAATATAATGTAAAAGCTTTTAGAAAATGGTGTGCGTCTTCTTTATACGATAAGCCTAACCAGCCGACAGGTATTATAAATCTCCCCTTAGTATTCAAGGTGTATATGCTCAGAATCTCTAATATTTGTGGAGAGTTTCATACATAAACATAATGATGATTTAACCAAAACAGAGATTTACCTCAAATCTGAATTTACCAACCTCTAGCTTCGTTACTTTGTTCTCGGAATCAGAAAAAATACAGATAACAGATAAAAACCATTGGAAATTTATTCAATTCTTCTGAAAGATTCTGTAGACTTTGTCCTACGGATTAAAAAAAAACTAGTCCTGCCCAAGAGGTCGTTGTAATTCCTCCAAGTTCTACAACATTTCGGGCTTATTCATAAAGTCGTTCACAAATAATTTCCCGAAACAGACAGACGGACATATGTCAAACTAAAAACTTCAGAGTTTCGAACATTTATTTTTTGCCCAAACCTTAAAAATAGGTTACCACTGTAGAACACACTGTACATGAGATTTGTCTGTGTATCTGTTGTCTGTTCAGATGTCTCTGCAGTTGTACTTACATCTTAGATCCAGGACTTCATATCACATGCGTCCTCCAATGCACCCCGAAGAAAGTCGATTGTTCTTCTGGCTATTGTATTCCACTGAATGCTATCAATTGCCAATTTAATATGATGGATAAGGATATCTAAAATTAAATAACTCAAAGAACCATTTGTTATAAAAGGATGGGATTTTTCAACAGTATATCCGCTAGCATAGCATCCGCATCCGGAATTTTGTAAAGGGAGGGGATGAAGAATAGTCCTATATCAAATATGAAATGGAAGATTTTTTATTTTATTTTATTGGTTATTACGTATGTAAACATCTTTTTATTTATTTATCTTCTATTATATCAACCTAGGATACGATATGCATAATTTTTCATAACGGTTGTAATTCACTATAATCTTATATAAAATACAGCATTTCAAATTCTCTCCAAAGTAAAGCATATAAAAAAATAATTTGTGAAAAATAACTTTTATTTTGTCAACAAAAAAAAATCAAAATTTTTAAATAAAAAAAACAATGACAATCAACCTACAAAAACAAATTGTTATTCAAATTTAATCTCAGATTAATGGTGTATGTGGAACGGCGTCTGGATCCGGTGTTTATAGTGGCAGTAACACAGCGATTGGTACGAGTAGCCCAAGTAACCGGCGTCTAATACTCATGGGTGCTGGCAGTAGTATTGGTGGTGTTAGTGGTAGTAGTGGTGGTGGCATTGTTGTTGGTGCTTCTGCATCAACAACAATTCCTGCTGGTAGTAGTGGTGGTGGTGGTGGTTCAAGCGGTAATATAGGAGCAACATCATCAATAACTACCGCTAGTGGTGGTTCATGTTTAAGTGCAAGTGGTACAGCTGTAACACAACTCCAACAACAACAACAACAGCAACTCCAAACACAATCACAAACACAGTCAATTATTGGCGTCGGACCGTCGGACTTGATGCGAAAGTCACGGTCACAAGGTGGGAAGAAATTGCAAAAATGCTTATCAACTGCATCATATGGGGAGGAATTATCAATAAGTCGACCACAGATGTCATCGTTACCGTACAATCTTCTATCGACGCGTCAATATTGCAGTTTTGGTAGTACCACGTCTCTCTCTTTTGAAACATTTAGTTGAAAAATATTATCATCATATTTTCGTTTTTTTTTTTTATTTATCGGAATATATACGTTATTTTCTGTGGAGTCCTTTTTGTTGAAAAAAAAAACATAAAAATATAAACCTAAAACCAATGAAATTACTAAATTTTATCTGTCTCCATTTTTATATTTCAAGTTTAAAATCTTTTACGTGTTTATTCCAATTCCGGTTATATGTATAACAACTTGTCTTAAATACTTATATTAAAAATTAACAACATTAAAATCAATAAAAAAATAAATAATTTTTTTAATGAATTTTTTAAGACAAGTCATTATTATAATTTGCAAAATGAATAATTTGCATCCCCTCTCTTTTGCTTTTCATTTTCATATCTATACATTTTTCTATATTTCCACAATGTGAAATCACCCAACTCCATTTTCTTCTGCTAACCAATCAAATTGAATAAAAAAAATATTTTTTTCTGAAATTTTCAATTTTATATCTTTCTCATACACTTGGTTGCAACTTTATACATTTTAAAATTGGATAAATCAAAATGTGTTTAGATCGAAGTCAAGCAATAGGTAAAATATAAGCAAAATTAAAATTTTCACTGTCAAAACCACACGAAAGCATTAAAATCAAAAAAGTTAACAGCAAAACTTGCAAATTGATTATGATGTTTTCGTTGCCCTCAATGACATTTTGTAACTCTTTTGAAAACCCTTTCAACAAAAAATTGTGATCGTCTTAGAACCAACAAAATTAGAACCAAAATACTCGCCTCTCCACAAGAATTTTATTTTAATTTGACACACATCAACACCATGTATCAATCGCTTTTTGTTTGAATTCTCTTTGACAGTAGATATTTGGCGTTAAAATACAGACACACAAAATAAACCTAAAAATCTCTCTTCGCTGCTAATTTCACTATTATTATTAAAACAGCGTGTGCAAAATCTTTTTTTTTTTTTTTGACTTTTATCTTTCCACTCTATAACTTCGTCTTGCATATTCTGACTGAATCGTTTCCATATGTTTCCGTTTTCGTCTTTTCTGCGAAACAAAACTATGTTTCAACACTATATTCGCTATTATTGAAACTTAGAGGACTGGCTGAATATGTTTCTACTATAAAGGACCAAACCACCATCAATTCTCTACGCATTGTAGTTGCTATCCTTCGTGTGTTTGACTTTACTTTCGGCTTGAGTTGTTTTTATTGTGTTGATAAGAAAATAGAAAATTTTCCAAATATCTTCTTCTGTCAGAAAATTGTCAATTTTTCTAAAAAAAAAAAACAGAATTTAGTAGTTTATTCAGAAACGAATGGCATGGAAATTATTCTTTTTGTATTTGAAGCTCATCATTGATTTTTTTTTTAAGATTTTCGTAGTGTTGAATTAGATGGTATGAATATTAGAGCATTATTTATATTTGTAATGTTAGCACTAATAACTATATTTCAATATTTTCTGGAATTTAGGATTATGTGTGATATCTAAGAAAATGGAAAGTTCAACGAAACATTTTACTGTGTAGTAGGATATAGTTTTTAAGCTTAGGACAACTAAAAGTGTCGAGCACTGCATTTTTTTTTTTTTGAAAGAGTGTAGAATGAGAACGGAATGACTAAGATTCTTTATTATAATATTTCTCCGTATAATCCACATTATTCTTTAGTTCTTCCGAAAAAAAAATACCTTCAAACGAACCATTCCTCAAATCCATTTAAATAATATGACAACTTAAAAATGTAACTCCTGTTAAATTAAATATTACCCAGATAGGGATGCTTCCAGAAGCAGATTCAAATTTTCCCTTAAAAATGTTAGCTAACATCTATATAAAGTGCTATTTGTATTAAGTAGAGTTGCATGTAAGTATTAATTAATATTTAGATTACTGTGTCTCGTTGTAATCTTGTTTAAGAAAAGATAGAGAATATCAATCAAGTGTTGTTTCTAATGGTGTTTGGGGAAATCAATATAAAATAAAATTTTCCTACAAATCATGCAGCACTTATGTGCAGACTGTTGGATCCTCCGATCATATTTACAGGGTTTTCAGGAACTTCGTTTACTGCCTCGCTTGCTCACTACAGAAGTGCAACCTGCGCCAAATCGTCAGCCCCAGTCTACTCTGCTAATCAGCCTGCTTTGCAAGCACAACTTTCGTGTTGATTTCCTCGCTTTATCCCGGTCCCTCTGTGCTGATTTTGACAAACCCAGCACCGGTACCTTCAATTCCCAACCACACTGCTAGCAGTTGACTACCACACAAAGAACAAAATTACATTTTCCGTCACCTCTGTCTCTCCCAGGCGATTTTACCGATATTTTGCGCGCGGTTTTGCAAAACCCGATCAGTGTGGCTGCTTGTGGTAAATATCTGACTATATCATGGTTATACTACAGTAGTCTATTTAAAAAAAAAACAATCTGAAACCCTAATAATCGAATTGCGTGCCTCCTATAATGTTATAGGACTCTCTTGCCATCTTTAAAAACGCCACTAACGAAAATCGGCTGCAAAATTATATTTATTTTTTCCTTAGTTACGATAACGGAAGCTCCATAATATCATGATGGAATCATTACAAGCCGTATATGGAAAACGTACGCAATAGAGTAGCGGTCTGCAAATCTTCGGTCGGCGAGCTCATTTTGTCGAATTTTATCAAACACGTTCAATCTAAATAAATCGCCCAATTGCGAAAAATCTATCTCGAAAATATGGATATACGTCAGAATCTGTGTACTCTGCTCAAGCGGCTGTCTTTTTCGAGAACTAGGGGGCACATTCAATTCTTCCAATTATGTAATTTTTAATAGTTTCCCACAGCTATCTGACATGCAGGCATTCGCAAGACGATACCGCAGAGATCCTTGTGCGCCTATATCAATGAGCTGGAACCATAAGGACCTGATATTGCGTAGGACTTTTGTATACCATCCGAATTCAACTATAGCGTTGAGGTTATTTTGGCGTCCTATGAAACCATTTGTACTCCTTGTAAAATCTATCGATGTAGGATTTTTGCCATTCGATTGCCATATTTTGGCTTACTTTTCTTCGGCTATGCAGTGGTTCCCAACAGGTGGTCCGCGGAAAGGAGGTGGTCCGCGAGAGAGTCGTAGGTGGTCCGCAGGGAGAATGTGGAGTCTACTTATGAAAAAGTTATAAATTATGCGAAGGCGATGGGTACAGGCTTAAATTGATTTCGAAATTATTCAAAATCAACATTCGAATACGTTTGCCAGAACTCAAAAAAATTTCTCGCTAATTACTGTCGGACTACGTCTTTAAAGAAATAGAAGCCGAATCTGGATTTTTTCATAAATAATAATCTTAAATGAGGCTCATTTTTGGCTTTATAGCTTTCTGAACAGGAAGGTGAATAACACTCTCAGATTGAAATTCAGCCTTATACTTTTTGTTTCATTCAATTTTGAAGTCTTATTTGAAGACATCATCGTAGCAGTAACTAACCATCTGAAACTCTCACTGCAAAAAATAATCAATCAGAGAAATCAGGAAAAATAATTCATGGAATACCGCAGCCAATGAAAACTAAGAGTCGCCATAGAAAATTTCCCTATTTTACTCATTGACCAGACTAAAAATACTACGGCGAAAGTAGGTTTATCTAAAATTGAATCAACACCAAGAATTGCTTTCATTATGAAATGGTGGTCCGCCGTGATCCATTTTCAAGCTAAGTGGTCCGCAGACATTTGTGAGTTGGGAAACACTGGGCTATAGGAATGAGTAACAACACACAGAATGACTTCCCGTCAATAGCCGATGCATTTTTGAAATATTAGTCTTCAAAGCCTCTTGAGTCAGCACAATTTTTATGCAATAAAACGACAGATTACCTATATTTGGGTTACAAAACGAAAAATGCACAGATTTTATTGCAAAATTTTACAAAATAAATTTTTGAGTAAAATTTTGCCAGTTTGCGGAGTCATGAGAAACACATCAGCACATGCAAAAGAACGATAACACGAAAAGCAATAGAAATAGTTTTCGACAACAAAAAGAAGTTCACTTGAGGCGTCCACAATTTTTCGCTAAACATCACTAAATTTTACCTTTATTATATCATCAAACGAAAAAGTCCCAATAGTCCAGTCAAAATATCCCAATTCAGGCCTCCAAATAGAAAAAAACTTGGGTAAGGCTAATTTTGATTGTTTTCGATTCAGTAGAGTGCCAGGAATCTAAAACTCATTTTGCTAAAAAAAATTTGATCGGAAGGGTCCCAGAAAGGACAAAACAAAGGATACTTATTAATCCTTGATCAGGTATGGGCATACGGGGTGTCATATAAAAGGGGCCGCCGAGTACATTACATATCCGGTGTTTGTTTCCTGTTTCAAGGACACTCAACGGAATAAATCGCGTTTGAATGACAAATATTTCGTATTTCCCGTAACTTATCATCTGTATCTTTCCAAATACGCCAGGAAATTTGAACAAAAATTTGGCCAAACTTCGGAAAAATTAGGGGAAAGCATGAGCCTTCCTTTCGAGGTCATAAACAAGACCCTAAAAGTCCCCGTCTCTACGAGTGCCGCTAGTGGTGCTACGGAGGGTCAAAGACCCTCGTAACCAGGTTTTTCGGAATATCTCGATAACGGTAGCATACAAAAAAAGGTGTGTATGGAGAATTTGAAACTCTTGTGCTTCTTCACTAAACGATGGAAATACCGAATACGTTCGGGCACTCCTAACGGTGCCAGGAGGTCTAACGGTATTTTTAACAATGTTTCACGGAAATCGCTATAACGTTAACTCGTACTAAGCACTTTTATATGGAAAATTTGTAGCCTCTAGAGTTCTGAAGAAAGTGGCCAAATTTCATATCAACACGTGCAGCCTTAAGGGCGCTATGGGGGTTCAAACCTTAAAAAAGGCGTTTTTTGGATTTTTCATGAATGGCGCTAAGATCGGGGAGTGCGCTCTATGGTCTTCTAGGAGAAATTTGTAGCTCTTGCGGCTGTTAGTTAGACGCCAAAAGTCCCCAAAGATGTAAGCCCCCCTAACGAAGTTATGAGGGTCCAAACATTCAATTTAGCAGTTTTTGCGGAATATCTTTATAACGGTAACGTGCACCGAAAACTTTTATATGACAAATTTGTAGCTTATACAACGCTTAATTAAATACCTGACTTTCAAATTGATGCATTCAATGCTAAGGGCGCTATGAAGGTCCGAACTGTACAATAACGGTACTTTTCGTTATTTCGTGAATTTCTTCATAATGGGAACGCATTCGGCCTGTAACAATTTGTTGCTTCTGTAACCTCAACTTAAGATGCCAAAACAACTCATCTATGCGGGCACCCCCAAGGAAGCTATGAGGGGTCAAAGTTAAACAAAAAACCGTTTCTCGGAAATTTTTTAATAACGGGACCTCTTGAGAGAACCAATCTGAGATAAATTTGTAGCTCCTTTGGCTTGTCGTAAGACGCCAAAAGTCCCCAACGATGGGAGCCCCCCCTAGGGAAGTTATGAGGGTCCAAACATCCAAATAAGCAGTTTTTTGGGAGTATCTCTATAACGGTAATGTGCATTAAAAACTATTATATGGCGGATTAGTAGCTTCTTCTTCTTCTTGTAGCGGTTCAGAAAGGTGTGTAACCTCTGTGCATCTATGTGGGTACGATTTATGGGTCGTCAATGTTTGTGTCCGTGAGGTCTAAGGACAAAAACATAGCTGCTGCGATAGGTTTTACCCACAGCGATATAGGGGTAAGATCAGTGGGCGTAGCGGGGCATTGAAACAAGTGACCCACATCATGAGGAGTACCATTGCAGTTTGGACAGATGTTTTGGATGTCCGGGTTTATGCGAGAAAGGTACGAATTAAGGCGTGAACAAAAGCCCGACTGAAGTTGAGCTAGTGTTACTCTGGTGGCTCTCGGGAGCCTAATCTCCTCAGGCGAAATTAGTGGTGGGCGCTCTGAGAGGACTCTATTCGCACCTAAACTCGCGATAGACCGATTCACTTCTTCAGTGTGGATCGCTGCAATGGCGGCTCGGTATGTAACTTCATCGTAAGGGTCCCGTTTATATCCCTGAACCTCTCTTTCAAGGTGTCGTAAACCACGCCTGACATGTCGTGGTGGAGGAATTCGGTCCATGAGATGATTATTGGGATGATCCTCACGGTAGCAACCAACAAGATACTGTTTTGAGAGTAGGAGATTGTGATCACGTATTGGCATCAATTTTGTCTCCTGATGTAAGTGATCCTGGGCAGACATCAGAAGGCAACCTGTCGCGATGCGTAGAGCGGCATTTTGGCAGACCTGAACTTTCGACCAGTTTGTGTCACATAGACTATGTGTCCAAACTGGGGCTGCATAATCAGCGGCCGCTCGACCCACCGCTTTATAAGTAGCTAGCATGGTTTCTTTATCTTTGCCCCAGGTGCTACCAGCTAGAGCTTTTAGGATGTTGTTCCTACTGCGCATTTTTTCACAGACTGGAGCTGCATGATTCGCAGACGTCATCATGTTCTCTAGGTGAAGCCCGAGAATTTTGGGGTTTTTAACAGTAGGAACAGAATTGCTGCCAATACGTATATCCATCTCCCATCTGATGTCCTCCCACCAAGTGGTTAGAAAAGTCGCAGAGGATTTGGACGCAGAGATGGTGAGGTTTCGGCTTTGGAAAAATGCCTGTAATCGTCCTAGATAGCGATTAATTCGGAGGCGCATTTCATCCTTATCATTCCCTGTGGCGAGTACGGTGCAATCGTCAGCATAGGAAATCACCTCGATTCCTTCAGGTGGTGTGGGAAGGCCGGACATGTAGATGTTGAACAGAGTGGGGGTGAGTACCCCTCCCTGTGGAACACCTAATTTGATTTTCCTAAGCTTAGAACGTTTGCCTCGAAACTCGGTGAAGGAGTGCCGACCAGCTAGATAATTGGCAATCCAACGGATCTCTTGTGCAGGAAGATATTCAACAGGCTTGCTAGAAGCATTGAATGATTGACCTTATCGAATGCGCTTGATAGGTCTATTGCCACCAGAATAGTTCTGTGACAACGACTGCGTTGATTTAGCCCATCACGAATGCGTGTAGTGATCGCATCGAGGGCAGTGGTGGTACTATGCATCTTCCTGAAGCCATGCTGGTGAGGTTCTAGCTTCGCATGTGCAACAAGAGTGGGGTGAATAAGGGCCTCCAGCGTCTTTGCGACAGGAGAAAGTATCGTAATGGGGCGGTAGGATTCCCCGAGATTTGCGCTCTTCCCTGGCTTGAGACAGGGAACAATTCGACCTGTTTTCCAGATTTCAGGGATGGCAAGCGTGGACATCGACAAGTAAAAGGCGGCCGTGAGATACTCAATGGCTGGAAGGTCGAGATGTTTCAACATGGTCATCGAAATGCCATCTGGTCCGAGGGCCTTGGAGTTTTTAGCCTTCTCGATGACTTTTTTAACCTAGTCCGCTGTAAAAGATGGTATGGTGTCAACATTCCGGCTGCGAATCCGTCTTCTAATTTTGCGCTTGAGGCCGTCAGACTTGGGATGTTCAATAAATTGTTTATTGAACAGGCTAGCACACTGAAGAGGATCGCAGGTTTTAGTGTTGCCAAATTCAATGGCGTTGTTGCCCTTTTCTTTCCGAGGATTGGAAAGGGCGCGGACGGTAGACCATAATTTGCTGACACCTTCATTGAGGTTACATTCATCGAGGTGCTGATTCCATTTCGCCCTTCTATAGTCTTTAACTTGTCGGTCAATTTCGGAGCTAAGCTCTTGAATTCTGGGATCATCAGGGTGAGCGCTTCTGATCTGATCACGTTCATCGGCTAATCTGGCGGCACTAGTGGGGAAGTTAGGCCGAACTTTCGGGATACGTCCTGCCGGAGTAAAACGTGCCGCGGCTGTGGTAATGACGTTCCTAATATTTTTCTCGGCCTCATGAATGTTGATAGGTGATGTTAGCTCGATGAACTTCGCCGACGAGTAAGCTTTGAAACCATCCCAATCGGCTTTCTTGTAATTGACAAACGTTCGCTTCTCAGACCTAGTCATGTTCGCTGGTTTGTCAATTTTTATAATGATTGGGAGGTGATCTGATCTAAGGGTGGTACGTACTTCCCATCGGGAAGCAGCAATTAGGCTGGCACTGACAATAGTTATGTCAGGAGAACTACTGCAAGTGCCCACGACTCTAGTCGGCGAGTCTTCATTAAGTGAACAGAATTCTGAGGCGTCAAGTGATTCGGAGATAGTTATACCCCTGGCATTGTTGTTGAGGTCCGAATGCCAGAGCTCATGGTGCGCATTAAAGTCGCCAAGGATGACCCTGTGCTCTCCGGAAAGGAGAGGACCAATATCGAAACGATAGCCAGAAGGGCAACTAGAATGAGGTGGTACATATATATTAAAAATTTCGATATTAGTACTCCCTGATGGAACTGAGATGGCTTGAATTTCCGCCGTACCGTCAGCAACTACATCTAATACACAGTAATGTACGGACTTGTGTATTAGGAAGGCAAGTCCACCTCCAGGGTGAGAATCATCCGTGGCGGCCGGTCTATCTTTCCGCAGTATAACATATTCGCTATGGACGCTTAGAGACGAGTTTGCGTGAAGCAACGTCTCTTGGATGGCGGCGATGAGAATTCTGTTGGAACTCAAGAAGTGTGTGATCTCAGCGATTTTTCGGTGAATGCCATTACAGTTAAACTGTAATATAGATAGTGCAGTGAAAACTGCTGGAGGAGGAGGGCCAGGCGTAAGACTGGGTCTGGCATTCCTTATCATATTGTTTGGCGGTGTAGGGGGCAGTGGTGGAGAAGGTGGGCTGGGAGCAGCCCTGGGTTGCCCGGAATTCATACAACCTGGCGCAACATATGCTAAGGAGTGTTGACCTTGTCTTCGTAACCCTGAACACCTAAAGTGAACCCATTCCCTGCAGCAATTACACTGCACTGATCTGGCATTCGAACCGATACGTTGGTTGCAGACACTACAAATCCATACCTCTGGGCCTGGATTTGTTTCAACACCGGCGCGAATTAGTAAAATTGAGAGCAGCCGCGCCGAGATGTAATGCTCCCAATATGACAAAAAAACACATACATCGTACCCACACATATACACAGACAAACACAACCTTCCTGCATCGAACCTTCAGGGCTCCTGCCGGGGCTCTTGCTAGGAAGGCATATTGGCAGCTTTTGGCCGTTTTGCGATACAAAACGGGTGTGGTCCGCCCCGTAGAGGCAGTTGCTGTAAGACCACGGTTAGTAGCTTATACAACGCTTAATTAAATACCCTAATTTTAGATTGATGCGCTCTATTTTAAGGGCGCTATGAGGGTCTGAACCATACAATTTCGGTATTTTTGGTTATTTTCCTGAAAATCTCTGTAACGGTAACGTATACCGGAGGCAGCCTGTACAAATTTGTTGTTTCTATGGTTCCAAATAAAATTCTCCACCGATTTGAATGCACCTGAGGCAACCATACGTGCACACATAGGGGGAGTCCGGGAGAGTTGAGCCACTTTTTGCTTCTTCGCGGATAAAAAGTTATCCATTGGATAAACTGATTTCATTTATTTTTTATTGCATAGTGCGTGATGTTACCTTTTCAATTTGATTGGGATTTATTGAAAAAAATCCATAGTATATGGCACAGAAGTCCTTATTTAAAATCCTCAAAATGGCTCAAATCTCCCTAACTGGCGGGAGAGTTGGGCCACCATAGAGGGAGACATGACCATACATTTAAAATTGCCAAAAAGTAATATTTTTGACGGACATGTAAAAATGTTTTATCGTTCTCATCATGTAGATATTACGACAAAACGTAATCGTGTTCTTTTTGGCTTGTGACTGGACTAAGAACGTTCAATTGAATCCTAGTACAAATGATGTGATTTTTTTATGTTAATTTATGTCCACCCGGACGTCATTTCCACAAGGCTAAGAAAGGTTTTTAAGTTAAAGGGGTTCCGCACCTGAATGTATACTCTTAAAGAGATTTTCGATACATTTTCCTAAAATTAGCTGAAATTACATATATTTTAAGGGCGGGAGACTTGAACCATATAGCTGTCAGTTTCTATATGGTTCAAGTCTCCCGGTTGTCGCTTTTTTGGGTAAAAATGCTCTGAGCTGGACCACGACTCACCAAAGTAGGAAAAATCGTTATATTCCGATTAAATACTTAATTAAGAAGAAATCTGCACTAAAACAAATGTATTGACATTTTATCGATTAAATAAAATTAGAATTATTTGAAAAATTAATTTTTCACTTTTTGTCATGAAAAACATATTTTTCCGTTTATTTTCCGAAACATACAAGTGTCCGACATTTGGACATGGTATTCAGATGCGGCGTAGAATAGGTCATCTTCTGACAAAAAATCAACCTCTAGTCGTTAGATTCCAAAGAATAAACTCAAATGGTTCAAGTCTCCCATATGGTCAACTCTCCCGGACTCCCCCTACACTACATACTACACAATACCTTCTTTAAAAATTAGTTGATTTAAACGTTATAATGCACGTATGGTTGCCTCGCGAAGAGTTTGTGCGGGTTGAACCTCGATTTTTGCACCGAAGACATTTTACATCTGTAAGTCGTCTTCACCAAATAGTGGTCTGAGTCGATGTTGCCCCTCGATAGGATCGGATTTCCAATACGTCCGGTGCCCATTTTTTGTCGATGCAGACGTGGTCGATTTGTTTTACAGCATTGTTGATCAGGAGACCTCCAGGTCTGCCTGTGATTGCGTCGATTTGAGAAATACGTACAACTAATGACCAAATTTTTGACGGTTGCAAAATATATAATCGTTGGTTATCTTCATGGAGGCTGTGACGTTCAGGTATCCCCCTATTCCAACTATCATTTCCGACATTAGCATTAAAATCACCCAGGAGTAGCTTGACGTCGCGGTTGTAAAATTTGTCCTTAACCGCATCTCCTTTAACTTTAGTGGAGGCATACGCATTGATGAGCTAGAGATTGAAAATCGCACACATTTATGGTTCGAAGTTCGAGTTGATTGTTCACAACGAATGCTACTCTAAACTTCTCGTGGCCCGTAGTTTTTCCAATTGTGAAAATTACATACGATTTCCGTTGGTCAATCTTACTTTCGCCATTTCGTTTTCTGGAGTCCAACTATGCTCAGTTTGTATTTCTCGACCTGATTCAGGTGGGTATATATTAAGGCCCCATACCCATTCAGGGAGCGTACATTTCAACTTCCGAGAGATAAATCAATTGTTTGTTTGTAGGGTTGTCGTTAAATTATATTCGTCCAATCCGAGGCTTTCAATCCAGGAGTTTTTTTCTAAGGATTAGTTGTTGGCCCATCGCTAAACCATGATAGTACGGAGGTTGCCTTTTATATTACGGGATTGGACAACCCTAGTGTTGCAATCTGGCAACTGACAACCTTATCGTAAAGTTTGTCATTTTTGAGGTTATACGTACTCAGAACGTTTTGAAATACGAGCGCTATTTGTGTTTTTTACAGTAATTTAAAAGATTCATCTCGGCCAAATAATGGAATTAAATCGTGAACATTTTCGTGTGATAATTTTTACAACTTTCGACGTGGATTAACTCAGCAACAGTGATGAACTGAATTCAATTTTTGGCGATGAATCTCCATCAAGGACCAGTGTTTATCGATGGTATGGTGAATTCAATCGAGGTCATAGTTCACTCCAAGACGAATTTCGTGAAGGTCGTCCAACATCAGTTGTTGTTCCGGAAACCATTGATGCTGTGCGCGAACTGATATTGCATCGTCATGTGACCTATCGTGAGATTGAGACAACCTTAGGCATTAGTGGGACCAGCATACATTCAATATTGCATGAACATTTGACTGTCAAAAAAATTTGTTCGCGTTGGATCCCACACAATTTGTCAATCGCTCAAAAAAAAACTGGACATGTCGCAACCGTACCACTAGAACAACGCAGAACAGTAAATTTTGAGTGGTACCCAACCATTTGTTTGCCAGTTGTCTTCCAAGAAATCAGGAAAACCAACCGCCGAAGACGGATCACTCTTCACCACGACAATGCGAGCTCTCATACATCAGCTTAAACAACTGCAGTTTTGATCACTCAAAACATCGATTTGATGGGTCATCCGCCGTATAGTCCTGACTTGCCACCGAATGACTTCTTTTTATTCCCGTACGTAAAAAAACAAACTGAGAGGTCAACGTTTTTCAACACCTGAAGAAGCGGTTGCTGCGTTCAGAATGCATGTTTTGGAGATACCTCAATCAGAGTGGCAAAAGTGCTTCGACAATTGGTCCAAACGCATGCAAAAGTGTATAAATCTTCATGGGGAATATTTTGAAAAACAATAAAGCGATTTTCGATGATTAATATTTGTTTTTGTTCTCTAATCCCGAAATATAAAAGGCAACCCTTCGTAATCGACGTCCGTCGTTGAGGAGAAAACGCTTCGGTTATTGAATTTTTTTGTCATCATAATACTTCTATTAACCTGCGACGCCGAAGTTGGTAATACAGGACTCAGGCCCGGGCACTAAAACCTAGTCTCAAATATTTTATTTTAGACGGGTCTGGCTACACCTTACAAATTTGTATTAAACTCATGCCGCAATAATTAAACAACGTTGAAAAAAAACGAAGTGTATTACGTCCACGAGAGTTCAGTCTCTTGTCACAGAACTTTTGGATAATCTGCACAGAGTTCAGAAATTGACAAAATATTTTTAATGTACATATAGATTTTAATATTTTGTGATTTTATTCCAAGCGTTAATATTAAAAAAAACAAGATAAATTAGATAGTCGTTCTAAGTATTTGTAGAATTTACAGCATCATTTACCATAAAAAAAATTGAACACCATCAAGATCATTGATTAATTGTATTTAGCATTTATCAGATTTTTTTATTTAAATTACATAATATATAATAGGTTTGACATAAAAAAGAAGATATTGGTTATAAAAAAAGTTTTCTATTCTCGAAGTTTGCGTATCATTTTGCGCAAAGAAACCCTACTTAGTCAATTTTCAAGCCGAAAGCAAAACCTAAAAATTTTGCACCTTTCCCGTAGACCCATATAGAATAGATCTGCCCCTTCTTTCGCCTCAATTAGCATTGCACTAGAAAAATGTACAAACATCCTGAAAGCCCCTATGTCTATTGCATTCAACAAATTTCCACTAATTTTATTCGTTATTCGCAATCATTATATAGATTTCGTAAACAATATTTATTTAATACATATTTTTTAATCTAGGTCTACGTAAGTACATGCTAAGCAAAGTTTTACGTAGGTATATACTATGAAACTATTATTGATTGCATATACATACATTAAATTATAATTAAATATCAGTACAAGAAAAGTCCCTTAAAAGTTGTGATTGAAAACAATGAAAAAATAGAATTCCTAGTGTATTGTATAATGGAAAGTGCAATTATATGACATCCATTCATAGGAGACGAATAAAATTTCCACAATCGAAATTATAAATCTGCAATGTGTAAACCTCTGGTACAAGTCAGTTTCATGTGAAGTTTATCATCGTTTTTATAATTTTCTTTTCATTCGTGTTTTTTTATACAAATTGTGCATCTCATTTCATTCACCCCCCTTGTGACTGATCTAATCAATGTATTTCCCCACGTATGTATATGTTTATTATCTATCGACACTAGAATAAGAATGTGATGTGGTACTATCCAAAACTCTACTTGTAAACTCTTATAAATTCGTGAATTTGTATACTCTCTTGTCTTTTAAGTTGTAATCAAAATTAATTTTTTTTTTTGTTTTGAAATTTGCAATTTGAGTGTTATTGTCAAAATGTATAAGACGCATTCACGTAGTATTCATCAATAACACCGTGCTATATTTTTATTGAAAATGTCTAAATAGAACTATTGCAGACGAGTCATGAAGACGTTTAGCCTGAATCTATCCTATACGTCCAGTTACGCCTGATTTCTTGTCGTAGTTCTTGAATAATTGTCACTATTGGCGTGAATAATACTCGTAAAAAATTCGTATACTAATGACAATGAATAAAAGACACTTTAGTATTCTAGATGATTTTCTTGAAAAGTTGCAAAGTTTTAAATCACAGTAAATATAATGTTATAGCGGTGTTATATGTAAACGTCTCTATCGTTGAATAAGCGCACCTTCGTATATATAGAATGAATCGTGATTTGAACGTACATTAATCGCAATAAATGTGTAACGAAATTTCCCCTATGTGGTGTGGTGTTTTAAGTCATTGTAAATATTATCTCTATTATATTATTTTTATGAATCCCTCCTTATAAAAATATATAAATATTCATAAGACAGCTGCATTCCTTTGATATTAAAATGATAAAATAAAAGCAAATTGACAAGGATTCACTGCAAAGAAAAAGAACACAAAATTTTATAAATGTCCAAATTGAATAATCACAATGAGTAATTTTTGTTATACACCCTTAAAATCGAACACTAGATAACCTGCAATTCGCATATTATTACACGCAACTAACTCCCTTGAACACATTGATATTTAATCACATTTAAATGCAGCTTTTGAAATTTTTACCCAAAAGGATTATGTCTTCGATAGATTTCGAATACCTAATAAGAAACGAAATTAAAATTAAAACACATCTATCGGAAACATGGTCCTAAATTTTTATATCTCTCTCTTCTTTTACAACAAAATCATTTTTTTCGATAATTAAAAAAAAAAAATTCAAAACTTATAATCAGCATGTCTGTCACCTCCATCACGGCATCACTCACATAAATATAAAATATACAACAACAAAACCCAATATTTTTCGGAGAATGTGTATCCACGTCCAGACCATTCAAGGATTCAAATAGCGACATGGCACCTGACGTCAATATATTTTTATTGTATTGTACCTTTCATAAAGAAATATAAAAACCATAAAACCAACCATCAATAAAAAAAAAAATTAAATATATTTGATTTACAAATATTACCACCACTACAAAAACTGATACCATGAAAACTATCCGATCCCATATTTTTGTGTAATATTTATTTTTTCTTAGTTCTGTGTTCCTCGATGTAATATGTAATTAGAGTTTTGTACGTTAGACTTGGCATTGAATGCACGCACGCACTACTGCAAAATGAAAGAAACGAATTGATGTTACACTGTTGAAAATTTGCATGTTTTGTTTTTGCTCTGATGACACCCAAATTTTTGCATGTAGATATTCTAATTATAATCGAGTTTGAATTTAAGCCCTTTTGCATATGCAGAATACATCTAATTTTGCATAATTAATATAATGGACTGCAATTTAAACTAACTAGTATTAATAAATTGGCTAAAAGTCATTTCACTAAAAAAATATGAAATTCCTAAAATTAACCAAAAAAAATAATTATAAATTAATATCAAAATGGTGAAGCTTCCCTACAGAAAACCAAAAAAAAATATTAGTGTTAACACTTAGCGATTATTAATATGAACACAAATCTCTGCGTTCACAAATTAAATAAAATCTCCGTCAAATCGGTGATTGGCACTTTCATTGCGATCATCTTCATGTTTGAGGGTTCAAACCCCCTCTGATTTTTTTTACGAAATAAAGTTATAGACATAGTGATTACAAGCATTCTTCTACATTTTGGAAAGGAGATCGTATTAATAGAAATGGAGGACATCACTCACTACAGCCATTTCAATAGACGAAAAGTGAGAACATTTCGCACCTGGCATTTGATGAATTCCTCAATCAATCTAACCAGGGATTTGGAGCGGAGGGGAGCGACCTTAAATTTGGGAGTGAAGCGTGGAGCGTTTTTTTGCAGGCTGGAGCGCAGCGACTTTTGTTTTGAAATTCACTCCGCTCCGCTCCGTTGTCCTTAATTATAAAAATGTATAGTAATTTATCAATTGAATTATGAATGGTATAGTTTCGGGATGGCTTTCCAAATGAAATCATAGGGAAATCTTTGTAAAAAATCGAAAAATTCCGAGAAAAAAAATTAGTTTTTTTCGACGAAATTTTATGACACGAATAAATCGTTGAGAGACTTGCAAAATGTTGGATTATTATGAAATTCATTGTTTTGCGTTTAGTTATAACCATCACTCTTCATTATTAAGAAATTCAAGATCATCCAGGAGAGAAGAGTCCTAGTAATTAAATTAAAATTAGCTATGCTCCGGTAGTAGCTTAACTAAAGAGCCTGTTGGATAGTTTTCACGGAAATCAGTTGCCTATCTGATCTATATGTATATCGGATATTAAGGCCTGATTTTAGACTTCCAAACCAATTTGACAGATCTCGTTCTAACAAGGATGTCCGGAAACTATCGCATAAAGGCACCCAATTATGATTCCTCGTGCTACTTCCAGCAAAAAAGAGTATAAAACAAGCCCGAATTATTAACTCTTCAGTAACCACAGACATTTAAAGATTTTTCATAAATTTAATACTCAAAGTTACTACATATTTTCTTTCGGTCGTGGCCAACAATTTGACGAAAGAATTACCCCATAAAAATCGGATAAGCAGCTTAGTTTTTACGGATTGTTTTAATCCGATCGAAGTAATATTTGGTGGAGGGTCTAATGGGACTCAGCCTTAACGTTTACCAAAATTTTTCCCTCCTGCTGTGATTCGGCGATAAGTTACAGGCATGTCTTTTTTTTAAATGTTAATAGGGGATATAGGGGAATGCTTTGTCGGGGCAGCCTGAGTCTCCGTGTGGGACAGCTATATATTGTTAGGAATAGTTATCCCAATTACCATGGCTCCAATTAAATTACTTCAGGAGCTAGAGCGCCAAATGTAACTATCAAAAAATCGAAATTACACCGAATGTTTCTAGGTCTAGTATGTAATCTGCCAAGAAAAGGTATATGATATAATATATATCATTAGAAAGGTAATTTTGTGTAGTTTAAATCGTCTTCAGAACATTTTGCTGTAAATATTACAGTTAACAAAATGTTGGCGAAAAATCATAATTTCACCTTTATGTCACCACCTCCCCCCCCAATGTGACGCGCAAAAAAGTCTAACTTTTTATTGCGGTCAGGCCATAGAACAAAGTCAGCTCTTTTTTTGGATGTTTGGGTCTAGAGCTAAAGTCACTATACTATGGCCGGGTTTCTGATAGCTCTTATTCAGTACCTGTCGGCTGATTAGTCTTATCGCGTAGAGAAGACACACACCATATTTAGAAAGCTTTTTCATTGTATTGAATAGAATTTTTGTTTATTTTGCATAGCTACGCCATATTTTGCTTGTTTAAGCCATCATCTTAGATTGAGAAAATCATTGCGCACTTTCATCCAACAGCGTAAATAAGCAAAAGATAACATAACTATGCAAAATTAACAAAAAATCAATTCAATATAATGGAGAAGCTTTTTGAATATTGTGTGTGTCTTCTCTGGGCGATAAGACCAACCATTCTATAAGATCTACGAGAGAATGGGCCTATAAGTTGAATTGATGAATTCAAAAAAATTGTAAATATTTACTAAGAACAATGAGGTTGTGTTGTAATAATCGAGCGGAGCGAAAACATTTTAGTCGGAGCGATTTCAAATTGGTCGGAGCGGAGCGAAAAAAAAGTGTCGCTCCAAATCCCTGAATCTAACCAACATTGAGCAAGGAAACGTGCTGCTAAGATGTTTTCTGCTATTCAGAATATGATTCTAGTATCAAAAAATCATAAAAAAATTTCAGGTTGATTTTTTTACCCGTCTATGAATCAAAGTGTTTGAAAGTTATTTGGTCACACTTAGCAGCTATATATACTCGCTATGAACCTACACGGCCAACATCAAGCTCCTCCCTAAAACCCTTCCCGAAATATTTTTCTCCGTGAGCCCTTGCCTGCACGGAACGTGAGCAACAGCATAGAGCCCATAACACATTACCGGAATCAAATCGGTTTCAGAAGTTTCCAAAATGTTTTCGTTTGCACTTTCCAGACTCCGTTTTCGGCACCCTCTTCAGTGTTTATATACAACGGTTTCTAAAGGAAAATTCGGCATTAGGCAAAATTAGAATTTGCCTATGGCGGTGTTTTGCAATACTTTGTGGCAAATATTGCAAAAAGCCAAAAACCAACCTGGTAAAATTCAAAATAGAATTTTTAAATTTTTTTTTTACTTTTCTTAATTTTTTTACGTGGTTTTTACATTTTTTTTACATATTTTACCTATTTTTTACAGTAAAAATGTAAAAAAAAAATTTTACATGGAAATTAACAACTCTGTTGCGATATTCAATTTTGCACATTGTTCAGCTTTTAATGGCTTATATAAAGCCTAATCTCCATTTTAAACAATTGTGGCGCAAATGTATACGAACATGATGTTTCAGTGCTCCCCAATTGTTCGCGAACAATTGTGTCATGTCCACACTGTAAACAAATGTTACTGAGCTGTTGCGCCCATTTTTGGAGCATTTGTTTCGCGTCCACATTGTAAACAGTTGTATCCTAACACTGCTTATGAACAATGTTAAAATAAAAGAATTTTAATTTAGGATCAATCCTATCGAACTAATTCTGAAACAAAAAAAGGCAGTTTCGAAGAACGACACAGTGTTCAGTTGACTACTACTACTATTGGCTTTAACCCTATGTTGGGCATAGCGTATGGATTTCCCGGCAGGTTTGTTGAAAGATTCAACATCAAGATCAATCAAGAAAAAAATGCTTTATCTAATTGAACAATTACATGCTGCACCCTGCTTGCAGGATGTTAAATATCCTGGTGTTAAAAGAAACGCGCTGGAGGGAATGGCTATGGGTCATTATTTGTTTATTAAATGGTGCCACGCCAACAGACACTCGAAGCACTGGTAATAGTCCCGTAATGGTAAGTGAAACTAATTTGTTTTTCATAATGATTATTCTGTGTGTTTATTTATTAAACCATTAGGATTCTCTCTCTCTCTCTCTCTCTCTGGTTACTGGTAACCCCTTGTGGGTATAGGACATCAACTACGCCTACTTTCCACCTCGTTCTGTTATGTGCCATCGTCTTTAGGTCTGACCACTGTTTGTTTATTAAAGCAGCCTCGCTATTAACCGATCTTCTCCACGTGTTTCTTGGTCGTCCAACACGGCATCTAGCATTGGCTCCTTGAGGTTTCCAATCTAGGGCCTATGCTTTGCAATATTTGTTGGCCCTCTTCGGAGAGTATGACCTATCCATTGCCACTCTCGCCTTTTGACAGAAGTGCCTATCCTATCCAGGTCTGTAATACCCAGGAGATCATCATTGGAAATAATCTCCGGCCAGCGGATTTGTAGGATGCGCGTAGACACTGGTTTACGAAAGTTTTCAGCTTAGTTGTTATCTCACCTTCCAAGTTGAACATCCATAAAGAAGCACAGATATTACAATAGAATTAAAGATTCGGATTTTGGTGCGCCTGGAAATGTTGTTATTATGCCAGCAAGGAGTCTGATCGACATGAAATTTGTTAGAAATACATAAAATGGAAAAGCTATTTGTTATGATTTCGAATTCGACTTTTCGTACCACATACGTACGAGTACAAATAACTAGAGCTAGCTGCGTTGTCGTCGGTCTGTCATTTACTGATATTCTTCTGCCATATCAGAAGGTTGATTGGATTGTCTATACGTTCTTCAAAATCCGTTTCATATTGATAGACGCTTAGTGTTAACATACTGAAATTAATTAATTTTTTTTACGTATATCCTTTTCTAAAAAAGCTACCTAATTTTGACTAAATCATCATTTTGATTTGATGTTATATCAAGTCCCCTTCGAAATTCGTAACAGCAATTAATGAATACATAAATATAAAATATAGAAGAATAAAACGTAAAATTAACCATAATTAAATCGATCTAAAACTGCATGCACTTTAATGTAAATACAAAATTACTACTTCTTTTCGTTTGCTCCCTTCAAAATCTTCACTCTTAACTTACTTTCGACTTTCTCTGTTCTTGTTCTGTTTCTATTTCCTGTATTATTTCATGTTTCCATTATGAGTTCAGTATTGATTTTACATATTTTGTTATACATAACAATAAGAACTTTGATATGTATAAGGTCCTTAGTTCAGTACACATTGTTGTTTTTGTTATACTTACTTCTAATGTAACATATTTTCTGAATTTCCTATACTCTGTTTTGTATTTAAAACACACAAAAATGAAGAAGTTAGTTACTAAGCATCGGTGAATTTTGGGTTTGTACGATTACTTGTAATAATAAGTGTACAAGCAAATCTCATATCGTTCCCAATATGCCAGAACTGCGAAACTACCGAATTAGCGATTTTGAGATATTGTCATTTTTAACCTTCAGATGCAATGACGAGTATATTATAAAGCTATAAAGCCAACATAAATTAAAACGACTTTCTTCACTGAAAAATGAAACACGTTTTCACGAATGTCCAAAAATGTTTGCAGGCAAGATGCCAAAACCGCGAATCTCCATACAATGCCAACAAGATCCCAGATACGCAAAACTCATAAGGACTCAAAAGGTTTTCTACGTAAATATTTACAATTTGAACTATAGTTATAACCTGTTCGTTGTGAGTTTCATTTCGTTTCATAGGAAGTTGGCTACGATAGTACTATCGCTAGTCTATAGTTTAGAATAAATTGAGTTTAAGTAGTCTAAGGGCCGCTTGTACAATCATGGTTTAAACCATGGTTATTAGTTAAACTGTAGTTTAACTGACAACCATAGTTTAAGAATGTATACAAAAAGTTAAACGGTCGTTTAGCGTTAAACTCAGTTTAAAAATAAACGGCTGGCTAACTATTGTCATAAGAGCTCTCTCAATCGTAAACAACTAAAGTTTCTATGGAGACTTTAAAACATATTGTGACAGAACATAATAAATAAATCTGTAATTGCCGGTCGTTGTATGTAATCGTGTAGTAAGTATTAGTGTAATTAATTAAATAATTATTTCCTTACGTAAAAATGAGTTGGAAGCGGATCGAAGCGATTATGGACGACGAAGATTTCGTACAGCTCGTTTCAGTTGTATGTGCATCCCGGCAAAAAAAATTTTTAGAGAAAGACCCGATCATTGGTTTAAATGGAGGGACGATGAGCTTCTGCAAAGATTCCGTTTCTAAAGGTAAACCGTGGAACATCTTTTGGAGCGAATACGCCCTCATATCGAGTCGCAGACGAGAAAATAAATATATTATGTACATAGTATGTATGTAGCTAAACTGCGGCCGCAGTATATTTACATGCCACAAAGAAGAGTTGATTGCACACAGATAAAAATCCTTTCAGCTTCTTCGCGCTCCATTTGTTCATATTTGGCAAGGAAATCGGAACTCATTAGTTCGGCTTCTCTTTCTTTTATATGCTATACAAGCAATAAATTGTTATACACAGAATTAATTACAAGTAAGAATGCACTAATCGATTAGCTAACGACGTTGAACTAAATGTCAAGAGCGCTCTCAATTGTAAACAGACAAGGTTTCCATGGAAGTTAACTGCAGTTTAACAAGTTCCACCAATCAAAAATCAGCTCACTCAATCCGCTCAATCGTAAACAACGAAGTTTCCATGGAAACGTGTATACCTAATAATGTGAATTTGTGATAAGTTAAGGGAACCAGACGGGCATAAATTTGTTGTAATGTGCAAAATTCTGATATGTCACAGAGCAATGAAAATTGAAAATTATACAGCGAAATATGCAGCATTTGTGCATTTGACAAAGTACAGAAGGAGTTGTCTTCAGTAATATTAAATTCATTATGAGTGCGTTGAATTGATGTAAGTGATAACTGAAAAATTCAATCAGAAATGAGAGTATCTTGTGATGTATAAGTATACCTCCACTAGGAGCTCGGGCATTAAATGCTCCTTTTAGTTATACCCATAGAAAACTAGGGTTAATTTTAGCTGCAATTCAATTCAATTCAAACTGCAATATGGTAAAATTTATTACAATTATGTCAAAATCGAGCCAAATTTAACCCTAGTTGCGGTGCGTTTATGCGGCAGTTTCCGGACACTGTATGACGCGAGAAATCGATTGAGCAATGTCCGTCTGTCTGTCCATCTGTTTCTATACTCTCTGTTCCTCAGTTTTGCAGCTATCTTAACCATAACTTCATACACGTGTAAAGCGTCAAAACGTATCCAAGAACGGATGGAATCGGAATGCGTCATAGGGCTGCGGTAGAAATTATTAATTAAAGGGAAGCTTAAGTTTCATTCAAGTGTGACGGGTAGTCAAATTTCGATCGGGCCCGTTTATCCTCGTTTTTATTAGATTGCAACGTTCCTGGTTCGTAAAATTTACCATGCATTTTTTTTTTTATCATTTTTAACGATTTTCTATCGATAGATCATGGAACAAGTTAATGCTACGTTTTTATTAAAAGGGCGCATTGTTATATCGTTATTAGAAAACCCTATATATATGCATAAGCCGAGCAAGAGATATACGACGCATATATGGATTTGACCATTAGAGAAATGTCGAACTCGAGTAAAATATAGGTAAACGAATCAATAGAGTTAATGCAAAAATACCTAGTCTTTGAAAGGCATACGCATACGCAGCAATAACTACACTCTAAATGCATAAAATTTTCATTGGATTTGTGCAGGAATGCATATCAGGAACGAACAACAGTAATGGGGAAAGCAATTTGAATGCCATAAGCAAAAATATAAAAACACTTTCACATTTGATTCAGGCCTTTAGTCAGTCCGTGTCTCTCGCAAGTAAGCGGTCAAAATTTATTCGAAATGTGAGAAACAAACCCCCACAAATAAAAAAAAAATAGATATATTCGTACCAGACCCTCCCTTCCTTAAAAAACACAATCAACATTTTATGTAGCTGCACTGTTTAGAGTATTGGTAACTGAATGATCTGGTTACCTTATGATAGATAAGGCCCGATTAAAATGTTTTCTGCTTGGAATTTTAATTAAAAGGACATTGGCGATTTTCAATTTAAGAATATACATATATTGTTTTACTGCAAATTATTAACGTTGAAACAAAAAGAGAAATAGCAGTATAAAATAAATCTTATTGATCGGTTTCACCGCTGTTTGTAGCTTATTTTTAATTTATATCAATCAAAAACACTTTTTCCTTACTACAATTTATTTTTCGTTTTGCAAATATATATTTCGAATGCAACTTGCATTCTTCTTCAAGTTGCATTCGAAATATATATTTGCAAAACGAAAAATAAATTGTAGTAAGGAAAAAGTGTTTTTGATTGATATAAATTAAGTATAAAATAGTTTTTTTATTGCTAGTTACGCGTTTGCGGTCTTAACGATAAAAGATAAAGACTTTAAATAATAAGGAAGTTTCCACTTATTTGTTTCAATTCAATTATTAGTTTTTACACAATGTTTAGTATTGTAGTTATGCGAGGTATAATACAAAGACGTCTGTTCACGTTGAATGTACAAAAGAGAAGAACTTTATTTCTAGAATGATATGACATCTGTCAGTATGAGTATAAACGATTTTAGTATATGAGTGTATATGAGAATTCTACTTTTATGACAAGTATACTCGTATACATATTAAACTCTTGATGTGTTTTTAGTGGTGATTTTGTCCCAATTGCATCATCTTCTTTTTCTTTGTGGCACGTTAGCCAGATTTCGGGCTTTGGCCACCTGTATCGTTGATCCTCAAGTGTTTTGGCCACGCGGCCTTGTCCTCCAGTTTCAAAGGCCCTGTATTTGGTAAGTGTCTTCTCCTAGTAATTGCTCGACCTTCCATGCAATCTGTTTTCATAGGCTCGTTGCGCGCTTATGACTTGCTTGGGCATGCAATTATCCTACCTTGGCACATATCCCACCCATTGCGATTTTAATTTCGTGGCTGTACCAAAAAAAAAGGTTTGTCCAAAGCGATATACGATAAGAACGATGGAGTTTGCTTAATCGATGGTGGTTGAACCGCACGGCCGGCGTCAAAAATAACTGCAAGTATCAGCCTTTCTTTTCTGTGGCTTACAAAACAAACATTATTTAGGGTGAAGCCAACCTATAGAATGTTCACTCTAGGCGTAGAGAGGACGCTATTAATAGCATTATATCAAAGAAGAAGCTTTACTGGCTGAGTAGCATGCTTTCTCTTTGCGGGTGACTCGATATTATGTGCATTATATCTTCTACAGCAGATAATACCGTTTCCTTCAATTAAAATTCGAACCATTGAAGAAACTCATCATCTTTGCATATCCATTCTCATCAATGATCTGGTCGTTCTCGAGCGATTCTTTTCCACCGCGCACGCACAATTGATGCAAATTATTCAAAAAATCGTCCGTCATATTATATACATATTTAAAGATTTTTTCACTTTCACCATTTTCAATCAAACTAACGAAATACCTCGGCAAATGGAATCCGAAAACGAGTTTATATTCCCAAACCATTAGTTAAACGGTCAACGACGACCGTTTAACTTTAAACGGAGTTTAACGTTAAACTGCAGTTTAAACAGACGTTTATTTTTTGTTGAGTTTCCTTAAACGGAGTTTAGTTTAACTTACAACGCTCAGTTAAACCATGATTTTTCTTCCGGCCTACTGCATTTTTAAATTTAAAAAACTTAACGTTACTATTCGGAAAAAAACCGTTGCTAATGGCAACTATTGATTTTTTTAAATTTTCAATTGCTAAATTTTAATTATCGCGTTGTACAATTCTCCACTTAGTTAAACGGAGTTTAAAATTAAACTCCAGTTAACTAAACGGTGAGTTAAACCATGATTGTACATCCGGCCCTAAGAAAACAATTTTTTATTTTTAAACGCCTTTGGCAGCTAAAGGGTTATGATCCGGAGATGTTTCGTACAACATTTTTAGTGGAAATAAGATGAGTAATAATTTTCCGGTGCATTTATACAGTCGTTTCTAAACAACAACAACAATTTGTAGTCTTTGTTTTTCGTGTTTACATGAATTAAACTATCTACCCAGGAAAAAAATTCATTCTACTAATATTTAAAAAAAAAAGTGTTGGACTAGAACTAGATGAATATTTCGGATTTTTCAGATTGAGCTTTCAATTTGTTTCAAAAAGAAAGAATGTAGATTCGCAGTACTGGAGAATTTGGTGATAATCGATTGATGATACAACATATGAGATTTTGCGAGGTAACTACAAAACTGAACTCTGACACACTTTTCTTCAGTAAACAGTTTTAAGTTTAACGATAAAATTTTCATCGCCAAATTTTGAGATTTTTAGATGCTCAATTTCTACCTTAAATATTTATTGATGCTTTTTTCCAATTATGAATGAGTACATCAGTATCATTTTGATACTTTTTCAAGGTGAGTTTTTGTTCAGGAAAAATTGAGCCTTTCTGGACGTCTAACTTTAGTTAGTAGCGCGTTTAGGTTCGCCATGACTCTTAGGTACATTGAAGTTACGGCGCGGCACGGCGTTACATTTAGTGGCTACTATGCATCTTTAAGGTCGATCCAAACTTTTCGGTCATCAGTCACAGTCATTTTGCATTCAAGTTGACAGATTATCGGTCAATCAATTAACTGTACAGAAAACTACTTTGACTACTTAATGACTGAATGACTGAAAAGTGTAAATCGACCTCTAAAGTGTTACATAAAAACTATTTCAGCGAAATTATCGCAGGCGCCCACAATGTATGCGTCTTGAAAAAAAATATTAACCTTGACCTAATAATGTGATTAAAATTTACCGAAAATTTTATTTAATTTATCGTACAATAATAAAATTAGCCCGTTTGAGGAGGTTTATTTATTTTTCAACAAAACTTTATCCCAACATTTTTTCTGTAAAAAAAATAATTTGAATGGCCTGGTAGACTTGTACTTGCAAATTTTTGTAGTACAGTATTTCGGCTTCAAATTTTTACACAAAAAAAAAGTCTGCTCTGCCGGAATCGTTATCTTTTCATATTACGCGCACCAACCTACTTATTTTGCATAATGTATAGGTAAAAAGAATCTATAGCATTGAATGCATAAGAAATATGCACATGCAATTCAGGGCCGGATCTACTATATGTGCAGATTGTGCATGTGAACAGGGCGCCAATTAACCCATCTCGAACCGAGAAAATTCAAAAGCAGTATTCGAGAAAAACATACTTTTAAGGGTAATAGGGACACACTGAACTCAAATCCGTTTTTTTACATCTGCGAGAGTCCTGAAAACGGCTGTTCGCAATTGCGAAAACTGGTTGATAAGCAGCATACATTTTCCATAGGGGCAAGAAGTTGATGTATACATCAGCTGTAAAAGAAAGACTTCATTTCAGTAGTTAAATTGATTTTTAGGTTTTATTGATGCAATTATGTACAGAAAAATACATTTTTTGGAACGCTTGGCAGCATTGCGGATGTAGATGAACCGTTGGCAACTCCATTTTATTGGTTTACCACATCTTTTCAGTTGACATCTTCGCGGTTTTCCTTCTGGAGGAATAATAGGAATGTATTCGCCTTCAACCCGATATATCATCTCGTGCTTGACTTATGGTGGGATGGTCTGTGGAGGTTAGGAGCAATCCTTTGATTACACTAAAGCCTAGTACTGAGATCGAGAGTGAAATTTTTGTCCGCTGCGAGTTGTTCAATGAAAATGTATTCTTACTGTCGTGGAATATGTGGTGAATGCTGGGGAATTCCATAAGCTACAATCCATAGTTCCACAATTTTTCTCTGCCATTTTATGTATTTTTTTCCGATTTCCCGCTAATTTCATCGTGAAATGTCAAATGACCGGGGAATCGAAAAATAATACATAAAATGACCGAGCAGAATAATGGAACCGGTCTCGAATTGTAACTTATGGAATTCCCCACCGTTTGTAACATATTCCACGACAGTAAGTAAGTATGCATTTTTATTGATATAATCGCAGCGGGAAGAATTTCACTGTCGGTCTTAATTCAGCCCTTGAGCCTAAAATATTTCTGTGCTAGAGGCTTTTTATTTCCATACTTTGCCAGAAAGCAATGCAGTTTCCAAGCATTTGTTATGGTGGAGCTAAGCACTGATGAAAATAATGGCCAGTACCAGTTTTTTTGATTTCATATTTATTCTGTAATTGGAGATAATGCATTATCGTGAAGATCTACTCCTCCCATGCTATCATTGCATGCTTGTATTAGCGATGGTTGCGGCACAGCAACATATTTCTTGATGTCCTTATTCCAACGCTTGACATTGCACTTCTGTTCAATTTGCTGAAAGTTAGTTATGAAAGTGACCTCCTTATTATCCGACCATCGTCAAACGACCAAACAATTAGTTTTATCAAATTGACGATCGGTGTCTCATCGAGGAAATGCCTATCAAATAGTAATAATTGTTTCATTGATGATCATCCTTTTAACCCCTGTATCGAAAAATTGTTCTAACAATTGAATCGGCTACATGGCTACCGCCACAGTCGTTGAATAATTTCTATAGAATTATCTCTAATGGCACAGGATTCGGTTTTAGATTGAAGTCGGAACGATTTATCGTTGTCACACTTTCTTGTCCATTTGGACGATTTATAGGTTGACCTTGTTTTCTTTTGAGGTGGTGGCGCATTGCAGCCTGCAGGTTCCATTTGCAAGTCGATATTTTTGGGATCATCGTTCCATCTCGCTATTTCAAAGGTCCCTTGCAGTTCATGCAAGCCCGCTTCCTGTGGACCCAACTCAAAATTAAAATTGTTTACAAAATGTTTTTTTTCTAACTTACCATATATCGTTTATGGAAATCAAATCTTCGTCAATCAATTCCTCAATACCAATACTGTGATACATTCAAAAGGATTATCTGACTCGTCGTCAGATTCTAACATCCTTGATTGTAAGGAATCGTTTTTCATTCATTTAAATAACCCTTCCCTTTTAATGATTAGTATTTAGAATATTAGTAAATCAAATCGCTAGAACAACACTTCACTACACTCGAATATAGATAAACTTGGGATGCCTTTGCGAAGCACAAATAAGAACGAACTACAAAAAATACCGTTATTTTTTCTTCCCGTGAAGACAAATACAAAATTATCAAAACGACGATAAGACAATCCCGCTAGAATGTCGATAAAAATACTCAGCAAACAAATCATTGTAAAGTTATACAATGAAAAAAAAAAGTATCATGAATCGAACAGTGTTCGCACTTGCGAACAGTCGGCTTTAGAGTTATGTACACGATGCAAATTTTAGTTAATACGTATACATATGTTATATGCGACAAAGTAGTATCTGTTGCTAAAAATCCTTATCATTAAAAATTTTAATTTAATTATTTAAAGCAGAAAAAAAGGTGTTTCCAAAAGTTCAAAATGGGTTAAAAGGGGCACTAAACCCATTGAGATCAAGGCAAACATACGATTTCAACCTTAAGTTAATCTTATTATTCTCCTTGTTATGTTTTCAATTCAATATTTTCGAAAATTGTCTTTGAAAACCGAAGAGAATATTCCCTCGTGCATTTCTCTACAAAGTTTAGAGTCCTAACTATTAACGCCTGGAAGTTAGAGTCGCCGAAAATGTCCATGCAAAGTGCAAATTTTGATCGAAATTTTCCAAAGTTTCGATTTGAAAACATAGAAATTTACATTTTTTGTTGGACCTTTCGGTGAGTCTAACTTCCAATTAGTGATAGCTAGGACTCTCAACTTTAAAGAGAAATTCGAAAATTTCAATTTAATTAGAGTCGCCCAAAAATCCCACAAAATGTGCAAATTTTGACCCAATTTTATGTTTTAAAATCGAAATGAAAATTGGTGCGTTGAGACCCGATGTGGAGCATATTCCGGCGCACATTTTCTTACAAAGTTGAGAGTCCCAGAACTTATTAGTACCAAAAAAGTCACAGTCACAGTGAAGCTCTTCTGTTGACATATTTCCTTTAATAATTTTGGGAAATACTCTTTTGTTGACTTCAATATAAAACTGACTACCTCTCGAACTTATTAAAGGAATTACAATGGGAATTCAATAGCTCGAAGCTGAAGCGGAATGTACTTTACTTCGAGTTATGGAGTTTCCGAGGTATCGAGTTTTCTATATATCAAGTCTTACTACAAGAAAATTCGAGATATCGAGAACCCTCTCATATTATTTTCCCTGCATTTTATTAGAAATAATTCTGGCAATGAAAAGGGACCCCTGGGGCCCTGAGCTTTATCTACGAGTTTTTAATAAATTTCTTGATAGCTATGGATCTTACGAATTAACAAAATGTAACTCGGTTACTCGTTCTGTGTAATTTTAGCGAGTTGAATATTTATTTGAAAATGGAAATGAGAAATTTCGACTTATAAAGCCTTTCGTAATAACACTTCGACTAATAGAGTCTCGCAAAAACAAAGAATTTAACTTCGAGTTGTTCTTTGAGCTATCGAGTTTTTTATACCCTATACCTATAACATGGTATAGGGTATATTGTATTTGTTACGCCGATATTATGTAACACCTCAAAGGAGCTATCGGAGGTATGGCAAAGTATATATATAAATGATCAGGGTCGGTCCCTGAATCGAATAAACCATGTCTGTCTGTCTGTCCGTGTGTCTGTCTGTTAGCACGATAACTCCCGAAATAAGTAAGCTAGCGGTTTGAAATTTTGGTCAAATGTTTATTTTGCTAAAATCTTGGACAGTATTGAAAATGGGCCAAATTGGACCAAGGGTTCCCCTACCTCCCATACAAATTACCCCTACTTGATATTTTAATTCGGCCATAACTTTCGATAGAATATCGCTATCGACTTGAAACTTTGATCAATGTCTCATTCTGACATATACTTTGAGTTGATGAAAAGTGGAGTAGGTCCGACTACCCCTACCCTTACCTCCCCAACAAAGTTATATTCAGCCATATATTTTGATAGAACGTTGCGAAAAACTGCTAATTAGTATCAAATGGTAGCTGTTGGATGCCTTGATAAGATAATAAAGATGTGACAGTTCCGACCCATTCTTCTTCTTCTTGTAGCGGTGCAGAAAGGTGTGTAACCTCTGTGCATCTATGTGGGTACGATTTATGGTTCGTCAATGTTTGTGTCCGTGAGGTCTAAGGACAAAAACATAGCTGCTGCGATAGGGTTTTCCCACAGTGATATAGGGGTAAGATCAGTGGGCGCAGCGGGGCATTGAAACAAGTGGCCCACATCATGAGGAGTACCATTGCAGTTTGGACAGATGTTTTGGATGTCCGGGTTTATGCGAGAAAGGTACGAATTAAGGCGTGAACAAAAGCCCGACCGAAGTTGAGCTAGTGTTACTCTGGTGGCTCTCGGGAGCCTAATCTCCTCAGGCGAAATTGGTGGTGGGCGCTCTGAGAGGACTCTATTCGCACCTAAACTCGCGATAGACCGATTCACTTCTTCAGTGTGGATCGCTGCAATGGCGGCTCGGTATGTAACTATGCCTTCTGATGTCTGCCCTGGATCACTTACATCAGGAGACAAAATTGATGCCAATACGTGATCACAATCTCCTACTCTCAAAACAGTATCTTGTTGGTTGCTACCGTGAGGATCATCCCAATAATCATCTCATGGACCGAATTCCTCCACCACGACATGTCAGGCGTGGTTTACGAGACCTTGAGAGAGAGGTTCAGGGATACAAACGGGACCCTTACGATGAAGTTCCGACCCATCTACCCCTCCCTCCCCTAAAAAAAAAATGACATTGAATATTTTGGGTTTTGCGTGCCTTCTATAGGTCTGTACATGGGTATTGGGTATACACTCATCGTGCTATTCGCACGATAAGAACTCGGTCTCGTTTTTTATTGTTTTTTGCTCAAACGATCTGGGGTATGTGGTTTTTTTCGACTTAGGAGTTTCAAGTTATAGAGTTGACTGAGGGGTAGCTGACTTTGGCTGTGATGTGACTCATTATATGTCAAATTGAACAGAAATGGACTATGCGGTAATGGGACGGGCATAGAAACTTAACCTCAAAGATAGATTCTGCTTATAAAAATTTAGTTTTTTAAATCTTAATCTTAAACAAACTTCACGTAAATGTCTCTACTGAAGTTAGAAACTATATAAAGTAACGAATAAAATCATAACACTACGCCATAGGGCTGCCGGTAAACTACTAGCTCTATAGAAAGTGAAGGATATCCAAATGTTGGCCGCGCTCGAAATGAGAGTTTTGCCTTTATTTGACTTTCCAAATAATACGAATCGTAAAGACAAATAAAAGGGTGACTTTCCAAACACATGGCATCATAGAACCTAGGACTGACGTTGATGCCATTATGATGATCTCTCACTCCTAATAAATTTGTTTAAGGTTTTCTTTCTAAACCCTAATTAACTAACGCTTATGTAGATCATGCCATATCGAAATCAACACTTTTCGTTTGAAAGTCGATCCACACTTCATCAATTGCAGTAACAGTCGTTTTCCATACAAGTTTACAAATTGTCAGTCAATCAATTAACTAACAACAATGTTTGAACTTGTACGGAAAATGACTGTGACTGATGACTGAAAAGTGTAGACCGACCTTTAGAGATGCAAGAAAATAGGCTAGCATAAAAATAAATTAATTCAGGGACAAACCATCAATGTAATCATAATCACTTTCTGATATAGTCATTTCTGTGTGTAGTATTTTCTACGCTACAACACAACTATGAATCCACCTTGACATATAAATAATAGCATGTGATCGTCCCTTAAACAATTGGAAATGGTGTAAGCGATTTAATAAAATTTGCCAAGTATTTTTATTATAATCCAGTATAATGAATTAAAATATGGTACATTCTTGGTACAGATCAGTTACAAATGTACATACGTAGGATTTTCTGCCAATCAGTAGAAGAAGTAGAAGAAGACCCAATACCCAGTAAACAAGTGACCAAAAGTACCTCGGCTTTCACTACTAAAGGTAACTTAATAAATTATCAATTTATGATTATTTCGGACTTATTTCAGGTAGTAGGCATCTTTAGCTATTTAAATTAAATTAATATCGAAGAAAAAATATTCAAATATCAGAAATTTAGGTGGGAAATTTCTCCTGAAATACACTCGGCTTCACAAAAATCGGGCCACTCGCCACTTTCGAACTCAAATTCAATTTTCTCAAAAAGTATGAAACTTACAACTATGAAAGTTATATCTACAGAAAGTGCATTTAATGGCAATTCAAATGACTATGATTTTTATCTGAAGTACCGTTAACTCACGCAACACAATGCCTGTTTTGATTAGAGTTCGCGCTTACCGTGTGGCCCGGTTTCATTGAAGCTCAGTGTAGTTCTTATGAAATTAAATCATTTTTACATTAAAAAAATATCCCTTTGAATTTTTTATTTAAATTTTTTTTTATTTCAAAAGTTCTCTCAAACAGTTGACAAATAACGGATGAAGATGCCTAAAACCTACAAGCCTACATTTATTCCAATTTCAAAATATACGGAATTGTTTCTAATATTTGGGGTTTTAGTTTCCTATACTATAATTTATTCCCTTACGAAGTTGAGGAAATTAATATTAATTTCTTACTTGAAATTAATTCAATGTCCTGTCCATTTATAGTATAGACTAAGCCTTAATTTTCTCATTTGGAACTAAACTAAACTTTTTGAAACTAAAAAGAAATAATTTTACAAAAATTCTTCTCGTCACTTGTAGCACAAGTATTCGTCAATAGTTCGTTGTCCTAACCAATGAAGGTGGTTTGGAAATTACTTAAAGTATTTACAATTTAAAAACGTATTTCCAAATTAAATTATGTCTTATTAAAATATATAGTCACTGTCAAAAAATACATATCTAAAATAACAAACATTCCAGTAAGTATAAAAATGTGTAAATAGTAACTAACTTCTTCATAAAAACAACATAACAATCATTTTTTTTATGTAATTTAGTACAAACAAACTGCATGTGTTCTTTTTTCTGTATAAAAAAAAGTTTTGCAATTTATTCATCACACTCACATCTTCTTAAAAATTTCAAAAAAATTTTAAATAATTGAAATATGTCGAAATAAATTGCAAAATTTACAATTGCTTTACATAAAACAAATACAAATTTGAAAATAAATCAAAAGAAACCACAAACTTCTTCTGATAGGACTTCTATCCTTTGGCTAAATTTGCTTCAATTATAATTTTCAATTAGTCCATATTATACTAAAAAAAAAAACAGTGAACTCTCTAAATGTACATACCCACCAAAAAATGTTAAATTGAAACTAATATCTATATATCAATGTTTGTGTTCTACAGTATAAATACACATATCTATTTTAAAAAGACTAACATATTTTAAGCTAAACAAAAAAACGCGTCTCTCTATATATATTGTACACACTTATGTATTATATAAATGTTTCCCCGTTAATTTGACTTAGAGCTAGCTATATATACAATATTATATAAATGTATGTCTTCATTTATGATCAAACAAAAATGTTGATATCCACCTTACGAGATCTATCTAATCGAATAATTTCTTTTTCCCCTCCTACCAAATTTTTTCACCGTCAATTCTCCTCTTCCGCAAAACCACACAACAAATTCTTCCTTTTAATTTATCCACTACTGGCCGTGTAGATAAGTTGGATAGTTCGTTTTCACGTTCGCGCTCATCGTCAATGTCTAGTTTAGAAAATATCACATCGGAATCTGTGACATGTTTAGCTTTTACGGACAGTTATACGAAGAAAAGTGGTGAGTTGTCCTTTGCTTTCGTAGTAATCACATAATCACATAATAATTCATTGAATTTAATTATTTTTTAAATTATTTTAACAGAATCTTCAACACTGGTACCTACCCTTTGGGTGGGAACGAGCTTAGGATCCGTTTTGACTGTATCGATTACATTGCCAGACGCTGATTCGAGAAAAGCTCAACCAGTGATCGTCTCGATTTTAGGTAAGTAGTTTCTTATACATACTCAAAGCCATGTAGCATGTACAACGTTGATATTTTATTTGTTCACTCTTTTTTTTAGGGGGACCAATTTTTCGACTGAAAGGCTCCATTTTATCAATGTCATTTTTGGATTGTAACGGAGCTCTTATTCCATATTCGTATGAACCATGGAAAGATGAAAATCGTGATGGAAAACGTGACCGTGAGTATTTTTCCACCTACCTGTCTACATACTTATCAAAACTCTTTACCAGAACGAAGTTAAGGGTGGTGGTTATTGGGTTTTGAATATGCCACTTCCTGTCGTAACAAGCCATTAAAAGAAGAGGCATGTAATTGGCCTACGTAAATCTAATTAACACTCGAAACTCAATCCAACGTTTGATACCATAGATTGTCTTTTAGTTAATAGTTGATGAAACATACTGAAGGGTGCCTTTATATCGTATGTCGAACTATTCGTAAACAGACTCCAACGCGGTATCATCGACTCGACGATGAGAATTAAAAACCAAATAAGCTTCGTTGCTAACAGCATAACCAGGCGTTAACTAACATGAGTACAGTACATCTTTCGCTAAAAAGCGTGAAGAAGATCGCCAGACGTGATAAATGGAACAACATCAATGCAATAGCGGTGGTGGCAGAAAAGTCAGCTTATTGTGGTCATAGTGGAATCCTCTACAAAATAACAAACATTCCCGAAAAAGATAAAGAAGAGTGTCTACTAGTCACAGAGAAACTATAAATGCCCCGATAGAAATAGCATTCCATTAGGGCTCTCACCATTGAAAAAGTTAAAAAGAGTTTCACAAAGCAGTGAAGAATAACTTCTCACCTTCTTCTGTTCCGCCTCTTATACATAACAATGGACAGTATAATGAGACACTTGACAAAGCCAACATCTTTGCCTAACTTAGGCCTGTTCCAAAAACCGGGATTCCGGTACAAAACCGGTGTGCACTTGGTACCGGACCCGATATTCTAAAGTACCGATACCCCGGTTTTTTTGGTATCGAGTTAAAAAAAACCGACCGACGAGTCGGTTTTTTGGTACCGAGTTAAAAAGAACGATTCACTTCAACCATGAGCCGGTTTTTTTTCAGGTTTTTTGGTACCGGTTTTTAACCCGGTACCTAAAAAACCGGCTTATGGTTAAAAAAAACCGTCGGTACTGAAAAAACCTGAGTCGGGTTTTAACCCGGTACTCAAAAAACCGGCTTATGGTTAAAAAAACCGTCGGTACTGAAAAAAACCTGAGTCAGGGAAACCGCTTTCGGTACCGGGTATTGAAAAAAACCGAAACCCGGTACTGAAATCTCGGTACCGAACAGGCCTAGCCTAACTATTCGCTTCTAATTCAACTTTACCACCCACTCTTCAAAGCCCGCCCTCTATACCTGTATGCTTCTTCAAACAATATATCATACATACAAATATATCTAGCCTATCCTTAAAAAAGATCATGTACTATAGGCCAATTGTGCCTTAAAATATCTTGGGTTCTTAAATAGGTGCAACAAATATTTTCTGCCACTGATCTAGCCCAAATTTAAACGAGACCGAGGCTAATTTCGAGCGCGGCCGAAATTTGGATACCCTTCGCTCCCCTCGGGCTAAAAGTTTTTTTCGGGTGTACCTACGACTTGTATTTAATCCCCCCCCCCACCCGATTCTTTCTCTTCTGTCTTCACAAAATTTCCGTTGCGTCGACAAAACAATATTCGTATGGGGTTTCGTTGGAATAAGTGGAGCCCCATAGTACGATTCCATTTGTTTTGAAATTTATAGTTGCTTTGATAAAGACACATTAATTTAAGGTTTCGTAAAAATGGTGTAAAAAATGTTTCTTTGAAGAACCAAAATTGGGGTTCTGTTTATATTGCAGCCCCATGACCCCATGCTCCGATTTTATCCATTCTTACATATGTTTTGTGTCAACAATAGAAATACATTTGTGTGAAATTTGGTTGAAATTGGTGAACAAATAAAAAAGTTTTTCTTAGAAGAACCTAATTTGGGGGGTTAACTTTGTATGGCAGCCTCATGACCCTATGGTCCGATTTGATCCATTCTTGCATATATTTTGTGTAATCTATAGAAACACATTTGTGTAAAATTTGGTTGAAATTGGTACACAAATAAAAAAGTTTTTCTTAGAAGAACTCAAATTGGGGAGCTGGGTTTGTATGGCAGCCCATGACCCAGTGATCCAATTTGGGTGAATCAAACATACAAACAGCCTGCAACAATAAGAAGCACGTGTGCAAAATTTCAGCTCCGTAGCTTTTATAGTGGCCGAGAAAAACGCGCTGATACAGACGGACAGACGGACAGACGGACAGACGGACAGACAGACAGACAGACGGACATCGCCCAATCGATTCATCTCGTCATGCTGATCATATATGTATACTTTTTATATGGTCGGAGATGCTTCCTTCAATGCGTTACAAACTTCATGACAAAGTTAATATACCCTTTCACTCTATGAGCGAAGGGTATAAAAATATCATTGATTTGCCCTTTCAAGATCAATCATGCGTTATGCATTACTGGCGTTTTGCAAGCCGTGACAGCTACTCCAAACGGCTAACAGTTTGTGTTCATCAATAACCCATGCTCTAACAATATCAACTGCTTCTCCAAGGATTGTCTGGCTTGCATATCTTGTAACAATAATTCTACTTAAACATCAAAACAGTGTCCACTACCAGAATAGCGTCCTCTGTTCGCTTTACTGAATAGAATGCACGTTGCCCATTTTTGCTCATTTTCGGCACATGTCTTTCGGCTTCCCTGGTCTGTTCTTCAAACGAAAACAGGGGACATTCAAAATCATCAAAATTTGGTTGATCGATCAGTGACCATATTTTGTGAATTAATTTCCTCCAAAGTTTGGATAGCTGATGAGAACATTGTAGCGTCGGTCATCCCAACATTCCGGTAGTCCAAAACTACCTTGCCAGTCAAAATTGTTATGCTAACATAAATGAAGTTCGGATAAAATGGTGGAAAAAAATAGATAAAAATTTGTTTCTGATGTGGTGGGAAACAAACGCATGTACTAGTAAAGTTAAAGCTAATAAGCTAAAAGGCAACAAAAAATGGGTAATGGACTGAAGTTTGTTTACCAAATTCGGCAGCTAGGTGATTTTCTCACGAAATACAAGTTTTCGGAGCCCAACGTCGGGCCTTGGCCGCCTGTATTTTTATCTTCAATTGTCACGCTACCTCGTCCTCTAGTTTCCTGAGCATATAGCGCGCGTCCTCTCTTACTGGTTACTCCCATCGAGCTCTCGGTCGTCCACGCAATATGCTTCGTTAACCTTCTTGAGAATGCGATTGTCATCAACAAGCAAGAAGAGAGGTCGACAGCAGTCATCTTCAACTACGCCGCGTACGTAGTGCTTAGCATGCCTCCGTCACTTCATCAATCACGCCTATACAAAACATTTGTGTTCAAAATTATGTCAATGTTCAAACAACCACTGAGCGATTTCGATCATTCCATTTTAACCAGCGATTGTATTTAATCCTTTGTACCATCACATTTCGGCGCTTGTCTCATCGTGGAAAGGTAAAACGTGAGTGCTACTGATGGCGATGTCTCCTTAAAGATAAGGGGAAATCCAGTGGCGTAACGTTTCAAAAATTACTTGTGTTCGAAAACGAAATGGGGCCTACACATCATAATACTATACTATTAGCCAACATTTTTGAAACGACCATATTTTTTGTCCGCTATGGCTATTATTTTTATTGCAGAGGATCTGTGACTGGATTTTTTCTTAACAAGTAAAAGGCAAAAGGAGTCTAGGGGATCGTGAATAACCTGAATTCTTACATTGTTTGCAATACATTCTGCAAACGAAAATTTTGATCAAAAGTACAAAGTCTAAAGAGAATTTTGTTCAACCTGAGTCTACATAGTTTAATTAATCTATCGTACTGAATTTTTTTACGAAATTTTATGCAAAAATTTATAGCTAAATGTTGTACAAAATGCATTCAAATTTGAACTCATATTTCATTGTTTCAAAATTTAATTTTTAAGATCGCTTTTACACCCCTCATTCATGATGATAAATTTTCATCATCATCAATATACACAGTAGAAATTTTGCTACTCGCATTGCTATCATTGCATACAAGAGTTACCAACCATCTAAAATTTGAGGAATCATTTTTTTGTTTAACTTAATTCAGTGATGAAATTGAATTAATACCCTTTGTGTCAGGATCACAGAGGCATGATTTTCGACCTAAGGCGGATTCTGTTGATCCTCCCCTTATCTACGCCCCTGGATAGGAGAGTAAGGTTTACCTACCACTTGTAATTTGAAAACTAGTTAATAACAGTTTTTAAGAGAAGTAAGTCCTAGCCCCCAGCAGCTGTATGTATGGTCCTCGACTCATTTACCGATCGGCACGCCCGCGCCAGTGTGATTTTCGTTTAACTTATTTGACGATTGGAAGTTTTGCCAATTCCTTATTGTGAACCGCGTTTTAATATTTTTAGGGATCCATCTCAGCAAAATCCACCTTTTCAACTATTAATGATGGGCTAAAACCGAGTGTATTTGTTACGCTGAGTGTTTAACTTTCAATCAATTTCAACAGAACAGAAGTTAAAATATTCCAAATTTGTTCAGGGCGGGCAAATTTAACAGGCAATAGTAGCTTTATTAGGATCCAAGCCGGGCTATTACTGAGGACTTCGCACTTGTCGGGGCCTCCCACCTCACGCCCGCACTAAAATGGCCCTGAAACTCTCGTTAAAGCTGCTTCGTAGTAAAGAAGAGCACTTCTAACTTGTTCAACAGCTTCTATATTCCAATGAACCAACAAATTTGCTAATCTGTGTAACAACGCTAGGGGTATGGGGGCGAGGGGGCTGATGATTGGGGGATCCGTGTTCCACCAAACACATGGAACACCGTACGTTACGCCACTGGGGAAATCCCCTCTTCCCACAACGTAGTATAACGAACCAGAAGTAGCAGAGAGAGAGAGAGGGCAGGGGGACTATCTCTAGTAGACTACATACAGTGGTGGAAATTGGAATAGGTTCACCTTGGAGGGCTCCCAATAAACGCATTTATTTCCGTTACTTAACAAAGAAACACAATTCAAACCACAATATGCTGCTGCTATAACGGAATTTGTCATATGCCAGTTCTATTGAATTTACTCGTCAGTTCGATCAATTCCTTTGAACTATAGCGTTTGAAGCCAGCTACAAGCTCATTCATAAATTGCCACAAAACCAACAGCCGGAAATTAGAATAGGTTCATGTGAAGTGTTGTAGTATTCGAAACTAATAAAAATAGAAGTTTTGATAAATTTGGGACAAAAACGAATAAAGGAAATGTTTAAGTTCCAAATTGAAAAATTAAGCGGCGCTTGCATTACAATTGATGACTTTTTTAGGAGATGAAAAGCGTTAATTTGCAGAAGAAATTGCGAAAATTAACGCATTCAAAGAAGTGCAACTGAGTAACTGCGAAATTGCGAGGAGAATCCGGCGTTCAAAAAATGTTATTAATAATTTTGTCAATTTAGGAAATAATTATGGAAACAGAGGTAAATATGAACTGAATCGCAAAGTGAATGATCGGACTGTTGACGAAAAGCGAGCTGCAACGGTGTGAATTCAAGGCAGATAAAGGCTAATCTAAATGTCCCAGTCACAACTCGGCGTATTCGACAAATTTTGAGCAGCTCGAAACACTTCCGATACTCCAAACGGTTATGTAAACCTTCACTAATTGCGCACGATAAAACCAAACGAATAGGCTAGTCAATTAACCGGAATATAAGGCGTTAGGTCGCAAAAAATTGCTCGGCTCTGGTTTTTTGAGATATTGTTAGGATAGATACCAGAAGTGAACCAAGCTTGCAACTTCGAAAAACCTGTGCCAACCCCGTGACCCTCAAAAAACCTCAAAATTTTCGGACTTTTTTCATATTTTTGTTTGTAATTTCTAAAAGGTGCTTCCTACAAGTAAGTTGTCCACTGCACTGTTAAAGCTAAGAAAATCTTCTTTAATTTGAGTGTAACCCCAGCTTTGTAGGCGCAAAGGATCCCAAGATACAGCACATGCATTGGACAAAAGAGTGGAATAAAAATTTGTTCAGCGACGATAAAAGTTTAATTTGGATGGTCCTGATAGGTGTTAGTATTATTGGCGCGATTTACGCAAAGAGAAGCAGATTGCAATGAGCCGTCACTTCGGTGGCGGAAGTGTGATGGTTTGGGCTGGCTTCTCTGCGACTGGTAGGACTCCGATCGCGTTTTTGAATGGTCGAATAAATTCTGAACGGTACATCGATCTGCTGGAAAATGAGATGGTTGATGCCACAAAAAATATTTTTGTACCAAAATTCATTTATCTGCAAAATAACGCGGTCATTCACACTGCCAGGGTGGTTAAGAAATGGTTCCAAAGAAAGGAAGTACCGAATTCGGTTTGGCTGGCCAGAAGCCCTGACGTCAACCCAATTGAGAATCTATGGGGGATACTAATCAGAAGGGTTTATGCAAATGGGCGTCAGTTTTATAATGTTTTAGAATTGCAAAAGGCGATCTCATCCGAATGGCGAAAAATTTATCCAGATATCTTGGGAAGTCTAGTTCACTCGATGCCTAAGGAGGTTTTCACACTTGTACTTAATCTGGCCAGATTACGATATCTGCGGTGTGGCGAGTTTAAAAATGTATGGAATTTGACAGCTCAAATTAAGTAATTTGCAAAACTTATTTAATACTTGTGTTTCACACCAAATGAATTTTTTATTCATGGTTTCAATTTCCGTACAATAAACCTTTTTTGGGTGAACCTATTCCAATTTCCACCACTGTACGTTGTTTTCTTTTCCGAACTCTAATTTAGTATCTTTATTCATTTTTAGGAACGCCTACGAAAAATTCGAATCGTATGAGCCCGACGCTAGGTGGCGCGACGGCAACATCGACTAGTAGTTGTGGCGACGGTTACAGTGATAGACAATTTATCGTGATAGTAAGTGAAAAGCAAGCGAGAGTAGTCGCATTGCCAAGCCAAAATTGTGTCTACCGATTACAAATAACCGATACGGATGTTGTTGTGAAAGCAGAAATTGTTAGTATGAAAGGTACGTAGTTTTTGAATTCATGAATCATGATATCACCAATACTGACCATATTTTCAACTAAATATATAGATTTACACTTAAATTCCTTTTAAAATTTCAGATAGCGTTTGTATGATGGCTTACGTATCAAATGGCCATCTTATGGCATACAGTCTTCCCAGTCTGAGACTTTTACTCGATATTGACTTTCTTCCGTTAATAGATCTAAGGTATTTATGTCAATTTGTTCTTTGCTGTTTAATTATTATTTTTTTTATTTAATTAAAAATGAAAGTGACACATAAACAATATATTTCTTATATTTTATTTCTATTTCACTAAAATATACAAAATACCACCTTTAAATCACTCTCTTCCTCAAACCTGTTCCCCGCTACTTTGGTGTACTTCTTACAAACAAAAAAATAACCAAAATATACAAAGAAACCCTCTGTGACTAACAAACTATAAATATATTGTGAAATCCTATCGTATATACTCTGTGACACCAAACTCTACATTCTTCCACAATATTCGTAAATGTGTCTGCACCGAACATCTTGGATGTTTAGAATAAAACCTCACAAAAAAATACGTAAAATATACTACATACTGTAAACCTTCATATACTGGAAAAGTTTTTATTTTAGCTTTTTTTTAAGTTTTTATATTTTGTGTGTAAACCACTGAAACTCTAAAACTAACCATTACGTGTTATGTTAGACGGATATTGGTTGTATTTGATAAATAGCATTCTCTTCAAAATGTATGAGCTTTCAAAATATTAGTGGCTGATAGTTACAAATTGCATAAACTGCAAAAAAGCTATTATGCTCAAGTTCGAAACATTAATTAAAAACGAAAAATTTTGAAGAGATTCTATTTCCAACGGCCATATCTATTGCATAAATGTTCTAGATTGCACCAAGAAAAATTCTCTTTCCTTACATCTCCTTTATCTCGTTAAATAAATTAAAATTTTTCTTATAATCAATCAACGTGGTTCCAAATTGTTCTTTAACACGATAAAGCATATTTTTTTAATAAAATTTTCAAAGCAATTGTCTGCATAATAATTACAAATTTTATACGGCTGAAATTTTAGCACCAGAGGTAAATTAGGTTTATTTCCTTCAATCGATTTTTTTCAATATATTTAAGCAGTAAGTTGCGATGTGATCAAGCTTAGCAAATTTTCGAGTTTCTGACTAATTTTAAAGGTCTATCTAGATAGATCGCCAAATGGTTGGCCATTTGGTTGCTACTTAGCATCTACACTAGCAACCAATGGTACACAGAAAATAACATAACCAAAATTTCATTTTGGTGATATTTTTTTTAATTTAATTATCAAAATTGGACTCTGCGTGGTTGAATTATTACACGGCCATTCAAGAATTATTCAATTTCACACAAAAGAACGAACAAAAGTTGCAAAATTGTCACTTTGAATTTGACAAACGGTTGTCAAAGCGGTTGGTTGAGTTGCCATATTGAATATCAAAACTGGACGCACACCCAAATGGCGATCAGTTTGGATGCAATGACAACAGCCATTTGGTTGCACGTGACACTCTTTGGCGATCAATCTAGATGGACCTTAAAATACATAATAAAAATAAGTAGGGAATGATATCCCGTTTTCGAATCGATTTTCTTATATTACTTCATTAATTGTTACTATAGTTTTTGGGGACAAATTCAAAATTTACATTTTTATTCCATAATACAGCAAAGAACAAAGTGCTTTTCTTCATTTATTGCTTTTTCAATCACAAGAGGCACTAAAGCTTTTTTTTATTTTGCGTCGTCTAATTGTTTTTCATTTTAGTTTTGCTTAGCATCTTATGGTGATATGGAAATAAAATTATTTATAAAATAAGGGTAGCCATGTGGGTTGGGTACTATACCTCGACAAGTTGAATCTCGCTTTTCAAAATCTCGACTAACAAATTCTCGTCTTAAAACATATCGACTTCGTAATAATCTCGATTTGTATCGCTTCTATTAAATCTCGATTTTCAAAATCTCGACATTTTTTTCAACAAATTATATTGGGTTGGGTACTATACCTCGACTACTAGAATCACGACCAATAAAATCTCGACTAATAAAATCTCGACTGAAAATATCTCGACTATGTCGCAATCTCGACTAATAAAAATATCGATTTTATAAAATCTCGACATTGAAAATCTCGATTTTTATTGAAAATATTATATTTTCAAAGTCGGCGCCGACTTTGAAAATATAATATTTTCAATAAATTATCAACGGTAAATAATTTCATTTGCTACCTGGGTACGATGATGTGCTTTTAAATTCTGTTGGTTGTTTTGTTTACTACAATGATAAAACTACTACTACTAGAGTTACTACTATGGATTGAGAATATATGTACTTATTAAATAATTAAGGTAACTTATTATTGCATTCGAATGCTAAATTCCGGGCATACATTCTTGTGAAAAGGCATATTATGTTAGTGTTAAGCCATCTCTTTGAAAAACACTTCGAAAATTATAAAATTAAACTTGTATTTGCCACATTTAAACAGGTAGATGTTTTTTCCGTCTCTGAGAGTTTATAGTATTAGATCCGTACGATAATAATATTTGGTAACGCATCATCATCAATTAATCCTAGCATATCATGTAAAGCGGAAATTTCATTCCAAAACATTCTTAAAATCAAACAAAATGAATTAAGTATGTAGTTAACAATTGTGTTTTACCGTTAGTTTACACAGTTCCTAGAATATTATCAAAATAGGCAATAGCTTTTGAAGCATTTAGAGAAACTTTTAATTTTGTCATCTTTGTAAGTTATTGAAGTAAAATGTAATACCTTAAAGCGATTTTTTTCTATAAAACTCTAAAAACACAGATATTTGAAAATATGTTGTTAACGTAAGTAAGTACCACATCTATGACTTATTTCATTTAAACACAAATGAAACCAAATGTTGTGTAGTTTTGATATACATCTACATGTTCATATCTACCACTATTCTTCGTTAATTTTTGTAATAGATGAATGAATTAGTATAGTCAAAATTATAGTTTTAATTTTCTTTGATTCGTCAGTCTGGTATTTACTCACATTCCTAAAACTTTTAATGCATTTTTTAAATGGAATCTAATCAAAATAAACAATAAAATTATTGAAAAGACGGCTTTTCTATATTTTCTATTTATATATAGGTATATAGATAAAAGATAACAAAATGGTAATAGTTCATCTTTTCAGTTAGTCGAGATTGTCGAGATTTTTCGATATTATAATTTGTCGATATGTTCAACAATCGAGATATTGTAAAGTCGAGATTTTCAAAAATCGAGATATTGAAATATTTTTCAGAACGAAAAAAATCTCGACTTGGGCTGTCGAGATTTTAAAAGTCGACTTTTAGTACCCCTCCCATTATATTTTGTTGAAAATTAGTATTGTGTTTTTTTAACCATGGCCAGGTTTTTTATTACCGGTTATAAATCGGTTGTTTATAAACGGTTAAATATTGAAACGACAAATATACAGGGTGGCACACGGGAGCTTAGCGATTTCAAAAACGTGATAAAAAATCTAAAATTCATGCTTCGCAATTCTTTTTGCTGCTTAAACACTAAGGACTAAGCTTTGCCATCTAAATTCCGCGAATGTCTTGAGTATTTTAATGGCAGAAAAAAATGGAGGGCTCCCGTGTGCCATTCTGTATAACTTTGTTAGGTATTACATTCATACCATCAAAAGGGCATACATCAGGCGCCGGATATTAGAATCAGATCGGCTTTTCGTATGGTAATTTTTTATTAACAATTTTGTTGCACTTGTATTTGTTTTTAATGTTTTCATTGATTGGAATTGACGTAAATAAAAATAAACATAATGGTGAAGAGGATTTAATAAATCCTAAGAAAATTCAAATATAAATTTATTTTCAGTCGAGATTGTCGAGATTTTTCGAGGTCAACTATCGAAATATTGTAAAGTCGAGATTTTGAAAAATCGAGATTGTGGAATATTTTTTTGAAAGGAAAAAATCTCGACTTGGGCTGTCGAGATTTTAAAAGTCGACTTTAAGTACCCCTCCCTAGCCATGTTATAGAAACTGGGATAATTCTTTATAAAATAGCCGACAGTCATCGTCGCCATTTGGTTAAAATGCTTTCAAGCGTATTTTTTATCCTTGCCCGACCACTCCATCGGCATGCCCTCCTAGTATTATACCCCGTCATAAATAACGGACAGACAACTTCTATGCTGATGTCGTCACATATTCAAAAGTGTTATGCACGCGTAGAGAGTCTAAAAGATTCTCACATTTCCTAGCTCCTGATAGTTCTTGAGCCTGTTTAAGCGTCCTGATACCACTCTTGCGATTTTCTCATTCAATCAAGCCTAAGGACTATTTCTACAATCGGAGAATATTCAGTTGCTTCTCGGTTGGCAACAAATTGAATAATTTTGTGCCGCCAAATCCGTTAAAACATACAAAGATTAAACAAAGCTCTCGCCCATAAGTGCATGCCCTATCCTGATATACTCGATAACGGTAGAATCCTACAACAGTTTCAATGAAACAAAAGTATTCATTCCGAACGAAAATGAGTAAATTTACAGGGTATGGCAAAAAAAAAAAAAGGCGCACAATATAGTCGGTTGACGTTAGAATTTTGTCCCAACATAATTAAGTTGCCGTCATGCCTCGGATCCCTTATATCAACATTAGTGCTACCACGAACCGTGTGGCGGGCATTGGCACCGCAGTCGTCTAGGTTATGCTGCTTAGCACGTTGGCTGCGGCAGTATTTTTCGGTATCTTCTTTTCTGTGCGGCACATGCCCCCGAGGGCATGTAAGTCGTTATTATTCATGTGCGGCACATGCCCCCGGGGGCATGTGGCTACTGCAACAGTAAATGATCTCTCATATCCCGGAATTTAATTTTAATCGATCAAAAACTAGATAAAATACTTCCTTATGTACAAACCTGTCTTCAATTCAGCCAGGAGCCGATTCCAAATAATTATAATCATAAATTGTGATTTTTCGTGATTTTTCACCTTTGCTTTGGCCAATCGACCATGCGACGTGAGCGTTCTGACATGTTAACACTAAAAAAAATGTATTTTCGCACTTCAATTCAGCAATAGACTACTAAATGAACACGATGGAACCAAAAATTAATTCTAACGGTGTTTTTTTCTGGCACCCCATTAACAAGAAATACATGCCTCCGGGGGCATGTGAGGCATATGAGTAATAAGTCATACTCCTGTGCGGCACATGCCCCCGGGGGCATGTATTATGTTTTTGCTATAATATTATAATATAGGGCGAACTAAGTAAAATGCTCTTTGTCTCGCTAAAATCGGATGAAAATTATAGATTTTATAGCTTTCGCACCTGGAGAATGAGAAGCAAATTTTTCAGCCGCACACAAATAATAACTATCACATGCCCCCGGGGCATGTGCCGCAGCCAACGTGTTAAGACAATTTGCTGGAGGCATTGATTGGAAAGTAGGCTTATTTCAAGTTCTTGATGCTGGAACCATCTTTAGGACTGATGTAAGTCGCAATATCGAACATATTACTAGACTTGGAAAGACAGAAGAAACGAACAATTCTTTTTATTAAAATACATCGATACCTATTAACTTCTTCCCATGGTTTCTGAATCGGTGCATAGTCCAAGTTGTTCCCTTAAACCTGGCAGCTATCGTAGCCTCTCTCCTCCCACTTGCTGCGGTCCTTGGCGCATTAGTGTATTCGCTTCTTCAGTCTCAATGTGGATAAGACTTTCTGAGGAGAGGGCTAGGACTTCGTCGTCATCTGAACAGGCGTCACTTCCTCTTTCGTTGGAAGTATTCCGGGCAGCACTTGTTGCAGAGAAGACGAGAAGACGATGACTGCATTCAGCTAACGAAATTCACTGGTAAAAGATTGGAACTCTTTTCCCCGCCGAATAGCCTCTATGCGGAATGGGAATTTAATTGGAGTATAACTTCTGCTACAAGTCTCGGTTTCCTGATAACCGGTCATGGTTCTCTGAACCAGAAACTGCGCCAGTTTAACTTGGGCAGCCCGTGTTGTGGCGCAGCTGCTGAGGACTGGCTTAACGTTCTGGTTATCTGTCCGAGGTACTCGGATGTATCAGACCTAGACTCCTTTGTGGTTCATCTAAATAATGGAGTCACGGATATCACGGGGTGCTTGGCCAGAAAGGAACGTGTCAGGGCACTAAATGTATTTGCTCTTGAAGCATTTAAAGTTCGAACGTTGCAAGTACGTGATTGAGCAGCAAGATTAGCGAAGCTATACTGTTGTCTAGCGTTGACTATAGGGAATTGTCCGTCGTTGGGCAGTAGGGTGTAGGACGAGCAGCTCAAGAATTGTGTGGATTCCAGTGGGACCTTCGGGAAATGACTATCCCGCCGAATATTTAGGTCACCAGTCCTACGTGGGTGTTCATGGCGCCCAAACTGGAGCAGTAGCTTGAGGTCCACTGGTCAGGAAGAGAAACTTCATTGGCCCTCATAAACGAGGTCGAATCTATGCCAAATATGTATATGTATAAGGACATCCTCAGAATTTTGAACACACGTTTTATCAGTATTTTCGTTATAAGCTCTTACCAAGAGCGAAATACTGGCTACAAATGATTAATGCAAAAAAAATCAGTCCTTGAAAGACGCTCGAAATCTCAGGATAAATGACCACAGGAAATTATATAAAATAAGCCGATAGACTGTATATTATTTATGTCTTCCCTTCGAAAACGGTTGTAGCGTTATCAGAGATATCATCCTCTACGCCAGGCGTGTTAAGGTTTATGTTCGTAGAGACGACTCATGTGATTATCGCTCAGCGACCGAAGTTAAACCACTGGTTCTGAGCACTCTGTGGGTATATTTTTAACACAGACATTTTGCTTTAAGTAATAGATGAAACAAGGAAAGTATCACCATTCAAAAAAATATACAAATATGGCCCGGAACTAGATAATACACTACGATCGCTGAGCGATCATCGCATGATTCGTCTCTGCGAACACGTACCTTTAAACTCTAGGCCCGCGGGTCGCATGCGGCTCACCCTACAACTTTGTGCGGCCAGGTCTAAGAAAAACAATGTGTATCAGCACAAATGAGTAGAAATAACAAATTCGAGGTGTTGAACGTAAGTCTGAGAAATTTACTTATATTCGTCAAGCAAGCTTACATCATCATCAGGAAAAAGTTGTTGGCTTTGCCGAAATTCATAGTGCCACGGTTGCAATATAGTCTAGTCATATTAGCATTTTAAATAGAAAAAATAGAGTAAGACTAATTTTGTTTGTTTTTGAATCAGTGAGCTCCCAGGAATCTAAAACTCATTTTGCCAAAAAAAATTTGATCGGAAAGGTCCCAAAAAGGACAAAAAAGGATACTTTTTAATCCTTGAGTGGACGTCGAGTACATTACATATCCGGTGTTTGCTTCCTGTTTCAAGGACTCTCAACAGAATAAATAGAGCGTAAATGGAAAAAAAAATCGGGTTTCCCGTGTATCTTTTCAAAGCCATAACTACGAGAATAATTCAAGTTGTCACTATTTTTATCCCTTTTCGTAATCCATAATAGCTGTCGATTCTACCATTAAATGCTAAGAAAAAAATTGATCGGAAAGCTCTGAAAAAGGACATAAAAGGACACTAATTGCACATCTTAATCGAACGTGGACATGCGGGGTGTCATATCAAAGAGGATGTCAAGTACATACCATATCCGGCATTTGTTACGTGTTCGAAAGACCCTCAAAGGAGAAAATTGGGCTCAAATGAAAAATATTTGTGTTTCCCGTATCTGTATCTTTCTGGCCGTAATTTTCGATTTAAGCCCGAATTATTTCATTTAGTGTCCTTGAAACAGGCACCGGATATGCAATGCATTCGACGTCCTTTTTGATATGACACCACACATGCCCATGTTCGATCAAGGTGTGTAATTAGTGTCCTTTTATGTCATTTTTCTGAGCTTTCCGATCAACTTTATCTTAGCAAATATTATGGTAGAATCTTCAGCTATTATAGATTCTGAAAAGTGATAAAAGTAGTGACAACTGGAAATATTCTCGTAGGTCGTAGTTATGGGTTTGGAAAGATACACGGGAAACACGAAAATTTTTCATTTAAGCTCGATTTATTCCGTTGAGGGTCCTTGAAACAGAAAACAAACACCGGATGTGTAATGTACTCGATGTCCCCTTTGATATAACACCCCGCATGCCGACCTTCCGTCAAGGATTAAAGAGTATCCTTTTTTGTCCTTTTTGGTACCTTTCCGATCAATTTTTTTTTAGCAAAATGAGTTTTTGATTCCTGGGAACACACTGATTCTAAAACAACAAAAATCGGCCTTACTCTATTTTTTTTTCTATTTGGAGGCCTGAATTGGGATATTTTGACTGGACTAATATAATTTGCGATCGCATCTTTCAAGTTATGGAACAAGAACATCTTGAATTAAGTTTTATTTAAAATGCAATTCTGTATTTGGTGAGGAAATTACCTGGATGTAAACATGGCAATTTCAGTCCAAGAGAATCCTATTTTTTTGCCTATTCGCTTATTAAGTTTCTCTGCCCGAAGTGAATTGATGCTTCAACTTAACAATTTTGACTTCGTTGTTTCTGGATATCTGGTGCAACAATGCTTTGATCAATCGAAAATTTTACGGAAATTAATTCATAAATTGTGATTACTGATCGATCAATCGAATTTTTGCATTTTGTCTTCTTCTTTAAAGCTTCTTTGAATAACATATTATTAATGGCATTTCTAAAGGATATAATCCTGAGGTCGTTGATGACACAGATTTATAGTTAAAAGTAAGTTTTCGAAACTTTTTCATGCAGCCCACTCAAAGCTGAAGACAGTGATATTTGGCCCAGACCAAGCTTTGAGTTTTAAACTCCAGCTCTACGAAAGAGGTAGAGTTGCAGCGATGAGTGAGTCCGTAGAAGTCGGAAGCAAATTACATAGGGAGACACTTTGAATCATCAAATCAATCATGACTCAAAAATTTAGAGTCGCCTTGTTAAAATTGGCAGAGGCTGCGAATACTTTAGCGAGGGAACCACAAGAAATATTCGTATGCATTTCATCCCGCTTTTAGTCTGTCAGGAAAACCTCACGAGGTGCGAGCCGATATAATTTAAACGAACAGGAACCTATCGAATTTATTTTCATGATATCAGAAAATCGTTCCAAAATGATTGAGAGACTTTGAGAGTCCGTTTCTGAACTAAAACATTGTAATTGTTCTGTTTTCATCGAAGAAAAGTGACTGAGTCATCTGCTTGGACTTCATCGCCTTCGATCCCCATATTTGTACAATGACCATTTGTGTCCTTTTAGAACTGGCCAAAGTAATTATGCAATTATAAAATTTGTATAATGTTATTCATTAGATCGGGCGGTACAAAAAAATCTGATATTTGCGCATTGGCTTGTGTCAAAATAATTAAACAACAGAAAACCAGAAAGAACCGACCACCTTCCTTAAAAAATTGGTTAATTCATTGTAGGCTGGTATGTACAGCATTGATCATTCAAGGATCCGATCACAACAGTACAACAGTATCAAAAGCGGAAGCGGCAGAATTATGTCACACACTACGAAAAGAGCCGAAAAAATGCAAAACATGCTCTCTGGGTCAGTGGCGTAGATAGCATTTCGGAGAGGAGGGGGATCATTTTGCAAGATTACTTATACTTTTACGGTTATCAAATGTTGAATTTCAGAATAACAATTTCTGTATTTATTACACTTCAAACTAGCAGTTTTTCTTAGCAAATTTTGGTGCAGAATAGATAGCAATTTTGCCATACGAAAAAATCTGAGTCCTGAAAATATTGCACCCTTAATATTTGCTTTTCAGATTCACGGAAAATCTAGCTTCGCCGCTTTTTTCGCCGGAGCACCTCAAAACGGGAATTAAAATAAATCATATAGTCACATGTCCAGAAAAGAGAAATTGTAAAGACGAGAGTTCTTTGGGAATGCCCAGTATGTGGATAAAGTACAGCTTTCTAAATCGAAATTTTCTGATAATTCAGAAATTCGTGAGTAGATATTTCTAAAATTTTTAAACTTGTAGGACAACGTAGCAGCTATATATATTTGCTATAAATTGCGAGGCACTAGCCCAGCCAAATGTTTGAAAAGTATTCCAAAATGTTGAGTAGAACTTAAAATTTGGACTGTTAAGCGGTTAAACATTCGTTTAAAAAAATCGTAGATAAGTCTTGATTAACACAAATTTAATCCTTTAATTTATTTGGGCCTTAATTTAAATCCCAAAAACCTCGTCACAAATACTCTGGACATGCTTTATTTTCAGGTACACACTACTTCTTTTTCCATTTCAAATAGTAGAAAAGAAAGTTGTAAAAGAAAATCGGTCGAGTCTCTGATGCTGGTAAAATATTTTACAGTTAAGTTGATTCCCGGTACAGTGTAGAAGACTAAGCTTCGAAATTATAAAAGTTACAAAAATTTGTTCGTATGGATTGTTTGCCTTTTGTTGTCGAAAGCTTGTTAATTTGTTTTCGAATTACTGCCTGCATAAGACTATATATATTCAAATTCTGTAAATTTCTAAAAAAAAAATATAGAAGATTTAGTTAAAAAAAATAATAATCCTGGTTGCTTTGCTTGGCTTTGAGAGTTCTTCGTATTAAATTCAATAAAATTGCGAACAACTAGAGAAAGTCAAGACTTGCTTTGCCCTGCTATATACGATAAAGCCTTTCGTCAAATTTTAACTTTAAAATAAAGAAGCGAAAAGAATTTTCACAATCTCAAATAATAAAGGATGCTCAAAAATAGGAAGCAGTTGAGCCGCGTTTTGTCTTCATTCGCATTAGCTTTCTACTCTCCTGAAGAAATCTTATGTACTGTATATTTCCCCATTGGAAATTGCAGATCCAATGTGAAAAAGTAGATGCACATAAAGCCCTGTGCTGTTGTTTTCTATTCTATCCATACACTTCTATTATACAATTAAAATTTCAGGAAGTGCTAAATTTTCTATTGCATTTGTGAAAATGGTTTCACGTTTTTATGAAAAACTACACACGTTGAATACTTCCAGCAACAAGTTAATTTTGCTTTGTTTTACGTACCTAAAGTAATGATAAAAAATGTGTTAACGAAGGGTAGGGGGTTTATCCCCATGGTCCCCCCTTATCTACGCTACTGCTCTGGGTTATAATAGTAAGAGGTGGAAAAGAAGCGAAGTTAATGCCCTTTGTCTCACTAGTGGTTAAAAGGAACCAGAGAGAATGAGAGATGCTTCTTTCTGTGCATTGCATGCTTCATGAAAAAGTTAAAATACCCTTCACATAATGTTAAATAAATAAATAAAACAGCTGAGCATTGATGCTTATGCAATCTATCTTGTTAGAAAATACAACGCATCTGTTGGATTTCTTTGTACGAATTCCATAATTGTAATATGATTTATCTTAGAAAATTAATGTGGGCTAGGATATAATGAAGGATTAACACAGTGTATTGTGCATTATGTAATCACCAACATTATATTTAGTATTATCTGAACAAAATGACCAACATTCATCATACAGATATCATTAGTGATGGAAAACGTAGAGTGCTTCCATATTAACAAAATCTCGCGTGTAAATATTCCACGAATCATACACTATAATCAGGCGTCGCTAAAACATTTAACATCCGTTTACTTACAACTTACGATAAAATCCAAATCATGTTTACGTTATTATACCCATATCTCCAGCTTTCAGACAAAATGTAAGCAAGGAATTGTAGATCCAATGCTTTCCATTTGGGGCCAGCAACTTTTAGTGCACGAGGATACTAACCAGTAAGTTTGTGGTTAACCGTCATTATCATTATTGCTCATTAGTTCATATGACTTACATAATCCATACATTACATAATACTCGTACTATATTAACATTATTTACTAATATTACTTAAACATTAATTCGAATGATACATATAATTACTCGAATGTCCATTTTTTACATTTATATACTCGTACATTATTAACAATTAACTTGTCATACTGAATTTTAGTATATTGGTGTTTTACAATAACATAAATAGAAGCAATTCGCATAGCGATAAATTAGGGATTCACTTTATAGAATATACTTGTAAATAAAGTATTTAGGAATATTTTGTGTAAAATATTTATTTCTAACGAAAAGTTTTCTTCCATGCTCAAGTTTTATATTGATTAAAAAAAATAGTTATATAAATAGACAAATAATACCGTTCATGCAATATAACATATTGCACTCAACTCAAAATTGTACAATAAATGGAATAAAAAAATGTAATAAGAAGAGAAAACTTCGTTAAAAATAAAGTATTTTTACCGTAAATTTACAACATTTATGCTTAATTTCTTTCAAATCTTTTTAAATATGAACAAAATGACAAATCTTTGTCTCCTAGACAAAGTCTCAAAATCATTTGTAAATAAAAAAACATAATTGGGAGGACAACAGTTGTTTGAATAAAATTTGTATTACAACTGACTGTACATATATTACATATTTACGTCATAAATATCAGCCATTATTCCCTTTTCTCCATTTCGCATAAATCAGTTAATTGAAATAAGTTTGCCTAATACTCACTGAATTATTTTGAGTTGACTCTCTTGATTTAGATAAGATTTAATTTGGCGAATTTCGTACCACATCGCACATTTTCTTAAAGTACATAATGTAATAGAAAAAAAACTTGTCAATGCAAAAAAACAATAATAAAGTTCCTTCCAAGTTTATGGCATGCTCAAATATTGTAATGTCCAAATATTTACCGCATGACTGATTGTTTTTCTGAATAATAAATAACTATACCCTTACAATGCATGTTTCGCATGATTAAAGGATTTTCTGATTACCTTTCACGTACGTTGCTTCAAGACAATAAAAATGAAAAAAAAAACTTTGTATAAATACAACGTTAAAAGCTTTTTAGGACTTTAATACTACTTAAAGGAATTATGATAGCATATGTTGACAAATGTATCAAAAATTCGCATTTAAATCTTAAATCGGTAATTTAGGATCTCTAAGACGTTTTGTCTGAGTAACAAGGGACATGGACTCTATCTGGCGACGCCCACCGAATTGCAGAAATTTACCATTTGTGCAGATTTTGGGTAAGTAAATAATACTTATGCAGTTTGCATTTGTTAACTGTTTAATATATTTTTGTCTTACAGCCAATACATTAATGAAATGATGGGCGAACTATTTTTACCGCACGATATGCCCGAACAGCCGAAAGAAAGTTTTTTCAAAGGATTGTTTGGTGGTGGTGCTAAGAACTTGGATCGGGAGGAGTTGTGTAAGTAGTTTTAATAGAATTAATATGTTGCTTGTGGTTTGATTCCAAATTCTAATATCAGCACCATTTTTTGTGAAGAATGATCATTCGCGAGCGACATGCGGTGTAGATACATGATACGTTCTGGCGGTAATGTTTTAACCTATTTCTACTGGCAGCTCTATTTTGGATCGTGTCATCGCCGAGACCAATGCGTTGTTGTTGCTTTTTCATTTGATACATCCATGTGCTCTTCCGCTTTGTGTCGCACTCTACGATGCTAGTAATCTAGAGGTCTGGAGATCGAATCTCGGCGTGGTCCAAAATTTCCGTACATGTGCGGATATAGTGCCAAACTTTATATACACTCCGAAATGAGTGCAATGTAACATTGAATCGAAATTGATTATAAACGGCTGAGTTAACGCACCATGGCCCCACATGAGGCTATACGGTACTAAGAAGAAGAAGATGTGTTCTTCGGTCTACCTCTAGCCTTGGGTTCTTCAAGTGGAATACTACCCCGCTGGGCTATGCGGTTGAGTTCGCGCCAGAGCTAGACGGTTTCCGGGGGCGAGCAATATAAGGCAGTCCAACTACATTGTTGAGAAGCTAAGGGTTGCAGGCTGGAATGTCGGTTCCATGGCGTCAAAGAGCGAGGAGATTGAGGATGTCATGAAACGGAAAGGGATACGGCATTATGTGCGTGCAAGAGACGGAAGTGGCGAAATAGGTTAGCGCACTTAGACCAGAATTTGGTCCATTGTGATACCATCCAGAGAATGTCTCTACTAACAGCCTAAGCTAGGAACCAGCCCGTGCTGACAATATATTTATTGAGCAGTATTAGGCTTACATCTCGAAGATCATCGGTATCGTAGAAATATCTTGAGCCCAGAAAAAGCATTCGTTTCTCAGCCAGGGCGGGGCAGTGACAAAGTAAGTGATACACACTCTCTTCCTCTTCTTCGTCATCACAACTTCTGCAAAAGTCGTCTTGCGTGCTCACCAATAGGACAGTGCCCTGTTATTACTCCCGCCACACTGCGAATATGCTTTCCGTCTAAGGAAAGTAGCATGGTAGAGCGGACCTTGTCTAGTTTTGGCCAGATCATTCTCGTCGTTGCGCAAGTCAAGCCATGGATCCATCTTGTGTTGGTTCTGCGTTCTGTAGCGGTGTCTATTATCAATGCGCAAGCCGCAATAGGTGTTTTCAAGGTGGCGTAACCGTCTTCAACGCTACCTGCTGACGCATGCCGGGCCAAGTCATCTGCATTGGGATTACCTGCAAAGCCACTATGGCCCGGTATCCAGCATAGCGTAATGTTGAACAAGCTACCCATTTCTCTAAATGCTGAGCGCCACTTCCCAATAGTTCTTGATGTGGTCAGCACTGAATCAATTGATCGAATTGCAGCCTTACTATCTGTGAATAAAAAGACGTCCCTACCAGTGACGACGTGACAGCCCAATCAAGTTAGGGCTTTCGAAATCGCGGAGATCTCCGCTTGGAGGACGCTACAATAATTAGGGAGGCGGAAAGACAAATTAATATTCAATTCATCCGAGTGGATTCCTATACCAACTCCTGCATCTGTCTTGGAACCATCAGTATAGATTGAAATAAATCCACTGACCAAGTACCTGTTACTATCCCAAGATTCCCTGGAGGGGATCAAGCTACAATGGTTCCTACCAAAGAAGTAATTGGGAACAGTGTAGTCAGTAGCTGGGGCAGGTTAAACTTACGAAGTATCGCTGAATGCCCATAGTCCAGCGCTCGCCACAGACCAGTTTCACGTAGGCGTAAGGCCACGTTAGCAGCCATTCGTTGGCCGAAAATGTCCAATGGGATCAGTCCCAGGACCATATCTATCCGAATGTAGGAGTAGTTCGAAAAGCTCATGTAATAAGAAGAGAAGCCAATTTTTTAACTTTAGTGAGTAATTTATAATAGGTAGTTGTTCTGAGTGCCATCCACCAGACACTAACTCCATACAGCAAAACTGGCCGCATAATAACTGTATACATCCAATACACAACTTTTGGCTGCAAACCCCAGGTTTCTCCGATAGCTTTCCTACACGAATATAGTGTTACAGTAGCTTTATTCACCCTTTCTTCGATGTTGAGCTCCCATTTTTTGGCCAAAGATAAGGCCAAGAAATTTCGCGGTTTCAGAAAGCTCGAGTTGAAAGCCTCCTAGTCTGGGAAGGTTAATGTTAGGAATTGTACGCTTTCTTGTAAAGAGGACTAATTCCGTTTTAGATGGATTAATTCCGACTCCACTGAGATCTGCCCAATCCGTTGGGATAGCTAAGGCGTTCTCTAATAGCCTGCTAAGAGTATCAGGAAATTTGCCTCTAACGGCAATAGCAACGTCGGCAATAGCAATAGACCGAAGAACACCTGGATGTGTCAAATGAAAAAGCAACAACAACGCATTGGTCTCGGCGATGACACGATCCAAGATAGAGCTGCCTGCAGAAATATGCTGAGAAATTATCGTCAAAACGGGCGATGTGCCTACACCGCAGGTCGAGCAACGCGGAACCATGGAGCGGTATAAAGAACGAGGCAAGGAAGAAGAGGCAATAGCAACGTCGGCAATAGCAACGTCAAGCAGTGACTTTGCATCCTATTCCCTCCAAGCTCAAAAGTAATTTATTTATCGCTAAATTCCAAAGTAGAGGGGATAGAACCCCTTTTTGTAGGGTACCTCTAGAAACATATCTACAAACAGACGCAGTACCCAAGTAGCTTTGAATACGTCTAGAGGTATGTAACATATCCACTAGGGTGCAGATTGGACCTTCAACCTGTAGATCAATAAAAATCAAAGAAACGGAGTTGGCATTATTCTGACATCGTTTTCACTTGGCCGCATAGTAGGTGTTGCGAAGAGAAGTGATCGCTTGATGAGCATTAAATTGGTTATCGGCGGAAGGGTGTGGAACGTAATAGGTGCCAACGCTCCTCAAGTGGGATTGTCACAAGAAAAAAAGAGGCATTTTGGAACGACGTTGACACCCTGATTCAAACCATTCCAGATACCGAATTGGTGTTCTTGGGAGGAGATCTAAATGGTCATGTGAGTGAATCAAATTATGATTACGACGATTTCCATGGTGGAACGATCAGAAATGACCGAAGCTATTCTGACTATGTGCAGATCCCACTGTTTGTGAAAAACCAGAGACACTTGCTTACCTACGGTAGTGGACACGGAGATAGAAAACACGAAACGCAAATCGATTACCACCTGTGCTTAGATTTTATGAGACGGTGGGTAAAACACTGCAAGGTGATCTTCGGTGAATCTTTGATTTGCCAACACCGATTACTCCTGTCAGAATTTATTTTGAAAGTAGAAGGAGCAAGAAATAGAAAAAATCCCAAGCCAGTCGAAAAAATCAAGTGGCACAATCTCACAAACAAACCTTGAACCTGTAGTCTCTCTCTCTAGTTTCTGTCAACCCCTTGCGGCGACAGAAACGGCGACCATGTAAGATTTAGCGTTTCCACCTAGCTAGTTACCGATCTTCTCAATGTGTTCCTTGGCCGTCCAACACGGCGTCTTGCTCCGGAATCCTGTGGGGTCCAGCTCAGGGTCACTTTTGCGATGTTATTGGACCCTCTTCGGAAGGTGTGACCTATCCAGTGCCACTTAAGTCTTTTGATCGAAGTGCCTATCCTTTCTTGCCCAGTTATAGTGAGGAGATCCTCGTTCGAAACGATCTCCGGCTAACGAATATATAGGATGCACCGTAGACACTGATTTTCAAAAGTTTGCAACCTACCAGTAATCTCTTTAGTCACCTTCCAGGTTGAACAGCCATATAGCAGCACGGATTTCACATTGGAATTGAAGACTCGTAGTTTGGTGCGTCTGGAAATAATGTTGCTTAGCCAGAAAGGAGTAAAATTAAAGAAAGACTAGGGGCGCCTAAATAAATAAATACTATAAACAAAAATTTTACATCAGCATCCGCTCCACCATCTGCTGTAACTACGCTCCCGAGATAGCAAAATTCATCAACTTTTTCGACTGCCTGTCCCGAAATACAAATTTCGCTTTGCCCTGCTATCGAGAGGATCACCCAAACCATCATCTCATGGACAATACTCCCCCTCCACGACATGTCAGGAGTGGACTCGGAGATCTCGAGAGAGACGTCCAGAGATACAAACGGGTACCCCCCGATATATTCGATAACACAGCATACCATGCGGCCATCGCAGATATTCACACAACCGTTGTGAATCGGTCAATAGGGAGATTAAAAATAACAGGCGCGACAATCCAGCATTGGACTAAGGCCGCAGGATGTGTTAGTGACATCCTATTTCCAAGATCTTATCTGCTTTTTGTTGAGGTAATGAGATCAGCATCACGCTCAGCAGTGTTATTTATCCCCATAAATGGGTACTCGTTTAACATCTGAGTGAGATAATAGTCCGTCACAAGCTCGTGAGTTCGAAAAACACCATGGATGATGGTGAGATTCGAACTCATGACCCTGTGCATCGAAGGTGCGCGCATTAAGCGCTAGACCAGCCAGACTACCTAGGGAGGCTAGGGAGATTAGGTCCGAATAAAGTCCTCTCAGTGCCCCCACCACCCATATCGCCTGAGGAGACTAGGCTCCCGAGAGCCACAAGAGTGACACTAGCCCAGCTTAGGTCGGTTTTTTGTTCACGCCTCAATTCGTACCTATCTCGAATAGACCCGGACATCTAGAACATTTGTCCGAGCTGCGGTGGTGCGCCACATGATGTGCACCACCTGTTTCGATGCCCCGCTGCACCGACTAACCTCTCTCCGAGGGCATAATCCATAATGGGACAACCCTATTGCAGTTGCTACGTTCTTGTCGCTTGAGACAATAGGCGAGAACGACGACGAAACTTAGAGCACATCCACAGACATGCACAGCGACTCACACCCTTCTGCACCGCTACAACAACAACCGAAAAGCTCGAAGACCGACAAATGGATTGGTATTGCCATGTTCCAAGGCGTCCGCGTGAGAACCCCGCAAAGAAGGCGATCTCAATGAAAGTTCCACTTGATGGACCCAAGGCCAGAGGCAGACCGATAACTTACATATTTCGATGATCCGCTGCATGCATTATACACACTCGGAGAGCATCATGAGACAACCTGATTGCAGCTGCTGCATTGCTCTAGTAGGCGAGAACGAAGATGAAACTTTAAACAATAACCGCCAAATTCTACAGAGTGGAATGAAATTGATTACTAAGGCTTCATGCACACGACGCGAAAACGGCTCGCAAGCTCGACACATCGAAATGCATTGGCTCTTATGGGAAGCTCATGACGAGCGACAGCAAGCGAGAGCCATGCACAGTCAAAACACGGCTCGCGAGCCGTGAATTTGCGGATTGTGGTGCACGATATGTGAAAACACGTCTCGCTAGTTGTGATTTGACAGCGGCACGGCTCTCGCTGTCGTGAGCTTCCCATAAGAGCCAATGCATTTCGATGTGTCGAGCTTGCGAGCTGTTTTCGCGTCGTGTGCATGAAGCCTTAATGTTTGGAAGAACTAAATAAAAAAAATATAATATAAGAGAGGTAATTTAAGGTCTTGTTTCACACATGGTTTTCACTGCTTCTTTGAGTTAAAATAAAGGAATGTACCGAGGCTAATTTCGGGCGCGGCCGAAATTTGGATACCCTTCGCTCCCCCGGGCTAAAAGTTTTTTTCGGGAGTTCCTATGAATTGTGTTCAATTCTCCCCGCATCCATGCTTTTCCTTGAATTTTCACGTAAGTGCCGTGGCGAAGATTTATTGGGGGAAGCGGGGATTCTTAGAAGAACCAAAACCGGGGTGGGGGTTGTACGGCAGCCCTAATAACGCATGGTCTTTCCATAAATTTTTACGTATGTTTGTGGCATAAATTAAAACATATTTCTATGAGATTTGGTTGAAATTGGTGGACAATTAAAAAAGTTTTTCTTCAAAGAACCAAAATGGGGGGTTGGCTTTGTATGGCAGCCCCATGACCCCATGGTCCGATTTGATCGATTCTTACATACGTTTTGTGTCATCAATAGAAATACATTTGTGTGAAATTTCGTTGAAATTCGTGCACAAATAAAAAAGTTTTTTTAGAAGAACCAAATTTGGGGGGTTTGGTTTGTATGGCAGCCCCATGACCCCTTGGTCCGATTTGATCCTTTCTTACATATGCTTTGTGTCATTAATAGAAACACATTTGTGTGAAGTTTGGTTGAAATTGGTGTTTAAATAAAAAAAAATTCTCAGAATAACTTAATTTGGAAAGCTAGGTTTGTATGACAGCCCCATGATCCCTTGGTCCCATTTGTTCCATTTTTACATACGTTTTGTGGTATCCCTAGAAACACATTTGCACGAAATTTGATTGCAATCGATAAGAAAATAAAAAAGTTTTTCTTAGAAAAACCTAATTTGGAGGACTAAGTTTGTATGGCAGCCCCACGACCCCATTTTCCGATTTGGTCGATTTTTACATATGTTATGTGTCAGCAATGAAAACATATTTGTGTGAAATTTGATTGAAATTAGTGAGTAAATAAAAAAGTTTTTCTAAGAAGAACCTAATTTTGGGGAGTAGGTTTGTATGGCAGCCCCACGACCCCCTTGTCGGATTTTATCGATTCAAACATACAAACTGCCTGCAACGAAAAGAAGAATCTGTGCAAAATTTCAGCCCCATAGCTTTTAAACTGGCCGAGCAAAACGCGTCGCAACAGACAGACAGACAGACGGACAGACGGACAGACGGACATCGTCCAATCGACTCAGCTCATCACGCTGATCATATATATACATATTTTATATGGTCGGAGATGCTTCCTTCAATGCGTTACAAACTTCATGACAAAGTTAATATACCCTTTTCGCTTAATAAGCGAAGGGTATAATGAGCAAATCATAGACATTCTGCGCCCCTTGTGGATTCCAATAACCGGAGAGCCAATTCCAATAAGCGAAGCTATTCCAATGCATTTAAATCGGGGCTTCGGCATCTACTGCTGGATCTACTGCATCTACGAATATGAAATGCATTAAAATAAAAAGTTGCTAATACTATTCTTATTTTTTTTTTTTTTGCAGTTGGCGAACAAAGCGGCAAAGCAAATCGATCTGTTGCAAAACATATTCCCGGTCCAAGTTTAGACCAGTTGGGACAACGTGCCAGTACGGCAGCCTCTGAAATCAGTCGTGCCCACCAACTGGCCATGGAGCGTGGTGAAAAGCTCAATTTGTTGGAAGAGCGTGCCGAACGGATGGCCAATGCTGCCCAGGATTTCGGTGGAACGGCCCATTCGCTAATGCTAAAATACAAAGACAAAAAATGGTATCAGCTGTAAACAAATCTATAGATTTACACACATAACGCATCTCGTACATATTATACATAAAATATTGAACTGTATACACAATCTCTACTAAAAAAAACTGAACTTGCTCGCGCTGTATGAAATGTTGCAATAAAACTCTGTTAAACAGAAAAATATACAAAATTACTATAATGCATGATTGTAGACTTAAATGAGATACGTTTAGATAAAACAAAAATATGTAATGAAAACAATTATTACCTCTCTTTGTTCTGTCAACTTGTTGCTTTCGGAATATTCACATTGGAAGTATTAGATACGCACAATGAGTCAAAAAATGGTTATGAAAAAACAAAATCGTGTACAGAACAGATTACAAAAAAAAAACTATTTAATCGCGCCGATAGATTCTTCTATTTTATGCAAACTAGAATACGGGCAGTCACCACCCCATTCAAAATCGCGTTTGCCAAGCCCCAAGTTTTGAAATTTGACCATAAAACGCACAAAATTATATTTCATTATTTCATTATTTTAGCTGATTCTGGCAAGCTGACATTCATATTGGCAAATCTCGGAAGCGAACGAAGCATTATTATACCCCTTTAAGTTTTATTTTTCAAATCGGATAAAGTGGAAAATTTGTAAAACTTCCAATAAAGAAAAAACAAAATAATTATATTAAGTATATTAGATAAAAGAAAACGCCAGAGAAACGCTTAAAGCAGCATCAATCAGAATTTTCTCTTAAAAAAAGTTTATAATAAAACAAAAAATACAATTGAACTAGAACCAAACCACAAGTGAGAATCAATAATTAATATATATATATATATATAAAAATAAAACAATAATTTTTTTATCTAATTATTGTGAAATTTGGATAAAAAACAAATAAGAAGCGCGCGCAAAAAAATTAATTATTATTGATTGCTACTACTACATTGACAAATAAGTGAATACGAAAGGAACGAAGAAACCACTTTAACTCTTGAAGGAAATTAATTCAATTAATAACACACACCAATAAGTAGGCACACTTTTCAAAAAAAAAAATCATAAAATATGTAAATACTAAATTACTAAAAAGACACATTTATGTACTGTACATATGAAGAGAAACAATTGTTATATAAATGAGCAAAGATGAATGGGCTGGCGAGCAATTTCCATTTTTAAGTTTCTACAATTTTTATGAAAGTTGGGTTTTATGATTATTATTCTTTGTTGTTGTAGTCAATGAAAATTATATTATAATATTTAGTAAAGTATTATCTACCAAAATTGTGTTTATCCTTGTTATTTTAGAATTTAAATACAAGTCGTAAATTAAAGACTATTGCTCATAGGCAGGAATTACATACATATATATTTATTTTTAATCTAAAAATACAAATGAAGCTGGGTCATGCTTAGCACATTTTTGAGGATTATTTTTTTCTCAGGCAACACTTTTTCGAACTGGCTAGCTCGAAAAACAGTCTACATGCATTTGTGGGGCGTTGATTTGAAAACCACGGAGACGGAGCGTTTTGTAGTAAAAACAAATGGCTGGTTCCATTAGTCTCAAAACGTTTTCCATTGAGTTGTGCAATGCCAATTGAGTTGAGCAAATTTTACCTTCCTTTTTTCCGTTTATTTGCATTTTCCCTTTCCCAGACATCTGCTCTCAGTGAAACAGTAAATAATAAAACAATTCATGTAAATATAAAAATATATTTTTATAATAGAGATGTAGGTTATATGAAACTAAAATAAAAAACAAAAGAACACAAACACAATAGACAACATTATCAATGTTGTTGAATATAATGAAAACTCGTTAAAATATATCTGTGGTTTCAAGAGCATATTTTTAAATAAAAAAAGAAATGATAGTATGAAGCGGAGTGAAGAAAAAAATTGCATTTAATAAATGACAAAATTTCATTATGCTTCACATACGAACAAAACATAACAATGTAACTTGGTAGATCTTTAAAACTGGAACTGTAGAAAAGTTTTTTTTTTCGATTAGATGAAAATAATGGGAATTGGTTCGCAATAATGGGAAACTGAAAAATAAAGGTTTGTAATTATAAAAAATATATAGGATTGAGGGTTACAAAGATTTCTTTTAATTTGGTTTCGAATTGCGTGGAAAGTATCGATGGAGGGCATTTACTTAAGGACTTACTTTATCTTTCTCTCACGCTCTCTCTACTCTAAATCCAAATGCTTCCCGGCGACTGTAATCAAAGTATGAAGTTAATCCTTTTTTATACCCTATACCCATAAGATGGTATAGGGTATATTGTTTTTGTTACGCCGCATTATCTAACACCGCTAAGGAGCCATTGGAGGTATGGCAAAGTATATATATAAATGATCAGGGTCAGCCCCTGATTCGATTGAGCCATGTCTGTCTGTCCGTGTGTCTGTCTGTTCGCACGATAACTCCTGAAATAATGAAGCTAGCCGTTTGAAATTTTGGTCAGATGTTTCTTTTGATCAAATCTTGGACGGTATTGAAAATGGGCCAATTCGAACCAAGGGTTCCCCTACCCCCCATACAAATGACTGCTCCTTGATATTTTCATTCAGCCATAACTTTCGACAAAATATGGCTAGCGAACTCAAATTTTGATTAATAGCTTATTATGACATATACTTTGTGTTAATGGAAAGTGAAAAGACCTTACCATCACTACCCCTACCTCCCCTACAAAGCTATATTTAGCCATTCCTTTTGATAGAATATCGCGAAACACTTTAAATTTGTGTCAAATTGTAGCTTTTGGAAGTCCCTTTAAGATATTAAAAGTGCACCAGATCCGACTCATATACCCCCTCCTCCCCTACAAAAAAAAATGAAATTGTAAATTTTAAGTTTTGCGTGCCTTCTAGTCCTGTACATGGGTATAGGCAACGCCATCTAGAAATATCATAGCCGCAACTCAGCTGTACAATGACGTTATTGCTTAGCTCTTAAATTTTTTATTTACACGAACAAACAACAAAAACAAGTAGTGACGTAATAAAAAGCAAAAACAAAACAGTGCAACATTGGCGAACATAACCTAAAATTATAAGCTGATTTTGACGTCTAAGATTCTACATTGCGGCCTTAATATCTAGACGGCGTTGGTATAGGGTATACACTCATCCTGCTATTCGCAACATTAGAACTCGGTCTCGTTCATTTATTACATCGTTACATCACTCGACATGATAATGTTGATCTAATCATCTCTACAAAAAAGTGTCTTCGAGTTAATGGAAATGAGATATCGCCAACACATTTTTTTCACAATTTTATAACGACAGAAAATTCATCGCAAATGGTCGCGTTTAAGTCTGAAAAATGCATCGCACAATATAAAATAGGCTAAATTGCTTTTAAGCGCTTCCCCAAACAGTCAAACGCCATCAACGCAATCTCTCTGGTTCCTGTTAACCCCTTGTGGGGCATAGGGCATCAACTACGCCTACTTTCCACCTCGTTCTATTCTCTGCCATCGACTTCAGGTCTTACCATATCTTGTTTATTGAAGCAACCTCGCTAACAAACGATCTTCTCCACGTATATCTAGGTCGTCCAACACGGCGCGGCGGCTTGCATTTGCTCCATGTGGATTCCAATTTAGGGCCTGCTTAGCAATATTTTTAGCCCTCTTCGGAGGGTATAACCCACTGATCCTAAGAACTAAGAGGACTGCCCCGTAGAAAACATAAATGATTGAATTTTTCATATCAGACTGGATCTGACAGGTGGGGACAATTCGTCTTTTTTACCTTTGTGTCGCACTGAAACTGCGATATGACTATTACATTTTATAGATACACTTCCTGACTTCCTCCAGCAACAATCTTTCCCCCCACTTACTTCGTAAAAACTTCACAATAACACTTGACAGATGGGGACAACCGCTTTTTAAAATCGGGCCATGCAGTTTGTATGGGTGACAGCTGATTTAGCATTCCTTTTTATCTCTCTATTCCATGGTATAACCTATCCATTACCACTTTCGTCTTTTGACAGAAGTGCCTATCCAATGCAGGCCTGTGCCACAAAGGTGATTTTTTAGATGAATTGCGAACAAAAAACCAAATCAGCCCCCAATAAACGAACCAAAAATACAAAAAATCGAGAGTGTATATAAATTCACACAATTTTGGTTTATTGGAAAAATACTCACAAAATTCTTTCTTTCCATGGTCAAGTAAAAGTTCAAATTTAATGCTATTGCCAGGCCAGCATCGTCCGCTTCGGCGCTCACTAGTACCTCGTTAATGGCTATGAGGAAAAGAATAGGTGACAGAATGCAGTCTTGTCTCACTCCGCTGTGCACCACAAAAGGATCTGAAAGCTTAACGTGATATTGGGCTCCCTGATAGGATTCATTGATGATGGAAATAATCTTAGTTGGAGTGCCCCTCCTATGAAGAGCTCTCCAGATATAATCTCGGTCAACACTATCGAACACCTCTTCAAAATCAATGAGCATGAGGTGTAATGGGGATCTCCACTTGGCGGATTGTTCAATAATAATTCGGAGAGTGTTTATATGGTCACTACATGGAAAATCCTCGCGAAATTCAGCCTGTACATCACCTTAAGTGCGATCAACTGCATCCTTGATCCGGCTCAAAACAATTTTAGCCATCAGCTTGGAGACATTAGGCAAAATCCACGCCAATTAATCCTTAAGGTTACATTTTTTTAATTTTAATAATCACGCTCCTTTCCCATTCATGAGGGGAAGCAGAATATCCGCTGTAGCATCTGAATCTGCTTTAAATAATTCAACCGGAATTCCATCAATCCCCGGGGCCTTACAGGCGTCCATATATTCGATAACCTGTTTTAATTTCGTCTTAGATGGTGGCCTGGAACTAATACCGGCTACTGGAAGGACTTCTTCCCATGCCGATGAAGGTGCACTTGAAGGTCCGAAGCGGTTGTTTATGACTCAAAAAGTGCTCTTTCCATCTATGCAGTTGCTGTTCAGCGGTAATAAGCAGCAACACTTCTTTATCTTTCACAGGAAGATCTAAAGTAAAAGATTTGCCAATTAGTGGCTTAATTAACTTGAATAGGGTGCCGCCGTCACCACGGTAAGCCGCATAATTTGCCTGCTTCGCTAAAGCGTCGTAGTGAACGGTATTCAGCTCGGAGTTGATTTTTGGCTGAATCATCAGCAGCGGAATTAATATGTTCCCGAACTCTTTTACATGCCGAGATAAGAGACCAAGTAGCGTCACTGATAAAAGGTCTCCAATCGTCCCACAATCGCTTCGCCACACGAAATGAAAGAATCGTTTGCAAAATTCCATCCATCCTCAATTGTAGGACTCTGAAGAGATGTTACTGCAGAAACTTTTTCGTGCAGAATATGCACGTCTAGTTGAAGGATTTTTTAGCTTCTGAAAATCTCATAATCTTACCACGTTCTAGTAAGATTATGAGATTGGATCGCTGCCGTTCGTAAGCGAAATTTCGCGATAACAAGATAGTGGTCGCCGCCAACCTCAGCCCCATGCTTCGACCTGACGTCTAAAGAGGCACTTCTCCATGTCTTTGAAACAGCAATAGGCAAATCATACATAGATGTCCAAATTGGAACAACATTTTGTTCCTATGAAATTTTTTTCTGCAATTTCAAACGAACCGCATGAAACATAACTATTTCCTATCCATTCTGTCACACATTATCGCAAATTTCACGATTGTAGATGCCCCAAAACGATAGTCTGCCTTCTGGACAGTGGGGCTAAAGGAGTGACAGACATCTTCAAAGTCAAAGTTAATAGTTGCAAATATTTGAAATCATCATCATCAAGTAAAACATATTTGCAGTCGAGATTGGGCTGTTGGAAAAGAGTGGAACTGTTTGACCAGGCACCGAGCCTATAGTGCTTTGATGAGGTCAACATCAGAATATATTTGTTTGTTTACTAGTGACCCTAGCCCAGTCCATAGAAACAGCTTCCCGACAGGGGATTGGCTTTTTGTCGAGGAAAACTTTAGTTTTGAGGTTCCGTTGATTATCCCTACTTAAAAATTCGAATAATTGTGTCTCCAATATTGATTTCAAAAACAAGAAATTTGGGAAACGTTACTGGACTGGATCTTTGCCACAGTGCTCATTTATGAATCTGTTGTCGTGCTCTGTGGCCGTGATCGTTCAGTCGCCACTGAGCAATATAGAGATTCATAAAGAAACGAATTTCCAAACTCGGCATGGCTCGCCGCAAGTTTATTATTCAGAAGATGATAAGAAATATTCTTACCGTACAATAATAAACTAACAATGCGACTAGGAAGTGGTATGGCTGACAACCGTATCACACTCCGAATTCTGCTGTCGTTGAAACGTTGACTACTACACACGGAGTTATAGGCCAAATCAAGAGAGACTGATGACATGACTTTTCCTCTGATGGAAAAAACACTATTGCTGAAAAGGGCTTACAACCTCAAAACAAGACAGGACAGGACCACTTTTTCTGTGGAATGGACTCCTTCGTGCTACTAATATAACGGCTATTTCAGACAAATTTAAGTGATTGAATAATCTCCTAAATTTCCAAACAAATACGAATTTGATACTGAATTTCCAATTAAAATTTTGTCAAAATTTGATCGTACCTCAGCAACCATCCGAACCCTATCTGGATATTTTTCTTTTCATAAGGATGGGAAAATATATTTCTAATTGGAAAGTAAAAAACTGGCCTTGAGTAGCTTGAGTATGGTTGCCTTCCATTAAGCTATGATGGGCTCGTCACATTCGTAGTTCAGGGTCAAAAGTGCGTATTTACCAAAAAAAAAAGAAAGTGCCCAGTCTTTATGGCCACCGTGCATATTCAAAGCACACTTTATTTTTAAATTTAAAGGGTGGGCCAACTAGAATGCACGATGTTAATTCAGTGTCACACCTTAACGATAAGTTTCTCGCCCAACTTTATTAGACATTTCTTTGCTTCAGTGTTTGGCAAATTCAACCATGGAGAAGTACACAATTGAGCAGCGTGTTAAGGTCGTTGAAGCCTTTTTCGAAAATGGACGTTCAAATCATAATGCTTTTCGTGCACTTCGTGATTTTTTTGGTTAACATAATTGACCAATTGCGATTTCTTGTGGCCAGAAATCGAGGATATGGACCTGGACGATATGTGGTTCCAACAGGATGGGGCCACTTGCCACACAGCTAACGAAACAATGGCTCTTTTGCACGAGAAACTCAATGGCCGTGCTATCTCTCGTCTTGGCGATGTTAATTGGCCACCACGATCATGTGATTTGACACCGTTGGGCTTCTTTCTCTGGGGATATTTAAATGAAAAAGTGTACGTCAATAAGCCAAAAACAATTCATGAGCTAAAGAATGAGATAATTCAGCACATTAACGATATTCAACCTCAATTATGTCTCAGAGTCATTGAAAATATGGACCGTCGGATAGAAGTATGCCAACGTAGCCATGGAGAGCATTTGGCCGATATTTTGTTATTGCCATAAATCCTTCTATCATAATACAAATTTAGATAATTCTTTAAAAACTTTTGTTTTATTAACAATTAACTTCGTGCATTCACGTTGGACCACCCTTTATAACAAGGGGCGGATAGCAAGTTTTAAAATAAAATTTAATGAAACTCATGATAATTCGTTTCTTTTAAAGAAAAATAAAAAAAAGTACTTCAAACTACCGTAAACGATACTTTTTTGCCAATTGCTTATGTCCAGGTTGCTTTCTACGGCAATATAATTTTATAATGTAATTTTTCGTTGAGTATAACAGGGTTTTGTTTATAACTGGGTTGACTTTATCCGGGGACCAGTGTATGTAGCTTTATATTTGAAAATTTTCAGGGTCTTTCAGACTTGATTAAAAGCGAGTGTTGCTTTTATCCGGGTTGCTTATAACCGGGGAGTACTGTACATAAAATGGCCGAGGAGAATTGTCGAACCGGTCTCGGATTGTAGCTTATGGAATTCCCCACCGTTTGTGACATATTCCACGACAGTAAGTATGCATTTTTATTGATAAAATCGCAGCGGGAAGAATTTCACTCTCGATCTTAATTCAGCCCTTAACGCTGAATTATGTGGTAGTGCACGAGAGCCATTAGGTCCGGCGGTTCGGAAATGGAGATAGCTCCTCCCAACATGTTAGCCATTTTCTGTGAATTGCTCTCCGATATTACTTAAAAAGGAAATGTCTTGAATAAGTGTCCTCCATTTATTTCCATAGCAATTATTGCAACATGTATAGAAGCCAGGTTCCCCTAGTCTGACTCGAAACCGGTAATAAAGTAGTAATCTCTTTTTGCAGGCACAAATTCATGTAAAATTAAAAATTTAATATACCTTTCTTCGCAAAAAAAAACACACACACAAACATGAATACTATATAAACGTGAGATGTGATTCTATTTTTAGTAAAATGCACAATTCTATTAAACTCTACTAATAGAAGGAAACCCGACAGATATACTTAATAACAATTTAAAATTACTATCAATAACAATATGAATATACATACAAACAAAAAGTGAATTAAGTAATAAAATAAAATTAGATAGTAAGTATATCAGCTATAAATAATAGCGCAAGGAAAATTATCAGATAAGATACATTGTTTTTATATATATAAATAGAAAACAAATAATAATATTACCAAATCAAACACATTCAAAACAAACAAAAATAGGCGAAAATAAATAGAAAATATTCAACTTAGAAATAGAGTTTATAAATTAGATGGTATAAGCTATTAAACAAAACCTGTTATAAATAAATAAAAGAAAATGAACAATATGTTTTCCATTTGTTATTTATTACATACATATACATATTATCATACTAATATAAATAGATATATACATTATATACATCAATTGTATAAAAAAAAATTAAAACTAACAAGAAATACTTACTCTCATTATATGAGGAAAAAAATCTAGATAATAATAACAAATGATTAAATCGATTGTAAAAATAAAAAAAACATTGGTGATGAATTAACATGGAAATTGTACACAATAATAATAAATTAATTAATACAACAAATTCGAAAACAAAAAAAAAACTAAAAATTATTGTTAGCGTATATATTTGGTCAGAAAAGAACACTTTCTACATACATACATAAACGACTTTGGGTCGCGTCAAAAATTCTTTTTAAACCCGAAGTATGAAAAAAAGAAACAACAGTAAATAGGATCTTTAAAAACCACAAAAGGAGCAACTATCAACAATATACCTACTATTAATTGATTTGTAGTGAAACAAAAAAAACTAAAATTAATTATACAGAAAAACTATTCGTAAACTATTTATAAAAAAATAAAACATACTTATCATGACGAAATGATGGTGATGAATCATGATAAAACAAAATGAATATTTTTCCTGAATACAAACCAAGTGAGTAAAGATACGAAAAACGTATTCTCTTCCTACCATAACAATATGTACACTAAGTCGAAAATAAAGTCAGAGAGATAGTTGAAAAGAAATAACAATAGTCAAGCATCCATGTGTGATGAAGGAACAAAAACAGAAGAAATAGGAAAATAAAGAAAACAACTTTTAATTGTCGTATAGACACTGTGGAGCGAAAATTCATGATTGTAATAACAACAAAATGAATAAAATAGTTAATCAATAAATTAATTTTGGTTTTAATTAAGTTAATAGAAAATCGGTAGCCAACAAAGTCACAGTCTTAGAATTGGGTGTTCTAAACCAACGGTTCTTGACTAGTGGTCCGCGGACCACTGCTGGTCCTTGAGACCGCGAAACCTTCTCGATATGAAGATACTCGATTTTCATTTAAGCTCAAACAAAAAACAAGATAAAGTGGCAGGTTAGAAACGGAAGATAAGGGGTTTCGACTGTTTTCATTTAGACATTTGGTCGTTGTATGGGATGGTTTTTAGTGAAGGAGTTTGTCCTCTCTGGTTGTGTAAAAAAAAAATTGGAGATAGTTTGGAATGGAATAACTTTTTTTTGTAAAAATTTTAATTTCTAATGGTTCTCTTAATAATAAAATTAGTACAGAAACACGAAGCTCCACATGTGCCAAACAGCCTTCCGAAACCCATATTGTGAATAAACATAATTGAATTAAATTGAAGCCCAACTCATGCCTCCGAACTTTAGATGCTAATCGAGACCAGAGACCATGACCAGCTCGGTACAAGCATGCCGTCGTAAAAGCTATACAAGGAACCATGGAAGGAAGAATGAAATCTTATCGTCCAAAATTGGACGGAATTATCATGCAACAACCACATTGTGAATAATTCGCTTATGCACAGCCTTCTTAAACCAGAGGATGAGGTCGCCAAAAATATATGCAAACGACATCATAGTGTAGGACCATCCTTATAATAATTCTCTCCATGGAGAATCTACAGATGCACAACTGATATTTGAGCCCGTTTTCAGTCTTAGAGCGGCCACACACGAAATTCAAGAGAACTCCGTTTAAAAAAATGACAGCTGGGCATAAAGAGTTTGACAGAACAAAGAATCAAAAAAAAAGGATTCGGATTGACCGTGTGTGGGCGGCCTTAGCATTCTCACTGTCGAAGGCAACAACATATATCGATTATTCGGCGAATAATTTCTTAGCATAGCGGAGTAAAAATTGGACAAATATTCTTTCTCCTTACACTCGTTATTTCCTAACTAATTCCTAATGGATCTGAGCACCTTAATAAAAAAAATATAATTTTACGAGGTTTTATGTACCTAACTCACCATCCTGTCAACTTGTATGGAAAATGACTGTGACTGATAACTGATAAGTGTGGATTGATCTTACTGACTGATGTTACTACCCTCGACGATAGCACTTGTTCTCGGGTCATTCTTTGTAGAACCGCGTGGTCGCCGCCTTATCGCACACACACTTTATTCTCTCTCTAAAACGTCTCGAGTCAAATTTAACCCCCAAATACCTAATGGCTTACTTAGAGGCTATGACTCACTCTCCGACTCTGATTTTGAGAGAACACTCTTTTCTGAGGTTGCTAATTAGGACTGCTTCAGTTTTATGATCGGCGAGCTCTAATCCAACGATTTCCAGCTACAGTTTGATTGCCTTGCTGGTGTATGTTCCGGCTCCCTTGCGATAGCTCCAACAGTCTGTCTGTACGAGCATTGTACATGATATTCCACAAAAGTGGGCAAAAAACAGATCCCTGTGGCACCCCTGCTGAAATCCAACAATCGATTCCTGCTCCACTGCAGACGTCTTATGTGGAGCTCGTAAAGGCGATGGATGTGCGATATGGAGACGAGCACATGAAGCAAATACACTCGGCCGCAAAACTTTCGACTCAACCTAAAAGCGCGTGCATTTGTACGTGTTTTTCGAAAAGTATAGCAGTTATCCATAAAAATCGTATGTCATTAAAAAGCTTAAGGCCTTAGCTTTACGTTGGTACCATTTTATCCAATATTTGGTGAGCACTTTTAAAATTAATGCTCTTTGAGCGAAATCGTAGCGAAAATGAGCAAATATGAAAATGGTTTTTGGTTAGGTTTTTTGCAAATAATACAAAAACTGTTGGAAAATAAGTTAAGCATTTATTATTTTAGTATTTGGTATTGCCTCCTCTTGCTCTAGTGACAGCTTCCAGTCGATTCTGCATTGATCTGATCAAGTTGCTGATGGTATCTTGAGGATTACCGGTCCACTCCTCTAATAGGGCTGCCTTCAATTCTTCAGTGGACTGGATTTCTGGCTCGGACTCTTCTGTTGAGTTCGTCCCATAAGTGTTCAATGGGATTAATGTCGGGACTGCGTGCAGGCCAGTTAAGTGACGACATATTGGCTTCATTCAAGAACTGTCGAGTGAGGCGCGATGCATGACACCGGGCATTGTCGTGCATCAAAGTGAAGTTCTCGATGCTGCGTAGGGCACAATGTGGACACGGAGAATATCGGTAACGTATCGCTCAGCTGTCATCCCTTCTCTTCGGCCTCCTGTGGGCACGAATGCGAGATCCGTTTTTCCCTCCAAGAAAATGCCAGCCCACATCATACAGGAACCGCCGCCGTATGCAACCATTTCAGTGAAACAGCACTGCGCAAATCGCTCAGTTGGACGCCTGTAGACTCGACATCTTCTGTCACTGCCATATAGACACATTCTCGACTCGTAAGTGAACAATACTGAGCTCCATTCCGTATCGCTCCAAGTAAGATGATCTCGAGCAAATAAGAGGCGCGCTTGTCGGTGTCGTGCAGTCAATTTGGGGCCCCTGGCAGGCCGTCTTGGATTGATATTCGCTTCCCTTAATCGTCTCCTTACTGTGCAGACACTAATCCCGCAGGGGAAGTGTGTTCATGTGACACACATATTTGGTGAGTTGCGACACCACGGACCCGAGCAGCGCAGGGAGGCCCCTGGTATGGTTGATACACCATGGCGTGGATCTGTACAAAAGACCTTCGGGAGTTGACGGTCCCGAGCTCCCGAGCTCGTCATGTATGGGTGACACAGCATAGCTTGACTTTTTCCCTATTCCTTCAAAAAGTCAGCTATACAAGCTCACACGACGCAGTGCTTCCTCGTAGGGGAGAAACCACATATAAGCGTACGTGTCTAGTCTCGGAGTTGGCGGCTTCGCAGAACCCAAGCCTCGAAGGGGCCAGTTAGGGAGAATGGCATTTGCGCCTATACCTAGCTGGCTTGTGGATTGATGACCACACGGCCCGAATCAAATTGCTACTTAGTAAACGGACGGAGGCCAAACCTATGTGAACGGTAGCGCTATGAGTCTGCTTTAAGCAGACGAGTAGTAAACAGGCATAACGATCCTGCGGAGGCGTCCGAATTCGTTAGGTCTTCCGAAAGGGGGCCAAAGGAGGATCACACCTGCTATAGAGAAATCTTTAGCGAATAGTGTACCTCGGGGATGGGCGTGCCCAGGGGACCATGGTCCCTACCCATCTAGGCGTTGGACTCGAGGGGGTTCGTGGTGATAGACAAGTCGACCAGCTAGAGTCGCATCCCAAGGTGGGGATCCAAAGGGAGGCATCCCGGCGGAGAACACCATTCCGGCTTTAAGCCGGATAAATCTCGTCGTCCCGCAAGGGAGGGAGGTTATGGCTGCATAGCTCAGGTACTCCTAATGGCGAAGCGTAGTAGACGCAGGATGGATGTGCAGACACTAACAGCTACTTCGCGAACACGCCTCAGGTTCCGCTGCGCAGCAACACCCGTGAGGAACCGATTTCGTAACGTACTTGCAACAATGAAACGGTCGTCTCTCTCTGAAATGGATCGAGGGCGGCCCGTTCTTGGTCTCGAATTAAAGCTACCAGTCTCTCGAAATCTTGTGCTAACTCTCGAGACAACAGACTGATTCATTCCAAGACGGCGAGCGACGGTTCGCTGACTATGATTTTCCGACAATAGGGCTACAACTTGTGCCGCCTGATCTGGCGCCGTATCCATTGATGACCAAACAGTGATTGAAATTACTTCAGATGTAAATTACCTAACTTTTCGGATGCAACTGATAATGAGAAACCGAATACGGGCGCGTTTATAGGGGTAGTTTACCTGACCTGACCTTTACCTGAAATTTCAACTTTTCTGGGTTTTTTTACAAGTGGCAATAATTTAAAAAGTGCGAAGCAAATATTGATAAAAAGGGTACTAACAGGTAGCTAAAGTTTCAAACTTTTAAACGACATACGACTTTTATGGATAACTATCATACTTTCCAAAAAACACGTAGAAATACACGCGCTTTCAGGTTGAGTCGATAGTTTTGCAGCCGAGTGTATATCCATCACAGCTTCGAAACCGGACACAGAAGCCAAGAGAAACACTGCAGCAATTGGCACGAGACACTGAGCGGCTGGCTCTTTTGTCATACCCTACCTCGGAGCCTGAACATCGAAACGAGACTGCTACTGCTACTGCTACTCTACTCTACTCTACAGGCGGACGATCAAGGACGCACTTACATACAGCCTGACATTTTAAGCTGCGAAGCAAACCGCCCGTAACGTCTGGCAGCGAATGGATGCATCAAGGCAAGTTATCAACGGAGATTCAATTCGGTTCTGGAACTGCGGTGAACAGGGGCATCCATCCTGCGTCTACCTCGCATTCGCCATTAGGAGTACCTGAGCCAGGCGGCCATAACCTCCCTCCCTTGCGGGACGACGAGAATTTATCCGGCTTAAAGCCGGAATGGTGTTCTCCGCCGGGATGCCTCCCTTTGGATCCCCACCTTGGGATGCGACTCTAGCTGGTCGACTTGTCTATCACCACGAACCCCCTCCAGTCCAACGCCTAGATGGGTAGGGACCATGGTCCCCTGGGCACGCCCATCCCCGAGGTACACTATTCGCTAAAGATTTCTCTATAGCAGGTGTGTTCTCCTTTGGCCCCCTTTCGGAAGACCTAACGAATTCGAATGCCTCCGCAGGATCGTTATGCCTGTTTACTAATCGTCGGCTTAAAGCAGACTCGTAGCGCTACCGTTCACATAGGTTTGGCCCCCGTCCGTTTACTAAGCAGCAATTTGATTCGGGCCGTGTGGTCATCAATCCACAAACCAGCTAGGTATAGGCGCAAAGGCCATTCTCCCTAACTGGCCCCTTCGAGGCTTGGGTTCTGCGAAGCCGCCAACTCCGAGACTGGACACGTATATGTGGTTTCTCCCCTACGAGGAAGCGCTGCGTCGTGTAAGCTTGTATAGCTGACTTTTTGAAGGAATAGGGAAAAAGTCAAGCTATGCTGTGTCACCCATACATGACGAGCTCGGGAGCTCGGGACCGTCAACTCCCAAAGGTCTATTGTACAGATCCACGCCATGGCGTATCAACCATACCAGGGGCCTCCCTGCGCTGCTCGGGTCAGTGATGTCGCAACGCACCAAATATGTGTGTCACATGAACACACTCCCCCTGCGGGAGGTGAACAGAGGCATGTGCGAAGGAATTGTCAAACGCCGAGAAAGGCAGGAACATTCTGCAAGAGGTGTGCCCAGCAAGCAAACACAAGTCGACAAACCGCGAATCAACCTGCTCCCGCTGCCAGGAGTCGGGAAACATGTAAAGGCCAATCTCAAGTGGCAGAGGTTGGCTTGTGGAAATGTTGCCCCCAGAACTACCATCACTGTTTCACATGTTCATCGAGGAGAGAACGATCTGAGTCTACTCGACTGTATTGGAGACAAGCAATGCATCATCACCATCGATATTGGCGAAACGAAATCAATTCAAAGACCGAACATCTTGAAATGAGGGAAGTTTCCGGAACAATGGAAATGGGTATATAAGGGCGTCGACTAGTGTCGACGCAGTCTAGTTTTAGCCGCGAATAATGTCGAGTCAATAACTAGTCAAGTAAGTAGTAAAATTGTAATCCGTGTATATCTGTGTGTTGTAATAAATAGTGTTATTTACTATTGTGTACGCGAAAATCGGTCGAACTCACTGGAACCTCTAGTTAAGACGAGAAATATTACAATATCTGTCATGACCACTATTTACGCCTATCCACATGGAATTGTATCCGCGTCCTCACAGAGCTGTTTGAATCAATTTTGTTTGTTCCTTTTAATTGCAAGCTTTAGGGATCTACGGACTTCTTTTTAAGCCTCGAGCAAATCATTGTACGCTGTTGTTCATTGTCGAACGTTGACAAAGGAGGCGAGTTTTGAAAGACTCGCGCCGCTTAATCGCGATTCCTCGGTCCATCAGTAGTTTTCTCTCCGATAAGTGATCGAACTCTTTCTTGGCATAGAGGCGTCGCATGCTATTTATAGTCGATCGGTGAGTTGGATGGTCCTCTGTTCCGATGATCCGTTAACTGTATCTACATCAGACAGAGTTTCAACGAACGACGCTGCATCGAAGCATTTCGTAGACCATCCCTCAATTGGAGCTCCCCTTATACCTATAGGCGCTATCGAGAATAAAATTCCCTGAGGGTCGCGGCCTCCCCATTCCCGAGCCCACGCGTAGAAGTCTCATGGAATTATCACGGGAGTGTGAGTACTCGCGTCGTAAACAAGTGCGTCCAGAAAATTTCTTGAACTCTATGTCATTCCATCGTAGCGTAGCGTAGCAGCTATAGACGTGTACGCCGTTGATCTTCGTTGTGACCAATCCGATCAACCCTCCCGATGTACCTTGTTGTTCAGATGTTAGTAAAGTTCAAATGGCTACCAAATGGCACCTTACAGTGGTTCAAATTTGGCTTATTGAGGTTTGGTTTTATTGCCTTCTGATATATTGGACACTTGATGCTTCCTTGCACAATATGCAACAAGACTCCATATCGCAGGATGCCGCCGCTTTGTGGCCAATCTCACCACACTCGTATAGCAAATATTCAACCTATCGTGCTGACTACTGCAGCCCCTCGCAAAGAGACCTTGAAACATCGCTTGGAAGACACTTATTATTATCGAAAGATTATTATCTGTCCCACTTTAAGTTTGCCTACTTCCATCACCTTGTTGGTTACGTCTGTAGTCAAACCTATGGTTGATATTTGGGTGTTATCGTACAACTTCCTCAGCAACTTCACGGCGTCGAGTTGAAAGTTCACTTGCAACCTCTCTTCGAACGCCTCCCTGACAACTGTTGTGATTTCGTCAAGATCAAGGACCTCTATCATCGTCTCCTGCCTACCCTTATATTCCAACAGGCTCATAACCCTTGCTTTGTATTCATCTATCGAATCATTGCCGTGGGTTGTCATTTGGAACAGTAGTTCCTAATTTTGCGTTTGGCGAATATTAGAAACGTTCTCGACAAGCTCTCTTTTGAGAATCTCTGCGTAGCCCTCTTCTGGCCGGGAAATTATCATTTTGCGTCTAGCCTTGCTCTCAACTTCTTAAATTTAGCGTTTTTCTTCTCCTCCCGTTTTGGTTCAACGTTCATCCCTCGTCAATGCACTCGGGTTGTTTCCGGAATTTCGCACAGCCCTTTTTGAAAATCATCTGCCTTATTTATTGGAGACTGTAGTTTTTTCTTTATTAGGTCTAAAGAGGTGCAGTCTCCTCCACGTCCCGCCTACACTTTAATCGGTCGGACTCCGGCACTCTAGGAGCTCTTGGTGAAGTCTGAGCTTCCTTGTCTTTCGGGAGTCTTTTTGGTTTTTTTTCTGTATATCTGCTCCTTGGCTACGTTATACATGACGCGTTCATTCCTTCGCCTTTACTGCGCAATGTATATTGGGTCGATAAATCAGTTCACCCAGTTTAGCGAACATGTCCGTCTCGACAGCTGGCGTCTCTTCTGTTACGAGGCTTATGAAACAACGACTAGAGGTAAAAGGTGTTCGATTTGTTTCCGCAAGTCTGGAATCAAATCAAATTAACGCTAAAGGTAAAGAAATAAAGATAAACCAACCAAACTTTTGATAATAATAAAAATCTATAAAATTGAATTGTTGGGGAGACCTCGGGACGTTAGAGCTTCTCTGAAAAGGGTTTACACCTATCGGAGTACTTACTGCCACATCCACACCTACATCCGAGTATGATGCTGCTTCTTTCAGACAGGTCTTCGCGTTTATATTTGTTTTTTTTTGCTTGCACATTGCAAGGCTAGATTTAACCTGAGGTCGCCTGGCATATCTGGCTGCCATTATTGATGTCCATTTGCGTCCCTGGTCATCTTCTCCCGATCGGTATAACACCCCGGCGATTTAGTACGATATTATGAATAAATTGAAGCGGGGGTAGGGATTAGATCGAGGATCCGTTCACGCATATATGATCGAATATGTACGACGCCGAGCAGAGTTTACTCTCGTGCCCGTCTATAACATAACATAACATGCGATTGTCATATGGGAAATCGCCAGAAGACTACTAATTTCGAATACACAATGACTTTTGTAAAAGTTGAGATGACGAAGAAAAGAAAGAGAGTGGTTCCACATATACTCAGACAAACCTTCGTGCATCGAACCGTTGAGGCTCTTGCCACGGAGCATTTTTTGGCAACTCTTTGCCGTTTGATAAAAAAGTGGTGTGGTCAGCCGGGTCAGCCCAGTAGAGGCTGAAATGTCCGTGAAGGCAATAAAGGTTGCCAGTAGGGCGACAAGAGAATATGATGACATCAGCTCCTCATGTTTCTGTAGTATGTGAAAGATGCGCAGCGGGAACAAAATTCCACTCGCTGGTAGCTCCTGGGGCAATGATAAATAAACCATATGCTAGCCATAGAGCGATGAGTCGAGGAGCGGCTGATTTTGTAGCTCCAGTTTGTGCATAAAACAGCATCTATCTAGGAGTAGATCAATATGAAAGAGTCGTTTTAATACTTACGTTTATTCATGATAATTTTAATACAAGCACATAAATATAATTTAAGTCATTCCAAGTTTCAATTGACCACATACATTTATATAATTTTTTTTAATAGTGTCCCAACTATTTATTCGAGGAGTTAAAAGTTAAAATTTTCTTGTATTTCTTTAATAATAATAATTTCTTCATAATAAAATTATGAATCGTCCCTTTTACTATTGCTCTACATTTCTACACTGGGTAAGTCATAGGGTGAAGATGGTGCAAATGGATGTAAAAATACAATGGCTCGAATCAAACCATCGCGTAGCGAATCGTGTGGCGAACCAACATTAAACATAAACGTAACATCATCACATGTCACTTCCGGATAGCAAGTGTACATCGGATACCAGCCGACCTTGTTGAACACGACGCCGATCTTATACATTTTTTGTCGATGAATGAAAACGGGACGATCAAATGAAATCTCCAACAATGAGTCGTAACGAACACGAGACGTGCAATGGGTATAGGTGAGACGAGATCCTTGTGCGTCCAATAAGTGTGCATAAAGGATTTCCGAATAGCGTTCAGTAAAACCTTCGGAACTCATCAATTCACCGCAAAGTACTTGTGTGGGTACTTGGACACCTGAAAAATATGGGAGGGTATCAATAAGAGTCCAGTGATTAGTATTAATTGTTCATTCTTACCCGTAATCAAAATATTCTTATCCACATGAAATGTTAGAGAGCAATCGGTTACACTTGTATTTCGATAGTCGATTTGTTGTCGTATCGTTCGTACGCAATAGAATTTCCTTGCTTCCATCGTGATATTCACGCCCTCCGATTCCGGGTTATGTCCACCACAATTTCCATATCCCGGGTTGGCCACAGCCGGCGGTGTACTACGAATCAAACAATCATTTCGCCCCATTGGATAGCTGTAGTCCACAAATCCCGAGAAACCTTCAGACGATCGTGCCGAAGTCGACTGAATATCTTCATAGGGAATACTTCGATTTCTGCGATGTATACTTGTACAAAATCCTTCAGGCATTGGATAATCCTGTGCTACACTCGAAATGTTAATGAGAATAGCCAATGCCTCCTCTTGTGTCAGAAGATTGGAACGTGCCGGCCCCTCGGCAAATTGTTGAGGCGTTAATGTGCGGAAACGAACTTTACGAACAGCCTCCTTAATTAGCATCTCTTCTAAGAGTTTCATTTCATCTGACACGGATTCGTTATCGTCGTTATTTTGTCTGGACGTACCTTCGCCGGCATCGTCATTTTTAGCCACTCCTGGCGATTGAGGTGTTTGCTTACGCTCGACGTCACGATCGGCATCGTTAGCTTCGGGTAGCTCTTCAATGTCGACGTTTTCTTCGGGCATTTGTGACGATTCGCGTGATTTTAGTTTTCCCTCGCCATATCCATGCTCGATGGCATATTTGTTAAGAGCGTTAAAGAGTAAGAGCTCTGAGTCCACGTTCAAAGTGTCTTGGTCAAATATTGCAAGTAGCGTTGTCAATTCAATGTCAATGAAGCTTGGATCGGCCAGTACGTCTTTGGTTTTTGTAGTGATTATCTGTAAAGGAAAAATTGATTGTGATGAGAAAAGACATGCGAAAATAGGACACCACATCATTAACAACGAAATAATCTCAAAACTAATATCTCTCACCTGCATACATCGCTGCATCAACCGCGGCTCTTCAAACAACTTGGCAAACTCATACGCACGACAAGCATTCTTTGGACTGAGATCGCGCCACAAAAATTGTGTACATTGCTCCACCACGTTCGGCAGCAAATATTTCTTTGCTACGTAGCACAATTCGCAGGCCTTATCGAACGATCCAATGTTTATCTCATCGGTGTAAATGTATTCCATCATAGCGCGAAATGCATCCGGCTGTACGTCCGGAATGATAATGGGATCTGTCTTGTCCGGTAAATTGCCATAGAACATTCGCTCGAATACGGGCGATGACATGGCCAGGATAAGTTTGTGACCCGAAAGCATTTGTTGATTGGGCTCGGTACCGACTAGAAAACGACAATCAGCCCATTTTTCCGTCTCCAAGATGTATTGACCGCGCGATTTTAGACTACGACAGGAATTTTGCCAATCAATCGATGGTTCCATTGTGAAAGCTGATTTTTGTCCTTTTTTGTTGGCAAGTTTGCCGTGTTGTTTGTTCGACTCCAGTACTGTAAATAAAATAAATTTAATATGTAGGCCGCAACTACACAATGATATCATTAAGCCTATTCGATTCACTTGGTCTAATTTGTTATACATATGTAGCCAGAACGAAATCAAGTAGCTTAATGTAATGATAATATTTATTATGATATACAGAGTGTCCCAGGAGTCAACATCAAGACGGAAGTAGCTGGTAGCGCAGATTGTGCCTGCTACGAAAAAAAAAGAATATCAAAAGTCAGTCGCCTATTTTTACGCAATCAAAAAGAAAGTCGAAAAATCCACGCCTTGTTGTAATTGTTCTGTAAATTTAAATCTTAATCTATAACAGCAAGAAAGTGCCCTATCAACTATAACTTTCTGTTTTTGAGAGAAACCGGACCTTCTTTATGGAACTAAGAGATGTTCTGTTGTAGTGGTGTTGAAAGGCGTGCATCGACTGTGCATGTGGATATGCTATAAGTTTCGTTATCGTTCTCGCTCTCGCTTAATGTATCAGGAGACAAGAACGAAGCAGCTGCAATAGGGTTGTCCCATAACGCCCTCGGAGTGAGGCTAGTGGGTGCAGCGGGCATCGGAACAGGTGGTCCACATCGTGAGGCGCACCACCGCAGCTCGGACAAATATTCTGGATGACCGGGTCTGTTCAAAGAAAGCTAGAAATTGAAGCGCGAACAAAAACCCGACCTAAGCTGGGCACGATTTCAGTATCTGCGGCGCCAAATTTGGATGATACCATTTCATTAATATTGGCCTGAAACGACCGAATCTGCAATCCTTTTTCGCGAAATCCTAACGGTTCTCCAGATATTCAATGTCAAAGTTTGACATTTATATGGGGTAGTTCAGTTTTTAAGGGGAAATTGGGGGTAATTTTACTACCAATTTGATGTGAATCAATAGCATTGCACTAAAAATAACATTTTAAATTTCATTTGGCACCCTGTCTAGCAAATTTTACAATTCTTGCTCGCAAATATGTTTCGATTTTTCATATTATTAACATCTTTGCCAAATTGGTAAAACTGACTGATTAAAATTTAAACGTCAATTTGATGGCATCGAACGCTTTCCACGATGTGTAAAGCGGAAATGTCCCCCTTTTCATATCAAATTACATAACTGGCTTCATAGAAAAGACTAGCTTCGACAAATTCCTTCAGCATCGCTGCTTGCCACAATTCATGGCTTCATTTACGGTAGACGGTTCGTAAGCTGAAAGTTCCTCTCGACCAACTGCAAACGATATTCCCTCTGGTTTTTGTTTCTCTGCTAACCGTTTCGATCTCCTTAGAATGTTTTCTTCAGTATCTTCTTCGTTTGAGTCCGTTTCTGTTTCTTAACTAATGCTAGGCTTCTCATCTTCAATATTTTCCAAACTCACCTCTTCGGTCTTTATTTCAGGCTCATTATTAGTAGAAACCACAACAACTTCATCAAGCATTGAATCTTTGACGATATTTCCTCCGATATTCTGCGGCTCGAAAAACACAACATATCATGCTAATGGTGATGTTCTTGGTCTTCTTGTTGTACAAGCGATAAGCCTTTTAATTGCCACTGTGACCTACAAATATACATTCAGCAGATTTGGAGTCTAACTTACGTCGTTTCTCCTTTGGGATGTGAGCCATAGCTGGGCAACCGAATATCCTGAAGTGCGAGGTATCTGCAACTTGTCCAGTCCATAGTTCGTATGGTGTTTTCGGACCTGTGCCTTTACAAAGAATACGGTTTAAGATGTACGCTGCAGCCGACACCGCTTCACCCCAGAAATGCTTGGTCAGATCAAAGTCAATAAGCATGCATCGTATTTATTTATTTAATAGTAAACGGACGTAAGTCCTTGGTACACAAAATAATTCATAATAGCTGTCTTAAATATAAAGTTAACTTATAATAATATATCTAACGTAAAATAATTTCAATAGAATCGCTTAAAAAATATCATTCAAATTAATACAAGAGATTACAAAAATAAATCGAAAATAACTTTCCTTAATTTAGCTTTGTTGCAATTGAATAAATCAATATGATTTGAAACTAAGTTACCCACAGATTTTATCCTTGGGATTGGTGAATTGATTGCATAGTTTGTTCGAAATGTATCTATATTAAATAATTCATTATGCCTCGTATTTCTGGGTGGCGCTCTCAGCGAAATTTCATTAAGAATTTCAGGTAAATCCACTATTCCACTCATTAAATTATAAAGAAAAGTAGCATCATAATATTTCCGTCTTGACTCAAGAGTATTCATTTTTAATAAATTGAGGATATGCGGATAATTTATGTCATCTGATAATATGTGCATTTTATAGCCAACGTACCTTAAGAATTTGTGCTGTACTTTTTCAATTATTGTGCTGTAAGAACTTAAAGCAGTATTCCAAATTACAGGCATATACTCTAGTTTGCTTCTCACCAAGGAGAAATAAAGTGTTTTCAGTGCAAATATGTTACGGAAATCATAGGTATTTCTTATTATAAAGCCTAGCGAACGCCGGGATTGCTCAGCAATATCCAAAATGTGGTCTTTAAAGCTCAGCGATATATCGAAGAGCACGCCAAGGTCATTTACTGAGTTTGTTTGAACTATTGGAAAATTGCAAATAAAATAATTAGTATTGAAACATGTTTTTGTTTTATTAAATATAATGTACTGGCATTTAGATATGTTGATTTCCAGGTTATTAAGAGAGCAGTAGGTGGAAAAATTGTTTAAATTTGACTGCAAAATGGCGATATCATTGTAGCTAGAGACAGTTTTGTAGATTTTACAATCATCAGCGAAAAGTAAGAACTCTACATCTTGAAAAATATCCTTTATATCGTTAATAAAAATTAAAAATAGTAGAGGGCCAAGATGGGAGCCTTGAGGTACACCTGATGTAGGAATAAAAGGAGCTGAGTAGTTGGTTAATATTTTAACAACTGATGTGCGGTTTCTTAAGTAATCGTTTAGCCAATCTAATATAGGACCTGCAAAACCAAAATTTCTAAGCTTTCTAATAAGCAGGTCGAAGTTAATCTTATCAAAAGCTTTTTTTAAATCGGTGTACACAGAGTGAACCTGGGACATATTTATAAAAGAATTGACAATATAATTTTCATAAACTATTAAATTTGTGGCTGTAGATCTTCCAGCACAAAATCCATGTTGGTTTGCTATAATATGTGGTCTTACCAATAGAGTCAGAAAATCGGTAACAATACTTTCAAATACTTTTGGAATAGCTGACAAGATACTAATTGGACGATAATTTGTTATATTGGCCTTATCGCCAGATTTATAAATGGGAAGAACAAAGCTCCCCTTCCAATAAGAAGGAAAGTGACCTGAGCTGAGAGATCTATTGAAAAGTATATGCAGTGGGTGCACAAGGTTTTCGGCACAATTTTTTAATAGAATTGGCGGAACGCCATCAGGTCCAGCACTTTTCGAAACGTCTAGCGAAAGTAATTTGTTTAATATGGAACTAGATTCAATATACATATTAGCTAGATTGAAAGTGTTATCTATAGGAGTAGGTTCATAGGATGAATTCGCAGTAGAGTACACCTTTGAAAAATATTCGGCAAACAAATTTATGATATCATGCTTATTACAGCTTCTAACATTATTTAAATACATACTATTTGGCAGCCCATTATCACTCTTGCGTGAATTTATATGACGCCAAAATGATTTTATATTTGTAGTGACCTGTGATTCCAGTTTTAAGATATAGTTTTGATAATCAATTTTCGATTTCCTTTTGCATTCAACTCTTAGACGTGAGAATTCATAATAATGTGTTAAATTACCAGTTCTTTTAAAAGTAAGGTGCGCAATTTTCTTCCTTTCAACAAGTTTTTTCAAGTTATTGGAAAACCATTGAGGAAACATGTCATTGTTTAAGCGAATACTAGGAACAAATACTTGAATTAAGTTATTAATGTTACAATAAAATAATGTAATAGCGTCATCAAGGGACATTAATTCTAAATTTGACCAATCAAGTGAACATAAACCACTATTAAGATTTACATAGTCAGCTTTTTTGAAATTCAAGAAATAATTTGGCGAGCTATCACAATTATTAACAAGATTGTGTAAATTAACATAAATTTCCAAAGGAGGGTGATATGTATCTATCGGCAAAATTGGAGGTGTCGCTTGCAAAACCTGAACACATTCTAAATTTGAAAAAACTAAGTCTAGAACACTATTATTCATGTTTTTAATACTATTAAATTGTATAAAATTCAAAAAAGAAAAAGTTTCGATAACATCGTAGCTTTTGGTATTACAATTATTAACCGACCATGATTTTGAGAACCAATCAACATTATTTAAATTAAAATCACCAGTGACTATCAGATTCGCAGATGGAAATCGTTCGGCTATATCTAAAATCTCGTGGGCATGTAGTTGATAAAGATCGGGCGAAGCATCAGGTGGGAGGTATACCTACTGTAGAGACAATAGTGCGAGTTGGCTTTGTTTCAATCTTTACAATAAGCTGTTCAATGTTATTATATTTAGTTTTTAATTCTATTGATTTAAAGCATTTTTTTACTGCGATTAAAACACCACCACCGTCTGACTTTGTAGAAGTCAAGTTATTTCTGTCGCACCGGTAAATATTATAATTAATTAAACCGAGTTCCGATGAAAATATGTTAGTGTTTAGCCAAGTTTCGGTGAATATTAAAATATCATACGATGATGAAGACACTGAGAGACGCAGTTCATTAAGTTTAGAACGAATGCCGCGGGTATTTTGATAGTACAAACACATATTTAGTTTTTTGGGTTTACACCTTTTACAATACGCGGCACACTATTTATGTATTTTATTGTCGCATTTGGATCGGATTTATTAATTTCTACCAATTTGGATCGAATGGAGTTCAAGTGTTGTCGTTGCCGAATGGTTAAGTCTGACATCAACTTCACTTTATTATCATGGAGATATTTTCGGGCTACTTGATCCTTTTTGCATTTGAGGATGTTGAAAGCTGAGTTTGCGTCGGAAGTAATCACTTTCAAAGGTCTCGGTTTATCCGGGATCGGTTTACCAATCCGGAAAATTTTAACGTGTTCAGTTTGAGTTGTATCTTCTCGACGATCGTCCGGTTCATCCGCTCGGCCATCCCATTCTACTCCGGCGTGTAAGGTGCAGTCTTTTGATGGTGAATTCCACGATCTTTCAAATAGTCTTCAAACTTATGGTTGCAAAACTCCATTCCGTTGTCCGTACGTAGTGTTGCAATACGTAGTCTCTACTCTCTCTTCTCTACATACTTTTCGAACATTTTGAATTTAGAAAAAACTTCAGATTTTTCGCGCATTGTACAGTGCTTGTCATCAGATTAGCACACCCCTTCGCATGAATAGTTTCGGCTGATTTCCAACCAAACTAAAATATCTAAAATTTCAAAATTATAACTGTTAATAGTCTATTCAATTCTGAGTTAATTAACACAAAAAGAATTGTGTTTAGATTTTTAAATATTGATTTATAATTGTTTTTCGAAAAAGAACACACAAAATAGCCATTTAAAATTTGTCATCAGGATAGCACATGCAAATTCTTTTTTGCCTATCTTCCACAATTAAAGACGTAGGACTCCCAATTTTTTGTGGTTGTTTGAGTAAGATATTGACTTTAATATGAATAATTAAAAATCATTATCTGCGGAAGAGGGACCAAAATTTAAGGCATACAAGGAGTCAAGGCGGTCAAAAGGTGAAATTTCGAGAAAAAATTAATAAAATCTGATAAGTTGAATCCGAATTCGTGTGTAATAAGTAGCGTTAAGTTAAAAATAATAGAGACGATAAGAATTGAGTACATGTCAATCCTTATGAGAGAGTTATTTTGAGAGAAACATCTAGCCCTCATGACTTGGTCACAAGGATTAGGGTAAATTTTGACATTAAGGCGAGCCTATCTTTTGTTCAAACAGTGATAACAAAACTCCACATTTCAAGAAACTAAAACTACAGAATAAACTCCAACTTAACTTTCCCCGAAGGAAAATACGTTAAAGTTAATCATGAGAACACTTGACATGGAACAAAGAATGGCGGTATGTTATCTTTTCGGATAAAAAGAAGTTCACTTTAGAAGAGTAACACAGTTATAATGTCTACTTCCAGGATCTTTGCTAGGAAGGACACCATTAGGATCGCATTCATTGTCGGACAGATTGTGTAATGGTCTCGAGGGCCAAGTGATACTGTGAGATGATACTTCTTTTTATTCGAAAAGACAACATAGCGCCATTCTTTATTACATGTCAAGTGCTCTCGAGTTTAATGTAAGCGCATTTTCCTTAAGTTTTAGTTTCTTTAGATGTGGAGCATTTTTGTATCACTATTTGAACAATAGGCTACCCTTAATGTCAAAATTTACCCTAATCCTTGCGACTGAGTCATGGGGACTGGATGCTTCTCTCAAAATTACTCTCTCATAGGGATTGACAAATACTCAATTTTTATCGCCTCTGTTATTTTTATCTTAACGCTACTTATTACACACGAATTCGGATTCAACTTATCAACTTTTATTAATTTTTTCTCGAAATTTCACTTTTTTAACACCTTGACTCCTTGTAAGCCTTAAATTTTGATCCCTCTTCCGCAGATAATGATTTTCCCTTATTCATATTAAAGTTAATATCTTACTCAAACAACCACAAAAAAATAGGGGTCCTACGTATTTAATTGTGGAAGATAGACAAAAAAGAAATTGCATGTGCTATCCTGATGACAAATTTTAAATGGCTTTTTTGTGTTCTTTTTCGAAAAACATTTATAAATCAATAATAAAAAATGTAAACACAATTCTTTTTGTGTTAATTAACTCAGAATTGAATAGACTATTAAAAGTTATAATTTTGAAATTTTAGCTCTTTTAGTTTGGTTGGAAATCAGCCGAAACTATTCATGCGAAGGGGTGTGCTAATCTGATGACGAGCAGTGTATATACAAAAAACATTCGTGTGTAATCGCCCAAAAAAGTAACAAAAAACCGCGCACCGCCTAATAATTTCACATTGATAGGTCCACACACGTCAGAATGGATAATTTCCAGTTTTCTATTAGCACGTCGTCCTTCATCTTTAAAAGGATTGCGAGTTTGTTTGCCTTTTAGACAAACACTACATGGTTGGTCACCTTTCACTGCACTTGAATGTCCTAAGCTTCTGTGCATATTATCATCACTTCGTGTTTGTTGTTAAAGTGTTCACCTTTTGTGTTTAGCACATACATTCCTCCTTTATCGGATGCTGTGGCGATTGCATTAGTATTTACGTTGATTATATTACAACCGTCCTTATCAAAAACGACCTTATTACCGCATTTTACTACCTGACTTACTGATAAAAGGTTCGCGCACAAATCAGGAACATACGAATAGTTTTTATCAATTATGTTACACTGACCCGTTTTGATTTGAATGTCACCAATAGATGCGATACTCATTTTTTCGCCATTAGCTGCTGTAACACTTTCATTATGAACTTTGTTCTCATTTAATAATAAATCAATGTTTCCCGCCATATGGCTCGACGCGCCCGAATCTATGAACCATTTATTGTCCATATTCACTTTATTATGCGAAATATGCAAAACTACATTGGATGTATGATTTTTAGGTTTGAATACTTTAGAACAACTGCGTGCGATATGTCCGTTCTCGCCACACTTAAAACACTTTATGGGTTTATTATTGAATTTTGTGTATTTCTCGTTTTTTTGGGGAATTTATTTTTACCACACAGAGCCAGTTTTTCGCTCTCACTACTCTGATCAAGCTCTTGCAGTAAAACCGTTTTCACTGAATCGGCATTAATTTTTAGCCCGGAATTTTCCATTTCCATCACCATGGGCTTATAATCCTCAGGGAGTCCACCCAACAGCAATGTCCCCACGTTCTCCGAATCGATATTTAGGCCAACTTTCTTCACTTTCAGTCACAACATAGTCATTTTATTGACATAATCCTCCATCGTCGAACAATCCTCATGTTTCAACGAGACGAGTTGTTGCAGCAAATTAACTTTTCTTCCCATGCCACTATCCTCAAACGCTGCCGATAAGCAATCCCATGCTTCTTTAGCCGTTGCTGCCTCCATTACATATGAGTAATTTGCAGGCTCGATTAAGAGGATAATCTCTCTCGGATTTCGCCTTCAGGTCCTCTTCTTCTTCTTGTAGCGGTGCAGAAAGGTGTGTAACCTCTGTGCATCTATGTGGGCACGATTTATGGTTCGTCAATGTTTGTGTCCGTGAGGTCTAGGGACAAAAACATAGCTGCTGCGATAGGGTTTTCCCACAGTGATATAGGGGTAAGATCAGTGGGCGCAGCGGGGCATTGAAACAAATGGCCCACATCATGAGGAGTACCATTGCAGTTTGGACAGATGTTTTGGATGTCCGGGTTTATGCGAGAAAGGTACGAATTAAGGCGTGAACAAAAGCCCGACCGAAGTTGAGCTAGTGTTACTCTGGTGGCTCTCGGGAGCCTAATCTCCTCAGGCGAAATTGGTGGTGGGCGCTCTGAGAGGACTCTATTCGCACCTAAACTCGCGATAGACCGATTCACTTCTTCAGTGTGGATCGCTGCAATGGCGGCTCGGTATGTAACTTCATCGTAAGGGTCCCGTTTGTATCCCTGAACCTCTCTCTCAAGGTCTCGTAAACCACGCCTGACATGTTGTGGTGGAGGAATTCGGTCCATGAGATGATTATTGGGATGATCCTCACGGTAGCAACCAACAAGATACTGTTTAGAGAGTAGGAGATTGTGATCACGTATTGGCATCAATTTTGTCTCCTGATGTAAGTGATCCTGGGCAGACATCAGAAGGCAACCTGTCGCGATGCGTAGAGCGGCATTTTGGCAGACCTGAACTTTGGACCAGTTTGTGTCACATAGACTATGTGTCCAAACTGGGGCTGCATAATCAGCGGCCGCTCGACCCACCGCTTTATAAGTAGCTAGCATGGTTTCTTTATCTTTGCCCCAGGTGCTACCAGCTAGAGCTTTTAGGATGTTGTTCCTACTGCGCATTTTTTCACATACTGAAGCTGCATGATTCGCAGACGTCATCATGTTCTCTAGGTGAAGCCCGAGAATTTTGGGGTTTTTAACAGTAGGAACAGAATTGTTGCCAATACGTATATCCATCTCCCATCTGATGTCCTCCCACCAAGTGGTTAGAAAAGTCGCAGAAGATTTGGACGCAGAGATGGTGAGGTTTCGGCTTTGGAAAAATGCCTGTAATCGTCCTAGATAGCGATTAATTCGGAGGCGCATTTCATCCTTATCATTCCCTGTGACGAGTACGGTGCAATCGTCAGCATAGGAAATCACCTCGATTCCTTCAGGTGGTGTAGGAAGGCCGGACATGTAGATGTTGAACAGAGTGGGGGAGAGTACCCCTCCCTGTGGAACACCTAATTTGATTTTCCTAAGCTTAGAACGTTTGCCTCGAAACTCGGTGAAGGAGTGCCGACCAGCTAGATAATTGGCAATCCAACGGATCTCTTGTGCAGGAAGATGCATATTCAACAGGTTTGCTAGGAGCATTGAATGATTGACCTTATCGAATGCACTTGATAGGTCTATTGCCACCAGAATAGTTCTGTGACAACGACTGCGTTGATTTAGCCCATCACGAATGCGTGTAGTGATCGCATCGAGGGCAGTGGTGGTACTATGCATCTTCCTGAAGCCATGCTGGTGAGGTTCTAGGTTCGCATGTGCAACAAGAGTGGGGTGAATAAGGGCCTCCAGCGTCTTTGCGACAGGAGAAAGTATCGTAATGGGGCGGTAGGATTCCCCGAGATTTGCGCTCTTCCCTGGCTTGAGACAGGGAACAATTCGACCTGTTTTCCAGATTTCAGGGATGGCAAGCGTGGACATCGACAAGTTAAAGGCGGCCGTGAGATACTCAATGGCTGGAAGGTCGAGATGTTTCAACATGGTCATCGAAATGCCATCTGGTCCGAGGGCCTTGGAGTTTTTAGCATTCTCGATGACTTTTTTAACCTGGTCCGCTGTAAAGAAGCCACTACAATAGTAAAACGATTTTTCTGAAGCCAACGGATCCCGGTGAAGTTTTGAGTGTGATCAACTCATTAAATAAAAATGCATCTGCTGGTTACGACGAGATTTATATAAAGGACCTGCAATTGATCGCAAATGAAATTAAGAACATTCTTACCATAGATATCAACAAGATGTTGTCTACAGGAGTCTTTCCCGAGTACCTGAAAAAGGCCATTGTAGTCCCGATATTTAAGCAAGGAAATCGCAACGATGTGAATAATTATAGACCGATATCCATTCTGAACGCAATAAGCAAAGTGTATGAAAAAATTATTGATATAAGGATTACTGACTTTATAAAGACGACAATTGGTTTTGACAAGCACCAGCATGGTTTTATTGAGAAAAGATGTACTGACTCTGCAATGTTCAAAATAATGGAAGAAATAACGACTCTTATGGACCAAGGAATGACTGTAGCTGCCATTTTTATTGACTTAAAGAAAGCATTCGACACTGTAAACCATGAAATATTATTGAATTCACGTGACGATCTAGGAATAAGAGGAATAGCTGGAAATTTGGTTAGAACTTATCTACAGAATAGAATAATTCAGACAAGATGCAATGGGCAATTAAGTGACGAAAAAACGATTAACATAGGCGTACCCCAAGGTTCTATACTAGGACCTAAACTTTACATCTTGTTTATACAAAATTTGGGACGAAATAATTTATTAGGAAAATATACAATATATGCGGATGACACAAGTTTGATATATCATGCGAAAACAAATGGCGAATTACAACAAATTATGAATAGTGACATCAATAAATATTATGAATGGACAAAAGAAAGAGGATTAATAATGAATTTAGAAAAGACAATGTACATGGTATTCAGCACAACACAGAGAAATGATGATGACTTTATTAATATTAGCATTGACAACACTTCCATCAAGCGAATACGGTCTACAAAGTACTTAGGATTAATTATCGACGAAAACTTGAAATGGGATAAGCATATTGAATCAATAAAACAAAAAACATATGGACTAGTACTCGCAATTAAGCAGCATGGACGCATCAACCCTAATATAGCAAACCTAATTTATAACGCATATGTACTATCACGAGTCAAATATAACATTACAACGTGGGGACAGTGTACTAAAGGCTTATTAGACGATATTGGGAGATTAATGACGCGATGCCTCAAGATTTTATATGGATTAAATCGAATGACACCAACCAAAGAAGTATATAGATTGACCAACAAGTTTAACATCAACGATATATTGGATATGGAAAAAATAAAGATTATTCACAAAATAAAAAATAAAAACGAAACGGCTAAAGAAATTTTATCAAAGTAAAATAACTCAACCTAACTAAACTTTTTATAAGATCGCATCTTTTCAAACATATTTCTGCACTATTAATATTTGAATTACCTATTTCTTGATTTGACATTAAACTTGAATTATATAATGAATTTTTAATTGAATAATTTCCAATATTGAATATATTTACAATACATATCATATCTCACACAAATTTTGAAATTTTTTGATATGATACGAATATGAATAATATAAATTACAATGTGAGGTTGATATTGTACAAAGATGTAAGCAAATTAATAAATGAATAAAATGTTTTAAATTAAAAAAAAAAAATAAATTAAATTAAAAGATGGTATGGTGTCAACATTCCGGCTGCGAATCCGTCTTCTAATTTTGCGCTTGAGGCCGTCAGACTTGGGATGTTCAATAAATTGTTTATTGAACAGGCTAGCACACTGAAGAGGATCGCAGGTTTTAGTGTTGCCAAATTCAATGGCGTTGTTGCCCTTTTCTTTCCGAGGATTGGAAAGGGCGCGGACGGTAGACCATAATTTGCTGACACCTTCATTGAGGTTACATTCATCGAGGTGCTGATTCCATTTCGCCCTCCTATAGTCTGTAACTTGTCGGTCAATTTCGGAGTTAAGCTCCTGAATTCTGGGATCATCAGGGTGAGCGCTTCTGATCGGATCACGTTCATCGGCTAATCTCGCGGCACTAGTGGGAAAGTTAGGCCGAACTTTCGGGATACGTCCTGCCGGAATAAAACGTGCCGCGGCTGTGGTAATGACGTTCCTAATATTTTTCTCGGCCTCATGAATGGTGATAGGTGATGTTAGCTCGGTGAACTTCGCCGACGAGTAAGCTTTGAAACCATCCCAATCGGCTTTCTTGTGATTGACAAACGTTCGCTTCTCTGACTTAGTCATGCTCGCTGGTTTGTCAATCTTTATAATGATTGGGAGGTGATCTGATTTAAGGGTGGTACGTACTTCCCATCGGGAAGCAGCAATTAGGCTGGCACTGACAATAGTTATGTCAGGACAGGAGAACTACTGCAAGTGCCCACGACTCTAGTCGGCGAGTCGTCATTAAGTGAACAGAATTCTGAGGCGCCAAGTGATTCGGCGATAGTTATACCTCTGGCATTGTTGTTGAGGTCCGAATGCCAGAGCTCATGGTGCGCATTAAAGTCGCCAAGGATGACCCTGTGCTCTTCGGAAAGGAGAGGACCAATATCGAAACGATAGCCAGAAGGGCAACTAGAGTGAGGTGGTACATATATATTAAAAATTTCGATATTAGTACTCCCTGATGGAGCTGAGATGGCTTGAATTTCCGCCGTACCGTCAGCAACTACATCTAATACACAGTAATGTACGGACTTGTGTATTATGAAGGCAAGTCCACCTCCAGGGTGAGAATCATCCGTAGCGGCCGGTCGATCTTTCCGCAGTATAACATATTCGCTATGGACGCTTAGAGACGAGTTTGCGTGAAGCAACGTCTCTTGGATGGCGGCGATGAGAATTCTGTTGGAACTCAAGAAGTGTGTGATCTCAGCGATTTTTCGGTGAATGCCATTACAGTTAAACTGTAACTGTAAACAGTGAAAACTGCTGGAGGAGGAGGGCCAGGCGTAAGACTGGGTCTGGCATTCCTTATCATATTGTTTGGCGGTGTAGGGGGCAGTGGTGGGGAAGGTGGGCTGGGAGCAGCCCTGGGTTGCCCTGAATTTATACAACCTGGCGCAACATATGCTAAGGAGTGTTGACCTTGTCTTCGTAACCCTGAACACCTAAAGTGAACCCATTCCCTGCAGCAATTACACTGAACTGATCTGGCATTCGAACCGATACGTTGGTTGCAGACACTACAAATCCATACCTCTGGGCCTGGATTTGTTCCAACACCGGCGCGAATTAGTAAAATTGAGAGCAGCCGCGCCGAGATGTAATGCTCCCAATATGACGAAAAAACACATATATCGTACCCACACATATACACAGACAAACACAACCTTCCTGCATCGAACCTTCACGGCTCCTGCCGGGGCTCTTGCCAGGAAGGCATATTGGCAGCTTTTGGCTGTTTTGCAAAACAAAACGGGTGTGGTCCGCCCCGTAGAGGCAGTTGCCGTAAGACCACGTCTTCAGGTCCTCATTCACGGTACCATTCGACGTCTCCACGTGTCTCCATAATCCTTTGATTACAAGATAGGATTTCGCTGCAGTTTTCCATTTATCCCAATTTTCGCGGCCTTTAAGCCTTTCGATACGAATCAGATCTGCCATGCTGACTTTAGCTTTCCTCGAACGAACAAAAATGATGGAGAAAAACACAAGAAATTAATGAATTCTATCTTTGGGCGATTCCTGGGCCCATAACCTATAGGAATCTGATATTGGAGGATGGGAAGTTGTATACTCACACACCGTTCAAGCCAAAGTCGACTATTGTCGACTATAGTTTCGTTAACAGTTATACATAATAGTAGTTCAGGGTACTTAAATAGCAAGTAGTAGATCAGAAGTGAAGTAAGTAATAGCAGAGTACATAATTATTCAAAAGTAACAATTCAAATTCAAATTACAATAGAATATCTGGAGAACCGTTACGATTTCTCGAAAAGGGATTGCAGATTCGGTCGTTTCAGGCCAATATTAATGAAATGGCATCATCATGATGCTGTGTCGTCAAATATATCGGGAGGTACTCATTTATATCTCTGCAGATCTCTCTCGAGAACTCTGGGATGTCGTGGAGGGGGAGTGTCCATGATATAATGGTTTGGACGATCCGCAGCGTTTTGGCATGCCTCTATCTTACTCCAGTTTATGTCACAAACAGTTTGTGACCACACCGCATTGCTGCTGCATTGCTAGGGATCGCTCTACCTACCGCATTGTAAGTGACCAGCATGGTTTCTTTGCCCTTGCCCCAGGAGCTGCCGGCCAGTGCCTTTAGGACGTTGTTCCTACTGTGCATTTTGTCGACTACGACTTCTTTGATAAGATCGTTCGTCATTAAACGTTGTTTCGAGTCCAGCTGGGAAGAGTAGAAAATTGTTCTCGTTACGTCCATTTCCTGGGCTCGTATCGTTTACTGAGCAGCTCTTTCTTCTGTCAAGGTTGAAATGGCCACAGGACCGCTTCAGTGTATGGTGGGAAGACTTGATCCTCAATAAACACCGATTTAAGTGTAAGGGTTTTCGGCTCTCCATATGTCATCGGAATTTCCACATTTTGATACTTCAATAATTGCGTCCCGATATCTAAAATCAATTCAGGAAGTCAACTCCAATAATGCAATCGTCACAAATATCGGCTACTTGAAATGTATGGGTGACGACAAGCCCTGATAAACTTATTGTCAAGCGAACTCTAAAGACTCCTGCTTTTTCTTCAGTTGCGGTCCTTAAGCAATAATTGTTGGTGTTATGCAGCCATGACTCCCGAACGATATCCTTTCTGACGATTGTTGAAACATTAGCACCGGTGGCGATAGTTGTCACAAATGATTGTCTGCGGATGGTCACGTCCACTGTCAAACTTTTGTTGTCCTTCTTAGTTTGAGATACTTGAATTGTGATCCTTGGGGCGCCATGCCCAAAAAAAAACTTCTGCCGCGCGGAATCAGTTTCTAAGCATTTCCCGATTGTTGATAATGGAATTGAGCGTCCGTTGATTGGTGAATGTGATTTTCCAGTTCCTCTCTCTGTCGTGCCCGTTCCTTGCAATGTGGAACACTCACTTCGTTTTGATGGGTTTTTGCATTGACGCATAAGATGCCCCATTCTGTCGCAGTTCCAGTAACGCGTTGGTTCTCGGGACGGTTTACCTTGTGAGACATTCCATGAGAGCTTACTCCCTGGCGCGCTGAACTCCTCGGCGGCTTCCAATGTCAATGCATAAGCCACGGCCTCAGGCAACGTCGATTTTCCAGCCACCCGAACGGCTATAGCTCTGATGAATGCGTCCTTTGCCATGTAATTAATAATTCCACCACGTGCTCATCGCCAGATCGCATGGTTGGTCATCGCAGCTGCTTAGAATATTATATATACGGTCAAACTTAGTCGTCAGTGTTTGACCGTCGTATGTTGGGGGCTTCATCTCTTCCATTATGTGATCTTCGCCAGATTTTGCACGAATGGTTTCTTTCTTAGCGCCGTTAAGTGTTTTTTTACAGATCGATCTTTGCCTTCTCAGACTATGAGAGAGCAGTGGGCGTCTGTGAAGTCCAAAACGCCAAATGTGGAAATCGTTAAGGAGGATCCTATGCTCTATTTAAAGAAGTGGACCGATTTCGAAATGATAGTCTTCTTCTTCTTTTTTTAGCGGTGCAGAAAGGTGTGGAACCGCTGTGCATCTATGTGGACTCGAGTTATGGTTCGTCGATATTTTCGTCCGTGATGTCAAGGGACAGAAACATAGCTGCTGCGATAGGGTTTTTCCACACTGAGTTAGGGGTAAGATCAGTGGGCGCAGCGGGACATTGAAACAAATGACCCACATCATGAGGAGTACCATCGCAATTTGGACAGATGTTTTGGATGTCCGGGTTTATGCGAGAAAGGTACGAATTAAGGAGTGAACAAAAGCCCGACCGAAATTGATCTAGTGTTACTCTGGTGGCTCTCGGGAGCCTAATCTCCTCAGGCGAAATTGGTGGTGGGCGCTCTGAGAGGACTATATTCGCACCTAAGCTCGCAATGGACCGATTCACTTCTTCAGTGTGGATCGCCGCGATGGCAGCTCGGTATGTAACTTCATCGTAAGGGTCCCGTTTGTATCCCTCTCCCTCAAGGTCTCGTAAACCTCGCCTGACATGTCGTGGTGGAGGAATACGGTCCATGAGATAATTATTGGGATGATCCTCACGGTAGCAACCAAAAAGATACTGTTTTGAGAGTAGGTGATTGTGGTCACGTATTGACATCAATTTTGTCTCCTGATATATTGGATCCTGGACAGACATCAGAAGGCAACCTGTCGCGATGTGTAGAGCGGCATTTTGGCAGACCTGAATTTTGGACCAGTTTGTGTCACATAAACTATGAGTCCAAACTGGGGCTGCAAATTCAGCGGCCGCTCGACCCACCGCTTTATAAGTAGCTAGCATGGTTTCTTTATCTTTGCCCCAGGTGCTACCAGCTAGAGCTTTTAGGATTTTATTCCTACTGCGCATTTTCTCATTTGTTGCACATGCGAAGCTAGAACCTCACCAGCATGGCTTCAGGAAAATGCATAGTACCACCACTGCCGATGCGATCACTACACGCATTCGCGATGGGCTAAATCAACGTCGTCCTTGTCACAGAACCATCCTGGTGGCAATTGACCTATCAAATGCTTTTGATAAGGTCAATCATTCAATGCTTTTAGCAAATCTGTTGAATATGCATCTTCCTGCTCAAGTGATTCGTTGGATTGCCAACTATCTAGCTGGTCGGCACTCCTTCACCGAGTTTCGAGGCAAACGTTCTAAGCTTAGGAAAATCAAATTAGGTGTTCCACAGGGAGGGGTACTCTCCCCACTCTGTTTAACATCTACATGTCCCGCCTCCCCACACCACCTGAAGGAATCGAGGTGATTTCCTATGCTGACGATTGCACCGTACTCGCCACAGGGAGCGATAAGGATGAAATGCGCCTCCAAATTAATCGCTATCTAGGACGATTACAGGCATTTTTCCAAAGCCGAAACCTCACCATCTCTGCGTCCAAATCTTCTGCGACTTTTCTAACCACTTGGTGGAAGGATAAAAGATGGGAGATTGATATACGTATTGGCAACAATTCTGTTCCTACTGTAGCAAACCCCTCGGGCTTCACCTAGAGAACATGATGACGTCTGCGAATCACGCAGATTCCGTTTGCGAAATGAAAGCCTAATAGGCTTTTACGATAATGGCGAGGAAGAAGGGCTGAGTTGTCTATGGCTTCCCAGTATTTGTACATCACTCGGTAATATTTGAAGCCATATGCTGCCTCATCCTACTTTAACCTGAGTACCAAGAATGGGCACGATTTTTATGATGCCATTTCATTTATATTGGCCTGAAACGACCGAGTGTGCAATCCTTTTTTGCGAAATCGTAACGGTTCTCCAGATATTCAATGTCGCTATTTTGTGTTGTGTCATGTGGACCGTGAGGCTGTCTTCAGATTGCCCGATAAATTGCATAATGTATGTGCTGTACGGGCGGCAGATCGATTGCCCAATCGATCGGCCGAGAAATAGTCAGGTTTGTGCGCCCTTTACACATCATCTGAGGTTGGATTGCGACACTGGTGCACTTGTTTTGACAAACCTTCGAGGCTTGGATTGCCAGGGAAGACGGGAGGATATTTAAGAGCTTCTGAACGATCGTACGTCCGACGGAGGCAGCTGCCCCAGCTGCCATAGAAACCAATACGCTAAACTGGGTGTTTTTAAAAATGTTCGCCAATCTCCAAACTGTAAAAAATCATACCCTCGTGGCCGTGCTTGGACTCCGGCGTACATAAGGGCGCATTTATGCACGGCGGTGCGCCGCTGCTGGAATCGCCGCGGGGCCAGCGTGCATAAATACTCTCATCTGATACCATGTATAATGAAACCGTAGCGGGCCCATCTAGTAAATTTTCAATTGCCACGGAGCGAACCGCCATGCATAAATGGTCAACAGCGGCGACTTCAGCGGTACTCAGAGCCGCGGCGATCTGTAAATCCAAGTAACTCAATCTAGAAACAGCTGCTAGAATCCTGGCATTGAAAACAGCCTCGCTGAAATGTAACACACAAGATGAGTCAAGAAGACATTCTTCCTTTACCGAAGTTCAATGGATTTTGCCAGTGGGTGGCTGCCGCAGCCTTTGCAGAACCTGCACTTTTGCTTGAACTGCTGCGATACGCGTGAAAGTCTGTCCAATAAGGATAAGTATTAGAAAGAAGAAAGGACGTGGGAAACATTCTACAATACTACGAAAATTGAAAATGTAGTCGAAAAATCGGAGGATGGCAGAATGCATGGGGAAATCAAAATGCTAAACTCTCCTAGCATTTGCTCAACCCAACAAAGAAAAGGAAATCCATAAATCTGCAGAGAATACAAAGCAAGGCTTCCTGTAAATTTTATTGATATAACGTAGGAAGCAAATCAATACTGTATGTACGAAAATAAAATGAAAAATTATTCCATGGAAATCTTAAAATGCACTTTGTTACACTCACCAATCTAAAAATAAATTTTTGTGGATGAAAATAGAGACGGAATCGCGTCGCTGAAAAGTTTATGTTTTGTGGTTTTGACAGAACCTCTGTCAACTAAAATGACAAAGGTTGGCTAAGTGCTGCCAGATTGTAATGTAATCATCAACGTCAGCCATCATTTCAAAGCGATATCAGCACCATCTGTGGATTGGCATGCAAGTCAGAGGCTGATGTGGAATGAGCCGACCCGTGTCCACATCGCCGGTTTTTTCTTCTGTTTTTTATTATATAAAATATTAAAACAGTTGTACATAGCTAAATCTCCCTCTTCATAGAATAAATTCGAATTTCAGAAGACTATTCTTTTAACTTGGCAGTATGTACACTGGAATAAGTAGAAATGGAATGGCCACAGCTGTTAAAATGTGTCTCCAATTATACACAACGCTACATATATGAAACTAAAACATAAGCGCCGGTGGGGATAATATTTCAGGGGGCATAGATTTTGCATATTATTTTATTAAAAGAGAAACGTATATAGTACGTAACTCTAGGACCTTCCTACTCACTGGCTGTATTGTTGGATCATTGGATAATTCGAATTTCGGTAATAAGCAAAGTTTTTTTCGGGATTGAATGCATAATTTCCAAACTATTTACGCCTGGACGATCAATATACATATTTTTTTATCAAATTGGATAAAAAACTACCAACAAAAAGATGAAAAGAGAAAGCGACTTTAATTCATACATTTTTAGATAAACCCCACGATTGCTCTTTTTATGATACGCCTATGAGTCTCTATCAAACAAACAAATCGCACGCATGCGCACATGCAATGGCATGTTACCGACGTCAAGCTTCGTGCCATCTTCGTGGGGTTTCGAAGCCGGGCTAATTTACAGTTGATATACATACGCTACAAAATTGGACCCACATATGAACAAGCGTTTGTATGAAGTAAGCCGTTCCATTTTCTACTTATTCCGAGGTATGTACTCTCTTTCGGTACATCTGTCAACATCTGCTTATGGCAACTCTCCTAATCAGCTGTTTAGAAAAAAACATAAACAAAATCAAACACCTGTCGAGCCTAAACTAAACTGATGAATGAAAAGTTAATTACGCAAACAAGTTGACGTAAACTCAAACTGTCGTTCACGTTCGCCCCTGATTCGTCGTTCGATATAGTTTTGCATACGTCACAGAGTCTGCAACAGGCGGAAAAATACACTCCAGCAATTATTGTTTTCAGTGAGATTACATAAATCGTCTAATCTAATCATCATCCAGTCGCGTCTGTCTTCTGCGTGTTGCTATCGGTGCCGTTTAACATTGTATCAAAATTGTAATTGAGGCCAACGGTAAGAGTGATAACAATTACACCACACATGCGGCTCAGTACCGATCAAATCGTCAACCTGAACGATGTCTCCCCCGCTATGGACTCTCCCAGTGATCGCGATCTTAATAATTGCGCCCGCTCAAGGCCAATCGACCGCGCCCTTTGACGTCCTTTTCGCCACCGACAAAATTACAATACACATGAACACAGTTGACCAAGTGAACTTGACTATCTCCAACATTAATGTACCACCGGGAAGTGCTTTTGAATTCCAAGTGCAATCCAATCGAGAGGATCTAGTCATTGTCGACAAAGTGATCGCATCCAACGAAATCAATGCCGCCACGAAAAGTTGGACAGGACCAATCGACGTTCAGGGCATGTTCTTGGGCAACGCCAAAGTCTACGTGCAGCTGATCGCCGATGGACAAACAATTCGATCGCCTCAAGAACTGGATGTGATAATAATCCGACAGACTCGCGTCATAGATCATGTATTCACCGGATCCGTTGCACTGCTTGTCTCACTCCTCTACATCAACTTTGGTGCCGCTCTGGATCTTGCGTCGTTGAAAGGAATCGTCCGCCGCCCAATCGGACCATGCATCGGTTTTGTTTGTCAATTTCTCCTGATGCCCGTGCTGAGCTTTGGCCTGGGTTACATCCTCTTCCCACAGTCGGTGGAATTGCATTTGGGTCTGTTCTTTACGGGCGTGTCGCCAGCCGGAGGTGCGTCCAATATTTGGACTGTTATCCTGCAGGGTAATATAAATTTGTCGATAGCAATGACAAGTATTGGGAATTTCGCTGCGTTTGCAATGATGCCATTTTGGATTTTCACGCTGGGCAGTGTGATTTTTGATCGTGGTAATTTGGTAGTGCCTTATGAAAATATTGCAATAATGGCTGTGTCCCTGGTCGTGCCGCTGGCTATTGGAATACTGATTCAGATATTTGTACCGCGAGTGGGAAGGATGTTGGTGCGACTCTTGAAACCAGTGTCAACGGTGCTGATACTGTTCATTGTGATCTTTGCGATCTTGACGAATTTGTACTTGTTCCAGTTATTTTCGTGGCAGGTATGTTGATAAAATTAAATTTACAATTCTAATAAAATTTAACTATTCGTCCGGCCATTTTCTATACAAGTCATGTTGGGTAATAAAATACTTTAGCTACTACGCAGAAAAGACCCTAAACTCAGTTTTTGCTTAGTTAGGTTTCGTGTGGAGCAGTGATGTAAACGCAGTTACATTTCAGTAATCTGAACGTTCGTTTCTTTTATTCCGATAATCGTTAAGCTGCATCTAAACTGGCTGCTAAATGGAGGCGCATCCAAAAACTGGCATCGCGGACTGCTATTTGGCAGCTATTTAGCATCTACACTAGCTACTAAATGGAACCTAAAAATACATAATCAAACTTTCATTTTGGAGATTTTTTTTAATTTAATTATCAAAATCGAACTCTGCGCGTTTAAATTATTACTCGGCCATACAAGAATTATGATGGAAACAGATTAGACGCGTTGAATGCGGCCGAAGAAAGCAGCACAATGCATTTTAAATGGCTGACATGTTTTTTGATGTTGCTGTTGAACAGCAGCAGCAAACTTGGCAGCCATTTAAAATGAATTGAGCTGCATTTTTCGGCAGCCAGTCCAAACAATGAGTAATAACCTGCCTACCTTCTGCACTATGTCTGCGACCAACCGTGAATACGACTACTACCGTATTCGAGTAGGTATCAATCGTCGTTGTAGTTTTTTATGTGTTCCTGTAAGAGCAACGATTACGTAACGAATACAAAGTAACGATTACTCGAAATAAATGTAGCGAATATCACCGATTCTCTCTCTCTCTCTCTCGATTACCGTAACTCCTAGTGGAGCATGGTGCGTTGATGACTACCGTGTGTAGTCATCAACGTTACAGAGACAACTGAATTCGGAGTGTGATACGGTTGTCAGCCATACCACTTCCTAGTCGCATTGTTAGTTTATTATTCTACGATAAGAATATTTCTTATCATCTTCTTCTGAATAATAAACTTGCGACGAGTCGTGCCGAGTTTGAAAAACTCGTTTCTCTATGAGTGTCTATTTCACAGAGTGGCGACCGAACGATCACGGCCACAGAGCACAGCTAATATCACCGATTACTGAAATGTAACTAAAGTTGACATCACTGGTATGCAGTGATTTCCGTGGCTCAGAAGCTGTTGTATGACAAACTCGACCGGATGCTGTTGTTAGGGGTAATTGAGGTGAGTCACAGCGCGTGGAGTTCGCCTGTCACACTCGTTAGGAAGCCAGGGAAAGTGCGTCTGTTTTTAGACGCTCGACGTTTGAATGACGCTACCACTAAGGATGATTATCCCCTTCCTTTGCTGTCTCGTCTGCAGCCCACTCGATTTGTGTCCAGTGTGGACTTAAAGGATGCCTTTTAGCAAATTCCTTTAGACAAGGAGTCTTGGGAGAAAACTACTTTTACTGTTCCCGGCAAGCCCTTTACCATTTCGTCCCTTTTGTGCTTTGCAATGCTCCGCAAACCATGGGACGGCTCATGCATAAGGTCATCCCTACCTTGGATATGTGGTTAGTGATGGTATCCCTACGACTGACCCGGACAAGGATTCCGGTATTGTAGCATATCCAGAGCCAAAAAATGCTAAGGATATTAGACGGCTAATGGGAAGGGCGGGATGGTACCACCGTTTTATTCCGAACTTCAACGCAGTTACTGCTCTTCGAACGGATGTGTTGAAGGGCAAGCGTGCATTTCTGTGGACTCCAGCCGCCAGCAGTTCTTTTGATAACGTGAAGCAGTTGTTTCCGCTCCCGTACTAGTGAATCCTGATTTCACAAAACAATTCTATATTCAGTGCGACGCAAGTAGCACTGAAGTTTGAAGTGTTTTGTTTCAGAAGGAAGCATCCAATCGCGTATATGTCCATAAAACTGAGTGCTGCGCAGTGTAACTATAGCATTACTGAACTGGAATGTTTAGGGTGCAAAGTGTTAAAAAGTTTAGGGCATATATATAGGGTTTGCCGTTCACCATCATCACGGACCACGCAAGTCTGAAGTGGCTTACGAGTCAACAAGACTTGAGTGGTAGACTCCCGGATGGAGCCTAAAACTACAAGCATTTCATTATAACGTTGAGCATCGAAAAGGCCTGTATGTCCGGGATCGTGCAGCGCCCGCTATAGCACTTACGCCACCCCGGGCGAAAGGACGAATTGGCGCCCCTTAGGTACTGTACCAGGCAGATTGATAGTAGATAGTACATGTACATTATGTCGTTGTAGAAGCGCTTCAAGATTTTTTTCATTCTTGAATCGGGTGATTTTGGCAGCTCTTGGTCGTTGGAACACATCGGTTTCATGATGGCTGTCTTCAACACAAAATTGTATAGTCACAGTGAGTTTCGAACCAACGTAATTCGTAAATATGTAGTAGAAGCCTGTTTCGACATCAATCATACTCTTAAGCGCAATTTTCGGATCGGCAAGGCCTTATAGAGAATTGGTTTGAAATTCAAAAATTGGTTTGAAAATGTCCGTATGTTCGTCAGTCTGTCTGTCCGTCTGTTACGACGCGTTTTACTCGGCCAATTTAAAAGCTATGAAGCTGAAATTTCGCACAAATGCTTCCTTTTGCTGCAGGCAGTTTCCATGGTTGAAAAAAATCGAGGCTGTCATATAAACCCCATCCCCCAAATTAGGTGCTTCTCAGAAAAACTTTTTTATTTGTACACCAATTTTAACCAAATTTCACACAAATGTGATTCTATTGATGACACAAAATATATGTAAGAATCGATCAAATCAGACCATGGAGTCATGCGCCTGCCATACAAACCCAACCCCCCATTTTGGTTCTTCCAAGAAGATTTTTTTTACACCAATTTCACAAAACCTTGAATTGATGGGTCTTTGTCAAAGCAACAAAATAGGTCAAAACAAATGGAATCGTACTATGGGGCCATGCTCCCGCATCCCCCGAAAAAAATTCGGAGTAACTATTTTTATTTGCCCACTTATCCCAACCAACCCCTCACAAATATTGTTTTGTCGACGTTTTGTTTTAAATACAAGTCGTAGGTACGTCCGAAAAAACGTTTAGCCCGAAGAGAGCGAAGGGTATCCAAATTTCGGTCGCGCCCGGAATTAGCCTCGATCTCGTTTTCAACTAAAACACTCAACACATTTGAGAAAACTGCGCTCATGAAAATGGTATGCCAGGAGTAGTTTCCGATAACTTCCTTACATACTGCAGACATGGGCGTAGCCAGGATTTCAGTCAGGGGGGGGGGCCAAGCCCAAATTTTTTCATCATGATTTTCTTAGGAGTTGTCATTTCCGGTCTCAGAAATATTGTTAGAAAATTTTAGAGTAACCTGGCTTGAGGTTGGATTGGTGCATAGGGTCATGGATTTCAGACTCATCGTGGACGAATTCATTTTATGGTGCTTTTCGAACTCACGACCTACGTGACGGACTATGATGTCGCTCACATTGTAAACAAGTATCCATTTATGGGAATAAATAACATTGCTGGGCGTGCTGTTGATCTCAACACCTCAACAAAACAGCAGTTTAGATCTTGGAAATTGGATGTCACTCACACATCTGCGGCCCAAGTTTACTGGTGGACTGCCACGCATGTTATTTCTTTTTTTTTTCTTCTAATTTTAGAGTAAAATTTTAAAAATACCGGCGTACAGAGGGCTGCGCCCGCAATACGAGTGTTTGGATACATACATAGTGAATAATTTTGAGCATTTTATAGGCAAGAAATGAAAATTATGCACAATATTAATGTAATGCTTCTTGTAAATATATTTTTGGATTGGTATAAAAATAGATAGATAGATCATGGCTACATATTAACTGAATTTATTAGCTGTTTTTTCTTTTGTTTAGCAAAAGTCAACAGTCTTAGTATTTAACGTATACTTTGATTATAAAGGCAATGACGTATATAAGCTCATGCTAACCAATATGTGTGCAAAGTTATATATCGGTACTTATAGCGGTTTAGGAAAACGGAGGTGAAAAAGAAAGCTTACCTTAAAACGCCCATAACTCTGTTACCGTTACTCCAAACTGGAAAAAGCAACTGGTATGATATGTACCCATTGAGTTCTTTGACCTGAGTACCCATACGTCCATGTCCGATAAAAAAGAAAAAGTCAAATCTCCGGGACACCCTGTTATCTTTGCCATACCAACTTTTAAGTATTTCGTGCCAAAGACTGTTACCATTCAACACATTCCTACCAAATTTCATGACGATCGGTTGAGTCGTTCGCGAGTTATTTAGTGAACAGACGGACGGACAAAATCGATTTCATAAGGGTTTTTTGAAAAATCTAAAAAACCCTAAAAATGGAGTGTCGAAAAATAAACGTTTACTGTAATTTTGCGAGAAAAAAGGTGTAAAATTCAACGAGTTTTCGATGTAAAATTCAACCTTGTTTTACAGTGTAGCCAAATCCCGATATTATCATGTCTGGAAACAGATTAGAGAGGACTGCTATTGCGGCTCTATGGCAATATGTACTGTGGTTCCATTCCTCGTCTTGCTGAACTCCCAACGAACTTGTTCGAAGTGTCCCCACTCAATGAATCCATCCTCAAGTAGATCGATTGAAGTTAAATTGCTGCCAAATGTGGATGGAAGTCTTTTAAAATGACTGGAAAAATTTGGTGAGGATAGTGTCTTTGGGAAAGAAATTTCCGACACGAGGTTTTTAGGTTATAACGCCTTGATATGCTGTGTGTTCCCATTACATATGATTTCTCCGGGGGTTCAATATTTATTTAGTGAACATGATCTCCTACTATTAAACAGACTAAACAAAAATATTAATCCTGAACCACACTGATCGGGGTTTGAAAAACAGCGCACAGAAGATCAAAGTTGTGGACAACACACGCCTAGAAGGGACAGAGGTGATGGGGAATTCAATTTTGTAATTTGTTCGGTATTCGGTCAACTGCTCGCAGTGTGGTTAGGGGAATCCAAGGTGCCAATCTTGGACCGATCTTTGAAACATTACGCTATTATATTCCTCGTATCAATTGTATAGACTATTCAAAGCCTAGTCAAGACTTTGCTTCTTTAGTGCAAAACTTTCAAAAGAGAACTAATAATACAGTTGATAAATTAAAAAAATTAAAGCGTTTTCTACATAAGCAATTGATGTGCCTCTTTACTTAAACAAAACCTTATTCCATTTTTTATTTCGCCTTTTTATGGTTTCGTTTCCACTAAATTAAAGCTTATATTGAATTTTTCTTTTGGCTTTTTCCATTTTTTTAGTCGCCCCTAAAATTTGGCGCCCCGGGCGACCGCCCGGTTTGCCCCCCCCCCCCTTAGAGCGGGCGCTGGATCGTGTCTACATCAAAACTCTGGGTCCCACAAATCTGTAGCCATGGTGCTCATAATGATCCTCGTAGATCTCATTGTGGAATTAGGAAAACGACTGAAGTGCTTCAGCGGTACTATTACTGGCCGAATTTAAGGTCAAACGTGGCCGATCATATAAAAAATTGTACCATCTGTAAGCAAATTAACCCTCTTAATTCGTATAGGTAAACCCCTCTCCTAAAGTTACTAAAAAAAAATAACAGGCGCGACAATCCAACATTGGACTAAGGCCGCAGGATGTGTTAGTGACATCCTATTTCCAAGATCTTATCTGCTTTTTGTTATCCCCATAAATGGGTACTCGTTTAACATCTGAGTGAGATCATAGTCCGTCACAAGCTCCGTCCTAAAGTTACTGCTGAGGTGATTATTAGCTACCTAAGGACAAAATATCTTTAACGTTTGGTGTAGCAGAGATTATTCACTCGGACAACGGTAATCAGTTTGTATCAGCAGCATTCGATGGTTTTCTAAACGAATATGGAGTTAAACATATTCGCACTACTTTATATTCATCACAATCAAATGCATCCGAGCGAACAAACCAGTCTACACTAGCTGCAGTTCCCCCACTTCCTTATGTTTGGTTTCGACCAAAGACATTTGTACCTGGTCAAAAAGTTGTTGTAGCTATTCATCCCCCAGTAGCACCGCGGACCGTTTCGCTGCTAAACTAGCCCTAACGTTTTTTGACGCTATAGTCCGGCGAAGGATCGGCTAATTGTCGTACGAATTGGAAGATGAACAAGGGAGATTGATTGGTGTTTTTCATGCCCAAGATATTCGACCTTGAATCTCACAAGTTGGTGTTCCTTTAGTAGATTCACTATGCCCGGCTGTTGAGACATCTCCAGGGTTGGGTCGTCCCCGCGAATGTTGCGAACAACTGCATTCATTCTCAGCAGCTGATCTATTTATATGCTATGTGAGCCGCTGATGCCAATAATTGTATGCATGTCCAAGCTGCCATAGTGCATGTGGTGGAGCGACATTCGGGAGGGATGGTCATCGGCGTCTCTTTGAGATATGGGTGTAAGGACCGTTAAGACTGTAAAATGGAAGCGTTTTTTGCAGATTTTTATCATCCGACGACGGATTTGGTTTGGTTGAATTTTTTGTTGTGTGGCGGGTGGAGAGAGTTTTTTTTTTCGGAAGGATAGTGCTTGGCAGTAAAAGCTCTTGTGGATTGAATCGTTTTTATTGTTGGCTTTTGCTAGTGGCTTACTTACGGACAAAAATATCGACTCAACCTATAATATATATACTCTCCCCCACTCTGTTTAACATCTACATGTCCGGCCTTCCGACACCACCTGAAGCAATCGAGGTAATTTCCTATGCCGACGATTGCATCGTTCTCGCCACAGGGAATGATAAGGATGAAATGCGTCTCCAAATTAATCGCTATCTAGGACGATTACAGGCGTTTTTCCAAAGCCAAAACCTCACCATCTCTGCGTCCAAATCTTTTGCGACTTTTCTAACCACTTGGTGGAAGGACATTAGATGGGAGATTGATATACGTATTGGCAACAATTCTGTTCCTACTGTAGCAAACCCCAAAATTCTCGGGCTTCACCTAGAGAACATGATGACGTCTGCGAATCAGGTAGCTTCAGTTTTTGAGAAAATGCGCAGTAGGAATAAAATCCTAAAAGCTCTAGCTGGTAGCACCTGGGGCAAAGATAAAGAAACCATGCTAGCTACTTATAAAGCGGTGGGTCGAGCGGCCGCTGATTATGCAGCCCCAGTTTGGACACATAGTTTATGTGACACAAACTGGTCCAAAATTCAGGTCTGCCAAAATGCTGCTCTGCGCATCGCGACAGGTTGCCTTCTGATGTCTACCAAGGATCACTTACATCAGGAGACAAATTTGATGCCAATACGTAACCACAATCTTCTGCTCTCAAAACAGTATCTTGTTGGTTGCTATTGTGAGGATCATCCCAATAATTATCTCATGGACCGAATTCCTCCACCACGACATGTCAGGCGTGGTTTACAAGACCTTGAGAGAGAGGTTCAGGGATACAAACGGGACCCTTACGATGAAGTTACATACCGAGCCGCCATCGCAGCGATCCACACTGAAGAAGTGAATCGGTCTATTGTGAGCTTAGGTGCGAATAGAGTCCTCTCAGAGCGCCCACCACTAACTTCGCCTGAGGAGATTAGGCTCCCGAGAGCCACCAGAGTAACACTAGCTCAACTTCGGTCGGGCGTTTGTTCACGCCTTAATTCGTACCTTTCTCACATAAACCCGGACATCCAAAGCATCTGTCCAAATTGTGATGGTACTCCTTATGATGTGGGTCATTTGTTTCAATGCCCCGCTGCGCCCACTGATCTTACCCCTATATCGCTGTGGGAAAACCCTATCGCAGCAGCTATGTTTTTGTCCTTCGACCTCACGGACACAAACAATGACGGACCATAACTCGTACCCACATAGATGCACAGAGATTTCCAACCTTTCTGCACCGCTAAAAGAAGAAGAAGACTCAACCTATAATCGCGTATATTTGTACGTATTTCTTGAAAAGTACGATAGTTATCCATAAAACTCGGTATGTGATTTCACATTGATTGATTTCATCAATATTTGCTGTGCACCTTTTAAATTAATGCTACTTGTAACAAAAAACTCAGAAATTTATGGTGGCTAATTGTCAGGTAAATTACCCCTACAAAAGCGCCCGTAATCGGTTTCTTATTATCAGTTGCATCTGGAAAGTAAGCTTACTTATATCTAAGCTAATTACAATCAATGTTTTGTCATCCATGGATACGGCGCCTGATCAAGCGGCTCAAGTTGTAGCCCTATTGTCTGAAGGTCTTAGCCAGCGAACCGTTGCTCGTCGTCTTGGAATGTCTGAATGTCTGCTATCTCGAGAGTTAGCAGGAGATTTCAAGCTTTTAGCTTTAAATTCGAGACCAAGAGGCGTGTTCGCAGAGTAGCCGTCAGTGCCCGGACAGTGAGGAGACGATTAAGGGAAGCGAATATCACTCCAAGAAGGCCTGCCATGGGCCCAAATTTACTGCAGGAGACCGACAAGCGCGCCTCTTATTTGCTCGAGATCATCTGAATTGGAGCGTTACGGAATGGAGCTCAGTATTGTTCACTAACCAGTCAAGAATGTGTGAGCATGGCAGTGACCAAAGATGGATGGATATGGCGCTGAGATAGGTTGGGCTGGTAGCGCCCAATACTGCCTGCTGGCTTATTGTATTTCCCATCTAAGCGAGAAAGTTTCAGGTTATGAGTTCTGTCCTACGTAAAAGGCTAAGAAGAAAGTTAACCAGGTTTACTTTGGGTGCACCCATACTGGTAGCTTGAGCCCCAAAGAAGTTTTGTCTCCAGCTCATAATTTACATTCGAAAATAACGTGCGAGGCTGATTCCTCATCTTCGTTGCAGAGGCGGCATAGTGGGTCTTGTGTGTATATCCCTATTGTATGCAGATGTTTCCGTAGGGTGCAATGGCCGGTTATAAGGCCTGTCACTGCCCTGAGGTTCGTTTCACTAAGACTGAGGGCTTCGGTGCAGCTGGTATGCCAGTTACATTCCAGCATACGCTTGCTATGCCTAAGCCCTTCAGCGAGTCTCTATCGATCTTGGAATTTATCTTCGGTCCATCGTCTAGCAACGGTTCTGGCAGTAGATTTACTGATTCCGATTGCAGGTTCAGGACCAGTTAAGGGTAATTCGGAACCCTCTCTTGCAAGGGCATCTGCTTTCTCATTTCCTTCGATTCCCTTATATCCTTTCACCCATTTCAGAGTTACTTTGTTTCGGGTAGCTAGGTTCTTGAGATTTTGTTGGCATTCCCAAACCAATTTGGAGGTTGTTTTGGGATTTGCAATTACTTTGATAGCAGCTTGACTGTCGGAGAGAATGTATATGGTCTTATTGGTTGGTATATCCCTTTCGAGTACTCTCCCCTGCTGCAAGGTTTATGGCGATAAGTCCTGCCTGGAAGACAGTTGTATATTGACCTAGGGGTTTAGAGATACTATAGTTATTGGTTTTAGTATAGACTCCTGCCCCTGTTCCTTCGTCTGTCTTCGACACATCCGTGTACCACACGATGTGATTTGATAGATCGTTGTCGTTCCATTTACTCCAGTCTTCCCTAATCGTTGTGGTTTCCATGTTGGAGTCGAAGGTGTACATGGCCGGGGTATAGTCGCTGCCCATATCTAGGATTGGGTTTGCAATGATTTCTGTAATCGTACAGTGTCCTACCTTGAGGTGTTTACATGTTCGATGATTGGAGTCTGTACGCTGCGAGTCTTACCTCTTCTGTGATTATGAGGTCCAGTGGTGGCAGGTCTAGTAGTTTCTCTAGAGCTAAAGTTGGTGCACTGCGCATGGCGCCGGTTATGCTTGCGCAGGCCAGTCTCTGTACTGATCTCAACTTCGCTGCTGCTGTTTTTTGCTTGATTTTAGTCCACTAGACTATCGAGCCCGAGCCATAGTCAGACGGGGTTTGACCACAGCTTCGTATATCCAGTGTATCATTCGTGGTTTTAACCCCCACGTTTTCCCAATTGCTCTTTTAGTTGCATATAGGGTCTGTTTGCCTTTTGCAATTGTGTTTTGCAGCTGCTTGTTCCACGTGAGTTTGTTATCAAGGGTGACTCCCAGATATTTTACCTCCGTGGTAAGCTTCAGTTGTTGGTTGAATAATGTTGGAGCGTTGAGCCCTTCCAAGTTGTGTTTGCAACTGAAGGCTATTAGTGTTGTTTTGGCGGGATTGACCGATAGGCCTACCCTCCTACACCAATCCTCCACTTGGGTTAGAGCTTGTTGCATGAGTTCAGAAAGAACTCATGGAAATTTTCCCCTTATCAGGATACTGATGTCATCGGCGTATCCTAGGGTATAGAAGCTGGGCCAGTAGGCTGTCCACTACAAAGTTCTACAGGAGGGGTGAAAGTATACCCCCCTGTGGACACCCTTTGAGGACAGCTGTATACATGGTTTCACCGAATAATTTTGCATTTACTTGTCGTCCTTGAAGCATTGATTTTATCCACCGACATAGGGTGTTTTGAACTCCCTGACTCGAGGCGCCGTGTACAAGAGATTCAAAGGAAGTGTTGTCGAAGGCCCCCTCTATATCTAGGAAGGCCGCGAGCCCTATTTCTTTGATTTCTAATGTGGTCTCAATCTTCCCAACTAGATGGTGTAGTACTGATTCACATGATTTCCCTGTCTGATAAGCATGTTGGTTTGGGTGCAACGGGAAAAGTGACAGGCACCTATCCCTGATATGTTTATCGACGAGCTTTTCCAATGACTTAAGTAGGAAGGAGGTTAGACTTATTGACCAAAGATGCAGGCTAGAGGCGTCCCAGTGAGTTTCACTGAAGCGGTTGCATACGGCGGCGTTTCCTGTATGATGTGGGCTGGCATTTCCTTGGAGGGAAAAACGGAGCTCGTATTCGTGCCCGAAGGAGGCCGAGGAGGAGCGCTGACAGCTGATCGATGCGTAAACGATATTCTCCGTGCCCAAGTTGTGTCCTATGCAGCAATTATTGGCGAGATCTTCACTTTGATGCACGACAATGCCCGGTGTCACGCATCGCGTCTCACTCGGCAGTTCCTGAATGAAGTCAAAATGTCGACACTTAACTGGCCTGCACGCAGTCCAGACATCAATCCCATTGAACACTTATGGGACGAGCTCAAGAGAAGAGTCCGAGCCAGACATCCAGTCCCTTCATCCACTGAAGAATTGAAGGCAGCCCTATTAAAAGAGTGGAACGGTATTCCTCAATATACCATCAACAACGTGATCAGATAAATGAAGAATCAACTGGAAGCTGTCATTAGGGCAAGAGGAGGCAATACCAAATACTAAAATAATAAATACCTAAGTTATTTTCCAACAGTTTTTGTTTTATTTTAAAAAAACCTAACAACAAACCATTTTCATAATTTCCCATTTTCCCTACGATTTCGTTCAAAGAGCAATAATTTTGAAAGTACCCACTAAATATTGGTTAAAAAGGTGTCATAATAACTACCGTACTTTTCAAAAAACACGTACAAATACACGCGATTATAGGTTGAGTCGATACTTTTGTCCGTAAGTATTATAAAGAAAAAAAAAGGGCAGAGTAAGACATTGTGCTGATTCAGTAACCCTGGGTTGGGGATGATTTCGTTAAGGATCTGAGGTGTCCTCAATCAAAACTCGCCTTTTAGCGTCTGCGTCGATTGTTTATTATGGAGGGGCAAAAAAAACCCCCAGACCACCAGAACCATTCTCATCTTGTAGAAGAGCTTGTCTTTCTAATATACATTGCCGTGTAGAATCGATATCGAAAGAGAGATAAATCGGAGATTGCGAGGTTGACTGCAAGTATTTTTAAGAGAAAAAATATTGTCATCTCTACATCTTGAGGACATCGTAAGACTCACTTTTTGCCAATACGTGATCACAATCTTGTGCTGTTTCGGTTGCTATCGAGGGGAGAATTTAATAGACCGAGTCTCTCCTCCCTCCGATGTCAGGCGCGGGTCTCGAGGTCTTGAGAGTGTTCAAGTATACAGAATGAAACATACCAAGTCGCTATCGTATGCATTCATACTAAAGAAGTGGATAGATATGTTTCTAAACGGTTCTTTTTTAGGTACGAATAGCGTCCTGTCAGTGCATCCACAAACTATTTCACCTAATAAAACTAGGCTCCCGAAAGACTCCCAGAATGACATTTGCATAACTGCGGTTGGGCTTTAGCTCGCAACTAAATGTATGTTTACTAAGGGGCTTCGACCCCTGGTCACTACGTGAGCCAACCCCCCCCCCCCCTTTCGCGCTCTCCGCGCTAGCGGCACTGACTGACTGTTTTTCGTTCTCGTATGGTATACTTATCGACAGCTTGTACATACATTCGGGAATCATCGTAGCCAATCAGAACACGAATAAAATGCCATTTTCCGAAGTTAACATTTTTATATAAAGAAGGATATTGCGTATACCCGGATTTTCAAGACATCTATGAAAAGTATACTGGCGTGGCGCATCATGTAGACCATTTGTTTCAAGACTCCGCTGAGCAAAGCATAAGAGCACCACATACCTAGCGATTTCTTGTTCAATCGATTGCACACAATCGATCTCACGCCCGTACAGCACACACACTAGGCAATTTATCGCGCAATCTAAAATGACAGTCTCACGGTCCACACAACCCAACACGACATAGTGCAAATTATCTATTTTGTGGCGATTGAAGATGGACATCCATTCCGACTTTCGATAGAGAACGACCGCCACAACCACAGCATGAAGAATATCTCTATGATGAAGAATAACCACCGGTTTATGTCAAAAAATCAGCAAATTAAAACACATGATTGTCATGACATTGATTGATTGTCCGAAAATTGCATGGCAATATGTTCCACACGCCAAATCAAAAAATTAATTCGAATGCCACATACACCTTCCAATTGATCTCGCAATCAGAAAATCTCTTCAATCGATCGGAAGGTCTGTGGCGCCCATTAGACTTATATCACGGCGAGAAAACCCTATTGCAACAACGTTTTTGTCCCTAGACATTACGGTTCAGAACCACGAAGAGCCCTAAAAAAGATTCACAGAGGTGTTGCACGCCTTTCCGCACCGCTTTAAAAACCAGAAGAAAAAATTTCACCAGATCTTACGTTTCTTTCTGGTATTGATGTTGGTTGATTGTTTATTTTTACTGAATCAGTAAACATAAATTTATCCACCACAATACAATAGAATTCATGCATCAAAATCCATTTTAGGATTAACATAAAAGATTGCATTTCTTTGTAATTGTCTTGATCATAGCTTTGTCTTTAGCAAAACATTAACATTTCTAAAAATCATTTCAGATTATTGTCGCTGGTCTCGGGCTTCCCTGGCTTGGCTACATGTTTGGATGGATCGTTGCCAAAATATGTTCTCAAACGCCTGCAGATGCTCTAACAATCGCCATTGAAACAGGCATTCAAAATACCGGAATTGCAATATTCCTCTTACGATTCAGTTTGCCACAACCTCAAGCCGATTTAACCACCGTCGTTCCCGTATCCATTGCAATGATGTCGCCCGTGCCCCTATTTTTTCTGTACATCGCACAGAAAGTTCGACAAAGACGCAGCGACCCCGAAACAGTGAGTATAGTTGATGATCAAACGGGAACCCAGGCAAGCGCAGGTTCCATAAGCTAATATCATTTTCATGTTGCTATTATATGTGCATTTTCTATAAGTAAGCCGTAAGGACAAATTGTAAATTAAGTATGCTATGAGTATTCCAGTGTTATTGATGAGTATTTTTTTAATTAAACACACAGGAAATGTATGCCCCTAAAAGCAATGCTTGTAATGATGATATTGATCCCTCCGAAAGAAGACTAACGGCCTAAGGTTTTCTAACACTACCCCTAATCCTTTCAAGCCTATATTTTACCCTACTAACACTGGTAATATCGGATTAAGGACTGTTGTCGATTAGTGGATTTCCCATCGTTGTTATTGTTACTAATTATATTTTTGTTGTTTTAATGGCAGATCTATCTCCTGTAGATGAAAAAATAAGTGCCAGGATCCCGCCTGCCGCGAGCATATCTGTGTAAAATTGAAGCAATGTAAAACATAAGACTTTTTATATCAACATCACTTTATTGTTAATAAAATATACACTTTATAAAACTCAAACGATCAAACTGTTTCTTTTGTTTTCTCTTCCCCTAATATCTATAGTGATCCGGCTTGAAAGGCCCGCTTTGCGGAATTCCCAAATATTTCGACTGGGCCGGAGTCAATTGTGTCAATTTCACTCCCAATTTGTCCAAATGCAGGCGGGCTACTTCCTCATCCAAAACCTTTGGCAACATGTGCACACCAACCGCGTAAGCACCAGGCTTGGTCCATAATTCGATTTGAGCAAGTACTTGATTTGTGAACGAGTTGGACATGACAAAGCTGGGATGTCCCATGGCACAGCCCAAATTCACCAATCGTCCTTCGGCCAACAGGATAATGTGACGACCATTGGACAGAGTGTATCGGTCTACTTGGGGCTTAACATTGATTTTCTCGGCGGCATTCTTGTTGAGCCACGTTACTTCGATTTCGCAATCAAAGTGGCCGATGTTGCAAACAATTGAATCGTCTTTCATGTTCATAAAGTGTTCGCCCATGATGATATTTTCGCAACCGGTTGTTGTGACAAAGATGGTGGCCTCTTTGCTGGCCTCCTCCATGGTGGTTACTTCGTAGCCCTCCATGGCAGCTTGCAGGGCGTTGATAGGATCAATTTCAGTGATGAGCACGCGTCCGCCAAAGGCACGTAGGGATTGTGCGCAACCTTTGCCGACGTCACCGTAGCCAGCGACGCAACACACTTTACCGGCAATCATAACATCGGTGGCACGCTTAATGCCGTCAATGAGCGATTCGCGACAACCGTATAGATTGTCGAATTTGCTCTGTAATAGGAAAGACAATTAATTTACATGCCTTGCCGAATTATAAATTGTATAAAAACTACCTTTGTAACGGAATCATTAACGTTAATAGCTGGCACACTGAGTTTTCCATCCTTGTGCAATTTGTAGAGATTGTGCACTCCAGTTGTGGTTTCCTCGCTAATGCCCTTGATGTCCTTAAGATATTGAGGATACTTTTGATGCACCAAGTTGGTAAGATCACCGCCATCATCCAAGATCATGTTCAATGGCTTACCATCCTTGAAAACGAGGGTTTGTTCAATGCACCTAGACAAATGACAACGCATGAATGGATATTAATCTGGTTTTATTAGTTCAAACGTATTTTATTCATACCACATGTACTCCTCGTCGGTTTCACCTTTCCATGCGTAGACTGGAATGCCGGCAGCGGCAATAGCGGCAGCAGCATGGTCCTGTGTACTGAAAATGTTGCAGCTTGACCATTGCACCTGGAAGAAAGGAAAAAGATCATTGACATATTTCTATGTTAGGTCGTTCCATACACGCTGCATCAACCGAATTTAAATTATGATTTGCCAGTGCGAAATCTACAATGTACTTGCTAGTTTGCAATGCATGACGCTCCGGTCATGGCTTGCTAGCAGCTCCTTAGCGTCAGTAAACACTAGATTAATGAAAACTATATAAATACCGATCAGCCGGGGTGATTGTCATCGGCAACACATGTTGAGCCATGGCAAGATATCCGTCCTTTGGATGGTCCGCTAGGCGTTTTGATGTGGAGGCATTTAAGTCAGTGCTGCTGGAAACAAGTTCCTTTGAGGGGTCGGCCGAACAAAGAACCACGCAAATCTCAAAAATGGAAGAAGCTTGCGATGTCACTATGCCTAGGAAAGGTTTCGTTAAGGGAAGGCGAGAGGAAGGCAATGAGCAGAGCAGTCATATATACACAACCTCGCTGCATCGAGACCTTCGAGGTTCTTGCCAGGGAGGCGTTTTGGCAACTCTTGGTGTGGTCCACCCCGGAGAGGCTTGAATTTGCCGTGAAGCAGTAGGACCACCACCAGTCCAGATATAACAATTGTTAGTGCCAGCCTCATTAGTGAAACTTCTTGGGAGACATGTAATGGTCTCCTCTCCGATCACCTCCCAATTGTCAGAATTGACGAACCAATGTACATAAGGCCGAACGAAATATCAGGAACGTCATTGCCAAAGCATCGGCCCATTTCATTCCTGCAAGGGATCCCAAGGGATTGACCAAACTACCCCACAAGTGTCGATTAGCCGATGAACGTCATAACATAAGACGTGCTCACCCTGGTGACCCTAGAATTCAGGAGCTTAGCATCGAAATTAGACGACAAGTTAAAAACTACCGGAAGGCGGAATGGAACGAGCACCTCAATGACTGTAACCTTAATGAAGGAGTCAGCAAGTCCGTGCCCTTTCCAACCCCACAAAAGATGAGGGCATATAGCCATAGCTCAAGTGCAAAATTAGAAGACGGATTCGCAGCCGAATTGTTGACGCCGTGCCATTACACACCGCGGACCAGCTTAAGAAAGTCATTGAGAACGCTAAAAACTCCAATGCCCTCGGACCTGATGGCATTTTGATGGTCATGCTAAAACATTTCGACCTTCCAGCTATTGAGTTCCCCACAGCCGTCTTTAACATGTCGATCTCCACGCTTGCCATCCCTGATATCTGGAAAATAGGACGAATAATCCCTTGTCTCAAACCAGGGAAAAGCGATAAACTTGGTACATCCTATATACCGATGACAATATGTATTGTCACCTGTTGCAAAGACGCTGGAGGCCCTTATCCACCCCACTCTTGTAGCCCTTGCAAAGCTAGGCTTCAGAAAGATCCATAGTACGATCACTGCCCTAGACGCGATCGCTACACGCGTCAGAGATAGGCTAAATCAACGTATATCGTGCCATAGAACCATCTTGGGGGCAATTGACCTATCGAATGCGTTTAATAAGGTCAATCACTCTGACTCTATGCTTTTGGCAAACCTCTTAAATATGCATATTCCTGCACAAGAGATTCGTTGGATTGCTAGCTATCTAGCTGGTAGGCAATCCTTCATTGAGTTTCGGGGAAGACGTTCTAAGCTTAGGAACATCAAATTAGGAATTCCGCAGGGCGGGGTACTCTCTCCCACCCTGTTTAACATCTACATGGCAGGTCTTCAACACCACCGGAAGGCATTGAAGTGATTTCCTATGCTGACGACTGTACCCTACTCGCCACGGGAGCGGATAGGGATGATATGCGCATCCTTATTAATCGATATTTAGAAGATTTTCTGCTATGTTACTCGCCACCTGGTCAGGAGATTCTTGGTGGCCGGTTCTGGTACGTATTAACAAAAAACCTGTTCCTGCTCCAGTTTGGTCAACTAGTTTATGTAACACAAACTGGAATAAAATCCAAGTCTGCCAAAATGCTGCTCCACGCACAGCCACAGGAGACACATTTGACGCCAATACGTGACCACAATCGACTACTTTCAAAACAGTATCTTGTTGGATTAGCATCCAAGATACTGTTTTGAGAGGGTCATCCCAATCGTGATCTCATGGACCGAATTCCTCCACCACGTCACATCAAACGTGGCCTACGAGACGTTGAGAGACCAAATCGTCTGCGACCTTCCTTAACACCTGGTCAGGTGATTGTCGGTGGCCGGTTGGGGTACGTATTGGCAACAAACCAGTTCCTACTGTTGCAAATCCAAAAATTCTCGGGCTTCACTTTGAGAAAATGACGACTTCAGCTCATCACGCAGAAGCTGTTTGTGAAAAGATGAGCAGTAGGAACAAAATTCTTAAAGCACTGGCTGGCAGCACCTGGGGCAAAGATACAGAGACTATGCTAGCCACTTATAAAGCGGTGGGTCGAGCAGCGGCTGATTTTGAGGGGCCAGTTTGGTCGCAAAGTCATTGTAACACAAACTGGAACAAAATCCAAGTCTGCCAAAATGCTGTTCTATGCACAGCCACAGGGTGCCCTCTGATGTCTGCCCAGGATCACCTACATCAGGAGACACATTTGATGCCAATACGTGACCACAATCGACTACGTGCAAAACAATATTTTGAGAGGATCATCCTAATCGTGACCTTATGGACAGAATTCCCCCTCCACGCCACATCAAAGGTGGCCTTCGTGACCTTGAGAGAGAGGTCCAGGGTTACAAACGGGATCCTTTCGACGAAGAATCATACCGGGCCGCCATGAGGTAGTGAGTCGGTCTATTGCGAGTTTAGGTACGAACAGAGTCCTCTCAGCGCTCCGACCACCTATTTCGCCTGAGGAGATTAGGCTCCCGAGAGCGACCAGAGTGACTTTAGCCCAGCTTCGGTCAGGCTTCTGCTTACGCCTCAATTCGTATCTATCTCGCATAGACCCGAACATACAAAACGTATGCCCAAATTGCGCTGACACGCCTCACGATGTGACCCAGCTGATAAGATAAGTAGCAGTAATCTACTTAGTATGCTATAAGACCACCTGGTTGAAACTTTACGTTTTGACTACCCCTTATTTAACACAGTGATCTGGGCAAGGGAGGCTTGGACTGACAGGTTCAGAGCACTCCACACCAGTACTGTCATATTTTACACGGACGGCTCAAAGACTGATACCCTCTTCTTTGGCCCAGAACTCTACTGCGGGATACCACTCTGAAAAAAGCCAAAGCCACCAACTTTTCGTTGCCTACTACTCACCCAAATGTAACCTTATTCTAATGAACCTGAGCATAAACGGAGTTAGAGTAATTTGCGGGCTCTTCCCAGGGCACTGTCGTCTAAATTGCCAGCCCCCAACAAATCTAATCTAAACTGACTCGGTAACTTCAACCGGGATGTTCTACCTCATCAGACGCGTGTATTATTCTCTGCTGATTTCACTGCCACAATTTTAACTTATGGTTGTTTTTGTGTGGAAGAAACGAATAGGAAAACTATTGGGGGAATAAAATATATCGCTAGTCTACTTTGGATTATAGATACAGTCAGCTTGAAGTAAGGCATATGTTATGTTCAACGTGATACTGTTCACCGAGTTTAAGGTCAACAATATTCTGTTGGCTACAAATACCAACGTCATACATTTCCATACACATAATAAATGTAATTCTATCTAGACAAAAATATTCACTTCCTACATACGTCACGGTCGGCCAAAAATATATAATTTTAAATGTTTTTAATTATCTGGAAATATTTGACTTTTAACCCGATCGTTATCAAATGCGTTGCTTCCTTTGTCACCAAGTAAACCAAGGAGATACCGCCGCGTAGACGAAAAGAGAAGAAGTTACATATAAGCATATCACCATTGACGCTGACCATGAGGTGAGTGGGACAAATACAAAACATTTTGTTAGGAATACATACATCAATTCACATAAATTTAATGTTGCCAAGCACGTTCCTGTTTGCTACGAACATAACACACATTAGGCTAAGCTATCTTGGCTTGATCATCATATATTCTCAAACTTTTCATAATGTGGTTAAAGGTTAAAACAAAATCGTTTAGACGATGATTGGAAGGGATGTGCACCTCATCAGGTGCCTTTGTATTGCACATTTGTTGACAAAGTGAATTAGCTTGCTCTGAGTTATCAGTAGTCAGCTATCCAACCTGCGGCCTATAAACAGAGTCTCGAATTGGAGGAGCAACACTGATAAAAAAGATTTCTTATTTTGGCCAAAAGTCCTTATAGCAACAGTTTGAGTCGACCTATTGGGAAGCGTTCAGGATCAATGGTAAAAAATAGTTTCCTCTAACTACTCGCAAATATGTGTACGCCATGGGATATACTGGCAAAACTACTAGATCCTGTATTCATGCTAAAAAATATTAAGGAGGCTTCTAACTTTGCAGCTTGGACAACCAAACGATCTTGTTCGGACGTTATCTTGCAGTTTGTAGCCAGGAACAAAGGTATGTTTTTGTCAAATAATCTAATTCATTCATTTTTTTTCATCACGAAAATATGACGAAATTTCTCAATATTTTATGAACGGAACGCTAACGAGTCTTGCAGATGAGTGGGATCTGAATTTTAATTTTGAGCTGGAATGCGTAAAGAGTAGGGAAGGAAATATTTTTAACATGTTGTGGATCCATGCGAATATCGAAGATGTGCATATGTGCAATACACCTACAGCCGATGAACAAATTATTTGCAAGTATTTTTGAGATACATAGACAGAAAAATTAATTTTGTACACCACATGGTAGGGATACGTAAGGACAACTTCAAACCAAATTTGTATTGTCGAAAGCTTTGTGCTAAATGAGGACGTTGGCCAGAAACGAACAAAACTGCAATCTTTTCACGTGAACGAAACGGTTCACCAGATATTCCATATCAAACTTTGACATTTCTATCAGGAGACTTCAGTACTTTGGTACCGAAATACAGCCTTTCAAATATACTGCTTTTAACCAGTAGAAAAGTAATTGTATACCAAAACTATCGCATAAATGCAGCGTAAAATTATTTCTAATTCGATTTCCAGCGAAATAGGCGTACACGATTATATCCGGACTCTTTATTTTTTTAGTTGCCACAGACAATTTTTTTTCACAATTTGGGACTCGTTTGCCACTTCTTTCGCTCCACTAAAATAATCTGCCACTTTGTTTTTCATCATCAGTGGACTACATTATCAAATAAAGTTTGTCCACAAAATTTGTCCAAGATTTTCAATGACCAAAAGTGTTTTTTGAGACCTATCACACTATGGGACAAACAAATGACCTTTTAGTTAAGCCAGTCGGATTTTAAGGCCAATTGACCGTTTCAAAATTTTGTTAAAAATGCGGTGTGTGTCGTGCCGTCCATTTAAAAAAGCTACTATCCTGAGCGAAGTCATTTCAGCTCGGGTACGGTTCATCGTGACTTTAAGATTTCCTGCGACAGCGACGGTTTCAAATCGCCGTTCTCGAAAACCATTTCGGAATAGTTTTGATCGGCTGCAAATCGTTACCTCGCATTTGCTTGGCACTAAACAAGATTTGCGGTTTCCTATTTATTTAATTGAAACACACTCTGATTCGAGACTACGAAAACGTCTACTTTGACATCTTTTGGTCATGGTCAGGACTCAAACCGAATGTTTTACTGTTAATTACTAATGAATTGTCGCGTTTTTCGTTAGCTCAATTCCAAAAAAATGAATATAGCAATTAATACCTTCCAATTGATACCAAATTTATACCCATCCGATTTGAACATGCTTAGCCAACTTGATACTCCGAGGCCGGGTTTCTGATAGCTCCTATTCAGTACCTGTCTGCTGATTAGTCTTATCGCGTAGAGAAGCCACACACCATATTTAGAAAGCTTTTCCATTGTGTTGAATGGAATTTTTGTTTATTTTGCATAGCTACGGCATATTTTGCTTGTTTAAGCCATCATCTTAGATTGAGAAAATCATTGCGCACTTTCATCCAACAGCGTAAATAAGCAAAAGATAACATAACTATGCAAAATTAACAAAAAATCAATTCAATATAATGGAAAAGCGTTTTGAATATTGTGTGTGTCTTCTCTGGGCGACAAGACTAACCATTCTATAAGATCTACGAGAGAATGGGCCCGAATGTTAAACAAACTATAATTAAATTAATAGAAAAGCTCAAATCTTTTTTCGTTCCGACCAAATACGAGCTAACGATTTGCAGTCGATCAAAACTACATATTCCGTAATGATTTTCGAGACAGTGCTTAGCCAACTTGATATAAGTAAATTTTCCATATTATTTCATCAGTAATTATGTAATACGTTTCCTCTGAAAAAAAATATTAATCCATTTATAAATAGCAAGTTAAATAGCTTACAACGGATCTTCAATTACCGATTAATGGTAATTGAAAATATATAATAGCCAAGAGGTTCCAAGTTTTTGAGACCCAGAATAAGTGGGAAAAATGGCCGAAGCGACGTGTGTCTTTCAAAATGCCAAAATAAAACACGCAGATTCATATTGTTCCACTTCGAACCCATTTTCGAGAGTTTAATCTTACTATCGAAAACATTTTCTTCGATGTCATTCCAAGCATTAATTAATATTTTTAATTTTCCAATATTCCAGAATTATTTATATAGATTGTTAAATGCACCCATTTCGTTTGACTACTATGGGCCACACAAAAAATGGTGATATTTCAATGACTATATGACCAAAAACTGCAAACTAAATTTGACCAGAGCTGTGTTTTTTCTTATTACACTGAGATCATAGATTTGAACAGAAATGAATGACTACGCTGATGGTCATTTATTTTTGGTTAATTATGAGCGATTTAAAATGACAATCAACTTGCTAACTATAATTTATTGGGATCGACGTATCGATGGTGAAACTAAAGTGGATATGAAAACAAAGCGATAGATTTACGTCGCAAGGACTCAAGGACTCAAGGCAGTACAACAACTACATACTCAATCTCCTCACTGACTGATGCACTTGCCATTCAAAAATATTGGGAGTGTTATCATTAGTGTGAGTTATTTTGACAATCATTTATTAAAGAAAATACTAATTTCAAGACAGAAAATGAAAGAAATTAAATTCCTTTTTTTTTTTAATTCATTGAAGTGCGTTCGGATAAACAATATTTTGGGTCTTTCCGTCTAGTGTGAATACAAACAAATCCGAAGGTTTTCCGACACGTGAGCAAGCCACATACAACTGCCCATGTGAGAAGCATGGATTTTCCAAATTCAGCCCACACACTTGTACTGATTGTCCCTGTGCTTTGTTGATGGTCATTGCAAAGGCAAGTCGTATCGGAAACTGCAAACGTTTGAATTCAAATGGCATATCTCTTGGAATAATTGGTATTCGTGGCAATAGTACATCTTCTCCTTTATACCTTCCAGTCAAAATGTTGGCTTCAATTACATTTTTCATCATCTTTTTTACTGTTAGCTTGGTACCGTTGCAAAGACGTGGTGAATTAATATTTCGAAGAAGAATGATAGGCACGCCAATTTTCAATGTTAAAACATGCGGCGGCAGTCCTGGTAAGTCAAGAGAATTCAAAAATTCCGTAGGATAATTAACAACTTGGTCTTGGTCTAAAACAGTATCGATGGATTTATATGTCACAGCTTCTCCTGTAATGTTATTTTGAATGGTGAAGTTGATGGCATTTATGGTAGCCAATATAGCGCGTTGACTGAGCCATTTTATGTCAGTGACAAGGCTTTAGGGGATAACCCTTTAATGCATGCATAGCCTTGGCGGAGGGGAAATTAGGGTAAGGGATTGAGAGGGGGTTGCGTGGCTAGGAAGTGCCGATGCACATTTAGTTTGAACTTTTGCAGATCATAATTTACTGGAAATACTGAAGATGGTAAGTTATTCCACATTCTAATTGATCGAGTAACGAAGGAGTCGAAAAATTGTACGGTGCGGCTGTTCTTGATTTCTAGTGTATGCCGGTGGGCACGACTTGAAAGTCGGGTGGTTCGTGATGAGATTGCGAGGTCTGGAATGAGATTGTATATTTCATCGGAGCAACGGTGATTATAATACCGATAAAATAATGTTAGGCAACTAACGTTACGTCTGTGCTCAAGAGATTCAATTCGAGATGTAATAGATGATTTTAAAAGCCTTGCGTTGGACTTTATCCAGCATTGACAATGCAGTACTGCCTGCACCAGCCCAAATATGAGAATTATATTCCAGTCTAGGTCTTATGTGGCTTTTATAAATTTGGGCTAGATCATTGGCAGAAAAATATTTTTGACACCTATTTAAGAACCCAAGGTATTTTAAGGCATTTTTCGCAATGTCGAATATATGATCGATTGCCGTGATATTACAGAAATTCGGCGGCAATGTAATGCATTTACACGTATAAAAATTTAAAGCGTATGAATCGAGTAGGTTTAATCACTTACTGGACAAAATAGTAAAATAACGATAAAAAGAAGAAGAGAGAACTACGGGGCATGAAATATAGTTTACGACCGATTACCATACCTAGCAAGGATATATACAAAATTTCATAAAAATCGGTCCAGCCGTTTCGAGAAGATCATATCCTTAAGCCGGTTCAAATTCAATTAGTACACGTATAAAAATTCAAAATCAAATCAAAATTTATTTGATGTAATACCTCCTTAAGTCAAACAAGCAAAACTTGTAGTGAGGCAATAATTGCAAAATACCCCAATTTTTACCCCTCTAGCCTTCTTCCCAATTCGAGGGACAGACCATCATTTTGTGTGTATGTATAATGGCGGGAATTCTTGCAAATTACTTGTTCACCGGCTCTTAGCCTACAACAGTCCCGGGTAACGTTATCCACAATATTAAAGACTTCGTTATTCGTTTGAAATTCTTTCTGCATTTTTAACTTATCTCCATGAAAAGGTTGATGAAATTTCACTCATTAAAATGTTCTTATCGGTTCATCACATACAGCTGGATGACCTCTGGTACCAAGTCAACTCGAACAAGATTAGAACGAAATTCACTCGACAATTGACCCTCAATCCTAAAAAAAAAATCTTATTTTCATATCCACTCACCTCAGCGCCCAACTCCACGAGAGTCTCGATAAGTACGGCCGTTTGTACTGTCATGTGAAGACATCCTGCAATGCGGGCTCCTTTCAGAGGCTTCGTTGGACCATACTTTGAACGGCATGCCATCAAGCCGGGCATTTCATTTTCGGCAATGATGATTTCCTTGCGACCCCAATCGGCCAGCTTGATATCGGCTAGAAATGTATAAAAATAAAAGATCAAATGAAGCAGATAAGATTTAAGATCTTAAATTTGTCTACTTTATTATTGTTCAAATAACCTCAAAGAGGGAAGGAAAACGGAAAAGCATGCATGGCTATTATTTACTGAATGATTAAAATTGTAATCTCATTAACTTATTCATATACTACTCACCGACTTTGTATTGTGGCTTCGACATTTTAAGATTGTTTATCTTTTTAAGTTACTTTCAAACGAAATGCACACGTTATCTGGCAAAGTACCACCGGCAAAACTTCACACCACTCTCAGCACAACACCAACCACACGCAGACCGCGCGAGAAACTGAAAATGAGATGTCAATTGCAATCCGTTTATATGACGTTTGGCGATTTGCGAGTGCGTTCAGGGGAGGTGACAGATTTTTGTAGTCGTTCAATGTGTAGATGATGGTGAAGTTATACTAGGGACGTTTTATTGTGTTTATCCCGTGCAGGTTTGGGTAGAACTTCATATAAAAAAAATGACACTTACCCAGGTAAAGTTAACCCGTGCAACTACCCTACACGGGATAGAGCTCAAATGTAGATGGCGGACGCATAGGGGAAATATGAGGGAATTTGTTTTTTCAAACCAAATGTGAGAGTTTTTCTAATCACGAGAAAAGATTTTGCAAAGAAATAATCATCTTTTGTGATAAAATCCACCACATCTAAAAAATAAGCCGACGAAAGCAAGTCAAAGATGCACAAAAACTGTCAAATGTCAGCTGTTTGGTCTTAACCGGGATATTACCCGCGATCGTTTTTTTCGAGTCAGACTTACACGCGATACGAAAAAAACGTCGCTACTATGGTTCGCTTCCATTTATTTTAAAATTAAGCAACCACAAGCATTTAAATTTAAACTAAACAATACCAGTTAAAATGCCGAAATAAAATATTATAATAACTATTTTGATATTCTACTATGTTTATACTATCTCACACGTATCATAAAATACAGCATAATAATAAAATCAGTGTATCTCCCAAATGAAAATCATCTTTTTGAAAAGGAGAACTCATTATACCTATTTTCGCTTTATTAACTACACACGAGTGATTATTGCACGGCACATATGATCAATTTAACAATTCAAATAATTATTTAATATTATTTTTTTAAAGAAAAACTCGCTGTCAATACAAGCATTCAATACAAGGTATAAGCTAGCACTAATGAGAGGAATGAAATTGATATTCATAATTCCAAATGTTATGGCTGGTAGCGGAATAGCGAGGCCTTCATGCTTAACTTTCTTCCACCAGCGAAGTCGGCAAGGAGTTCCCGTAGTGAACAAAAGACGCGGTTCCGGAACCTATGTCTCCACTATGGTTGGTTTCTGGCTGTTATGGCTGGTAGCGGAATAGCGAGGCCTTCATTATTTAACTTTCTTCCACCAGCGGAGTCGGCAAGGAGTTCCCGTAGTGAACAAAAGACGCGGTTCCGGAACCTATCTCTCCACTATGGTTGGTTTCTGGCAAGCCAATATAGACGCTATCGTTGTGCATGTCCAGTTGACTCGCCATACGATGGCCAAGTTTGATCATAGTTGGCACCCACGTCGGTTGACAAATTTGTCCATCACGGGAAGACTATGTGTCGATTATGCTATAATTTAATATAAAATTAACCGCGCAATTTCAGAACAAAAAACCACCTCACTCCGCTCTTGCCACCACCACCAGCTTCAAGCAATACATGAAAAATGGGAACATAAACACATCTTGAACCCATCTTACAACGTTTCGGAGGACGCCACTCATCATTTTTATTGGGCACGGGACGGGCGCCTCTGTTAATTCATTACAGCCCTTGCTTACCACGCTCTACGAAGTCCATTAAATGGTCCTCAACATGGAAAAGCAAGGTGTAATAAACTCGCTGCGCCGAATAGCCCATGGACATTGTTTATAGTCCTTGTAAATAAGGGCGCTATTACACAGTCATATATTCCTAATATATATTATAATAGATATTACCATATCCTTAACCCTACTTGATTTCGTTTAGTGTACGTGTAAAAAATTAACTGAATGAATCGAGTAGGCTTAATTATATGACTAGAAATATGACTATAAATATGACTGTGTCATGGAGCCCTAAAAACGACGGCTATAGACGATTTTTGTGGACTTCAAAACAACATAACGAAAAGCAAGTAAATTGCATGGCGGTTGTATCGACGGCATTATTCTGGACCTTGGGCGCCGTAAATTCAACACTGCCCGACATGATAATTCAGCTGTTCTATAACAATTTAATGATCCACTTTCGATTAAGACCAGGTACTAACATCGTCAGTTCAAGTGAAATAGTTGAAATAGATTGGATGCGTCAGCATCAGCATCGGCAGAGGAATCGGCATCAGCAGAATTTAGAACACACGCATTTGCCTTTGATGACCCACATTGACAGCAGCAGCAGCGGCAGAAGCATTTTTTCTGCTTCTGCTGTCAATGTGGGTCATCAAAGGCAAATGCGTGTGTTCTAAATTGAAATTTTTCTGCTGATGCCTCTGCCGATGCTGATGCGGGAAATGTATTTCAACCAAGAAGATCCATACAAGTACTGTCAAAATTTTGATGGTCGTGAAATCGAATTCGCTTGGTGGTACTTACTTCGCACGAAAGTCTCCACAACGGTTTTTGACATTTCACTGGCGAAAACAATGCAGTTGCACTTTATTTCACAGGGAAAAAGTGTCATCGGTAATCTATCATGCTGAAAATAGGTTGGACGCATCAACAGCATCAACATTTTAATTTTGAACACACGCATTTGCCTTTCACGACCCACATTGGGTGGGGTTACGAAGCGAAACAGTTGCGTATTTTCCGCACACATGTTTTCCATTCTGATCCCGTAACTGCTATTTTGCGGATCAGAAATAGTCTCCGGTTGTCCTCGTGAACATATTTCACAATGGCAGACAGAGGAAAACAGCCGGATATTATTTCTGAACCACAAAATGTCAGTTAGGAGATCAGAATGGCGAACATATTTGCGGAACATACGCAACTGTTCGTAACCCCACCCATTGACATCAGCAACAGATAAAATGATGCTGTTGCTGCTGTTCAAAATTAAAAGTTTTCACTGTAAATTTGAATACAGCTCAAACTTGTTTTCGTATTGAATTGCAAAAATTACATCTACTCGTTTTTTTTTTCTTATCAGTTGTTATCAGTACAGTTGGCTACGAACCTCTCCCGCGTGCACATCAATATTTGTTATACCAAGATCGAATTAAAATAAAGTTGTTGATTTTAATTAATTTTGTTTGCTTGGAAAAATTGTGGCGACATAGGTCGCAGTCTTCGTTTATATACCAGAAAAGGAAAAAGGACTCAACGGTGGCGTCATCGGGCGCAGTAATTTACGATATTGCAATCAAATATTGTACATTTGGTCCGTCGAGCCGGATTTGTGGTAATTCGGAAATTTGTTGGTGAGTCCCATATTTTCCTTCCCAGTTTTCCCACTTTGTTCCCATTTCGTACGGGTAGGATGAAGAAGTTAATAATTTCCCAAGGGTTGGCAGCCGATCAATTGGAACGGTTGGCGCATAGTTTTAGATCATCGACAACTCCTAAAACTACCAGTTATTTGAAACGGTACTTGGAAACACTCGTTAAATTACACGAGAGCTATCATTCGACTCATGGGCATATTTTGGCTACTTTAAGTGGTAATGTGCAGGAGATTGAAGTTCCGTATTTTAAAAACTCCGAAGTGACGAGATTTGAAGAGTGCTACATAACGATTCATGCCGAATTGGAAGAATTATTAAAGACTTCATCTGAGGCTACTCCTAGTGGATCCGGGCAGGACAACACGGTTCGTAATCGAGAATCAGAGGTTAAGCTTCCTCGAATTTCACTCCCACAGTTCGATGGCGACAAAACCATCTTTATACAAAGCCCGGAAGCAGAACACGTTCATATACTTAAGCGCCAAATCATAGGCCTGTTCAGATCGAAAATTTACATTGCGGTAAAGGCAAATCGGGTTGGGTCGCGACAAACTTTACACGAAAAGTATTGGTTCCCGGTCGATTTTCGTCGCGAAAAGTGGAATGTGTCGTGAATTAAAGTGTCTAGAATGCAGTGAAAGAACAAAATCCCGACAAAAAGTGAATTTTCCACATGTTTTCGCGATTTTTATCAGAGCAGACACGGTTTTTTTACATGCGCTGTGCTTGTGTTAGTGCATCGTGCAACGTATATACGACATGTTCATAGGCTCGTTTTGTGTGCATGTATTGCTGCTTCCCGGCTTCTAGTGAAGGTGGTTTTGGATGGCGACTATAACAAGTGGACTTCGTTTAAGGATTTATTCGTATCGCTGGTGCATAATAAGGAAACATTATCGAATGTGGAGAAGATGCACTACCTGAAAACTTGTTTGAAAGGTGAGCCTGAAAATTTATTGAGTTCGTATCTTGTTATCGACAGCAACTACGATATAGCATGGAATACATTATTGCAACGTTACGACAATAGAGGAGCTTTATTGCATGGGCAGTTTAAGAAGCTTGTTGTCACAGATAGTGTCTCTGAATCGTCAGTGGCTATCAAAAATCTTTTGGACAGGTCGATGGAAGCTGTGCAATTGCTAGAAAGCATGGCGGGCGAAGACAATTTATTTCACTCATTGGTCGTTTACCTTGTTGTTCAAAGGCTGCCAAAGCACTCTCGTGAGCTTTGGGAACAACAACAGGCTCCGAAAAAGAATATCTACTGTTTGTCGGATCTAAAGAGCTTCTTACACATACGGTTCCGAGCTCTAGAAGCTACACATCAAAGTGTCGTCACCAAAATTCACTCGCATCACATTAGTGCCAGTCAGTCTCAAGTGAATTGTTACGCGTGTAAGGATAAGCATCCATTAAGAACTTGTCCTCGTTTCATCGCGGCTAATCAAAAGGACCGTTACACTATTGTTAAGCAAAACCATTTGTGTTTGAACTGTTTGGCCAAAGGACATACCGGCTCCAATTGTCCAAGCAAGTTCAGGTGTTTGAAATGTAACAGCGCGCATCACACGATGTTACACAAGAATAACGTTCCCGACATCTCTCGCTCTTCTACTGAAATTGGATCTTCAACACAACCAACTATCAATTCGCTAAGTACAACGACCATTGGAAACGTTTTGTTGCCTACCGCTTTAGTCGAATTTCATAATGCTGGCAGACGAGTCGTTTTACGAGCATTGCTAGATCAGGGATCACAAGCATCGCTGATAACAGAAGAAGCAAGTCAACGATTGGGATTGAAGAAGCAGGTATGTCAGGCTGTTGTAACTGGTGTTGGTGGTAAGAAGACGTCCCATGTACGTGGTCGCGCCACAGTTGTCATTCGAGCGCTTGATGGGCAAGAATTGTCATTAAAGGTTTTCGTCTTGCCCAGATTAACAAATTTGATACCAAGTAAATGTTTCGATAAACTTGAACATACTCAATTAGCTAATATCAGACTTGCAGATCCATTGTATAATGTTCCAGGAAGAATTGACGCAATTTTTGGAGCTGAAATCTATGCAAAGCTCATGTTAAGTGGAACTAATCTATTGAATGATGTGTTGTTACAAAACACGAAGCTTGGCTGGATACTCTCGGGGAATGTAGAGCATAACAATTGTAGCAACAGCATTCAATCGCTGAAGATAGAGATTCGAGAAGAAGACGATATTAAACATCAACTTAAAAAGTTCTGGGAGCTCGAAGAGCCTGCACAGGCGAAATTTATGAATGCTGATGACAGACGTTGCGAAGAGATATTCAAGGAAACCTACTCTCGAGATGAAACAGGACGTTTCACGGTAAGATTGCCCTTCAAAAACAGCGACAGTATGAACCAGTTGGGAGACTCTCGCTACTCCGCACAGGCCAGCTTGAAATATTTGGAAAACAAATTTGAGAGAAATCCTGATTTGAAGCAAGATTACGTCGAATGCATACTAACCTACATTCGTTCCGGATTTCTAAGTCCTGTTGAAGCTACGAAAATTGTCGACAACCGAGTTGTTCATTATTTGCCGCACCATGCAGTTCGAAAAGACAGTACCACCACCAAGACAAGAGTTGTTTTCGATGCGTCACGAAAGACATCGTCGGGTAAGTCCATTAATGAATTGTTGTTTTCTGGACCTCCTATACAAAATGATATAGTTTCGATTCTTTCTAACTGGAGATTTTTCAAATATGCGTTTGTGGCTGACATCGAAAAAATGTTTTTCCAAATAAATCTGCATCCCGATGATCGAGATTATCAACGAGTTCTTTGGCGTACCGATTCAAATGAGAAGGTTCGAGAGTATAGGCTCAATACGGTTACGTTTGGTTTCACCTGTGCTCCATATTTGGCGATCCGTGCATTACATCAGTTGGCCGAGGACGGAAGATCATCACATCCAAAGGCAGCAGAAACTATTTTGAATGATTTCTACGTGGATGACGTCCTTTCTGGAGGTGACACTATTGGAGAGACGAAAGAAAAGCAAAAGCAACTGTGTGATCTATTGAAAAGCGCTGGATTTCATCTTCGCAAATGGGTAGTCAATGAGCCCAAATTATTAGAAGGCATTCCCATCGAAGACATCGAGTCAGTAGATGTTCTTGATTTGAAGCAAGACAAATCATACAAATCACTTGGAATTCAATGGCATCCTATCGCGGATACATTTTCATATGACTTTCGATTCGCATGCGACGGCACTATTTTCACCAAGCGAATGATCTTATCGGAGATCGCACGTTTGTATGACCCATTAGGATGGATTGCCCCAGTGATCGTCAAGGCCAAGTGTATCATGCAAAATCTTTGGATTCACGGCATCGATTGGGATGAACTGCCAAATAAGGAAATAGCTGAAGAATGGAGTAAACTACAAAGTCAATTTGCAGCTCTCAACGAAATTCGAATCCCGCGTTGTATCAACACTAACAGCTGTGAAGTAGTAGAAATTCATGGGTTTTGCGACGCCTCACAAAATGCTTATGCCGCTGTTATTTACATCGTCGCACGTGGAAGAAATTCAGAAGTCAACCTAGCTATGGCAAAAACCAGAGTTGCCCCAGTTCGAACTATCACCATACCCCGTTTGGAACTATGCGGTGCCTTATTGCTTGCTAAGTTGATAAAACAGTTCACAGAATCATCGAAAGGAAAACTGAAAATCGAACGCACTTGCTTATGGACCGATTCTCGAATTGTTTTGGCGTGGCTTCAAGGCCATCCTAGTCGATGGAATATTTTCGTCGGAAATCGTACTGCACAAATTACAGAAGCAGTCCCAAATGCTTCTTGGATGTATGTCCCATCAGGAATGAATCCCGCCGATGTTGCTTCTCGGGGGATATACCCTCAGCATTTGTCGAATTGTTCTATATGGTGGAATGGACCTCGTTTTCTAGCCCAAAACTCGTGCCATTGGCCCCGTCAAGAAGACATTCCACCCACACAATTGGAAGCTAAGAAAGAGGCTAATTTACTTTGTCATAATTTGCGAATTGAAGCTTCGGAGCTGGACTCACTTATTATGCGATTCTCCACTTTGACACGTTTGGTTAGAACTACTGCTTACTGCTTTCGTTTCATAAAAATCGCTTCAAGACGTTTAGATGAGACACATTTCTTAACAAGTCGAGAGTTAGAAGCAGCTTTGAAATTTTGGATTGCATATTCTCAAAGGAAGCATTTTGCTGACGATATACATAAGCTACAACGTGACAAGTCAATAAGTAGAAGCAGTAAGCTGCGTAATCTGAACCCGTTTATAGATCAAGAAGGCCTTTTGCGAGTTGGCTATCATACGCAAATATGTCATTTGATGAAATGCACCCAATAATTTTGCCTAAGGAGGCAAGGCTTTCCGAACTGTTAATTGAGCAAGCTCACAAAGCAACGATGCACGCAGAAATTCAGTTGATGCTGGCGACAATACGTAAAAGATTTTGGATCATGGATGCTCGTAATCTTGTTCGAAAGTGTATTTTCAAATGCATACAATGCTTTCGCACTAAAGCAAAAACATCATCGCAGCTAATGGGCACATTGCCCGCTCCCCGCGTTAATATCACCCGGCCTTTCACTCATGTCGGTGTCGATTATTGCGGTCCTATAGACATAAAGGACAGACGTGGACGTGGAGGCAGAATCTCTAAAGGATACATCTGTATCTTTATTTGCTTAGCCGTTAAAGCGATCCATATCGAGGTGGTTAACGACTTGACAACACCCGCATTCTTGGCCGCATTAAAACGCTTCGTATCCCGGCGTGGTTTATGTACCGACCTTTATAGTGACTGCGGCAGCAATTTTGTAGGAGCTGATTTGGAGCTGAAAAGAACTGTTATAGCGAATCGACGCGCATTTGAAGAATTAGCGAACCAAGGAATAAGATGGCATTTTAACCCCCCTGCATCGCCTCATTTCGGAGGCCTTTGGGAGGCAGGAGTGAAATCGATAAAACAACATCTACGACGCACTATTGGAAATGTTGTGCTTACTTACGAGGAGCTCTCTACCACATTGTCACAAATCGAGGCCTGCTTGAACTCGAGGCCATTGGGTCCCTTACATGACGATCCTACGGATGCAACAGCGATAACACCTGCCCATTTCTTAATTGGCGACACATTGCTAAACGTACCGGAAAAGTGCTGTTTGAACGATAAGCTTAGTTACCGTGATCGATGGCAACTGACTCAAAAGCTAGCGCAGTCGTTCTGGAGTAGATGGACGAAGGAATATCTATCAAGATTGCAGCAGCGACCAAAATGGCTTTCACAGGAACCAAGTCCGAAAATAGGAGATATATGCTTAGTCAAAGATGATCGCTCGCCTCCCTATAAATGGCCTTTAGCCCGAATTATTGCTCTACACCCAGGAAGAGACAATCTAGTTCGAGTAGTTACGCTTAAAAGAGATGGCAATACCTTCCAACGAAATATTACAAAGATAGCATTACTTCCAGTTAGCCACACTAACTCACAACCAACCTAGCTACTACCATTACTATCCCTTCTTGTATTTTCCTCAAATTCCTAAATCCATTTTCATCCTTCCCATGTATCTCACCATACATGTACGCATCTTCATCGTCGTAGTTCATTAGGTCTAGGTAGAGGGGAACTGGCAACATAGTTGTGAGAACTTCCTCCTGCTGAACGCCCAATGACTTCTATTACCGAGCTACCTATGTTTCATCGCTTAAGGACTTCAACCATGTTCACATTGGATATAATATTGCTGAAATTTCAACACCACAATGGATTTTTCAACGAGAGCTTGAGAGAAGCGCAAGCTAGAAAGCCTAGATGTATTCAAAGGAAGCTACTCATTTAAAGACAACGCTTCGGCAGATTAAATCAATTTACTATTAATTAATACAATTTCATTACTAATTATTCATTCACAATTTTATTGTTCATTGGCGGGGGAGGATGTTCAAAATTAAAAGTTTTCACTGTAAATTTGAATACAGCTCAAACTTGTTTTCGTATTGAATTGCAAAAATTACATCTACTCGTTTTTTTTTTCTTATCAGTTGTTATCAGTACAGTTGGCTACGAACCTCTCCCGCGTGCACATCAATATTTGTTATACCAAGATCGAATTAAAATAAAGTTGTTGATTTTAATTAATTTTGTTTGCTTGGAAAAATTGTGGCGACATAGGTCGCAGTCTTCGTTTATATACCAGAAAAGGAAAAAGGACTCAACGGTGGCGTCATCGGGCGCAGTAATTTACGATATTGCAATCAAATATTGTACAGCTGCTGTCAATGTGGGTCATCAAAGGCAAATGAGGCAAATGCGTGTGTTCTAAATTGAAAAATGTTGATGCTGATGTTGTTGTTGATGCTGATGTTGTCCAATGTTTTACAACATCATTCCGCGAGAGCATATTTATCTTAAATTTTGTGAATAAAAGGCGAGTCTCCACAGCAAATTTTTCACGGGAGACATAAATGCAAGTTTTTCGCTCAGTGGACATGTACTTAAAGTAGGTACCTACTAACATCGTCAGTTCACGTGAAATCCATGCAAATACTGTCAAAATTTTGGTGATCATGAAATCGAATTAGCTTGGTGGTACTCACTTCACATAAAAGTCTCCACACCGGTTTTTGACATTTCGCCAGCGAAAATAATGCAGTTGCACTTTATTCCACAGTGAAAAGATGTCATCGACAATCAACCAGAACGCAAGTGAACATTTATCGTAAATTGAGTGAATAAAAACCAAGTCTCCACGGCACCGTTTTCACGGGAGACATATATGCAAGTTTTTCGCTCGGTGAACTCAGTACATACCTTTACCTTAAAATGAAGGACAGACGAAGAACAAATGAGGGGATGGAAAGAAATCTTCGCCGAAGTCCACAATCGAGTAACACAGATTAAGGTTTCTGCTCATAGATAATTTAGCTCGGCATCGGTCAGAAACACCGACAAGGAAGGAGATTGTCTAACAATTGTGGCATTGAAAAAGGAAAAGCCGTTGGACTCGATGGTATTCCTGCCGAAATGTATCAACCAGCACCGGACATAACTGCTGCTTATTGGTAAAACATGCAGTTCCGAAATCTTACCCTAGTTTAGCCTGCAGAAAGGCTCAGGGCCGATTGGTAGAGAGGAAGATCCCACCCTATCTAGCTCATCTACTTTTTCGTTTCTTTCGACACCCGAGTCACCAGGTACCCAATAGATGGACTCAGAGTTATGAGAGATAAGGTTCGGAAGGAGGTCAATGCACTCGCAGAACAATTTCGATGAGTGTCTTCATTGCAGCTTGACGATCAGTGAAAATAGCGATACGAGCACCACGGAAACAGCTTCACTCGGTTTTCTTTGATTTTGAAAATGCTTTTTGACCGTGTGAACCAGCACTCAGGAGAGGCATCCCTCAGAGCTGATTGGTATTATAAAGGCAACATATATGATGTCGCGAAATGTCGCCTATTGCATGGCAGGTAGGGTGTCTAAGGACTATGGGATACGTAATGGTGTTATTCGACAAGAATGCACGCATTCTATCCACTCCCTTTCGTTATTGTGATATTTTTCTAGGAGCTAGGAGGCAATACAAATCTGTCTAATTAACTATTTGGTCCCGGCAACACAAAAATAACCCAATTTTAATAAATTGAGTTACATATTTTATATTATTTCTATTTTTTTATATTTAGAACTCAAGTGAGCCACGCTCTGTTCTGTGGCTCACTTGGTTGAGTCGCACTCTACGATGTTTGTAATCTAGAGGTCAGTAGATCGAATCTCGGCGTGGTCCAAAATTTCTGTACATGTGTGGATAGGAAATAAAAGGTGTGTTTTTTTGGTTATCCCGTGCAGGTTTGGGTAACGAAACTTCATATAAAAAAAATGACAGGTGCGTCAGCTGTCATTTTTTTTATATGGAGTTTCGTTACCCAAACCTGCACGGGAAAACCAAAAAAACACACCTATATAGTGCTTGCAACATTATATACACTCCGAAATGATATGCAATGTAATGACTCGAAATTGCCTATAAACGGCTGAAGAATTAAGTAGATTCAGATATCCTATCTACAACACTTGCTACACTGACGATAGTCAGGAGACAAAAAAGAGCCTTGAGGTAATTGGAATTTCCGATTTCCGTTTATAATTTGAAAACGATTGCTGAAGAAATTAAGTGGCTTACCAAGGGCACACAAGTATAAGCAATTCGCAAGCGGCAACAATGACGGAACAGCTTTCCGAAAATAGAGTTTGCCGGTTTTGAGTTGCTAAGGTCGCACACCCACGGCGAATACGTGGATTCGAATCCATGGATTTTATTGAGTTTTAATGGATTTTCGTTCTGTGTTTGACACAACAAAGATCCACTAATATAGCATAAAAACAAAAAAATTAACATGTTACATGAACGGTTAAATAACAACATGAGCGAGGGAACTTTGATCAAATTATCATTTGGTTACTTCTGAAAGCAGCAAATGATGCAGCAGCAACACTGATTTTCCGCAAAGATTTTTTTCTTACGGAAACGCGCTGCGAAAAGGCAAAAATGCATTTTATACGTATTTTTTTACGGGACCCCATGTCCTTTTCAAGGGGTCCTTATTTTTGCGCATGACAATCCATTGTCACCATACTGGTACGTGAATTTACCACTTTTAGTTTTCAAGGGACAGACATTGGTTCCCAAGATATATGTGCAGAATTGAGAACGCTCATAAACTTGATTCTCGATTTGACTATCATTTTCGCGGAACATTACGCGATCAGCTCTCGTAAGACGAATTTCTTCTTAATTTTATCGACATAAGCGACACTTACGTTACCATCCGCCATAAAGCGGAAAATATCGGAAACACAAAAGTTCTCCTTAAGAGAACGGATAGCAGAACAAGCCAAGAATTTGACCAAAACTCTTTTAACTTGTATAGGGCATTGTTTTTTCCTATCCGCACATGTACGGAAATTTTAGACCACGCCGAGATTTGATTACTAGCATCGTAGAGTGCGACTCAACTAAGTGAGCCTTTCAGCTCCATAGAATCCGAATTCATCCATTGATCTATTGTCACTGCCCGAATTGTGTTTTCTGCATCAACTAAAGTTTGAATTATCTCCCTAGATACACACCTACCATCTAGGGAAACTTGGCACATTTAACTTTAAAGGACTGAATAGACCTCGGGCGGAATGAAAATGAAATTTTTGTCCGCTGCGATTTTCTCAATGAAAATGCATGCTTACTGTCGTGGAACATGTCGGTAATGATGGAGAATTCCATAAGCTACAATCCGAATATGGTTCCAACATTTTTCTCGGCCATTTTATGTATTATTTTTCGATTCCCCCGTCATTAGATATTTTCCACGGTGAAATAACCGGGGAATCGAAAAATAATACATAAAATGGCCGAGAAAAATGTTGGAACCATATTCGGATTGTAGCTTATGGAATTCTCCATCATTACCGACATGTTCCACGACAGTAAGCATGCATTTTCATTGAGAAAATCGCAGCGGACAAAAATTTCATTTTCATTCCGCCCGAGGTCTATACTGCGCTTAACCGAAGACACGCCAACTGTTCCCACTGGATTGAACCTCCGCTCATCGTTATTCACCACACCGATCGAACGCATCCCGCGCGGATGAACTTGCGCAATCCAATTTGTCGTACGGATACGTACACTCATCGCTTGAGGTCGTCATCATTCGAACGACAACGACGGTGAGTGGTAAACGCGCGAGTGTGCCAAGAAGAGACGACGACGTCGACGACAAACTTTTCTCCCCGCATACAAGCGGAAAAAAGCGAACGCGATGGTCATGAGGAGCCGTTAAGAAGAACGCGCCGCGCCCAATCCAGTCCAAATTCGTTGCTCCGCGTTTTCACAAACAATTCAAAAACGCTCAGACCCAATCGACTAGTGCAATCGCGAACGATGGAAACGTGTGTCCTGTGAAATCAGTGAAAAGAATTTTCGTCTCCCCGAAGACGTTTTGTGGGTAGGAGTCGTGGAGCCAGTGGTTGGCGACGGTGGTGCTGTGTGGTTTGTGTACCATCCAGAAAGAAGTCGCGAGTTTTCCTCGTATTTAGTTAGTGCGCGCCTGCTGTGAAAACTCCGTTTGTGACGGTTGTGTGAGTGTGTGTTGACGCAGATGTGCAAATTTATTGTTTTCCCAGGATAGTTTTGGTTTTCGTGTGTCAAATATTTTCCAGAAAAGGGAAAAAAAAGTTTCGTGTGTGCATTTTTGACTGAACGTGAAAGACGTTCGTGGCCGCCCCAGCACGGACCCCCAAGCGATAGCGATTGGTACGAGCAAAAGGTGAGTGGAAAAAGAACTGCTGCGTGCAAGAACTACTCGCGCGTTGAACACAAATACAAAGAAGCGCGAGTCGTAAACACGGACGCGGCAGTTGACAGGTGGGATGAATTTTTCCTGGTGCCTCCCGTGCCTCACGCTTGCCGCGTTCTTATTTACGTCTAACGAAAATCCTATTGGAATTCTAGCGTACGCGTAGGATACGCTACTTCTTGCCTTCCCACGGAGGCCGTACAGCTGTCACGCGAATGTCCTTCAAGAGAGACTAGCGCGCCCGCAAAATGATCTAATCGTGAAAAAATTTTATTGATGACGTCACCGCACCACCCTCATTCAAATTGGCCGACTGGCTCCAATTTCGATTCATTCAACTTAAGGTCATCTCGCGCGAATTGGGGGCTGATGCTGCTGCTGGCTGCTCTTGTTAGTGCTCTTTTTTTCATACACACTTGGAAGTGGCGCGCCGTGTGTTCTTTAACGTACACTCGACGCGGTCCACACTTGTTCACGGTTACGAGGAGGCTGTGTTCTGCTATGGGTCGGATGGTGGCCAGGCCAGCTAAAAATATCAGAACATCAGCGACGACGTCTTGAAATTGATTTAAATTGATGCCAAGCCGTAGCCCCGCACCAATTGCCGCCACCGCGCTGCTAATGTGATCCAATCATTTCGATGATGCCCAATAACTCACGCTACCCGCTGCTCCAAACTGGTGCTCTGGCTATACAAAATTCGGCGAGTTCTGTGATCAGCAGTCACCGTAGCAAACGGGTGGAAGATATTTCTTCGCATTTTGAATTGCCCTCGCAGAGCACACGGCAATTGGAGTCTGTTTTCGTGCTTGTGTGTATCGAAATCTTTCTTTTATGCTGTCACAGGGCAGAGCACATTGTGGTGGACAAATCGATTGTACTCCTGCCGCCAGCCCTTCTTTTTGGGGGCCAGGTGTCGACTGCTGTGGCAGACTTGACATGAACTTGTCACCCAGCCACAAGTCTTCCTCCCCATGTGTCGCTCCCATTGTAAATGGAAGGCGGAAAAACACAATGGCAAGCAGAGGCCAATAGGTATGAAAAAACGAGTCGTGCTCCATGTGGATTGCGTCATCAGTATTTTGGTTGATATCAAGTCGGAACCAATACAGAGACTCGCGAGCATATAGGTACAATGGTAGCGTGCGGTGTACACGTTAGAAACGAGCGAAGAGAAAATGTTTTAGCGTGTATCATGGGTCGGACTCAAACTATTTGCAGTCATTCTTTGTTTCAATGGTTCCAGCTTGATTTGCATAGGACAGCAATTGTGGTGCAACTGTCGAAACAAGTTCACTTGGTTTTATAATTCTTTGTATGTCCATGAGGACTTCCTCAACTCTATCTCTCTGGTTACTGTCAACCCCTTGTGGTGCATAGGGCATTAACTACGCTTACTTTCCATCTTTCTCTATTCTGTGCCATCGTCTTTCGGTCTAACCCCAAATTGTTTAATGAAGCAGCCTTGCTACCAACCGATCTTCTGCACGTGTTTCTTGGTCGTCCCACGGCGTCTTGCATTGTATCCTTGTGGGTTTCAACCTAGGGCCTGTTTAGCAATATTTTTTAGCCTACTTCGGTGGGTATGACCTATCCATTGTCACTTTCGTCTTTTGGACAAAAGTACCTATCCAATCCTGGCCTGTGACATTTAAATTATTAAAGGACGGGTGCGACAGTCCAGCATAGAACTTAGACCAAACAAAACGAGACCGAGTTCTAATCGTGCGAATAGCACGATGAGTGTATACCCTATACCCATGCACAGACCTAGAAGGCACGCAAAACCCAAAATATTCAATTTCATATTTTTTGTGGGGGTGGGAGGGGTAGATGGGTCGGACCTGACACATCTTTGCTACCTTGTCAAGGCATCCAACGGCTACCATTTGATACTAATTTGAAGTTTTCCGTGACATTCTATCAAAAGATATGGCTGAATATAACTTTGTAGGGGAAGTAGGGGTAGGGGTAGTCGGACCTACTCCACTTTCCATCAACTCAAAGTATATGTCAGAACGAGACATTGATCAAAATTTCAAGTCGGTAGCGATATTCTATCGAAAGTTATGGCCGAATTAAAATATCAAGGAGGGGTAGTTTGTATGGGAGGTAGGGGAACCCGTGTTCCGATTCGGCCCATTTTCAATACCGTCCAAGATTTTAGCAAAACAAACATTTGACCAAAATTGCAAACCACTAGCTTCATTATTTCGGGAGTTATCTTGCTAACAGACAGACACACGGACAGACAGACAGACAGACATGGCTTATTCGATTCAGGGACCGACTCTGATCATTTATATATACAGGGTGTCCCGCAACTGGTTAGCCATAGACCAATGGTAAACTCTACAGGATGTTTTAGGAAAAATGTCGCCAAAATTATTTCTCTAGCTTCTACCGTTAAGGAGTAATTGCCTTTTTTGTGATTATTGTCAAAAAACACGACTTTCTTCGAAAAACTGCTACTTTTTAGCTTCCATTTTAGCCAAATCAATGTTTTTCATATTCTTCTGAAAGTACACAAAATTTCCAATAAAAGGACATATCGAACGTTTCGAACGGTTTCGTATCTTCCGAGATACGACGTTTTGAATTTTGTCGAAATGTCAATTTCAATTTTTAATGTAAAAATTAAACCCGAATTTCGTAACGGTACATTGTAGTGGCAAATCTGCAAAGTTGACAAAAGTTGGCGTAGTATCTTAGCTTCCGAACGGCATATAAGAATAAGGCACAGAGTCATCCAGTTTCTGAATAATACGTATAAATGAAAAAAAACCATAGCCTGCAAATGTACCAAACCGACTTCAATCTTGAAAAGGAAGTAAAATTTATACATCAAGCAAAGACTTGGTTGTTATGCATTATGGAAAAATTATTTTCCCTACTGTTGTAGATGCTACTTTACTAATTATAACGGTAAGTATAAACAAATTTGTTTTATGTGTTGAATTATTTGTACGAAGGTTCGCTGTGTACACATTAAAATTGTGAGAGTATTTTTCATTTTCATCGTTTAAACTAAAGGATAAACATTTTATTAAGCAGGCATTAATTAGTGTCCTTTTATGTCCTTTTTCAGTGTTTTCCGATCCAATTTTTCCTTAGCAAATTTAATGATTGAATCTTAGATTCTAAAAAATGAAAAAGGAAGTGGCAACTTGAATTATTTGCGTAGTTATGGCTTTGGAAAGATATAGATGATAAGTTACGGGAAACACGAAAATTTTCCATTCAAACGCGATTTATTCCGTTGAGGGTCCTTGAAATAGGAATCAAACACCGGATTTGTAATGTCCTCGGCGTCCCCTTTGATATGATACGCCGCATGCCAACCTCCAGTCAAGGATTAAATAGTGTCCTTTTTTGGGACCTTTCCGATCAAATTTATTTTAGCAAAATGAGTTTTAGACTCCTGGGACCCCACTGAATCAAGACCAAGAAAAAAATAGCCTTACTGTATTTTTTCTATCGGAAATGCTTATATGACTGAACTATTTCCACGTAAAAGCAAGATTTCTTCCACTTACGGACTATGCTTTTTTTCCTTTTACACATATTATTCACAAACTGGATGATTCTGTGCTTTATTCTTATATGCCGTTCGAAAGCTTAAGAATTGGGCCAACTTTTGTGAAGTTTGCAGATTTGCCACTTCAATGTATCGTTACGAAATTCGGGTTTAATTTTGACATTAAAAGTTGAAATCGACATTTTTGCAAAATTCAAAACGTCGTATCTCGGAAGATACGAAACCGTTCAAAACGTTCGATATGTCCTTTTATTGGAAATTTTGTGTACTTTCAGAAGAATATGAAAAACATTGATTTGGCTAAAATGGAAGCAAAAAAGTAGCAGTTTTTCGAAGAAAGTCGTGTTTTTTGACAATAATCACAAAAAAGGCAATTACTCCTTAACGGTAGAAGCTAGAGAAATAATTTTGGCGACATTTTTCCTAAAACATTCTGTAGAGTCTACCATTGGTCTATGGCTAACCAGTTGCGGGACACCCTGTATACTTTGCCATACCTCCGGTGGCTCCTTTCAGGTGTTACAAAATATCGGCGTAACAAAAACAAAATACCCTATATACCATCTTATGGGTATAGGGTATAAAGATATGTTCTGTCGAGCTATTTATTTCCATGAATGGGCACTCATTTAGCATCTGAGTGAGATCATAGCCCTGCACCTGGGTCTCGAATTTTAAATCCATTATAAGCTGTATCCCTCTACAGTTGGCTTAGAACCAATCCTGTTCATCCAAAGAGCCCTAACCAATTCACCAGCCAGACAACAAAGAAGGTTTCCTGTGAAATATTTTCCATTTTTGGAATTAACTGTTCGTCGAGCAAAAAGCTTGTACAATGTACATACAAGAGCTAAGTAGTGAATGAACTTGGTAACCAACATTTTCAAAAGAAAAAGAAAAAAATTTTTGTATGAAAAAAATTGTTGCCATCTTAACTATGGTATTAAAGCTTTGGAATTGCATTCGAATCTCTACGCCTTTCTGAAATAAAAGTGATTCTCACTTATCTCCACACGCGAGGGAAGTATACTAAACTCAGGCATGTTGTTAGTATGCGCTCTATCCAAGGATACGTGATGTCCATACATTTTTGCAAGTCCGCAGGGATAATACAACCACACCCAGCTGATTTAAAAGGATCAATACATCTATGCGTGGCATAGATGGGTTAGACGCTAAAACTTTCCTGAATCTAAATGTTTCAGAGGATCCTTCGATGTTTTCGCAGAAACTTCCCCAAGACCTGCCCTTAGCGCCTCTTAGTTTTTTTTTTAAGAATTTGGATTTTTCTTATAGGAGTGCCAATCCGAATCGAGACTAGAACTCAGAAATCTTAGAATTCCATCAAATAGGCTTTTCTTTCCTAAATTTGAGAAAGCCGGGCACGATACTGCAGTCGGTGTCCTCATAGCATCGTACCATTCAATTCTTGCTCAGTGCTTAAGATGTTTTTAGAGGCGAAGGCTGCTCCGCTAAAAAGAAGTCCCGAAATATTGCAATATAGGCCGGTTTCTCTTCTTCCGATTCACAGTGAGTCGAGCCACTTCAGAACGCGCAGAAAGACTAAATTCCAGATACCTGTGACCAGTCGTTGATTAATTGCATGGCATTCTCCGATGATAAAGTGATGTCCAACACTTCTTGTCTGTTTTTGGTAACGAAAGTAGGCTCAACCCACATTTAAAATGAGGAGATTTGTTCCCAGAATATGCAATTCACAACGGTCGTTTATGTCCGTGCTGCCCAGACAACATGATGCACATTTGGGCCACATTCGAGGATTATACTAGTAAACGGCTTCCTTTAACTTAAGGTAGAATGCCTTCATGGGGCACATATGCCGAAGCAACCCAAAACACCTTGCCCTACAACTCCTAGCGCACTAAGATAAAATCTTTTCCACTAAAATTAGACAATAGAAAAGCCTCAAAAGTACTTTGTCCTGTAACGTAATGGCGGCTACACACGAAGCGTCCAAATTCCATTTTTTTGATTCTTCGTTCTATCAAACTCCATATAAAAAATACGATAACTTGCCCAGCTGTAATTTTTTTATATATGGAGTTTCGTTGGATTCCGTTTATGTGCGGCCTAAAACGCAGTAAAATCAGAGCATTTCAGACCCTTGACGTAACCCAAGGTTTCTGAACTAGCACGATGTCGATTGATTGATTGATTGCATACACCTTCTCAACAACCGCAGAGTCTTCTTGTCCATCCGCATCGAATTCGAAAGAGTCAATTACTGGAAACGGCTGGGATGCTGTGTCAAAGGCAGCTAGGTCTGAACATAGACACAGTCGTCATCCACAACGCCTTCAGCAGGCTTAGAATCTGCCACAGAAAGACAATCAGTGGCGGCGGTGACATGAGCAACATTTCCACTGTGGGTACACCCTATAGGTTTTTTTTAGATGTAGCCCTTGTAGCTTTAGTTTAATGAATTCAGAGCTCACTGCCTCGCCTGATGACTTAATGAGTGAAGCCAGTGATGATTATTGATTAACCCACCGTCGGGTGCACCTCCAATTAAAACAAAATCCAGTGCACCCGACCTGAGAGGCAAACCATGGATTTTGGTCCATGTTTTCTAACACGTTATTTTAAAAAAATATATTTTAAATACTTTTCGGAAATTGAGTTACCGATTAGTATCCACTAGTTAAGTACTAAGTTAAGTATAGTACAAACAAAGAAAATTTTCGATTTTGCCTTGAAAGAAGATTTCAAGAAAAATACAGCAATGACTCAAAAGCAGGGTAATGTATAAATTGGCAATTGTTTTTAGGAAAGGAAATTGGGGCTAGAAAATTATATCTTATATATAAAATTCTCCTCAAAAAGTTTGTTTCCAAATTCCTTCGAAACGCCTGGACCGATTTTTATGAAATTTTGTATACAGGGTGTCCGGAAACTGCCGCATAAACGCACCGGATTGTGATTCCTCATGTGATTTCTAGCAAAAAAGTTGTACAGAACATACCCCCTCAGCTTAACCATTCAAAGATTTTTGAAAAAATCATTTTCTTGCACGACTTAAAGCCTAATATCTCCAAAGCTAGACCAGCTAGAATAGTAAAATAAAATGATTATTACAGCCAACAAATTTACTTATAAAATACAACTAACCACACTAAAATCGGATAAGAGGTTTGGTTTTTACAGAGCTTCAAAGTCAAATTTGCGTGATTTGACCCAAAAACAATCTTTTTTTCCATCTCAATTTTCTCCAACTTCTGCCAAGGTGAGGTGCTTGTACGATTCTCTTAAAAATTGGCGCAAAGTCTTACAATCATATCTTTCTTACATCATTTTGATCTAGCTCCATTACTTCTAACAGTTTTTATACGTTAAGTGTAGAAAACTAGGGTTAATTTTAGCTCGAATTCAATACAATTCAATTCACAGTGCTCCTAAAGATCTGCAATTGATAAAATCTATTCAATGTATGTGGAAATCGAGCCAAAATTAACCCTAGTTTTTTGCACTTAAGACATTAAAACTGTTAGAAATAACGAAGCTAGAATAAAATGATGTAAGAAAGAAATGATCGTTAGACTATGCGCCAATTTTTAAAAGAATCGTACAAGCACCTCACCTTGGTAGAAGTTGGAGAATGATGATATGAAAAGTCGAAATATATTTGCGAGCAAGAATTGTAAAATTTGCTAGACAGGGAGGCAAATTAAATTTAAAATGTTTTTTTATACGATGCTATTGATTCACATCAATATGTAGTAAAAATACCCCCAATTTCCCATTAAAAACTGAACTACCCCATATAAATGTCAAACTTTGACATTGAATATCTGGAGAACCATTACGATTTCGCGAAAAAGGATTGCAGATTCGGTCGTTTCAGCCCAATGTTATTGAAATGGCATCATCAAAATTTGGCGCCGCATATACACCATCGATAGGTCGATTCCAATAAATTATAGTTGGCAGGTTGATTGGCATTCAAATTAGTGTCAAGTTGTGAATGAAGCTAATAATGCGAGCGTAGCGAGCACTGGATAAGAGAGCGAGCAAAGCGAGCTCTCTCAGCTAGTATAAATATATATCCGAATGACGTGCAGGATTTCTGCGATAGAGACCCCACCTTGAAAATTGTGTACTTCTAAGAAAAACTTTTTTCTTTAAGAATTTATTTTAATTAAAGCCTCAAATACTCGTAGTATACCATTTCTCGGTCAAATTCATAAGTTTGGAGCATCAAGTTCGTAAGTTTGGAACATCAAATTCAATATTTCGGGAGCTTCAATCACAACATTAAATGCATATTTGAGCGTTGAACTTTTTAAATTTTCATAAAAATATAAAATTATCTATTTTCGACAATGGGAAGATATAAATTTGGTTGTCCATAGTTACGAATTTGATATTGTAAAGCTATGAACTTGATCGTGTTATAGTATACACTAGCCGGCATATGAATTTTGACATCTGGTACTCTCGAGCCAAGATACTGATTTTGTTTAACTAGAGCGAATAACGGTAAATGTCTTATAAGGAAATCAAAGTACATATCAACAGCAATAAATATGCTCAATATTTTTCCTGTCCGTTTTCGCTCTCTCTTGCTATAAAGAAGAGAACAGATTACGAAATTTTGGTGCGACATAAGTATTTTGACAATATTTAAATCTTTGATTGTTCACCAATTTCTCTGGAAAAAAATGGATAAAACATAATTTTGTTAATGAATAAGAATAAGAGGAAAAAAATAGAAAACTATTCCATGCATCACAGAAATGGGATGTGTAATCGAATAATTACCGAAAAATCTTCCAAATATTTATAAAAAATGTCCTAATTGAACCAAAAAATATTATGAATATGAAGAATGTGCCATCGGAGGCAGAGATAATAACGACCACCTTCGGCTTAGAACTAAAAAAGACAAATTACATGCATACTCATATAAATTGAAACCAAAGAAAGATTTAAAAACCATACCAAAAGCAATCCTCTGTTACTAAGGAAAAAGTTCAAGCTACTGCAACTTTCGGAAAAAGTTTTTTCGGCTAATATTCGTTGTTTTATTACATTTTTACAAAAAAAATCAATATTTAAAGAAAATGCCCAGTTTATGTGGAAAAATGGATACCTGGTTATCAAAATGAATACCACAGTGGAGGCACTCTTAGGATGCAGGGATATATTGCTTACAATGGCCTACGCTGCTTAAGTTCAAATCACTGTTTCCATGGCCAAAGCTTCTTTTGGTCGTCATTGAATCGTCGGAAGTTGTATTCGTTTCTTTTGCGGCACAATTTGGTTTAAATTTCACTTCTTTCTTGGAGTTCTTCATCGTGGCTCATTCATCACTCGGGGTTCGCATTCGCTTTCTTTCAGAGAGCGCCAAGATTTGTTTTTATTTTATTTTGAAACATTTTTTTGTTTGGTAATAAACAGTTTGCCGTATAAAATAAAATTCAATAGTAGGTATTCAATGTGTAAACCAGGACTGATGCTTGCATCAATCGATGCTCAAACCAATCTTCGAAATCCTGATTTTTGTTTATGTTTCGAGCCACTGGTGATATTTTTTATTTGAAAATTAATATGGGGAACTCCAAAATTAATAAAAATATGTTTTGTGCATCAATTCTTGCGAAAAAAAGGGGTGCAATCAAAGAGTTTAATGTTGTCAAAATACTTATGCCACACCAGAATTACGCCTCCATCTTTTCTATAGCATGAGAGTCCGAAAGAGGAACAGGAAAAATATTAAGCCTATTTATTGCTGTTGAAATGTGCTTTAATTTTGATAAAAGAAATTTACCGTTATTGGCTTTAGTTACACAAAACCAGTGTCGGGGCTCGAGGGTATGAGATGTCAAAATACATATGTCGGCCAGTGTATATCCAGGAACAGATGGCATCGGAACCGTACGGTTGCGGTAGAAATTATTATTCTCTTGTTTTGTCCTAACTACTACTACCGTGTGTACAGTTGTAAACGTTTCTAAGACAACTGAATTCGGAAAGGGTAAGCCGGGGTAAGCCTGGGTCACGTTTTTGATTACTGCTGCTGGATATGGCGCACAATTCATACGTCCCACAAGTATTTTCTCGGAAAGTGTTTCCTTGATAAACTTCTAAATATAGAACGAAACCGAGGCTGATTTCGAGCCTATGATTTGTGTCCAATGGCAGCCCTATGCCGTAATGCTCCGATTTCACCCGTTCCTAGATATGTTTTGAGGGTTTAAGCCCTGGATAGACCTCGGGCGGAATGAGAATGAAATTTTAGTCCGCTGCGATTTTCTCAATGAAAATGCATACATACTGTCGTGGAATATGTGGTAAATGCTGGGGAATTCCATAAACTAAAATCCGAGAATGGTTTCACAATTTGTCTCTGCCATTTTATGTGTTATTTCTCGATTCCCCGGTCATTAGATAATTTCCGCGATGAACTCGTCGTGGACAGTGAATCGGTTTGACGTTTGCAAAACTCACCACGCCCGACGGAGAATATGCTACAGAGTCGACTCATTTTCACGTTGAAAATGCATTCGGACAAGGGGGAAATTATTTTTTTAGTTATTTTTAAGATGATTTAGGACGTAAAACGCCTTTGTAGCAATTTTCGAAGCTAAAATTTTAAATTCACCACTGTTTTTATGCCGGTTCATTACCGTTTCATTTTCATTCCGCTCGAACTCTATCCGGGGCTTTACTAGGCACATACCTACTTGGGTGAAGTTTGATTAAGATTGGTACATAAACAAAAAAGTCTTTCTAAGAAGAACCTAATTTTTATGGGTTGGTTTTTATGGCAGTCGCATGACGTTTTGGTCCGATTCCATTCGTTCCGACGTACCTATATACAGCGTACCTACACTAAAACGAAACTTGTATACAAAATTTCAGACCGATAGCTTCAAAATTGAGGGACTAGTTTGTATTCCAACAGACGGACAGACAGACGAGACAGACATCGCTCATCGCATCTCGATTTCTCTCGTCACACTCATCAATAAATATATGTATATACTTTCTATAGTCGGAGGCGCTTTCTTCTGTGCGTTGCAAACTTGACAAGTTAGTATACCCTTTCACTCTACGAGCGAAGGGTATAAAAAGGAAAAAACCATCGAAACCGTTATGAATTCTCATTCTCTCAAACTATAAGAATGCCATATGCTTCTAGCTTCAATCATACAAATTGAACACTCAATAAAACTCACAAGTGAGAAATTTGATTTGAAAATTACTGTCATCACGATTTTTATGATTGATAGGCAATCAAACCTTTTTCATAAGCGTATTCAACGTTCAACTAATACCATGCATACTGACGTTCACTATGAAAAATTCCACACAATTTTGTATCTATTGATAGCATGTTGTTGAAACTGATAGAAATTTGCACAATTTGCCTTGCCTATTGATATGGTTCTGAATATGTACTACAAAAACCGTATGGCACCGATGACATAAAGCTAATTTATTGCTATACGACTTATGTCATATTAAATTGATGGAAGACGTATCTATAAATTTGTCTGGTTTATAGTGCAAAAAATGGAATTGGAAGAAAACGGCTGAGGAAATCACATACAAATCGGGCCATAGATAAGATTTTATCAAATTCTATAAAATTGATCGATTTAGTGTTTTTTTTAATGCATTGACGTTAGCACACTACAGCTAAAACAGTTTTGCGAAAATTATTATCTGTATGTTTACACATCCTCACAAAAAAAAATTCCGACGCATTTCGTCTATATGTAAATTGCCCGATAACCGACAATTTATTGCTTTTCGCTCAAAATGTAGTATTGTCAATGCAATTGACAGCAGGGGCCAGCAAACGAATTTTCCTTAAATGAAAGAACATCCAGTCCGTTGGGCGTGTGTCACAAAATTTCTAAAGGATTGCGGTCACAGTGAAATTGTGCAATATTTTGTCAATACATTTTTTTTCCCGTATTCCAATTACTTGAAAGGACAACAACATAAACGCATGCACAGCATGAAAACGTACGTGATTCACGTATTTGTTTTATGTTCCACCTTGTGTTACTTTGAAAGATCATAGTAACCCTCCGAAACCCATTTGAAGAGGGTTGGGATACATCATTATCCGGATGTAATTTTTCCTCGGGGAGTGACTAGGTGGATTCTCAGAGTAAAGTGGATTGAGTACTATACGAAAGATGTTGAAGTAATACCGTAGTATTTTAGTTCATTTCAATTTAGAACACGTTGGTCATTTGACCTTTTATAAAAGTGTGAAGTTTTTAAGGTTAAGGGGAATTTATTAAAGATCAGTACAATGAGATACACAAGAAAAGAGCGAACAAATGACGGGTACTATTTAACGTCAGCGAATTTAATGCAATTATGATGGTGATTTTTCTGTGGATGCAAATACACAAACGTATTTAAAAAAATTAAAACCGACCATACAAAATCTGTTTCATTGCATCATGACCGACTGGCGACTGCACACCGTATTTGTCGTGCGGTATGAGCTCTCTCTACACTCTTCTTAATAATTGCATCACTTGACAAGCGTGATGGGTGTTGATAATCCAGTGATTTAATAAGAGTTTCGCATGACTGCATTATTTATCTCACATCATCGTGGAAAATATGTACAATTTCCATAGTGTTCATCTATGACGGGGCGCCTATGCGAACGCGCCGGTTTATTAGAATATGACAAAGCAGAATATATTCCACACAAAATGAGTCATCGATGATTTCATTTATACATTTTCATATTTACAAATTCGTTGGTCGCGAAATTTATCTATTTTTAAATTTTGACTGTCATATTCTGTCATTCAAATGTGTATTCTTTGTTATTACTGAACATACTCATCTGTTGAAATAGCACTATATCCACCAAAAAGTACATCTACGAATAGCCCGACGAAAAAAATGCTGTTGCAGTTGTACACTCGTATAACCAATTTACCAGAAAAGCTCCTCTATACTATCCGATTTGTGGCCATAAATTATGACACGATCGTATATGCTTAAGGGTATAACCCCGATAAGCACGGTAACACACCCTGTACCATCCCTGGAAAAGTGTTGAAAAATATTCGAAATCGTACACCGCATTGGGGATGGTGAACGGGCATAAGACCATCAATCACCGTCGACATACAGAACGCGAATAGTAGTAAAAGAATAAGTACCAGGTGTGGGTGAAGTTATGAAAGGTAGAAAGAAAGAAAGAAAATATTTTCACTAACACGACGCAGAGGGAAACAATCATACCAATTGTGCATGTGGAAGAGCCAAGTACCTTGAACTTTTATCGACGCGGTTACTTTTTTTTAGAATTAAACATGCCAACCAGAAAAAAGGCGACATCCTTCCCACTTGTATAAAGGCTTGAACTTACATACACAATATCGGAGAACTATGGTTTTTGCTGTCGCTTGCAATTGTAGTAGTTGCTGTAGGTTTGTTGCAATGTAAGTAATTATACCCTATACCCATAAGATGGTATTCGGTATATGTATTGTTTTTTTTACGCTGATATTATATAACACCTCGAGGAGCCACCCAAGGTATGGCAAAGTATATTATGTATATAAATAATCAGGGTCGGTCAATGATTCGAATAAGTCATGTCTGTAAGTCTGTCTGTCTGTCCGTGTGTCTGTCAGTTCGCATGATATCTCGCGAAATAATGAAGCTAGCGTATTGAAATTATCAGATGATTGTTTTGATAAAAGCTTGGATAGTATTGAAAATGGGCCAAATCGGACCAAGGGTTCCCCTACCTCTCATATACAAATTACCCTTTTTTGATATTTTAATTCGTCCATAACTGTCGACAAAATATCGCTAGTGACCTGAAATTTTTATCAATGCCCCTTGTGACATATCCTTGAAGTTGATGCAAAGTGGAGTAGGTATCATTACCCCTACCCCCACCTCCCCTACAAAGCAATATTCAGTCATATCTTTCGATAAAATGTCGCGATTTTTTTTATTGTACGTTAAATGGTAGTATATGGATGTTCTTATAATATACTGAATGTCGGCTAGATCCGGCTCGTCTACCCCTTCCTCCCCTACAAAAAAAAGAACTGTAAATTGAATATTTTGTGCTTTGCGTGCCTTCTAGGTGTGTACATGGGTTAGGCGTCAGGGTATACAATCATCGTGCTATTCGCACGATTAGAACTCGGTCTTGTTTATATTTGCGAAAGCCCCGTATACGAAACAGTATATCACAATTTTGCATGTCCCAAGTAGGCGTGGATGCGTATTTCCGTATATTTGATGTTCTGCCAACAGTCGAAATTGGCGAAATTATTTGTCATGCCTGCTTGGGACACAAAAATGTGATATACTGTTTCGTATATGGTAGGCAGGCGAATTTTTCCATAGAATTTCAAACTATGTCGTACTATTTTCTACGACATGCTAAAACTCTCTAATAATTGAACTCTCTTTACAAATTTTTTACAAGCTGTCTGAGGGTATAAATGTGCATAATATTTCCTTTTATTATTATAGAAACATTAAAATATTCTGACGCATAACTCTATATTCCCGTTAGAGACATGGTCGACCGTCGTTAACGAATGCTTTGCGGCAACTGAATTCGGAGGTGGATTCAATTGTCATCACTTTATAGTTAATTTTTTTATTGTGGATTTAGATACTGCCGCCCTCATAACTGCCATGAAATTATCCACTAGATTGTCCAGCTGTTCCTGTTGTCTGCTACCTGCATTGCTTTATTATGACAACTCTTCGGAAAAAGCACTTCGAAACCTAAGTCAGCCAGTTCCTTTGCGTATCGATGCTCTCTGCAAGGCTGAACTGTATATAGCGAAGTCTACTCCGTAACATAGAGACTGGTATATGGAATCAAAACGCCTACCACCCACAGCACTATAGCTTTATAGCTCCTCAATAGGCAAAACATTTTTTACGTTAACCATATCATTTGAATTATGGAGTTTCATTAAAAAAAAACCACCATCACGATAATACTTGCCCTCAACTTTCAATTAAGTCCCAGATCAAACCTCGTCTGTCCTGTTGATAGTATTGTTAGCCATGAGGGTTATTCTTTGCGAAATTGCCAATATGATCCATTTACTTGACACTTCAGCGGTCGTTGCTAAACGTGTATGGTGAACTAATATTTCTCATGCCCGCTCGGTTTCCTTCGATTTATTACGATTCCGAAGATCACTGAGTCCCACGACAGAGGTTTATAAAATTATTATCAGTCAACTACTGGAAATCACAGAAAAAAAGTTGAGGACTCTGTAAAATATGGCTAGTAACTAGCAGAACCTCCTTTAAGTGATTTGATCTAAATAAATAAAACACGCATAAACCAATTCCTTTATGCTTGTGGTCGAATTAGAGCAAAAGAACAACAATGAAAACATTTACGGCATTATTGATTTACTAAGTCTATAGCCATTGTTTTTGCGCCATCACGTCCAAAGAAGGAAACTCCTCATTGTATATGAACTGCCAACATTAACGGCCACACCAAATCTTATTGTCGACCAACACCGAAATGCGTGAAATGTGGAGAACGTTCGTCAAGCTGTCCTACAGGAACCAAAATCGATAACACGAAATGTGCCAATTGTCAAGGCAATCACCCAGCAAACTATAAAGGATGTATCGTTTATCAGAATATGCTTAATAAAAAATGTCCACCTTTGAGACAAAGAACCCTGCCCCATCAACTACTACTGAAGTGCACTCCCAATCTGCTCAACAACCAAACCCTTGTTCACGTCCTACGCCCAAGCAGTCAACAAGCCAAATGAAAATGTGGAAGTCAAAGACAATATACCAATGCACAAGAAGGCATCCCGGTTATGCTAAATCTGCTGAAGCAAAGTTATGTTAAAATACCAGGTTATAATTTCTACCATACAATGCACCCCGATTGACTGCCGTGGCGAGAAAACTCTGGAGACCAACCAATCACCGAAAAGCTCGAAGACCCACAATGGATTGGTATTGCCGTGTTCAAAAGCATCCGCCTGAGAACCCCGCAAAGAAAGCGATATCAATGGAAGTTCCACTTGAAAGGACCCAAGGCCAGAGGCAGACCGAAGAACACCTGGATGTGTCAAATGAAAAAGCAACAACAACGCATTGTTCTCGGCAATGACACGATCCAAGATAGAGCTGCCTGTAGAAATATGCTGAGATATTACCGCCAAAACGGGCGATGTGCCTACACCGCAGGTCGAGCAACGCGAAACCATGGAGCGGTATAAAGAACGAGGCAAGGAAGAAGAAGAAGAAGAAATGCACCCCGATGGTACAGCACATGGAGGAACTGCGATCTTAGTCAAGATCAACGTTACTTAGAGATATAAAAAAGCTAAACTTGCATCCATTATCAACCAGAGAACCGACCTATTGGCCCACCGATCCAAGAAAAACTCCTGATCTCATTGACTTCGCTAACATTAAAGGGATCTCAATACACAGCTTTGACTGTCATTCAAATCTAGAGCTATTGTCAGACCACTCCCCAGTCGTCCTAGTGCTGAGTAAACACATACAACAAAGGGTCGGTCCTTGCAGGCTTCATAACAAACATATCGACTGGAATTATTTTCGGGAAATAGTCAACTCAACTTAAAATACAGAGGTACTTCTCACTAAGCATGAAGAAATCGAAAGGGCTGTTGAGTACTTTAACAGCTGCGTACAGCAGATTGCTTGGAATGGAAATCAACAAAAACCTATCGTCCATCAGATGTAAAAAAAACTTTCCTTCTCATATCCAATCAAAAATCATGGAAAAAAGACAAGCCAAAGCAACATACCAAATATTTTTCCGATAAATCAAAGCTTAACAAACTGCGTAAGGAGATAAAAGCTGTGTTGTATTGCTGTCGTTGCTTACTTCCCTTGTTTTCTTGTTTGAATCAATTGGATCATGGGGTTGCCATAGAAACCGCATCCCCAGAAGTAGGCTCTTCTGCGAAAAATTTTCTTCTATTTATGGTTCTGAAATTAAAATTTGTACCTGCAAAATTCGTTACACTTTCCGATAAATAAAAAATGCTTTCATACGAGGGTTACTCAAAAAGTTTCTAGAGAACAGATGAAAACGATTTTTTTTTATTTTCAAAAATGGCTTTATTGTTTTTCAAAATATTCGCAATGAGCATCTATACACTTTAGCATGCGCTGAAACCAATTTTCGAAGCATTTTTTCCACTTCGATGGAGACACCTCCAAAACATGGCTTCTGAACGCTTCAACAGCTCCTTCGGGCGAAAAAAAACCGTTCACCACGTAATTTTTTTAAATAAAGGATACAAAAAAAAAATCATTCGGTGCCAAGTCATGGCTGTAAGGCAGATGACCCGTCAATTCAATGTTTTGACCGGTTAAATAGGCGCTAGTTTGAACTGATGTGTGAGAGCTCGCATTGTCATGTTCATTTTGCGAATTTCCCCGAAGACTTCGGGGAAGCGAATGGTCGTGTACCACTCGAAATTGACCGTACTACGTTCCCCAAGTGGAACAATGGCCACACCCAAGTAACAATTCGTTTGCTTTAAAGAAGCACTTCACATTCACACTGTAGCAATCATATAGTACCACGAAATTCATTTATCGTGTGACATCGCGTAAAGTAATATTTTGATCCGATAAAACATCCTTAAAGTATTTTCCGGAAACGTTCTATCATCATTATGGAATACATTTAAAGATGGCGGTATAAAACTTCGATAAAGCTGTCTATAAACGTTAACCTAAAAAATACACTCCTTTAAATACTCCACTCTTGTGTTTATTGGATCAAACAGCACACACATGCAATAGTCTCTCTAAGTTAACTCACACACATGCATATATTCTTCTATAGCACAGTCGGTGTCATTTTTATAGTGTGACATTCGTATGGCCATCCAATAAATTGTTCATTGTAGTTTTATAGAAGGATGGGCTTTGTGATTTTTTAATGAATTGACACTTGTGCTCTGAAATACATAATTTCTACATTATAAATCCTTGAAATTTTGCATCAAACCCACACGTACGCACTCATTGTTATCTTCGAAACCAATTAGGGTGACCTCTACGCAGAAATTGACTTTATTTTATTGATAAATGTACAGATTTAGGGTGCATTGCAGAAGATTCGATAAAGAATTGTCAAGCATTTCTATAGAGCAATGCTGACTATATGTTAGGTTGGCTGAGTGGTAGCGTGTAGGACGGGCAATCAACAGACACGGGTTCGATGCTAGCTGCGGATTTTTTTTTTCAATTTTTTTTTTTTGCAAATTTGTTCAATGACAGAAAATGATGTTATAAAGCAAATGACGTACGCCTTTTTTGAAGCATAATTTAGTGCTACAATAAGGTTATAAAAAAAAACGGCGGCAAATTATGGGGTATCCAACGGGAACAAACCTTTTTTACGGCCAAGTGTTCATGCAGTATCGAATGTATGGCCGGGGGAGATGCCTCTATCTCACGGTATGCCACATGCCGGTTGTTTAAGCGTCATTATTAGTATTTGCTTTTATTAATTTTTACTTGTAAATTTTCATTGAATTTTGTCGTTGAATTCCATTTCGTTTATTTATTGAATTGCATTTCATTAATTAATTCACTCTCAAGATAATTTACATTTGGCAATGCTATTTTTACTAATTGAATTTCCAACTTTTAAAATAATTCGGTACTGTGAACATGTCCGTTATCATTTGCTTCGAAATCTTAAATTATGTTCAAATAGAGTCAGTTCATCATTGAATTCCAAACCATTCGTTTGATTTCGCTTCATTTCCAAATCCTAGTTGGTTCATTCCTTCCGAGCGCTCTACCAAGCCCAACAAATTACAATCATCTGTAGAATATAATACAAATTCTAATTTAATCTTGTTGCTGCGGTACATGCACCGTACGTGACTTTAATAATATAAAAAAGGTCTAAGTACTGGACTTAGGCGCATAACATTAAAAGTGCATATCGCTAATATCCAACAAATTAAAAGAAATTTGTTCATTTTTGGTGACCCCGACGTGATTCTTGCTACGCGAACGCTCCATTATATTCGGCATATTTCCAATATAAATCGGTAGTGCATTTCAACGGCAACGAATCAATCGCAAGCACACACAAATTTGTCAAATTCAAATCTGTGCATCGTGTATCTTTTGAACAGCCACTGTACATCACCTGCCTGCATATTCATCGCCATCGCGAACAGTGCAAACGGGTTGTTCAAAATCGTATTGAATCTGCGTGTTCGCATATAATTTTCATTGTTCAGTCATCCGCACTTTTGAATTCCGATCATGGCAAATTCAAAGGCTGAACAGCAACAAATACTAAGCCTGGCTGAACTGCACGGCGAGCAAACTGCTGTTTTGGCTGCAATTCAGGAATTCGTTACTAATTACGAATTATCACGGCAGCCAAAAATTATCGAAAGGTTGGAACGCGAGTTGTCATCACTGGACGCGATGTGGTCCCAGTTTGAGGAACGGGATTTACTAATCCGCTCGACATTCGGAAAGGAAACGGATCACGAGTACTTCTCAAATGATGTTCATGCCACCGCGTATGCTATGTATGCTGCAATGCGGGAAAAAATTGTATCTGATATTAGCAATGTCAGCGTGAAGCAGAGTCCGAATGATATTTCACATATTGACCCAAATGTTCAGATTTTAGAAACGGAAGAGCATCAAGCATCCAATATGCATGTGAACCTTCTAAAAATCAAACAGGCTAAAATTATCGAACGGATCCGTAATTCGCTAACAGATATTATTGCCGATGACACACATCAATCGGTACACTTCTACACAATGAACATTAAATCCATCGAACGGCACTGGGATACGGTGCAAACTATCCATCGACAGATTGTGGAGATGATGGACATCAGTTGCTCTATGTATGACATGGACAAGTTTTTTGACACTGAAGAACAAATATTAAAGATGATGTTGGAAGTTCACGGTCGTTCCCAATCATCGGTTACAACATCACAACCACCATCCTCGCAATCAAGCTCCAGGTCGAAAGAACATGTCAACCAATTCAGAATGCCGCGAATCGAAATACCGAAATTTAATGGTGACTATTTAAAGTGGCGACAGTTTCGCGATTTGTTCACGGAATTAGTTGCCAATCAACATATTCCACCATGCCAAAAGCTATGGTATTTAAAATCGTGCGTTACTGACGAAGCGGAGATTTTGATTCGTCATATTTCAATTGCGAACGATAATTACGACACTGCGTGGTCTATCATCAACAACAGATATGAGAATAAACGTCTGCTAGTCAATGCTATTATCACGAAACTGCTATCACAGCCAATTGCATCCAACGAGAGCATTTCTTCATTAAAATCACTGCACGATACCACGCGAGAGTGCTTATTAGCACTTAAAGGCTTAGACATCGACACACACAGCTGGGATCCCATGCTATTGCATATCTTAGTGCAACGTTTACATAAGACTACACACTCTCTGTGGGAGCAATCTTTGGTTCATCCACGTGAACTGCCCTCGTTAGAAAGCTTTTTGACATATATTGAAAAACGGTTCCAAGCACTAGAAGCAATAGGTCTGAAACAAAATATTTCAATTAGAGACAGACGGAGCGACTCTCACTCTCTAATGGCAATGAGTGTATCCATCGATACATCCCGCTGCATTGAATGCAATGAGCATCATCCGCTGTTCAAATGTTCACGATTTCTCGCAATGAGCCCTAAAAATCGACTGAATCTCATCCAACGATTCAGACATTGTGCTAACTGCATGAAATTCGGTCATCGGACACACGAGTGCAAATCTCGTAATTGTATTAAGTGCAACAAGAAACACAATACGTTGTTGCATTTCGAATCAATTTCGGACAATGGATCTGTATCTAAATCAACCGAAGATACTACAGCAAAGGTGTCTTTAGTAACGAGTCCGATTCAAACAGGCTGCACAACAACGGCGATTCTTAGCACGATACTAGTCAATGTCACCGATAAATCTGGTAATCAAATTGAATGTCGTGCACTTTTGGATAGTGGCTCACAAGCTAATTTCGTAACGCAAAGACTCATACGAAAACTTGGTCTAAGGAAGACACCATCATCCATTGACGTTGAAGGCATTGGTCAAACAGCTCGGCGTATCAACGAAAGGGCCAATATTCTTGTATGCTCCAAAATAAACAACTTCTCCGCACACATTGATGCGCACATCCTGCCGACTATAGTTTCGCAGCAGCCCTCGCAACTCATCAACATCACCAATTGGACGATTCCCAAAAACATAAAGCTTGCTGATCCGAAGTTTCATGAACCGAGAAATATAGACCTGCTTATTGGCGCTGGACTGTTCTATACTATTCTTTCCGTGGGACAGATCAAACTTGGAGAGCGCTTGCCTGTTCTGCAAAATACTCTGTTTGGCTGGGTCGTCGGTGGCGAGTATAGTGATGATGATGACCGATACACTTCGACGAAAATTTCTTGTGGAGTGGGCACCACCGCTCAAAAATCGTTGGATTCAACAATTGAGAAATTTTGGATTTTGGAGGATGATGATAAGCCCGTGAAAAATGTCACTTGTACGTCGACCACAATATCGTGTGCTGCGGATGAAGAGTCACTGAATGCTTTGATAGAACGTTTTTGGCGATTGGAAGAATGCGATGCACCCGGCAAGAATTTTACAGCAGCAGAAAAAAGAGTGGAGGACCATTTTCTCAAAAACGTTCGGAGAGACCACGATGGACGATTTATTGTCAAGCTTCCTTTCAATGGCGATCCATCTCACCTTGGCGAGTCACAGAGCATTGCTATGCAACGATTTGAGTCGACCGAGCGAAGGCTTACACGAAATGCCGATCTCAGGCGCCAGTATGTGGAATTCATGCGAAATTTTATTGAAAAAGGATACATGGAGCCTGTGGATTTGGAAAAAATTAAGGGACCATGCTACTTTCTCCCACACCACTGCGTACTGAAGCCGACCAGTTCCACGACAAAGCTGAGAGTTGTTTTTGATGCCTCTGCCAAAACTTCGACCAATTTGTCTTTAAATGATGTGCTTGCCACCGGTCCCACGTTACAGAGCGACGTTTTTACGATACTGTTGAGGTTCAGACTGCCTCTATATGCTTTCGCTGCGGATGTCGAACAAATGTATCCACAAGTCAAGATATCAGCCGAGGATCGGAAATATCTGTTGTTCTGGTGGCGGGAAGATTCAACGGAACTTTTGCAGCCTTTTCAATTGACCACTGTAACCTTTGGGACAACTTCAGCACCATTCCTTGCCACTCGATGCCTTTTAAAGTTGGCGGAAGAAGAGGAAAAATCTTATCCTTTGGGTGCAAAGTGCATCAGGCGAAATTTCTACGTCGACGACGTGCTTGCTGGAGCTGATCAAATACATGTCGCCCTAAAGAAACAATCGCAACTGATCGAAATATTAAAAAAAGGCGGCTTTCATTTGAGGAAGTGGTGTGCAAATGATCCGAGACTACTGGAAAACATACCGGTGCCTGATCAAGAGCTTCAACTCAATTTTGATTGCCCTCAACCTGGTGAAGTCAAGACGATGGGCCTCATATGGAATCCTAAAACCGATGTTTTTTCAACTAAAATTACGCCAGGCCATAGCGGCGAAAACGTAACGAAGAGGATTGCATGCTCGGACATTGCTCGGTTGTTTGACCCGTTGGGTTTCTATGCGCCCGTGGTAACCTCAGCCAAGATATTTTTACGAACACTTTGGAAGCTCAAAATCCACTGGGACGCCGCACTTCCCCAAGACCTGCATACATCGTGGATTCGTTTCAGGGATGAGCTGTTCTTGCTTAATGACGTCAGCATTCCAAGGCACGTATTTGGCAATCGATCAACGAGCAAGCCACAAGTCCACATTTTCACGGATGCGTCAGAAGATGCCTACGGAGCAGTTGCGTACGTTCGTTCAGTGGACGCGAACAACATCACAATTGTACGGTTTCTATGTGCAAAGTCTCGTGTCGCGCCACCTAAACAGGTATCAATCCCACGCCTTGAGTTATGTGGAGCGAAATTGGGAGCCAACATGAAGCACCGGATTCAAAAGGACTTGAATCTCAGCGACGACCATTTCTACATGTGGTCTGACTCAACGTGCGTGCTTGGATGGATAAAAGCTCAATCGTCTAACTATTACACGTTCGTGGCGAATCGAATCTCCGCAATTCAGCAGCTCACGAATCCTCAGCAGTGGCGCTTCGTTAAGACGTTCGACAATCCTGCCGACTTCATTTCCAGAGGCTTAACACCCGGAAAGCTGATCAACAACAACTTTTGGTTCTACGGCCCCATGTTTCTGCATGGTTCAGATTCTGACTGGACGAACGAGCAGAGCGCGTATGAAGTCTGCACTCTGGAAATGCGTCAGAAGACTCGAACGGTATTAGTTGCAGACTTTCCACCGAGCAGCAATGTTTTAGAACGCATAGACACTCGCAACTCTTTCAAACGACTTCAAAGAGTCGTTGCTTACATTCTACGTTTCGCTAATCAAACTCGACGCAGCAAGCGAATACAAATATCTTCGTTGTCCCCAACAGCTGACGAGATGGAATGTGCGTTAGTCAAGATCATTATATCTATGCAAAGAGACGAGTTTGCCGACGAAATTAAGCAAATAAAAAAATACAAATCTGTGGATAGGCACAATTCACTCAGCAGTCTGGCTCCGCTCATGGACAAGGACGACGTTCTGCGAGTAGGTGGCCGATTAGAGTCATCGCTCCTGAGTTACGACGCAAAACACCCAATGCTGTTGCCGTACAACCATCCGATTACAAAATTAATCATTATGGACCTTCACAACGAGCACCTCCATGCCGGCCCTCAGGCGCTGTTATCGATAGTCAGACAACGATTTTGGCCCATAAAGGGCAAGACAATAGTTCGCGCAGTGGTCAAAAGCTGTGTCACATGCAGTAGAGCCAACCCACAGCTGCTTCAACAATTCATGGGAAATCTTCCTGCTGAGCGCGTCCAACCAAGTCGCCCTTTTGTGAACACGGGCGTTGATTTCCTTGGACCCGTATGGACGCATTTTCAAATTAAAGGCAAGCGTCCACAAAAGGCATATGTCGCGGTTTTCTGCTGCTTCGCATCCAAGGCAGTGCACATGGAGTTGGTCAGCGATTTGTCAACCGACGCATTTCTGGGAGCGCTGAAGAGATTCATGGCCAGACGGGGGCAATGCCGTAAAATCATATGTGATAACGCGACAAATTTCGTGGGAGCTAGCAACCAGCTTCAAGAACTACAGCAGACGATTCATTCACGAGCAGCGCAAGATAGAATTGTCGGGGAATGCAGCAGGAGAAACATCGAGTTCTCTTTCATTCCTCCTCGAGCTCCTCATTTCGGCGGTTTATGGGAGGCTGCAGTCAAGTCAGCCAAACACCTGTTGAGATCGACCATCGCCTCTGCAGCCCTCACTTATGAGGAAATGCAGACCTTGCTCGCAGAAGCTGAAGCTATATTAAATTCGCGACCGCTTACGCCGATGTCTACCGATCCAAACGATATCACGCCGCTTACTCCTGGACATTTGCTAATTGGGGAGCCTCTAACATCAACTGTGGATCCCCATGCGGCCCCCAACAATGCAGGACTATTAGCACGGTGGAAGCTAGTAGCACACTTGAAAGCCGAGTTCTGGAAGAGTGAGTATCTGAACCACTTGCAGCATCGTTATAAGTGGAAGTCGGTTTGCAATAACGCGGAGCCTGGGATGATGGTGATCATCAAAGAGGACAATCTACCTCCGTTGAAGTGGTCGCTGGGTAGAATCGAGCGTGTCATTCGAGGCGAGGACGGACTAGTACGGGTGGCTGATGTCCGCACAGCATCAAATGTAGTACGCAGGTCCATACATCGCTTAGCACCCCTACCCGTAGAAGGCAGCTTATCGTTACCAGATGATGAAGTCAGCGATAATCTTGGCGGCAAAAGAAGTTGCCCTGCGACATCGTCACATCAGGCATCATCGAAGAGATGTCGCCGTTAACTATTCATCCGGGCCCCTTTTGGAGTGAGAGTTGAGCCACTTCGCTCAACGGCGGGGAGAATGTTTAAGCGTCATTATTAGTATTTGCTTTTATTAATTTTTACTTGTAAATTTTCATTGAATTTTGTCGTTGAATTCCATTTCGTTTATTTATTGAATTGCATTTCATTAATTAATTCACTCTCAAGATAATTTACATTTGGCAATGCTATTTTTACTAATTGAATTTCCAACTTTTAAAATAATTCGGTACTGTGAACATGTCCGTTATCATTTGCTTCGAAATCCTAAATTATGTTCAAATAGAGTCAGTTCATCATTGAATTCCAAACCATTCGTTTGATTTCGCTTCATTTCCAAATCCTAGTTGGTTCATTCCTTCCGAGCGCTCTACCAAGCCCAACAAATTACAATCATCTGTAGAATATAATACAAATTCTAATTTAATCTTGTTGCTGCGGTACATGCACCGTACGTGACTTTAATAATATAAAAAAGGTCTAAGTACTGGACTTAGGCGCATAACATTAAAAGTGCATATCGCTAATATCCAACAAATTAAAAGAAATTTGTTCACCGGTCTTGCGTAATAATTTCACACACGGCATCCACAATGGCTGTTTTTGGACGACCTTTAGGAAACACGTCCTTGAGCGAATTACGCCCACGTTTGAGTTCGTTAAACCAGTTGTAAATTGTCCGACAAGATGGTGCTTCATCCCCAAATGCAAAATGAAGCCTATCGAATCACTGTTCTTGTGATGATCCAACTTTAAAATCGTAGAAAATCGTTGCACGAAAATGTTCACGTGTTAACTTTTTCGCTAAATTGATTAAATAACTGTAACTTACACGAATATCACTTGTCATCAAAGTGTTCCGACAGGCATAATATGCTAAAAAAGGTCAAACTTCCTGATGGAAATAACATATTTGGACGAAAACGAACTAGAACATGCCTAATCTAAAAACTTTTTTAGTAGCCTACGTATTAATGATGTTTTAATTTTCTTCTTCCAGGTAAAGCGTATACTCCGGATTTGTTTTGGTTTTCCATACATGAGAAATTTATCGATACAGGATCAGGATCTGCTACATAAAAAAGACAGGTATAAGAAAAGGTTACTGAATAACGTAAATTTACAGCAAACTTATTCGAATCCCTAAAATTAATTGGAGCGACTGGGTATTGTTGGTTTTTATTTTGTAATTGATGTAATATCTAAATTTCATTCAATAATGCAGGCATTACTGGCGTCATTACATAAGCAATAGCTTACAAAAAAATATTTATAAATAAATTGTAGTACACATGCTGTTTTAAAAATCCAATTAACGAATAATAGTAGCCAATTTTAATACACAGACTCAACATTAGCAATAAAATCTAAAGTTGGACACTGAAACCGCAGGAATCTGTAAACAATCCAGCTAAAGACTATGTGAATCTGTTTTCAGAGGAGCATAGCATCTATAATGAAAATCAGCTACAAAATTCCGTTGGTTGGTTCGGAATGTGATATACAAACGCTATAGGAGGGGGCGATATTTTCAAGTTCAAAATTAAGATAAAAACGTAGAGAAGGGCAATGAATATGATACATCAGAATATGTACCTATCCTAAGGTCTTCAAATTTATTTATTGTACTACAGTGTGCAAATTACACTATTGTTACATACATCGTAGACATTTTGTTCCATTGCATTTTCGCAACCGATTACAGTTCACTTGGTGTATTTGTACTTGCTTTGCGTCGCGGTTAACCTCAATTAGCCTTTATTAATAGAAAAACTCGCCAAACTTTACATGAACATCGAGAAACGCGCGTACATGTCATGCAAGCATGCAATAAGGCTATGACGATTGTACGTACACTCTTTACACACAAAACATTGAACTCGGTTCATTATTACTAGAACATCTGCAATTATTGTGCAAGAATATAATATCTTTGAGGTTTTCTTCCAACTTGGTAGTCCACACAGAATGTTCTCTCAGTTACAGAATAATGTGCTCCTTGTGTCACCAGGTGTTCCAAGAACTGAGGTTTTGTGACTCATAGATGTTGATTCCGTTGCAACTTCGGTTTCCATGCTGCGCGTTGTGGTTAGTGTCTGAATTTGAACACCTAGAAATGTATGATTCTAAATCTAATTACATAGTTAGAAAAATACTGCTAAATAATAATTTACTAGCATATAAAATGATAAGCAAATTATATCAGATTAAAATACATACATATACATATCCTAACATTTTGCAAATGTTTGCAAAATTATATTTAATTTTGCCTATTCAGACTTAGTTTATGATGCTCTCAGATTTAGAAAAAAAAATATTGATATAGAAAATGTTTACTTCATTGTGTGGTTCTCCGTTTATTTTTAGCACGTTATGTTTGAATGTAATTCATAAAGAATGTATACATAAATTTCAAAGCTGTAGGTATTTCGAGTAATATGCTTAGGTTTAGATATTTTCGATGGATACATCCACAAATTTATAAATAAAATACATATTTTTGCAGGAAATTGATTTCTAGTATGAATTCTTATGGGAATTTGTTAATCAGTATAATATTTGTTCGATGTTTCTTTAATATAAAAGCAAGGAAATTAAGCAACAACGATGAGCGATACGTTTCCTCCTCATTTGAATACATTACATTTGTTACTTTGGTATTTGAAAACTTGCGGTATTTGTATCAACATAAAAAAAAGTAAAAACGTCAAAAAAGGCTTTTATAAACATTAAAATGTGGATCTAAATCGGAAGCAAAGAAATTTTTAGCAACGCTTCTAAGGGCTTATAGAAATTCAAACTAATCCTGCACCAGATTTTAAAAGAATGAAAATCGCCACGCCTATTCCCAACAGCGGTATATCGGTTTTAAATCAGTGTCAAATCAGTACCGCGGCACCAACCGTCCGTGCCCCCTTTGCGTGGTTTGAGGGGTCTACGACGTCACCTGAAAAATTTGTTTAGTTTTCTGTGTTTGTTTTGTTTTTAGCTTGAAATTCATTTTATTTTGTTAGGAATTGTTCAAAGCTGACACACAATAAGCAAGTCAAAAATTGTTTATCTGAGAAGGGTAGTCTCAGCTTAAGGGTTCTATCTTCTCTCAAATATTCAAACCAATGCCTAATGAAATCTAAAAGCACGTGCGCGGAGAAGATTGGTCGAAATTGATAGCATTTTTATAGACAAACGGTAGATCAAACTGAAGATGATGCTAATAGAGGTGAGGTGAAGATGCTTAGATCGGGTAGACGCTAGAGTTTAAAACAAACCAGAGAGAATGATAAAAAAGGTTGAAAAATTATTTACCATAATTTTCTTAATAAACAGGCCATGTCTAAATGTATTATTAGATTTAGCCTGTCGTCGGTATGGTGCACGTCCATACTCATGAAATTATCTTCTAAAGGCATCACAAAGAAGGAAGCAAGAAACAGGACTATGTAACAATTCCTTTGACACTTCAATGAGAAAGTGGCTTGTGTGATTCAATTAAATTTCAGATCCCACATGAAAAGATCAATTTTCAGGATGTGTAGGGCATTTCGAATTTACTCCGTTTACGAGCTGCTCACTGATTCTATGGCCCAAAAGAAGAAGGTTTCCATTTTTAAACGTCTATGAACGGCAAATAAACGAAAGAAGTTTCTCACTTTTCAGCAAAATCTGACTTTAAATGTTCATTCCAATCAATAGTAAATTTTTTTCTCGGCCTTTACTCCCTAAAACGATTTCGACAGCCCCCTCTCCCCAACGTTAGCTCGTCTCTCAGCTTCGGGTACTTTTAGTGTGCTCCGTCCAAACACTGAAATAAAAAAATTCTCACCTCCTTCGATGTTCTCTATGTACAATGTGTTCGTTGATTGGACTACTGGACAATTAAGAAATATTGTTCGCAAATTTCAGTTCTAAGACGATTTTTACTGAAAACTTGGTTGCAACGAATCCGTAATTGAACGAAACAGGACTCGCCTATTGTGTATGTCAAACGCATAAACCTGTCTCCAATTATACACAGAACGAACTACATATATCGAAAAAGCCATGGGTGCCGGTGGGATAATATTCTGGGGGCACCGATTTAAAGACTTTTCATTAAATTTTATTTATGAATAAAAACAGTCTCAAGTACGTACCATTTTGATCTTTGTTGTCTCCAGCATGTATTCCTTTTGCTTCTGTGACATTAATTAATATCATTGAAAGTATAACCTTGATGTTATATGAGTATAATAACTTTTAGCTCGAAGTGACAAATAAATTATAGTGATCCTCATTTGAATACTGTTTACGCTAGCGCATAGCTGGTGAAATTGAAATTCAACTTTTTGTATTGTAATTTTTATAGAACCAATTTTATTGTTGGGTTAATCAGTTTGCGTTTACTGCGCTTGCATTTAAGAATAACTAGACCAATGGTCATGTCATACCTCTAAATTTTATTCGAATTAAATTCGGAAAGGGATTCTGCGCACGGATACCTACTTTTGAAATCTTCCTCATAGGTTGCGACTCTAGCCGTCTTGTCAACCACGACAACCTCCTCGAGCCCCACGACCCTGTGGCTAGGGACCTGGGTCACCAGGGCACGCCCATCCCCGCGATACGGCTAAACCGACGACTTGCATTGTATCCAGATGGCTTCTTCAGTATAGTCAGCAATTGTCTAGGGTCGTGTAGGCATCAAACCACAAAGTTTAGCAAGGTATAAGTGCATTGGCCATACTAACCTAACTAGCCCCTTTGAGGTTCGGATTATGCGGAGGCACCAACTTACGCTCGCTTACAGCAGCTTCCTCCTCACCAAAGAAATACTGCGAGACGGGTTGGGATATCAAGGAAAAGGGGGAAAGTGAGTCATGCCTTGCACGATTGGAATTCATCATGGTGTCGCAGCTCACCATCTGTCTGTGCCCCACGCGCCCCAACCTGTATCCAGTGTAACCTAATCTCCCCTGTGGGATGTTGTTGTGTCAGCTGGGTCACCAGCTGGGTTTTACGTCTGTTAATAGCATGAAGGTTTTACACTAGACGATCTGAGACTATGACAATGGAATTACAATAATTTTGTGACCTTAATCAGCGCTCCTCTGAGCAGTGTAGAGGCAACAGTTTTATACAAATTGTTAACGCTTGGTGTTTACATATTTTTGGACACGAGCCCTCTACCACCTCTGCCGTACTATGGGCTCCTAGTTGTAATGGAACTCCACGTCCACTACCTCAATTTGTCGAGGTGGAGAATTAGTGCAATGTCAATGCCTCTCCAGGGCACAGGGGCATCCGTGCTAACAGAGTGTCAACGGATGAACCGAATAAGTCCTTTTCTTGTAGAATTTATGTTAACAATAAATCATGGGTTACAATAATATGAAGAGCTAAAAAAAACTCTTCCCGCTAAGTGGGATGAGCGGTAATTTAGTTTTTTTTTCGCTTTGTGCTCTTGTCACGTGCGTTTCTTTGCATGTAATATTGTCCTCGACAAGTGGTAAATCCATATAACACACACCATAACTCACCGAAAAGCACGTGTAGATCTCCTTACAAAATAACAGGGTCATACGCAGAAAACTGTTTCGCCAAAGGTTTATTTTGATATTTATCCTACCCTGATACAAAGATTATCGACATGGTTCTTACTTTTAGAATTTTGGAGACGGAATAAATACTCACTTGCTAATCCTCAAAAGCTTGGGGTTCTCTTTCTTTTCTTAAGATAGTGAGGTTTTACCTCGTGATTTCCCCTTTTTTGTGTGAGCGAAACGAAAATTGTACTCAATTGAATATTGGAAATTAGAAAATACAAAATATTGGCGATTTATGTTCAAAGTAAGGCAATATTAGTGATCATTTCATTCATTTCCTCGGCGATATTACCTAACCTTTCCGCTGATAAAAAACAGCTAGATAGAATATTTGGGTGAAGTGGTTACTTTTTCTTGATGGTCATCAGAGCTTAGTTGTAGTGCAATTTATCTATCTGACAAGAAGTTGCCAGCATAATCCAGGAATAATTTTAGAACTTGCGCGTTTAGTTGTCTAGTAGTTACTTCAGCGAATGCCTACAAGACGAATACAAAAGGCCTTAACTTTCTGTATGGAACAAACTGATCTATACGATAAAAGCTGCCAAAATCTTCTCGACAAAAGGAGAAATTATTTTGCCACTATTTCAAAAACGCCATTACCTTAGACCAGTACTAGTACTAGTATTTTAAAACAAAGTCCAAGTTCGTATTCTTCATCACTGTTCTGTATGTATTATCAATTTATTTCAGAGGAGGTTGCAACCCCCGAAATCCCTACGTGGGATCGCCACTGCAAAATATCAATTAATTTAATAACCGAACAGCTAAACAAAATGTTTCCTTCTCATTAGGTGTATGTATGTCTTTAACAAGAAATACAACTAGGATTTCTATGATTATATAACGACGTGTCTCCATATATGTACGTAACACAGTTACAGTCAAATCTCTGTAAGCCGAAACCTCCTTAGATAGAATTAATCCTTATCCCGAACAAATTTAGGGTTTAATTAGCGTGCCAATCAACTTCGGACGTAAAATAGAACCTCTATGTCAAAAGCCTCTTTAACTCAAACAGTATTTTATAATTTTTTCATGCTATTTCTTATATCTTTACTCTCTAAGTATTGCTTAAATACATATATTCAAGAATAGGTATCATATAACAGGGAAGAAGAATTAAGGTATGCAAGAAAACTTAGAGTAAGGCTCCTGGAGTCATTGTCTATGGATGTTCAGATTTGATCACGCTCTGTGGCTCACTTGGTTGAATCGCACTCAACGATGCTAGTAATCTAGAGGTCCAGAGATCGAATCTCGGCTCGGTCCAGGAAATATATAGTGCCTGCAACATTATATATAAACGGCTGAGTAAACGCACCATGCCCTACAACTCAGAACTCAAGAGGGTTCGAAATCCATAAGATCTTCACCCCACGTGCCCATTCCTATAATTGAAAATGTTTATCGTGCATGTTTTAAGGCTTATTTTCAAGTAGAATTTATATGACTTAGATGTCCTATACAACTTCTACTGGATAGGCTAAATCGTTTGGCGGAAGGTTAAAAGTTGTTTTGGTATGAAAATTAATTTGTGTCAAATTTATGGGATCATGTGAGAAACCTACCTAAATGACTCCAGAAATAATGAGCCTAATATTAATATTTGCTTTATGATTTTTTTTTAATAAAATTACAAAATTCGAAATTAAACTTTCCCTTACTCGAACATTTTAGCTTGGCAAGTCGTAGTTCGAGCTAGAGAGCACTGAAAGAAATCATTTGCTAAAAACAAGAAAAAATACAATAAAAACAGCCAAGGAATAAGTTTTCCGGATTTAATATGTATTTTCATGTATTTTTTGTGATTTAAGATGTATTTTCTTGTTCCAAGAAAAGTTTTTGCTTAAAATAATGCTTATTTATTAGTTTTAAGCAAAGACTTTTCTTGGAACAAGTAAATACACCTTAAATCAGAAAAAACTTTTCTTGGAACAAGAAAATACATCTTCAATTAGGAAAAAATATTCCTTGACTGTTTTTTTATTGCATTTTTTTCTTGTTTTTAGGAAACGATTTTTTCAGTGAAGTTTTACTGTAACTTAACTTAACTGCTATCAAAATTCTAGATTAAACAATAGCTAAAATGGTGAAATCAAAACCGCATAGCCAAGCACTTTAAAATGGTATAAGCAATATAATTTCAACAGAGCTTCAAAAAAATAAAATAACACTGAACAAAATCATTTGATTAAAACAAGAAAAAATAAAATAAAAAACAGCCAAGCAATAATTTTTCCTGATTTAAGGTGTATTTTTTTGTCCCAAGAAAAGTTTTTCTGATTTAAGATGTATTTACTTGTTCCAAGAAAAGTTTTTGCTTAAAATAATGCTAATTTTTTTTTATTTTAAGCAAAAACTTTTCTTGGAACAAGAAACAACATCTTAAATTAGAAAAACTTTTCTCGGAATAAGAAAATACATCTTAAATCAGGGAAAAAATTTTCTTGGCTGTTTTTTATTGTATTTTGTTCTTGTTTTAAGCAAATGATTTTTTCAGTGAACAGACGTGACAATCCAGCGTTGGACTAAGGCCGCAGGACGTGTTAGTGACATCCTATTTCCAAGATCTTATCTGCTTTTTGTTGAGGTAATGAGATCAGCATCACGCTCAGCAGTGTTATTTATCCCCATAAATGGGTACTCATTTAACATCTGAGTGAGATCATAGTCCGTCAAAAGCTCGTGAGTTCGAAAAACACCATGATCCACGGTGAGATTCGAACTCATGACCCTGTGCACCGAAGGTGCGCGCACTAACCGCTAGACCAGCCAGACTACAACAGAGCTTCAAGGTACTCCTTTTTTTACGCCAGTGGCGTATTAAGGAAATCCTCACAGGGGGCACACAGTACGGTAATGTGTTTAGTCAGTTTATGTAATTTTTCGATTATTTTTTATTGAATTTGAATAAAAATTAGGTGGAAATGCTGGGTCGATGTTTCCAGTTAAGCATTCGCGCAATCTTTTTTTTTTGTTTGAAATCATATAACAGTACCTTTATGTGATATTTTTCCGACATCCTGCGTATGCACGCATAACTTGGCTAATGCATGATTTATCAGCTACATTTTGTTCAGTACAATTATCCAGGTTTTCTAATTAGAACAAGTAAACTGTATTTACTGACACATTAGTTACATAGAAGATTAGTGAATGGAGACGAGAGACGTTCCTTTCACAAAACATCGTAAAACGAAAGTGACAAGAACTACGAGAAACCCTGAAAACGTTAACACACTAATTCCATCCCCCAGGGACTGCTGGCATTACAATTAGTACCGTAATTGTAGGTCTGTCTAGGCTAGGAGAATGAATCAAAGTCGGATGGAACCAAAAACACACTAATCATTCTTTTCCGCCCGGCTTTCTGGCAAATTGCCTATAGAGGTATATGGCGGTTCGAGTATTGACCCGAGATGTTTTTTGATCTCAAAACACCTAATTACGTACGTTTACATCTCAACTACACCGAGCCATTAACATTACATCTTCACATTACACACACTCTCCTACCCGGCACAAATACAAAACCAGGTTTCTGTATTTCATAATCATTTTCTCACCGATTACATATGATTATTGGTCTTCTGAGAAGCATAACTGAGCTTAAATGCATACGGCTACCGCATGGTCTGTATACGAGTAAAGCAATCTGTCTTGAAAAGACGTTACGAACTGGGTGTGTCTCCTCCACCATTCTTCACTACCGTGCAATGAGCTTGCTGTACAGCAGCAAAAAGCAACAATGAAGCTAAAGTACGCGATGCTCTACTCTCTACGAGTATTACTAGGTTGCGTGTCGTTCTAAGTCACTGGAATTTAATTACCCGCATACGAGTAAATGTAGACCAATGTAGAATAATTCTTCCGTTCGTATCCATTGTACGAGTAAATATCGTTCATTCCTTCATATTTCCCGGGTATTGGTTTACACAGGGCGTCTCGTACTCGCATACCGTAATGTACCGCACTTACGTCCATCAGCTAATTAATTTTGAGCCGAGGGCACGAGGGGGCCGACCATGTTCATAGTGATTCACACAGCGATATGTTGTGTGAAACGTGCTTGCTTGGTGGAATATCGAACCTGCTTATTAGCACACTGTGTTCCATCACATTCGAATATGCAAATGAATCAACTTGCACACAAATATACAAGATGAGAATGTCAGTTGAACATGAGAGAAGAAGAATCAAACGACGCGAACCAGTTAACGTTTTCCATTTTTGGAAAGCTATACAAATTCTTGAAAGAAGAATATCGCATTAAAGTTTTAGGGGTTTCGGGTTGTATGTATCTGCGAGGGTCATACCTCACTTCACACCAGGAGGTCGCGATCAAAGTTAATTTTGAAATGATTACCTTCGAAACACTTTGAGGTTGTGGGCATGCATACTTTGTACGTATATCTAACCTGCATATATGGCAATCTATTGCTTCATTAGTACATTGCTATAAAAAGAATTTGGATCTACTCTTTATTTGGAAAAATTTGAGCTCAATTCGATGGTGCACTGTATTTTTTCTTCTGTTCCGAAAAAAACATCTCTTAGTAGGGATTTTCATTCACAGTACAAAAATGTGTACATACATGTACACGGTTGGTTGCGTTTTTACGTCCAAGCAAACGTTGAAACGAACAAATTACGGTGTGCGACGCAACACAAATATGCATTCATTTTCGTCTTTTCAATGTAAGAGCTATACATAACAGCCTACAGCACACATCATTCCAATTGCATGATGTTGATGAATGACCAATTTGGTTTCAACTAGATAATGTGACGTTTTCTCTTAACTGTCATTTACTCAATGATTCCTATCGCGACCGCGCCATAATTTGAAAAACAGAAAAACGATCGTTACATTTTCTCACTCAACTGGTTATAGTGACAGATACTACCATTCATCTATCTCCATCGTTTGCTTCATAGGTAGTTAAATATGCTACCTACCTTAAACATTTTAAGCGCTCAACACCACTTGTTGGAACATCTAGCTCTAACCTAACGTACAGATCTATTGAAGAAGCTTCCAATCCTGTTTTTTCTCACACAGACAAAAAAAAGATCTAGCCCAAAGACGGAGAGTCGTGCGTATCTCAACTGAATTAAATAGATACTTGTACATACTGACCATGTTATGGATGTTGTTACCTTACCTTTCTAGTCTGTCGAATGAGCCCTAGCACGAACAGAACTTCTTGGTCCCTAAATATATTTAAAAGTGTTTCTTAAATTTAACTGGAATTTGAAAGAATTGGAAAGAACTAGAATCTGTTTTATATTCGTCTATATCTCATTTGATTACGCGACTAAACAACGGATTGAGGATGGATGGCTAGATGGCTCATTTGTTTATTTTAATGTCATTGAAAAGCGACTCTGGCTATAATAAAAGTTGTTCAATTCTGAGAATTTGAATAGGATAACCGTCAATTAAAGATATAGCGTATCGCCGCGCCATGCCAATCGGACGGTGTATATTTTGCGAAAGATTTATTCAAATTTTGGTTATATTGAATTAGCATGGTTTATGGCAGGGGTCTCAAACTCAAAACCTGGCGCGGGCCAAATATCACTGTCTAGGTTTGAGCGGGCCGTAGAATGAAAAATGCCTATAGAAATTTTTTTCCGAAATTCAATAACAGAAAAATTCTTTTATTTAAAATCTTATATATAATACATCAGAATCACTAATGTCCTCGGGATTATGTATATCCTTTAGAAACGTCATCTTTTGAAAATGTCCTTCAAACAAATTTAGGACCTTTAGACAATAAGTTAAAACACGAAAGTTGATTGATCAGTAACCGCTATTGTTGAATTAACTTCCACAAAATTTTGGACAGCTGATATCGCCGTTCGTCTAGAAACATCCAGGTTGACAAAAAAAAAACCTTGAGAGCCAAAATTGTTAGGCTGAGATAAATTAATTTCGGACAGAAAGGTGACTAAAAATAGACAAATATTTGTTTCTGATGTGGTGTGAAACACTTTAAATATGCTTATAAATCTGAATCACAAGCGGCCTCGGGATATTATAATATCCATCAGAATTTCTATCTTCCAAAAATGTTCAAACTTCATCAAATGTTGGTTGATCGATAAGCAACCGCTACATTACCCCCTGGAAATTTAGACAAACTTCGGAAAAATTAGGGGAAAGCTGAATTTTTGCATGAGCCTTCCTTTCGAGCTCACACACAAGACCCCAAAAGTCCTCATCTATACGAGTGCCGCTAGCGGTGCTACAGAGGTCTACAAAGACCCTTAAAAATAGGTTTTTCTGAATCTCGATAACGGTAATATGTACTGAAAAGTGGTATGTATATGGCAAATTTATAGCTCTTGTGGTTTGTGAATAAAACGTCAAATGTAGATTTTAATTCGACCAAGGTATTCTAGCAAGGTTTCAGGAAACTCTTTATAACGGTAAATCTGTCTAAAAAAATTGTATTGGTGAATTCGTAGTCCATACGGTCTTGAAGAAAGTGGCCATATCAGTATATATACTACACTCTGTAACGGTGGAGTAGGTTGTAAAGTCGTATATGACGAGTTTGTAGGTTTTAGTGCTGTAAACAAACAGCCAAAAGACCCCATCGATGGGGAGACACCTAAGGAAGTTGGGGAGGGGGGGGGGGCAAACATCTGAAGATCATGTGAGATTTTTGGAAAATTAATTTTCTTACAAGATTTAAACCTTAATATCTCCAATGCTAGCACGAATAGGGAAATAAGATGATTATCACAGCCAACTAATTTACCATAATATTATACAAACTAGGGGGCTTCGCTCGCCGACCCCCGGGGCCGAGGCTAATTTCGGGCGCGGCCGAAATTTGGATACCCTTCGCTTGGGCTAAAAGTTTTTTCGGGCGTACCTATGACTTGTATTTAATCCCCCTCCTCATTCTTTTTCTTCCGTCTTGACAAAAGTTTTGGGCTTGGTTGAAATAAGTGGGCAAATAAAAATATTTACTCGGAAAATTTTATTGGGGTTGCCGGAGCATGACCCCACAGTACGATTCCATTCGTTTTGAACTTTTTAGTTGCTTTGATAAAGACACATTAATTCAAGGTTTTGTGAAATTAGTGTAAAAAAATGTTTCTTAGAAGAACCAATATGGGGGGTTTGGTTTGTATGGCAGCCCCATGACCCCATGGTCCGATTTGATCAATTCTTGCATATATTATGTGTTATGTATAGAAACACTTTTTTGTGGAATTTGGTTGAAATTGGTACACAAATAAAAAAGTTTTTGTTAGAAGAGCTCAAATTGGGGAGCTAGGTTTGTATGGCAGCCCCATGACCCAGTGATCCAATTTGGGTGAATCAAACATACAAACAGCCTGCAACAATAAGAAGCACGTGTGCAAAATTTCAGCTTGCTAGCTTCAATACCCGCCGAGTAAAACGCGTCGCAACAGACAGACAGACAGACAGACGGACATGCTCCAATCGACTCCCCAAGTCATGCAAGGCACGCAAAACCCAAAATATTCAATTTCATATTTTTTGTTGGGGAGGGAGGGGTAGATGGGTCGGACCTGACACATCTTTATTACCTTGTCAAGACATCCAACGGCTACCATTTGATATTAATTTGAAGTTTTTCGTGACATTCTATCAAAAGATATGACTGAATATAACTTTGTAGGGGAAGTAGGGGTAGGGGTAGTCGGACCTAATCCACTTTCCATCAACTCAAAGTATATGTCAGAATGAGACATTGATCAAAATTTCAAGTCGATAGCGATATTCTACCGAAAGTTATGGCCGAATTAAAATATCAAGGAGGGGTAGTTTGTATGGGAGGTAGGGGAACCCGTGGTCCGATTTGGCCCATTTTCAATACCGTCCACGATTTTAGCAAAACAAACATTTGACCAAAATTTCAAACCGCTAGCTTCATTATTTCGGGATATATCGTGCTAACAGACAGACACACGGACAGACAGACAGACAGACAGACAGACAGACAGACATGGCTTATTCGATTCAGGGACCGACCCTGATCATTTATATATATACTTTGCCATACGTCCGGTGGTTCCTTTGAGGTGTTACATAATATCGGCGTAACAAAAACAATATACCCTTTCACTCTATGAGCGAAGGGTATAAAAAAAACTAACCGCACTAACATCGGATAAGTGGTTTGGTTTTTACTGCGCTTCAAAGTCAAATTTTTGTGATTAATCTTAAAAACAAATAATTTTTTTCATCTCAATTTTCTCCGACTTCTGCCAAAATAAGGTGCTTGCACGAATATGCACAAATTCCCGTTTTCCTAAGCTTTGAGCCATCGTAGCCCCTTAAGGATTTACGTATTGATAAGAAATTTGGTCACTTTCATCAAAACCGGATGGGCTCGAATGCACCATATTTTTTTAGCTACCGCTATAAAGATTATCCTGAAACCTTGCTAAAAACATCGTTTAACCGCCGTTAGGAGTGCTCGAATCAAAATCTTGCAATGGGTTTTAAAAATTGTTATGTTTTTTTCTAGTTAACGGATTCTTTAATGTAGGCAGTCTATGTTTTAGTATTTCAAAACAATACGTATTTTATTTTTTTTTATAATTTCGCAGAACCCCTGAGAGGTCCTCGAACCCCAATGTTCTATATGTAGTCCCGTTTGAAACGCACTGATCTACTACACTCAAAAAAAAATTGTTGTAAAATTAACAAAAACTATACAAGATTGACAATTTTTTCCTGTTGATTCTCAGCTAATTAGTTCACTGTTTGAAATGACATGGACAAATTTGTTGAAACGAAAAGCAAAAATCGTAGTTTAAATAACATGCCTTTTTATATAAATTGAAAGTATCCATGCTATTACAACAGTTGTTTTAGGATTCAATTGACATGAACATATTATTAAAATAACAATTAAAGTTGTCTAAATAAAAACGGTTTCTAATTGAAATAATAGTGCTTTTTTGGTAATATTAACAAGGATAACATGTGAATTTGATTTTAGCATGTTTTTATATCATAACCATCGCTCAGATGTCTTGTATGGAATCAGAAGCAGTGCATATTTTAACAAAACATATTTATTTAGTTTAAAGATTAAAAAGAAAACATATGTAGCTTAAAATAATACAATTCATATTTGATTTTTTTTATAAATCATTAAAAAAAATTTTCTTATTACTTTTTTTTTGTTGGGAAGAGTGTAAACATGAATGGCCGGTCCTCTATACATATATACCATTTTTTGGTTGATTCGCTTGCGGATGCTGATGCTGCTTCAACCTAGAAAATATTAGTAATAAGTTATCAAGAAAATTGGTTAATTCAGAATTATCGCTTACTTTGTTGCCCCTCCATTTTTTTAGTACACTTTTAAAAATAATTCGTTCAGCAAGGTGGTCCAAGGGGATTGTGTATTTCATCATTTTCAATAACTTGAAGGTGGCGCACTTGGTTTTTATTTGCTAAAACTAATAAAATTTTTTGTAACCACTTGTTATTTTATTTGAAAGCTACTTACCCAAACATTGCTCATAAACAAATTGAAAGTTATCCAAGTTAAATGTCGTCAATAATTCTTTCAGTTGGGTGTCGTCGGAAATAAAAGCAATACTATCGTACACGTAATCTTCGTTATCTTCCATTATAAACAAACTTAGAACTACGAAATAACAAGCGAAATTTAAATGCGTACTGTCAATTTTATAAAACTAATACCAAAACCAACGCATAATACGATTTATTTTGACAATTTTTTCTTAGTTTGACATGCTTTCTTATTTTCCTTGTAGTATCAATACTGTACCATGTTACATTTATCAGTTCCATGTATTTGTCATAACTAAATTGATTTGTTAATTTAACATTTTTATTCTGGAATTCCTGGTTGTAACAACAATTTAACCTTGTCGTTTTGATTAATATAACATGTTTGTTTTAAATACAGTGCATGTACATATTTTAAAATTGATCCTTGTTATTTTAACATGTCGTTTGGAAAATTCAGCTTTAAATCGACATTTTCACCTTGTCATTTTGTAAAATATGGAATGTTTGAATTGACAACAATTGATTTGAAGATAGTGACTGTTTGTTTAAACATGAAAGAATGTTTAAAGCAACATTTTTCAAAGTTGAAGGTACTTTTTCATGTTAACTTCACATGAATTCGAGTACTTGTTAAAATAATAATTCAAATTTCTCAATTTCACATGTCATGTTTTTTTCAGTGTAAGTCATGCTGTCACTAAGTGTACACTTCTTCTTCGAATTAAAAAAGCATCCACTACTAAGTTGCCCTAACCCCTTGTGTCTACCAGAGCATTCTTAAAGATGCACATTCATCATCCATAGATCTGCGCCACGTGATTTTGGAACGACCCTTTTGTCGGCTTCTTTGCGAAAAGGGGTTCCATCGCATCGCATGTTAGGTCATTCGATAAGTGTACAGTTCCACACAAACAACGAATAACAAACTTGCAATTGTCTGGGATAAATGGTACAAGGCATTACGATTAGCTGCGCCTTTGTGGATACAACTTACAATAGAAACTGTCAAGTATGACGGTTCGAATATTTAGAATAATTAATAGAATTTATACAAAAAAAAAATAGATCCTGACGTGGGACATTTTTTAATTGGTCTAAGCTTATTCCGTAGCCTAAAAGTTCGATTATATTACCTAACGAAAATACATCATTAAATTATACATAATACATAATTTAAATCCTATGAACGGGGAGGCTACCTAGCAGAAATTATGATGTCTTCGGATGAATCGTTCAACCAATTAATTTCTATTCTCCGCCATAGGACAAGACAAACTGTTTTGTTAGAACCCTTTCATTTGTAACATCAGTGGCTTTAAAAAAAGGATTTCAAAAGCTAATAATAAAGTTTATACCGCTCACATTTCACTGCGGCTCAAACTTTCTTTAGTTGCAAATAAGAACACTAAACTTCATTTTTCTTAATATGTATGTATGTACAAAATGAGCTGCGTGTAGAAATAGCCACATGGACCACAGGCCAAGCGACGCGACACAGTGGGGTCATATACAGTGCTTGTCATCAGATTAGCACACCCCTTCGCATGAATAGTTTCGGCTGATTTCCAACCAAACTAAAAGAGCTAAAATTTCAAAATTATAACTGTTAATAGTCTATTCAATTCTGAGTTAATTAACACAAAAAGAATTGTGTTTGGATTTTTTAATATTGAATTATAATTGTTTTTCGAAAAAGAACACACAAAATAGCCATTTAAAATTTGTCATCAGGATAGCACATGCAATTTCTTTTTTGTCTATCTTCCACAATTAAAGACGTAGGACCCCCAATTTTTTGTGGTTGTTTCAGTAAGGTATTGACTTTAATATGAATAAGGAAAAATCATTATCTGCGGAAGAGGGACCAACATTTAAGGCATACAAGGAGTCAAGGCGGTCAAAAAGTGAAATTTCGAGAAAAAATTAATAAAAGTTGATAAGTTGAATCCGAATTCCTGTGTAATAAGTAGCGTTAAGGTAAAAATAATAGAGGCGATAAGAATTGAGTACATGTCAATCCTTATGAGAGAGTAATTTTGAGAGACACATCTCGCCCTAATGACTCGGTCGCAAGGATTAGGGTAAATGTTGACATTAAGGCGAGCCTATCTTTTGTTCAAACAGTGATAATAAAAGTCCACATTTTAAGAAACTAATACTAGAATAATAATAATATATAATATAATAATATAATAAACTCCAACTTAACTTTCCCCGAAGGAAAATACGTTAAAATTAATCATGAGAACATTTGATATGGAACAAAGAATGGCGGTATGTTATCTTTTCGGATAAAAAGAAGTTCACTTTAGAAGAGTAACACAGTTATAATGTCTACTTCCAGGATCTTTGATAGGAAGGACACCATTAGGATCGCATTCATTGTCGGACAGATTGTGTAATGGTCTCGAGGGCCAAGTGATACTCTGAGATGATACTTCTTTTTATTCGAAAAGACAACATAGCAAAATTCTTTATTACATGTTGTAACGTAGCTCAACGTTGGTCGCCAATTGTAACGTCGACCCTTGTTGATTATTGCTTTATTCGTAGATCCTTCCAAAGTGAAAACAATATAGTCAATAATTCTGATGATATTTTATTTATAATAGACTATTCAAATACAATAACAATACAATATTTATATTATTATAATTTGTATATCAAATGACAACGACCGTCAAACACACTGTCCGGATGGTATCATCCGATGCAGCATGGACTATGGCTATTCGGCTCTCGTTCCTATGTTCCAATGATGTTGGATGCATTGATGCCAAGAGTAGAATGCTGACTTCTCGGGGCTGTGGCTCGCCTTTTAAACTCTCGTGCTGTGTGGGAATGAACGGTTATCGCTGCTTCAGGGTTGCCGTGTAAGCTTATGTTGAGTTCAGGGTTGCCGCTGTCGATGTTAGTTGATTGTGCTACAATGTCAAGTGCTCTCGAGTTTAATTTAAGCGCATTTTCCTTTAGTTTTAGTTTCTTTAGATGTGGAGCATTTTTGTATCACTATTTGAACAATAGGCTCGCCTTGATGTGAAAATTAACCCTAAGCCTTGCGACCGAGTCATGAGGGCTCGATGCCTCTCTCAAAACTACTCTTTCATAAGGATTTACAAGTACTCAATTTTTATCGCCTCTATTATTTTTACCTTAACGCTACATATTGCACACGAGTTCGGATTCAACTAAGCGACTTTATTCAATTTTTTCGCGAAATTTCACTTTTTAAACGCCTTAACTCCTTGTAAGCCTTAAATTTTGATCCCTCTTCCGCAGATAATGATTTTCTCTTATTCATATTAAAGTTAATATCTTACTCAAACAACCACAAAAAATTAGGGTTCCTACGTCTTTAATTGTGGAAGATAGACAAAAAAGAATTTGCATGTGCTATCCTGATGACAAATTTTAAATGGCTATTTTGTGTGTTCTTTTTCGAAAAACAATTATAAAACAATATTAAAAAAAGAAAACCCAATACTTTTTGTTTTAATTAATTTAGAATTGAATAGACTATTAACAGTTTTGATTTTGAAATTTTAGCTCTTTTAGTTTGGTTGGAAATCATCCGAAACCATTCATGGGAAGGGGTGTGCTAATCTGATGACGAGCAGTGTAAGAAGGCAAGGAAGAAGAACATTGAAAATAATATTCCAAGCACCAGCACCTTAGTATCCAACGTGTAATCTCAATAGTTATAGCAGGCTAGTTTTTTTTTTTTTACCAAATGTGGAGAAGTTAGACCTTCAGACAACAGGTCCTGCATGGAAGATATGAAGGTCTTTTGCTCTAAATGGGGATTAGACGAAATTGTTTAAAAATTATCTTTAAAATGAATGTGCTTTATTTCAATTTAAATTTCTATGGTTTCAAAACGAGCACCCTTTATACTCTTATTAATTCGATTGAAAAACATTGTATATATGTACATGCTAGGTTCTTGGAAATAGTACACCATAGGGTTTCTGTATTAGCTTAAAGAGAAAACTTTTTTAGAAAATTTAACTTAAACAAAAGGATCCTTTCTTCTTTTTTTTAACCGACGTTGTCTATGGGAGTCACAATTAAAATAGATTTATTTAGAAATATGTACCTTACATTATATACATATGGCCTTGTCGGATTATCCGAAGTGTCCAAATGTGCTATGGCTACTCTGACACCACTTACTTTTGCAGACGAGCAGAATATGTAAATACCTCTATCGAAACAAACGCACCTTAGATAATCCAATCGACCATAATACCATCGAATCAAAATGTCCTTTCAATGTCGCAATGAACAACGAAACCCCGTGCCACTTCTATCGATTTGTGCGTTTCGGTTCACTTCGTCGTTAATACGTGAAATGAAAGAGAATCCATTCATTATATTATATTGATTGATTCCCCAGTGTGTATACACACAACCCCTATATGGACAGACGAGATTCACCATGATATCAAACGGTCATACGAGAAACGCATATGGCCTGCGCCTTCCCATGCTATCAACCAGGGGTTGCATTGCATACCTACCATTTGAATCAATTATTTTCTACTATGTAAGCTTTTTGTAAAAGAAACCATGAAAATGACCATTAACGCTTGGACGTTGTTAAGCAGGACTTAAATCAACCACTCGTATAAAAGTAGGGGACTCGAAAACAGCTGACACATACGCGCAATGTCGTTGTCGTCGCCGTAAACAATAGCCTTGTGTTTGACTATCGAATTTCAAAGTGGGTGAATTAAGGATTCACTATACGGACAGTGACTAATGCAATGCATCGACTTCTATACAAACAATCGAACAAATAGAACGTGAATTTTGGCGTGTGGAGAGACAAAATGCTTAATGGGTGTGTATTGAGCTAATTTTTAGGGGATGTACCTATAGTATCATTACGTTTTAAATTGTTTTGAAATTGACTTTGGGAAAATTCTTTTAAAATGAAGATGACTCGTAACATTTCAGGCGTGTTTCTTCGTTCATTCAGAGGCCATTACAGTTGTCCCATTCACGCTTTTTAGAGCATCGTTTTCTAAAGCAAAATTGATATTTGCAATTTTCTGCAAAATTTTCAAAACATCAAGCCCTTATTCGGGTGGTATGAATGACATGTCCAATTTCACATATAAACGTTATTACGTTCAGGCCGGACTAAAAACACGGCCAACATATCAGTTTGTACTCTAATGTAATTTGTAATCACACTGTCGAATAAATTATTGTACTTTACAAGTTTGGAATCATTGTTGTCACACAAAGTTCTATTAATTCTAATCGCAGGAGCGAAGTTTTTAAGGACTCCATCCAATGATACTTGAAATTTACGTGAGCAACATTTCCAACAAGTTTCAATTTATGTATTTAAATAATGTACGTACGGCTTTGAAGCGCCATCACTTCGTCGTTAAAATCACGATGAATTTCGCTTTACGTTCGTTTTTTCACGTCTGTATTTTTTGCCTAATTGTTGTTTTTTTTGACGACCGTTTCGATTAACAATTAGGTTATCCCTGTTCCATTGCCTTTCCATATCAGTACATGACTACACCATTTCGCCATTAAAATCATGGTGATTTTTTTTCACGTCCGTATTTTTGTTTTCACGTACGTATTTTTAGGTCTATATCGACTGGCAATCCCCATAGCTTCTTGAATTGAAGAAATCCATTTAAAATGTTGGAAGAATCCTTTCTTCGTCGATGGTGGAATAACGTCGACTTTGAACTAAGAGTTTTAAATTTTCGACACTATGGTGACCCAGGCCCTATGTCATCATCATTTCCATTAATTGTCTACTGTATATAAATGTCAAACCTAAATGAAAGATCTTTATTCCCAATTAACGACCATTAAGTCCTTTTTTCATGGGGTAGCTTTCAAATTGAGCATATTTTAGTGAACGAGGTTTAACTTCCGCTGAAGACCCATGTGGCGCCATGGTGCGTTACCTCAGCCGTTTAAAGGCAAATTCGAGTCAATGTTACAATGCATATCATTTGGGAGTGTATATAATGTTGCAAGCACTATATATTTCCTATCCGTACATGTACGGAAATTATGGCACGCCAAAATTCGATCTCAGGACCTCTAGATTACTAGCATCGTAGAGTGCGACTCAACCAAGTGAGCCACAGAGCGTGGTTTTACTTAGCCACTAGAAAAACTTGTAGATTTCGTCACTTCCAAGGGGACCATTTGAACAAGGTTTTATGGCTGTGTTAAACGAAAAATGTACTCGAAAGCCTATGCGAGCTCGTCCCCTCTGAGGGGAAACCATTAAAGATTTTTGGCTATTTAGGTACTAGAAAAGCTGATTGATCCCCTCGCCCCTTATGTAGGAAAAAAGTGAGTGTTTGTTATGCTCCTAGTGCAGGTACACTGTCGCTCACCAGAATACGTTCAACATATGTACAAACATAAAATAATTTTAAACGATTCGATGAAATAAATTATAGTCTATGAAGTTGTTAATGTTAGCAAAAACACTAGCGAAATAATTGGCTGTGATTTTGGGAATACATATTTTTGTGAGCTGTGAGTATTCAGTTTCATTTACGATACATTCTGAATTTAGTGACAGACGATTTAATCTAGTCATTGTTTATAGTCTGAATGGATAAAATTTAGGACTTGTTTAAAGTCTGAATCGGCTATTAGAAATAGTAGCAGTTTGTTTCTCGCGATTTCGCTTTTCTGACACATAATTGCGATAAATTCAAATTTAAAAAATGTCGATTAGGAGTGCTCCTCAACGTCAAAAACCACTGCTCTATATGTATAATGTTATTTTTGATTCATGTGAACAACATTTCCAATGATATCTATTTATTAATTTGCTTCCAAAACTACGTCTAGTCGGCAATATAATAACCGGAGTTACAGAAGTTACGTTCGTATTTTATTTTACGTCTGTATTATATTTTACGTCCGAATAGATCGACAGCTGCCGTGGTTCGATACCTCACAGCAACTTCCAAGGCCTTCTCATATGGACCCAACCTATACGTGTCTAATAGTTCGTTGGTATTAAAATCACGTCGGATTTTATTTTACGTCCCTATAAACGTAAACACGCACGTATAATGGAACTAACATTAAGTTTCCAATCGTTCACATCGTCGTAACTCAAGCTCAATATCACCGCAAATTTAAGGAATTGTCTATTTGCAATCGTAGTCAAATAGGTATGCAGAAATAAGGTAGCTAGCAGCCGACTGGCAACCGTAGCAAACGATCCTTATGTGCTTTTTTCTCAAAATTTGGTGAATTGTTTACAGCGGGCAATGAATTAATTGACGTAGAATGTATACGGAAGAGGACATATAGTTATTTCATTATTTTAAGTATGAAAATCATTTAAAAAATGTCAAGTGAAAATCGATGTCTTCAATATAACGCAATTTCACAAATTCCACAGTCGAATAAAACTCATACTTTAATTTCCACAATTGAGTCGTTTAGACTTCGAAGAAATATAGTTTCAATTATATTAGAGTGCTAATAAACACGCAAACTATACATAAAAACTCGTTAGAGAAAAAGCTTCGTTCATCGTAACCTTTTATCTAAAAACAACGAGACTATATCCAACCAACTCGTATACTGTCATTTACAAAAGAGTTAGTTTCGGTTCGTTTCTCATAAAAAGGATTTCTAAAAACCAGACCCAACTCATATATGTATAGTTACATTGCACATACTCATTCTATCTATGATTACTTTTTCTGCAAACAATTTAGCCAATTTAGGCAACTACACCAAATATACTATGCGGAAGCAATATGGGATTGAAACAACGTTTCATTTTGTCTCTATATGTACGAACGTGTGTAAGTTGTTAAGATATGGAACAGAATTCATTCGTTATTGTTCTTTACGCGATTGAAGGACTTTTTGGATCTTTTTGAACTCGTATATGGAAGGAATTGTGTTAGCCAAAAATCCGGATATTTCTTTTGTGTTTATATAAAACGATTTTATAGTACGATACCATGTCACATGCACAGAAAAGTATTCGACTTTTTGAATGGGCCAATATTTTACAGAAATTATGAGTTGCGAGTTTTTCGGACTATTGTTTCACATGGTGGGTCAAAAGCCCCATTTGTGAAATGCGTATACTAAAGAGACGTAGGAAACACTGGAAATTGTTGTTACATATTTAAAAACGGAGAAAATGATTGATTCGATTTTTTTCAATAAGAAAATATTCTGTGTGTGTGCTTTATTTGCGACAATACGTCTTCCAATCTTAAAAGAAAAATAGATTAGAAAACATGATCTGCCTGGGACATCATTTAATAATAACCCTGAAAATACGTTAAGCTGTTAACAAAGAGCTGCAATCGTGTACCGCAGTGAATTTTGTTCAGGTGAAACCTTTGATGTTAAAGCTACATAGAAACATATTGTGCATTTTAAAATACATCGCTTTAAAAAGAAATATCACCAATATGAAACCCAACATGAATTCTTCTGTCAACCATGGAAAGTTGCAGGCAGGCGTATAGCTTTATGTATCCTCCTTATTTCCCATAACTCAACTATAATATCCACCACAACAATAGAAACCATCCATATTAATTTTTCCCATTTTCATTTTTTTTTTCTAATTGCAGGAATTTCAACTAAACCAGAATTCGAACCTTAGCCCCATAGCTCGGATTCAAGTACAACAACAACAACACAACAAACAATAGTCCACGGTTTTGCTCTAAAAAGCAAATTAAGTGGAAACTACAAAATTACCATAAGGGAGACGACGCAAACGACAACAACGTGTACAAAACACTAGAATCGACAACATGTTGCGGCAATCATTACTTCTGGTTGTCGTCACTCTGACGGCAACATTCATAAATGCTCGTAAGTATCATAGACATAGATCTAAGGCCCTATCCATGTTGCACATAATTGTATATACGAACTATGCAAATTAGTCAGGTCTTCGTAACATCATATTAGGTTCAGTGGCATTTAAACACTTCCATTAATTTTGCAGATATATAAGTTTTAATTATTGCCAAACACACAGACACATTAGTAATCATTAAGGAGCATTAAGTTGTCGTCTCTATGCGAAAATTGCAAACTACGCGCACCTACACATTTCCTTGAGAACGCCGATTTTCGTCTATTCTTTAGCGCACTTAATATGCTTGCTCGGTATATGTAGTTTTTGAAGTGGATTCACTGTCCAATTATTTGTGATTAGTGAAGAATGAGGTCTCATCTCTCCTATATACGGCTCGAAGTCTTCAAAAAGAACTTTTTCAATTTAACTATACGTGTACATTCTTAAATGGAGATGCATACAAGACGACAAGAGAAAAGGAGTTTCATTCTTGGCGCAGTCTCATGCTGCATGACGAAATTTCATGTCCGCAAATAATTGAATCAAATTGGAATCATCATCATATGACCGTGCCGAATTGGTTTGGACAAAGTGATTAGTGAATTGGCATAGTATGATATTAGCATAAGAGTTTTATCTCGGAAATCGTTCTATTAATTTGGCAGTTTGAATGTAAATAATTTGCTGAAAAGGTCTGATTCTTTAGTATGCAAGCACAAATTAGTGCAGTTCGTTGAATTGCCATTGTATTGGCCTAGTTTCGATGTTTAAATCAATCGGCCTATTAACCAAACGACGGTAGAAGTTCTGAAAATATATCCTCAATTGCGGAAGGATTCATTACTTCACTTGATTGGTGTACAGATGACTTCAGATACGAATTTCTGGACAAATTACCATATTTAGCATTTAGCCTGTGTAGGTGCTCGTTTTGCCTCTCTCTTTCCGATTAGAGAGCGCCACTAATGTTTTGAGTGTGAAAAATTATCTGTAGCCAAGCGCCAACGCCTTTCCGCGCTTATTTTTGTGCGAAAAAATGGGCCACGTGAATCGAAACTCTACATTTTTGTTTTTCTCTAAAGGTACGTTGTGCTAGACGCGGCCGCACGACTGCGACTCGCTCATTCCATATAAAAACTCGTTTCTCTCTCATTTTAAAAACGAGCTTTTATATGGAATGAGCGAGTCGCAGTCGTGCGGCCGCGTCTAGCACAACGTACCTTAAGTGACTCACGCGATGATCGCTAAGCGATCATTGTTCCCGATCCGTCTAGGAGCGTTATTTGCAGTGCACTTTATACAAAGCCGTGTTCCGAGAATCGACTATCGCGTAAAGCAATACCAGGTGTATAAAAATTATATGCAAATAGAACTCAGTGCAAGCCAGACGACCCACGCGATGATCGTTGAGCGATTATTCTTCTTTTCTAAGCTCTAAAGTATTCTTGAAAAATATTATATACGGAACCATATCGACTAAAAGATTAAAGAAGAAAAGAAGGAATACAAATCCATACATATTACAGTGAATCCCCTGGTATTCGCGAGGAATGCGATTCGGGAAATCGTCGCGAATGTCGGGGTTCAGTGTCTATGTAGAGTGGAAAATATGTTCTAAATATTCATAAAATATTGAAAATGTAATAGCGATGGGGAACCTCTCAGTTTTTCAATCCTGAAAAAATAAAAAATAAAAATGAATCTTTTTTTTTGCCACTAAAACACACACACGCTCTGTGGCTCACTTGTTTGAGTCGCAGTCTACGATGCTAGTAATCTAAAGGTCTGGAGATCGAATCTTGGCGTGATCCAACATTTCCGTACATGTGCGGATAGGAAATATATAGTGCTTGCAACTCCAAAATGATATACAATATAACGTTGACTCTAAATTGCCTTAAATGGCTGAGTTAACGCACCATGGCCCCACATGGGGCTATACGGTACTGAGAAGAAGAAAACACTTAAGGCAAATGGAGATTTTAAAAATCTGGTGGTGATCGTTCTTATCACTAAGTTTTTGGAGTCGTTATAGACTTCATCGCAGTTAAATTTCAATTCGCATTCTATATAAATGGATTCCTTCAATTTTTTGAAACCATGGAAATCCAACAAATCGCAACTCGCCTTCGACCCAAAGCTCCTTCCAAGTTTCACCAACAAATCCATGTACTTTTAGGACACTCAACCATTCGTTTTCCATTATCAGTTTCTAGATGAGCTAGCTCCCAGGACGGCTCCAAATGAGAAAATGATCGACAAAGTCCATGTCCTCGTTAGTCCAGTCCATTCTGATCCATGAATAAAATCCATTAGGTAAAAGCCAGGTCATATGATCATGTGCGAAACATCGGGCACGACTATTAGGACAAGACGAAACTGTCTCCGCGATGGTCGTCAATGAAATGAAATGAAATCGTGTGACCACTTCGAGCATGAGTCCACGATGAATTTTTATTTGATCGTAATCGTTATGTGATCATAAATGAAGCCGCAGCACTTCGCAGCAGACACCAAACGGTTCAGATTAAATGTTGAAGTTAACGTCTCTTATTTTGCAGTGATTTTGAAATCCTATAATTTCAAATGAATAAACAACTTAGAATATACCATTGGACAACCGTATCGACCTGAAATGAATTGGTGTTACCAGCCATCAAAACCATTTTGAGATGGGCGCTAAAATGGTCAGAACGGAGGCTTTTTGGACGACCCTCGTTAACCAGTTTGATCATAATGATAAACATGAAAATCCTATTAAAAGTGTTCCTTTGCATTAGCGCGAAGCTATAATGTCAATAGTCAGTTGATCTTTAGCTGCCTTGAATCCTAAAATAAATAATAACAGGCGAGACAGTTTACATTGGACTAAGGCCGCAGATGTGTTAGTGACATACAATTTGACTGATCTTGACTGCTTTTTTGTTGAGATCAACAGCATATGCTCAACAGTGTTATTTATCCCCATAAATGGGTACTCGTGTTTAACATCTGAGTGAGATCATAGTCCGTCACAGGCCTTGAGTCATGGTGCAAGCGGTTTCAATCATGTCATGGAATATTGGTGAACAATTTTCGAACGAGAACGAAATAGCGAATGTTGAAGAATCGCGAACATTCGAATTCGCGAATGTTTGGACCGCGCGTTCAAAATATTTGTAAATAGTGCTGCACTACATGTAAAAGAGCAATAATCGCTCAGCGATCATCGCATTAGTTGGCCCGAGCAACATAAATCCTAAAGGTACGTTTTCTTTGGCACGGCCCCAGCGGCTCTAGCGACTGCGGCTCGCCCATTGCATATAAAAACTCGTTTTTAGTTGATAATCGCTTGGCATAGCTCCACAATGAAAATTATCGTCGAATGAACCGCGCGGCTCTTGTTGTATATAATGCCCGCATGAGTGGTGAACGTGGTGCACTCGCTTGTTTGTAGGGTTCGGGCGACGGCTGCTTGGGGTAGGGTAGTTGTTTCGCACAATAGTCGTACTCATTCGGCTGATACACGAATCTGTCTCTATATAGGAAGCAGTCGCGGGACTCTTGTTGTACATAATGCATGCACGAATAGTGAAGGTGGTGCACTTGCTTGTTTGTGGGCTTCGGGCGACGGCTGCTTGGGGTAGGGAACTTGCTCTAGAGCCGCTGGAGTCGCTAGAGTCGCTGTGGCCGCGTCGAGGACAACGTACCTTAATATCGGAAAGCGGCCGTGGCACGTGAGGTGTATGCAACTTTTATAATACGATTGCCACTGGGAATTCACGTCTTTATAGGAACACCTATTGCTGAGAGTGGGTCGCACATATCTCGCTATGCTACAGCGCAGCGTCCTGATTTTTAGAGGATATGCATTCTGCAATAATTTTCTAGAAATGTTAATTACCATAGGGGAAAATTTAAAAGGATTAATCAGTAGAAGTAGAATTTAACGTGAATAAATCATTGACAGCGATGTATCAAACTCGGTTTTAAATTGGCGTCTCATCAAAGCGCGCGCCCTCACTGAATTTCAAGAAGATGCGAACAAGGGCACGTAGGAAGACGAGGAGTTTTCAATCACCTGGATCCTAGAAAGTCACTTCTTAGAGAAAACATAGCAACGACTCGCTTATTAAGCTCACAAGAGGTCAAAGCCTCAACAACATTATGAGTTCAGGGTAAAAATCATACAAAATCAATAGGGGTGCAGGGTAGGCCGCATATTTAGGAAACTTGTTCAGCTCGTCACCTATACTCAACCTATACTTGGGGACGAGATCGATTAGCTTTTCTAGTGTCTTAAGGTACGTGTTCGTAGAGACAATTAATGTGAGGTCGCTCGGCGATCGTAGCTTTGCATCCAATTTCGAGCCGTATTTAAATATTTTTTTAATGGTTCTACTTTCCTAGTATCGACTATGGACTAAAGGAACATCTCTGTATAGAAAATATACCCATATAGTGCTCAAAACCGGTGATCGATCGCTGAGCGATGATCCCATGAGTCGTCTCTACGAACACAAACCTTTAAACAGCCAAAAACTCTTGTCGATTTCGTCCCCTCGTGGTAGAGGGCTCTCATAAGCTTTCTAGTACATTTTTAGCCTAAAACAGCCATAAAACCTTGTTCAACTCGTCCCCTTGAAAGTGACGAAATCGATCATTTCTAGTGGCTAAGTAGTGAAAAACCCTTATCGTTTCGTCCACTAAAATGATTTCCTCGTGTCAACTTTTGAATGTGTCCATTGTCTTAAATATTGTGACCTTTTTTACTGTTATTTATAATATTTCCGCTTTATTTTATATCATAATTTGAAATTTGTGTAAATACAAAATTTTCGCTTTAGACAATAGAGAGTTTTAGCATGTTGTAGAAAATAGTACGACATAGTTTAACATTCTATGGAAAAATTCGATTGCCTATCGTATACGAAACAGTATGATATGATATAATTAAATGTTTAAAACTAATCTAGTGCCAATACTAGCTCAAATTAGTCTGCTGGTAATTTGAACGTGTAGGCTTTGAAAGTGGGGAACGAATGTCTTAACTTGCATTGAGGAGTGCATAAAAAGTGCTGAGCGCGTACATACCACGCTCTGTGGCTCACTTGGTTGAGTCGCACTCTACGATGCTAGTAATCTAGAGGTCCGGAGATCGAATCTCGGTGTGGTCCAGGAAAAATATAGTGCTTGCAACATTATATACACTCCTCTATATGCAATGTAACGTTGACTCGAAGTAGCCTATAAACAGCTGAGTGAACACAACAAGCCCCACAAGGGGTTACGGTACACAGAAGAAGAACGCGTACATGTTCATCTCAACTTTAACAAAAAAAAACAGTTAAGATCTGGGCCTTATTCCAATGTTGTACTGTCGCGCCTGTTATTTATTATTTCTATATGAATCGCGGGCTCACTATTTGGCTCCCGGTTCACAACATGTGTGTGCGCCAAATCTGGAGCAATCGAGAAATCATCGTGCTTTGCGTCTTCTGCGATTCCTTTGCAGGCGAGTCATCCAGCTGCAAGTACTACCGGTATCCACCATGAACCGTTAGAAATGGAATAAAAAAAACACGTCGTGCTTTCGTTTAACCCCTTTTGCAATATCAGGGATTAGTTCCTCCCATAAGTTCCGACTTTAGCTGGTCTACTTATGGTAGCAAAAGGGGCAGCTGGAAAACACATAGGCGTAGACGACCCCTTCTTAAAGGGTAACATGGTATCGATTATCGATGTCAGTAGGTTGCTGCTATTAAAATCAGCTTTATAAGGCACATTGAAGGATCACGCTAATTAAAGAGCCTTGTAAAGCTTCCCGAAGTAAAAGAAGTTGCTTCAAGCTCTGTAGCGACGCCGATATAAACTCCTGGGGTATGATGTCCAGAGTAGAGAGGGAAAAAATAGGACAAAAAGTTTCGCAATTCCAGTGGAAAAGTTTGCCTCCTCAATGGGAACTTACACGTACCAAAACGACATCGACCGGAAAACTAGATTTTTGGAAAAGGAACTTATCCACGATGCATTTAATCTAAAGGATATTGAAAAGGAGGAGGGGTTTTCCTAATCGACCGAAAAAGGCTCAACATGATAACAAAGAATTGATTTCAAAACGGCACTTATTATGCTGTAATAACACGGTATATGAATTCTTATCGTTTTCAGTCGCACGATTCATCAGATTGCCTTAGCTGCAAGGGAATCGTGAAAGACGCCAGACAACGTGTAGGTTCTGTGTTTGCTAACCTATATCAAGAAACTTGGAACTGATTAGAGGGGAAATTGGCCGTAATTTAAGCCTTCAATCTGGCTGTATAGTAACAAAACAATATTGTGATGCAATAAGTTCATATATTAGCTGAATTCATAGGGAGAGTGCTACGAAAGGATAAAGCTCGATATAACTTAGGAAACCGCGCAGATTGCTGATTAGGCAAAGTTCTGCGAAGTAATATCGGATGATGGTCTCTCATTTTAAATTACAAAAAAATCAATATCAGCGCCAGTCAGGACGACCTGATCAGCTTCGTATATAATCATGAAAGCCGCATGACCGTATGACGATGATTTTTTGCCATAGGAAAGCTCCTTTTCACACAGCTCGGCATCGCAAACGCTAGACAATACAGAAGAACCGTTGACATAGACGGTGCTATACAGTTCTATCATATATCAAACATTTAGATGATGTATTATACTATTTTTGAATATTTACATTAAAATTAAAACAATATATTTCAATTGGTTCAAATTGAAATTCCAAACAAATAAATCGGGTTAATTGGCTGACACATTACTTGGGTCAAAGGTTCCCCCTTTAAGTAACGCAAAAGAGGTCAATAAAATGTTTACTATTTATAATAATACGACGGACCTATATGCCCATCCGATGTTAAGTTTTGTGGTTGCATGGGTAGGAGTGAATAGTCTTCCAAAGATTCTCAACATTTTAATAAAAGGATAAATACGTTCCAATTCATGTGCGAGCCCACTCTTTGTATAAAGGAATCTTGAATTTTATTTACAACCCTGTTTCTAAACTCGAGTACCACATGCTTCTTTCCTTCTCACTTCTGGTTGAACAAATTGCCCATTTTTCATGGCAAATATTTACATTGCTGCGTCGCAGTACACGTGCTATAAAGTGGGTTATTTTAAATGAAACGCCAACTCTACTCAGTCGATATAAGGCAACATGCCTCTTGCCTTCCTAGAAAAGGGTATAAACGGCTCAAATAAATCGACCGAATGTTACCACATTATGGATGGCAGACTGGATCCAAAGTCATAATGTGGTTAGAATGAATATCTTTTAATTTCTATGGCTTCAAGCCTCGTTTGTTGGAATTTGAATACCTCCTCCTCCCCCTGCAAACTTCACCTGCTACCTTCATGTGTATAGTCATTAAAAGATTCACAGCAATAAATATGCGGTTATATGTATATTATGCGACCATATTTTATACCAACTTGTGTGTCTATAAAAGAACAATTCAAAAATTGCTTAATGATTTCTTCGTCGGTGAAATAATCATTAAAACATACGTTTTTATATAGCGCGCCCCTTTAATACTCTCTTGATGGTGGCAAATACCTTTACAGTGCTGGCTTGAATCCACACTTGCTTTCAGGACAACCTCAAAAATGCATAACGTGTATTTGTAAAACTTCCACCCTATCTATACAGGGCATGTTGATGTTGGCATTCCCATAGGTTTTTTGGTTCGTATATCCTGCAATAAAAAATTCCAATGTTTTTTGTTGTCGTGTATCCATCGAGCGAACACTGACTCCGCCGCAGCGCATATTCATGCCTGTTTAATGGCGTCATTTTACAACAGAACAACAGCAGGCAGAACTTCCTTGCGCCCCGTGTGTATAGCTCATAGTAGCATTCAAACGAGTCCTCCTTAGAGTTTATCGATGCGAAATCAAGTCGTCTGTATAGGACGAGGGGAAAAACAAGGAATTCTAAAAAGGATGTCCTGATATTAGTTACCTTTTAGCGTAAGCAAAACTCAAATTGTTCGTGTTTGTTTCGTTGTCGTCACCGTGTCGCCCCCCTACGCCACAAGGCCGAGGTTTTGTTTAGTTGTGCAGCGGAGCCGGGCGACTATGTGATGTGATCGCGTAATTGTGAAGAGGGCATATTGAGCGCAATTGAGACATAAAGCGAGAAGAGGTCAATGCTTTACGATATGATGACGACGACGATATAGGTTTAATTAATTCCGTCAGTAAGCGCGATATCATGTCACGAGTCGACCTTTTTCAAAACACTGTGCATAGAATAGCTCTTATGGGTGGTGTTGAACTACATACTCCCGTAGACACTTATGTTATTATGGGATATTGGAACCAAGACAGTGTGAAACGAAACGTGAGTCATCGCCGAACCCACATTTTTCAATTAATCTTGATAAGATCTTTACGGTATGAAATTATGTTATGATACGCGTTCTGTATTAAATTGAGTTTTTCGTCCAGTGTAGGTGGCAACGAAACTTTTCACTTATTAACGAGAATTTTCATAGATCAGGTGTTTGAGCAAAATGGCAGGTGGCTCACTGAAATACTACAAAACAAAAGACGTTGACCTACTCATTTAAAACCGCTTTTCTTGTTCCAAGCCTTCACGTTTGGCAGCCAAAAACATGTCGGCATAAAAGATGTTTTTCCGCTCTAAACGAGACCGTGTCTCCTTAAATCCGACATTGAATTAAGGCAATAAAAGAGTGAAGCTTTTTCATATAACCGTTCTTTAATTTTTTAAGAAAATTTTTGCGGATCACTCCTCCGAGTCCTCAAAAATGCACCTAGCGACTTTCCGAACCATGAGATGTTTTCCGTATTAATATGATATGCCCTTGATCTCTACTATTTGGCTCGACTCCATTCGTTGATCGGCTACCACGAGATCATATGGCCTGTACCGGTCATTTACTCATATGGAGGTTTCTATGGGCGTTCACTGTGTGATTAGCTTTTGGGACTACAATATCCCGCCAGTTTAAAATCCCTCTCAATTGAAATCAATCCGTCTAATCAAAATCCCGCCAATTTAATATCCCGCCATTTCAAAATACCGCTTTTCAAGATCCCGCTTTTTAATATCCCGTCATATAAGAAAAGTATTCTTTCGAAAATCGCGCGCGCGATTTATGTAAGAATACTTACCTTCTATGACGGGTTATTAAAAAGCGGCACCTCATTTACCGTTAAAATAATGGGTCTCCACGCATGGGGATACTTGATTCTCGGAGACCCACGGACCAGATGACTTAATTAAGAAAAAAGCTGGTATCCCCTGTATGACAGTCTTGTTCGGTTGGGTACGATATGCCGCCCATCATATTCCCGTTTTTCAAAACTCCGATATTCATTATTCCGCCATTCCAATATCCCGCTAGTTTAAAATCCCGCTCAATTGAAATCCCGTCTAATCAAAATCCCGCCAATTTAATATCCCGCCAATTTAATACCCCGCCTATTTAATATCCCGCCATTTCAATAACCCGCTAATTCAAAATACCGCTTTTCAATATCCCGTCCTAGAAGGTAAGTATTCTTTCAAAAATCGCGCGCGCGATTTATGAAAAAATACTTACCTTCTATGTATAACGTCTGGCTGGTCTAGCGGTTAGTGCGCGCACCTTCGGTGCACAGGGTCATGAGTTCGAATCTCACCGTGAACCATGGTGTTTTTCGAACTCATAAGCTTGTGACGGTCTATGATCTCACTCAGATGTTAAACGAGTACCAATTTATGGGGATAAATAACACTGCTGAGCGTGATGCTGATCTCACTACCTCAACAAAAAGCAGATAAGATCTTGGAAATAGGATGTCACTAACACATCCTGCGGCCTTAGTCCAATGTTGAATTGTCGCGCCTGTTATTTTTATTTTATGTATAACAGGATATTAAAAAGCGCTACCACATTTACATTTGGCGGTATTTTAGCGGGATTATTTCAATATCCACTAGCTGGATTCTAAAACAACGGGGTTTTTAGTGGGCGGGATTTTGATGTGACGGGATTTTGTAGTGGCGGGATTTTATAATGGCGGGATTTTAAAGTGGCGGGATTTAGTAATGTCGGGATAATGTTAAACGGATTTTTTTGTAAAAAGCGGGATTATAAACGGGCGGGATTTTGTTTTTGGGAATTATGTAGGTATCCCAGTCTTGTTCTGTAGGTGCTAAATTATCATCTTGATCTGGAACAAATAAGCAAATATTCCGACGTATTTATGCTAAGAGGAAGTATCGTATTAACTGCTGGGAATCGCATAACTTCACTATTGATTTTTCGCTAACAATGAAAATCATTTCTTGGCGGTATTTTGACGGGATTATTTCACTGTCCACTAACGGGATTTTAAAACGGCGGGGTTTTTATTGGGGGTATTTTGTATTGGCGGGATTTTTAAGTGGAGGAATTTAGTTATGTCGGGATAATGTAAAACGGGATTTTTTGGAAAAAGCGGGATTAAAAGCAGGCGGGAATTCGTTTTTCGGGACTTTTTAGGTATCCCTAAAAATTACCGTGATAGTAAAGAAATAAAAAAAAAAACTTTCACGAAAACCTGTTAATTTGACAATTTGACCTCAGGCACTTCGCATTGAGAAATATGCAGCGATGGGAATTTTCGGCATTTTATTGGAAGCTACTGCAGCTACATTGTCATCATAGACAACCTTTCTAAAAACAAGACCGTTATATACATATTTACGCAAATTTTTGAAAATATCTTTACTATGATATTTGAGCTCTCGTATCACATCGATGCGAACTTTTGCCGGCGATTAGGGGAGCTTGGGACAAAATTAATTTAAATTGCATTCAAAATTAATAAAATGCTATCCCAGCTAACTTTTTTGAGCTCATATCACTACTCATAACTAGCAATATGTTTCAGAGTAATTATCTTTTCATACCGTTATTTTGTGCTTTATTTCCTCTGGAACTATCCTAATGACTTTCACGTTTGGATTGTTTTTATGAATTGTCGTAAGAAAATCGCAACGGGACTCTGGATTTGAGACTTTGTGCTATTAAAAGAACAAGCAGGCTACTAAAAACAAGTCGCCAAGTTTGAAGAAAATACCATTATCGCTTATCGCGACATATAGCAACTTTTCAAGTGGAACTATCCTATTGATTTGGGAGTGTATATGAAAGACTATTGAGATTTTTCTATGATTAGCGTCTTGAACTTAACAAGTTCTGTCATAATGCTCCTGAAGCTGTAACATTTATTAGGATAAAACCATATTTCAATCAACTTGCGAAAATATGAACTCGTTCTGGTACATTTGTAATAAAAACTTTGCTTATCTTTGGAATCATTCTTCTAATATTATGTGTGTTTTTTTTTTTTGTAAAAAAATGTGCAGGTTTGGGTAAATAAGGGCCGAAAATTAATCGGGTTTACATTTAAAGCACCAACCATGAACTAAGTAAGAGGCTGAAGTTTCAAAGTTGTGACAAACCAATAACCAGTAAATTAACATGTCCTATACACAAATAAGTATGGCATGGCTGGCAGACTGAACTTATTCGTGATAGAGCGCCCCTGGATGTCACATCTGTAACAATTCTTCCGGGTTAACTTTGGTCAGAGTGGATACTGGGTTTATCTGAGTTAGAGGTGATTCACAATATTGACAAGATTAACTAAAACCACTAAATTAATCGAGTCGAAACCAGCCTACTAGATTAAATCGTATGTCATTAAATTCAAAATGCATTGTAGAATGTACTTGCATTATTCAAATTGCAGTACAATATGGTACAACTTTTAACTAAATCTAGGATTTAAATCTTGTCGATAGTCTGAATCCTCTTTTATGTTGTTATTGTAATCCCATGTAGTTGAACTAAACTAACCTACACCGGAGTACAAAAAAAATCCGTCTACAAAGTTAAAGCTGAATTATAGCTTTATTACAGTCAAAATTGTAGTTAAAATATTTGAATACATGAAGCTTGGATTATTTGACCCGCACTCCAGCTTCTATGAGTTCGACACCCCTGTCCTAGGTGAATCGGTTCAATCACACTGACCGGTCAAGCTGATGGGTAGGGTTTCTATTATTAATAAAATTGTGAAAATTATCCGGAGCTAGTCGGAACAAATTTATCAAGAACAGAATTTATAGGAAATGTTGGTCTGTCATGGTCGGTTCTGTATACCAAAAATAACACAATAATTTTCTAAACCCCAATAACAACCATTCATTTTTTACCCTCTTTTCATTTCATTACAGACAATTCACCGCCACATATAACAAAACAACCGCCAACCGATGAAATGCTGTTCAAAGTTGCACAATTGACAAAAGAAAGTGACAGTCCATTTACAATTGAATGCGAGGCCGAAGGTCAACCAGATCCAACGTAAGTGCATTTTTCTATACAACTACAACGCCCTACGAGGTGTCTTCTATATTCATTTCTATAAAATATGTTAATCTCTATGCTACAACAAAAAATCCATGGAAAATAGGCCACGCACGATCCACCGCCTCCATGACAGAAAAGAACGCGCCGCCCTATTATCATGATGATGTTGGATGTTATTTTTGGACCCTGTGTCGTGTTATCCACTCGTGAATTTTTCAGTTCCAGATCGACCTGGCCCTATGATATTGCAAATGAAATTGTTCGGGTAGAATTGGGACTTTGTTCTGGTTTTAACTCTATTGACACACTTTGTTCAGTTTTTCAATCTATTTTTAATGACAAATGGCGCTACGTTTCTTAGCGAGTCGGAAGATTTGAAATCACAAAAAAAACGAAACATATTGGAGATTGTCTTAGCCGCTTCGTTGCTGTTACTGTGTCAAAGCTATTTTTGACCATAGACAAATCATTGTCGATGACGCGTCGCGGCGTATCTCTTTGGTCTTGAATGTTTTTCTATATTATTGTAGACGCACGTATATTAGGAGTAGATCGCTATTATAGATCTACCTAATGAAATGGGATCGGAAATCGGGAATATTCAATATGAAAGACAATCGAATTTGATATTGTAAATTAACTTGCGGGCGCAGGAAATATGTGTCAGATCTAAGAGTATCAACACATTTTTGGAAAGTAACATAATTCTTTGACAATATGCCGATTTTAAATGAAAGAATGTTTATTTTGAGCTCGATCTCGATTGATCAGATCGTTACGCAAATGCACTCTTTTAGCAGTGTTGCGATATCCTCTATCCCTGTGAATATGTTGTCTGACTTTGCTGTGTATGATGTGGTAGAGTTTGGCTGTGTACTATTGAGAGGGAGGTTTCTATGGTAGCTTGATTTTCACTGTTCCTACATTACCTACATGTGTTTTTTGACTTGAAATTTCAACCACTGACCGCTTGCAGATTGCACCAAATATGTTAAATTAGCAGATATTCTAGCAGGATCACCTTTTGTCTTCGAAGTTTATTTTTTAAATTAATATAGGGTATCATCATCCTCGATGTCGCAAAGTACCTCGACTTAAGGCCCTGGCCGCCTTTATCGTTGATCTCCAATTACCGCGGTGACCTACGCGCGTCGTTATCTACTGAGCACTCCCCGCGAGCTCTCGGTCGTCCACGCAATCAGTTGTTCCGTCAACTCATTGTGCGTTCATCACCTCCTATCTTGGAATCTTTTGAAAAATAACATCCCTATTAGTGCAGTCATATTAGCATTTCAAATAGAAAAAAATAGAGTAAGGCCAATTTTTTTTTGTTTTTGAATCAGTGGGGTCCCAGGAGTCTACAACTCATTTTGCTAAAAAAAAAATTGATAGGAAAGGTCCCGAAAAGGACAAAAAAGGACACTAATTAATCCTTGATCGGAGGTGGGCATGTGGGGTGTCATATCAAAGGGGACGTCGAGTACATTACATATCTGGTGTTTCTTGTTTCAAGGACCCTCGACGGAATAAATCGGGCTTAAATGGAATATTTTCGTGTTTCCCGTGTATATTTCGAAAGCCATAACTACGAGAATAATTCAAGTTGTCACTACTTTTATCACTTTCCAGAATCATTAATAGCTGAAGATTCTACCGTTAAATTTGCTAAGAAGAAAGTTGATCGGAAAGGTCTGAAAAAGGACATAAAAGGACACTAATTGCACACCTTAGCCGAACGTGGGCATGTGGGGTGTCATATCAAAGAGGATGTCAAGTACATTCCATATCCGGCATTTGTTACTTGTTTCAAGGATCCTCAAAGGAGAAAATTGGGCTCAACTGAGAAATTTTTGTGTTTCCTGTATCTGTATCTTTCTAAAGCCGTAATTTTCCATTTAAGCCCGAATTATCCCAGTTAGTGTCCTTGATACAGGAAACAAGCACCGGATATGCAATAAACTCGACGTCCTCTTTGATATAACACCCACATGCCCACGTTCGATCAAGGTGTGAAATTAGTGTCCTTTTATGTCCTTTTTCAGAGCTTTCCGATCAAATTTTTTCTTAGCAAATTTAATGGTAGAATCTCCAGCTATTATAGATTCCGAAAAGTGATAAAAGTAGGGACAACTTGAATTATTCTGGTAGTTATGGCATTGGAAAGATACACAGGAAACACGAAAATTTTCCATTTAAGCTTGATTTATTCCGTTGAGGGTCCTTGAAACAAAAAAAACACCGGATATGTGATGTACTCAACGTCTCCTTTGATATGACACCCCGCATGCCACGGGGTGTAGGTAGGGGTATCAAGGATTAATTAGTGTCCTTTTATGTCCTTTTTCAGAGCTTTCCAAACAATGTGTTTCTTAGCAAACTTAATGGTAGAATCTTCAGCTATTATAGATTCTAAAAAATGAAAAAGGTTGTGACAACTTCAATTATTGGCGTAGATACAGATGATGAGTTATGGAAAACACGAAAATTTTGCATTCAAACGCAATTTATTCCATTGAGGGTCCTTGAAACAGGAAACAACAAACACCGGATATGTAATGTACTCGATGTCACCTTTGATGTGACACCCCGCATGCCCACCTCCGATCAAGGATTAATTAGTGTCCTTTTTTGTCCTTTTTGGGACCTTTCCGATCAAAATTTTTTTTTAGCAAAATGAGTTTTAGACTCCTGGGACCCAACTGATTCAAAAACAAACAAAAAATAGCCTTACTCTAATTTTTTCTAAAATATTTGGAGGCCTGAACTGGGATATTTTGACTGCACTATATGGCTGAATTCATACTGGACTCTGAAAAATTAAAAAGATAATGCAATACAGAAATTGTGCCACTCTTCGCAGATAAAAACCTAAAACCATCTGCAGCGCTATTGCTTTGCTCTCCTACAGCTACATACGACAACATGAAGTAATATTTGAGGTATTCATTTTGATCTTCGCGTCATTTTATATAATGTTTTATAGACTCCCAAATTAAAGCACACACAAACCACGCGGCTGCCATTAATTCAACAGACAAAAACAACACTCTTCTCGTCTCTTTTTTTTTATTTTATTTACATATTCTTAATTCGCCCTATTCATAAATCGAACATTTCGACAATCTGACTGCTACAGCTTGCTGCTCTAGCTAGAGCCGGTCTCGATCGAGTTAACGATGTTGATGAACATAATATGAGACTTCTTTTCTACTCGTCTATCTATCTGTTGCCTGAGATATATATATTTTTTTAAATTCAGCAATATAGCCTCATTTGCATTTTATACATTCTCGAATTGATGATGATGTGATCTGTGTGATGTTAGCGATGCTCTTTTGAAAAACGAATTTTGATAAAATTGCATGTGTGTGCCGCCCTCTTTATTTTTTATTTGTATAGTAGAGAATACGAGTATCTTGCGCTTTCAGATTGATACAATGATGTCATCGATGCCAAAATTATCACATGTAAAAAAATAACTGTGGTTCGGTTAAAGTTGAAATATATTATAAGGTTGTTAGTTATTTTGGTGAGAATTAACTTTATTTATTTCAATATCTATTTTCAAAAACCAACCAACTCAAGACGTTTCCTGTATTGTATTGTAACTGTATTCATTTCTTTGCTTCCGGGAATTTTTGACAAATTTGTGAATTATGCTGATTTTGATGCGGATATATGGTAAATTTAAATGTTTCCTGGATGTAGCGATTTGCTATGATGATCGACTTTTTAGTCATATTTTTGATAAACGGAACAATGGAAATTTGCTGGATACAGTTTACTAATCGATTTCTGTTCTGAGAATAACAATATGTGTAACAGATGAATTAGCATATAGTTTTCATAAAATTTTTGCGATGCATGCAATAAAATGGTGATTCAGAGATTCAGACAAACGGACGGTCGCCATTAAAGTTGCACGTTGGTCATAAACAGGAAACATGGATAAGGTTATTCAATGTCATATTATGGCATCAAAGAACAGAGACTATATCTTGAAAGTTTTAACCTTTCCGTTCTTTAGACGCTTTGATATTAACAAGCTAGTTTTTAAACAACTTTGGAATGTTGATGTAGGCCAGAGGTGTCAAACTCTAAGCGTAACCCGGGCCCTTCAGGTTTGGGTAGGCAGCAGGTGGAAAATTTCAAAAACTTTAACATAATCTTATTACGAAAGTTGATTCCAGATTATAATATCAAAATGTAACAGTGACTCTGGATCCCTATAGCGACTTCGGGACTATCCGTGAAAACTTCAACCTTTCGAAAATGTACTTTCAAGTACATAAGAAAAATAAGTTAAGAAGCGAAAACGCGAAAATATGATTGATTTTCAAATAACCACTTTTTCGTCAATTAATTTGCGCAAAATTTTAGGCAGATGATAAAAAAATGTCGCATCGGTCGCCCAAAGCTACAAAGCTATTAAAAATGATCCCTTTATTAATGACTCACTCAAGCAAAAGTACGAAGAATTTGCGAATGATTTCCGCAATAAGTCCCATGAAGCATACTGAAACAGACAATAAGTTGTTGGTGATGTGGGTTTAAACAAACTCATGCATCTATACAGTTTGATAAGTAAGGGCTAAAAATAAGGTTGTAATTTGACATCCAGGATTTAGTCGCCAATTACAGGATTTCCGGAGTTCTTAATGTTTTGCCATTTTTCCAAATAAACCTCAATTCATGTTCGGTTTTTTGTTAACTGTATTTCATAACAGAACAGTTTCATGAAGAGGGTTAATGTTTTCCTGTACAAAAAAGATGAGCCGCCTTATACCAAATAAGCCATCAGCAAATTGTTTGTAGTATTTAGAAGAAGAAGACATAGTTTAAGCTTGCATAAGCAACTGATTATCTGACAAATTTTAGACTTGAATTCAACGGCTGAATTTCTTCACCTTACCAATTTCACCATTTTTGTGTTGATACACATTGTTCTGCTTCGACATGGCCACAGGGCGCGAGTTTAACATGCCTGATGTAGGCCATACATCCATGTCTATGCACTATACAGTATTCACGCCAGGCAAGAAGTAATTTTATGGGATTAAGATAAATCCCGGTTCCAGATCGCATTTTCTCTAGTTCCTTTTAACCCATGCTTGTCCAAGAGACGACCCGCGGGCCACAATCCGGCCTGGCTTTGATCGTCTTAAATCAGGCCGGCAGATTTGAAACAAGAATTACATTTATTAGTCTGAGAAAATTAAGCCAAAATATGGCCATCGAACGGCAAAAATCCTACATCGGATTTTTTTTTGATTATGGTTGTGGATTGTCCCCAGATTATGGGATAAATAGTCCCAACCGATCGTCAACCTTAAAAAAGGGGAAATGGGGGTCTTTTTGTTTTTTTTTTGCGATTATTTAAAAAACGACGAAAGATACAGGAAAATGGTATGAGAACAGATCGGATAAAAACTAAGGGTACCTCCCATACAAAGTGACCCACCAGTAGTTTGTTCTAGCACTACTCACTGCTCGGCTGAACAGCTGACAAATGACAGTTGTTTTGCACCTTCATCTCACTTTCTTCGGGTATTTTTTTTAGATTTGGTGGATTTCATCACAAAAGACGATTATTTATTTGCAAAATCTAAAACCACCATGAGAAAGACTCTCTCATTTGGTTTGAATTGTTATTTTTTACACGTACGCCAACGTAGAAAAACAAAATTCCCGTATTTTTCCCTATGCATTAGCCATCTACATTTGATTTCCCGAAACTCTATCCCGTGCAGGGTAGTGGCACGCGCGAAACATATCTGGGTGAGTGTCATTTTTTTATATGGAGTTCGCTACCCAAACCTACACGGAATGTAGCAGTAAAACGAACCTTTTGTGTTGTAGAGGCTCTTAGATCGTTACGTGTTTAAATAAATTCAATCGAAAGTCGGAGCTGTAACCGTTGTTTTGTCCGTCCCGATAAAATTACTTCTCTCTGTTTGTCGTAATCCTGTGGGGCACGGCGCGTTACTTCAGCCATATTTTTGGCTACTTCAACTCAATGTTTCATAGAATAATTTATTTCAGACAGCATTACTTTGCTACAAATGACTATACGCTGGCAATGCGTTTTTTAGCATGTACGGCAAAATTACCACCGCTATGGCCAATGGATATCAGGTGCTCCATATTACTTGCATTCTGATGTGGTCATCAATCACACCGTTTGGGTTCGTGGGGTTCGTGGTGAAATTTACATAAATGTAGACATTTTTGTATTCCAAATTTACCTAAAAGGACGTAAATGGGCGCAGTTTTTTGTAGTAATCAATAACTGCAGAGAATAACTTTTCGACGTACTATATATTATAACCCTTGATCCAGTTAACTCTATCCTGTGGAGCTTCCACAATCATAGTGGAAGATCAGTGCCCATGTGACATCCTTAAAGTGGGTCTGACCTAAGGATTCCATTACTTCAGAGATGTGCTTTCGAAATAAGCTTTAATTTTAGCATTTTCCGAAAGAAAGTATGCAATAGTTTGAGTTGCCCTAAACGTGTGAACCCGTTCATAGATTTTAGTTTGACAAAAAAAAATATATAATAACACCTGATCCTCCCCGACAAAAATGTCAGTGTTTTATATGTACACATATGGCCAAAAAAATAAGTACACCCCTCATGTACTATTTTATGCGAAATTTGCATACCCTTTTTAAAATTGAATTACTCCAAATAGATAGCCATTACAACAATTAGGGTACAACAATGCCAACGGAACCTTAAAACTAAATGGCAACTCCCTATTATTTTAGTCTCTCCCGATATTAGCTTTGAAGTGGGTTTTCAGCTTGGTCAAAATAATAAGTACACTATCGGTTTTTTAAATTTTTTGACAACAACTCACTATTTTCCGTAAGGATTTGTTTTTTTATTCATTGGTGTATGCAACAAGCGTTAAATTAAAAACAAACAAAAATTCTTAAGGGGCGAAAAACGCATGGTAGGTACGAAAAAAGACGTTTTGAGTCCGAAAATTTGAAATAGCGGAAAAATTATTCTCTCATTAACGAAATAAACCAGCTAAACATTGTATTTACTGTGTAATTCATTAAACTAAATAAAAGCAGTCTCAAATGCGTCAAATAGGTCCATGTAAGGGCCTTAAGGATAACTGTCGATATCATTATAACTATGGCGAGAAAAGTTCCCTTGGCTTGACTGATGATTTTCGCAGTAAATATTGAAAATAGAGAATCCCTTTGAAAAGTTAATCGGAGAATACAAGAAGTAAAGCAGTTTTCGTAAAAAGTTTAGAACTTTCCATGGCGATGTCAAAAAGTGTTGACAGTACAAGAAAATTTTGTATGGATAGTTCTTCTTGTTTCAGACCGAACAATGAAAACTCACAGAATATTTATACCCTATACCCATAAGATGGTATAGGGTATATTGTTTTTGTTACGACGATTTATGTAACACCTCAAAGGAGCCACCGGAGGTATGGCAAAGTATATATATAAATGATCAGGGTCGGTCCCTGATTCGAATAAGCCATGTCCGTCTGTCTGTCTGTCTGTCTGTCTGTCTGTCCGTCCGTGTGTCTGTCAGTTCGCACGATAACTCCCGAAATAATGGAGCTAGCGTTTTGAAATTTCGGTCAGATGATTGTTTTGATAAACGCTTGGATGGTATTGAAAATGGGCCAAATCGGACCAAGGGTTCCCCTACCTCCCATACAAATGACCCCTCCGTGATAGTTTAATTCGGTCATATTTTTCGACAGAATATCGCTTGCGACCTGAAATTTTCATCAACGCCTAATTGTGACATATGCTTGAAGTTGGTGGAAAGTGGGGAAGGTCTCACTACCCCTACCCCTAAATCCCCTACAAAGCAATATTCCGCCATATCTTTTGATAGAATGCCGCGAAAAACTTCAAACTAGTATCAAATGGTAGCCCTTGGATGCCTTGATAAGATAATAAAGATGTGCCAGGTCCGGCCCATCTACCCCTCCCTCCCCTACAAAAAATATGAAATTGAATATTTTGGGTTTTGTGCGCCTTCTAGGTCTGTACATGGGTACAGGGTATATACTCATCGTGCTATTCGCACGATTAGAACTCGGTCTCGTTTATTTTATTTATGAGATCGTAATAAATTTGATTGGAAACTACGCTTATCGTAATATTCTTCATTCAGGAAAATAATAATATGATATACGGTACATCAACTGGCTATTTCCAATGGAGTCGGAAAAAACTTAGTCTGTGGCTTAATTTTCATAGTTTGGTTTCGTTCAAATGTACCTAATAACCGTTACTATAAGGCAATTTCCATATAAGAAATGTTAGTTGATAGTCCCAGAATATTTTACTGATGAGCCCATACACTTTAAATGGGGATTTCAGCAGGATATTAACCCTAACCATACCTCACAAACTGGTCAAGGATCCGCTTCAACCAAATCGAGTGGCTTTTCACGTTGTTACTAGAGTCAAATTGAATCCAGAATGTTTAGGGAGAGTTGAATCAATGAACTAGAAACAAAGTTTTCACAAAACGGACCAAATACGGAATTTCCTGGAAGTAACTGGATATATGGATGTATGGGAACTTAAGAGTAATTCTTCACCAGAGGGCCAACAAAAACCTTTTTTTTTTTCAAAAGAATGGATCATTTACTTTTAAATAATAAAATAAATCAAATTCTTGTCGAATCAGAACTTAATATTTTAATTAAAACCAGTTTTAATCAAATTAACTGACATGTACTTATTATTTTGTCCAGCCTATTTCAGTCAGTTCGTACTTTTTCAAGGTAGATGAAAGCTGCTATTTATTAAAAAATGCTAATTTACATATTATTTGATTCCTCACCAATTAAGTATTTAAATCTTTCCATATGATATTATTTACTCAAAGAACTACTTGGCTACAGGGTGATAAGAAAAATTCGTATGGGTGTACTTATTTTTTTGGCCATATGTGTATATTGTTGTATCTGTATGGAAGAAGATAGAAAAAAATGAGCTCAAAGATGGGGCACGGAGTAAAAAACTGTCACATTTTCAATCGTACAAACTTCTTTATGAGAATGTCTTTGGTTTGGTTTAAAATTAGAGACATTTTTGTAATAAAAATAAAATAAATTTATTTCCAACAATTTAAAGCATAACGCTTGGCTGCTCGTATATGTACTCTTCAATATCTATTCCTATTCACTTGTCTCATTTTTAAAAGAAGCCATAACCCCCTTTTCTATTCAAATGACCTCTAATCTTCTTAAGCTTATTAATTCGCCACACATTAATGCACATTTCAGCAAAATCCCTTTTATCAATCAATAATCCCCATATTGTTTCACCCTCCATTCATTCGTTCTTGTCTGTGCCTCTTGCCTGAAGCTATGAAATACATAGTCAAGAGCAGAGAGGATAGTACTCGTATAGCAAGGAGCTCTCATACTAAAAAAAGACTTTCCCTTTGTCTGTATATGTATATGTGAATCATATTCAGAATATGGCGACACAAAATGGAAGGAGTCAGCAATTTAGACTTCCTGCGAACACACATCACTATGACGGAAAAGTTGGCAGATCTGACTCATAGTAGACCTTTTCACAAAAATATATCTGTGGATTGAAAAGACTGAAGATAAGTTGAGACTTTCATTCAGGATATGTTACAACTTTGAAATGTTATCCGGATAACAATTCTCTAGGGTATTACTATACATACAACAGTTGAATATCCTAATCAGACAGGCAGAAAAGAATGATGTATTTTACACACTTTGTTTTTTTTTCGAAGTACGTATGCAAAAAAATTATATCTAAAAGTATGAACGTGATACAGTCAGATAGATCTCAGATGAGATTTGTAAAATACACTTTTTGAATATACTTCATGAAAACTTTTTTTTGCTTTTTTCTGAGGGATATTTGCATCATAATGGACCAAACATTACAGCATTCCCATAGGGTACACGTTCAGAATATACATACAGCTCAGTTCGCGAAGTCAGCAAGTTGCTACGACCTTAATCGTTTGTTCAGAAATAATATTCTGTATCTTCGTCTAGTCGTCTAGTCTAGCTAGACTCTTTCATGGATGATTTCAGTTGCATTTGCATTTGTGTTGTCATTTGTAATATCGTTTATGATGCCTATAGTTGAGAGTGCATAATTTGTGGGCGACTCTTGAAAAGGTCATTAAATTTAACCCGAGTGCTTGGAGCATGGAATTCACATTATGTATTATGGTCTCTTCGTTAAGTTTTAACACCCATTAATAGTTCATAACAAAATTGAAAATATACAGAATGAAGTAAATTTGTGAAGAAGTCGTAAATGAAAATTCTTTGAAATACTTGTAGACGTATCTTGAGTATTTTGAGTATTTTTTATGATACCCAATACCACATGCCACAATATTACGCACAAAAGCGTGCGTTGATTACTATCTCTCAGAATTCATTTCAAAAAATACATGTACAATAATGGAAGCCTTTCACGCTACGCAACGTCCGTCATAATCTACACCATAATTGTATAGACCATTGGTTGTTGGAAGGACATCTCATATGAAAAGCAATGAATCGTGGTAACTCGAAAATTTGAGCTTAATACGAAATGCGTAAAAGAGTTTCACATAAATACTATAAGTAAATGTACTTATTTCAATTCATCGAAGAAAGCATTAATAATAATGCAAACAAAAAAGACGTTTACAGTTTCTCATGTTCTAATTATATTGTCGATTTATTGTAATAATCAAATCGAATGAGTGGGAACAATCACCCACCCACGACAATGTCATTCCCATCATTCACCCATTAGAGAGGGGTGCATAAAACTGTCATTGCTCTTGTATTACTAAAGATATACATACAGAATTCCAATTAATTTAAAAAGAATGTACATCGTTGGCTTATTACATCATCAATCTAAAATGATAAATGCTTAAGATTCATTCTGTTCTCTATTTTATTAAGCCAATCTGTCAGAGTTTCCCCCCTAGTTAGATGTGATGGTAACATTGTCGTCATTTTGAAAGTTTCTCGGTTGACTCATTTTGCCTATGCCGAAATCTTTTAAATAAATGAATTTTAATTACATTTTATGGTGTAGTAGAGACGAAAATATGAAAATGGTGTGTATATAAGGATACGCAACGCACATGACCTTCAGTGGATTATTCTTATATGGTCGTTATCCTTGATGCTCGTAAAGTTCTAGTAATTTTTGAAATCATAATGTAGGAATCATAAAATCCTTATGGATATGATGTTTCATATTTTTCCTCATTCATGTAAATTCCGCTCTATGCGGATGAGTAAAGCTCCTATTTGGTTAGGTGACTCGGTGTTCCCTAACCTTATGTATAATTTAATGAAATTTAAACTAATGCATGTTGGGTAACCAGAAGATAAAAATGTCCCTACGCCTTCTGGTAAAACCGCAGTAATAATATGGAAATGGCATTGCCATCGTCTCCTAACTAAACTAACCTGTTGCGCGTCTCAGAGATCTTTGTTACAGGTTAAGGCAGAGGATTTCAATTTAATCATACACATAATGTTAATACATAAACTGCTTTCTTGTTATAACTGATACATACAAAGTAAAGCCGTCGTTTTTCCTAGTCGGATATACTAAGTAGTACCCAGAAATAAGGTGTTCATTCAGACAGATATGAAATTTAACTTAAATTCACTTCACTCATATCAATGGTAAATTTCGATTCTCGGTTGTGAAGCTTTATTTCATTTTCATCGTCACACTCAACCTATTTTATTTGCTGGATATCCTCTGAAATTAATAATCCCGCCAGATAATTTACATATACAGCAAAACCCCGACTTACGTCGTTAATTGGTTCCAAAAGTATGCGACGTAAGTCGAAACGATTTATATCGAAGCAATATGAGGTCGAACCCCTGTTGCAAGTCTACAATAATGAATCGCCAAAACAGGCATACGAATAAGCAGTAATTATGAAGCAATATTATATTCAAGTAATGAGTATATATGTATGTGGGTATTTACATAAAACGCTTTTGACAATCATTTTTGGAATCATTATTGGAAGGTTTAAAAAACTCTTGCATGGTCCTTTGCCGAGTATTTTTTCCCTATACAATTTTTGGAAGGTATTATTTCTTGGTTAACCTCTTCACTTCGTTTAACGTCTTTACCATGAGTTTTGCAAATAGCATGAGCTTCTCATATTGCTTAACAGCATCAACAAGTCCAGCTTTTGTCTCCGAGATCTTACTCGGTAGCAGTGCCGAGCTCATTTTCCAACAAGTCGAGCACAATGCAATCAGGCCATAGCCTTTTCCAGGCTCGATTCATTGTGGTTTGTTGCACTTCATCCCATGCAGTCTTTATGTTTCATGATATCAAAGGATCGCCAGTAATCTCGGACTGAAGTATCACTTGATACATTTTCATCGATAGTTTCGAGTTGGCGAAATGTGCATCGTAGATAATACGCCTTTAACTTGGATGTTACCCCATCATGCATGGGTTGAGCAAAGCAAAATAAAAAAAAATAACCCTTACATAGGATTCATGTCATTCCCAATTTGTGATGTCCTGCCACATTGTCCAGAAGTAACCGAATCTTATGCTTCTTATTTCTCTGCTGGCAGAAAATCTCTACAGCGGGACAAAAATAGGATTGTACCCTTCCACAAATAAACTGGAAGTCGTCCATCCTTTTGCATTTGATCGAGAAAAAAACTAGCAGAGACGATTTCGGAGCCCCTTTCATTGCATGCGGGTTCTCATAAAGAAATTTATTATTTTGTCTAATTTGCGATTTCTGTGTCAAAATGCAGCGACGTAAAAGCGGGGAACCGTAGACGCAATGTGAGACATGGTATAAATTTGATAACGACGTAAAAGCGAAACGACTTATAACGAGGTGACGTATAACGGGGTTTTCCTGTAATATAATAATAAACTGGTAAATTGATCAAAAGTTTTAGCAACTGTTCTAAATTGGAGCTCACAAGGAACTAAAGGAAGGTGTCGTGTTGGACCATCACGAAATACGTGGAGAAGATCCGTTGAAGATACGAAGTTGCATCATTAAACATAAGGTGGTCGCACCTAAAAGCGATGGCACGGAATAGAATAAGCAGAAGAGGCAGAGTTAATACGATAGCAGGGGTTAGCACTAACCAGAGAGAGAGAGAGATCTTCACAATCAATGCAATGTTTCTTATTGGAGTACCAAGCCGACTTTGGAGAAATTAAATTATCCTACACGTTTGTGGAGCTCTTCAGGTGTAAACGGGTCGGGCGACCCTAGTTACCATTGTGTAACTAGGGTCACCAGACGCCTCCTTTAATGGGACATGTCCTGCTTTCTCACTCTGTGACCCTCTTTTAGTGCAAAATGTCCCCCTTTCGGTTTTAATGCAAATCTATTTCGAGATTTATTGATTAATCTAAGAATTTATCTGAAATTAAAATATTTCTGGAAGTTCATAGCCATTTTCCTAACCCTTGTACGGCTGATGAATTATGTTTGGCTTTCAGCGGTCAGTCTATGGCTGATGCTTAGTATTTTCTGGCCGTTTAAAAGCATAAAATCCCTATGTAATACAGCTAAAATCTGTGGGTTTAATATTCAAATTCCACCAAACTAAAATCCTTCCGCTCGATATCAACCCATACCCGGGAAACTAAAAAAAGTAGGAGGCTGAGAAGAAACGAGGCTGTTTTACGTGGCTAATATTGTGATGAAGCTCCAAAAATTTAATGATTCTGTTTCGAAGTTCTGGGAGCATTAGCATTATGTCAGCATACTATTTGTTTCGATACTCTTTAATATATCTTCAGGAAAAAAAATAAGGTAAATAAAACTTCGTTCTTCGTTTTGTAACATTTCCATACACATCTCTCCATCTCTCATAATTACCGTGAGTGTATGCATTCACGGTAATTATGAGAGATTCTATTATTTACTAATTCAAATAGTAAACTTGTGCATTTTTTGCCCTTTTTAGGGCCGTCTTGGTAAGCTTAAGCTTTCGGCAGTCACTTGATTTGCCCTAACTCCCAGTGGAGCAACGACAACTGAATTCGGAGTGTGATACGGTTGTCAGCCATACCACTTCCTAGTCGCATTTTTGTTTATCATTCTCTATATGATATGTACATTTCTTATCTTCTTCTGAATAATATAGCCTAAGAAAATTAAGCCAAAATATAGCCATCGAACGGCAAAAATCCTACATCAATGATTTTTTTGCGTGATGGTTGGGGATAGCCCCTAGATTATGGGAAAAAAAAGTCCCAACCGATTGGGGGTCCGCAACCTTAAAAAAAGGGGGGGGGAAGGGCGGTATTTTTTCGTTTTTTCCGATTATTTCCAAAACGATAAAAGATACAGAAAAATAGTCTGAACACGGAAAAAACTACATAAAATCCGTTGCAATAATATACAACACATTCGAATTTTATTGTAAAATATACACGCTAGACCAAAAAATTAATTAGAATATTTTCATTTTAGACCTCTTTTAAAAGCTTAAAAGCTCAAGAGTTATGGAGCTTTTCAAAAAGGTCTAAAATTAAAATATTCGAATTTATTTTTTGGTCTAGCGCCGAATTTTACAATAAAATTCGAATGTGTTGGATATCATTGCGGAAATTATGGTAATTTTATGTAGTTTTTTTTATCCTCAGACCATTTTTCTGTATTTTTTTGCCGTTTTTGAAATAATCGCGAAATACCTGAAAAAGACCCTTGCCATGTTTTTTAAGGTTGCGGACCCCCAATCAGTTGGGACTTTTTTCGCATAATCTGAGGGCTATCACCAACCATCCTGCAAAAAAACCGCGATGTAGGATTTTCGCCGACCAAATATCGTACAGCCACCGAAATAAATATAAACACACAAAGTCTACCATTTTTCGCTTCTAATAATTCCTGGACCGTTATAAATTTCGGAAATGATTTTTATTATGTTGTTTACAAACTTCCGTTTCGAAATGCTGTTTCTTTCGAGAAATCATTTCCGTCAGTTTCACTGAAGACTCAATAGTGTCCGAATAGTGCGTTAAGTGTTGCGTATACTTTCACATCCATTATTTTTCAATTTCTCGCACCGGAAGTATTTTTTTTTCGTCGTTTTTATACCCTGTACCCATAAGATGGTATAGGGTATATTGTTTTTGTTACGCCGATATTATGTAACACCTCAAAGGAGCCACCGGAGGTATGGCAAAGTATACAGTGACACGCAAAACTGTTCACGAAATTAAAGATTTTTGCTTTTTTTGCCGCTGTGAAATTAGGAGAAAAAAACCAATGATACTTTTAACATAAATAAATATTTTATTTTATTCTGAGCAAACAAATCAAAGAAACTTGAAAATTAAATTATAATATTTAATAAAAAAAATGTATTTGTTTATTTACTTTTGTGAACACTTTTGCGGGTCGCAGGCAATTTCGATTTTAATAGATCGTATAACCGTCCACCAATAAAATGGCACGCTCATTCATTCGGCCTAAATCCTATGGAAAAATTGTGGTCTGTTAAACCAAAAACGGCTGCTCGCAAATAAGGATATTTCGAAAACTATGGACGAGCTTTGGGAAAAAGCTCAATGCAAATGGGAGAAAATTGATGCTCAACTGTTGGATAACCTTATCCAAAGTATGCCCAAGCGTATTGACGCCATTATTAAGGCCACATGCGGTTATACGATGTATTAGAATTGAAAATGCGAACGACCCGCAAAAGTGTTCACAAAAGTAAATAAACAAATACATTTTTTTTATTAAATATTATAATTTAATTTTCATGTTTCTTAGATTTGTTTGCTTAGAATAAAATGAAATATTTATTTAAGTTAAAAGTTTCATTGATTTCTTTGTCCTAATTTCACAGTGGCAAAAAAAAGCAAAAATATTTAATTTCGTGAACAGTTTTGCGTGTCACTGTATACTTTGCCATACCTCCGGTGGCTCCTTTGAGGTGTTACATAATATCGGCGTAACAAAAACAATATACCCTATACGATCTTATGGGTACAGGGTATAAAAACGACGAAAAAAAATACTTCCGGTGCGAGAAATTGAAAAATAACGGACGTGAAAGTATACGCAACACTTACGCACTATTCGGACATTATTGAGTCTTCAGTGAAACTGACGGAAATGATTTCTCGAAAGAAACAGCATTTCGAAACGGAAGTTTGTAAACAACATAATAAAAATCATTTCCGAAATTTTTTAATTAACTCCCGAAATAATGAAGCTAGCGGTTTGAAATGTTGGTAAAATGTTTGTTTTGCTTAAATCTTGGACGGTATTGAAAATGGGCCAAATCGGACCACGGGTTCCCCTACCTCCCATACAAACTACCCCTCCTTGATATTTTAATTCGGCCATAACTTTCGGTAGAATATCGCTATCGACTTGAAATTTTGATCAATCTCATTCTGACATATACTTTGAGTTGATCGAAAGTGGAGTAGGTCCGACTACCCCCTACCCCTACTTCCCCTACAAAGTTATATTCAGCCATATCTTTTGATATAATGTCACGAAAAACCTCAAATTAGTATCAAATGGTAGCCGTTGGTTGTCTTGACAAGGTAATAAAGATGTGTCAGGTCCGACCCATCTAGCCCTCCTTCCCTCACAAAAAATATGAAATTGAATATTTTGGGTTTTGCGTGCCTTCTAGGTATGTACATGGGTATAGGGTATACACTCATCGTGCTATTCGCACGATTAGAACTCGGTCTCGTTTTTTTGTGGGAAACAGTCTGGTAACATCCAAACGAAACTTAAGAAAGACATTTTTTTAATTACTGGTTGTTTCAGTTTTTTGGCAACATGCCACGTGGCGTCTTCCTTACAGTCGAAGAACAAGGTACAATAATAGCACCCCCTCCCTTCTTAAGCATGATCGTACAATTAGAATATCAAGGAAAACCATACTCTTCGCTATTAAACAGTAATATAGTTTTTCCAAGATTCAAAATATCTGCTCTCGGAAAGCGTTAAAAACTTTTCTTAAAATAATTTTGTTATCAGTTCTAAGCAAAAAAAATAAATAAATTTTTGCTAAAAAATTACATTCAAAGTATGTACAAGCAACGTAAAAAGTTCGGGCTATTTCGATAATTTTTTGTCGCATTGAAGCTGCGTGATATCCTCCTCGCCCTGCGGAACTCTAGCATCCGTTGAAATTAGCGTGAAGATTATCAAGGAGTAACCAAATGCTAATCAGGCGTTAATTTGACGTAGAACTGAATGCGTGAACAAAGCGGTATACTGCATCACATACTTCAACCTAAATCCGTACACTGTTCCAACGTATTGCTGGTAAACTTACAACAGCCCAGTTCCTAGTGCCTAGTAGTTTCTATACTAAAATTGTCAGTTCAGGCAATTCCATCATTACATCAAGAATGAATCAATAGCAATCGAAGGTCAAATTCTTTTGCCAAATAAAAATGCTGACATAGATAAAACTCATTTGTAATTAGTTTAATTTATCCACATCGAAAATGTCTGCAATTCAGCATTAAATTTCATTCGTGCTGTTGTACATACTTGTGTACGCGTATATTTTATTTTTATTCTTGGCCCCTTTTGCTGACAAGCCTTAACGAGTAATGCATATTTCACTTGTTTATTAAAATGGGGAAAAGGAGCTGGTATATGGCGTCAAATAAAAAAAAAATTAAATAAGAAGAGGCAGTAACAGCAATGCGAGAATGCGAATTCCCTCTGTGTTGAAACTAAATCCCTATTAAAATATGATAGTGGATGAGTGGCCCTCCCTCAGTATTAGATTTCCAAGTCGCAGAGCACGAAGCTATAGTGAACTGCGTGTATTTGTGCAGAAGACAACAGCGCCTTCATAATAAAACCATTGCAGTAAAAAGGCACGCGACACTTTCCCTTTTCAAATGGCAATGATATGTTGTGTTTTTTTTTCGGTGTCGTCATCGTCAAAGTTGTCTGTAAAATATGAAGGGGTGTGTTTAGATAAAAATATTCATATATATATTTCCACAAGGAATCGAATATTTAAAAACATACATAAACATATAAATATGGATTGAATGTTTCGAGCGAATTTCATATTTTGTGATGGTAACATTTCTTACCCTAAAACAACAATCAACTCGATCATATTTAATGGATGATCCATTTAACAAAAATTACATTTTTATTGTCTCTAATGAAAGAGCTCAATTGGAAATGTCTTGGATTTGATTAACCTTTATTGGACCTCAGTTCCCACCCATCATTTGCTTGATTCAGCCCGCAATTTGCATTCGATAGAATCAAATTCAGATGCAATCACCACACAACGGCTCCGATGCTCTCGGGCTGCAATTCAACCCTTATAATGATTTGATCATGGTATCATTTTCCACTGCAGTCAGTACTGCATTATATAATTTCCTCGTGTGACAAAAGCAGCAACATAGCCCTGACTGAAGAATATTACATACTAACTCTGTAGTGCGTATAGTGTGAAGAATGGCTAGGCTAGACATGATTTATGAAAAATTAAAGTGCTATGAGCGGGTGTGTCGCATTCACTATAAGTTCACTATAAGTTAAAGTATGGACATACCGTACCGTACGTATGTACTTGCATTGTTTGATGTACTCGTATAGGGACACATTTTTTTACATCACGTCGGCAACCACCCTCAACCAACCTCTGGGTTTCAGACAAATCAGTTTCGTAAGCTAGACTTTCCTCCAAAATAATGCTATCAGTTCATCAGGCGAACTTGAGGTAGGCAGCTAAACCCTTACAATGGAATTGCCGTGTTTGAAACAATAAGTTTAATCCTGACAGACTATTCGATGCAAAGATTTTTAGAGAAAGATATAATAAAATGGGAGTCTTCTTTTTGAATCCTATGATTGTCTGCTCTGCTATCCTATGTCTGCTCGGAACTTTGATGTCAGTATCGGCCTCGTTTTTCTTCTGCACCAGATGCCATATCCAAAACCCGCACACACAGTTTTTTTTTTATATATTCGTTTTTATACCCTTCGCTTATAGAGTGAAAGAGTATATTAACTTTGTCATGAAGTTTGTAACGCATTGAAGGAAGCGTCTCCGACCATAAAAAGTATACATATATGATCAGCATGACCTGGGGAGGCGATTGGGCGATGTCTGCCTGTCCGTCTGGTGCGACTCGTTTTATTCGGCCAATTTAAAAGCTATGCACGCATTTTGTATGTTTGAATCGGTAAAATCGGACAATGGGGTCATGGGGCTGCCATACAAACCCAACTCCCCAAATTAGGTTCTTCTAAGAAAAACTTTTTTATTTGTGTACCAATTTCAACCAAATTTCACACAAATGTATATCTATTGATAACACAAAACATATGTAAGAATGGATCGAATCGTACCATGGGGTCATGGGGCTGCCATACAAACCTAACCCCCCAAATTAGGTTCTTTTTTATTTGTGCACCAATTTCAACCAAATTTCACTGAAATGTATTTCTATTGATGACACAAAACATACGTAAAAATGGATCAAATCGGACCATGGGGTCATGGGGCTGCCATACGAACCCAACCCCCCCTCATTTTGGTTCTTCTAAGAAACATTTTTACACCAATTTCACAAAACCTTGAATTAATGTTTCTTTATCAAGGCAACTAAAAAGCTAAAAACAAATGGAACCGTACTATGGGGCCATGCTCCCGCAACCCCCAATAAAATTTTCTGAGTATATATTTTTATTTGCCCACTTATTCCAACCAAACCCCACACAAATATTGTTTTGTCGACGCAACTTTTGTGCAGACAGAAGGAAATGAATGGGGGGATTAAATACAAGTGCTAGGTTACGCCCGAAAAAAAACTTTTAGCCCGAGGGGAGCGAAGGGTATCCAAATTTCGACTGCGCCCGAAATTAGCCTCGGTCTCGTTTTTTTTTTGAAACCTTTACTCGGGTTTTAGTATACAGTTTATGGTTTTGTCCGGATTTCAGTATCGAAAAACCAAAATAAAACGGTAAGAAAACGCCAGAAAACTCGGTACTAAAAATGGTTTATAGATGAAAAATAAAACGGGATATTCGTACGGTACATTTTTTGGTACCGATACTGATAGCATTGATTCAAAATCGATAAATGGGTTTTTTGGCCCATTCTTGAACTATTTGAATTATTTAAGTCGAGATATAACTGTCACGGTAATGACTCAACGGTTGAGTTGCTAAAAATAACATTTATAAATGTGGATCCATATCCTTAAAAACATTGTATGATTTCGAATTTGATAGAGTCTAAACTCTGCCTTTCATTCCGTACCATCTCGATAACCAAACTCATAATGGTGAAATGTCGTTCTCGTGTCCATATTCACGGGGGAACCATGTTTGCGTGTAATAGTATAGTACTTATAAATTGTTGAATATACTGCCCAATATACGCAGTAAAAAGTTATACTAATTTGCGCCATGAGTTAAAGGGGGAGTGGGCGGTAAAGGGGTGAAAAGTTAATTTAATATCTGCAAAACTATCAGTCTGACCGCAAAAAATCCTAAGGACGAAACAAACTACACAAAATTACATTTAAAAATTAAAGCCTACATGCTTTGCGGTTACGCTTCATCCAATCGCAGGTGCCATTGTATCGTGTTTTCATATCTTTCTAAGTTTTCCAGGAACGACGTAAGCAGTTTGCGCAAAGTTGTACGGTAAACCGAGCTTTATTTCTGGGTGTTTCTGCTGAATCTAGTGAACTAGCCCAAACCGTTGTGGTTGGAACAACCTTTTCCAACATCAATCTCCTGCCTGTTTTGGACATAATCCTCGCTTAAGCCACAGTGGTGACCTGATTATCGCATACATGTTGCAGAAGCTGTCCAATCATAATTCCTAAATGCTTATGACTTTTTTGTTATATATTCCTTTCTACTTTGATATTTACAGAACACCTTTTTGTGTGCTTGAAGAGCCTCCGTTTTTTGGTCCGCCAGTTGAAGGCCAAGCGGTGTAACCTAGAGGAACCACATCAAAAGTTTTTCAATCCGAGGCAGCTTGTTCATAGACCACCGAGAAGCTCAAAGACAAATGATTAGTATTGCCATGTTGAACCCTGCAAATAAGCCGATATCAATGGTAATTTCACTTGGTGAACCCAACGTCAGAGGCACGGATGTGTGATCTACTTCACTATCTTAAGGAGTACCAGGGCCATGGGCCATACCTCCCCCTTTGCGAGTTGGCGGTTTTTATCCGACTGAAAGTCGGAATGGAGTTTTTCCGCAGGGATGCCTCCCTTTGGAACCTCACCTCAGGCTGCGACTCTAGCTGGTCGACTTGTCTAACACCACTAACCGCCTCGAGACCAACGCCAAGATGGGTAGGGATGCATGGTCTCTTGGGCTCGCCCATCCCCGAGGTATACTATTCGCTAAAGATTTCTCAATAGCAGGTGTGATCATCCCTTGGCCCCCTTGCGGTAGACCTAAGGAATTCAGCTCGCCAGCCGCAGGATCGTTGTGCCTGTGACTACTCGTCTGCTTAAAGCAGACTCGTAGCGCTACCGTTCACATTTAAGTGGCCCCATCCGTTTACTAAGTAGCAATTTGACTCAGGCCGTGTGGTCATCAATCCACAAACTAGTTAGATATAGGCGCGTACGCATTTTCCACCAAGGCCATTCTCCCTAACTAGCCCCTTCGTGGCTCGGGTTATGACTGCCTTTCCGAACGAATAGGGAAAACGGTCAGCCATGTCGTGAGCCACCCGTCCTTGACTCGGGAGAACGGGAGCGTCATCGCCCGAATGGTCTTTGTACAGATCCACGCCATGGTGTATCAACTATACAAGGGGCCCCTGCGCTGCTCGGGTACGTAGTGTCACAACTCACCAAAAATGTGTGTCCCCCAACACAGATTTACAACTTGCTTTGCCTTATTAGGGACTCAATCTAGTCCTGGAGCTGTGTCTTACTCTAATCTTGAAGCAATGCAAAATGCGACCAACTTTAGATGGGGTGTTTTTTGCCGTATTTTCTTCATCACCACCCTAATTGTCATTCCTCACGGGCTTATGTCCACGTCGTCGGAGAATTTTCTGAAACAGTTATGCTTGCTTTTTCTATTAGTGCGTTTCGGTGATCTTCGAGCGTGTCATACTAAAAACTGGGTCTGCTCCAAATAGCACTGTCTTCAGTTTAAAGCAGGCCACAGAGTAAACAAATTGAAAACGCAGAAAGAAAATTTAATTTCGAAATTAATTCGCCTTTAACATGTAACTATAAATCTGAGTCAGTGATTTCTCCAAATTATGTTCTTAAGAAACTCAACCTTTTGAAAATGTTCTTCAAACAAAATGAGAAACCTTAGTCAAGAAGTTAAACGCCAAAATGTAGTAGATCGATTGATCATTTATTTGTGAATTAATTTCCGTCAAATTTTGAACAGCCGATCGAAACATTGTAGCCCCAGTCCCCCAGAAACCTCCAGGTTGCTCTAAACAACCTTGGGGGCGCAAATTTTTTGTTTGACATAAATTAGATTCTGACAGAAAGATGGCTAAAATGGACAAACATTTTTTTTTTATGTGCAATATACCAGAAAAGCTGAATAAGCTTAAAGGCGTGTACTTGGGCTGAAATGATCATGTGTACGAAATTCCACATTCGGGTGATTTCCCCATCAAAGATACTATTTCGTGGTCTTTAAACCACGGCAGATAACTATTACGTTCTAAAAAATTGTTTAATAAAAAAGGCTGCCTTAAACAAATGTACACGGAGAGAAATTTCTGTAGTAAATTTTATTAAAACGAGTAATAAAATTCACTAAATATTTGTAGTACATAGAGGAAGATTTCTATAATACATACACACATACATAATTTGCTTGCGTAAGTCACCGACTTCTTGACTAGTTTTAATAAATTTCTTAGAATTGAGTTCAACTTCTCGTATTTTGATTCTTACGCATTTGTGCTAATACACATTGAGTTTTTTCGACCAGGCCCAGGCTGCGAGGTGGGCCGCAAGTTTGACATTTCTACTCTACTACGACATCATGAGCGCTTCTTTGGGTCGCCCGATGACACAGGCGTCGCGCTTTGAGGCAATTGGTTCCAATTTCCAGGGACCACCAGTAATTCTCATTTCCTTAACTTGGTGACTTTTGACTTCTTCCAAGGCATAGATGCGTTGCAGGCAGTCATCAACTACCTTGATATCTGTGCTGAGCCCTGTTCCGCAGAACCTTCCATTGGAAAACTTTGAAGCATTGTTATTTCTAACCACTGAGCTCATTAGAACAACATCGAGCTGTCAAAACAGGTCAAGAAATAACATCTCTTGATCCTCCGCAATTATCACAGGGCTTTTCGTTTTCGCGTCTTGTAGTAGCCAATCTAGAAATTATTCGAAATCAACATTGTTCTTAGCTTCGTCACTAGTCCATCATAACCTAAGACTCTCCCCGCCCCTTAGTCGTATGTCACACACCCTTTTATCACCGGCACTTACTCATTGCGACTACTTCTGTTCTTTGCTCCACTATAATAACTTATAGCTGTCATACATGTCGACTAGATCCTGGTTCCTAGCGACAACTACGACTCCTTTCGGCATACCATTTTTATCTCTCCACTTCTCCACGAATCGGGCCTATAGAATATACCAGTAAAAATAATTTGTACTGTTCTTTCCAATGAACTATGTTTTGCTCGTCATTCCAACCAAATCCGTATCATCTTGTCCATTAAGATTTCGTTGAACTATCTCTGTATGGCAGCCAATACTCATAAATCAATATAATGCTCTCCCCATAACTCTAGTTTTTATACGCGCCATGCGACTTCGCTGAATCACATGTATGCACTCACGCAGACATTGGAAACAATTGTCCTTTTGTGATTTTTCGCTTGTTTACACTAAGCTCCCCTTCAAACGAAGAAGTCATTCAATATGCACTAGTCCTCAGTCATTGCAATTCTAGGGAAAAAAGACACCCTTCGCTCCACATGTACAAATTGTATACACTCTTTTGTAGTATGTTAAGGGTGAGCAATACAGCGTCTGCAAAAAGCCCCAAACCACTAACTCTCTCTCCCAATGTGTGTGTCTCTCTCTCTCTTTCCACGACGATGTCTTTTTTAACCGACCGAAATAATAAAAGAAATTTTGCCAGTCTTTGAACATGAAACGGCAATAAAAATTTCGAACACTGGGGATAATCGCTATTTTGTGTTTTAAGGGATACAACATACGTACATACATACATTGAGAGAACCAAATCGACTAGACGTTAGGGTTGCTTCTGGCATTTTATTCGTCCTGGTGGCGCACGGGGGAAATTACCGAGGAAGCCTCCAGTTCCAGATGTACACTACAAGAAATCATATAGAAAAGTATGCAGGATTTTGAGGAAAAGTTTTCGTCTACTCGTATATGGGCCGGAAATGAATTTCCTTCGTAGAATTTTATTAGCGAAACTAAAGAAATGAATAAAATATGAGTGCGTGCTATTGTGCTCTGAAGTCTTGTTAAAGCTTGCGGCGATTCATTCAAGTGAAATGTCAATGCGGAAAATTATTTAGGGAAAAATTATAGGGAAACTCAACGGGGATATCATGAAGATGTGTAAATCTTATGATAATTTAAATTTTATAGTTTTGACATTTTATTAAGTATACTTGAAGAGTTGTGATGACTATATAAAGTTTTATCTGTTGGATGTAATAAATCGGATTTTGGCATTAAAGCTGGCATTTTCTAATATAAAAGTAGAAAGGGGTTGTTTTTGTGATAAGTGCATTATTATCTTGCTTCAATGGTAATGTGCCTCTACTCGTAATTCACAAAGATACGTACAAGTTTCGAAATCATATGAAGAAAATACATAATGGTACACAGCTCAACCAACCGCTTGTCAAAGTCAAAGTGACAATTTTGCAACTTTTGTTCGTTCTTTTGTGTGAAATTGAATATTTCTTGAATGGCCGTGAATAATATTAAACGCGCAGAGTCCGATTTTAATTAAATTAAAAAAAAAATCACCAAAATGAAATTTTCGTTATATCATCTCCATTTCTCTCTTCATTTGGTTGCTAGTGTAGATGCTAAGTAGCAACCAAATGGCTGTTCGTGATGCCAGTTCTTGGACGATCAGCCTGGATGGACCTTAAAGGTAAATCGACTTGTTTAGCGAAACACTGAGCATAGAATCGTTTTTTTTTTCATACGGCCTTATGTCAACCGTAGATGATTTCATCAATGACATGTCACTACTGACTTAGACTTCTGATGTCCGTTTGATTTATCTAAATGTTTTTTAATAAACTCTAATTAAAGATTTTATTAATGAAGTCAAGGCTCATAATTAATCCTAAATATCCGCCGATTTAACAAAAGCTTTCAGAGATTAAAAGACCTAATAAAAAACATAAAGAATGTTTGGTCACGCCACCTCTACCTTCCTCTTAACGTCTTCTTCCCTTTTAGAATATAAAAACGCTCTACTGTGATAATCATGAATTCATTTGCATATTTGAATCATTTCCTGTTCACCTGCGTAATTTTTGACCGCAGACTTTTATAGAGCCTGTGCAAATGAAAAATCGATGGAATTATTATTAGCTCGTGTAGAGGCTATTCTAATCCGATGATATGATCACAACCCATATTTGTTGCATTATGTGTATTGTATACACTTTTGAATATTAATGGAGGCGCGGTTATGACTGATGTTGTTGGTTTTCTTTTTATATTATAATGCACTTACTACTACAAACATGAAACAATGATGTAGTGGATTATTATCTTATTAATCTCTTGACTCGGATGATTGAATTCAGTTTTATTGCATTGATATATCTCTAGCGCCATGACCACTTGTTTACTAGAATTGATGCAATGTACTCGTATGACCCATTTGTGTACATTCTTAGGTGTAATTAAACATTCAGTTTGTTGAACGCAAGAATTTTATATGGATTGTTAAAGCAAGCGCAACATTTTAATTCACATTAATGTACATACTACTATCACAATGTTATCATAAAGACCGGACTTTCGTCGAATAAGAAATCGAAAACCTGCAAAATTGTGCAATATAAATGCTTAGGGAGACTGGGGTACCTTCGGCAATAGCCCTTCCGATCTGTTCCGATCATCGTAGTCCGGCATTAATTAATGCTAAAGATTCGCTTTCTCATGCAATTCCCTCACAAAGTTTCCTATCATTTCCATAATACTTGTAATAGTTGTACGTTTTTATACCCTATACCCAAGATGGTATAGGACAGGGGTTCCCAACCTTTTTCAGTGCATGCCCCCTTTGCAAGGTTAGCAGAATCTGGTGCCCCCCAAAGAAAATTTCGCTCAAGAACGGAAAAAGGGATTTTTCAGCTCATTCTTTTTCTTTTATCACGTTGACAAATAATGAGAGAAAATTTGCCATCATTTGGAACAATTTCACAACCTCAGGACTACTCAGCTTGGAAGCTATTTTCGAAATTTAGATTTACGAACAGTTTCAATGCTTAAATTTAGCTCATTTGAATATTGATTGATTCCACACTTAAACTATAAAACATATCTTCAGTGAGCAGGCAATTTGTCGCATCATGGCCATGTTTGAAGTTGACTAGTACGAAGTGAAGAAAAGGTAACAGCCGTAGTGGCCAGTATACAGTTGAATTGGGCATTGCTGGAGAGCTAGACTTGGCCCTACATCCCTACTAAATTGGGTCGAGAATTGAGGCCACATGATCATAAGACATAAGGTTATTGCGCGCTGAAAATTTTGCCTAAAGATCCGGTTTTAGACCAAAAACTCATTTTTCCTGGCGAGGTGCATTTTTTTGGCTCAACAAGCAAAATTGAAGTCATTGCCGACTTCATTTATTTTATGAAGCATCATTTGAATTCCATTCAAGATTCAACAGCTATTTATTTTCCCTCGGTCTCTTTTCCTAAAACATTTTCAGCGATCATCATTAAACAGACTTTGGACAGAAGCTCCTCGCTAATATATTTTGTTATGATCGCAGCGATTTAGAAATTTTCTTCATGAGTCGTAGAATTTTACCAGCTCATGGCCGTTGTAGTATAATCGATCACATCAACACTAGTAGAGCCCACGCCGGTTGGGATCACATCAACACTAGTAGAGCCCCACCGGATAGGGTATATTGCGATATTATGTAACACCTCAAAGGAGCCACCGGAGGTATGGCAAAGTATATATGTATATAAATGATCAAGGTCGGTCCATGAATCGAATAAGCCATGTCTGTATGTCTGTCTGTCTGGCCGTGTGTCTGTCTGTTCGCACGATAACTCCCGAAATAAAGCTAGCGGTTTGAAATTTCGGTCAAATGTTTGTTTTTCTAAAATCTTGCATGGTATTGAAAATGGGCCAACTCGGACCACGGGTTCCCCCACCTCCCCCTCCTTGATATTTTAATTCGGCCATAACTTTCGGTAGGATATCGCTATCGACCCGAAATTTTGATCAATGTCTCATTCTGACATACACTTTGAGTTGATGGAAAGTCGAGTAGGTCCGACTACCCCTACCCCTACCTCCCCTACAAAGGTATATTCAGCCATATCTTTTGATAGAATGTCGCGAAAAAACTTCAAATTAGTATCAAATAGTAGCCGTTGGATGCCTTGATAAGATAAAAAAGATGTGCCAGGTCCGACCCATTTACCCCTCCCTCTCCTACAAAAAATATGAAATTGAATATTGTGGGTTATGCGTGCCTTCTAGGTATGTACATGGGTATAGAGGGTATACACTCATCGTGCTATTGGCACGATTAGAACTCGGTCTCGTTTTTTTGTGTTTTTAAAGTCGGTTTTCTAATATTTCGTTGGAATTACGTGAGTGTTCTGGGCTATTGCTACCCAGACACATAGGGCACACTCAGCGAAAATGACTTTTTTCATTCGCCTTGAAAAAAAAAATCTACTAGCATTACCTTGATTGAGCAACATTTATTCTTACGCAAATTTCAAATGTTAAATAGTTGAAGGCCGTTGAAAAAATATGTGCTGAAGCTACACAAGTCTCCCCTAAATGTGAGTTGTACGTACACAATCCAAAAACGGTTTATTGGCCTTTTGCATGCTTAACCCTCTAACTGGTAAGTCGTCCCTGGGGATGCCTTCGAAATTATGTGATTATTTATCAGATTTACACCTTTACGAGTTACCAAACTAGTCAAATTTCGCTATCCAGGTAGCATATTAACAATTAGTTTTGGTTTGAACGAACTGCGATGGGTTATTCAGATTTTATGGTGAGTGTCTACGAAAATTCGTGCTCTGTGGCCGTGATCGTTCGGTCGCCACTCTGTGAAATAGACACTCATAGAGAAACGAGTTTCCAAACTCGGCACGACTCGTCGCAAGTTTACTACTCAGAAGAAGAGGATAAGAAATATTCTAATCGTAAAATAATAAACTAACAATGCGACTAGGAGGTATTATGGCTGACAACCGTATCACACTCCGAATTCAGTTGTCTTTGTAATGTTGATGACTACACACGGTAGTCATCAACGCACCATGCTCCACTTACGGTAATCAAGAGAGAGAGTATACGAAAATTGAGTTAGTTCATCAAGAAACAATTGTTGTACATTGCACAAAAGTAAAAATTCAGAAAACTTATTTAATTTCATTCAATGGTTGCGGGAATTTTTCTGAAGTGCTCAAACAACTCTATTTTCATTTTTTAATAGATTCCACCGTTTTATCGATGCTGTTTTTGTTTTATGATCAAATTACAAGGCATCCTCAGGGATGACAAAACGATTAACGTGTTGAGTTTTTTCTCGAGTTTTTCCCTTATATGTGCTGATACACACTTGATGGATTATAATTTCTTATCTAAATGTTTGCCTGTTTTTTTCGTATAATTTTTTTTAAACAATTTTTGAAAAAGTTTCATTTTAGAAAGTGATCATAATTTAATGAAGCTGAAGGAGAGAACGTAACAAATTAGGGGGATTCAGGAATAAGGCATAAATTGGGCTTCTTCGTAGACATTAGCAGTAGGAGCAATTTCTAGTGTATCTACAATTGTAAACGTTTTATAGTCAACACTTTCAATTATAGTATGTATAGTGACTTTAGCTCTAGACCCAAACATCCAAAAAAAGAGCTGTCTTTTGATGCCAAATTGTTCTATGGCCTGACCGCATTACGCAGTAAAAAGTTAGACTTTTTTGCGCGTCACATTTGGGGGGGAGGGGGTGGCAAAGGGGAGAAATTATGATTTTTCGCCAATATTTTGTTTACTGTAATATTTACAGCAAAATGTTCTGAGGACGATTTAAACTACACAAAATTTCCTTTCTAATGATATATTATATCATATACCTTCTCTTGGCAAATTATATACTAGACCTTAAAACATTTAGTGTAATTTAAATTTTTTGATAGTTACATTTGGCGCTCTAGCTCCTGAAGTAATTAAATTGGAGCCATGGTAATTGGGATAACTATTCCTAACAATATATAGCTGTCCCACACGGAGACTCAGGCTGCCCCGTCAAAGCATTTCCCTATACTCCCTATTAACATTTAAAAAAAAGACATGCCTGTAACTTTTTCGCCGAATCACAGCAGGCGCGAAAAATGTTGGTGAACGTTAAGGCTAAGTCCCATTAGACCCTCCACCAAATATTACTTCGATCGGATTAAAACAAGGGGTACCTCCCATACAAATTATTCAAATTCAATGCCACTAGTTTATTAAGAAATATGGAAACAAGTCAACCAAAATTAAAGTTTTGCTCGTAGGCAATTTTCTGGTCATTTTGTATGGAAGGTACCCTTTGTTTTAATCAGATCGAAGTTATATTTGGTGGAGGGTCTAATGGGACTTAGCCTTAACGTTTACCAAAATTTTTCCCGCCTGATGCTGTCATTCGGCGAAAAGTTACAGGCATGTCTTTTTTTAAATGTTAATAGGGAGTATAGGGGAATGCTTTGTCGGGTCAGCATGATGCTCCGTGTGGAACAGCTACATATTGTTAGGAATAGTTATCCCAATTACCATGGCTCCAATTAAATTACTTCAGGAGCTAGAGCGCCAAATGTAACTATCAAAAAATCTAAATTACACCAAATGTTTTAAGGTCTAGTATATAATCTGCCAAGAGAAGGTATATGATATAATATATCATTAGAAAGGAAATTTTGTGTAGTTTAAATCGTCCTCAGAACATTTTGCTGTAAATATTACAGTAAACAAAATATTGGCGAAAAATCATAATTTCACCCCTTTGCCACCCCCTCCCCCCCAAATGTGACGCGCAAAAAAGTCTAACTTTTTACTGCGTAATGCGGTCAGGCCATAGAACAATTTGGCATCAAAAGTCAGCTCTTTTTTTGGATGTTTGGGTTTCATCATTTTTTCAGCTAAAATCACTATACTATTATTTTTAGAATAAGAAAAACCTGGCATATTTCATGAATTATATTGCTTTTAAGGTTTTAGTAACTTTTTTAATTTTTGGCATATACTTATCCAATGAAAAAAGCAAACGGTGTCAGATCGTGTTATGTTTACTACATAGTGAAAATAGGCATCAAATTGTCAATTATTGAAATTAACTTCATCAGAATTAAGGAGCTCACAAATGCCTCGCCCCGCATTTGGCGAGGCATTTGTGAGTTCCTTAATTCTGATGAAGTAAATTTTAATAATATTCAAGAATGTTTCAAATGAGTTTCGGATTTATAAAAAAACGAAATATACTCTATAGGTACTAATTAAATTAATGTTATGATGACCGTCTGGAAGACGAGGGATTTGCGTGGCCATGTAGGCCAAGTCAACATAGAGTGAGAAAACCCTCTCAGGAAACCCACGGGGCACAGTGGGGCGACTAGAACAAAAATTCGGACATAGGCAATTAGATGAAATTCAAATATTGCAGATTTGACTACTATGACTTTACACTATATTGTGTAAGCTATCCAAAACCATTGTTAATAATTTTTTAGTTGTAACTGTATTGGTTGTATAGGCAGTTTTGTTCAATAAGTAATGCATTTTTGGCATATGACACCAAGATTCCAAAAACCCGTACCAACCACCTTACCTAAAAAAAAATGGCACATAAATATAATTTTCACGTTTGGCCTTTGGATAAGAGGGCCTTGTTATAGTATTTACGTATCTAACAAAGAACATAACGGTAAATTTTAACGATTCTAGCCAAAACCTTGATATTTTTACTATTTCATCAAAAACAAAAAATGGCCGTAGTTGGCCGGGAAATGAATTAAACCATAATTATCTGCAATTAATGGAGTCAATAAAACACAAAGTTTGGCTGTGACCACCTGCGACCCCGCCCACAGTAGCTATTTTTATCGAGTAACTCTGTTTTTCATGTTAACCTTTTCGCAAAATAACTTTCACTCTGATGCAGCTTTGAACTTTAAATTGTGTTTACATGCTGGAAATGTTATAAGCTCATTTAATACTAAAAGTGGGGCAAATTGGAGCAACAGGTCCCGCACCTCCCCTACAAATTATAGGTAGAAAGTTTATGAGATTAGTCATAATAACTCTAGGCGGAATTAAACTAATATGCTAAAATTATACTATTAAGTTTTTAACCGAATATCCTTCGGCAGGACTAGATACAGGTTTGATTAAATCAAAGATTCCACCAACTCCCCTATAAAAGGTCTTACTCTACCACAAAGCTTAAATAAAAGAGCAACTTTTTTAATTTTTCAGATTTATCCGTTCAAAGAACCGTTATGATATTAGCATTTGAATTTTCTATGTCAAATGAATTTTTTTAATTTTCAAATAAAAGAGCAACTTTTTGAATTTTTCAGATTTATCCGTTCAAAGAACCGTTATGATATTAGCATTTGAATTTTCTATGTCAAATGATTTTTTTTAATTTTCAAAGTTTGAATTACTATATCTTCGAAATAACAGTGAGTTCTCTAATGGGAGAGCAGTCAAATTACACAAAATGTATATATTTTCAGGACCTTAATCCAAATGCTAAATTGCACAAAGCAAGACAAGTTAAATTTGGGATTTGTTTGTTTACTCTAGCTTTCCCAAAGATTTTATAAATAATGATGCAGTTTTGTAACGGTAGATGAGAGAGCATTATGGGCATTATTAATATCATTTGTAACATCAGGAAGGAGAATCGGTAAATTTTCTATACTATGGGATTGGTGAAAGCTTCCTTAAGACCGCTATATCTTCTTTCGGACATTGCCTATTTGAAAACGGAGTCCACCATTCGATTCGGCAGAAACAAGTTCCACTTATAGTCATTTAAAATAAATAACAGGCGCGACAATCCAACATTGAACTAAGGCCGCAGGATGTGTTAGTGACATACTATTTCCAAGATCTTATCTGCTTTTTGTTGAGGTAATGAGATCAGCATCACGCTCAGCAGTGTTATTTATCCCCATAAATGGGTACTCGTTTAACATCTGAGTGAGATCATAGTCCGTCACAAGCTCGTGAGTTCGAAAAACACCATGGAACACGGTGAGATTTGAACTCATGACCCTGTGCACCGAAGGTGCGCGCACTAACCGCTCGACCAGCCAGACTACTATAGTCATTTACGTGGTACATTTTACAGCAGGACATCTTCACAAATATACGATGTCCGAAAAATCATTGATTTCGCCCCACTGTGCGGCGATGCGTGCTCGCAGACCAGCTTAGCTACTGGGAGTAACGGGGTGGGTTTTAAGCGAATTTCCTGCCTCCATCATCATAGATTCTCCACATAGTAATTTTTTGACTTAATCACTTAAACTCATAAAGAGTTGACTTCACGAATATTAAACCGAATTTCAAAAAAATACGGGCGAAACTAAATTTATTCACCATTTCCTTTTTTTCGTAAAAACGGACGGCATTATGAAAACGAACAATAAAAACCAACAATCCGTATCAGAACCACTTGTATGTTGGCTACTGGGTATGTCCTGGGAATGAATCTCAATAAAAGACCATGTTGGCGACACACGATGAACCGACTACTTCCGAATAAAATCGCGCAAAAATCATTCCATAAAAATAAATGCTGATTTTATGATCCGCGATATGTTTTTTCAATCAATTAAAATGAACATATTGGTTTAAATTTGAATCGTTTACCTGGTGGTCCTTGGAAATAAAAAAAAAAACTTTCAATAAACGAGTCACGAGTCTTCTTCTAATACTTTTTCATCCTTTACAAAAACCAAACCTCAATATCCCAAATTTGTTTTTCTGTCCGCTCCTCTATCTTTTTTTCGCACGCAATGAAATCTAAACGCTGACTCTCCTGCGATCACAGCAGCCGGTCACCACCTTCGCTTCGGTCAAGCTTATCATCTCAAAGCTAGCGGTGTATACCGGTTGCATCAACTAATTGCTTGCAGATGTCTTATCAGCCAGCAAGAAAATGTAAGATGTCCGTGGGCGACTTCAAAAGAAGTGGTCAACGCAAAATTTGGGAAAAAAATTTTTTGCAAAAAAAAAAACGCTAATTTTTTCAGACGAGTTCTTTTGCTCACAAAAATGTTGTTGTTGCTCACAAAAATTGACGCCTATGTGTTTTAATTGGGCCATTAAATGTTGTTCAAGTAGCGGTGAATCCTTGCATCTCTTAGAAAAATGATTCTTCTTTACGTTACACACATTAAAAAAAGGATAAAAGAATGTATTCTTCCTCATTGATGTTGTTTGGCCCTCCATCATCTTTCTCAAACCAACAATGTGGCCCACGTACAAATTATGTTGGACACACCTGCTATCGCCCAACGCCGCTGGGTACACCTTGGAGTGTCTAGTATCCAGACCCGGACGACATTGCTTCGGCATCAGTGAGCGGAGTGAGCCAACTCAGGTCCCTGTTGACACCACTCACTGAAGGTCTGTGTTTATTTAATTGGAATTTCATTTTGACGTGGTATTGCACGTTGTTTAGTGCTTTTCTGTAAAGCCTGATGGATGTATCAGAGACGAGCTGATTTACTTCTTTAGTCGCTGACTAAATTTCCCAACCATTTATACTCGAAATATTTTCTGTGTCTCTTATGCGCTAATTCCGCTGTCACAGAACAACACGATTGTTTACCAGGAGGCTTGCATACCCAGGAGGCTTGCATTTCAGAGTCGAAATGTTGAATGATTTCACAAAGCCAAATTACCATAAACAATTCATCAATATTCTTAAACTCAATATTTACTCCAAACAAATTTTGTAATTCTTGAAATAAGCTGTGTGCAGCTATATGCTGAAAAGCCATTCAATGCACTTTTAAAAGGCTTATCAATTGTATCGCAAATACCAATTAGGAGGCGCAAGAAAGCTTATTTGTTCAGTCTAGATTATTGTCTTCCAACGGCGGTATCAATTGATTCCCCTCTTTATATTAAAATCATGTCCTGAACTATGAACCTATTTCGGCGAACAATAGGAAATTCGTCACTATCACATAATTACATCACCAAACAACGCCACAAAATTTCAATCGAATCGAGAGTCTATGGAACTTCTAATATGCACTAGCTTTGCTGTTCTTTAATTTCATTTGATGTTCATGATGTTTTATGGTCTACGGAAACAATAGTGAATAATTAAATGTCTTCGTGTCAAGGCATTATTATTAGCATAATGAAATGTAAACTCCTTCCCTTTCTAGAAGCTGTTTTAGCTGATAATTGTATGTTGGAATTTTACAAATTGGTTTAGAATATTTTAGTAAAAGGGGGCGGACATTTTAATTGCCCACGGGTGTTAGAAAGTTTCATCATCCGTGGGGAATAAGAAAGAATATTCTTACTTATCTCGAAACATACAGACCCGAGTGCCAATGATTAGAAACCTTTTTCGCATTTGCTTAAACATTCATTAATTTAAAATTAATAATAATTCGTTCGTCTCTTTTCCCTTTCAGATACCGATGGATCAAGAACGGAAAAAAATTCGATTGGCAGGCCTACGACAATCGTATGTCGCAACAGCCAGGACGTGGTACACTGTTGATTTCATATCCCAAAGATGAGGATATGGGTCAATACCAGTGTTTCGCCGAAAACGAATTTGGCGTGGCCACCTCAAACTCGGTGTTTGTCCGCAAGGCCGAACTGAACAATTTCAAAGATGAACAAACGGTCCCGAAGCAAGCCAACGAGGGCGAGCCCTACTCATTACAATGTCAACCGCCGGACGGTTGGCCCAAACCAAACGTGCACTGGTTGATCCAAAGCGCGGACGGTGGCGGTATCAAGAGTATCAACAACTCACGTATGACTCTCGATCCCGAGGGTAATTTATGGTTTTCCAATGTCACGCGTCACGATCAATCCGACGATTTCTTCTATGCATGTGCTGCAACATCGGTGTTCCGAAATGAATACAAGCTTGGCAATCGCGTCACACTGAACGTTATTCAAACTGGAATTAGTCCTGCTCAGAATAAGTATCAACCAGTCAAACAGTATGTGACAAGGAAAAATGAAGTAGCATTGCGTGGTAAACGTGTTGAATTGTACTGTATCTATGGCGGAACGCCGCTGCCGCAAACTGTATGGAGTAAGGACGGACGACCGATACCGTGGAGTGATCGAATAATGCAGGGCAATTATGGTAAAAGTTTGATAATTCGACATGCGATTTTTGAGGATGCCGGTTCATACACGTGCGACGTGTCGAACGGTGTCGGAACGGCTCAGTCGTATTCGATGAATCTCAAGATATTGGCTACTCCATATTTCACTGTTGAGCCTGAGATTCAGAATGCTGCCGAAGATGAGACGGTTGAGTTCAAGTGTGAAGCTTCTGGTGTACCGGAACCTGAAATTAAATGGATCTTCAACGGAAAGCCAATCTCCCAGGCGCCATCCAATCCCCGTCGAACCGTCTATACAAATAACATTATCATTAAGGATCTTGTGAAAGCTGATACCGGCAACTATGGCTGTAACGCAACCAATTCTCTTGGCTATGTCTACAAAGATGTGTATCTGAATGTGTTGGCCTTGCCTCCAGAAATTCGTGAAGCGCCACGCAAAGAAGCTACCGTCGATGGACGCAATATCACTCTGACATGCCGTGTGTTTGGCGCCCCGAAACCTGAAGTTAAATGGATTCGCAACGGACTTGAATTGACGGGCGGACGTTACAATACTATGGAATCGGGCGATTTGGAAATCACAAATGTTGGCTACGCCGATGCTGGAGACTACACATGTTACGCTTTCAACAAATTCGGAACAATCGACGCGAATGGAACGCTTATTGTAAAAGAACGTACCCGAATTACAGATGCCCCCATCGACTACGAAGTCATTGCTGGAACTTCAGCGACATTCCGTTGTAATGCTGTTGCCGACTCATCGCTGGATCTGACAATTGAATGGCGAAAAGACGGTCAACCGATTGAATTCGAAGAAGAAGCTCGATTCGTGCAAACCAATGATAATTCTTTGACAATTACGAAAACAATAGAATTGGATTCCGGCGACTACGCTTGTGTGGCCAAGACTGAACTGGATGAAGTTTCAGCTGAAGCTCGTCTCACCGTACAGGATGTTCCAAATGCTCCGGCTCTTCTGTCCGTCGAATGTTACGCCGACGATGCTAAGATCACGTGGGAGCCTAAGGGCGATCAACGTGCACCCGTTCTTTACTATACACTCCAATACAATACGTCATTTACGCCCGATTCATGGGAAACGGCTTACGAGAAAGTTCCCTCCACCGACTCTTCCTATTCGATTCCAATGAGCCCGTGGGCCAACTATACATTCCGAGTGATTGCAACCAATAAGATTGGACCCTCTCAGCCATCCAAGCACGGATCGGTGTGTACTACGGCGCCCGATGTACCATACAAGAATCCCGACAATGTAGAGGGCAAAGGAACAGAACCCACCAATTTGGTTATCTCATGGACGCCTATGCCCGAGATTGAACACAATGCTCCGAACTTTGAATATCGTGTATCATGGAAGCGTGATATACCCGGAGCGAATTGGGAGAATCAGGATATTTACGATTGGAAGCAGTCGAGTTTGTTGATTCCGGACCAGCCGACATATGTGCCTTACGTTATAAAGGTTTTGGCTATTAACGAGATGGGAGAGTCAAAGATTGCACCGAGGGAGTATGTAGGATATTCAGGAGAGGACAGTAAGTAGATTTTTTTTTATTTTAGATTAAAATTATTGTAGATGTATGACTCGAAAGACAGGGAGTTGACACAGGGAAATTTATCACACATCCTGGGTATGTCATTGACATGGCACCTCTATAACACAGCACTCGAATCACTCTGGCGCCTCGAGAGGAGGCGAAGCGGCACAATCTCATCAAAGTCAACTTGAGTTATGGTGCAGTTGTCAGTTTGGGAGAGAACCAACGTTTCGTGCGAAGGCCGGAGAGAGGCCTTCTAAAGAATCTTTTCGTCTAATCTCTCTAGTCTTACAGTAGAGGGAGAAATGCATGTTTGTTGTAATGCGACGGACTGTTGTTGGAGAAGCTAACTAAACACTATGAAACAAGGTGTGTATCGTCGCCAACGAGCTAGTATATGTCATGACGTCAACGTTAGTTTACAGAAGCTCGAGACATGAAAGCGAAATCGAAAATTGACTAGGGAAGATGACCGGTCACATGTTCAAGTGTACAATAAATGTCATAAAGGGGTTTAACTCTGTTATCGTAAAGGTTTTCCAAAAGGTCCTTGATTAATCCTGGATCCTCAAACGGTGTGAGGTAACAGTTTTATACCAAGTGTTAGGGCTGGCGTTTTGATACTGCTAGATGCGAGGCATTACTTGATCTGCCATTCTATGTGTCCCGGTATTCGGATTCGCGTTGTAGTCCGCTGGCCGTTGTGAAACCACGTCTACCTCAGCTCAGGATTCGCAGAAAGTTTTCTCTCATATGTGGGCCACCTTTCACACCCAAAGGACTGATCGTCTAACTTATCGAGGGAGCGGGAAAGTAAATTCCCAACGCCCCCTGAAATCCTCCGTGCCCAAATCGGCGTGATGTCGGGGCTAAAGACAGACAGTGAGTCCCACGCTATATCGAAATCATGGGTGTGCGCGTGTGTTGCAGTTACATCAGTATTGGTAAGGGCGCAACAAACAAAGATTCATATATCTTCTGGACTGCATCTCTATCCAGACCCAAATCCTTCCTAACAACCCATGTTAAGCACTTACAAATATTTACCAACTTTCCTCTCATAGCTATAAAGTGGAACTAAAGTTTATTCACTCTCTCATCGTTATGCCTAAGTTCTTGATTCGGACGGCTTCGTACTTGGGCTTAAACGCCCTCATCCTTACCCCTGGATGATAAATGCAATCAAAATTTCCCTTGAGCGACATGGTCATAGTTTTAGAGGACATGACTTCAGCCCATCTGGGATCCCCATTGATACTCACTATATATGAGTGAGATCCCAGACACTCTAGTGCAGGACGCAAATCAACTTCGGAATAGCCGCCGCCCTTTCACAACCGGTCGAATGACTTAGGCAGGCCCCTATATCACTAGATTCCAAACAAAGGGACCTAGGGTGGAGCGAACAGTGAGACGTTGTTTGCTTGCGTAACACGTCATACGCTCCAAAAGCGAAGGACTCTTTGTCAGAGATGTGGCTCTTCCAAAGGTTCGATTCCGGGCAGTAACAAGCCTCGATCTTGCATAGCATGTGGTCAAATTCTCTGTTGGAATCAATTAAGATTTACTGGCTCCCTGATGAAATCCACGCATAATCAGTGCCGGCCATACTGACTGTCGGGCATCTAATTGACAAGCCCTTCTAGATGTATCAGCGTTCTTCTTCTAACTCGGCCGTAAAAGCCGGGCTTCGCACCAATTGGTAAAGAGACATTCCAGGTATTCCGAGACGGCATCGGCATGCCAGATATGTTCACACACCCTGCCTGTCATCCCTTGCAACCTTCTCTTCAACGTAAGCCTATTTCCCCAAACTAGAGAGCAGCAATTTCTTCATCTGTCTCCTGTATGGAATGGATGCCGGGCCGACTAGAGGGTTAGCAGAGGTTTTTCGTGTAAACATAACTGCTAGTTCGATTGCCGTCAATTTCCGAGTACCCGAAGTTCAGAAGAGGTTGAAAGAAATAATAGTGAAATTTGTCACTCTATTGGTAGCAGGTCGCTGCTAAAAGTAACGTATTTCCACAGCGTGTACTTGTGCCTGAAACATAGACGTTGCCGTTCATATTGACCGATAAACTAAGACTTGGATCAGTTACTTCTGTTCACGAGCCCGTGTCAATTATCAAGCCATCTGTGTAGTAAATGATTCTGTTGGGATGGAGGGAACTGTGCATTTCTCCCCAACGCCCATTGTCCTAAATTATAGAGTGGTAGGAAGGACTAAACCGTAGAGTCTACGTTTTCATTGCTTGTCCGCGTTAAGCTCAATTGTTGCCTTACGAAACCACGACTACCGTAGCCTCTTAAGTGCATGGAATGGAGTTAGGTCTGTTGGTGGTAACACATTTGTAGATTCCCAGCATAATATGAGGCCTGATTTCCCATGCTTTACCTTGCAGATCTATAGGGCTGCTGTTGCTTTAAGTCATCGCGAGGTGCTCAGTCGACAGAGTTATTTGTAAAGTGTAACTCTAATATGGAATCGATGAACGTGTTGTGAAAGGCCTCCTCAATTAGTGGCTCATCTGTTGACGTGGACACTTTTATTTCCAGATTTTGAGGGCCGTTTGTGTCAATTTGACCGATTAATAGATGTCAATTCAATTTAATTTGTCTACAGATCTTCTGCCCATTTGGTACACCCCTTCTGATATCCAGGCTTCTGGGATATAGCGCAGAGAGAAGTACTGCAAATAATAAGAAAATTAAGCACCGACAATCAATGTCGGTTTTTGCTTCTAGGAGTAAGGCCAAATCTATGATTTCTGGGGAGGAATTTCTCGATTCTCCTTATTCGGTCGTGAAAATGTTTTATTGTTGCTGTCCCGTCCAATGTATACACGATCCTGGCCGCACTGCTGTCGTGTAGACACAATTGAAACGAGCACGCGACATGCAGGTCGAAGTCCGTAAGGCTTAACCTTTAAAGGGTTCATAATATAGTCACACCTGCTATTCAGAAATCAATAGCGAAACTTGAACCTCGAAGATGGGTAGGCCCAGGTGAGCATGATCCCAACCTATCAAGGGGTTAGGCTCTAGGTGGCTGTAGGTTGTTGCATAGGTTAACCATTTGGAGTTGCGATCACGTGGTAGCGATAGTGTATCTCTGCACGAATAAATCTCTATTCGACCAGAACCAAACATGTCGAAGGGTCGCGAGGTTATAGGACATACAGGAACTCTCTTGATAGTGACCCATGCAGATGACAAACCATGTCCCCGTTGTGTGTAACCCAGCTAGTTGGTTTTTGGCGGGATTTTACGTTCAGCTGATGTTAATGCCGCTATATTGAAATCGGTATTCGGTTCATCCGAAGCCTGCCTGTTTACATATTGGTTTCCTTTCTCTATTGAGGATGTCGAAGGTGAAGATAGGTACCGCTGCGACGATTTCAACCCATCGGAATTGACGTATAGGACAATGCGTGTAATGAGGAAATTAGGATAGAAACCCACAGAGGATCTGGGCGATGAGGTCTCGTATTTGCAGACTTCATTCCTGGCAACACAGAAAACAAACTCTTTCGCTCCTACGGAAGTCGGTTGTACAACAAATATGTGTAAAATGTTCTCGGAAAACTTGAAATCTGGGGCAGGTGCTTTACGAAACGGAGATATAAGCAAAACCGCCTGTTCGTTTCAAAACGCAACAAGCCGACTGGGCACTTGATTATGGCTTGCCTTATTTGCCTGTTTTGTGGATAAACTTCCATGGTTGTCGAAAAATATAGAAAAATCGACAGTACGATTTTCGTTGAATGTGCGACAATAGACTGCAACGTATTCAACTTTGCGAATCAGGAGTGCATTCACGATGCCATACAAGGAATGAGCGTGAAACAAGCTGCAAGCTGGAATACCATACGACAGGCATCGTAGTAATGGACTTGAGTAACACACTAAGGGTGCGACAACTTGTTACCTCCAACCAACCGCAAAAGTACCACAGGGATCGGTTCTTGGTCCCCTTTTGTGAAATATCTTATCATAGAGTTGCCTATGCCTGCTCAGGGAGTCATGGGAATCGGATTCGCGTACACTGGCGTATGGCTGTGTAACGAAGCTTTTTCCAGCAGACGCCTGGCAGTAGCTACTCCTGGAGAACTAGTGTTGATGTTACCTGGATGTACTCTTTTGTCGGTGTGCTACATTTGTTCGCTATCTTAAAATGCTGAAGAGTTTCTAGCTCGTATACAAGAAAGCGAAATAATATCTAATATCACTACATCATAATTGAAAATGTTTCTTCTTCTTTTCAGCACCAACCGAGGCTCCAACCAACTTCACAATGATTCAGGTGACAAGTGCCACAACAGCCGTACTTAGTTGGAACCCGGTCTCCAATTCCAGCTTGCGTGGTTTCTTCAAAGGATACAAAATCGAAACATGGACCGAAGAGGAGGGAGAAGATAATTTCCATGAAATTCATGTACGACCTGATTCAACACAAGCCCTGGTGACATCATTCAAACCCAACTCGAAGAACTACGCTCGTGTCCTCGCCTACAATAACCGCTTCAATGGACCGCCCAGTGCAACTATCGATTTCCATACACCCGAAGGCCTGCCGTCGGCAGTTCAATCGTTCGAAGCCTATCCACTCGGTTCATCGGCATTCCTACTGAAATGGAAGAAACCATTGCAACCAAATGGTAAGCTGACCGGCTACAAGATTTACTATCAAGAAGTCAAGGGTACACATCTGGAACCGAAAATTGAACGTGAACCACATATTAGCGATCCACGTGTAACAAATGCCAAGCTTGCTGGACTCAAGCCCGATACCAAATATCGTGTTCATATTACTGCCACAACAAAGATGGGAGAGGGCCGAGAGTGAGTATTTAATAATAATTGTAATTTTTGTCAAATGGATTTAATTCATATGTTTCTCCTTGTCTAATTTTAGATACTTTATCGAACAAAAGACTATGTCAGGACTTGCTGTGCCGCCAGATACGCCATCATTTTCGTGGGACCCACTTCCGTCAGAGAACGGATATGCGGCTGTGAAAATCAACTGGCAGCCTAATTTCGAAGGTAACAAGCCAGGCTCACACTTCTTCACCAAATACCGGTAAGTCTTAAGGTTATTCCATACTACATCTACTCGTTTTGTTGTTGTTAACTCTGGTGTGCAAACTCAGTTACGTTTTGAGCTGTTTTCAAGAAATATATACATCTCATGTCTTACATTTACTCAAATCTTCCCATACTTCCAGCATGAAGGACGAAACCATTTGGCTAGAAACTAAGCCGGAGAAAAATGAAAATTTCCAAATTATCCGTGGATTGGATCCCGATTCTGTCTATGAATTCCGTGTAGTCTCGGCGGACGGTGACTATCTGACAGAAAGTGCAACGCGTGAATTGGACACGAACGGTGTGGAAGGACCAATTAAAGTGCGAAATGAAAATGTCGCCACCGCCGGATGGTTTATTGGCATGATGCTCGCCATTGCCTTCCTCATACTATTGCTCATCATTATTTGCATAGTGAAACGCAATCGTGGCGGTAAATATGATGTACATGATCGAGAATTGGCCAACGGTCGTCGTGACTATCCCGACGAGGGTGGATTCCACGAGTACTCACAGCCGTAAGTAGTCGTAAGCTTAAATTGTTTCTTTCCTTTTGAACAGTTACTCCCATTTATAGGCTTGACAACAAAAGTGTTGGTCGTCAGTCGGTAGCATCGAATCCAATGAAGCCCGGCCCGGAGAGCGACACAGACTCGATGGCGGAATATGGTGAAGGCGATACAGGTATGATTTGTACAACAAAAGGAATTGATTCAGAAATTTTTAACGTATCTAATTAGTACTTTTGCTACATTTGAAGTGCATAATACAGTGCACATCCGTTGCACTGAAAATATTCACGCTTTTTTATACAAACGAAAAAAAGCCTTAACGCAAAATTAACAATCATATTAAATCACAATGATTTCAATGTTGTGCAATACGGTGACTGGACATTGATTTGTCGATCGAATACCCGAAAACGTGACTCATTAGCGAAACAAAACCGCTTTCATTCCGTGTCACAATAACGTATGTGCACTGTTTTAATGCTATTCAATGCTAATTCATTTTTCTTTACGTTAGATTTAAACATTTAATTTTTATGCGTATCTACTATATTTTTGTTATTTTGATTGTTTTTTTCTTTTTTAATTTAATTTATAGAAGGCATGAACGAAGACGGTTCATTTATTGGACAATATGGACGAAAAGGACTTTGATTCCTAAATTTTAAGTTGTCGTATATGCAATATAAATATAATATCACTCACACACATTTAAAATTCCCCGATATTTTCGAAATACTGATTTACTATATCAACTACGCACAAACACACCTAGATGGATGTTTTTAAATTGTTTTGAACGAGAATGTGTACAACTGTTTTGTTGTTTATTGTTTGTTTATTCATTTCGAGGTAGAGTAATATTTTGGTATTTATATATTTCTTTAGTATTTTAGTATTTAAATTGAACATTCGGGGATAAGAACAATTTTGAGCGCAGTGGATTTGGAATGGTGACTAACGCAATTTTTTAATTTTTATTAATGGCACAATTTTTTTTTATCTGCATATTTTAATTATAAATTTTCTGGGAGTATAATTTCATTCCATTCAAGGCAAGATAACGATGAATTATGCAACTGTCCGAAAATTATTTATTAGAGACCCAACCATTGCAATCATGGCAGTGTTAATTATAGTGTCTAACATTTGCTTTATTTTGCATCTCAAATTGATCTTATCCCTCGTGTTCTAGATATTGGTTTAGTCAAAATTGTTATTAAGATGTAGATAATTTGCAATTATAACGCGTGTGTAGTGTTTTATAAGTTACCATCTTATAGAGACTTGTTAGAAATGATTGAGACTTTCAAGATAGCCATAGTTGCAACGTTCCACACTGAAAATGTGCCTACAATAGAGTATTTTACGTGCATCCACTGCCTACTACTTCGCCCGAATAGATTCGGCTGCCAAGGGCCACCAGGACGGCATTAGGCAAACTAAGGCCTGCGTCTCGTGTCTCGAGACATGGTAATTTTCTTCGGAATATACTCGTTTGTACTGGGTCTTCAGTCAATCAGTTCCAATCTTTATCCCATTTCGTATATGTTGATTAACTTGATCTATCTGTTCCTTTGAGTCATTGAATAAGTGATGACGGTGCACAGATTGTTTGGCAAAATCTCGAATCCAATATTGGACGGTAAACGCACTATCCGTACATTGGATTTTGAGGGGAACAGAGATTGTATGTTGCCAGTTGTTTTTGTTGTTGTAGCGATTCATACAATTTCGGAGAACTGGCTGTCGTAGGAGCATTTTCATAAAGAGAACAAAAACACCAATGTCCTTAGTGGCAGTGGCAATTTAGGGGAAAGTCCCCTAAATTTGGGGTTTTTCAACCCTCTTAGGGGGTATTTAAGGGGGAACATAAAGAACCTGAAGGTGAATTCGGGGATTGTTTCCTAACACAAATCTGCAAATTCCATCGTAATTTGTGTGTGTGACAGTCGCTTTAAGGTACATTTTCCTCGACACGACTGCACGACAGCGACTCGCTCATTCCATATAAAAACTCGTTTTTAAAATGAGAGAGAAACGAGTTTTTATATGGAATGAGCGAGTCGCTGTCGTGCGGCCGCGTCGAGGACAACGTACCTTTAACCATTTAAACTTGCCGGTTGCGACCAAAAGTTAAAATTGTTCGCTTGCGAGGTATAAGGCAAGTGAACAATTTTAACTTGTACAATTTAACAATATCTTGGGATAGATATCGGTGAGTAAAGATACATATTGGGGAGTCCAGCATCTTCTCTTTTTTCGATTGCTAATAAATATGTAAATTGTGAATAATTTGTTCGTAAAAAAAATCAAGTGACGTGGAGACGTGGAACGGAATTCTTTTTATGAAGGAGGAAAAGTCACCTACGAGTACCCTGAATATTCAAAAAGTGATGTGCCCATTGCTTGTATGCCCTTGTGTGATATCTGAAGGAATTGTAAACAAAACACGCTAGCATGCCAGTTAATGCGTAATAAATAGTTTACTTTATGTTCTGAGTCCATTTACACCGGTCCCTTTTTTCCGACATAATTTAGGAGCAGTAAGAGGATGAGCTAACCTTAACCTGATTTTTGTTGTCTTTTTAATGGTACGTAAAACACGGTTAAGTGCAACACGCTTAAGTGCAAAACTCGGATAAGTGCACACAGTTTTCATGCACCATCCATCCAACGTGATTTTCAATACATTTCAAAACGGATAAGTGCAACGCGGATAAATGCACAACACGCTTAAGTGCACGCAATTTTTTGGTAGGGTTAACAATATTTGGACACGATTTACGACTGATAAGGGCACATGTGCATTTGATGAATTTATTAGTGCAGACGTTTTGAACCAGTGGGCTATTTTAAGAATTTACGCGATCCTAGCCGGAGATACCTAACATTTATTGATTCAATTTATGAAAATGTAGAAGAAAGGGAAATCAGGTCTACTGGATAATTTTTGTCTTTAAGTAGGTAAATCTGAGAGTTAATAATTGCTCTTTTTGGGAGCAGCTTAAGGTTAAGATCAAACATTGTCTTGATAAAAAATGTTTAGCAAACGTGGCAGTCCCTTTGTCGTTCCAGCGTTCATGTTAGCAGTCTTAGTCAGTCTCTTCCTTTAGGCCGCGCCGACACTAAAGGCGTATTGGAGCGTAGCGTAGCGTAAAACCTGTCGCCCAATACAACGCACATTCCTAACCACCCTGGCTGTCCCGGGGCTTGTAATTTAGGAATGAGAGATCGAGATGTTTTTAAATGGAGTCATTATGTTTTCTTTACGGTCATATGAGTAAGAGTGGTAATACATTATTAGAAATGATTGACTCTTTTGATAGGAATTGGTATTAAAATAAATTAAGTACAGCCAATTGCTAACATGCCACTTGTGTCTGTAAAAGAAGTGTCCCGTAATAACTCAATCCTCATCCTTAGCACTTCTGCTACGAAAAGTACAAATGTACAAATTTATTTTTTTGGTATAAACTGGAAAATATTCCCAGCAAGTTTATTTTTGCTATTATTTAGTTAGTTTTTAACTTTTTCCAATTGTATCAATATCAGTTGTCACTAGTTTCCATTTATGCTACTAAAATTAGATAGTTTGTATGGAGCACTGATTAGTGCACAACACGCTTAAGTGCACGAAAAAATTGTGCATTATCGATGTGCACTTATCCGTGTTTTACTGTAGTTGGCCACGGACGGCGAATTCCCGTTTCTATTAGCCTGACTTAAAGCTACAGCGAACGCATTTCGTCGCTCCGACTGTAGACAAGCTGTCTTCGCAGTACCATTAGGCTGCGTACTCTCGTCATGTAAGACGTTCACTGACCGACAAGAAAAGGGATTCCCAAAGATTTAAAAGCCTTGCCTTCGATAAGTCCGACTATAAGCCGGCATTGACAGACTTACACGCAAATGAAGTTCGGAAATGTATTAGAAGCCTGTCCAGAAGCCGTGTACGAGACACCCAATCACCAGCCATTTCACCTGGTGAGCTACAGTTACGCAGAACCACACAAATTACCCCGGTTGAACTACGCCCCGGACGGTGCACAAGGCTAAATGTTTATATCTCGGAGCAATAATAGCATCGCCAACACATGCTCTGCTTGTGGAGTGCCCTGCTACATCGACGTATCTCACACCTCTTGCGTTGTATGAAAAGCCCATAGAAACAGCATTCAGAAAAGATTAAGCCCGAAAAGTTTCATCTCTACACATGACACTCTTGCTAGTTCGCCAGAATTTTCAATTCTCTCGAAACAATTTTGATAAACACTAGCCTGTCTATGAGCACATTTAGCGATAAGGGCTCCATGGAGAACCATCATCAGGATCTCCCTAGCAAAAGTCTAGGTTTTGGATGACTCTCTCTCGATTACCGTAACTCCTAGTGGAGCAAGGTGCGTTGATGACTACCGTGTGTAGTCATTAACAAAGACAACTGAATTCGGAGTGTGATACGGTTGTCAGCCATACCAGTTCCTAGTCGCATTGTTAGTTTATTATTCTACGATAAGAATATTTCTTATCATATCATCTTCTTCTGAATAATAAACTTGTGACGAGTCGTGCCGAGTTTGGAAACTCGTTTCTCTATGAGTGTCTATTTCACAGAGTGGCTACCGAACGATCACGGCCACAGAGCACGACACTGGATGATGATGGATGACACTAGACTCTGATATTAGGTCCAAAATCTTCCATCACCTACGATGTGATCAGTCTTAGAGCCATCCAAGTTTTACCACAAAAATTGCGAGCAGTTGGTTCACAATAGTAAAGGTCAAAGATTATAGTAATCAAAATTGTGACTTTTACTTGGATATGGCGATCTATTGTGTCGATCTACAAAATTCTCGAAGAATATTCTATAAACAATGGGAAATGTTCTCCAAACTTCGAATTGAGTTCCATTCGATACGCCTGTTCTCCTAAAAGTAGGTTTAACTTATCTCTAATTTAGCAGTTTGTTCGGTCACTGGACGGATTTGCTCGATCATCCTCGTGAATCGCTCACTTAATTTCGATTCGAGCACACTGCTTTGATCTAGCGAAGAGTGAATATGCCTTTCAGCATAATGTCAATCCACCTACTGGTAAAGAAGGACACCCCTCATATCGAGGGTTTCAATACATTATCGGATGAACAGCGTACCGGCACTACTGTCTATATTCTCACTCTCTCTCTCTCTCTGGAAGACGCTCAACTCATGCCTTGTCCTTTGATCTCGGTTTGTTATCTCGGACGATGAACGAACGTATGTTTGTTTAAGTATTACTGACAACAATTCCTCTCTAGTTATGCACTAAATGGTTTTACTTTTTTTGCGTAGGCGTTATAAGCAAACGTGTAAAGCCTCGGACGGCGGTTTCGCATAGCCAGCCTCGAACCATGGCCTCTACCCATCAAGGCATTGGACTCAAGGTGGGATGTGGTGTTAGCCAAGTCGACTAGCTAGAGTCGCAACCTATGAGAAGAGTCAAACAGTCATTCCTGCAAGGAAGGGAGGTCTATGGCTTAGGTACTCCCTCATGACAGTGCCAGTAGACGCAGACTGGCTGCTCTGGCTACTTGAGGAGCATAGTGCGCTAACGACTACCGTGTTTGAGGTTAATGTCGCGTCACTTATCCAGAATAGACATTAAAGGATCATACAGACAGAAAACGATCTGCAGTTGTTTTAGTGCCACAACCAGTGCCGTTGCTCTCTCGATGCTCGCTCAAAGATTATAGTAATCATAATTGTGACTTTTACTTGGATATGCCGAAATTTTGTGTCGATCTACAAAATTCTCGAAGAATATTCTATAAACAATGGGAAATTTTCTCCAAACTTCGAATTGAGTTCCACAATTCGGTACGCCTGTTCTCCTAAAAGTAGGTTTAACTTATCTCTAATTTAGCAGTTTGTTCGGTCACTGGACGAATTTGCTCGATCATCCTTGTGAATTGCTCACTCAATTTCGATTCGACATAATGGATGCAAATCTCCAAAAAATATCAGAATGTTCTACATGGTTGCGAATTGTTCGGATGATGCACACACTAGCTGAACGCATCACTGTTCACCAGAGAGTCCTTTATTTTCTTGCAACATACCTAGATTTTATTACTACTAAAACATGCATGCATTTTATTATTAGAAAAGCATGCTGAACATACCCACAGGCGGGCAAAAAGACCAAAAGATCTATTTTGTCATAGCCTGAACTAATTCATAAGATTTTCAACCAGCCTGATAAAGGCCAGTAGGTTATATGTAGGGGTACTCTTTACGACATCGGAGCTCACGATGATGTTTCGTTTCCAAGATGCTACCACCTCGACCTACTACCGGACATTCGCAAAGACTCAGTGTCCTTCAGGGACAGTCGGGGTTCTGTTTCAGCGGACATACCCATTTTGTTTAGATGATAATTCACCCAGTGATGTCCGGTAAGATATCCGACAAATAGCCTCAGGTCTACCTGTTCAGGTGGTTAGCATCATTTACACCGTATGCGGAAATAAGATCTTTGGATCGCCATAGTCCTGGGTGATTATTCCAGTGAAGTGATCGTTTATTGTCAAACCACTCTCTTACCAACGATCTGGTAGTAGCCCAGCTCAAACCACGAAAAGGGTTCTGCTTTGCGAGGTTATCCGCAGATTCATTACCGTCAATGCCTCGATATCGTGGTACCCAATAAAGCGTACAATTGCAGGTGATTGAAAGATATTGAAGTTCATCAAAAGCGCATCATTTTTAACAGGCTAGACGAAAATTCGTGTGATGATAGGGCAGTGCAGTGCAGATAATGCTATGTTCGCATTTAAGGGTGTCTTGTCAAAATCTTATTGGTGGAGGCCATCAGTTCCCTGATTTAAACACGCTTGGCCATTTACCCATGCAAAGCAACAACAACGCATTGGTCTCGGCGATGACACGATCCAAGATAGAGCTGCCTGTAGAAATATGCTAAGATATTATATGAAAACAGAAAATTTTCTGACGAAGCAGAGTTTAGTAATCATATAAAATGTCCTTGAACATATTTGTAAATTTGGTATATGATTCAGAATGGACATGTGTTCACAGGATCATCACGTATCAAACGAACACAAGCAAGCGCTAATCGTCGCAGATTCCTGAATGAAGATATTCTCCAGGAAATTTGAACAAAAGTTTGGGAAAACTTCGAAAAAAATAGGGGAAAGCTGGATTCGTGCATGAGCCTTCCTTTCGAGGGTGCTACGGGGCTCAAACCTTCGAAAAACAAGAATTTTAGTGTTTTGATCGTGAATATCTTTGTAACCGGGGGTGTATGCTGTAAAGTCGTCTATGACAAATTTGCAGCTTCTGTGACTGCAAAGATGCCAAAAGTCTTCATCGATGGGTTGGCACCCAAGGAAGTTATGAGGGGCCAAACGTCAACATTTATCGTTTTCGGGGAATATCTTTGTAACGGTAGTGTTCACTAAAAAGTGTTATATGACGAATTTGTAGCTTGTACAACGCCTAAATTACAGCTATTCAATCATTCTTGGGGTCTTTCCAAAAAGAGATCAGCAGGCCCACTCCACATGATCCGAGTGGCCTTACCAGCCAGCATTTTCGACATACAAGTTCCAGGAGATTCTTGGTCCAACGTGATTTCTAGGCACTTGACTTTCTCCGAGAAATCAAGTTCCCTGTGTAAGTAGACACGATATAATCAGACTTTCAGCTTCCTTGTAAATGGTACCAATACACTCTTTCGAGGGTTCACGCTGAGGCCACTTCTACGCAACATTCAAGGACTAAGCGTAGTCTCATAGTGATCACCTCCGTGACGGGCTGTATCCCTTATTATTATGGGTGATTTGTAATTTGTACCCAAAATCATACAGCAACAATTGGGTTAAGGAGAGGAAGATTTATATCAATTTTGTTGAAAATTTAAATAGGATTGTCCCATTTCCCATTAAAAATTGTATCATGCCATTCAAATTTTTATTTTTTTTGGATTTGAATTTAAAATGTCTTGGCTGCAATTACATATTTTGTTTTCAGTGAAGCTCCACACGCACTATAGTGTTATGTCATATGCAGTTATGACATTAAAAACTGAGAGACAAGTTAGCTCACTTGTACGAAAATGGAAATCGCAATTCTTTCGTTGAAATACGTATAAGCCAATTGTTTGTCCTTGTGATGGACTTTGATCTCACTTAGATGTTAAATGACAATAGGTACGTTCTACTTATGGAAATGAATAATTCGACAGAGCGTACTGTTTATCTCGACATTTTTAACAAAAAGCCGTAAATAACATGGAATGTCGCTAACAAATCTGCGGCCTAGGTTCAATTTTGTACTGCGCATATATAATTTTAATCCTTTTTTCTATTCAGATACCTATTTGTAATATACACAATATTCTATTGAACAACCATTTAATTTTCATTTTATTTTCCCACCTCAAACAGGTCAATTCACCGAAGATGGATCCTTTATTGGCCAATATGTACCGGGCAAACTACAACCACCCGTGAGTCCACAACCAGTTGCACACAATCAACCGATACCACAAACTTCATCTCAAGGTACTAATGCCGTAGCTACTTATGTCTAAGCTTCTATCGTTAATGAGTCCAGTTTAGTTTTCCTATTTTTTCTTTCGTAATTCTTCCTTTAAAAACTATACAAAATATTGTGTAAAAAAATCTATTTACAAGAAGAATATATTTTCTATTTATTTTTTTAATGTGTACTACTACTTTTTTACTACTTGACCGACTATATAAGTTATCCATGTAAATGTTAGAAAACAACAAAAAAAAAACAAACGAAGAATCTCAGAAATAATAATTCAAAGATATTAATTATGATCTGCCAGTTTTGGATATTAATATAATAATGTATGATGAAAATCCAACATCACTTCGTAATGTGAAATTTCTGTAGAAACCATGACACAAGCATTTGATAAAACAAACAATTATTTTTGTTCCATTTAATAATCCTAAAATATTCTCGTTAAACGATCGAACACTTATTTTTTGTTGTATATGGATAAACGAAACTTAGTGCATGCATACATACAGCTTAATCGAAAAACGGTTTAGTAGAGGAAGAAAAAAAGCATTTGCTGCCGCTCAATTGTTTTAGAATTTTCTAGAAAATACAAAATGCTTCCCTTCCGAAAAGAATATGTAGTCAAAAGAATCAAGGACAGCTTTTAGCAAATCGATTGAAAGAAAATGCTTTTTCCTAAGAAAAGTATTCTACTTTTTACTCGTTTGCAGCTAATTTTAAATTGAATAGCGTTCGCATTTTTACACACCGAACACATATGTTAGCACGACATTTACATATTATTATTATAACTAATTGCTGTATATTTCCTTGAGGTACATATATATTACGAATACATACATACAAATATGTATAAATGCTTAGCAAACATTATATACGATTAGCTTGAATTATTATATGAACTCGGCAAGAGAAAGCACGAAGAGTGCATTTTTATTGCTTTTTCTTAGTAGTGAAAATATAGAGGAACTCTCTACCCCAGTTGTGTCTGTAAAAAGATATATGTAATAGAATATATTACGCATAATTGGGCTTTGCAATTTTCAATTCGAAACGTCTAAAAAAAGTATCGTGCTAAAAAAATAATGAAAGAATTCTAATATAAAATGAAAGTAAAATTGTTGGTTTAATTTGAACAAGAAAAACAAAATGCATCTATTAAATGTATGACGATAAGTATAATTTATGTATTTTAAAATTTTTTTAATATAATTTTTTTTCTAAACTATATATTTTTTTAAAGAATACCTAGATGTAATATATTAAGTTCATTTTAAGTAAAAATACACACACAGAAAATGAAAACAATGTATAGATAATGAAAGAGAATATTATTTTCTAAGAGAAAAACAAAACAAAAATACATTGGTAGAACAATGTGTAGAAAAAATTATCGAAGATTAATTAAAAAAAAAGTGAAAAATGTTATTATAGAATGAAACGAAATTAAAATCAATTTTGTTTAAGTTTATTTGTTTTTATTTGTTTTGGATATGATTTCAGTTTTGATGATCCCTTGATAGATATTATTGGATAATTTTCCTTTTGTCAAATAATTTTTTTTTAGATTTCTGATAAGTTTATTCTGCGCAAATTATGACGATACTACACACCATATTAAAGACCAGTATTTGTGTAGTAAATGTGGCTTTGCAACTTGCCATTTTCTCACTATGTATTCATTCTTTTGTGTTAGCTATCAAGGACGTTGGCATTCTGTACGATTGCACACAAACTATCAGCCGATGATAGATGGGAAGAAAGGGTCGAATTGATTCAATACACCATCCCTAGTGAAGAAAACCTCAGCATAATGAGATGACCAACACCAGACTTAAGGTTTGTGTTCGTATAGACGACTCATGTGATCATCGCTCAGCGATCGTAGTTTTGCATCCAATTTCGAGCCGTATTTAAATATTTTTTGAATGGTTCTAGAATCTTAGTATCGACTATGGACTAAAGGAACATGTCTGTGTAGAAAATATACCCATATAGTGTTCAAAACCGGTGGTTTCACTTCGATCGCTGAGCGATGATCCCATGAGTCGTCTGTACGAACACAAACCTTTAAAAGCGGAGTTGTTCAAACCGCTGATTGAAAAGCGTGGAAATTTTCCCACTGAATGGAAGGAAGGTTTAGTAATTAAACTTGCGAAGAAAAGAATGAATTAATGCAATAATTGAAAGGGGATTTGTGTCCTTCCCGATGTTGCCAAAAGGTAGCTAGGATAATTTGAAGCTCAACTTATAATGCGATATCGAAGAAGAGCAGACTATCTATTTTTTCTTGCGTTGTTGTTGTAGTAGCGATTCGAAGGTTTTTTTCCGCTTATTCAAAGGCAGTTTTGGCAGCTCTTCGCCGTTGTAACAACGGGTAGCTTTGGGACAATTTACATTGAAGAGCCGGCTGCCGTAGGAGCATTTTTATAGACAACACAAACATCCATGGTCACAGTGGGATTTAAACCCACGCTCCTGCAACTCAGAGTGTCATCTTAACTCCTAGGTCATCGAATGTGTCAACACTTTACGTATTGTAATCGAGCAATGCTTCAAATTCAGATCTTGTAATTTTTCCAGAGGAACGTCAACGTGACATAATCAACTCTGAAGTCCAACATTTGGACTATGCCTTCTCTCACACAAGATCATGGATCATGGGCGAAATGGCTTTGTTTACTTGCGAACGACACTTGAAAAGTTAACGGTGCATTTCATTAATTTTAGTCCAGTTTTAGAACCTAGATAGTAAGAATTTGTACAAAGGAATGTTTCCTGTGTTGATAAATCGCTGGATTCGAGGCACTTGCAAATTTCTCATATAACTGCAGCTTTGTGTACACATTTTACTTGCCCAAACAATTAATAGATAGTTGTTGTATTGTTCTAAGATTATTTCTCCGGCAAGAGCGACCTGTTAGTAACCTACAAATATTTCGGGCTTTGCTTCTGTTTAAGTTCATAAATACGAGTCGTTCAATATCTCCAGTTTGATTCTTTCTGGACCACAAAAGCGGTATACTTATGATAAAATCGCCATTTCGTCAGCTTGTCTTTTACCTGCGATACCAAAAGAGAAATGACGGCTACATGAAAGCTGCTTGGTGTTCATAAGAAACCAATTATGTTGGCATCAATAGTATTCTTTAGATGGGTCTAAAGCTAAACTTACTAGTACAAAGGCCCCTTTCCTCATACCAATGCACAGTTCGGTAGTCTAGGAAAGGTCTAAATTGCCTTGTATATCCAGTGTAGGGATGTCAAAAACCGGACGGTTAGACCAAAAACCGGTAATTTCAAAGGACAACAGTGTTATATCAACGCCATCTAGATACATCATAGCCGCAACTCAGCTGGACAATGCCGTCATAGCTATCCACTAATTTTCATTGACGGATTCGAACAAACAACAAAAACAAGCATATGACTTAATTAAAAACAAGAGTGAAAGGGCGAATTCACATTGTAAGACGAAACCGGACGGGTAAACTTGCAAGACAAGAACCATCGTTCTTACAATCTGAAATGCACAATGCCCGTTTATTAGCACAAACAAACGGACGGTGACCTTAATATCTAGACGGCGTTGGTTATACATATTCGTTTTTCCGTCTTTCGGTTTTTAACCCGGACGGATATGTATTTACAAACCCGTTCGCTACGCAATGCCTCCAGCTCCAACTTCACACGAGTTTGAAATTTATCGCAACAAACCAATGCAAAGTTCAAGGCATTTTTGCCTTGAGTTGCATACGGAAATGTATCTACAAAGGACCCCCAAAAAGACCCGTGTCGCATTGAGTGCCTCCTATTCAGCATGGGTTTGTAAGCAAGTATATCGCAACAAGCCCGTGCGGAGTAGACAATCAACCCAGGTGATTGTACAATATATATATTTTCATGGGTCTAAGGATAATTTTTAGAATAAAAGTCCCCTAATGCAATATTTCTATTGCTTGAAGTCGTGTCAAAATTCAACTAACTCAAGACGCCACGCACAGGAATTGCTCTGCACTGCCAATGAACTATCTTTTGATCAAACAAAATTCATTGTTAGCTCATTCAGGAATTTATGGGGATAAATAACACTGCTGAGCGTGCTGATGATCTCAACACCACAACTAAAAAGCAGTTATAAGGTCTTGGAAATTTGATGTCACTAAACACATCTGCGGCCTTAATCCAATGTTGGACTGTCGCGCCTGTTATTTATTTATTTATGACAAGTGTACAATAGAAACTAAGGCAACCTATAAATCGATGATTTAATCGGACAGACCAGCTTGGAAGGACCTTGCCAAATACTTACCATTTCAGTGACCACTGATTGAAGCAGGATTAAGTTGATTTGTAACATTTTGCTAAATAAAATCTTAGACATTCTCTGCTGGATAGTTTGCTAATGCAATGTGGAGCCATCAACAAAAAGCGCCATATTTACTGTAATTTCATAATTTGGGGAGCCTAAACAACAAATAGATAAAATGACTCGGTAAACCGTTTTAGACTGGATGGTCTAGTCTAACCTGCTTGACAAATAATCGGAAAACGGATAACCAATTTGTACCGATAAAAACTTAAGCCATATATACCGTGACGATGCAAGGACAATCAGTAGTCCCATAAGTCTTTGGTTTCTTCTGCCAGGCTGAAGAGCGCAGATTGGTTCAGGTTAGCTGGTTCGTATGCAAATTGCCTTTTTGTAGCGGGTTTGCGCGTTAGTATGGTTTTCCGCAAGTGGTTCACCTAGGATCTCTTCCATTGAATTGAACAAGGCTGATCGCCCTGTATGATGTGCTGTGACGTTTTCTAGTTTAGAAATGAAGACTACTTTCACTTTCTTCCATATACAGGGAAACCTGTCTTAAGAGACCACTCTTGGTTCCTGAAAAAAGTGGTCGGTATCAGAGGTGGTCGCTTAATAAGTGGAATGAACTAAGGGAATAAATTCATTAATTCAGAGGCAAAGTGTAAATCATTTTCTAAACATAAGCCACATGTGAAATTTCGGAGCTACTATCTTCTCAAGAATTTCACGCCAATCATTTCCATTCAGAATTGGACAGGGATACTTAACTCTCTTGACAAGAGATGTCCGGGATAAATTTATTACTGGAACATTTATTGAAGATGGGTGGTTTCGGACCACGTGGAGTAAATAGCGATCTTTAGGCCACCTTTGAACCGAGTCATGTTGAGATGTTTGCATACGTAAACAAATCACCGTAGCTTGACGAAAAAAAAATTTACCGAATTATCCCGAATTGTGCATTGCTCTACAAAACATCCTCTAAAAAAGAGCAGCATTTAAACACCTGCTTTTGTATATGAATTCATACCGTTACTTGTTAAATGTATTAAGAAAACTTTAAAGAAAACATCTAAAACCGGGCACGTCGCATTTTTGACGGTTGATAATAAAGGTGGTCTCTTAAGAAGGGTAAAATTTGTATGGATAAATGGGCGCTGGTTCGATAAACAGGTGCTCGCTTAATACGAGAAGCAAATGTATGAAGTTGTATGGAACCAATTCCGTTCCCGGAAAAATCGGTCGTTATGAAAGGTGGCCGCTAAATACAGGTGGTCTTTCAGACAAGTTTCACTGCATACTGAAATGCGCGAATCTTTCTCTGTTCCGAATACCACTTCTGCGGTGATCGTATTACACGTCGGTAATATCAGTAGGAAAATGCAAACCAACTACATAATAGAATTTCAATTTCAATTAACATAAATGCAACTTATCGTAGTCTTGTAAGTCTTGTTTTCGATTGGAACGGTAAATAAGGTCACAGTAGGTCCGCTTTATTGGGAAAGAACAGCAAAACTCCCATACAAATTTGACAGTTGCTGTTCTAGAGAGAAAAACTCCTGTCACAATTTTTTATGGAAGTTGTGCTGTTCTATCCTGTTTTTACCCAATAAAACGGACCTAATATGATTAAAGGTAGAAATAATGTGAAACGGGGTATCACTTTAACGACAGTCATCCGAAATAAGTAGACTAACGGAGACCGCCTGCAAAGGACTGTATCTCTGGGTGTGACTTTGCTAAGTCCGAACAAATGGCCTTCGTTTTCATTTGAGGGGATTGTAAAAGCTTCTTAGCTAATCTGGTTGATGGCTCATAATTTGTAAGCCCCATTTTTGGGGAATCAGATAACAAAGCTGTTCATTACAGTTCTTACTGATAGAAAAATGATTTTATGGCTAAATGCCCAAAAATATGGAAATATTGCTGGTCCACATTGAAACCCAAACCCTTTCAGAAGTCCGGCCAAAATTTCGATCAGCCCGGAGAAAACTCCGATGTTTTTGGCGCATATCTTGTAGTCATAGCATCAAACAGGTCAGTAGGTTGTTTTATAGATCTGGAGCTTCGTGTTTCCGTGAAAATTTAATTATGTATTGGGAGATTGTCGAGGATAAAAATGCGTCGAAAATAAATTTTGGCAGCATTTCATTCCATCGTCGAAAACTACACTCACATTCATTTTTACGATCAATTGAGCACACATCCCTACACAATCTTCAACTGTTAAAAATTCTTAATAAAAAAAAGTCAGAACTAATTGCTTTGTAAACGAACGAACACTGCTTCTAACTATCAAGTTTGTTTCTATAAAAGTGAGCTGCATGAAATTTTTGAATCTTCATATAGGATTAAATGAGATCCATAGCAAATTCTTTACCTCTGGGACCCCCAGTGGTCCGCTGAACCGTTGACCTACAGAAACATGTCTTTTACGCATATAGTGCTCACAACCGGTTGTTTCACTGCGATCGCTGAGCGATCATCACATGAGTCGTCTCTACTATCCTTTATGTACCTTTAGAGTTTAGACAGTGTTCCGTGGTGGCGCGCGACACATGCCCAAAGGGCTGTTAAGCTAAGATTATGAATGAGATGTCCGATTCATTTTATCAATTTTCACTATTATGGAGAAGCGAGCCTCAGTCTTCTAGATTGTTGAAATAGTTGAGTTTGGACCAAAACCATCGCGACACAAAGTACAACTCGATATTGTCGCAGTCGTGAACCGTCGATAAACTTTTAAGCATATACATATATATATATAGTTTCTCTGATCCTATGTAGGTGAGGACGCCCACCAGCTGCTGGGCTTCCGAAACTGGAGTACAAGGTCACGTAACCGCGACAATTGGAGGTCAACGATTCAGGCGGCCAAAGTCTGACGTCGGGCTATCGTGCCACATTGATGATGATCCTATGTGTATGGGTACTGTGATCCTTTAAACATTTTTACAGCATTTCTTCTTCCGTAACCGTTCGTACTCTATGGCGGAATTTGTTGAGTTTTAATAATAAATTTGTAAACCTCACTTCCTAAAATTAGTTTTTTTTTTTCAACATGATATGCATCCAAGTTTTCAAAAACACGATTATCACCTAATTTGCAAAGCCCAATTCCACTTAAGAGTTCAATATAATTGATATTATCAAATGCCGAAAGAGTATCTGAATACAAAAACAAAGAAAATAAAACAACATAATATTCTGTCAATGGTTATACAGGGATACAACAAATTTATATGTTAGTCACTTGTACAATTAGTTAGATAGCTTCTATTAAATATGAAAACAAAAACTTTTTAGCTTTTATATATTTACTCCATAAATCTATTTCTGTATCTCACTCTAACTCTAACTCTATCTCTGTCTATATCTTATATGGTTATCGAGAAATTAAAAACGTGCTCATGGTTCATTCATAAAACAAAGAGATGAGAATAAAAATACAAAAAGAGAATTAAAGATAGAAATACAAAACTATCGAGAAGAGAAATCAATTACACAAAAAGGGGCCTATAGTGGTTAAGGAACAAAAAAAAGAAAGAAAAAGAAAATCAAACCAAAAAAAAAGTGAAATTAATAAGTGTGTATGGTAAAAGAACGCGCTAGTGAATAGGAAATGGTTATTTTTTACATAAATAAGGATACCCAAAAAAAATTGTCTTGCTTGGAAATAAAAAAAAAGGAAAAAATATACATCGCGAGTAAACAATTTCAATAGATTTTGAATGGTGTTAATTAAAATATTGAAAGTAGCAGACCAAAAACTTCACTATTAATTTTTGTGTTGCATAAAAAACAATAAAAAACAAAATATTGTAAGATACCCGAAAAATGTCTGTACACACTCTTGATCTACCCATATGTAGAAATAATGGATTATGCATTTAGATTTTTTACATTTAACAGTAGGTATATAACAAACCAGAAATCTTATGTATATGTTTTGCTTTTGTACGTAAGAAATGTCTAGTTTAGCCTTATTACTGCACTGCTAGTATACTATCTATACTTACATAAGAATGATGTGTTTAAAAATTATTTATGCAATTGATTTTGTTTATTATATAGGCTGAATTATATTTACGTTATATATATATAAATATTACTTGAACTTTAAATGTATCTCAGTTCAATTGAATCATTTTTTTTTGCAAAACAACACTCAGTTTTGTCGCAAAATTAAAAGAAACAAAAAAAAATGAACAACTAAATTAAAATCGACGACAACAAGATCCTATATAATAAATGGTTAAAATAAATATTATTAACACTTTTTTGATGTGCTATACTAAACGAGCTTATTAAATAAAATGAACAAAATATATTAACACTAATTCTTTTTTGTTGCAAAATATATTTAAACTGATTTTTAAAAGAGTTGTAAATTTCACATAATAGTAAACGGCACAACTAGAGTTATTATATTTAAGTATTAAAAAAAACCCAATACAAGAAAACCAAATATGTATTTAAAATTAACAAAACAACCGAAAAATGTTTTAATCAATTTTCCTCTATCTATGTACCAAAAGAAATTTTAAATCCACTGTTGCTAATGATGAGTACATAATGCATAATAAATATATGATTATGACGGAATGATGGAAAATATGATAAATACACTGCCGATAGCCGCTCCATTTCAATAACATCTTTTCGATAAAAATAAATAATTATTAGAATATGTATACATTCCGGTAGAGGATCAATTTCAGCTCATTACAAGCGGCACCTAATCATATACACACATAAAACGTAGTTATTGAAGTACATATTATACAAAAAGAAACAAAAATAATAGAAATGTTTAGTCAAACCAATACAATCTTTTATATGGTATTTTTAAGCCATTTTTTCTCTAAAATTACCAACCTAAAAAAATACAACATTCCCAGAAAAATAACTACAAAGAAACTATCGTAGTGAAGGGATTGTCTACATTACATAATAATGTTATTAAAAGAGCATTGTTTCGAATTTTGAAATTTTTAGGATTGTAATAGAATCAAATTCCATTTTTATGATTATTATCCTAAGTCCCGATAAAGTGCATTGGATGCATCTTAAATCATAAATATTTTTTTTTCTGGGTAAATTTGCAGAAGATATATATATACATATAGGCCGAAAAATTGTTCAACATCAGCCGGTAATATTCTTAGGCCGATACCCCTACCCTTCTTCCTTTTTACCTCATTATGCCGCTAGCAGGAAGCCATAGAGCGATGGGCAATATATTACCCACCCACCTGCAATTAAAAACAACAAAAAGTTTTTTCCGTCAGTTTAAATTTCCGATTTAAGGAAACATTTTAATAAAGGACAATCGACAATGAACTTGGTCACTTTTTGATGCTAAATGACAACTGCCCTGCATGACTAGTCGAAACACGAGGTTGCAACATTGTTCAGACGACAGAGCTCTCTTGTCGTGGAATGTCCGAGCTGCCGAGACAGGAATGTTTAAAGAGTCAAACTCATTTTTACGCTATGAACCACCTTAGTGGTTGTATAAAGTAGCAGTATTTAAAAACACCCCTAGCTACGCCCATGGGTGAACATGACTCTCGATAATGTTTTTCTGGGAACAGTATTCAGGTGGATTTATCTCCTCCAGTTTATCCTATCGTGAGTGTGAAGCCTCCTATGTAACTACTAATTGCAAAGAATCCGTGCTTCAAGCTGGGAGAGTCGTAACGATAGTCAGGATATACGTAGATGAAAGCAAATGCAAAGTCCAGTGTTGTAACTGTTATTATTTGATTGCCAATCAGTGTAGCTTTCACCTGTACCGAATTTGTTTAATCCTGGTGATTTTAATTGAGAGGTTTTAAAATCCAGATGCTCTAGTGATTGCGCATTAGAAAACCACAAGAAATATAAAAAAGATAAAAAATCAACTGAAGTTACTCGCTAAACTCTTTCGTTTTATATTTTTTTGTTTTGCAAATTTTCTGATTTTCTTGTTCATTTCAGGGCCTACGAAATTGCATTCATGAATTATCTGAATTATGTGCTCATACAAATTTTGTAGATTGTATGGGACAGGCGCTATACCCATTCTTCTGCTAGTCACGTGGGCTTGGAGGGTTTCATAGCGTAACTGGAGAAATCAATACATTTTCCTCTTCGCCAATTCTTTACAACCTATATAGTTTCCGAATGCAATGAAATGGTTACTTGATATTGACTTTTACTACAGTATTTGCAAGTATTCCATTCTCTTGCACTGACGGGCGGTTGTGCGCCTTTTGCGTCAATGCAGCCGATTGTGAGAGTTGATGTAGCAGTCCTCCAAGAATTCCAATCAAATCCTTCTCTATTACAAGCTGGGAACCACTGGAAGAAACCGGGGAAAATAAACGAGGAGGAAACACGTCAAAATGGTCGGCAAATGTACGGGAAAGTTATGCCGTCCATGTTTTAAACATGCGAAAGTCCTCGATAACTAAATACTTCTCGCGTTTCTTCGATTCCACTGTTCTGACAATCTTTTAGTGCCTAACATACATATACATATAGACATTTCGATGCAAGTCGACCTAGAACCAAAGTTTTTCGTGTAAATTTTGTACCGAAACCTTCCGATTTCCCTTTAACGCAATTTAAAACTTTAAAACTTCTCAAATCTTGATTGACTCTCTAGGTGTGAAAGTATGTCAAGGTGTAATAGTTTATTCTGTTTCCTGGCTTTGAATGTAAGTGGCTTTGTCTCGAAGCGATGATCTACCATTTTCGATGATGATGGGGGAAATACCTATATGGATGTAGGCCCTAGGTATGGACAATAATGCAAATGCTTGGTCATCGTAGGATCTCTCATTTGAACCGATTTGTTTTCGGTAGTGCAGTCACTGTTGTTTTTGCCATATGCAAGTTCAGAATTATTGAGACTGGAGAGAACATCGTTCTCATTCAGCTAATTTGCTTGCAAGAGGCTGAACGTTTAGTGAGTGACTCGACGAATTCGCTTATAAAATGACAAGTTGTGAATTTTATTATGAATCCATCAACTTTCCTGAATGAAATGGAGGCTGTACTGGGAAATGCGTGCTTAGAAGTATTTGGTGTCCAGTCTCTGAGTTAACTTTGAAGAGGTCATAATAAAGGCAACTGATTAACATTTTGTATTGTATTGTGAGAGACCATCTGTACACCTTTCGTTGGCCACGACGCTTAGCTGAGTAAAATAATCTTCTGGGCTCTTTGTGGGTGAAAATAGTAGTGCAAGAAGATTTAGTTGATCAGAACTAAACTAAATATCGATTGTGGATACAATGACTCCGGCCTTGAAAAGACGATATCTTTTAGTAGGTTGTGCAATTCATCTTCTGGAGGCACGTAAATGCCAACTTGAGGGCTGAACCGTCTAGGCTCTTACCGCTATACATTTCGTCCATTGTGTGTAGTCGGCATTTTCATCCCAACCAGGGGCGGCACATAAGGGCCCGCATTATGTGTATAAGCAGCCCCTAAGACTGTCTTCTGGAGGCACGTAAATGCCAACTTGAGGGCTGAACCGTCTAGGCTCTTACCGCTATACATTTCGTTCATTGTGTGTAGACGGCATTTTCTTCCCGACCAGGGGCGGCGCATAAGGGCCCGCATTATGTGCATAAGCAGCCCCTAAGACTGTCACATGGTGGCAAATAATTCGATTCCTGGCAATATAAAACTAAGTACATACACTCGGTGTAAAAAACGGGCACTTTTTCATTCGACATTTATTATTTTATTAGCGCGAAATGTCTTGACGCCCAGGAACGGATCTGAACTGTTTCCCCCGAGGTGACCCCCGTTCTCCCGCTACAGTGGGCTGTAGCTTGACGGGGGTCAAATTCAATGTTTTCAGTACGGGATGAGTTTCCCTAACGTTTAGTGAAATTAAAGTCAAGCGAAAGGTCTTGACTCCCAAACAATGGGTACTATAAGCCCTTTTTCTTTTAGTCACAATCGTTCTCCAGCTCCAAAAAATTGTCATTTTCAATACTTAATGAAACCAGCCCGAAATTGCAGTTTCCGGGAGGAGGAGGTGGGGTATGCTATATCAGGAGAAAGAAAGTGGATCCAGGGAACAGATCTGTTCATTTCATTCGTTATAATATGGTAGAAGTAAACAAGTTAAAGTGTCAGGTTTTCTTGGTTATATGTCACTTCTCCCATTCGCGATTCCCAAAGCTATAGTGGTGAACTGGCAGGCTGAAGCCTACAGTCGCATTTTTAACTCCCTGTGCACAGATAAAAAATAATAGTTCTGTGATCAGACTTTATTCCAAATTTATAAGTGTTCGCTTAATTCGTTAGCCATAATCTTAAAAATTGAATTTGAACAATAGATTGACACTGAAAAAGTCTTTTCATTTATTATTATTAATCTGCTAGTTGAAAAGCGCTGTAACGAATGCCAATTGTAAAAGAGATAAACCACCAGCAAAAAGAATAATAAATACTGCAACTCTATTAATGTTAGGATCTATTAATGTAAATGAATGCTTTGACGAATATAAATTAGCCATGCTTGATACATAGAAGAATTTATATACATACTTAAAAGGACATACAACAAATAAGACATATTTATTAATATCAAGATCGCTTTGTGGATTAACACAGATTTAAACATTTGTAAAAGATATTGAAATGAAAGAAAAAGTAAAATTGACCTGTGTTATTGTACTGATGTCTACTATTCAATAATAAAAAAATGTATTAACCACAAACCAAAAAAAAAATATTCTTCAATGTGGACCTATATGTAAACATATGAAAGTGATATATGTATAAAATATAATATTTAGGACTCAATATTATATACAGTTGAACGTCAGTCTTGTAAGCATCTAGTTAAAATAAAATACCGAACAATTTAAATTTCTATAAGACAATTGAATTACAAACGAAAAAAATATAATTTTGTGTCAACTTATATAACAGAACTAATACCATATTAAAAAATCACCATCTTCATTCAATTCATCTAAAAAAAAGATGTTGTGTTCAATCACAGCCATTTTGAACACTTTCATGAAATTATTTACACACATATAACACGCTCGTACATACTTCACACACTGATGCATTTATTTACTTATTAATCACAAATATATTAGGCATACAATTAATTCGAAAGAAAAGTAAAAAAAAACACAAGTAAATTAGAAAACCAGACTTAAAGACAGTGTATGAAACAAGCTGATTTTAAAATAAATGCATTCATACAAACAAAAATGTAAACATATTTTTATATGGATATAATACTTTTTTACTTGACGAAAGTAGAGATGTTTCCCAATTTTTCGGTAAAAAGAAACCAAAACAATGAAATAATTTAGTTCAATCCATTGAAAATATCTACTATATATCCCGATCATTCAAATCAGCATATAGATTAAGTATCTTATTGAAATTTTGTGTATTCAAATAATATACTTTAAAACTCTCCCCTTGAATATATTGTTTAAAGGCACTATTAGTGAGATGCGCGCGTAAATACAAATGAAATTAAAACGTAAAGAAACATAACGTAAAGATTTTGAAAAACTTCTTCTATAGAGATCCTTATGTTTTGCTTTTGAAGCATTGGAAGGATTTATGTGCTAAGATTATATGTCTTATACATTTGATTTAAGTGAAAGCTCCTTATTATAACAAATAATTATTAAAATGTATGTTGTTTATTTTTAGTAATATGTATACATTTACATCCTACTGTGCTTCTTTTTGATATACATATAGAAATTTAGAGAACAGGAGGTAGATATTGAAGATGAAAAGTCGTGATGAAATTACGTTTTTATGCATTTATATAATAATAATGATGATATGATACGTTTAATTATGTTGACGAAAAAAAAAACAGTTTCCTTGTGTTTGCACTGAGAGAAAATTTTAAAATGTAAGTTTATTGCAATATTGTATATTTGATTTGTAGATGAACTTTCGTTGCTAGAAATAAACATTTTAAAAATTAAAAAATAGCACATTTTTTCATAAAACCCCTATAAAATCGATTTTGTCCGTCCGTTTGTTCTCTAAATAGCTCGTGAACGGCTCAACCGATCGATATGAATTTAGGTATAGGAATGTGCAGAACGGTAACAGCCTTGGACACGGATACCTTTGAAATTCATAGGGCAAAGATAACAGGATGTCCCCGAAGAGCTAAACAAGTTGACTTTTTTATTTTTTTATCGGATATGGGCTCATGTTAAGGGTCAGGAGTACATTTCGAATCAGTTACTTTTCCCGGTTTCAAGTTTTTCTAAACCGCTATGGCTATGTGTATGAAATTTTGCACTTATTTACGATAAGTGATTAAGTTCTTTAGTTTAGAATAGATAAATAGTTTAAGTTTTATTCTAATTTACACATGAATACGAGGTTTTTTTTTACCCCAGTTTTCCTCCTCACATGACATTGTTTGTCTCTCTCTCGCTCTCGATTACCGTAACTCCTAGTGGAGCATGGTGCGTTGATGACTACCGTGTGTAGTCCATCAACGTTACAAAGACAATTGAACTCGGAGTGTGATACGGTTGTCAGCCATACCACTTCCTAGTCGCATTGTTAGTTTATTATTCTACGATAAGAATATTTCTTATCATCTTCTTCTGAATAATAAACTTGCGACGAGTCGTGCCGAGTTTGGAAACTCGTTTCTCTATGAGTGTCTATTTCACAGAGTGGCGACCGAACGATCACGGCCACAGAGCACGACATTGTTTGTCTATTACTTTTTAATTAATAAAATTTGTTTGTATATCACTACTTCACATAATTTAAAGTTGTAAGAGCAAATGCTCAATCACTGGGCCGGATGTACAATCATGGTTTAACTAATGGTTGTCAGTTAAACCGTCGATTGTTAAAAAATGTGTACAAAAAGTTAAACTGCCGTTTAAACTACGAATTATCCTTATAGCTTACTCACACTATATTAAAATCACATTTGGTTTAAATTAAATCAGTGGAAACCGTAATAGATGGGTTTGAATCGTATGTCACTAAATTCAAAATGTATTATAGAATACACTTGAATTATTAAAGTTGCTTTACAGTATTGGACCACTGTTAATTAAATTTAGGTTTTAATCAATATTGTAAACAATGTGCGTCCCTTATTATTAAAAAAAAAAACAGCCCTTTAACTAAATTTCTCTCAATTGTAAATAACCAAGGTTTCTATGGAAACATGTGTACGAATACAGTAGAACTTGCCTAAACGGACACATCTACAACCCGAACATTTCTCTTAACTTTTATTTTCGCCAACGTTTTCTTACATATCATGCAAAGAAAACGAAGTTTAAAGGCCTGATACTCCCATGACCAGAAACGAATGCAACATTTTTCACACTAAATGAAGTTTACTACTTCTAAAATTTAATGTTGAAGAAATGTATTAAAAAAAAATCATTTTAATGGAAGAAAATGTAATAATCATAGCATAACTCAAAAAAATAAAAACACGAAGCTAATTTCCAGCGGGCCGAAATTTGGATACCCTTCACTTTCTTTCTGGCTTCACTATAGCTTGTGTTCCAAATTAGTCCGTTCCTGTACATCATTTTTGTAACTTTGCTTTTTGCGGTGCGGTTTCAATTCCAGCTCCTCCATTCTTTTCCGTCTGTTCTTATATAACTTGGTTGCTACAAAGCTTTAAAATTGGACGAGTAAAAAGCGTCCCACACGGATATGGCCCAATCGACTCCTCTCGTCTACTGAATATATGTTATATTTTTAGTTGGTTCAATGCGTTATAAACTTCATGACGAAGTTAATTTACCATTTCACTTAGAAAGCGAAGCGAAAAAAAATGATAGAAAAATAAATCAGCAAACCCCTTGAAACTGTAAGTATACACCGCGTAGAAGCACGGTCAGATACTTAATATTTTCATAATTTATTCCTTTGTTTAATATTCTCACTAGCGAAAAATTTTAGTAGGCGGAAGAAATTCCATCCCCCAATGCGGTGTTCGTCTATGAGAAGTTCGACTGTAATGTAAATTGGTTGTCAACTACACCACGAATCAAGTAATAATGATTACGCGGTGTACAGGTGAGGACATTTGAGACATTTCAGCATCAAAATCATCATCATCATCAATGTGGCACGATAGCCCGACGTCGGGCCTTGGCCGCCTGAATAGTTGACCTCCAATTGTCGCGGTTACGTGACCTCGTCCTCCAGTTTCGGAAGCCCAGCAGCTGGTGGGCGTCTTCACCTACGGAGTTCTCCCAGCGAGCTCTCGGTCGTCCACGCAACCTCGCTCCGTCAATTCGTTGTGCGTTCATCACTTTCTTTGGCATGCGATTATCGTCCATCCGTTGTACATGCCCCGCCCATTGCAAACGTTGAAGCTTCACGATTTTCGATACTTCCAGTTCATCGTACAATTGATACAACTCATGGTTGTACCGGATACGCCATTGGTCTCGCTCGCGAACGGCCCCGAAAATTCGCCGAAGGACCTTTCGTTCGAATCGGTCTAGCAAAATTTCGGAGGCTTGGGTGAGGGTCCATGTTTCGCAGCCATAACATAGCACGGGTCGGATGATCGTTTTGTACACGCGGAGCTTCGTGTTCCTGTGCGCAAGTTTCGAATTAATTATAGGGAGGACCGAGAAATATGTCTTATTGGCTAGTTGTATCCGTCGCTTAATTTCGTCGGTTTCGTTGGCGTCCTTTGATAAGTTACAACCCAGATAATTGAAGTTGCCTACATACTCGATATTAAGGTCCCCCACTGTGATGCTTGAATTTGCTGGCGTCCTTGTTTTCGATTGCATCATGGCCTTTGTTTTGCTTTCGTTGATATGTAGTCCAACTTCCTTTGCGGCGTTATTGAGGTTATGCAGAAGGCTTTCTGCATCACCCAACCTTCGGGACATGATGTTGATATCGTCGGCGTACGCTACTAATTGATTCGACTTGATGAGTAGCGTTCCGCTGCTGTCCATATTCATGGCTCGAATTACATACTCCAAAGCAAGGTTGAAGAGCGTCGGCGCCAGCCCGTCGCCCTGCTTGAGTCCAGTACGAGTTTCAAATAGGTCAGTGAGTCGATTCTGCACTCTGACCTGCGAGACGGTATTAGTCATCGTCATCCTTGTGAGTCGCACTAACTTTGCCGGTATACCAAAATTCAGCATAATGTTGTACAGTACACTTCGATCGATACTGTCGTATGCCTGCTTGAAGTCGACAAAGATTTGGTATACGTCGATGTTATATTCCCAGCACTTTTGGAGTAGTAGCTTCACTGTGAAAAGCTGATCGGTCGTTGATCGACCAGGTCTGAAGCCGCCTTGATACTCGCCAATGATTCGTTCTGCGTACGGATTAATTCTCTTTTCAAGAATTTTAGATAATATCTTATAGGCCGTACAAACTAATGATATGCCCCTGTAATTCTCACACTTCAGCTTGTCACCCTTTTTGTGGATTGGGCAGATTATGCTTTTGCGCCAATCTTCGGGGATTTCCTCGTCGTTCCATATTTTCAGCAGTAGCACATGTATAGCGTTGGTCAGGCACGTTCCACCATGCTTCAGCAGTTCTGCTGGGATCTCGTCAGCGCCGGGCGCTTTATTATTTTGAAGCGACTGTATGGCAAGACTCACCTCCTCTACTGTTGGGGGTAGAACGGGAGGGCCTGGTTCAAAATCATTTATGCAAATTTTGAAACTGCATCACGTAAATTAAAAGTGTAATAGAAATGAACAATTGTGAAATTCTTTGGTCACAATTTCACAAGTTCATGTGCGCAAAACGAACCGAAAAATGTCCGCGCTACCTTCTTTTTTTTTATTTCTTGAGCTAAATAGCAGTAAGCGTTGAAATTTGCAAAATAGAACTCGCTCAATCGTACACAATAAAGGTTACCATGGAAGTTAACAGTAGTTTAAAATTGTTTAACCAATCAGCAGTCGGCACGCACAAGTTAAACGCAGTTTAACGATTTCGATGAGCGAGGTAATTGCTGATTGGTTCAACAATCAGCTCGCTCAATCGTAAACAACAGATATTTCCATGGAAACTTGTATACGTAACAATACAAATTAATAGGCAGAGCAAAATACAAATATTTTTTGCTTGGGATTTTAATTAGAAAGTTGTAAAAAATAGCAGTATGAAATAGTTGTTTTTAGGTTAATATTGTTTTTAAATTATGACCTGTTTCGAGAGCAATTATTAACTAGCTTCTGTTCATGCAAGGGGTATTGTTCACTGTCCCAATAATATTGAAAATTGGCGAATTATGCACAGTTTTCTGCTGCATTTTCTTTTCTTTGAACTAGGACAAAGAGTTTGATTTCACGGCTCGACCAAAATGGATGGTGGCAAGTATTGCCGCCCTTTCAAGCACAGGCTTGTCCAGCATACGCGCCATACTGTAGCAATTTGTACAAATTTTAATGAAATGTTTTGTATCACTGAAACGTTCGTAAAGCTCATAAATCGAAGCTGGATTCCAGTTTTTATGCCGATTTTTGATATGCTACTACCAACTGTGCAGATAAACCTAAAGAAAGTGTCGGGTTCTTGCTTTCTATCTCTCTATTCAAAAAACTAACTCAACCTGGGTTAACCACCCCATCAGCCAATTATAGAGTTACATTACAAGCTCCCGTAATGCGGTTAGGTATAACAAAATATATTATATATGCTCAATCACTATCGCCGCTAATTGTTATATTGGAGCGTTTTCTAAATGTAAATGTTCCTACGGCATCCTTTTAAGTTTTGAATTTGTCGATTTTTACAAATATCAATAATTTAAAATTAATAAAATTAAAGATATTTGCGAAGGAGAGGGACTCATGTATCTACCTAGATCGGACCGTCAGATGTTGTTCAAGTAACAGTGAATGTTTGCATCGTTAAAAATGTCTCTCCTTTGCGTTAAAAATAATAAAAAACATGAAATACTTAATGTCTTCTCCAGCATGAAGCATGTTTTTCCTGCCATTGCAAGTCAATAGTGTAACCCTCGTAAAAGGTGTTAAGTATATATTATACATCAATGCAAAGAAAGTTTTATGTAGATTATTTTGTTTTCAGACTACTTTGCGGTATCTATTGCCGATTTTGAGACAATCCAAAACTGACAAAATACCACCTTTCTACATTTTTCCCTCATGTTGCGGGCCCGACTGGTCAGAGGGCCATCCCCAGCAAAAAATTAGAAATTTATCTTTGCCGCCCGATGGCCTTTTTTTAGTCTATTTTATTTATTATTATTTTTTATTTTATTTTTTAGTCTATTTATATCTATTAATTTTTCACATTGAACTGCAGTAAACGACAGTTTAACTGTATGTCAACTTCCTTAAACGGAGTTTAGTTAAACTGACAAGCATTAGTTAAACCATGAATTTTCATCTGGTTCATTTCATTTTAAAATCAAAAATGTTTATAGCGACGATCCGAAAATATGCTGTTGCTATAATGAGAACTATATTGATTTTTTTTTAAATTAAATTGCTACTTAGCCAGGAATTTCAATTATCGCGTAGTGTATTTTTGCCCAATTAGTTAAACGGAGTTTAAAATTAAACCACAGTTAACTAAACGGTGAGTTAAACCCTGATTGTACACACGGCCCTAAACAAAACAAAATTGAATTATTATAAATTAATTAATTAATTAATGGTTGAATAAATTGAATTGAATTGTAAGTCTATTCCTTAGAGAAAGCATAGTAACCCATGCCATACGTTAATTCAGAGCGGCTATGTGCGCACAAAATCGATATGTGTTTGACCCCAAATTTATATTACTTTTTACACTCAGCGAATCAATTCAAATATAAAAAAATTGTCGATGCAATTATTAACCTTTCTGTCGGCGCCTACGACCTATTAGGCCTGAGGTGTAACTGAATTTTCTGAGGTGTAACTGAATTTTCCGTGAAATTAATTTTCGCCCAACGTTTGATCGGATTTGTGGCCGTCAGTCCCTTTGAAATATGTATATGGAAAGGGTTGGAAAATATTGTTGAAATATATATTTTACCAAGATATAGTAGTACCAATGGTCTGTCTAGATCTATACGCAAACAAAAGGGTTAATTATCACGTCGGCATTTTGAGAGAGTAATAAATATTACGCGGATATTATGTTCTCAATTGTAAACAAAAATTTGACACTTGAATAAAATTTTTATTTAGATGTGTGAACTGCGATAGTGTGAAAACTGTCCCATTTTTATTTTCTGATGCCCACTCTGGACTAACGCATGCACATGGGTTGCTATGCTTTCGCTAAGGTCTATTCCCAAGTAACAATTTCATCCCTATAATACTTCGTAAAATATTCTCTTCTAATATGAATAGGGGCACTTTACAGGGTATAACCACTGAAACAGTCCAATAATGGCATTTTGCGCCGTTTTTCAATCCAATGGAACCTTATTGTAGCAATAAATTATGCTTTACATCATCATTTTTCTGTCATTGAACGAATTTGCAAAAAAAAAATGGAAAAACAAAGTTTCCGCAGCTAGCATCGAACTCGTGTCTGTTGATTGCCCGTCCTACACGCTACCACTCAGCCAACCTCACATATAGTCGGCATTGCTCGTAAACACTACAAATGGATAGTTGCTTCTATAGGAATGCTTGACAATTCTTTATCGAATCTTCTGCAATGCACCCTAAATCTGTACATTTATCAATAAAATAAAGCCAATTTCTGCGCAGAGATCACCCTAATTGGTTTCGAATATAACAATGAGTGCGTACGTGTGGGTTTCATGCAAGATTTCAAGGATTTCTAATGTAGAAATTATTACATAATTATTATATTTCAGAGCACAAGTGTCAATTCATTAAAAAATCACAAAGTCCATCCTTCTATAAAACTACGATGAACCAATTTATTGGATGACCATACGAATGTCACACTATAAAAATGACACCGACTGTGCTATAGAAGAATATATGCATGTGTGTGAGTTAACTTAGAGAGACTATTGAATGGTGTGTGCTGTATCATCCAATAAACACAAGAGTGGAGTATTTAAAGGAGTATCTTTTTAGGTTAACGTTTAGAGACAGTTTCATCGAAGTCGTATACCATCATCTTTAAATTTATTCCATATTGATGATAGAAGCTTTCCGGAAAATACTTTAAGGATGTTTTATCGGATCAAAGTATTACTTTAAGCGATGTCACACGATAAATGAATTTCGTAGTACTATATGATTGCTACTTTAAAGCAAACGAATTGTTGCTTGGGTTTATACTATTAATGAAAGAATTTATCATTTATCTGTCCTGACCAAAGCCGCGACACATATTTAACGATAAATAATGTACAGATGTGGATAGAATGAGGCATTTATCTCTTCTGATTCCTTGACGCAATCAATGACAAGTTCAATGTTGAAAGTGCAAACGGAGCTCGAAGACGATAGGGAAGACGAAAGCGCGCATGTGTGGACATAGCCAGTAAAACTTTTCTGCTAAATTTTTCGTTCGCTGAATGCAGCCAATAATACTTTAGAAGTTTGTAAGACCAAGTTAACAGGATGTCCCCGAATGGAAAGAGTCCAAGCTTTCTAAGTTGAGAAGTTACAGCCGTTTGAAAATGCGTCCCAATACCATAAATTAAGCAAAGGGAAGACCGAAGGGGGTCAATTTTTTTTTGTAAAAACTGATTACGATCAAGGGATCGATGTAGGGCATGTTACGGCGCACATTTTGTGAATTGTTCCTGGCTGTCTCTGATGCGGAAATTACAGCCGTTTAAAAATGCAACCCCATATTAAAAAAAAAAAGAATCTTATCTTTTAACCCTTAAATGCATGGGGTCTGAACCTACTATCGTAACTGACCTCCCCTTATGTAAAATCAGTCACTGAACACGGAATCAGCCTTTATTTTCCCAGGAAATAGCCCGTTTTCCCAGAAAAGCGAAAATAGTAGAATTTGAATTGTGTACCAAATATGGTACGCCATGCATTCAGGCCATATGTCGCAAAGGAAGGACATTTTCCAAATTTTATTTAATCTGCCTATTAATTTAATAGGAACAGTGCAAAATAGAAAGGATAATGATTATTGAGAGTTTTGATCGAAATTATAGTGGAAACTCGATATAATGAACTCCTCTTCATTAAAGGAAAGCTTGTAATTTCTATAGAAAATCGCGAATATTAAGTCTTTTAAAAGGTAGCTCGGGATGGTGCGTGATTAATTTCCTATTCCTTATTGAAATTTGCATCGTGTCTATTTATGACATATCCTGGAAGTTGATGAAAAGTGGAGTAGGTCTTACTACTCCTACATCCCCTACAAACCTAAATTTAGCCATATCTTTTAATAGAATGTCGCGATAAATTTAAATGTGTGTCAAGTGGTAGCTGTCAGATGTCCTTATAAAATATGAAAAGCGCGCCAGATCCGACTCATATACCCCTTCCTCCCCTACAAAAAACATGAAATAGATCATTTTGGACTTTGCGTGCGGTCTAGCTCTGTACATGGGTATAGGTTATGTACTCATCATGCTATTAGCGCGATTAGATTTCGTTATAAAATAAATCTTCTGTATAAAAGTTCCTTATAAACATGTTCCACTGTTAAACGTATAACTCGAGACTTTTGAGTTATCATAGCTCATGGGATTCCTAATTCCATTCTTGAAAAGTGTATGGATTGGATTGACTTTGCTAGGAATGAATATGGAACCTACTGCCTGCTTTTTAACCCAAATCTGTGCAGGTTTCAGGACATGTTTACAAGAATTACATCCATGTAATTTTTGGTTTATCGAATGTGATACTCCACATAGTCTTCCATATGAAATGGTTGATCCTAGAAGCACATTTTCTGAGGATCCTGACCGTTGACTAACAAGATAATACTTGTCATAATTAAATGGTTTAAGAAATTGGATATCAAGGCACAGCTGCTTGAGTCCTGGTGAAAGTCCAAGTAAATTACTAAGATGTCAAGTACGGAAGCTCGGTTTTTTAGTGACGTGTCCTAAGGACAAAAGAAGAGATGTGATCATTTTTTTCAGTATACTTGCCAGCTAAAAAGACTGGGATTATGAGAAGCAGCTACAGAAACGCTAAGTCCCCGCCGGTGTACTGTAGAAAACAAAATGACAAAAGCGATCCTTCTAAGTCAACTATGACAGCTCCGTTTCCTTGGATCCTGAACAGGACTGATTAACCTAGCTTTACTAAAAAATGACAGTAAATGTCCTGGAAAAATGGATTAGTGACATAATTTGTATGAAAATTTATGTTATTTGGACCTGTTCTGGGCCCAATAAAACGCACCATAATGTTGAATGAGCTTATAATTAAAATTTTATGAACATATCCTACCCTACCCAAAACTAAAGGAGAATAATTTCATCAGTTAAGACGGATCGGAATGTATGTATAGATATTTCTGAATATGCCCCAATGCATGGTGTACCATATATGGTACGTTGCAAAATCGGAGCAAACAATAGCTTTAGAGACTTTTTTTGGCCAAAATCTCAAAATCTCCTCAAGAACACATTCCAATTTACTCACCAGTATTTTTCCTTTTCCAAATAACGGTATACTTCACCAATTTTTGTAGCTCTAAAGAATAGCTTTTAAAACTCCTCAAAAAATAACGTTCGTCCACTTTGACGACCCACAGACAATTCAAGGAAAGCTTGGGGAAGCCAAAATTGAATTTATGTGAAAGCTCGTTTTGTCTACTTTGGGAAAAAGTAAAAACAAAATCAAAAATTTAATAATAGCTAGACTTTTACAGGAATCTAGCCATGTACCATATATGGTACGCTATGCATTTAAGGGTTAATTTACTTTTGAAAATGTTTTCCCTCTATAATTTTTCTATGCTATTTACTAATTTGACACCCAGGTGGCGCATGGAAAAAATGTCATCTATTGTGAACTCATCATTTATCGACATCACACCCGAATTCACACGAAGTGAAAATCTGTCATTCGTTATAGAAAAGCAGTCATATGACATTTGTGAGTTGGTCGTTCGATTTTGTCGCGTTAACTCCCATTTTTCTTTCGTAAGCCTCCACAAAGGTATTCCTTCAGGATTTTCCAAGGCTCATCCGTAAACAAACGTAGTGTGCACTATGGCTGGTTTCATGTTCAATATTGACGGTGGCTACTTGGAAGGATTATGCCGAGGTTTCAAATGTGGAATCCTGCGTCAATCAGATTATCTGAATTTGGTACAGTGCGAAACTCTGGAAGGTAATTTCTGATAATTTTAATCATTCAGTGCTAGTAGGGATAAAAGTGGTGTAAATACTCCTGGAATTGTAGAGAAGTGCAAGGGTTTCATGGTCACGCATCGTTCACGTCACGGGGGTGTCATGTGACTAATGGAGTTGTGTGCATTTTGCGGAAAGGCTATTGAATTGTTTCATTTTTCTGCGACGGAGCACAAGTAGCTGAGTAAATTTTATGTAAGGCATTGGTCTTGTGATTATCAAAACGCATGATAAAAATGTATGTAGTGGCTCAATTGATGTTTGAGATAAGCTGTGATTGGAATTTCCGAGAGTGTATCGATTTATTGGGCAATGGCAAAAGACCTATGGAAATGATGGAAAAATGAAATAAAAATTTACAGATATTCTTTTTAGGTCTATGAAATGCGATGGACATGTGATAGTACTCTCACTCAAGGGACAATCGTCACATGAAAGAGTAGGCAAAACCTGAAATAAAAATTGGCAGTGGTTAAATATGCAGCTCTAATTTAGCCTTCAACTAGATTAACATTGCACCAGTACGGCTCCTTTCCCAACATTAACTGATTTGTTAGTATCGACAAAATTCAACGTCCACATCAAGTCGCCGGTTACTCATAAATGTATATACAGTCGACTCTTGATAATTCGAAGCCCAAGGGACAACGAAAAAATTTCGAATTATTGAGTGTTCGAATTATCGAAAAAAAAACTATGTAAATAAAATAATTTATTTCACGATTCATCCGGAAAATTTTTTCGCGACACTGCCTCAACCATTTTAAAGGCTTTCCTTCAATAGTGTGGTTTCACCTGTAATTAAATTTTGTTCCAACGTAAAACGAAAACTATTTTTCAGCACTAGGTAGATCCTAAACGTATCATGGGATTAAATAGTCCAACTAAAGTTAATTTATGAAAAAATATCGAAGCAATTCTTGTCCATATTTTGTGATCGACTGGAGAAATACTAAATTTAATGAGAAAAGAGGATACCTTATCTTTATCTATCTATTCTTTTGCGTTTTTTTAATGTAAAGTGGTTTCCAAACTTTTTTTTTTATTATTTGTTTTAAAATAGTAGTAGATGCTGAAATCTTGAAATTCGTTGCCATATCTTTTTTTATCACCATTTCCCACTGCCGCGATAATTTGTCTTTTCACATCTACGGATATGCACGTGTACTTTTTCGAAATCATTTTCACTTGAAAGTTAACAATAAACTGAAGAAAATGTGTAATCTTTTCACAATTCGCCGTAAAAAGACAGCAACAGAAAAATTTCAGGAAAAATTCGAATTATAAAGAGTTTCTAAATGCAAATTTCGAATTATAAAATGCTCAGTTGAACGAAATCATTTCGCTTTATCGAGTGTATATAACTTCATACAAACTTGGCTCTTTTATTCGATTTATCGAAGGGACAGGTTAACTAGTTCGGATTATCGAAAAATTCGTATTACCGAGGTTCGAATTAACGAGAGGCGACTGTACCTGAAATAATGGAATTTGTTTGCAAAAAACAATACACTACTCCGTCCTATCAATCAGTTCGCTTATGTTCCTTTATCACTTAAAAAAAAAAAACTTAACAAAAGTGAGTTTTTTGGTTACTTATCCCGTGTGTTTGGGTAACGAAACTTCAAATAAAAAAAATTACAGGTGGGTCAGCTGGCATTTTTTTTTAATATGGAGTTACCTAAAACTACACGGGATGTCGGAATGACTAAAAAAACGTACCTTTTGAGATACTCAACATTTTCCGCGAGTACATATAGCTGCCCTTCAAGATACAGACTTAATATTAGCCCCTTACTTACCGGACGGTATCGCCTTCTACTACAGGCACATAATGGACTATGGCACTCGAATCTGGACAAGGATGCCAGAAATAACATCATCGCTAACCAACTGGACGGATTTGATTTCTTTAATGACGATAAACCAACACGCATTACTGGGTCGTGTACGAGTTCACCTGACTCCATCGGCAGTCCTGGCCCCATCAATGACCTGTCATTACAATGCGATCTGATCTGATTCTGATTTGTTAGCTTAACACTACCAACTTATGCACGTGTAGCTGAAAACCATCTTAAACGGATACTACAGAAAGCTGCCAAAAAGTTAATCCCAGCAGGCCGCATACCAAGTCCTAAACCGAAAATTGGCAAAGATACGGGATCACTTTCATTGTTCAGAACCCAGTGACCCACGCATTGAGGATCTCAGTGTACGGATCATTAAACAAGTAAACGGCCACGGACGGAGAATAATTCTCACCTCCAAAACATCAACTACAGCACAGATGCGTGCAAGACCTGGAAGAATGTGAGAGACTACTCCCGTGAAAATGAAAGGAAAAACCGCAATCAAGTTCGGAACCACTACCGTGAATGACGACAAAAAATTATGTTACTTATTCAATTCGTCAACACCCTCCTCAGGATCCCAACAAGTGCAAATTTACCGAGAATACCACGGTAGAGGAGAATCTTCAAGTCACCACCCAAGAATTCACCTCTCTGTAAAAGATTCCAAAGCATTTAGTCCCGATAATATTGCAATGAAAATGCTTAAACACCTCTATACGCCAGCCTTAGAGTATATCACCGCAACGATGAATATTTATCTCTACGATCCTGCATCATAGTAGTCTGTAGTAGTTGGTGTTGTGGCTAGGTTAGGTTAGGTAAAGCGCGCACTTAGACCAAAGATTGGTTCATTGTGATACCCCCGAAATTCCTACGTTCCGTTTAAAACCAGCTAGTAACAATGTATTTGTTGAGCAATATGGGGCTCACATCTCGAAGATAATCCTTTTCTCGGATAAGGCCGGGCATTCACAAGAAAATGATGATCATCACAACTTCTGCAGTAGTCGTTGTAAGAAATTCGGAGTCTCCTGGCGTGCTCCCCAAGAGGGCAGTGCCCCGTAATAACTCCCACTATGTTGCGTATATATTTCCTGTCTAGCGACAGTAATATGGCGGAACGGCATATAGGCCAAACCATCCTCGCCGTAAAGTGTATCAGCAGGCGGTTTCAATTATCGATGCACAGACGGCAATAGATGTTTTAATCTTCCCGCGGTCGCCTTCAACAATACTTGCTAATACATTCCGGGCCAATTCGTCTGCGCAGCAATTCCCAGCATAGTGTAATGTTGAAGAAATGACCCATTTCTCTGAGTGCATAGCGGCACCCTTCAATAGTTCAAGATGTTGTAAATGCTGATTCAAGTGATCGAATTGCAGCTTGACTATCAGTGTATATAGTGACATCCTTACCAGTGACAGCATGCCTACCTAGGCATAGAAGCGCTTTCGAAATTGCAGTGATTTCTGCTTGGAGGACGCTACAAAAGTTAGGGAGGCGAAAATACAAACTGATTTCGAGTTCCGCCGAGTAAATACCAGTACCGACTCCTGCGTCCGTCTTGGAACCATCAGTGTATATCGAAAAGGACCTGATGGACTGAGTCGTTTCGTTGCTCCAGGCGGGATTAAGGTAGAATAGTTCCAAATAATAGTACCAATAAAGTATTTGGGAACAGTGTAGTCAGTCGCCAGTGACAGGCTGAAATTACGAAGTATTATTGAGTGACCATAATCCAGCGCTCGCCACAGACCAGTTTCACGAGGACGTAAGGCCGTGTAAGCTGCTGACCGTTGGCCGTATATGTCCAATGGCAGCAGTCCCAATGGCGGTGTTGTTCCTGTAATCAGACGAGAAGCCAACCTTTATGACTTCCATCTTAATTTCTTGTACCAACTTAAGACACGCTGTAAATATGCGCTATATCCACGGATAAGTGATGTCTGCGCATTGTTGCAGGTCCGCAGGAATAATGCCATCTGGCCCAGGTGATTTAAAGGGTTCAAAGCTGTTTATGGTGTGTGGTAATTGCGCACTCCTTCGGTGCACAGGGTCGTTGTTGTGAGTCTAACTGTGAAGGGACTTTGATCTCACTCAGATGTTAAGGTCTGGATAGAGCTCGGGCGGAATGAAAATGAAATTTTTGTCCGCTGCGATTTTCTCAATGAAAATGCAGGCTTACTGTCGTGGAACAAAAATGGACAAAAACTTCATTTTCATTCCGCCCGAGATCTATTCAGGCCTTTAAACGAAAACTCATTTATGGGGATAAATAACACGGTAAAGCGTGCTGCTCTCAAACCCGCAACAAAAAATCAATTAAGATGTCGGAAATTGGATGTCACTAACACATCTACGGCCTTAGTTCAATGTTGGACTGTCGCGCCTTATATTGATTATCCTTCATCATGCTAGAGTATTGAAAGAAAGGCCGTAGCATTCCACTACCCACATCGGATAAAGAGCACAACCTTGGAGTATCATGCCGCCCGATTACACTTCTGTTCCCTGCGGCTAAAATAATTGAATCGCACCAACATGGCGTTAGGAAAATGTATAGTACCATCACTGCTCTTGATTAGACTACGCTTAAGTTACCTTGCCGGACGCCAGTCCTGCACCGAATTAAGAGACGGCAGATGTAAGTTACGGAAAATCGAACAAGGCAAACGTTCTATCTCCTGGCATCTGAAGGGATCGACATTATTTCGTAAGCAGATAACTGCACCATCATGACAACCGACAACGATATTCCCGATCCGTGTGCCCTGCTTCATCTGAGAGCCCTTAACACCTTCTTTGTCAGCAAAAACCTAATTCTATCAGCCATAGTAACCCTTTCACCACATTCAACCAAGAATACAACGTACGTCTCGAAATTCACGTAAACAATGTTGTGGTTCCTACAGTCCGTTACCCTAAAATTCTCGGCGTCACAATCGACAACCATATCATTTTCAACAGCCACGCCAATATATATATGACAAATTAAAGAGCAGGAATAAAATCCTCCTGGCAGTAAATGGGAAACCGACAAATAAACTTTTCTCACCACCTATAAAGCTATTTATTGTAAGGCGCAATGGAGACGTATATAAACATGCCAGAATGCAGCACTACACACCATCATCAGATGGGATAAGTAAACAAGGAAATTCCGTCGGATAAGTTGCTCGGTCACGCTGTCAACGGATTTGTACAAATGCGAACTGCATTTGTACAAATCCGTTGCAGCGTTCCATGTATAATAACGTGGCATTTCTGAATAGAGTTAAGTCCTTATGAATGGATCGCTTTCGCAAGTCGAACAGAAATGTGTCAATGTTGTCGTTGTTGGTCGCTCTGTTCTTCTTTGCACTTCATTTGCATCCAGAAAACAGCCACGCTGGCCGTTCTTCAAGTGAACTGCTGAATGTACGACAGTTGGGTGACGTTCATGAATGAAAAGTTTTCCAAAATTTTCTTTCGTAAAAGCCTCCGACTGGCAATTACGAACAACTTCAAAAAATTTAGCCAATTCGGCCCATCCGTTCTCAATTGATGAGTTACTCACTCCAAATTTAATTATCGATTTCATATTAGTTGCCTCCTGTCCATAGCCATCAAATTCGGAAATTGGCAGAACAGAGAACTGCCAAACCTCCTTTCGGTTCAAGGAAAACATTTTTTTTTTGAAACGCTACTTCTTTAACAAAATTCTATGTTGAAACTAGACAGGTGATTAATGTCGTGCAGCACACCACCGCACCTCAGGCTAATGTTCTGAGTGCCCCTATTTCAGATACAGAAAAATTAAGTACGAACCGAGTCCTATCGGTCACCTTCTTCGCGTGGTGAGAATAAGCCCCCGAGTGGCATCAAGACGGCATTCGCAAGCCATTCAATTTTGCTTAAATTTATGTCTTCGTCTGGTCTTCAAAATATCCGTCTGAAACAATATTGAATAAAAAGCTTTGCTTTTTCGACGTACAGGTCAAATGTAAAAAGCAATCATACTTTGCAGAGCGTTCCTTTAAATTGCTAAATTTAGTTTTTTGTGCTCAGATTTTTTCAGAAACACAAAATTCCATTACATAAGTTTCATACTTTCAAAATATATATCTCATGATAAATGTTAATTAATTTATTTACAGATCTTAAACTTCACTTACAAGGCACTGACTACGGTCAATTTTTAGCCAACGAGCCATCACCACTCTCCGTGTCGGTTATCGATGATAAACTTCGCGAGAAGCTCGTCATCGAATTCCAGCATATGCGCAATCATGCTGTCGAACCACTTTCCAGTTTCTTGGATTTCATCACATACGGCTACATGATTGACAATATCATTCTGTTGATCACTGGCACACTCCATCAACGACCAATTTCAGAATTGATTCCCAAATGTCATCCGTTGGGAAGTTTCGAGCAAATGGAGGCCATTCATGTGGCCGCCACTCCAGCTGAATTGTACAACGCTGTCTTGGTTGACACGCCATTGGCTCCATTCTTCGTTGATTGCATCTCCGAACAGGATTTGGATGAGATGAATATTGAAATTATTCGTAACACTTTGTACAAAGCCTACTTGGAGGCTTTCTATGATTTCTGCAAAAATATTGGCGGCACTACGGCCGATGTTATGTGTGAAATTTTGGCGGTAAGTTTGTAGATCTAAGCTGCATCAAATGTGAATTCAAAGTGTTTTTTTTTTTAATCTTTAGTTCGAAGCTGATCGTCGTGCTATCATCATTACAATCAACTCGTTCGGTACCGAACTGTCCAAGGACGATCGTGCCAAGCTGTACCCACGTTGCGGTAAGATGAATCCAGATGGTTTGGCCGCTCTCGCTCGTGCCGATGACTATGAACAGGTCAAGGCCGTCGCCGAATACTATGCTGAATATGCAGCACTCTTCGATGGCTCAGGCACTAATCCAGGCGATAAGACATTGGAGGATAAATTCTTCGAGCACGAGGTTAAATTGAACGTTTTCGCATTCATCCAACAATTCCACTTTGGCGTGTTCTATGCTTATCTCAAGTTGAAGGAACAAGAATGCCGCAATATTGTTTGGATTTCTGAATGTGTTGCGCAAAAGCATCGAACAAAGATTGACAACTATATCCCAATCTTTTAAATCATATAAATATACGATACATCTATAATGAATGTTAATTGTCTCTAAATATCATTTGAAATAGCGTCTGTGTGTGCGCTATTATAACATTAGCTTTCAATAGTAGTTCGGCATTAATCATTGTTGTTTCTTCTTCTTGTTCTTTGAACAAATATATTAACATTTCGAACATTCCTGATTTCCCCGAAAAAAAGATCGTCTTCTCCCAGAAAAATGTAAAAAGCGACAGGCGACTGACACTTGTACACAAGTTATAATCATCTTTGATTACCATACGAACTATTGTAAAAAGTATTATTTGTTTTTATTTTAATCAAGTTTATTTTTATGGTTTTATTTCGTATTTTGTTGATTATGTATATATGTTAGCGAAATATCATCATGTAAAACATAAATATACATATTTTACCTGGACAATGCCAATGCGCCAGAAAATAGAACAATTGTAAAAAATGTTTGTTGAAATATAAATTCATGATTCGTCTTCTTTGATGCACAATGTTTTCGTATAATTGTACAAATTAAATGGAGTGTAAATTGATGAATAAAGGTTATTATGACTACCACTTTTGCAGAGTATGTGGGTCAACACAAATTACAGAGTATCTTTGTTTTACACATGGAGAAATTATGTACTCAAATCAACGACACCTATCGGCATTAACTATTTTGGGATACTATGCCACACGTTTAATAGTGAAACATTGACAGAAGAATGTCCTTTATTGTTGAAATAGATAAACGGTTACCTTGGGCCCATAATTTTGAAGCTGGTGGCGTTTTTTTTTGCACAATTGTAATGTGGTTTTGGAGTACATATCGAGGTGAGAGCAGCGCTAAGGTTGCTTATTCTGGCTGTGATGTTTCTGGAAGAGAGTATGCATTGCATCATGGCCAATATTTAATATGTTCGACGAAGATATTATGAAGAAGAACCTTTATCTCGAAACTAGAAAGCGTTACAGAGTTGTTCGTTTAGTAGGCTCTTTCTTAGATAAAACCGATTATGGTAATTTATCCGGGATGATGGGGTGCAGCGGGCGATTTTTGCTCGTTTTATGATAATTCGAAGAAGATAATCACAGTCTATAGTCAAACCTCTCTAACTGAAAATACTATGCTATCATCGCAATCAATGCGGCACACAATGTGTATTTTGGAGCCGGTTTCGACCAACAGTGCATAGCGCTCCGCATCTTCTCATCAGATGCCTCTTTTAATGCGGCGCGTCATGCACGGTTGCGAGAGGCATTACCGAACTCATCCAGGCAGTGTGTCAAATCCTCTTATATAGGACCCCGAATACATAATGACATCGAATCATGTTGTGCGGAAAAAGCCACTTGCTATTTTCCAATTCGATGCGGCCGTCGTTTCTGACTATACGTGCCAGTTCGGAATCAAAACATTGTTGTTGGACGGTGGATGCATCAAGCTCAAACAACTTGTTTGAGAGATCCACCGTCCTATTTGTCCACAGTGGGAACAACACACTTTTATGCTATCATCGCAATCAATGCGGCACACAATGTGTATTTTGGAGCCAGTTTCGACAAATAGGACGGTGGATCTCTCAAACAAGTTGTTTGAGCTTGATGCATCCACCGTCCAACAACAATGTTTTGATTCCGAACTGGCACGTATAATCAGAAACGACGGCCGCATCGAATTGAAAAATAGCAAGTGGCTTTTTCCGCACAGGATTCGATGTCATTGTGTATTCGGGGTCTTATATAAGAGGGTTTGACACACTGCCTGGATGAGTTCGGTAATGCCTCTCGCAACAGTGCATGACGCGCCGCATTAGAAGAGGCATCTGATGAGAAGATGCGGGGCGCCATGCACTTTTATGCTATCATCGCAATCAATGCGGCACAGGCACACAATGTGTATTTTGGAACCGGTTTCGACCAACAGTGCATGACGCGCCGCATTAGAAGAGGCATCTGATGAGAAGGTGCGGAGCGCCATGCACTGTTGGTCGAAACTGGTTCCAAAATACACATTGTGTGTCTGTGCCACATTGATTGCGATGATAGCATAAAAGTGTGTTGTTTCCACTGTGGACAAATAGGACGCTGGATCTCTCAAACAAGTTGTTTGAGCTTGATGCATCCACCGTCCAACAACAATGTTTTCAAAATACTAGTTTCAAGGACAAAATGTTCGAGTAAGGGAGAGTTCGACTATTGGAATTAAACTGTGGAGCTATAAAATAAGAATTTTGTACTTAACAATTCTACAAAGCAAAAGAACTGCATTATTTGTGGATTGGATGTATGTATTTGGGATTCCCACATGACCTCACAAATGTGACACAATTTTTGAATCTAAACGAATTAGTCACTCCCCGACATACGTAAGGCGGACTTACGTAATTCCGCACTTACGTAAAAGCCACAATCCATGAAGAATCCTTGTATGATCCAATTAAATAAATTTATGCATAGGGAAAATCCAAGGTATTTTCTAAAATTAAAAAAGAGATGTAAGAAAATCCTTGCACATGTTAATTTAAGTCTAAAATTAACACATTTGTTAACTTTTTGGTCATTAAACAAGAATGATATGCGTATTAGGAACATTTTGAGTTACGTAAAATCATATACGTATAGGCTTTTGGAACGAAATGCTTACGCAAGTCGAGGAGTGACTGGTCACTCCCCGAAATACGTAAGGCGGACTTACGTAATTCCGCACATACGTAAAAGCCACAACCCATGAAAAATCCTTGGATGATCCACTTAAATAAATCTATGCTTAGGGAAAAACCCAGGTAATTTCCAAAATAAACAAAGCAATTTAAAAAAATTCTTGCACATGCTAATTTAAGTCTAAAATTCAAACATTTGTTAACTTTTTGGGAATTTTAAATAATATTGATATAAATGTATTAGGAACATTTCGAGTTACGTAAAATTCCGACTTACGTATAGACTTTTGGAACGAAATGCTTACGCAAGTCGAGGAGTGACTGTAATGCAAAAGGTTCACCTTTCAATCAGACAAGTCCACAGAATCGGCGGTAGTAGTCGAAAGATTAGGACTAATGATTTTTAAGGTGCGTTCTTGGATTCAGTAATATGCGATAGAATGGAAACAATTCCATCTCAACAAAAACATTCTCACAGCTCGTCTCGGGTAACCTTTAAGGCCGGTTGGTATCCAATTTGGTATATAAAGAAAGATACGAAAAGGTAAGTCGAAAAATGCTAAAGCTATACCTATTCCAATGGAGAAACTCAACCATAATAACGGAGATATTCAGGCTTTTCAGAAACATGGTCAATACAATCTTCAGACTTCTCCGGACCATGCGTATTGGCGGCGGTCAAATGGCGGACAGGATTGATGTGATTTATTCATTTTTTTTTTTAAGAAATGAATGAAATACTGTAATACGCATCGTGGCGACCTGAACACAGTGTTAGCTGGTAAGGTAACTTCTCAAACGGGGTTTCGATAATTCCATAGGAATAAAAATCTTATATTCCCTGTTTCGCTGTGATTGCAAAAGCTTCAATCCCTAGACACCAGCCGAGTTTATACGCGAATATTTTCCGCAATGTTGTAAGGAGATGATTTGCTGCTGTTTCCGAATCTCTGAGGTCGGTACAAGGCGGATTCTTGTATTGAACTTTTCGATTAGGTAATCCCTATCTGAGACATTTGAGTACCGTATTCGCTTAAATTATTATTGAACCTCTAGATAGAAGCAATTTCCACATATGTATATGGAGAGATCCTGGTAATTATTCAGAGTTAGTTTAATAGTTTTGAAAATGCATTTTTGGGAACTTCATTTTTGCCTTCATGAAGGGAATATTGCCACAAGTGTGTGTACTAGCTTCTCTCCAGCATGGCTTCAAAAAGATCCAGAGCTGTTGTGGTATAGTACCACAACAGCTCTGGATTTAATTGCCCATCATATCCTCGATCCTCGAAGGCCTCAACCAGAAAACGACCTATGGTATAACCGTCCTAGATGATGTATGTCTTTCTCGAAGCGTAATTCAGTGCTACAATAAGGTTCTATTGGATCAAAAAACGGCGCCAGATGCCATTATTGGACTATTATTCAGTGTTTATACCCTGTAAGGTGCCCCTATTGTCGTTAGAAGAGAATATTTTACGAAGTATTATAGGGATCAAATTGTTACTTGGGTTAAGACTATAAATCGAATCATTAATAATTCATTTATTATTCGGCTATTAGTACTAAGCTAGGCCAGTAACAAGTGGATCATTTGGAGGTAAATGCAAGCTGCGTAGTTAGCATTTTTATAAGTGGGTTTTGGCGGTGAGTCCAATTTGAGATTCTATTAACAGCTAGGGTCGACATGTATTGTAAGAGTGGAGTTATTTTGGCCTTTTTATAGAGAATTGAATTTTTGAAATATCTTTTGTCAGGTTTGCGGTATAGGGAAGTACAGGATCGCAAAATTTTTCTTTCAAAGATTTCAAGTTCCTTTCCTACGCAAGGGGAGATTGTTGCCCAAATCGTGAAACAGTAAGTTATTATGGGTCTAATTAGTGCTTTGTAAAGTAGTATTTTTGTCCGCTGAAGGACACATCTTCGGGAGAAAGTTTTTTTTTTACGCAAATACAGCTTTTTCAGCCTGCTATATTGCGATATAGCCAGACTAAATCGTGTTTTGCCTTTAAATTCATTTGTATTATTTCAAACAACAATACCACCAACGGACATTTATAATTTCTAGTTGAATTGAATTGGAAAAAAATTACGCAATTTGATTGGCCATTCATTTTTGCACACTGATTACAGCAAATGTCAACGCGACACTCGGCCAACTTCATGACGCATTTGTCATCGATGAGCGAATCGCGGAGAAGGGATCGAACGAGATCTTGAAAAACTTTTTTTTATCATAAACTCGTGCATTTTCTGCAATAGATCCTTCGTTCAGATGGCCGTCTGCCTCGTCCTCGCCATCTAGTTAGGAAGTGCAACAAATACAACGCGTGAAAATATCGTTTTCGTTAACAGATTGGTGAATCATTCGTCATCATCTCGTCTGACACTGCTCTATTTTGTCGCGGGGGCACTGTACAAAGACGTCGTCTTCGCGAGTCGCGCTCGTTGTGTGCAAAATCTCTCATCCACCATTCGAAACGAAAGTGCATTCTGAGCTGTGAAACAAAATCGTATTTAATTTGTGAGAATGGAAATTGAGACACAGACAAATGGCCCAACCGCAACACTCAACAACAAGAAAAAGGATAAAGTCGACGAGAAGGAGAACTTATGGTACGTATTGATGAGTCCTCCGAAAAAAGAGTTGGCAAGCAAAAGCAACAAGAACGAACACGGCGCGTCAACCTCACCTGGAATCCGCGGCGCGATGATGCAGTCATCGTGACACGGAAACGTATCGCGTTGGCTAAACAGCGCTAACGTCTTTCGTCGTTCGCCCAGGTATTCGAGTCGGCAATCGTCACACCTTTCCGTTTTGCCAAAACTCATATTAGATTATGCAAATTGGGTGCTGGAATAATGGTCAGTTTATTTGTTAGCTCATTATATAGGTAAACATTCGGTCTCTCCCACTGGTAGGCTGGATGGAGTACGTCTCCGAGAGTGCTTGATACCGGTTTGGTCTTGGGTCAGATTCAAGTAGCTACGCTATGCGTGGAAGTGAAGAATGAAGATTATCATTTGAGGAATGTTTAGTCTCAGGGTCTGAGATCTATGTATGTTCGAATAGAAGTAAACTTTGCATATTGAAAATTTAATTTATTGGTTCTGAGTCATGAATTGTAGAAGCTGCTTCCTTCCTCCTGCAATATTGGTTCAGGTTCATAAGCTTTCTGCCTTCTTTTAGGTAAAAAAAATGACGTATGTATGTATGTGCTTAGCCTAATTATGGAGCGCTTCGCCATCAAGAACAGCGCCTGAGAGCCCCACAAACAAGGCGTTCTAAAAAATGCTCTACTTAATGGGCCTAGGCTATAGGCAGCCCCAAAAAATAAAAACAAAAATACTGAAACTACACTAATCTAGGTCGTTTTGGCTTTTTTTAGCAACTGTCACAGGGGGCATTTTACCATTGTACTTTCAGCATGCGATTCTAAAATCGGAAGGAATTATCCCTTTTTTTGGTCATGAAAAAATGTTAAAATAAAGATGAAAAATTTAGGACCCAGAGTTCTCTTCAAAAAATTAATAGAGGGCGGCCCTAGTTCCGTTGCCGTTCAAAGTTTAGGTGTGTTCTTCAATCTTTATTGAAGGATGTGCTATAGAATTATTGTGAAATTTTTGGAAGGCATGGATTTGGGTTGAATTAAAGCCCAAATCTCACAGCCTTTGCACAGGTCTCAAGATTGTTTGTTTGACACATGCGGATCTTCGTGTTTCTGTACAAATTTCATTGTTTGAAAAACCATTAGTGGGACAAACGTCGGCATAAAATTCCAAAGCTATTCATATCAATCATATTAAAACCATCTACAACCTTTTTTGTAATGACCAATAGGGAACCAAAACGACATAACGTACAATAACCAAATATCATAGAGAAAGCATAGCAACCCATGCCATGCATTAGTCCAGAGTGGCTATGTGATCACACAACCCATGGTATACAGGTATGGTCATAAGCACTTTCGATCTTTCCTGTGACGTCATCAATCGAAAGAGAACGTATACTACTTGAATGTGAACGATTACTGTGATTTCAACAAAAAATCGAGGCAACAGCTCACTAAATACGTTGCTTTTATATACAGTAAACAGACACCTTTAATAAAAAAAAGTGTGTTATTGAGTATCTTATTTACAATATGGCAAGAAAAAAACCAGTCTAATTATTTAATATAATTGTTTGCTTATACGTTATTGCATTAAAGATAAAATAAAGTGAATTTCAGTGCAAGCAATCTGATTTTAAATCATCATTTAATTGCTAAAGAAAGGGAAATTGCCTGCGAAGAAAAGGTAAACAAATGATTTTTTAGAACCGGAATGTATTTTCGCATAAGACAATTAAATACTGAAATGATTGATGACAAATTTTCAACAATAAAAAATGAAAAAATACTCAAAACTGTATTATGAAATATTATGGAGATTCTACTGTGTGTGTATTTTTTAATAAAACGAATACATACTTTGATTCGCCTTTAATACGATGGCGTAACTATGCAAAATATGGCGTAACTACGGAAAGTAAACAAACATTTTCAATTACAATTCAATTTGGTGACACGCCACGTTAAGAGAAATGACGTCACAGGAAAGTATACGTCATTCGTTTCTCTGACTCTCCCAATTGTCGCTACCTTATATTCTGTATATCGTGCACACAACCCATATGTCGATACCTTAAAGCACAATAGTGCTAAGTCAATTTTTTTTGCGATCTTGAGATTTTTGCATCGTATTATTCCTTGTCAAGTTCTCCATCGAGTAGTTAATCTTGAAACTACATTTACCCAGCTAAATCCAAGGAAATTAACATTTAAAAGAAACGCTAGGTTGATCGAAAAAAAAATTGGACAAAAGTGCTAAGTCCAGTTATAGCGCTATTTTGTGCTAAGTCCATACTTGGAACAATTAGAAAGTTAAATTTGTGGTAGTAACTTCCATAAAACGAATGTTTACCATTAAGGTAAAATACCCTATTTTCGTCATGTTAAGGAGATTTCTGCAATTTCCAAATAACAAGGGAATAAAATTGGGTTATTTTTACAAACTATGCCCATGAATATAAAGTTTGGAAATTTTACTATGAAATTATAAAATCTAAAAACCGCAATTGTTTTATGATATATAGTTTTTTAGAAAAAAATTAAAATTACTCCAGCCTCCTAATTTCGTCATAAAAAATGGTCGTGTTCCTAACTTCGTCATGGCGAGCACCTAATTTCGGCTATGAAAAACAACTGTTTCTTTTTAAAGGTAATATCAATTTATTAACAAACGAGACCGAGGCTTATTTCGGGCGCGGCCGAAATTTGGATACCCTTCGCTCTCCTTGGGCTAAAAGTTTTTTCCGGGCGTACCTACGACTTGTATTTAAACCCCCATCCCCCGTTCTTTTCTTTCCGTCTTCACAAAAGTTCCGTTACGTTGACAAGGTTTTGTGAAATTGGTGTAAAAAATGTTTCGCAGAAGAATCAAAATGGGGGGGGGGGGGTTGTCTGGCAGCCCCATGACCCCATAGTCTGATTTGATCCATTCTTACATATGTTTGGTTGAAATTCGTGCACAAATAAAGTTTGTCTTAGAAGAACCTAATTTCGGTGGTTGGGTTTGTATGGCAGCCCCATGAGAAGAGAAGAAGCATTTGCGCAAAATTTCAAATTCATAGCTTTTAAAGTGGCCGAGTAAACTCGTTGCAACAGACGGACATCACGGATCGACTCCCCAAGTCATGCTGATCATATATGTATACTTTTTATCAATGTATTACAAACTTCATGACAAAGTTAATATACCCTTTCACTCTATGACCGAAGGGTATAAAAATACAAATTAGATACAATACATATCCATATGAAAAACAATATGAAACTTAAAACACATATGAAAAATAAAAAATAGAGAATTCATAGAACAAAAAATAACAAAAATTTCAATATTATTTGCTTGGAAATATGGATAAAAATTCCTAAAATAACTGAAAAGTTTCCATCCTGAATCTGTTCTTCCGATTCCCCATAACTTTGGCATTTTTAGCAATATGTTTTTTTTTTAATTCTTTTATATGGAAATATAGTGAGTGGAGGCTTGCCCTATTCCATCTCATGATATATTAATACATTTCTTCTCATTATTAGCTGTCCGACTATAAGTATGCGATGATCCTTTACGGGCCAAAACTTTTTTATCCCTAGGGCATGGGAAAAATGCTGTTTCATCACAATTAAAGATTCGCTCTGGACAAGATATAATTTCTTTCAGCTCAGGAAAACCGTCGATGTAGGATGGAACCTTCAGTTATCAGAGCTCTTTCAGTTATAAATTTTAAGAAATTCTCACTGATATTAATGGGTTCCGTTTCAAGAGCCATGTGTACCATTTTTTCCCGGCAGACCGTCTTTGAAAGGGGTTTTCCGATTCATCTCCCATCGTCTTCTCTTCTGCTGCTGTCAGAACTGGAGGAGCTCCTACTTTCTTCACATGTTTCCCGAGTTTTTTTTTTGCCCTGGAGAGCTGTTTTCGGGATCCCATATCTTTTAGCTACCTCGCTAGTTGATCTCTGCAATTTCTTTTACTGCCATACCAAGCTGATTTTGACTGTATTTTCTAGTTGTCAATTCAATTTCTGCAAGAAATCAATTTAATTTTTTTATAATTATTGATTTCAAGTTCTATTTACAAAAATGACGAGTTAAGGAATACATACTTCGAATGAGACATAATTTCAATTTCGTCATAGTGACGAACTAAAGTTGTACTGTGCCGAATTTCGTCACCATTGATACTATTATTTGAAAGCATATTTTTATGTTTTATTTGTAAGGGTATTTTAATGTTATTGTTACTGAATGCTTCAGTTAATTATTTTTCGTTAGTATTGCAAATTAAACTTAATATAAAGATTTTCTTGAGCATCTATAGTGAGTCTGTTTAAAAAAAAACTGACACGAATTATGGCCAAACCTATCGAAAATTGGTTGAAATAACAGTGACGAAATTAAGTGTTAGGTATATTTGTACTTTTACGGAGATTTTAACACCAAAATATGACTAATATTTTAATGATGACAAAAGAAATTTTGCATAACAAAATTTTTTATTCCAGACCTAATTTCGTCATCATGACGAAATTACGCTCATGCCAATTATCACTATGTTTTAACTTCGTCATCCTTTTTTTTTTTTAACTTATTACAATAGAATGCAAATTATTATTCAATAAATAGAATAACAAAAGCATATTTCGTTCAAACACACCAATAAAAGAATAATTCAGTTACTATTGCACGAACAGCACTTGAGAACAACACATTAGTCCACTAGTCGAAACAACAACAGACACTGCTCAATTCACGCATTTCAGTTCTAACGACTTTCAGTGTTCTTTTTAATTTACGAATGTAGTGCAATAAAGTTAACAAATAGGTGTTATCGATTACATTTTACCAATATATTCAGAAAATAATAACGGTTTTTAGTAGGGGCATTATATGTTCCTATTTTATTTGAAAATATAAAATGTGACGAAATAAGGTACCCTGACGAAATATGGTTCCGTTACCGAAACATAAAAAGGATTAGCCCGATATTGGGATGAATTGTTTGGAAAGTGTTTGCATTGGCATTCTTTCTTTGAATAGTATTGAAATGGGTAAAAAATGACTGAGGGATCGTCTACCTCTGATACAAAGATTCAAATTTTTTGGAAGCTCTTTATCATGCAGGCTGAAACAAGGGTCCTTCGGCTATTAACAAAACCAAAAAATAAACTTGCATTTATAACAACCGGAAAGGTACGATTGTACTAAATATCAAATTGTATTTTAACAGAGTTAAACAGTGGTTGATACAGTGAATAGTGTGCTCTCCTTCGAAGCACAGGGTTGTAGTTTATGGTAGTTTGCCAATTCACGATCCAATTGGCGGGGCATGGTCTCATTTCGATGTTAAACAAGTGCCCAATTATGGGGATAAAAACCTCTGCAGAGCGAGCTGTTGATCTAAGCAGTTTAAATCTTAGGGATTAGATGCGAATGGCACCTATTTATTTATTTACGATTTGACGGAATCGACATATCTCGAGATTAAATTGAGGCTGACTGAAATCAAAATCGCGATCCAGGAAAAAAGGGACTAATTTGAAAAAGATCTGCCAAATTATAAAAAGTAAATGTATAACTATTGATATACGTGCTTAATCCTAATGAGTGTCTTGCGTTTGCATTTCACCAGCTTGATAATATTCGAATCTAAGGTAAAGTGCATTCAAAAGAAAGGGGATGTCGTTTGGGACTGATATGTGTGCATTTCTAGTTTTCACTTGGTGAAATTAAAGAATTTGAATCTTTCTTCTAGTTTTCATATCACATCACGATTGCCAGAGAAGCTTAAAGTCCGCCGAGGTTACTCCCAGCCCAAATAGAAATAGGTCCGAATGAACATTTATTAATCAGTTGTTTGAAACGATGTGATTTTGGCAATCTTATTGAATTCACATCTCTAGTCGCAATTCCACTGCAGTAACTTTTGGGCAACACCTATGTATCTCTATGTTTTGCACTTGTCCAACGGGCAATGGATCTAGGAAACACACGTGCGTTTAACTAAAAAAATGATATCTTATATCGAAGAATCAAATCAAATTTTGTCGCCGTTGACAAAGAAGCAACGTTTCTTGTGGCATTGGCTTCACCCAATTGAATGACGACTTAAGATGATCCGTGTCATAAAAGTGTGCCTAGTGCCGAGCAATGACATAATAGGGCCATGTCCTGTTATTACCCCCAATTAGCTTCCTGTTAAATGACAGTAGTGAGATAGAAAGGACAACGTCTAATGTTGACCAGATCATCCTTTGGTCATCACGTGATCATTACCACTTTTAGAAAGCATACACTGATGAGACACATATAACTGTAGCCGCACTTGGAATTAGTATGGGAAAAACTGATCAAAAAGCGGAAATTGAGGAAATTATTAACGGAAAAAAATCTTTTTTAAATAAAATTGACTCTCAGGGATAATTTTGATTCTTTCTCAATAAATAATTAGCTGTTCTTAGCTTTTTTGCTTATTGACATCTCAGTATCGATAACCTTTTCTGTTACCTAGAAAACTTTGAAATATTATTTTTTTTGCGTAATAATGTTTCTTAAAGATTTCCTGTCTAATTTTGATGAAAGAGGGGCCACCTCCGTAATATTTGTTACATTAAAACCTTCTTGAAGTGCAATAGTAGGTGGGAGATGATGCAATATCTTGCTACAAATTCCGTTATGTGGCATGTCTTCTGTATTAAAATGAAAACAGTTTATAGTCAGGATATTCCAGAGAGGTTACAACAACTTTTTAATACATAAACAACCCTGATTAATACTATTAAGTAACTCGGACCGAAGTTAGTATTGAGATCTATGGAAATCCGGCAAGTGCTCATTAAAAGTATTAGCCAGGATAGTTTACCTACAGAACAGTTGATTTCGTCACTTCCAGCATGGGAAAAATTTCATAGGAATGTCTTGACGATAAACAGCTTCTATTTTATACAGAAGATAGGACACATAACGGATTTTGAAGCAAGAGATTGCATCATCTCTCACCAGTCGTCATATACTTTAAGTTGGTTCCAATAGTACAAAATGTTAGGGAGGGGGCCTCTCATTTATTTAAATCAGACGGCAAACATTGGAGAAACATTATTACGTACATTTATAAAAAAACGCAATTTTGAATAGTTTTTTATGTAAAAGGAGCGGTTATCTATGCTTAGGGGTTAGTAAGCAAAACACTCAAAAAACTGTTAAAATGAATGATTTAGTGAAAAATAAACCAAACAATCCCTCAGAGTCTATTTTATTCCAAAATGATCTCTCCATTATTATTTTCCTTAATTTCCGCTTTTTAAGCATTATTTCCCATACTTGTTCCAAGTGCGGCTATAGTTATGAATGCTACCAACTAGTATTAGCGAATTTAAAGGATATAACCCTTCCAGATAAAAGGATAAAAAAGTACATACATGTAAGGAATTAAAAAAGGGTTAGAAAGTACGTGTATTCATCCAGTTTTTATTTTGTTTCATTAAACATTTTGTAATAATAATCTGACCAAAAACAACAAAGTTGTAAAAGTTACCCCGCCAAAGAAAATTCATCTGCCGCAAAAAGAATACATATCACTCCAATCTGCCGCTCATATGTAATTTTGTTTTAGGTGTAAATGCTGGAGAAGTTTAAATGTACAGGACTACTTCCTAAAGTAATTTTGTGGGAGCCGTCAAAGTGGCACTGAGTAAAATGTTAATGCTCCCACCAAATTACTTTAAGAAGTAGTCCTGTACATTTAAACTTCTCCAGCATTTACGCCTAAAACAAAATTACATATGAGCGGCGGATTGGAGTGATATGTATTCTTTTTGCGGCAGATGATTTTTCTTTGGCGGTGTAACTTTTACAACTTGTTGTTTTTGGTCAGATATCATATATTTTTGCATACTTAAAAAGCCACCTAATATTTTTGGGGTTTTGGGGTCCTGATGTCCCAGTGTTCCAATTTCCTACTGTCCTTATGTGCCAATGTCCAAATGTGCAAATATCACAGTGTCCCAATGGCCTAATGTTTGAATGTCCCACTACCCTAGTGTCCCAATGTCCCAGTCTCCTTGTGTGGAAGTGTCCCAGTCTCCCACCTAATGTCCTAATATCCCAATGTCCAATTGTCCTACTGTCCCAAGGTCCTAATGTCCCAATTTCCTAATATCCCAGTTCCCAATGACCCAGGATCCTAATGTGATAATATCCCAATGGCCCAATGTCCTAATGTGCCAGTGTCCCAATGTACAAATGTCCCAATGTCCCCATGTCCTAATTTCCCCATGTAACCTAATGTCCCAGTATCCAAATGTCCAAGCGTCACAATGTCCTAATGTACCAATGTCTCAATATCCTAATGTCCCAATTTCCCAATGTCCCTATTTCCCAATATTCCAATGTTCCAATGTCCTAATATCGCAGTGCCCCAATGTCCAAATGACCCAATGTCCCAATAGCCCGATATCTCAGTGGCCCAATGTCCCTATGTACCAGTGTCCCAATGTCCGATTATCCTATTGTCCTATCGTCCCAAGGTCCAATGTCCTAGTATCCCAATGCCCCAACGTCACAGTCTCCCAGTGTCCTAATGTCCCAATATCCAAATGTTCCCATGTGCCAATATCCCAATGTTCCAATGTCCTAATATCCTGATATCCCAATGTCCCAATATCCCGATGTCTCTGTAGCCCAATGTCCCTATGTGCCTGTGTCCCAATGTCCGATTGTCCTATTATCCCAAGGTGATAATGTCCTAATATCCCCGTGCCCCCATGTCCCTGTATCTTAGTACCCTAATGGCCCAGTATCCCAATGTTCCAATATCCCAATGTGCCAACATCCCAATGTCCCAATGTTCTAATATCCCGATGTCCCAAGATCCTAATGTCCACATGTCCTTATATGCCAGTGCTCCAATGTCACAACATCCCGATGTCTCAGTGGCACATTGTCCCTCTGTACCAGTGTCCCAATGTCCGATTGTCCTATTGTCCCAAAGTCATAATGTCCCAATGTTCTAATATCCCAGTGCCCCCATGTCCCAGCATCCCAGTGTCCTAATGTCCCAGTATCCCAATGTGCCAATATCCGAATGTTACAATGTCCCAATGTTCTAATATCCCGATGTCCCAATATCCCGATGTCCCAATATCCCGATGTCTCAGTGGCCCAATGTTCCCACGTCCCAGTTTCCCCAGTGTACCTAATGTCCTAATGTGTTAATGTCCTAATATCCCAATGTCCTAATGACCCAAGACCCTCATGTCCACATGTTCTTATATCCCAGTGCCCCTTTGTGCGAATATCCCGATGCCCCAATGTCACAACATTCCGATATCTCAGTGGTCCAATGCCCCTATGTACCAGTGTCCCAATGTCCCAATGTCCGATTGTCCCAAGGTCATAATGTCCCAATGTCCTAATATCCCAGTGCCCCCATGTCCCAGTTTCCCAGTGTCCTAAAGTCCCAATACCCCAATGTCCCATTGTCCCAATATCCTGATATCCAGTGCCCCAATATCCCGATGTCCCAATGCCCCAATGCCCCAATATGCCGATGTCCCCACGTCCCTGTTTCCCCATTGTGCCTAATGCTCCAATATCCTAATGTCCCAAGACCCTAATGTCCCAATTTCCTAATATCCCACTATCCCAAGATCCTAGTCTCCCAGTCACCCGGTGTCCCAATGCCGCAGTGTGTTTAAAAAATGGTCAATGCGATGAGCCGATAGACGCAATTGTTGGAAATTTTTTGTTAACTTTACCTATTAATTTACCGTTATTCCATCCACTTATCTAAATGGAAGACATTGATTCTTTAGAAGGACCACCAGATCATTCGTTCCAAATTTCATAAAAATCCCATCACGAAGAGAGACAGTAGAAGCAAGTCTTTCTGCAACTGTAGACTTCATTCTGAAATTGGGTTACTCGCTTAAGTCTGTGAGGGTGAAAATTTCACCGTTTATTCCATATATCTTACCCGTTATTGTGCCGATCGAAGATTTTATTTGGAAAGGTACTAGAAAAGGATATGTGGAATATTTTGGTAAAAAAAAATTTTTGGGGGCTGTTGCCTGGAAGGCTGTAGCCTGGTCAAACAAAAAAGCAAGTTGTCTCCGGTAATCATAGACTTGTTCGCTTTCGTTTTTCTTTTTCCTTTGGCGGGCGAGACGCTCGCGCGTCTCTTGATAGATACATTTATAATACGCGTAATATAGAAATCAAATCGAAATAAATGAAGATGAGGGAATTTTGTTGAGGTACGCCTCCAATGAACGATAAGTTGGACAATCTTGGCGGCCAACTTTTGCAAACAAGTAACCATTTCACAAGTTGACTAACTTAGCCAAATTGGACCCGTAGCGATGAGTTGGACAACATGTGAAGTTTATATTGTTTGTAAAAGTTTGGCGACTAAGATCGTCCAACTTATCGTTACATGTAGACGCGCCTTAGTCAGCCTCTCGCTTTGAATTTTAAAGGATCACTCTGTTTTAAGGTGCGGCTATAGTTATGGCAGGCAGTGTACTATGAACTGCAATAGTGTGAAACCTGTGCCATCTATATTTTCTGATGCCCACTCTGGACTAACGCATGGCATGGGTTGCTATGCTTTCTCTAAGCCAAATATATTTAGAAAAATAACAAAAACTTGAAAACATTCTTATCAAAACCTATTTTTTCCCCATTCTAACCTTGAAAATAAAAATGACCTTCGCCTGTTATCACGTTTTTCCTTACAGAATGAGGGCCCACAATGCAAAAGAGTGTGCAACCACTGTTAATTGTTCCTATATATATTTTGTCTTTGCTCTTGTCCGAAATGGGGGGAGATTTCAGTATCTGCGGCGCCTGTTTTTGGTGCAATGCTATTGATTCACATCAATATGTAGCAAAAATACCCCCAATTTCCCATTAAAACCTGAACTTCCCCATATAAATGTCAAGCGTTGACATTGAATATCTGGAGAACCGTTACGATTTCGCGAAAAAGAATTGCAGATTCGGTAGTTTGAGGCCAATAATAATTAAATAAATAATAATAATAATAAATAAATAAATAATTAACAGGGGCATTTGGTAGCTCAGTGGCAGAGATGTCTATCTCTGAGTTGCCGTGCGTGGGTTCGAATCCCACTGTGACCCATGGATGTTTGTGTTGTCCATAAAATGCTCCTACGGCAGCCGGTTCTTCGATGTAAATCGTCCCGGAGCTACCCGTTGCTAAAAACGGCCAAGAGCGGCCAAGACCCCTTCGATTCAAGAGAAAAAAAATTCTCTTGAATCGCTACAACAACAACAAATAAAAATTTGGCACCGCAGATACTGAAATCGTACCCGAAATGTTATGTTCCAAGTTCAAATGTATAAAATTGCTTGACTCGTGAAAGTCTGGTTTAGGGATAGGACAAGTTGTGCTGTTCTGTTCTGTACTCGACCCAATAAAACAGACCTAATACGTTTCGGCAACGGAAAATTGATTTTCGAAAAAAAAACTCACTTATTAATTCATATAAATTGATATGGAGTACATATAATTAGCATGCTTTCATTTTGCTTATTTACCAAATTCTTATCAGCTGCTTAATTGGCTCTGATTTATATTTGTGGTTTGTGCTCATAACAATTGAGCGTTGGAAGTGAACGATCGGTAAAAGTTATCCGGCGTAATCTTAATTTCTTCAGACTGTTGCTCGGCGTCAGACCTTCAAGCCACGTCGGTGATTGATATTTTTTTTTTTATTACATGCTGTAAGCGATTGCCCGCAAAAGCCCAATTAAAGAACTATATTCCTGCCTATCCTTCCAGGTTACTTCGATTCCGTAAAACTTAAAATTTGTCCGATTTTTAATTCTGAAAGCAGCCCCCATAAATTAATCCAAAAGCCCTCTCAACCCAATCTGCATTTTTTTTCTCAAAATTAACATTATTTAAGATTGTGAAGTTTGTCCAAAGTTTCTACACTTTTAGCTTGACGCCAAATTTTACTCTGGTCGAAAATTCTCGTCGTTCAAATTTATGTAGCTCGGTTAATTCAGTCATATTTTATTTATTTAATAATTGCAAATTGCATTCGGTTGCCAATGTATACTGTCCATTTATTAACAAACACTGGACATTTGACTAACATATTAATTAGTTTGACCAAATATGGAAAATGGAATGAATATTGACTGACATCAAAATGCACAATTATCGGCTACATTATTGATATAGGGTGTACCAATAGACGTGTCAAAATGATTTTCTTTTCGATTTTTTTGGGAGGGAAATTGGATTTTGGGATAAATTTGTTTCATATTATCCCGCGATATTTTTTATTAAATATATATTATGATTTACCCTCAAATAGTTCCTGCCCATGTTGTGTCCAGAAAAGTTTAATGCCTTCTTCAATGAGGCTACTTTTTTCCAATTGAATCGCAGGGATCAGACATCGTATGCTTAACGCTGAATACACGCCTACAATGTGAATATTTTGCAAGTGAACCATACTGTTCATAAAGTAGAATAAATTGTAGATATGGTTTCTTCGCTCATTCTAAAGAATTCAGATATATGTATATACATTAAAAACAAATGATTTTGCGGGTAATCGTGAATAATAGTACAATTCAAATTGTCTGATAGACTCTAACTGGGGACAGTCCCTTGATTATGGGGAAGAAATTCTGACCGATAGGGTATCTGCAACTTGGGTGGAAAAGTGTGTTTTTCGTTTAACCCTGCAAAGAAGGCGATATCAATGGAAATTCCACTTAATGGACCCAAGGCCAGAGGCAGACCGAAAAATACGTGAATTTGACAAATGAAAAAGCAACAACAACGCATTGGTGTCGGCGATGACACGATCCAAGATAGAATTGCCTGTCGAAATAGACTGATCCATTACCGCCAGACCGGGTGATGAGCCTGCACCGCAGGTCGAGCGACGCGACGACATGGAGCAGTATAAGGAACAAGCAGAACGAGGGTGAATCATTACGGATCATTACGGATTCCGTTCTCATAGGGTGAACTTTTTGTTTTCTTCTTCTCGACATGAGTGCTTACTGTACCGTCTGCAGAAATACATTTAAAAAAATATTTATTGCGGTAGAAATGCGACAAAGGGAACATCCATTGGGGAAGGTAGAATGAAAAATCCTTTTAGTGAGATGGCTGAATGGAGTTTTCAGCTCATCATCTTTGCTGAAGCACGTAACAGTTTCCCGACCAACGCGCGGTGTTATTGAGTGCTTACGATTGTACGGCTTCATTCCCCGCAGGGGGGTCGGTGTCCTTGTGACATCAGCCAGAAATGGCTGTATGTAGTGGGACAAAGATCTTTGGTGAGTTGCGCCACCACGGACCTAGCAGCTCAAGGGGGACCCTGGTACAGTTGATACGCCATGGCGAGGATCTGTACAAAGACCATTCGGGCGGTAACGTTCCCGAGCTCCTGAGTTATGTACGGGTGGCTCATGGCGTGACCTGCCTCCTCCCATGACTTACGGGAGGGAAGTCACTAAAGGCCAAGCACGATTATGGTGTCCTCTGGTGGGGGAGTGCATCGTATGGTAAATCGTGTGAGCTTCGGAGTTGACGGCTTCGCATGACCCGAGTCCTGAAGGGGCTAGTTAGGGAGAACCGCCTTGGTGGTAAATGCCTACGCGCCTATATCTAACTAGTTTGTGGATTGATGACCACACTGCCCGAATCGCATTGCTGACTAGTAAACTGGGGCCACCTGGATGTGAAAGTGGTGCATTCACTGGATGAAGAAATCCCCATCTGACAATAAGACCTTCTCAGTAAAAAGCCGAAGGTCCAAACATTTAGAGGGACCGGGAGATAAAGGCCGAAAGGCTAGGTGCTCCCCTGACGGTATACCTCGTAGATGGTTTGCTTGTACGGCTTCATTCAAACCTACGGCTCATGGTGCAAATGCATTGCAGTTCTCATACAAGAGCCGTCACGGCCCATATAAGCCAATGCATTTCTATGTTTCGAGCTTGCGAGCGAGCCTAATAGAGCAATTGAGGTGCATATGGGGTATTAGATTAGATTGTAGAGGAGCGAGAATCCGAAGGGATTCGCAGCACTGAAGCCAGTGGGCCTATTGTGCTTCCTGGAACATACAAAGTGTTAGGCTGTTATTTTCGCCTAGTTTGTTCAACGCCTTCAGGCAGCATTGAAAAAGTCTTGGCGTGACGGTGTACTTAGTAAATGATTTAATGACCGCCTGGCTGTCTGAGAAAACGCTATTTGTTTATTTACGTAGTTCTTTCGTAGGCAGAGATCAGCGCCGGTTTCTATTGCGTGCATTTCGGTTTCTATTGCGTGCATTTCTGCATGAAAAACAGTGGTGTGGAGGCCCATAGGTATAGATATCCTATATGTTGGGCCAACAACACCCGCTCCTGAGCCTTCAATTGTCTTGGAGCCGTCAGTAAACCATTTGATGGTCTGTGGATGTAGCCTAGCGAAGTTAGGGTGCCGCATCCCTGCAATTTGTTCATTTACGTAGTTCTTTCGTAGGCAGAGATCAGGGCTCTCTTCCACCAGACCACAGCATCATAGTTTAAAGTTGGTCTAACTATTGCTATGGGGTATAGCGCGCTGTCCTGTTTCTTGTGAATTTACACCAATTAGAGGCTTGCGAAAGACAACCAAAAATTAGCTTATTCAATTGAGAGAAAAATAAATTATGAAATTTTACTGCCCATATCTAAACGCGCAGATTGAAATACAGTTAATGTTTTCAGCTTATTTTTCGTGTTCTTTTTAGGTTTTAGCGTTTTAGTAGCGAATCGCTTTTGTCTTGGTTCGCATTGGCTATATGGGAAGCCATGACGGCTCGTTCTTGCCAGCTGCAAGGCATTTGCTCCTTGAAATGGCAGTCGTAGTTCACGAGGTGTGAAAACACGTTCACTAGCCCTCTCTCCCCTCCCATATTAGTCAATGCATTTTGTTGTCTCGAGCTTACGAGTTGTAAGGCTCGTCGTTTGAATGAAGCCTTAGGGATTTTTGGATTCTTCGTTCTGTCAAACTCCATATAAAAAAATGACAACTTGCCCAACTGTAAGTTTTTTTTAAATAGAGTTTTGTTGGATTCCGTGTATGTGGGCCCTTAGACTTGCACATGTTCTCTCAAACGAAAGTTATCGTATCTTACGGCGAAGTCATAGTATGTTTGAAGCTTGATGATGGACCACTACACCGGTTTATTTAAATATATTTCTATACATACAGGCTAATTACCTTTCACTTCAAGCACGACAACACAAATCCTATTCATTTAAAGTCCATTTTACTAACAACAAACTCAACTTTCCGCAGGTCTTCAATTTTAAGTGAAGTTCAAAAACAAGGCAGCACAAAACTACCATCAAATAAATCAGTTCTAGTATTAGGCGATAATGCATCTGGTAAGACCACACTGATCGCTAAACTGCAGGGTGTCGAGGATCCCAAAAAAGGATCGGGACTGGAATACGCTTACATCGACGTAAAAGACGAATACAGAGATGGTAATTAATCCGTTCAACTCCATTTAATTATCCTTTTTTCACCACTTACACTTTCATTGGTATTTTCAGACGTTACACGATTAGGAGTTTGGGTACTGGACGGCGATCCAGGTCATACAAATCTCCTGAAATTCGCATTGAATGAAACAAACTATGCACACACATTGGTCATATTGACCGTATCAATGACCACACCATGGGGTTGGCTGGAACAGCTTCAACATTGGATCAAAGTTGTAGCTGATCACGTTGATAGTTTAAAATTGGAAAAAGACGAACGACAAGAGGCTCGTCAGCGGATGGTATCCGCATGGCAGAGCTATTGTGAAGTTGGCGACGATATGGATCCGGGTTCGCCGATTAAACGTAGTGTTCGTATGAACTCGGTGGACGATGATGATATTCTGCCATTGCCTGAAGGAGCGCTTACAACAAATTTAGGTTTGGATATTGTTGTTGTAGTCACAAAGGTACGACATGTGGTAGAGAGAAAAATCGTGCACGTGATTTATTGCATTATTTTCAGACTGATTATATGACAACACTAGAGAAGGAATATGATTATCGAGATGAGCATTTCGACTTTATCCAGCAATGGATTCGTCGTTTCTGCTTACAGTACGGAGCCTCATTATTTTATACAAGCGTGAAGGAAGATAAGAACTGTGATCTCCTTTATAAATATTTAACACATCGGATTTATGATATACCATTCCGAACGCCAGCATTGGTTGTAGAAAAGGATGCTGTTTTAATGTAAGTCTACTGCGATATCTCATTTTGTAGTTTAGATAATTATTTTCGTTCTGTATCAAATTACAGTCCTGCAGGCTGGGATAATCTTAAGAAAATCAGTATACTTTATGAAAATATGCATTCGTGTAAGGCCGAGGACTACTATACAGACATTATTGTACCTCCACCGACCCGAAAAGTAACTATAAGCAGCCATGCATGGCAACATTATGAACTGGATTGATTGTTTTCATTTGATTTCATAGACCGTTTCAAATCGTGAAGTTGAAGTTCAGACCGAAGACGAACAAACATTCTTGATGCGACAGCAACAGATTTTGCAACAAGGCCAAGGACAAATTCGTGGCGAATCGCCGCTCAGGTCTCAAGCTGGAAAGCCAACGAGTCGTACTCCTGGAGCACCCGGTCAGGGATCGCCGAAGAAGGTAATTGTGTTTATGGTGGAATGAAATCAGTTTATTAATCTGTGTATTAATTTATCTTCAGATGGACGTCAAACTGAACACATCCACACCCGGCGGCGAGGGAGTGCTCGCAAGCTTTTTCAATTCGCTTCTTTTGAAAAAATCCGGTACTCCAGGTGCTGCCGGCAGTCCACAAGCTGCCGGACCGACTACACCGCGTGCACCGAACGGTCTGGAGAATGTTACGCCCGAGAAGATCACGATGCGAACGGCCGAATTGGAACGCTTATCGAGAAGTCTTAAAAAAGAAATGGATTTTTCACAAAGTGATTGTTGAAGAGATTATACATTATGTAATAAAGATAAGTAAGAAGTATGAACTTCTAGGATTATAGTTTCAAATATTTAAATTAACAAAAAACCGTAATTTTGCATTATTATGTCAAGATCGCAATAGTTGCGAGAATATAGAGTGAGCATCGAAACGGGCATATAGAGACTGTTCGTGTGTCAGTCATTTTGGGGCAAAACCTAAGCCGCATGGCCTTTCTGATCAAGTCTTTTTGCCATTTTTACTTTTGCAAAACGAAAGAAAAAGACGATTGAGTCAAAAATGAAGGTCAAATAAGACGAGGAACTGTTCCTCGAAAATCCTCAACAGCACGATTTTCACGGAAAAATGTTAGTCTGACTTAGTTGTATGATTGATTCGGGATCAGTTCTCGTGAGAGTAACGTAATATTTTCATTTTACTTTTACTAAGTTTTTAAAAATAACCGAAGCAAAGAAAAGACCTGTATAGGGCAAGTTGTTAATATTTTGATGCTTTCTATAATATTTCCCCCTCCATATGAATATATTTTTTTGAAATTTTATTTATTACATCGAGCAGGAAATATTTAAATAGTAAATGTAAAATATATTAGTGTAATAAAAGATAAAGAATATTTATGTTTCAAAAACAACCGCTATCGTAAATTTATATGTATGTCTGTATCCAGTATCGAAATTAAGTTTGAAAGGATATAACTAAAAAAAAGAATACTTAGTAGCCATAATCCAAACGTACATGTATCTGTAGTAATTTAAAGAAAATATTAAAACAAGAATATTATAAAGTTACTTAATATGAGGTTAACAAAAATCAGTAACTAAAAATTTCCTATCCCATGTAATCAATAGAACAAAATAATAATATTCAATTATAATCCCGGCCAAACTGAATGAATTCCATAGCTAAATATCGTCTTACCCTAATTTGAAAATATTGTTCTATCGTACAAAATAATATCATTGTGTCTAACCGTCTCGTAGAAGTTTTTCTCTTATTGCTGAGCCTTGAAAAACGACAGCGCAAAATTTAACAAAACAAAAACGAAAAAAAAAACCTGAAAGATTCTTGTTGCACATTTTAAGTTTAATCTTTTTTCTATTCAAACAGATTGTAGATAGTTTTTTACTCATCGTTTGATTAGATGCCTCTTTGTTCGAGCGCGCTTTATCGTTCAGTGTAAATATTCTGATCGCTTGATTGGATTTTCATTCAACAATTTTAGCCGTTTTTTGATAAATTGTCCTGCTTTTTAACGTTGGTTGCTATTAAGCCAGTTGTGTCTAAAATATACAATAATTTTATTACAAAAATGAAAAGCCGTGAAATATTATTCCTTCATATTGATAAATGGTCCAATCTTCTAATGTAAAACTTGTTTTACGAATAACCTTGGAAAGTAAAATATCTCCGAGAAAATTAATAATATTTTCTAATAAATAAAGAAGGCAGACGATCAGAAAATAGTGCGTTTTTTATTATCTATCATGGAAAACGTTTGATTATTGCTGAAATACAGGCAAGCTCGGGGAAAAACTTAAAAATACTCGCCACAAATAATAATCGTTTTAGTAAACGCGGCCGTGAAAAATTGCATGTCAAATTGTGTTTTTGGAAACTTCCATGTACGCTTCGTGACAGAAAAGCTTGAATTCGACCGATCTCATCGCGTCATTCGGGGTTTATTGAATTGAATTTAGGAATCCGCAGAGAAAAATTTACAGCTGGTCAAGGCGAGTGACCGAGGGAGGCATTGGACGTCGCTCAATCTTGAAATGCCTGCCCAGAACTGGTAATGTACATATAGCATGGTGTAGTTGTTCTATTGATGAATATTGAAGTGACGGCTAAATCCAGGATTCGAATGCTAGCTGCCTCTTCCTTCGACCTTGCAATGAACTTCCGTGTCGAATTTGCTGCAAAGAGATAAAAACCGATTTAGACTTTTAGTGCGGGAAAAAGAAAAAGTCATTGATCCAGCAGTGTTGCAATTTATGCTTGATGAAATGAAGCACGGTTGGTTGCGGGTCGACCTACCACAACATCGACTACAAGTAAACATACAAACACTAAACCAAAGATCGTGGCTAAATTTTTATAAAAATGCGTAAGAGACAAACTTTCAACTGCTTTCCAAAATAAAGCTAAATCCAATAACAGTGGTGTTTGAATTTCTACTACAGAGAGAAAAACATCGGAGAAGGCAGAGTGTACATTGGCGAGCATTTAACTACTGCATACAATGAATGCTATGCTACACTTGAGCGATTATGCCTTGTTGTATTGTTTACTGCGGGTGGCGGTGGTGGAGAGCTCGTCAAGCGATGATAGAACCGAAAGTTTCAAATTTATATTCGAAACGGGACTGGATTCGCAAGGAAAGATGAAGGCGAGCGTGTTATTAGAATGATGTATCTTACAGGTAAGCTATTTAAAATATTCACTTAATTTATTATTTTAGGAATGGAGAGGTGCCTCTTGAAGCAGCCAGTGTTATTTAGGAAGTAAAGCAGGCTATTTACTACAGTGGCGTGCACTCCATAGAGGCATAAAAGCACTGCCTACCCTGAGAGAAATTGAAAATGTTAACATATAAATTCACTTTTTCAATTACTTCAAGCACTACATTAATTTTTACGTGCACTGTAAAGTTAAATCATTTACTTTTGCACGTTAAATGAAATTTATTTTCTCCAGCCAGTCATCATCATCAATGTGGCACGATAGCCCGGCGTCGGGCATTGGCCGCCTGAATCGTTGACCTCCAATTGTCGCGGTAACGTGACCCTTTCCTCCAGTTTCGGAAGCCCAGCAGCTGGTGGGCGTCTTCACTTACGAAGTTCTCCCAGCGAGCTCTCGGTCGTCCACGCAACCTCGCTCCGATAATTCGTTGTGCGTTCATCACTTTCTCTGGCATGCGATTATCGGCCGTTGTACATGACCCGCCCATTCGATACTTCCAGCTCATCGTACAATTGATACAACTCATGGTTGTACCGGATACGCCACTGATCTCGCTCGCGAACAACCCCGAAAATTCGTCGAAGGACCTTTCGTTCGAATCGGTCTAGCAAAATTTCGGAGGCTTGGGTGAGGCTCCATGTTTCGCAGCCATAACATAGCACGGGTCGGATGATCGTTTTGTACACGCGGAGCTGCGTGTTCCTGTGCGCAAGTTTCGAATTAATTATAGGGAGGACCCAGGGAGGACCGAGAAATAGGTCTTATTGACTAGTTGTATACGTCGCTTAATTTCGTCGGTTTCGTTGGTGTCCTTTGATAAGTTACAACCCAGATAGTTGAAGTTGTGTACATACTCGATATTGAGGTCCCCCAATGTGATGCTTGATTTTGCTGGTGTCCTTGTTTTCGATTGCATCATGGCCTTTTTTTTTTGCTTTCGTTGATATGTAGTCGGTATTAGTCATCGTCATCCTTGTGAGTCGCACTAACTTTGCCGGTATACCTAAATTCAGCAAAATGTTGTACAGTACACTTCGATCGATAAGCTGATCGGTCGTTGAACGACCAGGTCTGAAGCCGCCTTGATACTCGCCAATGATTCGTTCTGCGAACGAATTAATTCTTTCCAGAATTTCCGATAGAATCTTACAGGTCGTACAAACTAATGTAATTCTCACACTTCAGCTTGTCACCCTTTTTGTGGATTGGGCAGATTATGCTTTTGCGCCAATCTTCGGGGATTACCTCGTCGTTCCATATTTTCAGCAGTAGCACGTGTATAGCTTTGGTCAGGCACGTTCCACCGTGCTTCAGCAGTTCTGCTGGGATCTCGTCAGCGCCGGGCGCTTTATTACTTTAGAGCGACTGTATGGCGATACTCACCTCCTCTACTGTTGGGGGTAGAACGGGAAGGCCTGGTTCAGCTAACTGCTCAAGAGCTGGCTCCGTGGGGAAGGTTGATGATGCATTGAGGAGCATCGAAGGCCTAGGGGGAATGTGGCTTCGATGGATTTTTCCCATAGCTCAAGGGGTGTAAGATGCGTTTGTGCAGCAGGACAATCAAATATGTTGTCTACGTTGTGTGGGCTGGCTCCGAAAGCAGGGCATATGTTAGCGATGTTATTATCTATCCGAGATAGATACCGAGTTAAGACTTGTGCATCCGAAACGTAATTGAACCAACTACCTTGGTTGTGTGGCTCTTGGAAGTTGTAACTCGTCGGGAGAAATGGCTGATGATTTGGTGGTTAGTACACAATTTGCAAGTTAAGGTAGTGATGGGCACTATCGATAGTTTCCGATAGTTTTAAAAAACTATCGAATAACTATCGATAGTAGAACTATCGAATAACTATCGATTTAGAACTATCGAATTACTATTTATGGCTATCGATAGTATAAACTATTGGATAACTATTCGATTGTGCTTTTCAGTAACAGGAATACAATCAATTGTTGTCAAGCACCTATCAATTGAAGCTATCAATTGTTGTCAAGCACCTTTACTTTTAAGGACTTTGCCAATTACTTATTCCTTTAACTACAAGGCTCGGGCCACTAAACACTTTCATTATCCATTAACATAAGAAAAAGCTGTATAAGTAAAAGCTGAGTTTGTGGAAATGCAATCGGCTTAACGCACAATTATTACCGTACTATCGATAGTCCGTCCACACGATTTTTTTCTATCTGAATCGCTTAAAAACTGTAAGCCACTTTTTGAGCAACTTTGTCAAGTTGCATAATCACATAAAAAAATTTCAAATGACCCTTCGGCAACGTAATACAACTTCTAAGACTATTCGATAGTTTTGATAGTATTTCAGTAAGACTATTGAAAAACTATCGATAGTAAAACTATCGAATTACTATCGATAGTAAAACTATCGAATAACTATTTTGGACTATCGATTACTATCGATAGTAAAAACTATCGAATACCTATTCGATAGTTATTCGATAGTGCCCATCACTAAGTTAAGGCCACGTTATAGGTGGAATTATTGAAGGAAACTCTTTTGTGTCTTTGGACTTCCCTTTTCTTCTCTCTCAGCGAATGTATAGGGTGGAGCAAAGGAAACGCATGTTTTTTGAACTGCTAGTAAACGGCGACGAGAGGGGGTATTGACCTTGAATTAATGTTGGCAGACTGCCCATACAACGCAGTTTCAGTCGCTATGGAGCGTCCGTGGAGCATCGTGTGTTCGTTGTCGAGCAGAATGCGATTCCTCTGCTTCACCCTGTATAACTTGACGTGGTCGCCGGAAATTTCCCGTAAGATGATACGATAGCAGCCGACTAAGTATTGTTTAGCGGAAACTTCGTTGTGACTTTTCAGAGTCATTATTTTAGTTTCCTGATGGAGATGATCCTAAGATGGCAGTGATGGTTTGTAGGGAGGGCTCCATTCTGACATGTTTGGATACGTCTCCATTGCATGTTATAAACGTCATTTTTACAGACGGATACTCCAAATTCACCATTGAACGACCAATAGCTTTATAGGTGGTAATCAATGTTTCTTAGCCGGTTCCCGATGTGCTGCCAGCTAGAGTCTTGATAATTTCCTTCCAGCTCTTTAATTTGTCACATACATACATTGGATGCATGCCTGTAAAAATGCCACTGGGTGTCGATTTTGACGTCGAGGACTTTGGGGTAACGGTAAGAACTATTATTTGACGTGGATTTAAAGTTGTACTTTGTATTATTGGTTGAATGAATCCACTTGGGTGGTTCGTAGGTTGATTAGATAAGAACTTGGACGTGATCTGATCAAATGCAGTGGTGGTATTCTGCATTATCCTAAAACCATGTTGGTAATACCACCGCCGTCTCTATATTAAGGCCGCAATGTAGAAATCTTTCGCCTACTATTTGCACTGTTTTGTTGTTCCTTTTAATGACGTCATATGCTTGTTGTTGTTTGTTCGTGTAAATCCAAAATTTAGTTGGCCTTCTATGACGGCATGGAACGGCTGAGCTACGGCCTTGATGTATCTAGATGGCGTTGGTAATACGCAAGATTTATATGCGTATTAAGTGTCGGTTGAAGAAAGCGTAATCGGACGGTATGATTCTCCAAGGATGTGATGTTTACCAGGTAAAGTAACGATGCGGCCTTTCAGTCAATACTGTGGGATAATGAAGTTCATCGTTGTGGTGATACACTTTAGGGCGATTGTATCCAGGTGTTTAAGCATTATTAAGCGTTACTTTGCGATTTAGCTTATCCTTGAAAGAGTGTTGGGCGAATTGTTGTTGGTAATGGAGCCGAGTTGATGTTTTGGACTTATGAATTCCATTTGCCCCTTCATTTACTTGTTTTACGATCACTGCATTGAGATCACTAATGCGGGAGTCTATACCCCGTAACTGGCATGATTTTTAACAGATTTCTGTAGTAGAACCACTTTAGATTTATATTTTACGATCTGTAGCTGGTCCAATGTTTATATTTTGATTTTCGAGTCAGCAATTTATTAATTTAAGAGAAGAAAGGACTGGCTTTAGAAAGACCTCCTGAGGGAACAAGCAGTTAGTAGTGGAATAGTCTCACAGAGTGGCAGATGTGAAGTGTTTGATGTTTAAATTTAAGTAAGTTTTGTGTTTATTCTCCCTTGGTAAAAAAAGTAAGTAGTTTCGTACTAAGTTTTGGTATTTTAAGGCAATTGGACATTTTAAGGCATTTTCATATTTTGTGGCAATTTGGTGTGTAGCTTTTGAACTATTTTAATTAAATTGTAGATGTGTCCTGTAAGTACGTGTGAGATTAATGGTTTGTTAAAGTATTTGCGGAATCTGTTGGTGGAACTATTTTTATACGCGGAATATTGGGACAAGGGTGCGGTGAGTGCGATACCACCGTAAGAGCTTGTCCTAGTGTGATATTTTATTTGTGTCTCATTGCTATTATTATGCCTTGTGCTGTCAGAAATTTTGTAATTTTATACAATAAGGGCGCGGTGAGAGTGATTCCACCGTGAGACACTTTCTGACACTAGCAAAAGGGTTGCGACTTGTGAGATACAGTCGTAAGAGCCTTTTGCTGTAGTTTGTATAGAAGATGAATTATGCTTTAAGAGTGCGTGTGATTGAAAATTATAAGTTCCGCCAACAGACCAGTTTTCTTATGCCTTCGCATGTTTTGTAAGTATTAAAACTTACAGTTTACTTTTAAAAATTTACAGATGATCAATCGAACAAAGGCAGTCTTGAGGGATCAATATGTGAGTAGTCAAACTAAAAAAAAAATCATTGCCCAACATTTTATAATTTGTCTTACAATTCGTACATCGGTGGGTGGGTGGGGTTAAACAAGTATATGTATCTCAGGGTTAAACTAACAACGGATTCGCTGGGAAACTTCTTTAAGCTGTCCAGTCACGAGTCACGAGAGGAATAATAGTGAGTGCATTCAGCGAACGAAATTTACTGGAAAAACACTGAAAAGCCCACATTCGCAATAAGAATCTAATTGGAAGAACACTTTTCTGCTACATTTTTCGTTCGCTGAATGCACTCAGAGATTCTCCATATAAATGTTTTATACCTCAAAACCGAATCTTTCCTGACATAATTGATATCGCTTAAATTTCCGTGGTGTTGTCCGCGGCTGTATAAACAAGTGGAGTATGCGCATAAGTAGTATAAGGAAGGCAAGACCACCTACATTGGCTTCTCTATCGCGTCTTGGTATGTTATAGTTCCCGTGGGAACTAAGCAATGAGTTGCGGTAGATTTGTCTGCTCAACGCCGGCCATCTGGATGCAATGTTGATCCATGAAGTTTGTGAGCTCCACAATTTTGTTTTAGAGTGCATTACAATTTAGCTGGTGGTGGTAGCATAATAGACCTTAATAGATTGTTAGGAATTATGCATAGAATGGTGATGGAGGAAAGTAAGATAGTAACCGCGAGCCGCTATGAGGTTAGCTCAGTAACTAAATTGAAAAAGTAAAATTAGAAAGTAGTTTTCATTGGGAAGCAATTGATTCAACATGAAAATACTTCCAATTGTCAATTATATGCTATGAGTTACACTATAACAATGTAAAGTTTTGGCGTTGACTATCTAAAAAACCGTTACGACTTTGCGAAAATTCAATTGTTTAAGACTAACATTGAAGAAATGCCATCAATAAAATTTGGCGCCGATCAATGAATGAAATCGAGCCGACAGACGAGCTAAATTCGAAGATGAAATTTTTTAAGTCCGTCTGTGAAACACACTTTAAGTGAACAAAGATATCCAGCGTGATGGTATCAAACCACGACGTCCTATATCATTGCATAAACCTACGCTGATGACCTACAGGAAAGCGATTTTTGTAACTTGTTGCTGGAGAAAAAAATCGCTGTGCAGAAAGCCGAATGTGTTTATCTATCGTTCTGCTGTCAACAAATGCAATCACATTCTTGCGGCAAAGTGAGTTTACTTAATACCATACCATAAAATTACTCATGATCAATAATTCAGAAAAAAGATTGATTTTGCTATTTTACAACTTGAGCTTGTTTATTCGATTCAATACAAAATCCTAAACGTTCTAATTGCTTAATAACTACAATAGGCAGAGAACTACTCTCATCAGTTTCCTTCTCTTTAAATTCATAATCACCCGGATTATATTTCCCCAATAATTCGGAATGCTCTTTCCAAAACTTGTCACGAATCATGTCTTCGTATAGCGGAACAATCACCTGTCTCGTCGCATTATTCTCCGGTACTACAATTCGTTTTCTTAGCAAAATCGTTCCCTTACGAAACATCGGATCAATACTATTATAATTAATACCAAATTTCGAGAATAAAATTTCATTTTTATCCGCCGACAGTGTGCCCCGCAATTCATTCTCGGCCTGTTGATTGGTCATGCCACTCTTAAGGACTAAATTCCAGAAGGCGGTATTGTAGAGATTATTAATGTGTACATCAGCCTGTCGCCAGCTTAGATAGTCCCGAAGATTTTCGTCGGTTGGGTAGAGAACAACGCGACCATCAAAGCAAGGGGGATATTCCAGCTTCTTGTTGGGAAACCAATAATTCCAATTAAATACGTAGGATGATGTAAAGAGGCTAGTAACGTAAGACAGTATTTTGCCTGCTCTTCGTTTATACACGTCGGTTTCCCGTCGAAAAATAAAGGAATATTCGTCACTTTGTCCATAGGAAAGGATGATATCACGAAATTCTTCCATCACTGCTACGGCTGCGGTGTTCATGAGATGCAGTGCTGTAATGGAACCGTTAATTAGTAAACATATTCGTTAATATCAATGATTTACTACCATTCAAATCATTGGGCTTGTCAAAATCATGAGTTTTCGCAAATTTGTGAAAACCCTTGCCATCAATTCGTACGACAATCCAAGTGTTGGGAAGAATTCGATCATCTTGCTCGTACTGTTTTACGTATTCGTAGCGACTTTTTGCCATTGTAGAAGATGAGATTGATCGTATTCTTAAAGGCAACGATCTTAACAATTTGCGCATTGAACAAATCTTATTCATAAATGTTGTATTTAATATTAAAACAAAAAAGGAAATACAGATCCAAGTTACAGTACAGTCACGTCACATCCAGTATTTGTTGCAGAATCGACAAGAACTGTCAAGTGTGGCAAGCAACACATGTGCTGCTAAAAATGTTGCGAGGAAACTGGCGAAATGTTGCTGGGGTCAAATTCACAATAGTGTCAATAGCGAATGCAAGTGAGGCGGTGCGCGGCAAAACTCGCTTCTTCCATTTTTTTACGAAAAATTTTTTAGGAAAAATACTTTCGATTGCAATTGATAACTCAATCAATTGCAATCGAAAGTATTTTTCCTGCTCTACACGCTAGTAAGCTCAGTTTTTATCAAAACACATTTCTTTAATATTTTTTGCGAGGCTTTGAAATTTGCAGTTCGTTGCAAAACTTACTTCTTCCAGGTAATGTGTACTTATTGTACCAAAACTCTTTACTTCCATCAGTTTCGATCAAAACTCTTTTCTTGCCCTAGCGGACTCATCAAAACTGTCTCTTTCCAGTAAACATTTTTATTACCGAAAATGAAAAATATTGCATTTTTATTAATATTATTAGGTAAAGGTTTATTGTTTTCGTCCTTAGACACGTTCTTGGACAAAATTATACTAGATACACCACCAACTTGGTAGAAAACTATGTGGTTCCACCAGGACACATCAAAACTCGTTCGCTGCAATTTATAATTCGAAATTGACGCCATAGTTATTATTAAACATCACATTTCTGTTTTACAAATCAATCTTCGTGCATTAATTGCAAAACGAATATATGGTACAATCATTTTTCATATTGCTAAACGTTTTCTTCGGTTTCTGAATAATTACGAAAAATGGAAGGAGCGAGTTTTGCCGCGCACCGGCTCAAGTTTTTTTTTTGCCTTCGATGAAATGTGAGAGCTGTGGGAACCGAAAAACGGAATCTACTGGTGATTTCAGAATATTTCAAATGAAAATCAATTTAAAGTAAGTACATGTCTTAATAATTGTAAATACATAAATATGATACCTGAACTAGAGAATACCTATAAATTGCAAAGCAAAAGTTCCCACCATCTCTAAATGCTAGTTTCCGTGGAAAAGTAATCGAAGCATATCAGCATGTTGTAAATGTGTAAACCTTTGGCTTTTACTGTTTACAGTAGTTTATTTAGTTTATTGATCTGCATTTCGAAATGGATCTCAACTTTAGAACAGAATAGGACGAATAGTAGAATAACACATTTCGAAGCTTCATCTGCTTCGGTTACTAAGGCTGTGTGCTCTGAGAGAAATGTAGTATACTTTCTATATACCTATGCGAATACCGGTCACCAATTCTGGCTGGAGCACAGACTATAGCCCGTTGGATACCTTGTTAGATGTAGCAGCGATGATAATATGTCAGCTGCTTTTGATTCCTTTGGCCAGGCATACCCTCCAGACTTGAAAGTTGGCTCTTGCCTCGGCGCTTCCGCCTCTCAAAAGGGACGCTTGGTGCGAGCCAAAATATAATCCAAAGCCGTTATTCAAATGTGTATCATCATCCTTTTTATACATGTGATTTATGTTTTAGAAATATATACGTAATTTGGTTCAGGGGTTCTCAACTTTATACAAAAGGGACCGCTTGATAAAATTCGATAATTGTCGGGTACTACCAAATTTCGGAGAGCTTGGTACTGAATATCATAATAAAAATAAGTACGTTTTTTTTAGTCATCCCGTGTAGTTTTGCCAGATGACCTGCCATTTTTTAGATTTCGATAGATCGGTTTGACCCATCTAGGGTCAATATTTAGCGTGTGTTTTCAAATGAAAATTTTCGAAAATGGGTTTTGAAAAAGTCGATGTAGAGCGCATTGAGAGCTACATTTTGCCGAAAGAACCAGGGTCCTACCTATCACCGTTCAAAAGATATAGCCTCCCAAATACAACCCAACATGTGCCAAGTTTGACCCATATGGGGTCAATATTTAGCGAGATAATTGCAATTCAAATGAAAATTTTCGCAGGGTCCTAGCTATCACCGTTCAAAAGATACAGCCTTCCAAGGACAACCCAACATGTGCCAAAGTTGACCCATCTAGGGTATATATTTAGCGAAATAATTGCAATTTTGTGTTTCGAAATGAAATTTTCAAAAATGGGTTTTGAAAAAGTCAATGTAGAGCGCATTGAGAGCTACATTTTGCCGAAAGAACCAGGGTCCTAGCTGTCGCCGTTTTCGAGATACAGGCTCCTAAAGATGACCCAGCATGCGCAGAGTTTGGCCAGTCTAGGGCTAGTATTTAGCGAGATAATTGCAATTTTGTGTGTTTCAAATGAAAATTTTCGAAAATGAGTTTTGAAAAAGTCCATGTAGAGCGGATCGAGAGCTACATTTTGCCGAACGAACCAGCGTCCTAGCTATCACCGTTCAAAAGACACAGCCTCCCAAGGACAACCCAACATGTGCCAAGTTTGACCCAGATGGGGTCAATATTTAGCGAGATAATTGCAATTTTGTGTTTTCCAATGAAAATTTTCGCAAATAGGTTTTGTAAAAGTCGATGTAGAGCGCATTGAGAGCTACATTTTGCCGAAAGAACCAGGGTCCTAGCTATCACCGTTCAAAAGATACAGCCTTCCAAGGACAACCCAACATGTGCCAAAGTTGACCCATCTAGGGTATATATTTAGCGAAATAATTGCAATTTTGTGTTTCCAAATGAAAATTTTCATAAATGGGTTTTGAAAAAGTCGATGTAGAGCGCATTGAGAGCTACATTTTGCCGAAAGAACCAGGGTCCTAGCTGTCGCCGTTTTCGAGATACAGGCTCCTAAAGACAGCCCAACACGTGCCAAGTTTGACCCATCGAGGGTTAGTATTTAGCGAAAGTCGATGTAGAGCCCATTGAGAGTTACATTTTGCCGAAAGAACCAGGGTCCTAGCAAGGTGACTACGTTTTTGCATATACAGCGATTTCACAATCAACTTCGTACTGAGGTGTCGCCGGACTCGCAATAAAATTGCCTATAGGACCATCGGACTCTCTTCCCCGATCAGTGCACAGGTTGGGCAGAAATAACCGTCAACCTGGTGTTGACCACAGCAGTTTCTCAATCACCTTCGGAAATCCGTCGATATATATCAGCAATCCTTCGGTGGAGCGACACAATTGAGGTGTCGCCGGACTCGCCACAAAATTTCCTAAAGGGTCATTAGACTCTCTTCCCCGATCAGTGCACAGGTTGGGCAGAAATAACCGTCAACCTGGATGTTGGTCACAGCAATTTCACAATTTACTTCGGAAATCCGTCGATATCTCTGCAATCCTTCGGAGGAGCGACACGATCGAGGTGTCGCCGGACTCGCCACAAAGTTGATCTTCCTGAATCAGTGCATAAGACGGTCAGAGAAAACTTTCATCCTAGATGTTGGCCACAGCAATTTCACGATACTTTTTTTCTCAAAGGGAAGTGGCGGTAAATCGAAATTCCATTTTGCATGATAGTCACCTGTTACAATCAAGCTTTAATCGACAACATTTGAATTTAATGGAAATATTTAGTTGTCAGTTTAGTGTAACTCCGATAAATTGTATGCAAGGTGACTACGTTTTTGCGTACATACATTGCATTGTGATACTCATTTATACCCAGCAAACAATTTCTATCGTCCGCGATACGAATTCAATTCGCCTGATAGAAAACATTTCTCGAATTTCATATCGTTTTCGGATTAAAGGCGTCACTCCCTTCGTGAAGGAATAGTGACCGATATTAATTCGCCAGGATGATAATTTGGCGATAATAGACTAATACAAAGAAAAAGTGAAAAAAAATTTTTTTATTTTTCCCTTTTTTCTAATTTTTTTTCTTCTATTTCATCCTTAACTTTTTTTTACCTTATTTTAACTTTACCTTTTTACACTTTGCTTCTACTGGGAATCGAACCGGGCACCTATCGTTTCGTAGTCCTACGTCCTACACCTGAGCTATCTAAGATTACAAATTATGGGAATAAATTAGTCGTTTTATATTTTGACAATTTCGTAATTCGCTCGTTGGGAAGAATTACGATTTTATCATCCTTGCAATAATGAGAAGATATTTCGTTAATAGGAGTCACATTCCTGACATATTGATGACGATAAAGCAATTTTCCGTCGGGGAGACAAGCTTACGATAAATTTTTCATTTGAATGATATCGTTTTTGTATCATTTTTGTGATTTTTCGAATAAAACGATAAAATTGTTTGCTGGGTAGGAATTTTAATATTATTTGGAGGAAGCACCCTGATGGGCGGCACATGACTGACGCCTTGACGACGGGCGAGCACCCACTTTCCGGGATGCCACATACTGAGGAATGGGTGCCATCAAATGAAGACAGTGTGCACAGAGCTAATTCTTCAGACTGGAGAACAGCAAGGCTAATCAGAGAACAATGTTGTATCTCCTCCAGTTTTGAGTCACGATGGGATGAAATAAAAGTCGTATTGTTTCCCAAAATTAAAACCCTAATGATGGTCTTTCGACCGAAATATATCGGTTCGGAACAACAGAATACGCCTTTTATTTCATCCCATCGTGAATCGTGATTCGGGCAAAACGACTATTTAAATCCAAGCAAGGCTAATCACCACCTTGATTAGAAACCCGCTGTACAAAAGGCAGTTTGCTTATCAACCAGGTAAATCCACAGAATCCGCGCTCCACAGCCTTGCAGGAGAGATCGAGAGAACCTTTGACGCCAATAATACCGCGCTTGCTGCTTTCTTGGATATTGAATATTGGGGCATTCGACAATACTGCCTTCAATGCAATTAATGGGATGGATTAGCCGCATGCTTTCCTCCAGAAAAGTCGTCTGCCAAATCAACGATGTTACTAGAGGCGGCCCACAAGGGGATGTATTTTCGCCCGTCCTGTGGTGCCTTGTTGCTGACGAACTTTTGTGGAAGCTCACATCTAACGGCTTCTCCGTACAGGGATATGCCGACGATGTGGTTATAGTGGTAAAGGATTTGTTTGAGGAAACACTACCTGATTTACTCGAACCAGCACTAAAAATAGTTCAAGGATGATGCGATGGGAACGGGCTCCGAGTAAACCCATCCAAACCGATCATCATACACCTCGACACCGAAGCAAAACTAGCACTGGCACGACTCATTCTTCTTCTTCTTGTAGCGGTGCAGAAAGGTGTGTAAGCTCTGTGCATCTATGTGGGTACGATTTATGGTTCGTCAATGTTTGTGTCCGTGAGGTCTAAGGACAAAAACATAGCTGCTGCGATAGGGTTTTCCCACAGTGATATAGGGGTAAGATCAGTGGGCGCAGCGGGGCATTGAAACAAGTGGCCCACATCATGAGGAGTACCATTGCAGTTTGGACAGATGTTTTGGATGTCCGGGTTTATGCGAGAAAGGTACGAATTAAGGCGTGAACAAAAGCCCGACCGAAGTTGAGCTAGTGTTACTCTGGTGGTTCTCGGGAGCCTAATCTCCTCAGGCGAAATTGGTGGTGGGCGCTCTGAGAGGACTCTATTCGCACCTAAACTCGCGATAGACCGATTCACTTCTTCAGTGTGGATCGCTGCAATGGCGGCTCGGTATGTAACTTCATCGTAAGGGTCCCGTTTGTATCCCTGAACCTCTCTCTCAAGGTCTCGTAAACCACGCCTGACATGTCGTGGTGGAGGAATTCGGTCCATGAGATGATTATTGGGATGATCCTCACGGTAGCAACCAACAAGATACTGTTTAGAGAGTAGGAGATTGTGATCACGTATTGGCATCAATTTTGTCTCCTGATGTAAGTGATCCTGGGCAGACATCAGAAGGCAACCTGTCGCGATGCGTAGAGCGGCATTTTGGCAGACCTGAACTTTGGACCAGTTTGTGTCACATAGACTATGTGTCCAAACTGGGGCTGCATAATCAGCGGCCGCTCGACCCACCGCTTTATAAGTAGCTAGCATGGTTTCTTGGCACGACTCATCGCGAGCGATGCCAACCTGGAGCTTACTAAGGGGCAGCTAATATGCCTCAACAACATCACTGTCGCGAACTTGCCCTCCGAGCACCTTCCAAAGGCGATCTGATGCGGCCGCCGTTTTCAGGCTGAAACATGGAGCAAAGAGGAGTGGCACTCTGATTTCGCTACATACCATAAAATGGTTTACTGATGATTCTAAAACAACCGAAGGTTCGGAAGCTCAAAGGTTGGCTCAGCACACAGAAAACTATACCTATGTGGGATTACACCTCTGTATTTCAGGCAGAAGTGCACGCAATAGCAACCTGCGCCGAATTCTGTTTACTTGGTAACTATATAAATAAACTCATAGAATTCTTCTCAGACAGCCAATCGGCTATTAAGTCACTCACTAAGTACACTGTCACGTCAAGGCCTGATCAATGTTGGCTGAATGCGCTGAACAAACTAGGCGTAAATAACAGATTACTACTCTTCTGGGTCCCAGGTCATATGGGCATCACAGGGAACGAACATGCGGATTAGTTGGCACGCACAGGCGCAACATGCCACTTCTGCGGACCAGAACCCTTTTGTAGCATCTCTACATGTATAAACTACCTGGGCTTAGGCAATCCAAACTGTTCATAGCAGAATACTCCCATAAAAGAGCGGCTGAGCTGCTTCAGCTAAGCAGAAATAAAGTACGCACCATATGCGGGATTCTTATAGGCCACTGCTGCCTATGATTACATCTGCACACAATGAGGCTCTTACAAGACGCGAGCTGTCGATTTTGTGAAGAAGATGACAAGACCACGTCCTATGCGAGTGTGATGCTTTGGCCCAACGCCGCTGGATACAATTTGGAGTGGCCTATCCGAACACGGACGACATAGCTTCGCCTTCGACGTCAATTAGCGACCTCAACTACTTTCTTAGCACGATCAACTTTGATCCTCAGGCATAGTCATGCCCACCTGCGAGAAAAATTATGACTTGCATCGGAAAATTATTAGAGCAGGTCGTTAATAATGAACAAGAAGCATTTAAATGAGAGGAATCCGCAAAATTGACTCGTTTAGGTGGTGTTTTCAAATAAAATGATTTTTAGTATTGTATCGCAAAACAATACAATTTTCCTATTTTATCTATATAAAAATACACGCGAGCTTCTTATCACACAATTTTTGCTCGTGAATTACAGCCACTTTTAACATTTTGTTTGATAAGGAAATTTTATCAAACTAATGATGAGATTATGTTTCTATTTTCTACCAAATGCCACATGTACCCATGTGTCCCCAAACATAGTAGATACATCAACTTACCTAGTTTCGTTAACGCACATACTCTATACATTTTATTATTTAATTGACGCTACTTTGGAAGTTAATTTCTCATTAATCTCCCCAAATTCGTAATTATGTTGGTGATTACAAATTTGGTTACATGCTGATTTGTCTGAAATTGTGCACATATGTAAAAATAGAGGAATAGGCTTGCAAAGTTGTTGCAAATAAAATATGTTAAAAACATAAGCTCTTTGTTGAACAGCTTTAGAACCGAACGACTACATTTACCCCTCTGGCAAAAAACGCGATTCTTTCGTTATACTGCTCATAACGAACAAAAACAAAACCCATTCGAGATTCGATTCAACGACCAAACACTATTGCCAATATAAAATTCATTGGCATATGCCAACATTAAAGAGTCACAACAATTTTCAACTTGTCCTTTTTTTATAATTTTTATTCAAGTATAAAATATTTTCATCCTTAAAAATCAACATATTCGCTTTACACTTTCTATCATTTTCATCAGGTTTTTCCATTTTTTTAAATTTTATTTTTGTTTTACATTTATTGGTATGGACAATGTTTTTACCTCTAGTCACAATACTTCCGTAACATTATCATAGATAGAGAAAGAAGAGCAAAAGAAAAAATTAACAAAATCATCTGAGTAAGTTTCGAGGATGCGCGCGGCCATAATCTTACGCGTATAGTGTGTCAGGTTTCAGATAGGATTGGGCAAAAATGTCTACCGATGTTGTAAAAAAACGTAATAACAAAACAGAAATGAATGTATGTAAATGATATAGTTTTAAATTTATGGTTCACATAAAATATATCAAAAAATCTATATGGTTTTAAGTGAGCTCACGTCTTAATATGGTTGGCTTGTAATTTTTTTTCTAACTTTTATTTTGATTTTTGTATTAATAATTTACAAAAAAATATATATATCAACAAACTCTTAAGCTGGCAACTTTGTAAGAAAGTGCCATATACGGCTATTTAGAACATACACATAATAATTAAATCAACGTATATAGGATGGTGTTAGGGCGCTAGGAGTAAGATGCAAGGAAGATGTGAAACCGATCTTTTCTTAAACAAAAAAATTGTCTTCGTTTTTTTCCCCCACCCTGGTATAGTCTTTTACTTATTACGCTGCATATTTGTGGTTGAATGATGTGGTGTGCGAATTTACCACTTCTTTTTATGCTCGTCCATTGAGACGCCACCTGGGCCAAGCGCTACAATCATAAGTAACCCACCGACAACGGACAATGTCTGTAAACAAAAGTAAAGAGTAGTTTAGCAAAAAAAAAATTGTATGTCGATTTTAAGAGTAATTATACCTGGAAGAAATCGTATTTCAAGAAATCTCTAAGTGGCTTGTACGATGGAATTGTCCACCAGGCATTGTGATACAAGTTCAATACTGACAACAATGCGACAAGAACCAAAGCCGAGAGTTTAGTTTTATAGCCAATGGTTACAAGAACCATCAGTATTGAGCCAATAATATCTTGAAGGATCTGAAATGAATAGAAGTCAAATTGTTTTAAACACAAATGATGGGACATGTTGCAAAAGTAAAGCTTACCTGCAAGAAACTCAATTCGAATCGCAGTAACGTAATGAACATGAAAGCGAGAAGAATGCGTCCAGCAAGTTGCATGAAATTCTTAGGCTTGTTTTCGCCCATACTTGGTACACCGGCAAATAGACTGCGTCCCTCGACGCGCGATTCGGCAAGCACAAGAAGCAAAGCTCCAATCAAAGCCAAATTCCTGAGTAAGAATTGGATATCCCAGAGAATGGAATAAGCCACTGTCTGAAAAGTTAAAAAAAAGTTTTTTTTTTTAATTTTTACATTAGAAAAAAAAAGGTTTTTGAATTTTTACAATAGATTGTGCCAGAAGTACTTACTTGAAGGATGACGATGAAGAACAGCACGCCAACGGCAATATTGACCCTAAACCTCGATAGGACCATCACACAACCACCAAGTTGACCAAATAAATTTATTAAAACGAACAGAGTAGCCAAAAATTTACCACAGCCCCAGCTCATATCCATATATTCGCGCTGTTCGTTCCATTGGAACCACATACGCAAACCATCTTCGAAAAAGGTGGCGATCAGACATAGTCGTGCTATTGTTGGAAGAACATTTTTGCTTTTTCGCACCACCTGGAAAGAAAAATGTATGATAAATATACCAGTTTCATACTTTAAGGAGGTAATGGGTATTCGGTGGCTCAGTGGTAGAGATGATCTCTGAGTTTGCCGGAGCGTGGGTTCGAATCCCACTGTTATCATGCATGTTTATGTTCTCCTCCTCTCGGTCCCTTACCCTAATTTCCCTTCCGGCAAGGCTATACTTGCATTAAAGGGTTGCCCCTTAAAGACATAAAAAAATAGGACTACACTATTAAAAAATCAACTAAATTTCCAACTTACAACGATCTTGGTCTTAGTTATTCGAAAATTTGAATGTGTGTGGAACGGGAAAAAATGACTTCTTTGTATCCGTAGTTCCGCGTGCACGTACACACACGGAGCATGTTTTTGATAGTTTTTTTTTTTTATAGAAATTGTTTCCTTCTAATCTTCTCAATTTCTTGTAATTGTCAGTAAGCCACTATAAATTCAGAAATTGCGTTCGAAATTTAATCGCGGTTTCATCGATATTATTTGAATTAAATGAAAACACAATAGTTGGCGCAGAATAATAGAATCAGCGCAACCTCTGGCAACCTCTGTAAATCCTATTGTGACTGTATTTTTTAAAAACTTTTCAGGTCTTAATAAAATAAAAGCCGCTACAGTCCAAAATTCGACTAAGGCCGCAGATGTGTTGGTGACATGCAATTGCTTTTTTGTTGGGGTTTTGGATCAACAGCACGCTTAGAACTGCTATTTATCTCCATAAATGGGTACTCGTATAACATCTGAGTGAGATCAAAGTCCGTCACATGGTTCGTGAGTTCGAAAAACACCATAAACTGAATTCGTTCACGGTAAGTCTAAATCCATGACCCTGTGCACTAACCACTATACCAGCCAGACTACTTGAGGTCAAGATAGCGTAGTGCCATAATGGTTAATGTTGAATTAGGAAGCAGGTGGCCAGTTCAATTCAAAAACACGCAAATTTTTATTGAAATAAATTCGGTAATGATACGCAAACATAGCAATATCTCACTGCTTGTTTACCATTAAGAAGCCCTAAGGGCCAATCGCTTGGGAACTCATGAATTACCATTTACGGCTCATGATTTGAGCGATAACTCTTACTTATTAGGCAAGGCAGACGTAAATATGAAATTTGTGACGTGGCCGGAATTCTCACGGAGCTGCTTTTCTTCTTTTTTCTTCGTCACATGGGTCGTGAATTTGAAAACCATCATAAATTGAATCAGCTCACAGTGGGAATCGAATCGACGAACCTGTTCTTGTTGATGTTGTTGTAGCGGTGCAGAACGTAGCAGCTGCAATAGTGTTGTCCCATAACGCCCTCGGAGTGAGGTTAGTGGGTGCAGCGAGGCATCGGAATAGGTAATTCACATCGTGAGGCGAACCACCGCAGCTCGGACAAATGATCTCGATGTCCGGGTCTATTCGAGATAGGTACGAATTGAGGCGCGAACAAAAACCCGACCTAAGCTGGCCTAGTGTCGCTCTTGTAGCTCTCGGGAGCCTAGTCTCCTCAGGCGAAATAGGTGGTGGGAGCGCTGAGAGGACTGTATTCGTACCTAATCTCCCTATTGACCGATTCACAACGGTTGTGTGAATATCTGCGATGGCCGCATGGTGTATTGTGTCATTAAATGTATCGGGAGGTACCCGTTTGTATATCTGGACATCTCTTTCTGACTCCACTCCTGAGCACGCTTTGAACAGCTGTCATGAAACTCTGTATAGAATTGCCTACCAGCTAGATAGTTGGCAATCCATCATACCTCTTGTGCAGGAATATGCATGTTTAGGAGATCGGCCAACAGCGCAGAGTGAATTAATGATTTTCGACAGGTCAAGGGCCACTAGGACGGTTCTGTCATAGGGCTGTTTCTGGTTGAGGCCATTATGGATGCCATGGGTGATCAGATCCAGAGCTGTTGTGGTATCTTCCAGAAACGATGCTGGTGAGAAGCTAGCTCAGCATGTGATACAAGGGTGGGGTGGATGAGTGCTTCGAGCGTCTTTGCAACGCGTGATAGTATTGTGATTGGATGGTAGGATTCGGCGAGTTTCGCGCTTTTACCGAGTTCTGGAAGGGGGATGATTCGCCTTTCTCCAAAATTCAGGGATGACAAGCGTGGATAACGACAAGTTGAAAGGCATCGTGAGATATTCGATGGGCGGAACATCTAAATATTTCAGCATGACCATTGAAATGACATCTGCTCCATCGGCCTTGGAGTGCCTAGCGATCTTGATTGCTACTGAAACTTGGTCCGCTGTATAGGTGGGAATGATGTCAACCGTTCGGTTTCGAGTCCTTCTTTTTATTTTGCAGTTGAACATCTTGGTCTTAGGATGTTGAATACATATACATATTACTTATTGAAGAAGCTCGCGCAAAGTTTGAGATTTGCTGTGTTTTTCTTACCGAATATCCCCTTGTCTTTGGTTGGATGAGACACGGCGCGGGCCGCAGCCTTTTAAGAGGTCGCAGCTTTCGAGATGCTCGTTCCATTTCTCACTTTTGTAGGTGTTGACTTGTCGATTAATTTTGGAGTTCAGCTCCTGAATTCTGGGGTCTGCCGGATTAGCGCGTATTAAGTTGTCCCGTTCGTCGGCTAACCTTGCGGCAGCAGTTGGGAAATATGGCCGAACTTGGTCCTGCCGGAATGAAGCGAGCTGCCGCTTTGACAATGACGTTCCTTATATTATTTTCGGCTTCCCTGGCGTTTGTACGAGTAGGTAGCGCGACTAGCTTCGTCATGGTGAACGCAGTGAAACCCTCCCAATTTGCCTTTTTGTGATTGTCAGTTCAGCTGGTATCAATATTCATTATGATGGGGAGTTGATCGGAGGAAAGGGACGTAGTTGTCTCCCAGCTGGTTTCACTTATCAGACTGGCGCTCGTTTTAGTTATGTTAGGCGGCAGCTACGGGAGGTGTATGTGTTAGACTGAAACGAGTATGTGTTCTTGTATTGTTGACTACGGGTGACGGTGGTGGAGTAGTGGCTCGAGAGCTAGGGCCAGGGATGGCCGGATATGGTGGTAAACCATTAGCTTGGAAGCTGGGGCACGGGGTGGTTAGGGGCCGACCCGCGTTCAGACACCCTGGAGCAACAAAAGACAAATTGTCATACTGTTGCATTTTTCCTAAGACTGAGCAATAAAAATGACACCATTCTCAGCAGCAGGTACACATCAAAGACTTTGCATTCCCGAAGATGCGTCGGTTGCATACACAGCAGATATAAATTTCGGGACCTGGATTGGTTTCGATGCTGGCGCGGATTCAAAGAATTCAGAGCAACCGTGCTGAGATGAAATGCTTCCAATTTGACGAAAAAACACATCCACACACACGACCCTCCTGCATCGAACCTTCATGGCTCTTGCCAGAGACGGGTTTTTTGGCAACTCTTGGCCGTTTCTTGTTGGAAATGGGTGTGGTCCGCCCTGAAGAGGTTTGTAACTCCCGTGTGGCAGCGGAGCTGGGTTTTTAGATAATTTTTTTCCATAATATGTCCTTCGTATCCGTCAGCTCTGGAGACCATCCGGCATGGTATCACTGGTATTTATTTAGGAGGAATATGCATACTCTCCTCCAGAAATGTCCCAACCATTAAGCCACCCTTCCACCGATCCAGAGGTTTCCTCGGATTCCACTTAATATCTACATTGAAACTGTGCGTGGAGAGTCACCACCTAAAGCTAAATAATTCTCAGCCCACTGATTATCATCATTTTATCTATTGCAATAAACAAAACACAGCTTTAAAACAAGTAGGTACTTTGCGGGCATAATGAAAAGCCAGATGCCGGATCATACGACTGTCCTTACAGCTATTTTATGTGTATAATCTGATACACGTACTCTTCGTTCTTATAGCTTTTCGTGTTTATGTTTGTGCTTCACATGTTGATAATTTTTTCATGGAGAACATTGATAACTTTAGGGCTCCCTGTTTAGTATCAACAGAACCTTGCCTCCCAAGGTTCACAACATATTAACCAGAATATCGGCTACTATTCTTTTTCAATTCTGTTTACGAAGGTATCACTTATGGTGGTAGCCTCGTGTTATTCTTTCACTAAATCGGCACGAAGTATGGCCGAGGATTTGCCTGAAAACCGAATTCCGTAAGTATGCATTGGACCTTCGGGAGTCTGGTCATCTTATTATAAGAGCCTTTTAAACCATTTGGGAATATATCGGTTTCGAGACTGATCACTATTATATTAACATGTGGTTTAAGAATTGATTCTGTTTTCTTTTATCAGTAATGTAGACTCCCCATCTTTTCCAGGACACGAACAGATGGCTATGTTTTTGTTGTCTTGTATGTTCCCGAGTCCGTGACATGCTTTCATGATTGCAAACAATTCAGCCTGAAAAATGCTGTCATGATCAGGGAGACGGTAAGATTCAGAGATTTTGAGTGTGCCACAGAAGACTCCTGCACCTACACCACAGTCCATTTTGGATGCATCTGTGAAAAGGGAAAGATCATATTCCCCTGTTAACTCACTCCCCATCCATTGGCTCCTGGTGGGGAATCTGACGTCGAAGTTATTCCCGAAACTTAGTATAGTCACGGCATAGTCCGTTGTAGCTTCGATCGTATCTTGTGGCAGTTGGTTGAGAATATCAGAGTGGCCATATGGCTTGGCAATTCACCGACCCGACCCTACTTCTTTGAAAAAAAGGCAAAAGATGTAGGATTACATTCAACGCATCCCTCGGGCATGTTCGCATACCTCCTGTCATACCAAGACACTTTGCACACTGCCTAATTTCGTTAAATTGTAAGCTCTACTGAGGGCTGGCCACCAGACCAGTGCCCCATATGTTAAGATGGGGCGTACAATTGCGGTGTAGAGCCAGATTATCACATTTGGCTTAGTGGCCCACCTTCTATTCCTGATTGTCCTGCAGGCGTAGAGAGCTACGCAGTCTAAAACGACTCCCAGATACTTTAAGCTGGGTGATAATGTGAGCTGTTGTCCATTTAGTTTTGGAGGGGAAAAGGTGGTAACTTTGTTTTTGTAGTAAACAGCATCAGTTTTGTTTTGCTTGGGTTTACGCCAAGGCCACAGCTTGTGACCCAGTTGCGGACCAGCCCAAGGGCTTTCCAAATGATCTGACTGATCACGGAGAGACACATTCCTGACACTAATATCGCTACGTCATCCGCATACCTTGCTCATCAAGCTTAGTTAAGATTTTGTTGATTACTATTAGCCACAGTAACGGAGAGATTACCCCGCCCTGAGGTGTACCCCTGCAAACGAGTTTAGTCAGATGGCTGTTTCCCAAGTTCGCATGGATTACTCTAGTCCTCAGTAGAGTCACTATCCAATTACCGAGCTCCGTCTCTACTCCTGAGTCCATGAGGGCATCGTGGATGGATTCTATACGAACATTGTTGAAAGCAATATTGAAGGCTGAGCTCGATGTAACGCACCACCTCATGTAGGGCCGTTTTTGTGGATCGACCCCTGACATATGCATGCTACGACCTAGAGAGTACTGAGTTCTCTAGCCTTTGCCGCATATGGAGGTCGACGATACGCTCCAGTGTTTTTAATACGAAGGAGGATAAACTAATGGGCCTGAAATCCTTCGCGGTTTCATGCCCACGTTTACCGGATTTCGGAATGAAAACGATTCGAACTCGTCGCCACGGGGAACGTAGTTGGGGATCAGTAAACTCCTGAAGAGTCGTAAAAGCATTGGAACTACAAGATCCTGCATTTTCTGCAACATGATCGGTAGTATGCCGTCTGGCCCAGGATATTTAAATGGGGAAAAGCTATTAACAGCCCAGGAAACCTTTTCCTCCGTAATGACAGTGTCCACAAAGTCACCCAATCTAATGTCAGCATTATGCAGTGTTGGTCTGGACGTGCAAACGCTTTTGCACCCAGGCAAGTGCGTACTCAGAAGAAATTCGAAAGACTCATCCGTGGATTCCGTCTCTCTTTATTAATAACGGACATGAATGTGCTTTTGATAGGATTTTACTTATCCTTGCTGAGTCCTTGACGTGATCCAATCATTGGCAGAACTCGTCCCAGGCTTGGGCTTTTGCAGTCCTGATGGCTTTCTTATAGATTTTCAAACAGTCCTTATATGTTTGCCAGAACATGTGTTTGTTGCAGATATTGACAATGTCGCGAGTAAGCTTCCTCAGCTTGGATGTACCTACTTGTCATTAGCTCTGTCATCCTAACTGCTCTAGCGTCTTCCAAGCGGATGACCTAAATACGCAAATCGATGCTCGGGCTTTTTGATTGCCTTTTTGGTCGTGTGTGTAAATACTCAGGTCTAACACAGCTCCAATTTATCGTTTGAGCGAAGATCACACAGTACTCGGAATTCATTCAACAAATGTTCTACATCAGACGTGTCAAACTCGCGGCCCGCGGGCGGCATGCGGCCCTCCTCGCAGTTCTGTGCGGCCCGCGGCCATGTCGAAGCAGCACAATCTGTATCAGCACAAAAATGGTGAAATTGGTAAGGTGAACAAATTCAGAAGTTGAACTCAAGTCTACAAAAATGACTAAAACTTGTCAGTGGCTTATGCAAGATTATTTTAGGTTTTTTTTTCTCCAAATACTATCTACAATTTGAGGCTGGTTATTTGATTTTAAAAGACAGCTCATATTTTTTGTAAGGGACAATACTAAGTCTCTTCATGAAACTGTACTGTCCCAAAATGCAGTTAATACAAAGGCTTTACCGAACATGAATTGAGATTTAGTTAGAAAAAAACTAAGCTTTAAAAACTACGGAAATCTTGGAATTGGTGACTAAATCACCTGAATGTGAAATTCAAACATAATAATTAGAGCCCAAGTGCCTGATTTTTAGACCTATACTTATCAAGCAGTATTGGTGCATGAGTTTGTTTAAAACCATATCACATACAACTTTTTGTCTATTTTAGCCACCTTTCTGCTGAAATTAATTTATTCTGACTATTTTGCCTCCCAATGTTATTTTGGGCGACCTCGGATAACTGGGGCTAAACATTTTTTATAATCTGTCCAAGATTTGGAGCAAATCATGTAATTGTGGTTACGTGCAGATCAATCATATTTTCACATTTTCGCTTCTTGTCTTATTTTTTTGATGTTTTTAAAGTACCTACATTTTCGAAAGGAGGAAGTTCTCACGGATAATCCCTTCTATAGTGATCTAGACTCTCCGCTATATTTTAAAAGTAATATTCTGTAATCAACTTTCGTAACACGATTACATAAAAGTTTATGAAATTTTCCCCCTGCGGCCCACCTCAACCTGAAGAGAGTCTTATTTGGCCCGCGCCAAGTATTGAGTTTGACACCCCTGTTCTACATGCTTAGCAAATAGCTTTCATTTTCTTAGCGTTCCATGTCGGCTGAGCAGACCAGATGTTTAATATTTGAAGAGCCTAGTTCAATAACAAATAAGACCTTAATCAAATGTTCAAATTCGAAAGAGTTTCAATGTCATTTAAATTGTGTTAATGAATCTAACATTTGCAAGGCATTTTGCTTTGATTTTCAAATGATCGAGTACATTTGGCGCTTTTCTATATTGATGTCTACGCCAGGGACAATCACCATATATGTACATCTAAGTGTCGTATTCATGCGACAAGAACCGGTTTTCAGTACTGAAACAATCCTTAATTGAATCTTAACGACTACCTGGCGAAAACTCATTTAACCGTCGTGTGTTTGGTTTTTCCCTTCGTGTCAGGCCAAGCCACACAATAAATGAACAATATCGACAGATTTATTAAAATGGACTTGTGTACAGAAAAGAACATAAATTTAATTTGTAATCTTTTCATAACAAAATATGTACTGAAAATTGTAACTCTTAACTAAGCTGCTCCATGTGCTCAATAATGAAAAAGATATTTGCAAATGCTCGGAAATGATTGCCAAAATTGTATTGTGCAATATCAAAAATTATCAAGAGAAGACAATCTTTTGAATGTCATTGATAATTCCTCAATGACGATAGAGCCGAAACGTTAGTACGAGGCAATCACCAAACTTATCAATTCATTCAATACGAAATTTGAGACAAGTGAGAAGGCAGTTTTTAAGACTCACGCTCAAAGAATCAGTCTTGGAATGCAATGGTACAAATACATGGTGAATGAACTTTTCCCAAGCCTTTCTTTGAGTGGATCAATTACCAAAAAACTATCAGCCAACCTACGTGACTTCAATTTTTTGGATCGACACTACTTTCATTTTCCCCGCCTCAAGCATTCGCGTTCCTCGTCAGCGTTGCAATGCCACCGATAGACCAAGAGCAATCTTTGTTCATGGAAGCGCGGATCAACAGGCAACGAGGACTCCTGTTCAATGGTCCCCTCAAAAGTTGCATCCAACATACTTGTTGGACGTCGGCCAGCTACCGGCAAGTACACACGGCTTGGTTGGGAGCCAATAAAAACCAGACACACAGCCAATAGGTGACGTTGACACAAAAATCTAACTTGTCATACGGCCGCTGATAAAAGACTCTTCATGTGTGGACTATTAGCGAAAGTGTTTACACCACATACCTATGCCCGGGCCAACTGGTGATGATGACGACAAGAGCGAATTTTTTCTTGTAACTTACCTGATCGGCGATGTCTTCTGTTTTTGATATATACTCGTTCGGGATGTTCATGGCTCTGTGTGTTGTAATTTAACTGCTAACGGCGACCGAAACGGACACTGACTTGACACAAACTGCCCGTCTTTTTCCTATGTCGAACGGGTGAAAGTGAATGACATGAAGGACTATGGAATTTGCCAACACGAGCGGCTATGCGAGTTTCACTGGTTTCACCCGTGTGTAGTACGACGTTTCGTTTTCGTTCCGCCGTTTTGACAACTTGTCAAAAATATGATGTGGAACTTGTGGCCACTGAATGGAATCGTGGCGTTTCCGGTGCTGTGATGATGTGTTTTTGGAGGTAAAAAGTTCCAATTTAAATACACTTTGTTCACCGAAGATATTCTTCTATATGAGCACACAAATTTCAACTAATCACAAGCAGTACGTTCTACAAAAATAAACCTGAAATTTGCCTCCAAAAGATTGTTTTGACAGTGCGGGGCCTTTTTCAGAACTGAGTTTTCTATTGCGTACTGCGTGAGTCAAATTAGAGTGCTGTTTTCAATTTGTCAAACAGAACAGCCGCTTTTTGACATTTTACGCGTCGTTTTGCAATTTTCTTGTGTTGTGTGTGCAAGCAACAAAAGTTTGGAAGAGTAAATACGAACGTTTGACGACATCATGATTGAAATTACTTGCAACGATCGATTGGGCAAGAAGGTAATAATTAATTTCTATTAAATCGACTCGGTATACATTTTGTTTTGTATGTAAATTTCAGGTTCGCGTCAAGTGCAACCCGGACGATACGATTGGTGACCTCAAGAAATTGATTGCAGCTCAAACCGGCACAAAGTATGATAAGATTGTTTTGAAGAAGTGGTACACCATTTACAAGGATCCAATCAGGCTATGCGATTGTAAGTACCGACGTTTGTGTAGTTAATCGAATCCTCATAATGTTTAACGTAAGGTGACCAGACTCCCGAAGTACCAAGGCTGTACACATTGCGGGATTCGGGGGAGATTTTAGTATCTGCGTCGCCAAATTTTGATGATGCGAATTAGTCCAGTACAATTGGTTCAAAATAGCCCCAAACCTAAACATCCAAAAAGAAAAGAAATTTTTGATGCCAAATTGTTGAATACACTGCCTAATATACGCAGTAAAAAGTTACACTAATTTGCGCCATGGGTTAAGGGGGAGGGGGTGGCAAAGGGGTGAAAATTCAGTTTCTTGCAAATATCTGGAAAACTATGAGTCTGACCTTAAAATGAGCTGAGGACAAAACAAACAACATAAAATTACCTTTGTAATGATATGTAACACTCTAGACATTTTCTCAGAAAATTATACCCTAGACCCAAAAGTATTATAGTGAATTTGGCTTTTTCGAGTTTTACATTTCGCACTGTAACTCTTGATAGAATAGACCTACTGTCATAAGATCTTGTCCATATATTGATAACAAAATTTATTTGATTCGTACCAAAAATTTGAGTGCTCCGACCATTGACGCCCCCTCACTCCTCTTAACATTTTTCAAAAAGGCATGCCTGTAGCTTCTTTTTAAACTGAGACAGGCAGATCAAGTTTGGTGGGGTGCCTAGTCATTATGCTCTCCACCAAAAATTATTACCATCCGATCAAAACTAAGGGTACCCCCCCATACAAATTGAACGAAAATTCTAACAAATTTCACATTTTTTCATTTCTAAATTCTATCTAAAACGGAAAAATAAAATTTATCTCTTAGAACGACATTATAACAGTTAATTGTAGTCCTCTGAATGTATGTTCAAAATTTTGCATCAAAGCGTACACTACAAGTATCAACAAATTGTATTTGAAAGTCATTGGTACTAGTTCAAAGGCTAGTTCCGAATAAATCGAGTAACGTGTACTAGCAACCTTCAAACCACATTTTTCGTACTTGTAAGGCACGCTCTGGTACAAACTTTTGAATATACATTTACAAGACTACAATTAACTGTTATAATGACGTTCTAAGAAATAAATTTTATTTTTTCATTTTAGATAGAATTTAGAAGTGAAAAAATGTGATTTTTTTAGAATTTTGGTTTACTTTGTATGGGGAGTACCCTTAGTTTTGATCGGATGGTAACAATTTTTGGTGAGGAGCATAATGGGGCTTAGACTAGGCACCTCACCAAATTTTATCTACCTGGCTCAACTTGAAAAGAAGCTACCAGCATGCCTTTTTGAAAAATGTTAGGAGGAGTGAGGGAGGCGTCAATGGTCGGAGCACCTCAATTTTTGGTACAAACCAAATAAATTTTGTTTGTAATAGAATGAAGAAGATTTCGTCACCCTAGGTTCTTTCTATCAAGAGTTACAGTCCGAAATGTAAAACTCAAAAAATGTAAATTCTCTATAATACTTTTGGGTCTAGGGTATAATTTTCCGAAAAAACGTCTAGAGTGTTATATATCATTACAAAGGCAATTTTGTGTAGTTTGTTTCGTCCTCAGAAGATTTTAAGGGCAGATTCATAGTTTTCCAGTTATTTGTAAAAAAGTAAATTTTCACCCCTTTGGGACCCCCTCCCCCCTTAACCCATGGCGCAAATTGGTGTAACTTTTTATTGCGTATATTGGACAGTGTATTCAACAATTTGGCATCAAAAATTTCTTTTTCTTTTGGATGTTTGGGTTTTGAGCTATCTGTACTAGACTAAATCTGCAATTCTTTTTCGCGAAATTGTAACGGTTCTCCAAATATTCAATGTCAAAGTTTGACTTTTCTATGAAACGAGTTAAGTAATTTGAGGGGGGGATATTTCTGCTTTACACATTGGGGAAAGTGTTCGGTGCCATCAAATTGACGTTTTTATTTTAATCAGTCCCATTAGAATAGTCAGTTTTACAAAGATGTAAAAAATATGAAAATCCGAAATATAGGTATTATATTGTGAAATTTGCTAGACAGGGAGGCAAATGAAATTTAAAATGTTATTTTCGGTGCAATGCTACTGATTCACATCAATATGCAGTAAAAATACCCCGAATTTCCCATTAAAAACTGAACTACCCCATATAAATGTCAAACTTTGACAGATATTGAAATCGTGCCGGGATTCGGCTTTCAGGCACACCCTCAATCATACTATTTGTCACCCAACGCCGATTTGGAGAAAGCATAAAATGTCACGAGGTACTCTGTGGCCGTGATCGTGCTGCTCCAGGAGTTAGGGCAATGCGAGAGGCTACCACTGTGATGCATGCCATAAAACGACCATATATTCTCCTTCCTTTCATAAGTGATATCATATCATGAATATCATGTCATATCAGAATTGAGGAAGAATAGTAGCCGATATTCTGAGAAATGTGGTCCTACGGCAGCTGCCTCTACGGGGTGGACGCACCCGTTTTCTACGTGGAAACGGCCAAAAGTTGCCAAAATACTTTCCCGGCAAGAGCCCAGAAGGTTCGATGCAGGAAGGTTGTGTTTGTCTGTGTATATGTCTGGATTCAAGATATGTGTTTTTTCGTCTTATTGGGAGCATTACATCTCGGCGCGGCTGCTCTCAATTTTATTAATTCGCGCCGGCATTGAAACAAATCCAGGCCCAGAGGTATGGTTTTGTAGTGTTTGCAGCCAACGAATTGGTACGAATGCCAGCTCAGTGCAGTGTAATTGCTGTTTGGAGTGGGTACACCTCAGGTGTTCTGGCCTGAGAAGGGCTGGTCAGTACTCCAGATCATATGTTGCACAGGGATGTATAAACGCAGGGCGACCACGGGCTGCTCCTAGCCCACCACCTCCTCCTCAGCCCCCAGCACCCCCAAACAACATGATTAGGAATGCTAAACCTAGTTTAACCCCTGCTCCTCCTCCAGCGGTTTTCACTCCACTGTCCTTATTGCAGTTTAACTGCAACGGCATTTACCAAAAAATTACCGAGATCACTCACTTCATGAGTGTAAACAGAATTCTGATTTCCGCCATTCAGGAGACGTTGCTCCATTCGAACTCGTCTCTTAGCGTCCATGGCAATTATGTTATACTGCGGAAAGATAGACCAGCCGCCAGGAATGATTCTGACCCTGGAGGTGGACTTGCCTTCCTAATACACAAGTCCGTACATTACTGTGTATTAGATGTAGATGTCGACGGTACGGCGGAAATGCAAGCCATCTCAGTTTCATCAGGGAGTACTAATATCGAAATTTTTAATGTATATGTTCCACCACACTCTAGTTGCCCTTCTAACTATCGTTTCGATATTGGTCCTCTCCTATCCAGAGAGCACAGGATCATTCTTGGTGACTTTAACGCGCACCATGAGCTCTGGCACTCTGACCTCAACAACGATGCCAGGGGTATAACTATTGCCGAATCTCTAGACGCCTCAGATTTCTGTCCACTCAATAAAGATTCGCCGACTCGAGTCACAGGCACTTGCAGTAGCTCTCCTGACTAGGCCTGTTCCAAAAACCGGGATCCCGGTACAAAACCGGTGTTCACTTGGTACCGGACCCGATATTCTAAAGTACCGATATCCCGGTTTTTTTGGTACCGAGTTTAAAAAACCGACCGACGAGTCGGTTTTTTGGTACCGAGTTAAAAAGAACGATTCATTTCAACCATGAGCCGGTTTTTTAAGGTTTTTTGGTACCGGTTTTTAACCCGGTACTCAAAAAAACCGGCTTATGGTTAAAAAAAACCGTCGGTACTGAAAAAAACCTGAGTCGGTTTTTAACCCGGTACTCAAAAAAACCGGCTCATGGTTAAAAAAACCGTCGGTACTGAAAAAAAAACCTGAGTCAGGGAAACCGCTTGTGGTACCGGGTATTGAAAAAAACCGAAACCCGGTACTGAAATCTCGGTACCGAACAGGCCTACTCCTGACTTAACTATTGTAAGTGCCAGCCTAATCAGTGCTACTCGATGGGAGACACATACAGCTCTCTCGTCCGATCACCTCCCAATCATTATAAAAATTGACAAACCAGCAAACTTGACTAAGTCTGAGAAGCGAACGTTTGTCAATCACAAGAAGGTCGATTGGGAGGGTTTCAAAGCATACTCGTCGGCGAAGTTCATCGAGCTACCCACATCAACTAGCGTTCAAAAGGCCGAACGAAATATTAGGAACGTCATTGCCAAAGCTGCGGTACGTTTTATTCCTGCAGGACGTATCCCGAAAGTTCGACCTAATTTTCCTACCAGTGTCGCCAGAATAGCCGATGAACGAGATAACATCAGACGCGCTCAACCAGGTGATCCCAGAATTCAGGAGCTTAACTCCGAAATCAATCGACAAGTGAGAGACTATCGGAAGGCGAAATGGAACGAGCATCTCAATGACTGCAACCTCAATGAAGGTGTCAGTAAACTATGGTCTACTGTCCGCGCCCTATCCAATCCTAGGAAAGGAAAGGGCAATAATGCCATCAAATTTGGCCATAAGAGCACCAGCGATCCCCTTCAGTATGCAAGCCTGCTCAATAAACAATTTATTGAACATCCCAAGGCCGATGGCTTAAAGCGCAAAATTAGAAGGCGGATTCGCAGTAGATATGTTGACACTATACCATCGTATACTGCGGACTAGGTTAAAAAAGTCATTGAGAATGCTAAAAACTCAAAGGCCTTCGGACCCGATGGCATTTCGATGACCATGTTGAAACATCTCGACCTTCCAGCCATTGAATATCTCACGGCAGTCTTTAACTTGTCGATCTCTACCCTTGCCATCCCTGAAATCTGAAATCTGGAAAACAGCTCAAGCCAGGTAAGAGGTCTCGGTGAATCCTACCGACCCATAACAATACTGTTTCCTGTCGCAAAGTACCACCACTGCCCTAGATGCGATCACTACACGCATTCGTGACGGGCTCAACCAGCGACGTCCTACTGGCAACCATTGCTATTGCATTATTTTGCAGTTGCAATACGCCTCTCCGGGGCGGACCACACCCGTTTGCTACAACAAACGGCCAAGAGTTGCCAAAACGCCTCCCTGGCAAGAGCCTCGAAGGTCTCGATGCAGGAAGGTTGTGTATGTCTGTGTATATGTATGGACTCGTTATATATGTTTTTTTCGTCTTATTGGGAGCATCACATCTCGGCGCGGCTGCTCTCAATTCTCCTTTTACGCGCCGGCATTGAAACAAATCCAGGCCCTGTCTTGGTATGGATGTGTAGTGTCTGCAACCGACGTATCGGTTCTAATGCCAGGTCACTTCAGTGTAGTTGCTGTTCGGAGTGGGTGCATTTTAGATGCTCCGGTTTGAGAAGGATGGGTCATTACATAGAAGGTACATTTGTTGCTCCAGGCTGTAGGAATACTGGGCAGCCTCGGGTAATACCAGGCCCCTCCTCTCCACCAACGCCCCCTACTCCCCCCAATAATGTTGCCTTGAACGTGAGACACAGCTTAACTCCCGCCCCTCCGCCAGCAATTTTTACACCGGTGTCCATATTGCAGTTCAACTGTAATGGCATCCTAGGGAAATTTCCTGAAATCACAAGCTTCTTGAGAAAGTACAGAATCCTGATTGCAGCCATCCAAGAGACGAAACTCCACGCGAATTCACCATTCAACGCCGAAGGTGAATATATCATCATACGCAAGGACAGAGAAGGCGCCACGAATGATTCTCACCTTGGAGGTGGACTTGCCTTCCTAATACACAGGTCCGTACATTACCGTGTATTAGATGTACTTTCAGACGGTACGGCGGAATTGCAAGCCATCTCAGTTTCATCAGGGAGCACCAATATCGAAATTTTTAACATCTACATACCACCACATTCTAGTTGTACAAACTACCATTTCGATATTGGTCCTCTTCTTAATGGAGAGCACCGGATCATTCTTGGTGACTTCAATGCCCATCATGAACTCTGGCATTCCGCGCTTCACAACGATGCCAGGGGTCAAGCTATCGCCGAATCTCTGGACGCATCAGGTTTCTGTACCCTCAATGAAAACTCTCCAACCCGTGATGCAAACAATTGTATTAGCTCACCAGACATTACAATTGTCAGCGCTAGCCTAATTAGTGAGACCTCCTGGGAAACACTTACTGGTCTTCCCTCTGATCACCTCCCAATCATAGTCAGAATTGACAAACCAGCTGACCTGACCAAGTCAGAGAAGCGAACTTTTGTCAATCACAAAAAAACTGATTGGGAAGGTTTCAAAACATTCACGTCATCGAAGTTCTTCGCGCTTCCCCCTCCCACCAATATACATAAGGCCGAACGGAACATTAGGAGCGTCATTGCCAAAGCTGCGGCACGGTTCATCCCTGCAGGGCGCATTCCAAAGGTTCGTCCAAACTTCCCAACAAGTGCCGCAAGGTTAGCTGATGAACGTGACAACATTAGGCGCGCTAACCCTGGTGACCCCAGAATTCGGGAGCTCAATATCCAAATACAGCGACAAGTTAAAGACTACAAGAAGGCCAAATGGAACGAGCACCTCAATGACTGTAACCTTAATGAAGGTGCCAGTAAGTTATGGTCCACTGTCCGTACCCTTTCGAACCCCACAAAAGATAAGGGCAATATAGCCATAACCTTCGGCAAAAAAGAAACTAGCAATCCTCTTCAGTGTGCGAGCCAGTTCAATAAACAATTTATTGAACATCCCAAGTCAGATGGCCTCAAGCGCAAAATTAGAAGACGGATTCGCAGCCGAATTGTTGACTCCGTACCAATTTATACTCCGGACCAGGTTAAAACAGTCATTGAGAATGCAAAAAATTCTAAGGCCCTTGGACCTGATGGCATTTCAATGGCCATGCTCAAACATCTTAGTCTTCCTGCCATTGAGTACCTCACGGCGGTCTTTAACTTGTCAATGTCTACGCTCGTCATCCCCGACATCTGGAAACAAGGTCGTATAGTCCCATGCCTTAAACCAGGAAAAAGTGCCAAACTAGGAACTTCCTACAGACCGATCTGTCACCTGTAGCGAAGACGCTGGAAGCCCTCATCCACCCCACACTCGTTTCACATGCAAAGCTAGATCCCCATCAGCACGGATTCAGACGCATGCATAGTACAACCACCGCTCTGGACGCGATCACTACACGTGTAAGAGACGGACTAAACCACAGTACACCTTGCCATAGAACCATCATGGTGGCGATTGACCTATCAAATGCGTTTGATAAGGTTAATCACTCCATGCTTCTGGCAAACCTCCTCAATATGCATGTCCCGACTCAAGAGATAAGATGGATTGCCAACTATCTAGCTGGTAGGCAATCCTTCACCGAGTTTCGAGGCAGTCGTTCCAAACTTAGAAAGATCAAATTAGGTGTTCCTCAAGGTGGGGTTCTCTCTCCCACCTTGTTTAACATCTACATGGCCGGTCTCCCAACACCTCCGGAAGGCATTGAAGTTATTTCTTATGCCGATGACTGCACTGTACTCGCCACGGGAGCGGATAGGGTTGTCATGCGTGAAGATATCAATAGATATTTAGCGCGACTAGAAGCCTTTTTCCATAGCAGAAACCTAACCATCTCAGCGTCCAAATCGTCTGCGACCTTCCTTACCACCTGGTCAGGTGATTGTAAGTGGCCGGTTGGGGTACGTATTGGCAACAAACCAGTTCCTGCTGTTGCAAATCCAAAAATTCTCGGGCTTCACTTTGAGAAAATGATGACTTCAGCTCATCACGCGGAAGCGGTATGTGAAAAGATGCGCAGTAGGAACAAAATTCTTAAAGCACTGGCTGGTAGCACCTGGGGCAAAGATAAAGAGACAATGCTAGCCACTTACAAAGCGGTGGGTCGAGCAGCGGCTGATTTTGCGGCGCCAGTTTGGTCGCAAGGTCTCTGTAACACAAGCTGGAACAAAATCCAAGTCTGCCAAAATGCTGCTCTACGCACAGCTACAGGATGCCTTCTGATGTCTGCCCAGGACCACATACGTCAGGAGACACATTTGATGCCAATACGTGACCACAATCGACTACTTACAAAACAATATTTAGTAGGTTGTTATCGAGAGGATCATCCTAATCGTAACCTCATGGACAAAATTCCCCCTCCACGCAACATCAAACGTGGCCCTCGTGACCTTGAGAGAGAAGTCCAGGGTTACAAAAGGGATCCTTTCGATGAAGATTCATACCGGGCTGCCATTGCAATGATTCACACTGAGGAAGTGAGTAGGTCTATTGCGAGTTTAGGTACGAACAGAGTCCTCTCAGCGATCCCACCACCTATTTCGCCTGAGGAGATTAGGCTCCCGAGAGCCACCAGAGTGACTTTAGCCCAACTTCGGTCAGGCTTCTGCTCACGCCTCAATTCGTATCTATCTCGCATAGACCCAAATATACTAAACGTATGCCCTAACTGCGCTGGCACGCCACACGATGTAGCCCATTTGTTTCAATGCCCAGCTGCACCCACTAATCTCACCCCCCTCTCACTATGGGAAAACCCCATTGCAGCTGCCACGTTTTTGTCCCTGGAGATTGCGGACGAAAACGATGACGAACTATAAAACGAGTCCATATAGATACACAGCGGTTCACACCTTTCTGTACCGCTAAAAGAAGAAGAAGAAGCGACGTCCTTCCCATAGATCAATTCTTGTGGCAATTGACCTAACGAGTGCATTTGACAATGTCAATCACTCGATGCTTCTCGCGAACCTGCTGAATATGCATATTCCTGCTCAAGAGATCCGCTGGATTGCCAACTATCTAGCTGGTCGGCATTCCTTCACTGAGTTTCGTGGCAAACGTTCTAAGCTGAGGAAAATCAAATTAGGAGTTCCACAGGGTGGGGTACGCTCCCCCACTCTGTTCAACATCTACATGTCCGGCCTTCCTACACCACCGGAAGGTATTGAGGTGATTTCCTACGCAGACGATTGCACCGTGCTCGCCACAGGGGAGGATAAGGATGAAATGCGCCTCCAAATTAATCGCTATCTTGGGCAACTACAGGCTTTCTTCCAAAGCCGAAACCTCACCATCCCCGCGTCCAAATCTTCTGCGACATTTCTTACCACCTGGTCGGGGGATTGTCGGTGGGAGGTTGATGTACGTATTGGCAACAATCCTATTCCTACTGTTGCTAATCCAAAAATTCTCGGGCTCCACTTAGAGAGCATGATGACGTCAGCTCATCACGCGGCATCCGTATGCGAAAAGATGCGCAGTAGGAATAAAATCCTAAAAGGACTAGCTGGTAGCATCTGGGGCAAGGATAAAGAAACCATGCTAGTCACATACAAAGCGGTGGGTCGAGCAGCCGCTGATTATGCAGCCCCAGTTTGGTCACATGTGATACAAACTGGTCCAAAATTCAGGTCTGCCAAAATGCTGCTCTACGCACAGCCACAGGTTGCCTCTTGATGTCTGCCCAGGATCACTTACATCAAGAGTCAAAATTGATGCCAATACGTGACCACAATCTCCTACTGTCTAAACAGTATCTTGTTGGCTGCTACCGTGAGGATCATCCCAACCACAGTGTCATGGACCGAATTCCTCCACCACGACATATCAGGCGTGGTTTACGAGACCTAGAGAGAGAGGTCCAGGGATACAAGAGGGACCCTTACAATGATGATACATACCGAGCTGCCATCGCTGAGATTCACACTACAGAAGTGAGTCGGTCCATTGCGAGATTAGGTGAGAATAGAGTCCTCTCAGTGCGCCCACCACCCATTTCGCCTGAGGAGATTAGGCTCCCGAGAGCCACCAGAGTGACTTTAGCTCAACTTAGGTCGGGCTTTTGTTCACGTCTCAACTCGTACCTTTCCCGCATAAACCCGGACATTCAAAACATCTGTCCAAACTGCGCTGGCGCTCCACATGATGTGGGTCACTTGTTTCAATGCCCAGCTGCGCCCACTGACTTAACCCCTATCTCACTGTGGGAAAACCCCATCGCGGCAGCTATGTTCTTGTCCCTTGATATAACGGACGAAAACATCGACGAACCATAACTTGAATCCACATAGATGCACAGCGGTTTCACACCTTTCGGCACCGCTAAAAGAAGAAGAAGATATTCTGAGAAATACGCAGCGAAGGTTCTGTTGATACTTAATAGGAGCTATAAAAGCGCCCTAAAGTTCTCAATGTCCTAGTTAATAAAACATCATCGGAAACTGCAATTGTGCCAATTTAGAAAGATCGTTCAAAGTTTTCCCGAATTATCGAAAACGAACGATGGCCAAACATGCAAGTGTGATTATCTAGCTTAATATCGATCGCACAGGAGTAAAACTTAACACCTTAAATTGCATCTTTGGACCGTTCTAACTTCTGAACCTTGACAACTAGAGCCTTGAAATTTTCACCAAATATGGGCAGTGGGGTGCTCCACAAGTCTACCAAATTTAATATGTTGCTCCAGGGTGTCTGAACGCGGGTCGGCCCCCTGCCACCCCAGGCCCTATCTCACATGCCAATGGTTTACCACCATCTCCGGCCATCCCTTGCCCTAGCTCTCCAGCCAATAATCCACCACCGTCAACTGTAGTCAAGAATACAACAAGGCATACTCGAGTTCTTATCGCGGCCGGGTCTTTCTCCCGGAACCAACCATGCATCCTTTGCATGGCCAAGAGCCGCAAACACAAAAGTTGCACATTTACTACGTCGTTTTTATACCACCGGAGCAACACTAGCCGACCCAGTTGCTCAAAATCCTGCTTATACGCGCCGGCATCGAAACAATTCCTGGTCCCTGGATGTGATGCGTCTCTGGTAAGAGGATCTACTGTAATGTACAATCCTCCGTTCAATGCTCGTGCTGCATGGAATGGTGCCACTTTAAGAATTGTTCAACAACAACGATCAACACCTTCATAACACCAAATTGCAGAATCTGTGGCCAACAGTCATCATCGACTTCCCAACAACACATTAATCAGGGCCAACAACTATTACCTGTCACTCCCACAATTTCTTCTCTACACACAGCTCCACGACACACTCTTACACTAGCCCCACCACAGCCAGTTGTGAATTACTCCACCACGAAAATTGTCCCAATTCACTGTAATGGTTTACAAAATAAAATCGTCAAGCTCACTAACTTCATGAACAGACATCCCATCAAGTTGCTGCAGTTCAAGAAACTAAGCTAAAGGCCGATTCATCGCTAAATTCCTACGGAGGCTTCAATATCATCCGACAAGATCGACCTACTGACGCAGTTGGAGGCCTAGCTTTCTTGATCCACAGTTCGTTGCCATACTCAGAAATGGATATCAGTGCCGCCGATACCACCACTGAACTACAAGCGATATCCATCAAGTCGGGAAATGTTAATATAGATATTTTAAATATCTATATACCGCCAGCTTCAAGTTGTCCCACTTGTTTTCAAGCCAACATTGCCCCTCTACTTACCGGGCAATATCGCTTAATATTGGGTGATTTCAATGCCCCTCATGACTTATGGCAATCGAAACTCGACAACGACACCAGAGGCAACCTCATTGCAAACCAACTGGACCGATTTCTGTCCAAAGAACATTGATTCACCCACTCGCGTTACAGGATCATGCAGCTCCCCTGACATATCCATTGCCAGTCCCATGTTCATCAACAACATCACATGGGAACCATGCATCACCTTTTCTTCAGACCATCTGCCAATTGTTCTCACGATTGACAAACCATCTCAATTTACGTACACAGAAAAGAAAACGTACACAAATTTCAGCAAAGCCGATTGGATTGGCTTCCAAACATACATTGCCTTGCCAACCCCCACAGCCGTACGTATTGCTGAAAAAATGTTTAGACCGATTATCCTGAATACTGCCAAAAGATACATCCCAGCGGGCCGCAATTGGCAAAAGTGAGGGATGAATTTAGAACAGCAGACCCAACTGATCCTCGTATCTGCGATTTAAACTACGTGATAATCCAGCAAGTCAACGACCACAGAAGACAGCTATTGAATACACATTTAAAACCTGCCACTAATACGGCATAAGCAACTTTTGGAAAACGGTGCGGGCTCTGTCGAACCCCATATAACCCAACTAACGCCAGGGAAGCCGAAAAGAATATAAGGAACGTTATTGCCAATGCGGCAACCCGCTTCATTCCAGCATGACGTATCCCCAAAGTTCTGAAACATCTAGATTTTCTGGCTTCCGAATATCTAACGATGGCTTTTAACTTGTTGTTGTTGTCCATTATTTACTTTAATATCTAGCCGTAGGTTGTATTCCTGGTTGTACGTGGTAAAGAGGGTGGCCGAGGATTTGGGCGCTGATAGTTTCAGGTTCTTGCTATTGAAGAAGGTTTTGAGTTCTTCCAAGTAACCATTGATAAGGTCGCACATGTCGGGAATATCGTTGCCGGATGTCAGGATGGTACAGTCGTCAGCGTAGGATATTATGTCGATTCCTTCGGGTGGGGAAGCCCTGATATGTAGAAGTTGAACAAGGTGGGGGATAGGACTCCACTTTGTGTTACTCCTTGTTTGATCCTTCTTTGTTTAGATTTCCCATTTCTAAACTCCGTGCTGGATTGACGTCCGCAAGGTAGTTTGCGATCCATTGAACTATATGCGACGGTGTGAATGGATTACGAAAGTCCGTCAGTAGGAGCGAGTGATTTACCATATCAAACGCTTTCGACAGATCTAAAGCCACTAGGATGGTACCCTTAAACGGCTTGAGCTGGTTAATTCCATCAAAGACCTTGGACATGATTCGTCTAATGCAGTGGTGGTGCTGTGCATTTTTCTGAAGCCGTGTTGGTGATTGGCGAGTTGTATGTGCGCCGCAGGAGTTTTATGTATCAGCGATTCCAGTATCTTTGTCACAGGAGATAAAAGCGTGATCGGGCGGCAGGATTCTCCTAAAGAGTGTTGTTTGCCAGGTTTGGGTAATGGAATAAGGCCCGCATCTCTTCCAAATCCCTGGTATGATGATAGTTCGGAGTGAAAGGTCCATCGTAGCAGTGATGTACTCTAAGGCCGGAGTGTCGAGGTGTTTGAGCATTATCATCGCTATACCGTCCGGACCAAACGCTTTTGAATTTTTGGCGTTCTTTATGGGATTGGCTACTTCAGTGGTGGTGGTTTGAAGATATTCATCTGCCTTGGTGTGACGGATGGCTCGTGTGATTTTGCGCTTGAGTCTCTCCTTGGGTGGGTGCTCGACAAACTGTTTGTTAAACTGCTTGGCGCATTTCTTGTCGTCGCTCACTGTAGAATTGCCAAACTTGATAGCGACTTTCCCTTGAGTTTTAGTGGTGGTAGGTTTCTAACGGTGTTCCATAGTTTGCTCACACCTGTGGTGGTATTAAGATTTCGTAAGTGTGAATGCCATATATCTCTCCTGTGGTCATTGACTTGATTAACAATGATATTGTTAATGTCACCAATGCGTGGATCACTAGGGTCTGCACTCCTTAGCTGATCCCTCGTTTTAGCTAATTTAGCCGCGGATGTTGGAAAGTTGGGTTTTAGGCTGAAAATGCGCCCTGGGATGAATCTCTTGGATGCAGTGAGAATTATCCGTCTAAGTTGTTTGCTTTTAACTTGTTGATATCCACGCTTGTCATCCCTGAATTTTGGGAAAGGGGCGAATAATTTCCCTTCTAAAACTTGGTAAAAGCGCGAAACTTGCCGAATCCTACGCGGACGCTCGAGGCACTCATCCACCCACCCTTGTATCACATGCTGAGCTAGCTTCTCACCAGCATGGTTTCAGGAAGATGCATTGTACCACAGCTCTAGATCTGATCACTTCATCATCAATGTGGCACGATAGCCCGACGTCGGGCCTTGGCCGCCTGAATCGTTGACCTCCAAATGTCGCGGTTACTTGTCCTCCAATTTCGGAAGCCCAGCAGCTGGTGGGCGTCTTCACCTACGGAGTTCTCCCAGCGAGCTCTCGGTCGTCCACGCAACCTCGCTCCGTCAATTCGTTGTGCGTTCATAACTTTCTTTGGCATGCGATTGTCGTCCATCCGTTGTACATGCCCCGCCCATTGCAGACGTTGAAGCTTCACGATTTTCAATACTTCCAGCTCATCGTACAATTGATACAACTCATGGTTGTATCGGATACGCCATTGGTCTCGCTCGCGAACGGCCCCGAAAATTCGCCGAAGGACCTTTCGTTCGAATCGGTCTAGCAAAATTTCGGAGGCTTGGGTAAGGGTCCATGTTTCGCAGCCATAACATAGCACGGGTCGGATGATCGTTTTGTACACGCGGAGCTTCGTGTTCCTGTGAGCAAGTTTCGAATTAATTATAGGGAGGACCGAGAAATATGTCTTATTGGCTAGTTGTATCCGTCACTTAATTTCGTCGGTTTCGTTGGCGTCCTTTGATAAGTTACAACCCAGATAGTTGAAGTTGTCTACATACTCGATATTAAGGTCCCCCACTGTGATGCTTGAATTTGCTGGCGTCCTTGTTTTCGATTGCATCATGGCCTTTGTTTTGCTTTCGTTGAAATGTAGTCCAACTTCCTTTGCGGCGTTATTGAGGTTATGCAGGAGGCTTTCTGCATCACCCAACCTTCGAGACATGATGTTGATATCGTCGGCGTACGCTACTAATTGAGTCGACTTGATGAGTAGCGTTCCGCTGCTGTCCATATTCATGGCTCGAATTACATACTCCAAAGCCAGGTTGAAGAGCGTCGGCGCCAGCCCGTCGCCCTGCTTGAGTCCAGTACGAGTTTCAAATAGGTCAGTGAGTCGGTTCTGCACTTTGACCTGCGAGACGGTATTAGTCATCGTCATCCTTGTGAGTCGCACTAACTTTGCCGGTATACCAAAATTCAGCATAATGTTGTACAGTACACTTCGGTCGATACTGTCGTATGCCTGCTTGAAGTCGGCAAAGATTTGGTATACGTCGATGTTGTATTCCCAGCACTTTTGGAGTAGTAGCTTCACTGTGTAAAGCTGATCGGTCGTTGAACGACCAGGTCTGAAGCCGCCTTGATACTTGCCAATGATTTGTTCTGCGAACGGATTGATTCTCTTTTCAAGAATTTTTGATAATATATAGGCCGTACAAACTAATGATATGCCCCTGTAATTCTCACACTTCAGCTTGTCACCCTTTTTGTGGATTGGGTAGATTATGCTTTTGCGCCAATCTTCGGGGATTACCTCGTCGTTCCATATTTTCAGCAGTAGAACATGTACAGCGTTGGTCAGGCACGTTCCACCATGCTTCAGCAGTTCTGCTGGGATCTCGTCAGCGCCGGGCGCTTTATTATTTTGGAGCGACTGTATGGCAAGACTCACCTCCTCTACTGTTGGGGGTAGAACGGGAGGGCCTGGTTGGGCTAACTGCTCAAGAGCTAGCTCCGCGGGGGATGTTGATCTGATCACTTATCACATCCAAAAATGCCTCAACCAGAAACAGCCGTGTGACAGAACCGTCCTAGTGGCCCTTGACCTTCGAAAGCCTTCGACACGGTCATTCACTCTGCGCTGTTGGCCGATCTCCTAAACATGCATATTCCTGCACAAGAGGTAAGATGGATTGCCAACTATCTAGCTGGGACGCAATCCTATACAAAGTTTTGTGGCAGCTGTACAAAGCATAGCAAAACTAAGCAGGGAGTTCCAAGGGGAAGCGTGCTCTCCTACATTGTTGAACATCTACCTGGCGAGTCTTCCCCCGGAAGCGTATTTCGAAATGCATGTTCAGCTCGTCCCCACGTAGGTGACGAAATCGATCAGCTTTTCAAGTGGCAAAGTACTTAGAAACCCTTATCGATTTCGTCCCCTGATAGTGGACGAACTCGCATAGGGTTTCGAGTAAATTTTTTGTGTAAAACAGCTTGAAACCCTTGTTCAGCTTGTCCCCACGTAAAGTAAGGAGATATCCGCTTTACTAGCGCTAAAAATAACAAAAGTTAAAGTAAAGTAACGATTTTTATTTTCAGTTACAAGAGAGGGAAATATTTGTTGTGCGTATACATTACTATCGCAACGTATACATTAAACAAAGCCAGCACCAGCAGTATAGCAGCAAAAAATATAAAAAGATTGTGATTAAGTAGTTTATGCATAAGAATGGCTGATCGATGTTGTAACATCGCGTGGGGACGAGCCCTTGTTCAGCTCGTTTCAAGCCGTTTTAGACAAAAAATGTACTCGAAATCCTATGCGAGTTCGTCCACTATCAGGTGACGAAATCGATAAGGGTTTCAGACGATTTCAGCACTTGAAAAGCTGATCGATCTCGTCACACGTCACCTACGTGGGGACGAGCTGAACGTGGTTTTCGATATACGCCACCCGGAAGGCATCGAACTAATTTCCAATGCGGACGATTGCACCGTTTTCACCACGGGGAATAATTTAAATGGTATATGTCCTCGACTGAATGGCTATATTGAGAAATTGGTGGAGTTTTTCAATATCCGCAACCGAGTCACTTCGCCGTCTAAATGCACTTCAACACGTCTCACCACCTGAACACAGGAATTTTCGGAGGAGCTTAGGATCTGTACTGGTAAGCATGATGACGATATTGTTTCTACTGTTACCAACCCCAAGATCCTTGGTGTCTATCTAGACACCATGATGAATTTGAAAAACGTACCTCCCGATATATTTGATGGCACAGCGATATTCACACAACCGTTATGAATCGGTCAATAGTGACATTAGGTACGAATAGAGTTCTCTCAGCGCCCCCACCACCTATATCGCCTGTGGAGACTAGGCTCCCGAGAGCCACAAGAGCGACACTAGCCCAGCTTAGGTCGGGTTTTTGTTCGCGCCTCAATTCCTACCTATCTCGAATATACACGGCATTCAGAAAATTTGTCCGAGCTGCGGTGGTGCGCCTCACGATATGGACCACCTTTCCGATGCCCCGCTGCACCCACTAACCTCACTGCGAGGGCGTTATGGGACAACCCTATTGCAGCTGTTACGTGCTTGTCGCTTGAGACAATAGGCGAGAATAACGACGGAACTTAGAACACATCCACAGACATGCACAGCGGTTCACGACATTCTCCACCAACAACAACATGCTAAGCAATGTTACCTCCAATTGTACACTGTAAATATGGATCCAGACATCTGTCTTGACTGCCGTGGCTAACGGCTAAGATCTCCGAAATTGTCGTTACATGTAGATGCGCCCTCCCGCAAATATCATTGAGGAAAAATCCTTTCCTATCTCTGGATACCAGACGGATGCACAGCGGTGTCACCTAGTGCGCGGTCTTCTGCAACGTCAATGGAATAAAAATATATTCAGCTCCTAAAGCTTGAAAAGATCCATTCGGAATATTTAATGTGAATGGATGTCCGCTTTCACAGGTTCAGAACTTCACAGTACATATGTTAGATGCCTGTATTTTTTAAATTCTTTAAAATAATGTAGTAAAATAGTAACAATTCTTCTTTTTATTTGCAGATGAAATTCACGATGGAATGAACTTGGAACTCTACTATCAATAAAATGTTTAAACAAAAACCCATACTTACATACTAAGTTTCTGATAATTTAAAAATTACATTTTTATTCTAACGAAAAGTTTTGAGTATTTTTCTTTGGTATATGTATAGCGAAAATTAATTTTGTAATGATAAATAAATAATGAAGTCTCAAAACTGTTTTATTTTCAATTTAAAAACGTTCCATTTGACCCGCAAACTGTGCCGTATTTTGTTAACTGTTTTCTATCCTGTTATGTAAACGCCGTATCAGCTGCCAGTTTTACCGAAAAGCATCGCGCAATTTTAGTTAGAAACATAGCTCGGGTTTATAAATTAATGTATAAAATTCGACAGTGCGTGTTATTTGAAAAAAAAAACTTTTTATGATCCAATCCTAACATGCTCTGTGGCCCACTTGGTTGAGTCGCACTCTACGATGCTAGTAATCTAGAGGTCCGGAGATCGAATCTCGACGTCGTCCAGGAAATATATAGTGCTTGCAACATTATATACACTCCGAAACTATATGCAATGTAACGTTGACTCGAAGTAGCCTATGAGTGAACGCACCATGTCCCACAAGGGGTTACGGTACTGAGAAGAAGAATCCTAACGCATATCGACGTCACAAAATGTAGATATTTCATTTATGCCAACCATTTTGATTATTTCAATTCAGCAATACATAGCTTTTCGATTGAGGCGAAAAATGAAGCCTATCGCCAGTCTCGCCAATATACACAACGCGCATCCCGAACCAAGAAAGAAAGATAAAATGAACTTCGGCGAGTATCTAATAAGTTAATTAGACGTAAGAAACGAAAAGATTTTGACGAGCAGTTACACCAAATAAACCAAAGATTAGCCAGTAAAGGTCCATCTAGATTGATCGCCAAATGGTGTCACGTGCAACCAAATGGCTGCTGTCATTCTATCCAAACCACAGACTAACAAAATAGACAGACAGAGTCATAGACCAAAAATGTGGGACCATTTGCTATCTCATTAATTCATTCAACCAATATATTGGCATGACAGCCAGACTAAACGAGACTAACAATACATATCTCTCTCTCTCTCTGGTTCCTTTTAACCCCTAGTGGGGCATAGGGCATTGACTACGCCTCTTTTCCACCTCTGTCTATTAGCAGCCATCGCCTTTAGCTGGTCCCACGATTTGCCTATAGATTTTCCCTCTGCCTCAACAGATCTTCTCCACGTATTTTTGGGTCTTCCCACACGACGCCTTGCATCGGTTCCCTGAGGATTCCAATCTAGAGCCTGTCTTGCAATGTTTTTTGGCTCTTTTCGAAGTGTGTGACCTATCCACTGCCACTTCCGCCTTTTGATGTCGATGCCTATCCTATTTTGGCCAGTAATTTGGAGGAGGTCGTCGTTAGAGATTACCTCAGGCCAGCGAATTTGTAGGATGCGTCGAAGGCACTGATTCACGAAAGTTTGTAGTTTGGTTGTAATATCACTGGTCACCTTCCAAGTGGAACACCCATATAAAAGTACGGATTTTACATTGCTTTCGAAGATCCGGAGTTTGGTATTTCTGGAGATGTTTTTGTTTTGCCAGAGAGGAGTCAAACTGAAAAATACTGCTCGGGCTTTATTTATGCGCGACTCTACATCGGCATCAGCCCCACCATCCGCTGTCACTACGCTCCCAAGGTAAGTAAAGTTCTCGACTTTTTCTATCTGCTGTCCGGAGATAGAGATGTTTCTTTGCCTTTCTGATGTCAAGCTCAGGGATTTCGTCTTAGCGGCATTAATTTTTAAAGCAGCACTTCGACTTTCACGATGCAAAGCATCTGTCATTTGAGACAGATTATCTGCGGTGTTTGAAAGAAGGCAAATGTCGTCGGCATAGTCCAGGTGCTGAAGGTAATCAAATAATTTCCACCTGATACCCTTACTTTTATGGTTGCCTAGAGCGTCGCAGATTACGTCGTTGATGGTAATAAGGAACAGTATTGGTGATAAAATACAACCTTGTCTAACTCCATTGTTCACCTCAAAAGGACTAGACAATTCGCCCTTGTGCAAGACGTAACATTAGGCTCCGTTATAGGACTCCTTTATGATGGCAATCAGTTTCTCTGGTATGCCTCTCCTACGTAAGGCTGTCCAGATATAAGCCCGGTCGATGCTGTCAAACGCCTTCTCGAAGTCAATGAACAATAGATGTAACGGGGATCTCCATTCAGCGGATTGTTCAATAATAATTCGGAGGGTGTTGATATGATCGCTAAATGAAAAACCCTCACGAAAACCAGCTTGTTCATTGTTCAAAGTGCGGTCGATCGTTTTCTTGATCCGGTCCAAGATTATTTTGGCCATCAGTTTAGAGACTGCAGGGAGGAGACAGATTCCACGCCAATTATTGCAATCCTTGAGACTTCCTTTTTTGGGGATTTTAATAATGACGCCCTTCTTCCATTCTTGAGGGAGAGCCTCGGTTGTCCAACACTCTTGGATAAGGGGAAGAAGAATATCCGCTGTAGCGTTGATGTCCGCTTTAAAAAATTCCATCGGGATACCGTCTGCCCCCGGGGCCTTACCTGCTTCCAATGATTGAAGGGCCTTAATTATTTCCAGCTTGGATGGTACGCCGGTGTTAATTCTGGCCATTTGCGGAAGACTTACTGTCTCCGGTGGAGATGGGGTTGAAGGGTTAAAGTTGTTGTTAAGAACCTCCATGAAATGCTCTCTCAATCATTGTTCATCTGTGACTAGCAGAGACCCGTCTTTATCTTTCACAGGATGCTCATTGGTAAAAGATTTACCAGTCAGTGGCTTTATGAGCTTGTAAAGGGTTCCACTGTCACCACGGTAAGCCGCATCTTCTGCCTCCAAAGCTAACGCGTTGATGTTGTTGCGTTTATCACGTCTAACGCTCCTCTGCACTCTTTTTTGAAGAGAACTGTACTCGGTCCTCAGTTGTTGCTTGACTGAATTGTCAGTAGCCGAGTTTATTTGCTCTTTAATCCTCTTCCGTGCAGTTATCAGAGACCATGTATCATCACTGATAAATGGTCTCCTACCTCGCTGTAGTCTGCCCACAAATGTTTCGCCACACGATAGAAAAGCTTCCTTCACAATGTTCCATCTATCATCAATAGAAGAAGCATCTGGCGTTTGTGCATTAGCTACCTCGCGCAATGCGCTAGAAACTGCGCGTATTGTTGATGGTTCTTTAAGCTTTTGCACATTGAATCGCGGCAATACACGCTCGTTTTGTGTGCGACAAATAGCAGCGGTTCGCAAGCGAATTTTTGCGATGACAAGTTGGTGATCGCTGCCTACATCAGCACCACGCTTAGCCCTGACGTCCATGAGACAATTCCTCCATGTCTTGGAGATGGCTATATGGTCAATCTGGTTCTCTGTTCGGCCATCTGGAGATATCCATGTTGCTAAATGGTAAGGTTTGTGTTTGAACAGGGTGCCGCCAATGACAAGCTGACGAGAGTTACAGAACTCTACGAACAACTCACTATTGTCGTTCCTGACACCCAGACCGTGATTGCCCATTAGATGTTCCAATCCAACATTGTCGGACCCAATTTAAGCATTGAGATCCCCCATAATAATTGTTATGTCACCTCTGGGAGCCTTGTCAAAGGTGTCGCCAAGCAGGTGGTAAAAGGCGTCCTTAGCATGCTGGTCGGCTGACTCAGTCGGGGCGTAGCACTGAATAATAGTAATGTTTCTTACTCTGGACTTGAATCTGGCAGTTATTATTCGGTCGGAAATAGGCCTCCAATCTATGAGAGATTGGCGAGCTTCCTTGTTCAAAAGGATGCCGACTCCAGCCATTCTGGGTGTGGATTCAAGTTCACTACCAGAGTAAAGCAGCACAGTTTGGGAACTAGGTGATAAGGTCGTTCCCGATCCGGTCCATCTTGTTTCGCTCAGTCCTAATATCGAAATTCTATATGCGGTAATTTCCCGCTCGACTTCCGTGAGTCTCGTCAACGCCGTCTAGATATTAAGGCCGCAATGAAGAATCTTAGACGTCAAAATCAGCTTATAATTTTAGGTTATGTTCGCCAATGTTGCACTGTTTTGTTTTTGCTTTTTATTACGTCACCACTTGTTTTTGTTGTTTGTTCGTGTAAATAAAAAATTTAAGAGCTAAACTATGACGGCATTGTCCAGCTGAGTTGCGGCTATGATATATCTAGATGGCGTTGGTCTCGTACTACTGCACTCACCCCACATAGTTCGAACGTTCCAAAAACCAATCGTAGTCCGTTGTTTGTAGCCAAAAGTCGTTGCCGGTAAATCAGTCCGTGGTATCCGAGGCTCGTTCAATGTTTCGAGTGTAGTTTAGTTTCAGGTATGCAAGTTACAAGCCTACACACCCTATCCCCCAAGTCGCCTTCTACGACAAGCCGGGAACGCTGTGGCATAATTCTAACCCCAACACCACCGGGGTCAATTTATATTAAGTTTCGTACATATCCACACAATTTAGCACAAACAACGTCGTGCGCAATTGCGGTGATTTGTACGAAACCCAGGAGAGTTTTATTCTCCCCTGCCCCATTAGTCGCCTTCTACGACACGCCGGAGGAAGCGGAGGCATTATTCTTGACCCATGCCACAGGGCAAACAATACATATGGTAGGATAGAAAGAGAAGGAGAACACCGAAAGTGGTCCCCTTTTCGATAGTCTATCATAGGGCTTGGAATACTTCCTTTTCTTCTTCTTCATTGATCCAAACCAAAGCCGTCTTAACGCATTAGTGCATGAAGTTCCCTGACAAAATTTTTTTCCTTTTGGCAATTATTATGAATTGAAGTAGCGACAAGGAAGTACTTTTCGAAAGATTTTGTTCGAAAAAATAAGTAATAGTAGATTTACAAGGCGTCCCCTATTGGGGACACTATGCACAGCGGTCAGTTGTCAAATGAAAAAATCGATACGACCAACTTGTATTGTATCCGGTCAAAATGCCCACACTGGATAAAAAGTGAAGTAATTTGACGGATATGAAATAGAAATCAACAAAACTTATAAGTGGCATGTAAAAAAATTACATATTAACTCATTACTTGCTTTGAATCATCTATTTTCTTTAGTGAGCAGATCGATGACCTATCCTCCTCAACTCCAAAACTTCTTTAAACGACATGAGCATATTTTCCCCTATATCTGAAATAAATACTTAATGCCCTCCGCTTGAACTTTTGTCCAAAATAAAATCTAATTAGTTCTCCGCGCACAAATTGTTAGCTGCTTTTACCGTAATATGGAATCATCACATTGTTCGAAGGGCATTCCGTGGGCTCGGTTGCCCGTTGACTATCAGGCTCAGTTGGTAACCCTGCTTTCCCGAGTTATGACGGTTCACATCAGGTATTACTAACACAGGCATTACTTTAAGCAGCTAGGAATCAGCACTCTTTTGTTTCAACAGCTAGCCCTTTTGAAACCCGGAGCCGGGGTGGGATGCCAGTCAGCCATAGCAAATCTGCATCGGGAAACGCCGCAATGGCTTTGTCTCCCTCCTCTGTGGAGCTCGTGTTGATTGTGAAGTCACTCACAAAATTCCTTTAACCCATGACAGGGACACAGACCCTTCGGAGGGGTCTTTGACCAATACCTACGCTTATTTGGTAATTTCGAGAGCTATCGCTAGATCGTCTAGACTGTAAATGCAATCAGCAGTAAATATCTCTTTCGAGATCCCTGTTTCATTGCCATCAATTGGGTTAAAGCAGAAATGTTGATGACTTTAAAAAAATCCGTCTACTGCTTCAAATTTCTCCAAAATTTCCGCAGCAGTAAGTCTATGAAAATATTTGACCAACTGACCTACGTGCACAATGTCCCTTATAGGGGGCATTGCAATACTTGCTATATTACACAAAAGCTAAGACACCACGATGCTTTTTCTTTGATTAGAATAATAGCCTATACACATTTTAACGATTATTCAATCAAAACAGTAAACTAGCACATCAAAATATTAGCAATTTTTAATTTGTTCTCACCAGCCCTGAGTCTGGCGATTTTTCAAAATTCCGCCACTCATTCTTTTCAATAATAACCCAGCCAGCATTTAACACATTTGTAATCATTTTTTCATGCAACACGCGTAAGCACATATTGCTTATTCATTCATCACGTTTTCATACAAGCAGTATATGACGATGTCCCCCTATTTCATGTATATATGCATTTGCGCCTTATTACGGATAAACATTATAAAATCAATATTCGTAAACATTATGTAATAGTTAAGTATCATATATATTCAATGCATAAATGCATAATTTAAAAAAAAAACACACGTGCGACGGTGAGTCTCGAACTCATAACCCTATGCACGGAAGGTGCGCGCCGTAACCACTACTCTAGTCAGACTATACGAATGATCATGTTTTATTCGTGATTCTAAGCACCCCAGCAACAAAAATCACACTTGAGGAAAAAACCATTATATTTCCTATATGTATGATCCGTCGACATTCCTTCAGCTGACCATCATGTATCTAACTTTCAATGCGTCCTATCGATACATAATGCCGATTCGTGATTCATGAAGTAATGCTTATTTGTGGCTATGTTCACGGTATATGACGCCGATGCTGGCTGGGAAACTACACCAAGCAATAAAAACATTTGAACACGAGTTTGTTTGATAACTGAGATGTTAATAGTTGTCATTGCATACCCACTTCCAGTGCATAGTCAAAAATCTGATCATATAACGGGAAAAAGTGGGTGTCCCTTTAAAGGGACACTATATGCACTAATGGGTTACAAGCCCGGAAGCAGAACACGGTCATAGCTTTAAACGTCAGATCATAGGCTTAAGCAGATGGAAAATTTACATTGCGGTAAAGGCAAATCGGGTTGGGTCGCGGCAAACTTTACACGAAAAGCATTGGTTCCCGGTCGATTTTCGTCGCGAAAAGTGCAATGTGTCGTGAATTGAAGTGTCTATAATGCAGTGAAAAAAAAATCCCGACAAAAAGTGAATTTTCCACGTGTTTTCTCGATTTTTATCAGAGCAGACACGGTTTTTTTACATGTGCTGTGTTTGTGTTAGTGCATCGTGCAACGTATATACTACATGTTCATAGGCTTGATTTGGGTGCATGTATTGCTGCTTCCCGGCTTCTAATAAAGGTGGCTTTGATCCAAACTGATCGCCATTTGGGTGTGCGTCCAGTTTTGATATTCAGTATGGCAACTCAGCCAACCGCTTGTCAAATTCAAAGTGAAAATTTTGCAAATTTTCTTCGTTCTTTTGTGTGAAATTAAATAATTCTTGAATGGCCGTGTAATATGTAATTCAAACGCGCAAAGTCTGATTTTGATATTTTAATTTAAACAAATCACCAAAATGAAATTTTGGTTATGTCTCCATTTGGTTGCTAGTGTAGATGCTAAGTAGCAACCAAATGGCTGTTCGTGATGCCAGTTTTTGGACGCGCAGCCATTTGGCGATCAATATAGATGGACCTTAAGGCGTCAGGCGTACAAACTAATCAACACAATCAAGAATGGATATCGACCCAGGACAAGCGTTTGTAAGGACAAGGATGGTAACATTATCAGCGACATCGACAGCATAAATAAACGATGCGCCTCGCATTTCGAAGAGCTGTTCAGCTCACCATCAACCTCCCCCACGGAGGCAGCTCTTGAGCAGTTAGCTGAACCAGGCCCTCCCGTTCAACCCGCAGCAGTACAGGAGATGAGTCTCGCCATACAATCGCTTCAACGTAATAAAGCGCCGGGCGTTGACGAGATCCAAGCTCGTTCGGTGGAACGTGCCTAATCAACACTATACATGTGCTACTGCTGAAAATATGGAACGACGAGGTAATCCCCGAAGATTGACGCAAAAGCATAATCTGCCCAATCCACAAAAAGGGTGACAAGCTGAAATGTGAGAATTACAGAGGCACCTCATTAGTTCGTACGACTTATAAGATTTCATCTAAAATTCTAGAGAATAGAATTATCCGTACGCAGAAGAAATCATTGGCGAATACCCTGGCGGCTTTGGACCAGGTCGTTCGATGACCGATCAGCTTTTCACAGTGAAGCTATTACTCCAGAAGTGCTGGAAATATAAAATCGACGTATACCAAATCTTTGTCGAGCCATGAATATGGACAGCAGCGGAATGCTACATATCAAGTCGAGACAATTAGTAGCGTACGCCGACGATTTCAACATCATGTCTCGAAGGATGGGCGATGCAGAAAGCTTTGTGTATAGTCTCAATGCCGCCGCAATGGAGGTTGGACTACATATCAACGAGGATAAAATCAAGGTCATGATGCAATCAAAAACAAAAACGCCAGTAAATTCAAGCATCACAGTGGGGGACCTAAATATAAGGTATGTAGTGAACTTCACTTACCTGGGTTGCAATTTGTCAAAGGACGCTAACGAAACAGATGAGATAAAGCGACGGATACAACTAGCTAATGTGTTATTTTCCGGTCTTCCCAATAATGAAATCGAAGCTGGTGCACCGGAACACGAAGCTCCATGTGTATAAAACGATCATCCGACCTGTGCTATGGACCAAGAACTCTGAAGATCTGATCTTCGAGGCCGTTCGCGAACGAGGTGAATGGTGCATCCGGTACAAACATGAGTTATATTAGCTGCATGATGAGCTATATGTGTCGAAAGTCGTAAAGGGCGGGACGTGTACAAAGGATGAACGACGATCGCATGCCCAAAAAGGTCATGAATCCGCAACGGGTGAACGGCGCAAGATTGCGTGGACGACCGAGAGCTCGATGGGAGCAATCACTACACTCAGAAAAATTTCAATGGGAAATCCCATTAAACTAATCATTTTGTCCCATTACTTTTAGTCAATAGGAAAAATCAGATTACTTTAATAATATAGAAACCATTACATTCACCCGATAAATATCCGTTTGTTTTCATAGTTGACTCATTTAAAAATAAACACATGGTCTGGTTATTTTCCAATAGGATGTATCTTGTTGAATTAATAGGATCAATCCTATGAAAAAAAAAATCGTTTCACTCGTAATCGGATTGAATTATTTTTTCGCATATTATTTTACCATCCACGCTACGTCACGGTGGAGAAACACGATATTTGGCCAGGCCGAGAATTGAATATCCGATTTGCTAGTACTCTTTAAAACTTACCAAGTCACGGGGAGACAACCGAACGATCTCGGCTACGGAACATGATGCTGGTTATTTTGCAAAATACATCTATATGCTTGAAATTTAATTAAAAGGCCTATCCCATTAATGCAATAGGGCGTTATATAGAACAAAGCAACTGGTCTATTTTCGGAAGTAGTCTTGTGTTTTGCCGCCCTGTTAAATTTATAAGACAGAAATTATTAACTTTACGGGATGCATTTTTCTAAGCGATATAGTTGATTTTATTAGTTTTGTATTTGTTTTAATGGGATCCATCCTATTATTAGTTAATCATATCAGATCTTGTTAATTTAATGGGACAAACTGATTAAAATGTAGTCTGATGTCCCATTGGATTTATGGGACAGATTTCATTCCATACAAAATATCTCAATGGGATTCATCCAGTTATATTAATTATTTCATCTTTTTACTTTTGTGAAGAAATCTGGTAAAAAGCCGTCCAATTAAAATAATAGTACAAAAACTTTTAAGTTTACTGGGTCTATTTTTCTGAGTGTATGTGAGGACGCTCACCAGATGCTAGACTTCCGGAACTGGAGAAAAAGGTCACGCGACCGCGACAATTGGAGGTCATCAAGGCCCGACGTCAGGCTATCGTGCCATAAAGAACAAAAATAACCCTTTACCCTTGTGGACACTGCGGACTGGTTGGTGTAGTGGTTAGCATAAGCTGACCAGACGTACAGCATTTTGCTGTACAGTACAGCATTTTGACCTGTCGTACAGCATTGGGAAATGTACAGCAAAATGTACAGCATTCCCTATGCCACAGAATAAAACCTTATTCACTACATAAAAAGCTCCTCGATGAGGCCTGTGATCAGTCGTGACAGCTTTTAATGTACCCTGTGCGATCGACATTTAGCGAGTTAATCGCACTTTTATGTTTGTCAATCTTTAATTTTCGATAACTCGGGAACCCTTCTCGATCTATGAAAATGTTGCACACTTTTAGAACTACTTGGCGCTCATATTTCCTCCAAATTTCACGGTCCACATATTCGCGTTCTGAAGCCCAAATCGCACTTCTGAGTTTTCTAATCGAAAATTGTCCACAACTTGGAAATTTTTCAGGGAAATTTTTCTAACTTATAGGGCACCGCACTACCCATATATGGTGAACATTCCAAGGCTTTCAAAAGTAACAGCCGTCAAAAGATGAGAGTTTAATTTATTTTCTCTATGACAAAACGATGGCAAAATCAGCAACTGTACTCCATCCTTTTAAAACGGGGTTAAGAGCCCAGGGGACACGCATGGCATCAATAATGTAACTATCGAAAAATGCATACTCTACTCCAAAAATATTGCAGCCAGGTTTAGATAAGATTTAGCCCTCTGGCTCGTCCTTAGGTTTACTTTCATTCTGTGGGTCGCCCTTCGCTCCGCTCAGATCTCGCACTGTCTGTCACGCATTAGAGAATTGGCTAACATTGCGACTCGGAGCTGTCGCGAAATATAATAAGGCGAAGTGCAACCGCAGCGAGCGGTGAGCCAATAGAAGGCAAGATTGGTAAGATTTAGACCTCTTTCTCGTCGTTAGGATTACTCAGATTCTATATATCGCCATTCGTTCCGCCCAGATCTCGCTGTCTGTCGCGCTTTTTAGAATTCGCCAACATTTTGATACATAGCGCTGCCTGGAAATAGGGTAAGGCAATTCGTAGGAGTTAGATCTCTGGCTCGTCCATACGTAACACTCAGATCCTGTACCTCGCCCCTTATTCCACTCAGAAATCGCTGTCTTTCGCGCTGTTCAGTATTCGCTAACATTCTTGAATAGAGCTAGGTGCGTGTCCAGTAAACTGTGAAACTTCTGGCTCGTTATTTGGTTTACTTTAATTCTGTGTCTCGCCCTTTGTTTCGTCCACACTGCGCCATGTCTGTCGTGCTTTTCAGAATTCGACAATATTTTTGCGACGCAATGCTGATGCGAAAAATGATAAAGTGAGGTGCGACCGAAGCGAGTGGTGAGCCAATGAATGGCAACTTGTGAAATTTAGACAATGTGACTCCTCCGTGTGATTACTTAGATGTAGCACGCCGCCCTTCGCTGCACTGAGATCTCTTTACGTCTGTCGCGCATTCGAGAATTAGCCAACATTTTTGCGACATTGACCTCGGACTTGGAATCTGGAAGTATGGCTGAGGATTTGCTTGAAAACCGAATTCCGCAAGCATATGTACAGCATTGGGCCTTCGGAAGTCTGGTCACCTTAGGTTAGCACCCTTCTAATATGACTATAATCTTAGATGTTAAATATATAATAATAATGTAACTTTGCAGAGCATGCTGTTGATCTGAACCTACAAAAAGCAGTTAAGATCTTCCCCACCAAACAATTTGGCGAACTTTCGCCACAATGAACAATAAAGTCTGATTCGAGTTTTCTTCGACTTAACGAAATATCCACGAATGATACGTGGTATGTCGGTACCTACTGCAACTCACTAGCAATGTTGGAATATCGCGCCAGTTACATATTTATTTATTGAAAGTAACTTGGTTCTAATATATGTATGTAGGTTTATAATACATATGTATATAGTTTCTCGAATCTAGTAAAAAATCTAACTCCTCCCAAGACGATTAATTTAAAATGTCGTCATTTTTCCTAATGTTTCACATTTTTGTCATCAACACTCTTTGAAGCAATAACATAACATTAAATTGCGCAAATTATATCCTTCCCGGCATAGCTCAGCATAACTCAACCTCAATCCTAGACCACATGTCCACACAAAGCTATGATTAGTGACAATATATTATTGTGCTCTATTAACACTATCCGCCGCGACTAGCACCTTGAATTAAATACCGGCCTAAATGAAGAGGCGGTAAAAGTCTTTCGAAAAGGTAAAGAAAAAGGATCAACCTCCTCTGTACATTCATCCTAAATCTTCGGACGGAACTATTTCGCGTTTAGTATATGTTGAACATTTATCTGACGTTTATGCGTCGACGTACTTGTTATACCTACTTCTTCTTGTGGTCCCTTTTATGTTCTCATTAATTCTTTGCCGTTTCAAGGCAACAAAATACAAGCGATTATCGCTGGCAGGTGGAATTTAATTGCCGTTTGTCGTGCACTGACCATGGTATTTGGTCATTTATTGTGAGTACGTACTCGCATTTAAATAACCATTCGTGGCTCATTTCCTTTTTGATGTATGTATGTACGTATAAAGACGTTTAATATGGGCCAAAGTATATTTTGAGACCAAGAAATGTATGCGGAAAGACGTTGACACATTAAAAAGGGGCGAGCTAAAAAGAATCTTTTGAGGAATTTAACGTACACTTAATATTCAGCAATTTTGTTTCAAATTTTAATGGAGCAAATGTACATTCGTTCGTCATAAGATGGACTCATTCGTTTAGAAATTTTGATCATTTCAAATGCACTCCGACTCCATTCAGAGCCACCCCTTTACCAAAACTTCCGTACTGAAGTAAAACCGGAAGCTCTAAAAAGTTTTCGTGTCAGTAATTTGCTACCTGTATTAGAAATTGTTGGTTTTCCTGATGCTTTGTGCAATTTCGTGTATAATGCTAGAACGTGCTGGGCTGCACTATACGGCATGACAGGTCAACTGTCCGTGCCCGTGTGTCTATAATAGCGAAAACCATATTTTCGCTTGAATAAATATCATCAGCACAGCAAACTATCCATGGGAGACTTGAGGAGAATATAGGAAACCACCAACCATCCTAATCGTTACTGAACTCAGTTTAACTAAATATATGGCCGGTAACTGTTATTAGAGTGGGTTGGATCTTCTCCGATTATAACGAAACGACTATCGTTTAAGAGTGCTATTTGCCTTTTATTTGCATACGGAAAGTTCAGCGTAGGGTCATGGTAAATTTTCAACCCATGGATAAAAGTGTAGGTATAATTTGCAAATAGAGTTATTGTTCCATGTGATACAATAAGGATTTTTTTTTAAATAATGAGTTTGATTAAAAGAAGAAAACAAAACTTCAATGAGGCTTTATTTTTACATTGCAACATGTTGAGCAGTGGTGCATCTCTTTAGATACATTCACACCTTAATTCGTATTATTAAATACGAAAGAAAATTTTCTATATTTCTAAGATTTCCAGAAACACAAAGAAAATAGCATTGCATTCGCCATTTTCCTTTTCTTTTTTAAACGTTACCTGTTTAGAATGTAGATATAATAATAATGAATACCCATTGAAAGACAAAAGTTCATCAAGTTTTATTTCCCTTGTTAGAACCAAAATCAAAACTAAAATAAATACTCCTGTGAACTCATTCTACCAGTGTGAAAACTTTCTTATCATCATCAAATCTCAATTCAAATCCAGATATCCTTTTATTTTCGATTCCTTCAAGATTGTTGGCAATTCAACATCCTATTCGTTTGTAATATCGTCTTAGATCGGATTAACATATCTCCAGGCTAATCATTTATTCATGGGCTGGGAATTGAAATTCAAACATTTATTCGGTTAGGTTTGTGTGTGAAATTGCCAGCTCTGGTGTATTTGCAGATTTTCTTATATGAAAATATTCAAGAAATGTATGCAATTCGTAATATTGGAATATTTGTAATGAAACATGTATTTTTTACGAGTTATGTTATACTTCTTAGAAACAAATATGATAATTTTGAGAGTAAACAAGTAAAATTGATCTGAATAGGATAATAATGTGAATACATTATTTTATGATGTGAATAAAAAACGAGCCAATCGACTTATGTTCAATGATACGTAAATATTTTGTATTTGAATAGTACCAGTATACCTAAAATTGTGAATAAAATGTGTTGATTTGCTTTTTGCTCTTGAATATTAATGTACAAATCTAGTATAAATTTAGGGCTTGGCTACATTTTGTGAAATTTTCTGAATACGTTAAGGTTTTTATTGGCCAAGTTTTGGTGAAATACGAAATAAATACACCTGTAACCATTTCAATTAATGATTTGATTAATTCGTCGCTGTGAAACAAAACCGGCATAAGTGCAAAAATTGCGTTTTTGAGTTTTTGATATCAAAAAAATTGTTTTTTTTTCTGGAGTAAAAATACATCAAATGGGGTTGTGCCGGTGTTTATTTCGTCGCAAATTGCCCTTCAATTTAGTAAAAGACAGATCTATTGGGCAATACGACAATCGCTTCAAAAATTTCCGAAGAAAAACTGTTCATAATTGTAAGTAAAACCGAATCATCCTACAATATTCCTTATTCCTGTGCAACAGTGCAAATTTGCCCCTGTTTTTAAATCAAATCAGATATGCCAGTTTGGTTTTAAAATCAGAGCAAAATTCTGCAGTTACACCAACTGCAGAATTTTGCTCTGATTTTAAAACTAAACTGGCATATCTGCAGAATTCTTCTAAGCATTTTTTAATTTATTTGTAACTACTACTTCAATAATAAGAGTATGCATCTAAACTTAATCCAATTTTGTGTGACTTTGTGGTGCATCGAACGGACGTTAATATTAAAATACCGTTGGCGAAAACTTCAAAACCCTCTGGTGTAAAATATGGATTTTGCAGATATGCCGGTGTGTTATTTCTCAGCGACGAATTAATTCCTAAAGCGAACTTTTCGGCACATACTCTTTTGTTTTCATAGTAATGTTGGCAATAAGAATTTCGTTTGGGAGGGGACTGAAGTCATCCATGTAAGCAGTCAGTGGCGAAAGGTTTACGAGTCTAGGGCGACGTTTCCAGGGAACGTCGAAGAAAATCTAAAAAGGAAATGCAAATAACCGCATAATACACTAGATATGCGACTTCTTTTTGGGACCAAAATATTTTATATGGTGACTTGATTTTGTAGCTTCGATGACATTTCTCATTTGAATTTTATATGGAAAATTAATTGTAAACAAAATCATGCACATGCGCAGCTTAATGCCGTAACTTCGTGTAGGGGCGTCGGAAAAATGGGGGCAATGAATACGAAATTTCAAAATTAATAGATGCTTAAAATTAATTAATCACCAACGTTCCTGTTGCATAGCTGTATCTCAACAGCATCAAAATTTACACTATTGTGAAAAGTACATTTAAATTGGATTGCAAAGCGTTGCGTTGTATAAATTCGTTTAAATACAAAATTTTAAATAGTGTGTATTCCAGTGCATTGCGGTTGAATACTCAAACCAATGAAAAAAACAAAAAGTATTAAACCACACCAGCCCCAAACACTACGCCACTGCTAGCTATAAAAAATCAAATTGTCCCCTTTATTTTCAGATATTTCGTTTCCTTTCTTTTTCTTCTTTATTATGGTTGCACGTGACGCCATTTGGCGACTAATCTAGATGGACCTTAAGAATCAGCCAGGCGTGAGTCTGTCTTTCAGCTGTTGGTACGCAGCAAAGCAAGTACGTAATCTGAAGTTCCTGAGACAATCCTTCTTGATCATCTACAATACAGAATAACCTTTTGAATATCGACCATTCTAAAGAGAATGTGTTCTGAGTTCTGTTCCGTATAGCGATGCAAGCCTATATTGCGCCTGATGAATCAGGATAAATGATAATAATAATGATAATAGGCTGGAGCGATCCGAAATGCGTTTTCGGTCCTTTCTTCCCGGGTGCCAATATTCAAATTGAATTCACTACTAATATCTTTCCAGGGAGGATTTGTTGGCACGTATTCTTACATGTTACCATATAAACTGCTGAATAGTATTGCGTATTTTATAGTTTTTTGTTAAATTTTCGTAATAGCTTTACAAACAAATTCAAATTTTCCGGAATTATGTATAAGTCCTATTTATTGAAGATACCTACATAATCCCGAAAAAAAAACGAAATCCCGCTTGCTCATAATCCCGATTTTTACAAAAAAATCCCGACTTTACAAAATCCAACTACCTCTAAATCCCGTCTACTAAAAATCCCGCCCGTCATTTTAAAATCCCACCAGTGGATAGTGAAATAATCCCGTCATAATACCGCCAAACTTATTTTCACTGTTAACAAAAAAAAACATCAATTCACACTCACAGTTATGTTATATTATTCCCAGCAGTTAATGTGATGTTGTTGTTGTAGCGGTCTGCACGAACCTTCAATTAATGCGATCATTTCTTGGCCCAAGATAATAATTAAGCCCCTACAGAACAAGACTATCGCCACCTTTTTTACTTGTTACAACTTTGATAGTGTTTCCATTTATGAAGAGGTACGGAAATAATTTCGCAAATAAAAAACAGGAATTTCGCATAAACTCATTTTGAATATTAGAAATTTCGCTGAAATTCGCATAAAAACATAATTTTGTACATTTTGTTACTGTAATTGAGGTTAAACTGAAAATTCTATAAATTCACAGTGAACTGAATGTCCAAAACAAAAATAGCAATTAAGACGTAGTGTGACTGTCAACTGAATCACACTTCGGACTTCAGTTGTTGAGAAATGTGTTTGACAACGCAAATAGTCAAAAGCGCTCCTCGAGGAGTAACTGTAAAAGGGAGAATTCTGAGGCAGAAGTACACCAACATTTTTACGCTTTTCTTTTTATAGATAGTTCATTTCAATTTGGCGTTTCTTCGAACCACGATACAAGCTTTTTCTACGGAATTCTCATTGCAGAAACAAAATGTATTCACGGAACCTCCGACTACACACCGAGCTCGATGTTTGGCAAGTTATATTGTGATCGTGATTCTACGAACACCTTGCATTTATAAATGCCTCTATTCTCATTAATGGGCATCTTATGACAAAAATAAATTTGAGATGAAAAACGTATGATTTTTTGGACAAAAATTAACATTTTCGTGGAAAAGTACAAATTAGTAAATTTCGCTTCTATTCGCAAAAATGAGCAATTTTCGCCGAAATTCGCATCTATTTCGTAAATACGACAAATATTATTATAAAAATTATTATAATGCCAAGTTTATTTTCTAATTGTAACTTGGATTGTTAGTTTTCACATTATAATCCTGACACACTACACAATTGCGTTATAATTCTGACACACTACACAATGAGCTATGAACGGGTTATGAGATTTTTCGAGAATTTAAGGGCTCAACTCAGTGGCGTAGATAGCTCTTCGGAGAGGGAGGGGATCATTTGGCAAGATTACTTATACTTTTACGGATGATTACGATTTCAGAATAACAATTGCTGTATTTATTACACTTCAAATTGACAGTAAATTTTGGTGCAAAATAGGTAGTAATTTCGCCATACGAAAGAAAAACTGCGCCCTGAAAATATTGCATCGATAATTTTAGCGTTTTTACGGCGCGGTGAGTAAATCCACAGGATTCCAATTTTCGTATAAATTTTCGCTACTGTGATTCGAGTATCAGAGCTTTATATTGGGTTAGATCAGCTAAACTTTTCGGAGTCACGAAACACCTATCATCGCCGCTTTTCTGGTCGGAACATATCAAAACAGGGATTAAAATGAATTACATAGTTCTATGTCCAGAAAATGGAAATTATTGGGTGTATATGTGGATAAAGTACAGCTTTTGTGTTTTTGAATTGAAATTTTCCGATAACTCAGAAGTTCGTGAGTAGATATTTCTAAAATTGTTTGAAAAGGATACCAAAAATGTGAGTAGAACTTAAAATTTGGACTGTTAAACAATAGTTAAAAAATCGTAAACACGTTGTAATTAACACAAATTCAATCCTCTAATTTATTTGCGCCTTAATTTGAATTCGAAGCGGTGGAACCAACAAGACTGTGGACATGCTTTATTTTCTGGTACACACTACTTTCTTTTCCATTTCATATAGTAGAAAGTTGTAAAAGAAAATCGGTTGAGTCTTTGATGCTGGTCAAATATTTTACAGTTAAGTTGATTTCTGATACGAAGAAGCAGGCTAGGCTTCGCAATTTTAAAACTTACAAATTTTTTTTTGTCCTATGAGGAGTGGACCAATATCGAACTTATAGCCAGAGCCACAGCTAGATGCTGGTGGAGCATAGATGTTTATAAGTTCGATATTGGTATTGCCAGATTTAACGGCAATAGCTTGCATTTCCGCCGTGCCGTCGTTGAAACGAAAATCTAATACACTGTATTGCACGGTTCTGTGTATTAGGAATGCAAGCCCTCCTCCTGGGTTAGGACCCTGCCTGCCGACTCTATCACGCCTCAAAAGTATTTAAACGCCGCGGATGTTAAAATCGGGAGTTGATGGTTGGAGCTTTGTCTCCTGAAATGCCGCTATCAGAATTCTGCGCGTAATCATGAAACGGACTATCTCGTCGATCTTCGGATGCCATTGCAGTTAAACTGCAATATGGAGAGTGGGGTGTACACTGTAGCGGGGGGTGCAGGTGTTAGACTTGAGCGATTATGTCTTGTTGTATTGTTGGCTACGGGTGTCGGTGGTGGAGGATTTTGAGTGCTGGGGCCAGGATTGGCCGGAGACGGTGGTGGACCATTAGCTTGTGAGCTAGGGCCTGGGGTGGCTGGGGGCCGACCCGCGTGCAGACACCCTGGAGCAACAAAAGACAACTTGTCATAATGTCTCATTTTTCTTAAGCCTGAGCAGTAGAAGTGACACCATTCTCCGCAGCAGGTACACCTCAAGGACCTGGCGTTCCCGAAGATACGTCGGTTGCATACACAGCAGATGTAAATTTCGGGACCTGGATTGGTCTCGATGCCGGCGCGGATAAGAAGAATTGAGAGCAACCGCGCTGAGATGAAATGCTCCCAATTTGACGAAAAAACACATAGAACATATCCACACACATACACATCCCTCCTGCATCGAACCTTCATGGTTCTTGCCATGGAGGGGTCTTTTTTGCTTTTTGTTGTCAAAAGCTTCGCTACCTGAGATATTCACGGAACCCTAGGGTATCGCGGAACTCCGTTTGTTTGTTCATTTGTTTTCGAATTACTGCCTGCATAAGACTATATACATCTTTCAATTTTGGAAATTACTACAATTTTTTATACAAGATTTATTAAAAAGAAATTATCTTGGCTGAAGCTTTGAGAGTTCTTTGTATTAAATTCAATAAAATTGCGAACAAAAAGAGAAAGACTTGCTTTGCCCTGCTATATACGATAAAACCTCTCGTCATATTTTAACTTAAAAAAAAAAGAATGTTGATAAACTTAAATAATGAAGGATGTTAAAAATTTGGAAGCAGTTTTGCAGCGTTTCTCTTCTTTCGCATTAGCTTTCCACTCTCCTGGAGAAATCTTTATAATCTTCTGTACTAAATATTTCCCCCTTGGAAATTGCGCTTCTGAGCAATCCGTGTTCCACATTATTTTTTTTTAACCGAACATTAAGATTTTCCGAAAAAAAATTTTTCAATTAGGCACTCATTGAAAATTTTTTTCATTAATTTTTTCTAGCTGCACTTCTAGATTACTTCAGGGGGATTGCCTGTGCGAAAGTTTATTTTTGTTTTGTTTTGTTTTACGTACCTAAAGTAATAATCAAAAATGTGTGACCGAGGGGGGGATTCATCCCCTTGATGCCCCCCTTATCTACGCCACTGGCCACAACTTGGTACAAACTTTTGAATATACATTCAGAAGATTATAATTAATTGTTATAGTGACGATCGAACAGATAAATATTGTTTTCTATTTTAGATTGGTTCTAAAGAGAAGAAAATGTGCAATTTGGCAGATTTCGGGTTCACTTTTGTAGGGCTTGGCTTAAGGGGGAATAACTTAAAGAAGAAATAAAACGCGTCCATACTCGTCGAAGCGACGAACTAAGAGTGTCCTTTATTATATCATTTCCATATATTCAAAGTGTCTTATCAGGACATGTGGTACAAGTGTCGTCTTACATGCGATATCTTAGATCCTAGCTTATGATCTACTACACTTTTTATATGAGAGGTACCATTTGTTTTGATCCGATCGATGTAATTTTTGGTGAAAAGTATAAAGGGGCTCCCTCTAGGCACTTAACAATATTTGGCGTAATTTAGAGAGAAGTTACAGGCATGCCTTTTTGAGAAATGTTAGCTGGGGCGTGGGAGGTGTCCTTGGCCGGAGCAAGCTAAGAACAAGAACAATTGGCAACATCAGCACTAATTCTTATCACTCTACCTTTACTCTATTAAAAGTTACAGTGCGTAATGTAATTATCAAAAAATGTAAATTCCGCATAATACTTTTGGGTCTAGGGTATAATTTTCCAAGAAATTGTCTAAATATTATATATCATTACAAAGGAAATTAAATGTAGTTTATTTCGTCCTTAGGACATTTTGTGATGGGACTAATAGTTTTTCAGATATATTCGAAAAACCCAAATTTCCCTTCTTCGTCACTCCCTCCCCCCTTAATGTGACGCTCAAATTAGTGTATATTTTCGTGCGTATAGAGGGGAGAGTGTGCAACAATTTGACATCAAAGCTTTCCTCTTTTTTTGGATGTTTGGGTCTAGAGCAATGAAGAAGAAAAAGAAGGAAACGAAATATCTGAAAATAAAGGGGACAATTTAATTTTTTTTATAGCTAGCAGTGGCGTAGGAAATTTAGTGTTTGGGGCTGGTATGGTTTAATACTTTTTGGCTTTTTCATTGGTTGGAGTATTCAACCGCAATGCACTGGAATACACAGTATTTAAAATTTTGTGTTTAAACGAATTTATACCACGCAACGTTTTGCAATCCCATTTAAATGTACTTTTTGCAATTTTACTACTTTTGCAATTTACACTTGTGATGCTGTTGGTATAAAGTTATGCAACAGAAATGTTGTTGATTAATTAATTTCAAGCATCTATTAATTTTGAAATTTCGTACTCATTGCCCCCATTTTTCCAACGCCCCTACGAAATTACAGCACTAAGCTGCGCATGTGCATGATTTTGTTTATTTATTAATTTTCCGTATAAAATTCGTATGAGAAATGTCATCTTGTAGCTTCGATCAAGTTACCATAGAAAATATTTTGGTCCCGAAAAAAAGTCGCATATCCAGTGTATTTTGCGGTTATTTGCATTTCCTTTTTAGATTTTCTTATTCATTGGTCTAGAGCAGTCATTCTCAAACTTATTTTGACCGCGGACCCCTTCACACATGATAACCCTGTTCAGGGACCCCCAACTGAATCAAGCCTTGAATTTTTTTTTTGAATTTTTTAAATATGTAAAAATAGATACAAAATAAAAATAATTTTGATATTTTAACAAATTTTGTATTGTTCCTAATATTATTAGTAGTACATACGAGTACTGATTACTCCAATCAATAGAGACGAGATAATAGGGGTTAGCGTGCAAAAATTGGGGTTGTCTCAAATTTTTGATATGTTATAAAGATGTGTGGGGTAAGTTAAAATCCAAGTTTGCGTCACTTTCCCCCCTTTCCTATGAATGCGAAAAGTTTTACTCTACAATTAAAATTGGCAGAGTTATAGCGCCAAAAAAATATCAAAATATCAAATTCACAAATACGCATTGTATGCCAATAACTCATAGCCTCCTCTGCATTTTAGTATACATAGAGTTCTCCAAGATGGTTTGAAATTTGCTGGTAATCATTTTTGGAATTTTCAGCATATTCTTTGCGCTATAACTCTGCGAATTTTGATTGTAGATTAAAACTTATCAGATTAAATTTATAGGAAATTTTGTGCTCTACAAGTTTTTCTGTTCTTTTCACATTTCGTGCTCAAATGGACTGGAAAGGAGCTATAGACCAAAAACTGATAAAAAGGGCCGATTTTTGATGGTTTTTTCGAGATGGCGGCGGAAGCACAGGGGGGAAAGTGACGCAAGCTTGGATTTCAACTTACCCCACCTGTCTTTATAACATATCAAAAATTTGAGACATCCCCAATTTGTGCAAGGTAAAATCTCCCCGTTGATTGGAGTAAATGTAATAATCATAAACTTATATAAAAAAAAGTTGGAACATAATGTTCAGTGGGAATCCTATTGACAAAATTCTTATCGGATTCGGTATCTAACCGGTTTCTTTTTTAATTGAAAGCCTCATAACGGCACTAAAACCGCATTCAACTAAATACGACGAGGGAAAAGCGATTAAAAGAGTGTCAACCGTGACCCACAATTCAGGTATGTTTTTTTTTGAAGCCAAAATTGATGATACCTTTTCTCGAATTTAGGTTTCAACTCTTTATTCGTTGAGAACTTAATAAGTTGCCCCTGCTTGAGAATTTCTCCTTCTCGACTATATGAAAACGGATTCAACATCCAATCAGGAATATCTTCGAACTTCCTTTTAAAATCCGAATGAAGGGACTTTAAGGTGGTCGAAGTAAACCAAAAGGTCTTCATTTTATTTAGGCAAATTTGTAAGATTTGGAAACTGAGAGCATTCGCCCTATGTTCTGCTGGAACAATACAAGCTTCGCCACAAACGCGGGTATAATACTTTTAGTTGGAATTAAATTTAACTTATCACCCTGCAGTTGTAAATTGATTTCGTTAAATTTACCGAATATTTCGGTCATGTAAGCTAGTTTAATTAATTTATTAATTTGATTTTTAAGTTATTATCCGACTCCTTCTAGAAATTCCAATAGCGAATCATATAGTAAATAAAACCGATCCAAACATGCGCTTTTAGAAAGCCATCGGACTTCAGTGTGAAGTAGCAATTTATTATATTCATCGTCATTTTTAAGACAGAGTCGAGAAAACAATCTCTCATTAAACGCACTTCCTTTGATTTTTGAACTGCTTTGATTACGTATGTTAAAGAGTCGAGTAGCCGTTGACTCAGGTTTTTAGCTGATAAGTACTGTCTGTCGATGAACGACACTGCACCGCTAAAACATACGATACAATAACGGACGATGACACTTGATATAGTTCACAGGAATGTTATCGATGCACCTGATCAATTCTGATATCGCTTCAACGTTTTTATACTTTTCAAAATGCGAACGTGTGATGGAGCTTTGAATCCGGCCGGGTAACATAGTAAAGAAAGCTTTGACAGTTCAGTGATTTGTGAAATTCTATAATTTCAATAAATTTGAATCTGCCGTTGGCATATTTTGAACGAAATTTCGTGTTTTTTCCTCCCGGTTATCGATTTCTGATGTTACCCATGATAGCATATTTTCGCATCTAAATTTGTGTGCAGATTTTTTTGTAGCATTCAATTATCAATCAAATACATAGTGTCTCTCGTAAAAATTAAATTGAAATGGAATTTTATTTTATCGAAATCTTTCGCGGACCCCCTAACCGGCTTCACGGACCCCCAAATTTTTTCACACCTCCTGCGGACCCCCAGCACGACTTCGCGGACCCCAAGGGGTCCGCAGGGACCACTTTGAGAATGCTTGGTCTAGAGCTAAAATCACTATACTAAAAAGGACAGGATAACCTAAGGTTCTTAATTCAGGAAGGTTATCAACTTGATTTAGATCGGTATAGTATTATAGTGTCTAGACTAGACAAAACGCGCAAACTTTTAAAATTACTTGCCGCAAAGCCCTGGTGCATTTTATTAAAATTTAATTTAATTGAACTATGATGAATACTGTTTAGTCTAAGAAAATTACGATATTTTGTCGGCCAAAATCCTACATCGCCAACGTTTTTGGGTTATGGTTGGGGATGGTCTCCAGATTATGGGATAAAAAGTCCCAACCAATTGGGGGTCCGTAACTTTAAAAGGAGGGGGGGGGGCATTAACCTCCATATGAATTTCGCAAAACGGCAAGTCCACAACTCCCCCCCCCCCCCAAATTGTAGCATAGTGCTAAATTTTGGTTTATTGCGATTGGAGGTCCACCAAAAATCAGCTCATCCGGATAAAAACTAAGGGTATCTAAGTCAGCAGAAATTATTCGATCAACGAACGATAACATATTATATCGGAAAGTCGAACAAAGGGACAAAGTGTAGTAAAAATCGCAAATACATATGTAAGCTTGAACATGTAACTAACACCCATATCATTTACGCGTAACAAAGCAATGCTAGATGCAAGATAATTCGATTTCTTCAAAAATGGAATAAACTACGAAAGTCCTTTGAAGTAACACCATTTCTAGAAACATCTTTTATGCAATATGTGCATCTGTGAAATGCAAATAAATATGAAAACAGGATGAAAAGTTATACACTTGCGAGCTTCACAAACATATAATACGGATACGCTGAGTACTCCCCGACACTAACATGCAAATGTTTCTGTAAGTGGTCTGTATATCCTTGAAATGAAACAGCAAAAAGCTTGTTATTAAAAAAAAATTCTACAAAAATGCATTAAATCCAATCCAATAACGATGTAGTTGATTTCTTTTTTTACGTTCGCTTAATGCAAAATCAATTAACTGTATTTTTGAATATTTCGTCGTGAAATTTCTTCGAAAAAAGGTTGTTGTCGTCTAAATATAATTTCTTTTCTGACTTGTTCTTGCACATATTGAATTATTAAAATAAACTTGGTCAACAAATCTATTTTCACGAAAAATGCTGATTTGATTACGTCCAGATTGTGGTAAAAGCAATTGGAGCGTATTAATACGTACAAACAACCTCACGCCATGAAATCAATAACGCTAAAACTGCTCATTATGCCGAATGATTTGTAAATTAAATGTTAACCACTGGCACTGCACCTTCATTATTTTTTTTTTGTTTTCTCACTATTTTCATTTATACAATGGCAAGAAGGCGCTCGAGTTTGTTTTCATGCAACGTGTCCTGATTATAATAATTCATCATGATTCTTGAATTTCAACGGGTCTGACTTTAACACCTAAAGGGAAACCCTGAATTAAAGGATCCCATAAACAGCTGCCACAGCGACAACATCAATCTCCGTCTTTGGCACGAAAGGTATGGCGTTCACTATATGAAAATGAATGTAAGAATACATATATGACTCGCGAGTGAAAATCAAGAATAAAATTCGCCGGTGACCGGGGAAAATGAAAAGTATAAGCTACTGAAATGGCAACTGGTCATTGAAAACACGCAAAACATTTTCCTTCATTAACTAATCTTATAATTCCTCTATGGAGAGTTGGGACAAAACGCACGGCATCCGAAAATTTCCCGCCATTAAGAAAAACGTTCCCATCCTACACGTTTTCGAATAATCATGCGTTTTTCCTGAAAGTAATCAGAGAACAGGGATTTTTTTTAATGGAGTAGGGTTGCAAAAAAAATTAAAGGATTGTAATGTACGAACATTTTACGATACTTTTTCTCCAAATTGGTTAAAGTTTGTGTTGCTAGACGACTGATGTGATTATCGCTCAGCGATAGTAGTTTAGCATCCAATACAATGTGGCCACATTCCTTAAAAATAGACTATCGACTATGGCCTTAAGGAACATGTCTGTATAAGAATAGCATATAGTGCTCAAAACTGGTGGTTTAACTGCGATCGCTGAGCGATCATCACTCTACACAGAAAAAAAATCGTTATAAAATCAAAAAAAATAGCTATGATAAAAAAATTTTCAAATATGATTTGGCTTTGGATCCATATATGTACGTTTACGTTTAATTCAAAAATGTTTCATTTTATTGTAGAAATATTAAAGTGATTCTTGGGCTTTAAAAATTGATGCATGTCAAATCAAAAGGGAATATCACTTTATTTTCAAAGTGATTTCACTTTATTTTAAAAATGATTTCACTTTAAATTTAAAATGTTTTGATTGTAAGATTAAAAAAGGGAAAACGATTTTTTTTCTTTTTTTCAATTTTTTTTATATTTATGTTAAATTTATCTTTTTTACCATATTTTAAAAACTTTATTTTTTCACTTTGCTCCTACTGGGAATCGAACCGGGTACCTATCGTTTTGTAGTCCTACTTCCTACACCTAAGCTATCTGAGATTACTAGCATTGAACAAAATAGCGGCGGGCTTATGTACATGTGATGGACACAGCCTTCAAATTGAAATAACTTTAAAACAAAGTTGAATATATATTTAAATCGATGTTTCAGTCAATTTTGAACAGATCATTAAAATGAATCATATTAAATTTAATACCTATATAAAACTATCAGTTTTTAAAATGATTTATTGATGTGTTCCAATTTTGTTTTTAATATGTTTCACTTCAAATGTAAGTGATGATTTTTTTCTGAGTGTACAAACACACCTCTAGATCTTTTCGTCCAGATTCTTCAAAACATCCTCCATTCTGAGGTGATATAGGTATGGAGTACAAGAATGCAGTTGATGTCTTTGCAACGGGTTCGCGTACTAGGCGGGTGTGGGGTCATTGGGACCAATGGCTTTGGTTAATTTAGACTTAGGGGATTGAGGGATAAATGCATTGAAAATAAACCTACCGCCTGGAGGGCTTAATGATAGGTCCACAAAAACCGAAGGATGGAGCTGCGGAGGTAATCATTGAAGGAGGTAGATAGACAAAGTCGTAAAATAATGCATGTGCAGGGTTACTTACACCTCTCGGGATAATACTTTCGAAACTTTGGGAAGTATTTTTTTTTACTAAAAACGAATTAATCAAAAGAATCGATTTTTCAAATGTATTTCTACGTACTCTCCCTGAATATTACCATCTAAGCGTCTAAGTATTTCAGGAATTGTTCATACTGCCAATCACACACAAGTTCGCTAAAGGACTTGCGATTAAACGCCCCGATAACGCGCCAAATTTTTGTCGGTTAAGCAATTTGTTGGAAAAACGCAAACGAGCATTTACATTGAGGGTTGAATAATACTCAAATGGCATGCTATGTACACCACTTGGAACCTATACTGGCTTGGGCAGTAAGTAACTACCATAAAACCTTAGCCTGATGAAGGTCCGTTCTTGGGTGATTACCTATAAAACCCCTATAAGCTGAAGCTAGCGGACACAGCTCACCTTGATGACAAACGTTCAGCGATATTACAACGGTAACGGGGTACAGTCGAGTTGACCGTTCGCATCAACGTTTAAGAGCCTCGCGGTAATTACAGGCAATTACGCTGTGGTGCAAAGAAGCCCAGAAAGGGAAACTTCCCGTTGCCGTTTGTATTTCGAATTGGTCTCGCAGCATATTACAGTTTCGTTTGAAAAGGCACACCATACTCGTAATACTCTATGAGCGGCGTGTGGTTATAATGTATGCCAAAGGGTGTGCAAATTTGAGATAAATACACTGCGGGCAATTGAGATACTTGGCCACGATAAGAAGCAAAATCGTTTGTTCGTGCCAAGTGTGTATACGCGGGACGAGAGGCTGAAAAGAAGGGGTGTAAGGAGCAGGAGTCGCAGCCACGGTTCTGTGTAGGTCATTCTGCATGGAAATCGCGTTTATTTGTGTTTTGTTTTCAATAGAGCTCTTCATAATTACCGGTTGACGCATACACAATTATGTAGGTACGTCGTAATATCGCATGGGGGTGAAATTCAGTTTTGGGTGAATTAAGTCCATGTTCTTTTCGCGCTAGGAAAATATGGCTAGATTGAATGAAAAGCGTTATAAATTAGAACAATTACACTGAATGTATAGCATTTAAGTATAGCTACCCACGCACCGGGAGTAGAATTACATTTCCGAGATATTTTTACCTATTGGACAATGGACAAAGTCAATTAATCATTAATTTGGTTAGCTGGCTAAAATATAAATTGAAATACATATTTGATATTAATTTTTAAATATAGGTACACTCCATGACTGTAAAATTACTTTTTAAAATCCTTGTATCGTCCACTCCACATTAATGGAAAAAAGTTTATTTTTTAAAGAGAGGTTATTCGGGCAAAAGAAATTTCAAAATCTTTTTTTTTTTTCTAAATTACATTTTAAGCTTATACACTCGGGCAGTGGCGCAACCAGGATCTTGTCCTGGAATGGGCTAAGACCATCCATATTACCGTCATTCAGCTTCTTCCTCAAGTTTGGTGATGAGGTTTTTTGGCGCTGTATGGTGATATTTTTAGTTTCCGTGGTATTCAGAAGAAGTCATTAACCTCTATCATGTTCCTGATTCTCACAGACTTCCAGCACCTGGTTAAACGCTATAACAAAATGGTGCGGCTTAAGATAGGAAGGACGCAACAAGTTATGCACAACAACCGATTCCGTAAAGGTCGCTCCGTAGAATATCGTTAGGGTGGATTGGTTTCTATGATTTGGGATTAGATTTTCGTTGGCCACTTTGACCTTCTTCATATGTTGCCGGTACACAAAGAGTGACATCGCGGTGGATCTATTATGTAGATTGGCTGAAATTGTTCCAATATGTTTGTAATGGCTTCAGGCGACCATACCTTTTCAGCTGAAATAGTCAGTGTGATCACTTACAGGACTCTATCTAGCAAAACAATGAACACAATGATTTTTAACCCTCAACATGGTATGTGGGTCCAATGGACTCACCCTACTGTTTTAATTACAGATATTTCGAATATAAAGCCACATTTTTAGAAATGACCATTTTACAATAGATTCATACATATATCCTAAATTAGAAAAGCATGCGAAATATTTTCAATTTTTTCGCAATTGCTGAAATTTTTGATTACATAAAAATGGAACGCAAACTGGCAGTGACGGTCCATTGGACCTATTATAGACTTATCGTCCTGGAAATATATATATATTCATATAACACGTAGTTTTGTTGTACTGACACTTACTTGTCATTTGCAAAAATCATGTAAGTATTTCCTTGGTTGAAAACCTCAATACAATACTATAACCAGTGCTGCCAACTCATTTATTCGATGAGTAAGTAGTTTTTTTTCTGGAAAGCAAGTACTCGTAGAAAGGTATAAAAGTAAGTAGCTTGAAAAAACATGCATTCATGCAATCTACTAAAACAATCTTGCTATAATGGCGAAATAATAATCCAATAGGGGCATTTGGCGCCGATTTTTTATAAATTTGCAAAACCTTCTTCTTCCTTGCCTCGTTCTTTATACCGCTCCATGGCGTCGCGTCGCTCGACCTGCGCTGTAGGCACATCACCCATTCTGGCGGTATTGTCTCAGCATATTTCTACAGGCAGCTCTGTCTTGGATCGTGTCATCGCCGAGACCAATCAGTTGTTATTGTTTTTTTTTCATTTGACACAATCCATTTGTCGGCCTCCGAGCTTTTCGGTGATTCATTGGTCTATGGATAAGCTGCCTCGAATGTAGGTACTTTTGATGTGGTCCCTTTTGGTTACACCAACTGACATGCGTAACATTTTCATTTCGGTCGCTCTCATTTCTTTCGCATAGCCTTCATACATGATCCAGCATTCAGTACCATACAGTTAAAATTCATAAAGAGCTATCGAACCCAGTACACGTTACTTCTGGAGTACCTCAGGGGTCGCATTTAAGTCCTCTACTTTTTTGCCTCTTTATTAATGATATTCATGAGATTTTTAATGAAGTTTAATATCTGTGTTTTGATAATGACTGCAAAATATTTAAGTCTATTAGTTCTCAAGATGATATACACTGCGCGACAAATGCTTAGGTTCACACATATTTCCTTCCAGGAAACGGTAAAAAAAAGCTTACCGGTTCAACAAATGTTATTTTCGAAACTATTAAATATCACAAATAAAATGGATGGACTGAGTCCCCACAGGACATTTTTCTTAAATTACAGTAATTGATTTCATTCAAAGAGTCGATTTCCAGTGCCACAATTGCTTAGGTTAGGGACAATTTTACCGTTTTACATAATGTTTTCGCTGAAAAATATTTCAGAAAAGTATCAAAGAGGATAAATACAAAAAACAAGAGCATTTTTTTGTTATTTAATAATGTGTATTTCCGCCATAATTTCATAAAGCCTTCGAGGCAGGGAATCGTATAAAGAATGCAGCACGGATAGCGGTATTTTAGACCAAACTGTCTTTATTTCATGAATTAACTCTTCTTTAGGGTTCTAATCTTTACTCTGTAAACCTCCCGAACAAGCCACCCCCCAAAATGTTTTCTAATATGTTAATGTCAGTGGAGTTGGGCACCCTAAATCTTTCTAAATTTTGCGATTATTGCAATTGGAACAACCTTGATTTAAGTAAATGTAAATTCATTCGTTTTAAACGAAGTAATAGTCCTAAATTAAATAAATAAAATATAAATCATATAACCAATAAAGCTCGGAGAAGTCTTGGTTTCATCGTTCGAAATTCAAAAGATTTTTATAATTTAAATGCAATAAAAACTTTATACACGTCATTGGTACGAAGTAAGCTTGAATACAACCCAGTAGTTTGGAACCCACATTACCAAAATCACTCAGAAGACATCGAAAAGGTGCCGAAGAAATTTCTTCCCTACGTAGCTTTCAAATTTAAATTAACTCCTGAAAACTTAAATTACTCCGTATTTTAATGAAAAGTTTAAATATCCAAAGCTTAGAGTCAAGAAGATTGTTGTCTAGTGCATTTTTTCAAAGTAATTAATGGATCCATTAATGTTCGTGAATTGCTTTTTCAAATAGCTTTAAACATTCCTAGTCGACAGACACGCCAACAACAGTTATTTGCACTTTCCTTACATAGAACGAATTATTCTTATAATGCACCTATTGAACGAATTAAAAGAATTGGCAATGATATACAGTAAAAGCTCCCGTGGACGGACACTGAGGGTTCCAGCATTTTTGTCCGGCCACGGGAGATGTCCGCTTGCGGGAGAGGGTTAAAAAATATTACTTACATTAATTTACACACACTAATTCAAAAGTAACATTGAAAGAATAAAAGTGTTGTTTCTTTTTGCATGTGTTTTAATTCATTTTTGGTTTGCAAACCTCCACAATGTACAATGCTCAAATGCACGTTTACCAACAAAATGTTCCAAGCTTTCATAGGGAAAACAAGTAGAACAATATTAGCTTTAATTAGGGATATCAAAAACCGGCGAGATGCTCCTTCCAAAGTTGTGTCTTACTGGGCCTGTCTACACGCGGAACAAAAACAACGACAAAAACCGGTTTTTATATGAAAAAAAAATTTCTATGCCTTGCTCCTCACGAATCTCTTCTAAAAAAAACCCGGTTTTTGTGCCTCGTGTAAACAACCGCACTCAGAGTGACTACTTGACCCAGTACGGCATTGTTACTTGAAAGTTGTAAGACATTCGAGCGTTCCTAATTACTTCTTTCCCCTGAATTAACCCTCAGATCGTTAAGTAAAGCTTTTTCAAATTGGTAGTGTCGCCTGATGTAGAGAACCTCGACTAAGTAAGTCTGCATCAACGTTTGAATTCCTTAAGAACCATGTAAGGAGGATAATTCATTCTAAAGGAAAATCACTAATAGCTTCAGCAGGGAATGTAGTTTTGCCTAACCTTCTAATAAAATTTAATTTGAAGTAGACCGTGAGTTGCACTCCTCGGCGCCTTAATCCTATGACTCGCACAATAGGATCCCGTAGAATGCATGCTCCAGAAGCATTTTTTCCCGTATAGGCCAAACTACCCTCCCAGATGATCAGTCTCAGCATCGAAATTAACGTGAAATTTCTGATAGGCCTATAGAATCAACAAGGAATCGAATTATATTTGTGTAATCTCCAGACGGTGATAAGTCCTTTATTGGAAAATTTTGTTGGACAACAAATAGTCTTATGATGAACAGCTTATAAGACACGAAACAATAAATGATTCGCCGATTTCAAAAGGCCCATTTGTATGTTCTTACACACAAAGATTTTTTTCTAGTAGACAGAACAGACTTTGTCCGCAAATATGAAATGAAATTCAAATTCCGGTTAACTGAAAAGTTGAACAGCCGATCGGCTTAAAAACCGGAAGACAAAAAAGCCGACCGGGTTAGTCGTCCGTTATGGAAGTATGGGTTTTGGTTCTAACCGTCCTGTTTCTGTATCCCTATTTCAATTCACAAATGCATGGTATCCGTGGGGCAAAAAACTTCAAAAACAAAACCTAAATGCATTTTTGTGATCGTATTCAGTTTATTCATTAATTTCAGTAAGACGACTAAAAATTAAATTTGTGTCCGCTTACGGGAGATGAGTTTATGACAAATGTATGTAGGAATAGTGTCCGCGTCCGGCCAGTAGAGCGTCCGGCCAGTGGAATGGATTTTGTTCTAAAATATGAAGGAAAAAATTGGGACTAAGAAAATTGTCCGCCTGCGGGAGCTGTCCGCGAACGGAGCTTTCACTGCGATACATCTCATTTGTACAGCGGTGCACCATTTATCGAATACATAGTGACAATTTTGCAACTTTTGTTCGTTTTTTGTTTGAACCAAGAAAATTGCCGAATGACCTTATCTCGATTTATATATTTATTCAATACTAATATAAATTCTACCAAGAAAATAGCTCCTTCCATAGCACTTAAATAATCGTACTCAACACAATATTCATATTTAATTACTTTTGTATATTTTTTGTAATTAATATTTTCTTGAATTTGTTTAATTAATGAATTATTAGTCTTTTTTTATTTGTTTCACTTTAAAAAAAAATATCACTTGTTATTTCTTTGACACAATTTTGATTGAAATATTTTTGTTAAATGGGGTTCCAGTCCGTAGATAAATAAATAAATAAATGAGTGCGGGACGTCCAACCGTTTTGTAAAACTTTCCCTTTGGCTTCAGTGGCATTTTCTTATCGCCACTTCATCCAGCGATGTTTCATATCATCATTCCATGTACCTCTGTTGTTCACCATCGAGCCAAGGTACTTCAACTTGCTCTCCTTTGACCTACATATCTGGTATCGGTGCATCTGGGTCTCAGACCGGGCAGCTTAAGAACTCAGTCAAGCCCAACATTTTTTCAACATCATGATTTTCTTAGAAGTTGAAATTGTCGGTCACGAAAATATTGTTAGCCAAATTTGAAAATAGTCTGGCTAGTGGTTACTGCGCGCACAGAGTCATGGTTTCGAGACTCACCGTGAACGAATTTAGTTTATGGTGTTTTTCTAACTCACGACCCATGTGACGGAATATGATCTCTATGATAGGGGTAAATAACATTGCAGAGCGTGCTGTTGATTTCAACACCTCAACAAAGAAGTAGCTAAGATTTTGGAAATTGGATGTAACTTACATATCTTTTACCTTGGTCCAAAGATGGACTGTCAGGGCAGTTAGTTTTTTAGATTAACGTGTTTAGACATTCACTGGTCATTCTGATTACATTCAACTAGCCTTCAATTTCTCCGTTTTAAGGTTTGTGTTCGTAAAGACGACTCATGGGATCATCGCTCAGCGATCGAAGTTAAACCACCGGTTTTGAGCACTATATGCGTATATTTTCTATACAGACATGTTCTTTCAGTCCATAGTCAATACTAGGAAAGTAGAACCATTCAAAAGATATTTAAACACGGCTCGAAATTGGATGAAAAACTATACGATCGCTGAGCGATCATCATATGAATTGTCTCTACGATCACGTACCTTTAGACGGTAGTTCGTCTATATTCGGTGCTGTTTTTGTCTCTCGGATTGCATATTCCTCTTGTGAGATCTAAATTTCATTGCTGGTATGATTAAGCTTGACTAAATAACTTGAAAGACAAGGAAATTTGAGATTCGTTCTTTACAAAGTCCCTAACTGGGTAACTGTATACCATTTCTCACTAAAATCTCTTTCAGATGGAATGTTGATGAATTTCACTACCTTTCCGGAGCGACTTCATGTGACGTACACTCCCAGTCAATAGTTCCACTTGAAAAAATGACTGTTTCTCGGTAAGTGATAACGGTATTTCCTTCAAACGTGTTGACAATATTTTCAGTAGCCTGCTTGTATCTTTTAATAACAGAAGGTATCAAATCCGGAGTCGTGATAGGATTTTCTTACGAGAATTCTTAAAAATAGTATACATATGTGAAAGTCATTAGGATAGTTCCACAGCTAATAAAACACAAAATAAAAATAATTTTATTTTGCAAAATGAGGCTGGTAATGAGTTGAACTTCCGTAAAATGATATGAGGGTAAAAAGTATGTCCGGGATAGAGTTGTATAGGTTTTTAATGTAATTTAAGATAATTTCTTCCCATGTTCCCCAAATCGCTTACAGAAGCTCCTCAGTGCTATTAATCTTTCGTGTACCGGTATAGATCTCCTTTGTCCTTATTCCTTTTGATGATATTTAGATCTAGGGAGTATTGTAGTCATTCCATAATGTTGATGGATTGGTGTTGAAACCAATATTTTATGAGCTTTGTTTCATCATCATCAATGTGGCACGATAGCCCGACGTCGGGCCTTGGCCGCCTGAATCGTTGACCTCCATTTGTCGCGGTTACGTGACCTTGTCCTCCAGTTTCGGAAGCCCAGCAGCTGGTGGGCGTCTTCACCTACGGAGTTCTCCCAGCGAGCTCTCGGTCGTCCACGCAACCTCGCTCCGTCAATTCGTTGTGCGTTCATAACTTTCTTTGGCATGCGATTGTCGTCCATCCGTTGTACATGCCCCGCCCATTGCAGACGTTGAAGCTTCACGATTTTCGATACTTCCAGCTCATCGTACAATTGATACAACTCATGGTTGTATCGGATACGCCATTGGTCTCGCTCGCGAACGGCCCCGAAAACTCGCCGAAGGACCTTTCGTTCGAATCGGTCTAGCAAAATTTCGGAGGCTTGGGTAAGGGTCCATGTTTCGCAGCCATAACATAGCACGGGTCGGATGATCGTTTTGTACACGCGGAGCTTCGTGTTCCTGTGCGCAAGTTTCGAATTAATTATAGGGAGGACCGAGAAATATGTCTTATTGGCTAGTTGTATCCGTCGCTTAATTTCGTTGGTTTCGTTGGCGTCCTTTGATAAGTTACAACCCAGATAGTTGAAGTTGTCTACATACTCGATATTAAGGTCCCCCACTGTGATGCTTGAATTTGCTGGCGTCCTTGTTTTCGATTGCATCATGGCCTTTGTTTTGCTTTCGTTGATATGTAGTCCAACTTCCTTTGCGGCCTTATTGAGGTTATGCAGGAGGCTTTCTGCATCACCCAACCTTCGAGACATGATGTTGATATCGTCGGCGTACGCTATTAATTGAGTCGACTTGATGAGTAGCGTTCCGCTGCTGTCCATATTCATGGCTCGAATTACATACTCCAAAGCAAGGTTGAAGAGCGTCGGCGCCAGCCCGTCGCCCTGCTTGAGTTCAGTACGAGTTTCAAATAGGTCAGTGAGTCGGTTCTGCACTTTGACCTGCGAGACGGTATTAGTCATCGTCATCCTTGTGAGTCGCACTAACTTTGCCGGTATACCAAAGTTCAGCATAATGTTGTACAGTACACTTCGGTCGATACTGTCGTATGCCTGCTTGAAGTCGACAAAGATTTGGTATACGTCGATGTTGTATTCCCAGCACTTTTGGAGTAGTAGCTTCACTGTGTAAAGCTGATCGGTCGTTGAACGACCAGGTCTGAAGCCGCCTTGATACTCGCCAATGATTTGTTCTGCGTACGGATTGATTCTCTTTTCAAGAATTTTTGATAAAATCTTATAGGCCGTACAAACTAATGATATGCCTCTGTAATTCTCACACTTCAGCTTGTCACCCTTTTTGTGGATTGGGCAGATTATGCTTTTGCGCCAATCTTCGGGGATTACCTCGTCGTTCCATATTTTCAGCAGTAGCACATGTACAGCGTTGGTCAGGCACGTTCCATCATGCTTCAGCAGTTCTGCTGGGATCTCGTCAGCGCCGGGCGCTTTATTATTTTGGAGCGACTGTATGGCAAGACTCACCTCCTCTACTGTTGGGGGTAGAACGGGAGGGCCTGGTTCGGCTAACTGCTCAAGAGCTAGCTCCGCGGGGGATGTTGATGATGCATTGAGGAGCTCTTCAAAATGCGAGGCCCATCAATTATTGACGCTTTCGATGTCGCTGATGATGTTACCATCCTTGTCCTTACATAGGCTTGTCCTGGGTTGATATCCGTTCTTGATATTAATTATAAGTTTGTACGCCTGTCTAGTGTTCTTACTGGCTAATCTTTGGTTTATTTGCTGTAACTGCTCGTCAAAATGTTTGCGTTTCTTACGTCTAATTAACTTATTAGATACTCGCCGAAGCTCGTTATATCTTTCTTTCTTGGCTCGGGATGCGCGTTGTGTGTATTGGCGATAGGCTTCATTTTTCGCCTCAATCGAGGCCCTGCATTCGTCGTCGAACCAGTCTGCTCGTCTGCGCCGGCCTTTATAGCCCACGACCTCTTCTGCGACCTTCTTGATGCTGTCTTTGAGCTCCTCCCAGAACTCATGGATGCCTAGATTATTGATGTTATCAAGCATGGGCGACAGTTTTTCCTCAAGTGCTGTAGTATACGCAGCCGCCGTGGCATCATCAATCAAATTGTCAACCTCGAAGATCTTGGCAGGGTTGATTCTCGTTAGGTGCACCGAAGAGATTCTGCACCTGTAGGTCGTCTTCACCAAATAGTGATCGGTGTCGCAGTTGGCTCCTCGATAGGATCGAACATCTAGGACATTAGAAGCCCATCTCTTGCTGATCAGTACGTGGTCGATTTGGTTCACGGTGTATTCATCTGGAGACTTCCAGGTCTGCTTATGAATTCGTCGATGAGGGAAGCATGTAGAGCTTATGACCAAGTTTCTGCCGCTCGCGAAGTCGATAAGTCGCTGACCGTTGTTGTTGTTTTCGTCGTGGAGGCTATGACCACCAGTAGTTCCCCTATGCCAGCTTTCGTTTCCGACTTTGGCGTTAAAGTCTCCTAGCAGCAGCTTGACGTTTTTCTTAGAAGAACTTATGTTTAGGGGTTGGGTTTGTATGGCAGCCTCATGAGGCCATGGTCCGATTTGATCGAATCTTACATATGTTTTGTGTCATCCATAGAAATACATTTTCGTGAAGTTTGGTTGATTTTGGTGCATAAATAAAAAAGTTTTTCTTAGAAGAACCTGATTTGGGGAGTTGGGTTTGTATGGCAGCTCCATGACCCCATTGTCTGATTTTACCGATTCAAACATACAAACTGCCTGCACCAAAATTAAGCATTTGTGCAAAATTTCAGCTTCATAGCTTTTAAATTGGCCGAGTAAAACGCGTCGCAACAGACGGACAGACAGACATCGCCCAATCGACTCCCCAAGTAATGCTGATCATATACAGGGTGGCCCATTTGAAGTGAACTAGTGTAAACCATGCATAACTTTTTTATTTTTTAATATTTTTTTCTGAAATTTGGTAAGAATAAACTAGACACATGGGAGATATGTTTACACTACTTTCCAAGTAGGTACGCGTTGAGGAAGGGTCGATTTAGGTAGGTTTTATAAATAAGTTTATTTTTGAACCATTTCATTTACAAAAACTACGTAGTGCGCTCATCGTGGGCATATCGTTGCCCAAGTTCTTGAGCGTAATAACCACTATACCAATAATAATTTCTCAATAAAATGATTTATCGCATCTAACCTCTAGGCACCGTTAGGATTGCTCCAATCAAAATCGACGTTTGACATTTTATTCTGGAACCACAAGAGCTACAAATTTGCCATACACCACTTCTTAGCACATATTACCGTTATCGAGATATTCGAAAAAAAAAAAACAATTTTAGAAGGTATTTGACCTTCTTTAGCACTGCTAGCGGCACTCATACAAACGGAGACTTTCGGGGTCTTGTTTAGGGTCTCAAAAGGAAGGCACATGCAAAAATCTAGCCCCTAATTTTTCCGAAGTTTGCCCAAATTTCCTGGGTTATAATAGCATTTTGCACATTTCTGTACGACTTAATTGGAAGGTGAACAAAATGTCAATAGTGGCGGAAAATGTATAAATCCGCCATACTGCGATGGTAAGATCACTGCTAGGGAGTACGACTCTTCAGAGTTTTAAAATTACAAAAAGTTAAAAAATGAATGCAAAATTCCTCTTTTTCATTAGCGAAATTTCCGTAAATTTAATTATGACTAATATATTACAGAATTTATTCGGTACGTACATACAGTGCTTGTCATCAGATTAGCACGCATGAATAGTTTCGGCTGATTTCCAACCAAACTAAAAGAGCTAAAATTTCAAAATTATTTTATAACTGTTAAAAGTATTGTGTTTACATTTTTTTAATATTGTTTTGTAATTGTTTTTCGAAAAAGAACACACAAAATAGCCATTTAAAATTTGTCGTCAGAATAGCACATGCAGGGATTTGGAGCGGAGCGGAGCGACCTTAAATTTCGGAGCGAAAGAGCGGAGCGTGGAGCGATTTTTTGCAGGCTGGAGCGGAGCGAATTTTGCTTTGAAGATCGCTCCGCTCCGATGTAAAAAATCAAAAAATTCCGAGAAAAAAAAAAAGGATTTTTTCGACGAAATTTTTTATTTTATGGAACGAATTGATGATTTTGGGCTATTTAAAGGCGAAGAACACGCTGAGAGACTTGCAAAATTTCGTATTATTGTGAAATTCATTGTGATAAAAGAGGTTTTGTGTTAAGTCATAATCCTCACTCTTCATTATTAAGAAATTCAAGATCATCCAGGACAGAAAAGTCCTGTCCTGTACTCGATAAATGAAACGCCCTTTTTAATTTAAATTAGTTATAAGGTGCGTTTTATTGGATGGAGTACAGGACAGCGCAGCTTCCATAACCATTTAAGAGATCTCGTTCTATACGGGATGTCCGGAAACTATCGGATAACCCAAATATGATTCCTCGTGATATTTCCAGCAAAAAGGAGTATAAAAAAATATTAACTCTTCAGCTTCCACAGACATTTAAAGATTTTTCAAAAAGTTAACATTTTACATATACATATTTTCTTTCGGTTGAGCTCAACAATTTTTCCTAAGAATAAACCCCATAAAAATTGGATAAGCAGTTTAGTTTTTACAGTTTTACACAGCTTCAAAGACAAAATTTTGTGATCTTACTGCATATACATTTTTTTCCCACGGAGGTGTTAGTGGTAGCATTTTTGGAAAATCTTTAAATGCTAAGGAGTTAAGAATTCAGCACCTATTTTGCTGGAAATGACATCAATAATAATCAGTCTTGACTCGGTAATCCGGATCTCCTTTAATCCGGATATCACGCTAATCCGGACGACTAAATATTTCCACTATGTCTTCTATAGTCCGGATTTCGGCAGCAATGTTGAATCTAAAATCCGGATATTTGAGATTTTCAGTGTGAAATGGTAGATTTGGTCTCGTACTTTTTTACGGGACTGTTTAGCAATTGACATGCTGCTGGCTAATTTCTAACAAATAAAACATTTATCGACTTTTGTTCCACCTTTTTATTTGTTTGGATTGTTTTTCCTAGAAAAAAGTTATTGCGCTAATCCGGATGTTCCAATGATCCGGATTACCCCTTGCAATAATTGATCCGGATTACGAAATTGGTGCTATCCTGTTCTGTACTTGATCGAATAAAACGCACCTGTTAAGTCATATTCTATAATACGTGAGTAGATATACGTTAAATTGAATAATTCGCGGAAAATAATAAATATTTACTAAGAACAATGAAGTTTTGTTGTATTTTTGTAATGGAGCGGAGCGGAGCGGAGCGGAGCGGAGCGAAAAAAATTTAGTCGGAGCGGAGCGCTGGAGCGGAGCGGTTTCAAATTGGTCGGAGCGGAAGCGGAGCGGAGCGAAAAAATGTGTCGCTCCAAATCCCTGAGCACATGCAATTTCTTTTTTGTCTATCTTTCACAATTAAACACGTAGGACCTCCAATTTTTTGTGGTTGTTTGAGCAGGGCCGTGGAGAGAAAATCCGGGCCCGGGGGACAATGATTCCGGGCCCACCTCTTCCATACGATAAAAAATTATGAATCGAAGAAATTTTTTTTTTGACATATTGGTCCTCAAACAAATTGTACAATTGTACAATTATCTCTATAATCCAGCCTCCATTTAATCCGGAACACCTCATAATTCGGCGTCCACACTGAATCGGCTCAGTCTCAGTAATCCGGATTTTTTTAATCTAATATAGTCCGGCATCCGGCATCAGTACGATAGATATTTGAAGAATGTTTTAAAGCGGCCTTCTGCGCATTCAGGTGCATTTTGATATTTAAGTTCTGAGGTAAAATTATGGGTTTTCAGAAAAATACGAATTACAGTAGAACCTCGATTATCCGAGGTGGACGGGGTTGGACCCCCCTCGGATAATCGGTTTCCTCGGATAATCGAAATAAAGAAATAATTTACACATCTGATGGGAAATGAATGTACATATGTATGTATACATATAGCGTACATGTATAGATATAAAAGTAGTATTTTGTTAATAATTGTTGTTTTGGGGTATTTGCTCGCATCTGGGCTACGTAATTGCGCCATTTTTTTATAGCTAGAATAGTTGAAGAAGTTGCTGAAGGCCAGGCACGTAGCCAGGGGAGGGGTCCATGGGGTCCGGACCCCTCCCGAAATGTTTGCAGAAATAATCGGAGTCAGCGTTTTGATAACATAATTTTGAAAAAAATTGACATCTTCTTAGCTCCGCTATTTATTTAGACATCATTACTCATTCACCTAAATAGCAGTCGATTTCAGAGTTTAATCAATATTTTCAAATTGTTAGCTTAGTTGAAAGTGCCACTAGTAGTGATGCGGCTGAACACTACTAATTATGTGTAGAAAATTACTAATCGCATTCGGTACAGAATTCTCGTTATTATTTATCCTAATTTGCCTAAGAGTTTGGGGTTTAGAACTTTCCGCTGCTGAGGTCCTAAATGTTGTTAAGAAATAATTTCAGAACGCGATGAACAATAGTTTAGCCTGGGCATTGGTAGAAAATCCAGAATGCAACATAGTCGATATTTTCAGCTTACACTTATGGCTAAATTAATATATTAGTCATTTGAAAATGTGCATGGGATAGGGTGGCCAGACATCTCTCTTTAGGTGGATATGTCCTGCTTTTACTCTCTGTGCTCCCCATTCCAGCCCAAATGCCACGAACTTAAGTTCGAATCCCAGATTTCTTTCCACGATTCCTTAATAAAAAAAAAACAACCGTAGATAGAAAAACATCCGTTGTAGCCTCGCCACATTCCGAAATATGTATTCCAAAGACAACTTTATAACTTTATTGGTGTCAGGGAAACTGGGCATTTAAATCATGCTGATGACCAAGATTGTGAAATATGAAGCCAAAATCAATAATTTGCCCTTATTAGTTGGAAACGGTGGCGCAACAACGGGAGGGGTAGACCGAGAAATTGTGAAAAGAAAATATGAAAATAAGAACTACACAAGTTTGAGTTCTGCCTACCAGTGATCCCAATGTTTTTTTTTACCTGGGAAGATATTAGCGCAACACCAGCCCAGATTTTGTTTGTGCATAAATTCCTTTTTTGCATTCTCCATGCCTTTTTTCTAAAATCCGGCTGCGCGTCTTGATCTAACTTGTAGACCGTTGTGACATACATTTAAACCCTCCCTCGTTAACCACAATGCTGAAAAAAGTGATTCTCGACTCGTGTTCTTACGACGCTAAAATACGCAAAAATTTGCATCGAAAATTATTATGAATGCAACGGGAACTATATAGAAACACCACCGTATAGCATCATTACTGGATAATAGCACCATCATCAACTTGCGACAGCAGCTTCAAATGTCCAGTAACATGGATGGCCTTAGCCATTTCCAGGATAAGATCCAAGTTATGCCACTGGTTCGAGCTCTAATATATATTTTTTTCTAACGATGGACCCTAGTGAAATAACCATAAATTTAAATCTTCCTTTCGGTGCTCCTCAAACCCCGAAAAAGCCTTTCCCTTCTTTTTAATTTAGAATCTTTGCTATTAAATACTGTACCGTTCTAGCAAAAGATCTTCAGTAACACATATTTCACAAAATCACACTGTTCATTTCGAAGAGAACTTCCCCTTAATTTCTTTCGGGACACATGGAATCTTGTAGTAATTCTTAGTGTACTACACTGTTAAAATTAACCTAATAACACAGACCATAATTTCAATTTAAAGGTTGAAATCGTTTTCATCAAATTTATAGAAAACAAAAAAATAGTACGGGGGCAATATTTGGACCCCTCCCGAAACAAAATCCTGGCTACGTCCCTGATCTGGTTTAAAGACCTTTACAGCAGCCCAACACGAATTTACGGCTAAATTAAAATACAAAAGCCCGATCGAAAAATCAGACCGATTGTTTCAAATACATATTAACAATTCAGCGGCTTCCAAGACATCGATACCGCAACATCTCCTCAACTTATATCAACATAAGATGGGGTCACTTCACACATGACGAGACTTTCAATAGCAGTCCTTGTTTCCGAACAGATTCATGTCGAGATTGGGCAACGTTTCGTGACCACCTCGTTGCCTCGAAATAATCATAGCTTGTACTTATTCTCTGAGAGTTCTTGTTCTTGAAACCACGCGTCTATGAAAATAAACTCAACCCGTTCGAAATACGGAAAGGGTTCATCAACGAGGAGATCTGGCGAATTGAGACGATGATGTGATGATAATGTTTCGAAAAAGATTTACAAAGTATAGTAATAGAAACGCTCAAAATGAAAAGGGAACAATTTGGTACTGCAATTTTTAGTATGGTGTGAAAAATACGCCACTGATCTCAAGGGCGCCTTTGTTGCTGATGTTATTTAGCAAGGGCGTCAGCTTCTCCTCAAGGGCAGTCGTATAAGTGACCACCGTGGCATCATCCAACAATTTGTCAACCGCAAAAATTTTTGCCGGGTTGAACCTCGAATGATGCACCGAAGAAATTCTGCACCTATAAGTCGCCTTAACCATATAGTGGTCAGAGTCAATATTTGCTCCACGATAGGACCGAACATCCATTATGCTCGATGCCCATTTCTTGCAGACAAGGACGTGGTCAATTTGGTTGACGGTATGTTGATGTGGAGATCTCCAGGTCTGCCTGTGAATGCGACGATGCGGAAAACAGGTAGAGCTAATGACCATATTTCTGCTGGTCGCGAAGTCTATTAGCCGTTGGCCATTGTCGTTACAGTCTTCATGGAGGCTGTACCCTCCAGTAATCCCCCTATTCCAACTTTCGTTTCCGACTTTGGAGTTAAAATCCCCTAGCAGCAATTTGACATCATTTGATTGAAGTGAATCGAAGAGATTTTTTAGGCGGTGATAGAACTCGTCTTTAACCGCGTCTTCACTGACTTCGGTGGGGGCATGCGCGTTTATGAGCCAGAGATTGAAGAACAGGATTTAATGCGAATCGCACACAGCCGCTCGTTTATGGGTTTGAAGTCGATAACATGCGGCTTAAGTTGATTGTTTACAATGAACGCCACTCCAAACTCCGTGTGGCCCGAAGGTTTTCCACTTGTGAAAATTGTGTACGAATTTCGGTCATCAATCTCGCTACTAAGCCATTTAGTTTCCTGGAGTACAACAATGCTCAGCTTATATTTTTCGACCTGATCCAAGAAGGCCCTTAAGGCCCCTGGCCTATTCAGGGAGCGTACATTCCAGGTTCCGAAAGAGTAATCAGTTGTTCGTTTGCGATGTCGTCGTTGGGTTGTATCCGTCCAATCCGAGGCTTTCATTCCAGGTTTCTTGACGTAGAATTTTTTCCAAGGATGGGTTGTCGGCCCATCGCTTAACCATAATAGTATTCGTAAAACGAAAGAGGTTCATCATGGAGGCCTCGGAGGTGCTGCTTCGATGATTGACTGTTCGGTTTTTGTCATCCTATTACGTTTAGTAACCTGAGACGCTGAAGTTGTTAATACAGCACTCAGGCGCAGCGGTTACTCGGATAATGCGGGAAAGTAACGCCCCGTAGAGAAACATAGGAATTGGCCGGAGCCGCTCACCCTATGAAGCTCCTCCTGCATAGCTAAGGGTCCGCAGTTATGCCACAACTGAAAAGGATATAGGAATCGGCCGGAGCCTTTCAACCTTTATCCTCCCCCTTACGGGGGAATTGAAGACACAAAACATATGTAAGAATGGATCAAATCGGACCATGGAGTCATGGGGCTGCCATACAAACCCAGCCCCCCCCCCAAATTAGGTTCTTCTAAGAAAAACATTTTTATTTGTGCAACAATTTCAACCAAATTTCACGCAAATATATTTTTATTGATGACACAAAACATACGAAAGATCAAATCGGATCGTGGGATCATGGGACTGTCATACAAACCCAACCATTTTTTACACCAATTTCACAAAACCTTGAATTAATGTGTCTTTATCAATGCAACTAAAAGGTCAAAACAAATGGAATCGTACTATGGGGCCCTGCTCCCGCAACCCCCAATAAAATTTTCTGAGTAAATATTTTTATTTGCCCACTTATTCCAACCAAACCCCACACAAATACAGTGGACCCTCTGGTTACCGAACACATTGCGTTCCGAGATCATATGCGTTATCCGAAACGTTTGTTAAGCGAAACGCTTAACTATTTAACAGATAATGGTTCTTTTCCGACTAGAAAACTACACGCTATTGTGTTTATTTATTGATAAAAAATTCTTGTAAAATGGAGATTTGTTTAAAAATTACACAAGTTTTACACCAAAATCTGAATTTTCCCCATTTCATTTGTTCGTTATCCGAAATTTCGTTCGCTAAGTGAATCATGTTCTAATAGAAAATTTGGTTCGATATACGAAATGTTCGCTATCCGTTAACCGAGGGTCCCCTGTATATTTTTTTGTCGACGCAACCAAACTTTTGTGAAGACTGAAGGAAACGAATGCGCAGGGGATTAAATACAAGTCGTAGGGACGCCCGAAAAAAAAACTTTTAGCCCGAGGGGAGCGAAGGGTATCCAAATTTCGGGCGCGCCCGAAGTTAGCCTCGGTCTCGTCTTAGGTTAACGCTTAGAGAAAGTGCTATCGAAGTCTCACAGCACCATCTTTAAATTCATACTGATTTGAGCTGCTAATATTCAATGATTATTATATTATGGGCCATTTTTTCGTACATTTTATAGGCTGGTTAGTCTTATTGCCTAGAGAAGACACAAACAATATTTAGAAAGCTTTTCCATTGTACTGAATGACATTTTTGTTTATTTTGCATAGTTATGTTATCTTTTGCTTATTTACGCTGTTGCATGAAACCGTGCAATGATTTTTTAATCTAAGATGATGGTGTAACCATCAAAATATGGCAGAACTATGCAAAATAAACAAAAATTTCATTCAATAAAATGGAAAAGCTTTCTAAATATTGTGTGTGTCTTCTCTAGGCAATAAGACTAACCAGCCTATAAGATGTACGAAAAAATGGCCCTAAATGTATATATTGATTTATATTATTATAATGATTTATTATTATAATAACCGTGAATTGATTATTTATCGGATCAAAATACTCCATTAAGCGATGTCACATGGTAAACTGAGTTTAGTGTTACTATAAGATTGCTACAGGGTGAAGTGCTTCCTTAAAGCATATAAATTGTTAATTGGGTCTTCATATTGCAGTTCAAAGGCATTCTCATTTCTCAATAAAGTTTCCGATGACACCTCTCAATTATTGTAAGAATTGACAAACCATCTGGCCTGACCAAGTCAGAGAAGCGGACGTTTGTCAATCACAAAAAAAAACGATTGGGAAAGTTTCAAAACATATATAAAACATAATCGAGCTACCTTCCCCCAACCACATGCACAAAGTCGAACGGAATATTAAGAACGTCATTGCTAAAGCAGCGGCTCGTTTCATTCGAGCAGGACGTATACCGAAGGTTCGACGTTCGACCGAATTTCCCCACGAGTACCGAGTACCGTTTTTTGTTAAGGAAAAATTAATAATAAAACCATTTCTTACTTTCGACCAAAAATTTGATCAATAGCCAACAATTAAGAATTATCCAGCCAAATTTCGAGAAAGGCTAATCGAAGATAAAGTTGATTTTTATACTTCAAGTTATTTTCAAAAAAAAATAATGCAATTATGTACATTATTTTCGTTCGTGGTTATGTTAAGACTTTGCTTGGACATAGGTTTGAGCATTGAATACTCGTCCGATACCTAGATACGAACTTTTTATATAGGAGCTCTCGCGAATTGCCGAGTCGGTTACTATACTTAAAGCAATCAACTTGTGTAATAGCCGAAACTAATCTCAACGAAACTCAGCAAACCTGAATTAATTTTTGAAAAATCGGAGTATTGAACTGAGCAAGCAGCCTAGCAGTATTCATCAAATAAATGCTTGCTTTACACCAACCATTTCAGTAGATGAACATTTCCAGAGGTGAATTTTAGTTATCTCAATCTGCAATGACCTGTTAGGTTACGAATGCGTACACTCAGAAAAATGGACCCAGTAAACTTAAAAGTTTTTGTACCATTATTTTAATTGGACGGCCTTTTACCAGATTTCTTCACAAAAGTAAAAAGATGAAATAATTAATATAACTGGATGAATCCTATTGAGATATTTTGTATGGAATGAAATCTGTCCCATAAATCCAATGGGACATCAGATTACATTTTAATCATTCTTTTTCTTGTTTTTAATTCACTAGTTATTATTGGTTATGATTTTCCTTTTTTCTTTTATTCACACTAATAATAATAGGATGGATCCCATTAAAACAAATACAAAACTAATAAAATCAACTATATCGCTCAGAAAAATGCATAAATATGCATAATAATGCATAAATAAATTTAACAGGGCGGCAAAAGACAAGACTATTTCCGAAAATAGACCAGTTGCTTTGTTCTATATAACGCCCCATTGCATTAATGGGATAGGCCTTTTAATTGAGTTTCAAGCATATAGATGTATTTTGCAAAATATGCTCATGCTCCTTAGCCGAGATCGTTCGGTTGTCTCCCCGTGACTTGGTAAGTTTTAAAGAGTACTAGTAAATCGAAAGTTCAATACTCCGCCTGGCCAAATATCGTGATTGTTAAAAAAATCCACAATGACGTAGCGCAACTAATTGCCAAAGATAGTCTAAAATATGAAAAAGGTTTTTTCTTGTGATATATAGATTTTTGCTTCTTGAATTAATTTTCTTTGGTGCCGGTCTTAGCTTCTCCAACAAGTCCTCTCGATTCGCATACATATCCTCTCGATTCGCACACATTGTTCATGGTTTGACCATTTCAAATTGGAGGTTTAACGAGCTCAAATTGGCATTAAAGACGAGTCTCCGAGCTTCGGATTTTCAACATCTGCAAAGGAACCTGAAGGTTTCTCGATCTCTCTCCTGTTTTTGCATCCAATCTTCGGAACGTATTATGTATTTTTGGATGGGATTTAAATTTAACATATAGCGAATAAAAACCCTACCTACTAAATTAAGTCGATGCATCCCCACCTTTCAAACCCGAAAGAAATTTAGGTGCGGTAATTGGTCGTCTTGCCCGGGGCGCTATAAGTGCTAGAGCAGGCGCTGATCTTTGGGGCGGAGAAGCTTAGATTTAGGACATTCGTTCTCATTGTTGATGGCAGAAGAAACGATTGACAAAGGTTCTTCCTCTGCTGATAGTAATTTAATCACAAGAAAATAGAACGAAGACGAGTTCTAACCGTGTGTTTCGGACGATAAGTATGAGGTATTTTATACTATACGCTATACCTACTCATTTGATTTTTTTTTTTTTTCAATATTTTATAAAGGCACGTCACTGCCATTATTTGACCTAATTTGAGAAACTTTTTATCCGATCTGCTGCTCATTCCACAAATTTCAAGGACCATCGCGGTTGACTTAAATTTCGGGTAACATTTTCGAAAGTTATAGACAAGCAATTTTAATAATAATAATAAATTATTATAAATAACTTTAATGCCGGAAGATAGATCCCTTCGTTCGATCCCAATTTCAATACGCCCAAGGTTTGACCAATACAAACGAGCGTAATTAATTCCAACTCAATTGTGAAGTGTCGTCTTGATCGTATGACACCAGCCACAAAATTTTCAATCATTTAATAAATCAATGAACTGAAAAAAAACAAACAACATCAAAAAATACAGTAGGAAAGAAAAATAAATGGAATAAATGGAAATGAAAAGATATATTTTTGTGATTCACGTAGAATGATTAGGCATGAGAATGGATTAGTAACGACATCTTTTCCAATTTATTATCTTACAAATTTTTCAAAAGCAATAGATATTTAAATTAACACGTAGACTTCGATAAATTGGAAAATCGTGTCGTTACTCAATCCAGTGATGAAGTGAAATCCGTGAGGTGCTACAAACTTATTGAAACATTGTGATATACTGTAAAATTACAAACGAACATTCAAATAAAAAAAATTTAAATAAAAAAAAACAAAAAAAATATTAATATTAACAATTATGATGATCAGGTGTTCTACATACCCAGCGCCGGTCCTAGGTATTATGGCGCCCTGTTCATATACTGAAAAGTCGCCCTTCTATACAGGGTGTCTGGAAACTGCCGCATAAACGCACCGGATTGTGTGATTTCCAGCAAAAAAGTTGTACCCCCAATTCCCAACCCTTTATACTCCAATCAACGGGGAGATTTTACCTTGCAAAAATTGTTAAAATCCAAGTTTGCGTCACCCCCCTGTGCTCCCGCCGCTATCTTGAAAAAACCATCTAAAATCTGCTCTTTTATCAGTTTGCGGTTTATAACTCGTTCCCAGTCCATTTGAGCACGAAATGTGCCGAGACAATCTTGTAGAGCACAGAATTTCATATAAATTTCTTCTGACAAGTTTTACTCTACAATCAAAATTGGCAGAGTTATAGCGCAAAGAATATGCTAAAAATTCCAAAAACCATTACTAACAAATTTAAAAACATACTTCGAGAACTCTATACTAAAATGCAGAGGAGGCTATGAGTCATTGTAGGAAATGTTGTCTTCTACAAAATTGTCTTGGCAGATTTTGTGCTCAAATGGACTGTAAAGAAGTTACAGGCCAAACACTGATGAAAGGGCCGATTTTAGATGGTTTTTTGAAGATAGCGGCGGGAGCACAGGGGGGAAAGTGACGAAAACTTGGATTTTAACTTACCCCACCTGTCTTTATAACATATCAAAAATTTGAGAAGTCCCCAATTTTTGCACGCTAACCCCTATTATTTCGTCTCTATTGATTGGAGTATTAGGTGCCACAGGCATTTGAATATTTTTTAAAAAATCATTTTTTATACGAATAAAACATCAATACATATCGAAAGCCTGACTAGCTAGAATAGCAAACTAAGATGATTATTAGGGACAACAAGTTTACCTTAAAAAAATAAAACTTACCGCACTAAAATCGGAGAAGAGGTTGGCTTTTCTTAATGAAAATGTATGCTTACTTACTGGAATATGTAGGAAACGCTGGGAAATTCTATAAGCTACAACCGAAAATGGTCTCATAATTTTTCTCGGCCATTTAAAGTATTTTTCGATTCCCCGGTCATTAGATATTTTTCACGATGAAATGACCGGGAAATGGAAAAAAAATACATAAAATAGCCGAGAAAAGTTATGAAATAATTGTAGCGTATGGTATGGTATGGTATGGTATGGCGTATGCATTTGCCACATATTCCACGACCACGAGCATTCATTTTCATTGAGAAAATCGCAGCGGACAAACATCTCACTCTCGAGGTCTATCCTGCGCTTAATATGGATTGCATAGAAAATTTTACGCGGTAAAATCTCTTCCTACAAACTACAGTATACATTGTACAAAACTCCTCTATCGCCCAGTCTCATACAATTGAAACATGTACTACGAGCTGAGACTACGGGAATGAGCCATCAAGTGAATACGCACATCTCACCTACAACGAGCCTGCAAAGCACCTATTCCCCTCTTTTGCAGAATATAGGGGTGTACGCTCTACAACAATTTCTTATGTGCAAAGTTTCTGCATTGCACAACTCATCACTTCCGCCAAGCATACAATCAATGAAACTAGCGCCCATAGGGCGCCCATCCCGCATATGAAGTGTATGGATTAATTGGAGCATGTTTGCAGTGATGCACAAGTACGAGATATGCGAAGCATTTTTGAGCGCGGACGGATGGAAAGACGTCTCTCGCTCTTCCTCTCGCGTAGATACAATGCGGAAAAGTTTGCAGATGTGTCTTTAAAGGTTTCACGAGTTGCGACTGCGTCGATAGGTCGGTCAAATGGAATGGAATACGATTAGCGTGCGAGTTTGGTTGTTAGCGGAGTTTCTATGTCATTTCTAGAGTCGCGATAGCAGCTGATCTTTGGGAAAACACACCCTTATAATTGAATCAGCTCTAGTTCGTTTAATATGTACAATAGGTGGACGACGTGTATCAATCAATATAAAGTCTTGATCTTAAAGGCATATTGAATTTGTGAATTTGGCGCCCCTTTCGGTTGGCGCCCTGTTCAAGTGCACAGTCTGCTCATATAGTAGAGCCGGCCCTGTACATACCATATTATTATTTTTATCTGTTTTAATTTCAATCGACTATGATTTTAATAAATTCCGGGTATTAGGATCAATTTTGATGCTAAGCTATAAGAGCGTCAACTTGGTGACGCGCCCGTTGTCCGACCAAGTCTAGTCTGCCTTTTTACTTTTTTAAATCACCCATGCCTAGTTGATTCTGGTCAATTGTTTACAAAAGGGCTCTTCACTTAGTCATCATTAAATCTTACTCGATATCGATACGCAATCAGACCATTAAAATATTGCGTATCCGTCAGGCAATAAAATTATTGCGTACCAATGCATTTTTATTAGAACCTAAACAAAACACATTGGTACTGGCCAAGCACTTAAACAGTATCAGCCACTTGTGTAAACAATTATTCAATGCTATCTAGGCATGTCGGACCACGCCACCAAGAAGACTTAGTCTTAGCATATAGTGCAAAGGTGCTACAATGTTATACTTTTCGACCCGGGATTTCGGTCATATAACATTCGGCCAACCTACGATTTCACTGTCCTCAGTGAATGACACAGACAACACTGAATACCATATACAGTAGCGAGACTCATCTGCTTCCTGTATATCAACTTCATTCAGTTGGCAGCCTAAAATCAATTCAAATCATACAATTGCTTGCATATCATTTCTTATCGAGTTATGTGCAACATTTGCCCTTGAACATCAACCATCAATTCACAGCGCAATCATCGCTTCATCCAACAAACAAACTCAGTTACAAACTACTCCCTTCTGAGAAACGAATCGTTCGGTCTCGTACCTAACATCTCCTGGACACAACTAATCAAAAATTCTGAGCGTTTCGCTTAATATCCAGTTCCGAGCCTCACCTGCTCCTGGATCCAACAACATGTCCAGTTCCGAGCCACACCTGCTCCTGGACTAAGTAGTCAACGATTCCGAGCCTAACGCTCAACACGTCCAGTTCCGAGTCTCGCCAACTCCTGGACCACTATTCAACAATTCCGAGCATAACGCTCAACACGTCCAGCTCCGAGTCTCGCCAACTCCTGGACCACTATGCAACAATTCCGAGCATAACGCTCAACACGTCCAGCTCCGAGTCTCGCCAACTCCTGGACCACAACCCATTTCGAGCGCAACGCTCAACATGTCCAGTTCCGAGCCTCTCCTGCTCCTGGACCACAATCCAACAATTCCGAGCATAACGCCCGACACATCCAGTTCCGAGCCACACCTGCTCCTGGACCATTCAGTCAACACTTTCGAGCATAGCGCTCAACGCGTCCAGTTCCGAGCTTCACCTGCTCCTGGACCATCCAGTCAACACTTTTGAGCATAGCGCCCAACACGTCCAGTTCCGAGCCTTTCCTGCTCCTGGACTATCTCTTTACACTCCAATCATGAGCCTTCCGCTCACCTCTTCCAGTTACGAGCCAATCGTGCTCCCGGACCATCTCATTACACTCTCCAATCACGAGCCTGCCGCTCACCTCGTCCAGTTACGAGCCAATCGTGCTCCCGGATCATCACATTACACTTCAATCACGAGCCTGCCGCTCACCTCGTCCAGTTACGAGCCAAACCTGCTCCCGGACCATCTTATTACATTTCAAACACGAGTTGCCGCTCCTCTCGTCCAGTTACGAGCCAATCCTGCTCCCGGACTTCAACTGCTAATTACAGCTCTTCTTAATTAGTGAATGTCAACTTGATAATCAACCCTTTTTTTTCAAAATTTCTGCTCATCCATTGCACATTTTTTTTTAATTCAAACAGGTATTCATTACCCTTATTTAAGCTATGCTTAAACTATACCATTCTCTTCACCGCGATATACAGCATCTCTAACTGCAATCCTTATCAAGCATGTAGACCTATCTGTAATGTTTCTCCAATTTAAAAAGAAATGTGCCCTCAGCACCACATCAAGCCTTTTCCAATTATGTGTTTTTAAGAACATGCTTGCAGCACACTAACGTTTATCCATACCACTTTGCATGAATAAATATTCACTATACTCAGGTTTCAACGTTCAATACCTTCCTTTATATGTATGGAAATTCTAAAGTACACAATAAGTGTATCATCTCCGACTTGTATTAAGTCCAAAAATCTTGAATCAGAAGATTTTCTATTTCCAAGAAGCTATCCAACTCTTCCTTTTCGCAATTACTCAGCTTGGTAATCCGAAAGATGCTTCACGTCATATTATGCCAACAACCATAAAACTTCTTTCACCAAAATTGATATATTTAACAATAATTATTTTTATCAATCGCATAACTACGACTTCAGCACTTCACTTTATTGAAGTTTATACTATCGAATTCACATCAATTCATTATTATTGTAAGAAGTCAACAAGAAATTCATTTATGAAACGTGAATAAACAATCTTCATGCCATATCATAATACTGAGGAAACCTTGCACAGCATTTTGAACTCAAAAGAATCAAACGGTTTGGTACCAACCAACACGTACCATTGATTCTCACACCAATGATTTAATTTGTTTATGTTAATGAACTACTTCAAAAATTACTCAATTGGTGTCATGAAAATGAACTATGTCATAATGCGCATAGAAAATAAGAAAGTCGGACATTTTGCGTCAAGAAATCCTCCTAGATCTCGCAAAACAACGGCAGAGCAGAAACGCTTTCACAACCTGTAGACAACTTAAGGTAGTCTACCTTCTCCTTCTGTTTGATTTTTTTTTAAACAGTTTCAAAATTTCAACTATAATGGAATCCTCTATTCATACACATATTAAGGCATCCACAACATATAGTATGAGCCTTTCCCGCACTGTCTAAACTTGTCGATCGATGTTTAACGTGACCATATGCATCAGGATTCATACTTTTCTTCCCAGTAATAGCCATTGCGAATCAGTAGCTACAGCGAATTCCAAGTCTCCCGATCAGATCGACAACAAGCAGTTAACTGCAACTGCGATTTAACAACCAAGCATTGAAAACCAAAACTGACAAGTTTTTTTTTTTTGCACAAACATTTTCTTGTCAGGAAATATTTAACTTTAAAACACAATTTGCAACAATAGCAACAAAAACCATGCCAACTACAGCAGCAACAATTATGCCGATAATCACAATTAATACAGCAAAGGTGAAATGCAACATCAATGATTTCAACCAAATCAACTGAAACATCTCATCTGTTATCACTGCAATATCTTTGAAAACATAAATATTCAACAGGCAAATTTTAAGAATTCTGTAAGTAAAGCTTAAAAATAGATTTGAACCACTATCAACAACAAATACAGTAACACTTTCAACCACACCCTTTTCGATATTTCAAAATCAACTCCGTCGTCAAACTTCACGATCAGATCGCGCAAGGGTTTACTCTAATATTTACGACAAATACAGCATGAATTTGCTGCTCGATTTTCAGGCCTGCAATGAATAGCCGTTCAAAAATCATAATAAAATCTACTTCAGCAGCATCTGAATCAAATCATTACCGCTAAACCGCGCAGACACTGCTAAAAAAAATTAAGAAACAAATACGCCGAGTGGACTAACAAGCACATTACTCTAACTGCAAAAATAATGGGCTTGACACACCGATTCTCGAATGACGAAAATGCTTCATCATTACATAAATGATAACCATCATTAGCACATTTGCCAAATTACGCATTTGAAACAGCATTCACTCAATAATGTCCGGAGACACCCTCTGATATGAAAGAAGATGACGTTTTATAGAAAATTTTAATTTGTCATCAACCTTCACTCCTGTCTTTTTAAATTCTTGAAGACAAATGTGTTTTTAAATTTATCGACATTTTCTTGAAAATATTTCACTTTCACCTCTTACACAAACGCCAAAAGTAAATGAAGAACTTCAACGACGAAAACATATGTGTCACCTCAATTTCGAATTCATCTTAGTAATCCTCGTTATCATGATTTTTCTGTATGACTGAACCCTTAACGTTCAAAATCAAATAACAACAATAATCAATAGGTAATTGAACCACTACTTTGCTCATCTGCTTACTCCCAATACTCATTTACATATATGTATTTTTAAATCTCAAAAATAATAGTGCATACACAAGTGCGAGACACCTCGTTGTTATTTTATTTTCCTTCTGGCCTCACACTCAAAATCATTCTGGCGACACCACCGTATCAACAGCACCTTTTAGAATTCACACATCAAAACAACATTTTAAAATTCTGGGACATCAGACAACATTTGCAGGATCACAAACCCGCAAATATGGGAATCCTCAATTTACTGGACCATCCCAATACCTCAATTCACAGTTGTTCCATTCTTCCTATGGATTCGGATCGAGCCACAAAGAATGTATGCAATTTTACTCACCATGCATTTCTCCACTTAAATTTTGTTGCGTGCATACTTACAACAGATCAGCCGTCTTTTTTCCTTGTAGGTCACTCACTCATCCTTTGGACCATGTCATACCAAAGTGAAAATGCCATTCTGAAATTTCCTATCCGCTTCAATCCACTTCCTATGAAAGACACAACTTTCTTCACAATCCTTCCTTCATGGAATTTCAATCGGTGCACATCACAATTACAACTAACTTTCGCGATATATTTTTCTATCATGGTGAAATGGATTAACACAACACACGGGATTTGGGATTAAACCCCACACCTGAATTATTAGGATCAATTTTGATGCTAAGCTATAAGAGCGTCAACTTGGTGACGCGCCCGTTGTCCGACCAAGTCTAGTCTGCCTTTTTACTTTTTTAAATCACCCATGCCTAGTTGATTCTGGTCAATTGTTTACAAAAGGGCTCTTCACTTAGTCATCATTAAATCTTACTCGATATCGATACGCAATCAGACCATTAAAATATTGCGTATCCGTCAGGCAATAAAATTATTGCGTACCAATGCATTTTTATTAGAACCTAAACAAAACACATTGGTACTGGCCAAGCACTTAAACAGTATCAGCCACTTGTGTAAACAATTATTCAATGCTATCTAGGCATGTCGGACCACGCCACCAAGAAGACTTAGTCTTAGCATATAGTGCAAAGGTGCTACAATGTTATACTTTTCGACCCGGGATTTCGGTCATATAACACGGGAAAAAATGGTAGTAATTTAAAAATTATAATAACGGAAATTAAACATACAAACGGCACAAATACAAAAACATCCCAATTTTTTGCAATTATAAAAATTATGTAAAAGGCGTGCGGTGAATTTTAATAAGAATGAAGGGATAATATTTAAAAAATGTCAGCACAAATATGGCATCATTTTTAGTGAGCGAAATCAGAAAGAGCGAATTTTTGTATCAATATGAATTTTAGGCAAACAAAAAATACTTACATTTATTAATCATTAAGGACAAAAGAAAAAAATAAAGTTTAAGCTTTTGGTGTATAAAAATTCATAAACAAAACATAAATTATCACACGAAGAGAATATTATCTAGATTATACTTCATTTCTGGGTCAATGTTTATAAGAAACAACCAAAATTGTATTTAGAAAATTTAAAACAAAAAATATAACTATCAAAAATATTGTAATTAAAAATTCAACTCTAGGCAAAACAAAAACATACAAAATTAACTTTTAATATAAAATTATGAATACAGAGGAAAGGCAAACATTTTTCGTGTCTCTTTGGATATAAGAAGCAAAACTATGGTGAAATGAAATTTTATCGAAAAAAAAACTATTTAAAAAGAATTAAAAACAAAAAAATGATTTATTAACCAAAGAAATTAAATCATGAAAAAAAAAATTATTAAATTCATAATTATATGCGTAAAAATATAAATATTGATGTCAGTATATGTGTTGTACGAACTTTCAAACTCCTTCACCTCTCTTCGAAAACAAATGAATAAAACAAAAAAAAACAATTCACCTATTCCTTAAATTTTAATCTATAAACTCCAAATAAAGAGTTTAAATTAATGAAAATCCCTATATTACACGTAGTAATTAATTTAATGGTGTAAGCAGTAACTAAATTTACTGAATACATTGTCTTCATATTTAGACGCAAAAATTATAAATAATTAATGTTTAAACATATTTGAGGTGCTGTAGCGATTTTGGTATATAGTAATTAATTCAATTTACTTTTTAACTTAATTAATAATTGAACTGCACGTTCTATCGATACTTTATACATATTTGGACATAATTACAAGTAGGATTATAAAATTGTGTTAGGAATCAAATTGTAGTAGTTCACTAGTTTCGTAAATTGCGTGTCGTCAACTTGAAAATATAATTTAAGAAACATTAGGCATACAATTGAACATTTTAGAATATACATTTAAATTATTATTTTTAGCAATTGGCTGATTATGAGGATGGTAGGCGGTACTAAGTATGTTTATTCACAGAGAATAGTCAAAAATTAAATTTATGTACCTGCTCTTATAGTTTATTCCTACTGAACCCAAGGGGTGAGGAAAAAAAGAAAAGATATTCACCGAACATCAAAACACCTGTTTCATCAGCGTTTGCCCCTACGGAACCACACAATTAATATTAGTCGCAACTTTCAACAACGTTTTTTTAGGAACACCACCGGTTTACCATTCTTAAATTTCGATGCGACTTGGAGCAGCTCAATCTGCTTGAGAGCGAGAGGTAGAGGTGTTTAACTATCAGGGCCGGATTTAGCCTCTATGGCGCCCCTGGGCAGTAACGAATTTGCCGCCCTCCGCCACCACATAACGTAAGCTTGAAGGTATAGCAGTTGTCAGCTCAAAAAGGAAATGTAGGCGAAACGTTAGCGGGCGTATGTGACAAAATTGAAAATTTAATATTTTTTACCAGTATGCGTATTTTGTTTGCTTGAAAATTTTGTATGTTGCTTCCCAGGGGAGGAATCCAGGTGTGTGTGCACCTCCCAAAATTGTTTTAGGAATGATTGAAACTCCAACGATAACAAAGAAAACTGTACAATAATTGTTATTACATTCGGTTTTGCACATTTTTAGAAATGCGTTCATGTTTCTAAATTTTTTCTTTTGATCGTTTTGGAAATAATTTGCGAATTACCCCAACAAATGAAATTTCCTATATTAGCATAATATTTAACCAGAAAACGTCATACCGAAAACACCCAAAATTAAGAAAGCTTACGGTAAATTTTGAACACACCTTGACCTAATTTGTTTTTGGTGATAAAGATAACGAAAACGAATTGGGAAAGCATTTACTGATGCTATTCAGCAAAAGTCATTCGGTGCCTAATAATAATAATAAGCAATTGGACTTAACCATAGAGGTGGGCACTACTACCTACAAGGTATATTGTGCCATAGTCCTTTAGTTTAGAAGGTCATCAACCCGTTTGATAAACGCTAGAAGATCCTTCAGAGAGGAGCACCTAATCATACTAGTGCTGAGTAAATCACGCCCAAGGAGTGATCTCCTGGACCTGGCGATCGCCGGGCATTCCAGTAATAAATGAATGGAGGTTTCGTCTTCCTCCAGGCAAAGGCGACATTGGGTCTCCCTTGATAGACCTATTTTATGAAGGTAGTAACTGAGCCCAAAGAGCCCCGTAAGAAAGCCTATTAATAGTCTGAGCTCGGTCCTGCGCAGACATTTAATATCGGAGAAACTGAAAGGGCGCACTAACTCTTTACTAACTCTTAAACCAGGGTGCGATGTCCAGTAGTTATGCCTCAGGTCAGTTACCAATTACGCCTCTAGCAGCTTTCCAGCTAATTCCACAGAAGGGCTCAGGACAAATGAGTGTTGAATATGAGCCCTCTCTTGCTAATTCGTCCGCGTATTCATTTCCTTCAACGCCTCTGTGACCCGGAACCCAATAGATGGAAACAGAGTTACGGCTGGAGAGGCTCTGAAGGATGTCAAAGCACTTGATGACCATTTTTGAGGTAAACTTGTGTGAAGTTAGCGCCTTAATTGCTGCCTGGCTGTCAGTGAAGATGGCGATGTGTGCGCCACGGAGACCACGTCCCAGGATCTCCCTGGCACAGATTTCGATGGCATGAATTTCGGCTTGGAAGACACTAGGCCATTTGCCCATTGCAACCGAGATCCTGGTATTGGGTCCAAAGACTCCAGCACCTACACCGTGATCGGTCTTAGAGCCATCGGTAAACCAAGTGATGCTTCTAGGATCCATACAAGTGTTGCCATTAGCCCATTCCGCCCGACCTGGGATGTGAAGGGCGAATTTCCTGCCGAAGCGCAGTTCCGTTATCATGTAATCTGAAACCTGGCAGATTGATAGGCCAGGAACTTGCTGCAGGTTACGCATGTGTCCCCGATCACTGACACGAGTATCAGCCAGGTTGATTTTCAAAGCACTCAATGCTGCAGTTTCCTGTATGAAAATATGCAGTGGCGTTATTCCCCATATAGCTTCAATGGCTAGGGTAGATGTAGTGCATTCGGTGCCTAAAGAGAAAAAAATTGTAAATCCGAAAATTTAAGCGTAATAATTCTTAAAAATTTAGTTAAACCCGATAGAAATTAAAAAAATTGATAGCCAATGCCGCATTTCTAATATCGAGACCTCTCCCGAAACCAAATCCTTGGTTCCCAGCGAATTTGATGTGTGGACTTGCTTGGGGGCGTTTTGAACTTTCCAAAGGATCGCTATCACCAAAAATATTTTTCCTTTTTGTTTTCTCAAGTCTGGGGCAATTTTAGAGGCTTGAAAACAGGAGTTGGCAGCCAAGTACTAGCGTACTTATACATATCATTTAATGTGACTTCAGGCATAATGTTTAAAGTGAAGCCAAAGATGGTGTATACTCCTACTCTAAATATACTCATGAGCTAAAGGCCGCCACGCCATTCAGAGTGAGTGAGTGTATGCTTCCAGCAAAATTTTTGAGTAGTCCTAATTTTTAGAGGCGGAATCACATTATAATTTGAGTTGAGGTTGCGATTAGGTGCTTTGAATTAAGACGAATATGTACATCTAACTAGAATAAATTAAAAAAGTAAACCATTTTCTACAATTATGTTTGAATTTTCAAAATCCATTTTTCCCATAATTTGAGACCAATGAAAAAATTTAAGAATTTGCCGCCCCTCAAATTCTGCCGCCCCGGGCAGTAGCCCAGGTTGCCCATATGGGAAATCCGGCCCTGTTAACTATATGTCAGCAATATTTCAAAGTGGTTTAACGACATTTTTGCATTTAATGAGCTCGAAATGATAATTGGGCCACATTAAATACTGACCCGTTCAAAATATGTCGCTGATCGCCTGCTCGAGATATTATCGGTTAGTAACTTTCTTGCTGCTTGATTCTGAAGGGGTTTCTGGAAATATTCGCATCCCATTCTAGGATCAATTTTCTCCTCCAGTTCCGGAAGCCCAACATCTGGTGAGCGTCCTCATATACTGATTGCTCCCATCGACCTCTCGGTCGTCCACGCAAACTGGCTCCGTCCACTCGTCGCGCGTTCATCATCTTTTTGGGTATGCGATCGTCGTTCATCCCTTGTATACGTGTCCCGCCCATTGCAGTCACTGCAATTTCACAATTTTCGAAACATGTCGCTCACGCTCATCATACAGCTGATACAACTCATGGTAGTACCGCATGCGCCAATCATCTCGTTCCCGAACGGTCCCGAAGATTCTTCGGAGAACCTTTCGCTCGAATGTGTCCAACAGGTCTTCAGAGTTTTGGGTTTAGGGTTCATGCTTCGCAGCCATAGCATAGCACATGTCGGATGATAGTTTTATATACGTGGAGCTTCGTGTTTCTGCGCATCTGCTTCGATTTCATTATTGAGAGGACCGAAAAATAACACTAAAACAAGTTGTATCCGTCGCTTTATCTCATCTGTTTTTTGAGAAATTCCAACCCAGGTAAGTGATGCTATCTACAGACTCTATACTGAGGTCCCCCACTGTGATGCTTGCATTTACTGGTGTTCTTGTTTTTGATTTCATCATGCCATTGGTTTGATGTTGATATCGTCGGCGTACGCTAATAACTGTGTCGAGTTGTAGCCTTCCGCTGCTGTCCATATTCATGGCTAGGGCTACGTATTCCAGAGCAAGGTTGAAAAGCGTTGGTGCCAGTCGATCGGCCTGCTTTTGTCCAGTACGAGTTTCAAATCAGTGAGTCTGGTCTCAGTTATCCAGGGTAATATCTTCTCGCACTTTCACGTCCAAATTACTGTAGGTATTGTATCGCCCCTGTAGTCTGGCTGGTCTAGCGGTTAGTGCGCGCACCTTCGGTGCACAGGCTCATGAGTTCGAATCTCACCGTGTTCCATGGTGTTTTTCGAACTCACGAGCTTGCGACGGACTATGATCTCACTCAGATGTTAAACGAGTACCCATTTATGGGGATAAATAACACTGCTGAGCGTGATGCTGATCTCATTACCTCAACAAAAAGCAGATAAGATCTTGGAAATAGGATGTCACTAACACATCCTGCGGCCTTAGTCCAATGCTGGATTGTCGCGCCTGTTATTTTTTATTGTATCGCCCCGGATGCAAATCCTGTGTTATGCCCTGGAGGCAAAAACTTTCCACCACCACTACTTTGGACATAGCCGGCTCCAGGATTGTGCATGATATTCTTACTCTTGTCGCCGAAAAAGATATCTAGGAATAGGCTCTGTGCGTCGCATCCTTCCTATAGTGACATAAACACGTTGTTTATGTCGATAAAAGTTAGACTCACCAGATATGATAACGGGAAATCTCGTTCTTCTGGACAGGATTCAATGTCGTCAATTAACTTTCACGGCGTGTCGCCAGAATTAGGACCACCACCCGGACTATTTTAAAAGCTTGGGTTAGGTTAGGTTAGGTAAAGGGGCCCCTAGGTTTACAGCCAGCGCCCTTAGACCAATACTTGGTCCGTTGTGATACCTCTAATAGAACTCAAATCTATTATCTATATTATTTAAGCTGAGAACCAGCCCGTGCTAACAATGAATTTGTTAAGCAGTATTGTGCTAACATCATGAAGATCGTCTGTATCATAGAAATACCTAGAACCAAGAAAACGGCGTCGTTTCTCGGCCAAAAAGGACAGTGACAAAGTAAGTGGTGTACGTTCTCTTCCACCTCTTCGTCAACACAATTTCTACAGAAGTCGTTGTGGGGAATTCGGAGTCTTCAAGCAAAATTTCCAACAGGACAATGCCCCGTTATAAACCCCACCACATTTCGAAAATCCTTTCTATCCAAACACACTAATATGGTGGATCGACGAATATCTAGTTTTCGCCATATCATCCTCGTCGTATCGCAAGTACAACCAAAGGTCGATTTTGCGTTGGTTCTGCGTTCTACAGCGGTTTTTATTACCAATACACAAGCTGCAAAAGGTGTTTTCATGTTGCAACGATCGCCTTCAACGCTACCAGCGAACACATTTCGCGCCAAGTCGTCTGCACGTCGATTGCCTACGAAGCCACTATGACCTGACTGTTTCTAGTGATCTAATAGCAGCCTGACTGTCGATAAAGAGAATAACGTTCCGTCCTGTTACGACGTAACTACCAAACCAATTAGGGCTTCCAAAATCGCTGAGACCTCTGCTTGCAGAACACTGCAGAAGTTAAGGGAGCTTGAGAGGCAAATTAATGTTCAGTTCCTTAGAGTATACTCCGATACCCACTCCTGCGTCCGTCTTAGAACCATAAGTATAAATTTAAATGGATGCACTGAAGAGGGGTATGCTATTATCCCACGATTTCCTTGATGGGATCAGGTTACAATGGTTTCTTTCGAATAGGTATTTGGGAACAGTGTAGTCAGTTGCTGGGGGCAGGTTGAAGTTACGATAAGAATCGTTGAGTGCCCATAGTCTTGCGTTCGCCACAGGTCAGTTTCACGTAGGTGCAAGGCCATGTATGCCGCCATCCGTTGACCGAAGACGTCCAGTGGCAGTAGTCCCAGGACCATATCTAATCCAAGAAGGTGTTGTATGAAAAGCTCCTGTTATGAGAAGAGAACGCAACCTTTGAACTTTGACGAGCAAGTTATAATAGGTGGTTGTGCTTAGTGCCGTCCACCACGCGTAAAATAGCGGCACAATAGCAGTGTACATTCAATACACAGCACTTGCTGCCAGCCCCACGTTTCCGCGATTGCACATTTGCACTTGGTCGCACATTTTACACTATCCGAGAAATCGTGAGTGTTAATTTATTTTCTAGTACCTAATCTTAGGCATTGCATTAAACATTATTATTTTTGTAAGTCTGGGCTTTCTTAATATCCCTCATTTTCACAAGCTCAATAGTTGTGTAATGTGTCAATTGTCACAATTTTCATTTCCCGCGAGATGGCGGTAGGAAAACCAAATCTGATTCGATCCCTGTTGTTTACAGAACGAAATAGAAAACATTTTGCAAAATGCCCCACAGTTTGCGGAACATACGCAACTGTTTTGTTTCATAACCTCACCCAATGAGTTATGTCTTGCTCAAATCGTGGAAATAATAACTCAATGTAGCGATTGATTTTTTTTTGTCAGCGATAATAACGCGATTTCACTCATTTTTCTAATCCATACAAATCTACTTTGGAGTTGAAAACCTTTTTATGAAACGATTGAGCTTATAAAAATATTTTTCCTAATCTAATGTTTAGGATTACCGACATTTTCCATGCTACTACTATAAGATTTCAGAAGATAATTCATAAAGCAAGGCCGGTTTTGAGACCAATTCATCATGGTTATGGATTGACCGCCATATACTCTCTAGTTCTAAATATTATCAAAAATGTTTGGGGATAGATGACAAGATCTATACCGATAGACTCACAGTTTATACAATTCTATCATAAATAGACTTTTTGAGTTTACTAGCCACAAAGTTTACTTTACTAGCCACATTTCCCAAAATAAAATTATCTTGTTTTACCTTTATTTTGTGTCAATTGATGCCTCTTTCTATTGACTCTCAAGCCAAGCTGCCAGTTTCCAACAGCAGCCTAGCTGTTCTGCACAGTCGGTCATTCTTTATCAGCATTAGCACTATCAGAAGATATTATCAATCTTCTCAACGTTATCAGTTATCATCTTCAGCATCGTTGGTCATATTGCCTTTCAACTGGTACACTGTTCGTCTCATCAATAAGCAGCATTATCAGCATCCAATGAATTAAGGAATTTTACGCGGATTTCACATATGGTCGCTCCACGACTAAATAAAAACCACACTTAAAGCTCTTTTAAGGGAACATTAACTCGGCAATTGGTCGACTTAACCTTAAGTTTGAAGGTTTTTCCCTGATGTTATAGCAAGTATGTGAGCCTAATCGTTCCAAAAATTACGCGCTGAGTTCTACGCGTTTCGTTGAAGCGTGTCGTTTAAACCAAAGCACTAAATCAACTGATTCTCACTCAATAAGCTGGTTACGAGGAATTTCTACCCTTTTATCCGCGGTATATCAATATTTTGAAGAACAGTTTCCCCTTCTGTTGCAACAGAACCAAGATACATTTTTGTCTCTCATTTTCAACCTCGGGTAAGTTTTAGATATTCTGTTTTTATGCTTTCCTTTTTGAACTCACTTCCTAAAATTGGCTCTTGTCGAATTCGGTTCCTCGTTAGGGACAAGATTTTGTATATTGGAGCCTTTATTACTGTTACTTAAACTATTTCAACTTTTCAGTTTTATCTATGATGTGTGAGACCGATGATGATCCCCAAATGTAGGGGATTGATTTTGATGCATCTTGATTCTAGACAGGCACGTAGCCAGGGGAGGGGTCCATGGGGTCCGGACCCCTCCCGAAATGTTTTCAATTACATATAACGGAATTTTTAGTAATTACAGTATAAAATATCAAAATATTCAGGTGGTAACATATTTTTCTCCAAATTCCGTGGGACTGAACATCATAAAAAATATCCGAAATGGAAAATTTATTGGTTTAAGGGAGGTTTTCTTTTCAAAACTAGATAAATCCGAATATCAATACACACTTCTCTGCAGGGACGTAGCCAGGATTTGGTTTCGGGAGGGGTCCAAAGCTGGATATAAGAAATTTTATGGTTGTTTGAAATCAGTATTTGCGTGTTTCTGGATAAGTGAAAATAGTATTGAATTTTTAGCAATAACCATTATAGAATATAGGCAAAAACAGTTCATTTTGGACTGGAAATATTTCATTTTAAATTTTCAATCATTTAAAAACTGATACGAATAAATATCTAAGCTGTTTTCGAAATTTATTTTAGCGCCTTTGCCGTATTTTTAATCATCTCTGAACAATCAGAAAATCCCCATTTATAACAGAAGGGATAAAAATTTGGCTGTTATATCGAAAGAACATGAATGCGTCTGCGCTCCTTTGACATAGTCCTTTAATAATAATAAGCAATTTGGACTTAACCATAGAGGTGGGCACTGCTACCTAAAAGGTATATTGTGCCATAGTCCCTTAATCTAGAAGGTCATCAACCCGTTTGATAAACGCAAGAAGATCCTTCAGAGAGGAGCACCTAATCATACTAGTGCTGAGTAAATCACGTCCAAGGAGTGATCTCCTGGACCTGGCGATCGCCGGGCATTCCAGTAGTAAATGAATGGAGGTTTCGTCTTCCTCCAGGCAAAGGCGACATTGGGTCTCCCTTGATAGACCTATTTTATGAAGGTGGTAGCGGAGCCCAAAGTGCCCCGTAAGAAAGCCTATTAGTAATCTGAGCTCGGTCCTGCGCAGACATTTAATATCGGAGAAGCTGAAGGGGCGCACTAACTCCTTTGTAACTCTTAAACCAGGGTGCGATGTCCAGTAGTTCTGCATCAGGACCGAGGACCAGTTACCAATTACGCCTTTAGCAGCTTTCCAGCTAATTCCACAGAAGGGCTCAGGACCGATGAGTGTGGAAGATGAGCCCTCTCTTGCTAATTCGTCCGCGTATTCATTTCCCTCCACGCCTCTGTGCCCCGGAACCCAATAGATGGAAACCGAGTTACGGCTGGAGAGGCTCTGAAGGATGTCAAAGCACTCGCTGACCATCTTCGAGGTAAACTTGTGTGAAGTTAGCGCCTTAATTGCTGCCTGGCTGTCAGTGCAGATGGCGATGTGTGCGCCACGGAGGCCACGTCCCAAGATCTCCCTGGCACAGTTTTCGATGGCATGAATTTCGGCTTGGAAAACACTAGGCCATTTGCCCATTGCAACCGAGATCCTGGTATTGGGTCCAAAGACTCCAGCACCTACACCATGATCGGTCTTAGAGCCATCGGTAAACCAAGTGATGCTTCTAGGATCCAAACACGTGTTGCCATTAGCCCATTCCGCCCGATCTGGGATGTGAAGGGCGAATTTCCTGCCAAAGCGCAGTTCCGTGATCATGTAATCTGAAACCCGGCAGATTGATAGGCCAGGAACTTGTTGCAGGATACGCATGTGTCCCCGATCACTGATACGAGTATCAGTTGATAGGTTGATTTTCAAAGCACACAATGCTGCAGTTTCCTGTATGAAAATATGCAGTGGCGTCATTCCCCATATTGCTTCCATGGCTAGGGTAGATGTAGTGCTAAAAGCACCAGTGATGCCAAGACAGGCAAGTCGTTGCAGCTTATTACAGCTCTTAATTGCGTTGCGTTGTAGTGTTTTAGGCCACCACACTAGAGAAGCGTAAGTGATTACAGGTCGTACTAGAGTACAGTATAACCACTCTGTCATTTTGGGTGAAAGACCCCAAGTCTTACCGTAGTAGTTTCGGCAAGTCCACATGACACGCGTAGCCTTACTAAGAACGTTTTCCAAGTGGCTATTCCAGTTTAATCTACTATCGAGTGTAATGCCAAGACATTTAACCTCTTTGGAGTAGTTAATGAGCACACCTCTTAGGTAGATTGGGTCAAGAGGAGGAGAAATTTTCCTCGTGAATGGTACTAGGACTGTTTTTTGTGGATTGATATTTAGCCCAGTTGCTGTGCACCATCTGTTAACTGTAGTTAGGGCTGTGGTCATCAAATCCGTGATAACGGACTCGAATTTGCCCCTGATAACGATAGTGATATCGTCCGCGTAGCCGATGGCGAAAAAACCCTGCACCTCAAGTAGCGAGAGTAATTCATCTACTACCAAGGACCACAATAGGGGTGAGAGTACACCCCCTTGAGGGCATCCCTTGATAGCGTTAATGTTGAGAGTGTGACCGCCGAGGGAGGAATAAATCTCCCTTCCTTTTAGCATGGCGTCAATCCACCTAATGGTAGGCTGTGGCACCCCTCTCATAACGAGGGCTCTGGTAATCGCATCGTAACCAGTATTGTCGAAAGCACCCTCGATGTCCAGGAAAGCACACAAGGCGATCTCCTTTTCATCTATAGATTTTTCAATAGTACTGACGAGCTTGTGAAGTGCCGTCACCGTCGACTTGCCCTTTACATAGGCGAATTGAGAATGATGTAGAGGGTTATTTATGAACATCAGATTCCTGATGTGTTGGTCAACTAAACGCTCCATAGTTTTTAGGAGAAAGGAAGATAGACTGATGGGCCTGTAAGACTTTGGTAAGTCCTCAGGTTTGTTGCCTTGCTTAGGAATGAAAGTTACATTGACTTTCCTCCAAGCAAGTGGTATGTGACAAAAATAATAGCTAGCTCTGAACAGAGCTGTAAGGTATGGCAGGATGATATCCAGGCAGTTTTGAAGGATAGCAGGAAAAACTCCATCGATCCCCGCAGCCTTAAATGGATCAAAGGATAGAATAGCCCATTTCACTTTGTCACTGTCAAAGATTACACCAGAAAGACTCACCAGCCATCTAGCCGGTTGTCCTGTGTAACCTTGTATGTGTTCTGGACGACTGTCTGAGGAGACAGATCCAGGAAAGTGCGTATCGAGGAGAAGTTGGAGGGTCTCCTTGGGACCAGTCGTGAAAGACCCATCCGGGCATTTGAGTAACCCAACTCCGTTTGAGGTACCTCTATGGAGGGCTTTGTGTAGCCGTGCAGCCTCAGGTAAAGACTGTATTGCTTCACATTGCTTCCTCCAGCACCTCCTTTTGGATTGTCTAATCATCGTGTTATATTCGGTTAAGGAGCGCCTGTATGCCTCCCACTGACCACAGCGCTTAGCTGAGTTGAATAATCTCCTAACATGAGACCGTTTTCGATCGAGTTCATCATTCCACCAGGGGACCTTGCGGGTAGACCTGTAATTTGGAATGAAAGAGCTCTCTTGATATGCGGAGATGAGTACACTATTTATCTGATCTGCGGCAAGCTCTACATCGCAGGGGGATTCAAATAACAGTGGTAAAGTACTGACACTGGAAACGACCAGATCTTTGAACAATTTCCAATTGGTTTTTTTTGGGCACGTGGATGCAGCCTGGAGCATTGAGCTCCCTGCAAGATTAAATCTTATGTGCCTGTGATCTGACAAGGATTCTTCGCTGGATACATGCCAGTCAGAGATAAACTCCGATATTGGTCCACTGGCAAGAGTGAGGTCAAGAACCTCCTCCCGCGCCGCGGTGATGAATGTGGGTTTGCACCCTTTGTTGAGGACGAACACATTTTTGGACATTAAATAGTCAAGAAGTCTCTTACCTCGCATGTTCACATCCGTACTACCCCACACAGTGTGGTGAGCATTTGAGTCACAACCGATAATAAATTGCCGGTTGTTGGATTTGCAGTAGTCAATTAGGTTGGAGACTCTCTCCGGTGGAATAAAGTCGTCGTCTGCAGAGAAGTAGGCAGATGCTATGACCACTTCTTGACTACCGTACGCGGTAGACACGTTAACCAGAGCGGCCGCTAAATCTCTGGAAATAAAGTTGGTTAGTGGTAAGAAATTGACCTGGTTGTCAACAACGAGCGCCGCCCGAGGGCGGTCCACTGACCTGTCGTAAATCAACTTACCGTTGTTAATGTTTAGTCCACAGATGCGGCCCTTGGCCACCCATGGTTCTTGTAGCAGCGCTATCGAGGCTGTGTTTGTGGCGAAGGTCCTGCACAAAATGGCCGATGCTCCCTTGGCATGGTGCAGGTTCGCCTGGAGTACCTTGATGGTACTCATTTGTTGTTGAGGGAGCGGTTTACAAGGCTGCTACGCTTGCCTTGTCGAGACCGCCCTCCTCGTTCGTCCTTGCCGCGCCTAGGGCCGTGGTATTCGGAGGTGCTTTTTCCACGACATTGAACCTTAGTCCACGGGTAAAGAGCACGCCCCTGCTCCCTTTGAGGTGAAGCCGAATCACTCTCACTGTGATGTGTGCGTTCCTTTTTCTTTCGGTCTGCAGAACGTGAGCCCCGGAAAGGTGGAGGAGCTCTTGACTCGCGGTCGGTGCGTATCGCCAGACTTCTCTCGAGAGCCGCAGGTTTAATTTGGCCAGCATCCGTGATTGGAGCTCCTGATGCTGAGGCTGCACTACCCTGAACATAAGGGGTATGTTCGCGGCTTGTGGAGGGAACTGGGCTCGTGCTATTTGTTGGGGCGGACCCTTTGCTCGTGCTCTGTGTCGGGTCTTGATGTCGGCTCTTGATTGAGTGTTCGTTCACTGGCCTTTTAGTTGTCGCTTGCTGAGTTCCAGATGCTGTCGCTGAGCTACCCTGAGCATACAGAGCATGTTCGCGGCTGGTAGTGGGAACTGGGCTCTTTCTGGTACTAGGGGCGGACCATCGGCTTGTGCTAGGTATCGGATCATGGCACCGGCTCTTGGTGGCGTGCTCGTGCGCTGGTCTTTTCGATGTCGTTGGCGCAATACGTGGACGAGTCACAGTTTTTTCGCGGCGGCTTTTTCCGTCGAGCAGCATCGTGACCTGGGAGAATTCGTAGACATAGTCCTTTGGAAACCATTAGAGATTAACGTGACATGATTTATCAATAAATATAGGTAGACAAATGATTGATTTTTTATTGAATGACAGTATTCCGTTGCATCAATTTGCATTGAAATTTTACCATAGATGTTTTTATTCTGATCTTTCATCATCAGATTCTTACATTTCTATCTATTTTATATATTGGCGATGGAGTTGAAGAGGATATCTTGGTCGATATGTGACACCATTTCAATTACATCCAAGAGATGATATTTTTTGAATAATCAAAATATCAATGCATTTCGAGGCGTTTGCGTACAACCTTCAGTTTTAGCTAGCCAATACAATTCAATTCGGCACACAAATATCTAGCGTGCTATCGCGTCGTGTAAGTAGGGTAATATGGGCCTGGATGGATTCCACTCCTTGCTTCAAAACGTTATTTCAGTTAAGAAAATGGATGCGGAGGAAGATACATCCTAGGTTGGAACAAATCCATCAAATCAGCATTTGATTTCTTTTTTGTATTTAAAATTTTGTTTATGCTTACTTGTACCTACTGTTTTTATATGACAAGTTTGTTTTGTAACCTAAATGTTCAAACTTAAAAGATTTTTTCAAAAATATTTGGTTAGGAACTAGCAAGAAAATAGGCTCTCGCACATTTTCAGATCAAGTGATTCAATTCTCATCATCATAATCACAACTGCCATTCAGACGAATGCATGTAATATGCTGACACAGTCTTAAGAAAAATTTACTGCCAAATGAAAAGAGTGCCCACTACATATTACAGTTTTCAGTTTTTCTTTTCTTTTAATCACGTAAATTTTCGAGCTCATTGAAAACATTTCGGGAGGGGTCCGGACCCCAAGGACCCCTCCCCTGGCTACGTCCCTGCTTCTCTGAACACAACCCTTCAAAATAAATTGCGCGGAATCTATGCAAAAAAATGTCTGTTGTCGAAAATTATTTTTTACTCTGATTTTATTTATTGGACGTATGGACGTGTTTTCATGCGAGCTTGGAACTTTAAACTTTCCGCTGCGCAGGTTCTGAGCATTGCTCCAAAAATAGAGAATGCGATAAAATAGTCTTTAAAAAGAGCTTTTTTTTTCAAGGAAACAATTTCTTTGAAAATTTTGACTAATATCAATCGTGAAGGTACGTGATGACTTGTGTTTTTTTAAACAAAAATAATTACGTGCGATTATCGGCCCTTTGGGTCGAGTGAAAGATAAGCTCCCAAATATTTCGCGCATGGCGATTGTTGGACTAAACGGAAACTTAGCTCTGGCTCGCCTAAGCTAATCGCGGAGATATAAAGGTACATGAAGCCCGTAGACAAAGAATGAAGTGAGAGTTTGCATCTGTTACTTTTATTGAAAAACGGAATATATGTATACGCCTGCTTTAATAGTCTGTGCAAGTAATAGTTATGTAGTTAAGCCTTTTTTATAACCAAACGCTCAAGTTTTAACGAAGCAAAACAATTTTAAAGATACAAATGGTAAAAATTAGTTTTTCTAATTAGTCTCCCCTACACCACTGTATGCATTTTCGCCACCTCCCGGCAAGGTTTTGGATATCTTTTTCGTAAAAATCTCACGGCTTTTCACGGACCCATTCTCGCACAAACAATTTTACTTCTTCATAGCTTTTAAAACTTTTAATAGAACTTTCTCAATTCGTTCAATGCTGTAGAAGATGTGTACAAACTTCCGAGCGCCAGAATTTATACTTAATATTCAGAGGTTTTAGCACTCATCTGCCTGAGATTTTCGGTAGACTAGTTTTTTAACGGTAGCGGCGCTTACGTTTTCATCGGTGACACTAGGTGGCGCGCATATGGCAACTTTCCCTCAACTTTTCAGCCTTTTCAAAACATTCATACACATGGGTTTCAGAGAGGCACTCATTCTGGAACTTCGCGGAAACTTATCAAAAAGTACTAGTTTTTGATAAGTTTCCGCGGATTTTATATTTGCTTTGACTAAAAAACAAATAATGATGCGTTCTGCAAGAGGCACTGGTACATCCTTTTCACTCATGATGGTTATAATTACACTAAAAAATGCTTTTTACGCGGTTCCAGCTATTCTCAACGTTTCATAACATACCAGTCTAATATTTAGTGTATCCACTTTTTCAACAATAAATTTGTCGCGCGTCTGAAAATTCCGTTGGACCCCTCCCGAAACAAAATCCTGGCTACGTCCCTGCTGAAGGCTGTTCCTCAACATATTTCAGAGCAGTCTCTAGAGCTTCCAATCCTGATTCGTGCATGACCTCTTGATCGCTTTCATTGAATTTTGCCCGACAACCATTTCTAAAATTTCGTTATCTCCGAGAATATTCTCTTCGTCATCGTTTAAGACCCAATGTTCGACATCTTATTTAGAGGCATCTAAGCTGGGTATTTGATTCGCAATCTAATACACGTCAACAGGAGCTCCTTCTACGTCTTCATTTTATTTGTCGAGGATTTTATTCCACGATTTTTAAAAAAGTTGAACACTGGACTGGAAGCCTTCCAAGCTTCAGCACATGAATAAACGAAATTTTTTAAGTTAATATTTTTTTAAAGTTCTTGTATGCTCTCACCTTGTACAATAGAAAGTCTCCATAAATGTATGGCGATCATTTCCCCATTTGTACACTGAAAAATCTTTGCATAAAATAAATAAGTATTATTTTAAGCAAAGACTTTAATTGTAACAAGAAGATACATCTTTAATCAGGAAAAATCCTTGGCTGTTTTTTGTTGTATTTTTTTTCTTGTTTTTAGCAAATGATTTTTTCAGTGTAGCCAACTCCAAGGTACTTGTGCGGCCACTTGCGAAAGGAAGGTGTGCATATAAGCCCGTTGCAATTTTTGTTACATTTTCCGTATATAGGTACATATGCGTTAATATTTAAGTTTTGTTATCAAAATAATATTCATGCGCGCATTGCATTTTAACTTTTACGCTTTGAACCCTGTTAATTCAAAATTAACCAAGGATAAAGCATTGGTTAATTGAAAGATATCCGATCTTAAGTTAACCTCGGTTAATCGAGATCTCGGTTAATCGGTCCCAGGATAATCGGGGTTCTACTGTATAGAAAAATAGAAATAATAAAAAATAACGATACAGGATAAACCACTTGCAAAAAAACTGACAGCACCTGAATTCATTTGTGATGCATTTTTACATACTAAACTCACAAAAAACGGGGTTGACTGGATAGTTTAACAGTTTGTGTGTGTGTTTTTTTCATATCCGTCACTATATGAAAGGGTATATTAAATTTGTCATGAAGTTTGCAACGCACAGAAGGAGGCAGTTCCTACTATGTATATAAAGTATATATGTATATTATTGATCAGTGTGACGAGATTTTTTTCGTGTGCGCTGTGTATAACGAATGAAATCGGGCCATGGGGCTGCCCCTGAAAATAAGGTTCTTCTAAGAAAAATATTTTTCTTTATGAACCAATCTAAACCAAACTTCACCCAAATATGTTCCTCGTAATAGTAAAGACTCACTGTGGTAGAAATTGTTAACGCGAAAGAAGCTTAAGTTTTCATTTCAATTTCCGCTGCGCCCGAAATTAGCCTCGGTCCCGTTTCAAGTATATTTTGAAGACGATTCGAGAGTTGAGTGGCGAATTTTAAGGAAATACAGAAGCCAAAATCATTCTAGAATATGGTTTCTTCGTTTTACGTGCATTTTTGGGTAACGAATCTTTATAAAAAGCTACTGCTTAAAGGGTTAACTTTCTAGTATGAAGTTTCTTTACTAAAATCTGCCCGTGATGAAAATAAGTTTATTGTTTAATGGTCGTGCCCCTTACACAAGATACGCATAAAGCGAAACTGGTAGCCTGGTAATCTTCTAGCATTTAGTTCTCCCAAGAAAAAATTTTGAAAAATTATTATTGATTCCCTTGTTCCAACAAAATTATTTAGAAAATTTCTATTCTATTGGTGAAGTAAGATTCCAACCTATATTCGAACTTTGATATGAAGAAAGCCTTGAAATTTTCGACAGCCATTCTCGATAGGATAGGATCATTCATAAATATTATTTTTTAATTCGATTTGAAGACTATACGGTTGAAATTGGCTCAAGTGTTCATTTTACCGATGAATAATAAAGGCTGTACTACACGCAAAATAGAAAGTGTATAATGCAATAAACTGGGTAAATTTACTTATTTCTTTTTCTGGTTCAACATCTGTGTGCTGGTACCTTGAAAACAATTTCATAAGCAGCAGCAGTATGCACACATAATAAAAATCGCTCCTCCTCGAAAAAAATGACGCTGTACTCCTATTTTTACTTTAAACACAAATATTTCGAAAAACTGTACGCTACTGGATGAAGAAGTCGAAATTTCTTAATTGAAATTTAGTAACGAAACTATCATGTTGATTGAATATGCTGATTCGGGCCCTAGTTCTCAAAATTCAAAAATAGATTAGGGGCCCCAAGCCTAGTGCACAGTATGTTATGAGTTGTTGTTAAAACGCTAAAAGCAGTACATATGTATAAGGGTTCTTAGTTAAAGACCTTAAAATAGCAATTTGTATGTAAAAAAAAACACTAAAGCACAACTTTTGTGTCGGATAAAAAGTTCACTTTAGAAGAGTTACACAGTTATAATGTCTACTTCCAGGATCTTTGCTAGGAAGGACACCATTAGGATCGCATTCATTGTCGGATAGATTGTGTAATGGTCTCGAGGGCCAAGTGGTACTGTGAGATGATACCTACTTCTTTTTATTCGAAAAGACAACACAGCGCCATTCTTTATTACATGTCAAGTGTTTTCGAGTTTATTTTAAGCGCATTTTCCTTTAGTTTTAGTTTCTCTAGATGTGGAGCATTTTCGTATCACTATTTGAACAAAAGGCTCACCTTAATGTCAAAATTTACCCTAATTGTTGCGACCGAGTCATGAGGGCTGGATGCTTCTCTCAAAATTACTCTCTCATAGGGATTGACAAATACTCATTTTTTTTTCGCCACTGTTATTTTTACATTAACGCTACTTATTACACACGAATTCGAATTCAACTTATCGACTTTTATTATTTTTTTCTCGAAATTTCACTTTTTGATCGCCTTGACACCTTGTATAAGCCTTAAATGTTGATCCCTCTTCTGCAGATAATGATTTTCATATTAAAGTTAATATCTTACTCAAACAACCACAAAAAAATTGGGGGTGTTACGTCTTTAATTGTGGAAGATAGACAAAAAAGAAATTGCATGTGCTATCCTGATGACAAATTTTAAATGGCAATTTTGTGTGTTCTTTTTCGAAAAACAATTATAAAGCAATATTAAAAAAATACCGGCGTACAGAGGGCTGCGCCCGCAATACGAGGGTTTTTTAGAATTTTGATGCATAGTGAATATTTTTTGTACATATATTTTATAAGCAATAGATAAGAATTGTGCACAGCATTAATGGAATGCTTTCTGCAAATCTATTTTTGGATTGGTCTAAATAAACGCGTTCTAGAATGAAAGGCTAGCGCCTTTCATTCTGTTCCACCTTTAATTAGACCAATCCAAAAATAGATTTACTATTTACCCAGTTTGTATAAAAGTAGGTACCCCAAGGCAAATTTACAGGCATTTTTCGATTTAAGATTTCTGATGGCCTTTGAACAAAAAGAAACTCAGGCAAACGTAAGGCCGGCTAGGCTTTATATATGAACTGAATTATTGGCTGTAAAACTACTGTTACTCTTTTTTTAATCAAGGAAAAGCAACTTATATGAAATGATTCCATTGTGTCCCCTGACATAAGAGCCCATGCAAGCCTTCCTATGAGTATTGAACAAGTATACTTTTGCAGCTATTCAGGGACACCCTGTTAACTTGGTCCTACAAACTTCAAAAATATTTGTGGCAAAGACTATTACCATTCTATGCATATCCACCAAATTTCATGTTCATTGTTTCATCAAGTTAAAAGATATGCATTGAAGAAATGCTTAAGAGGCTTCGCTTGCATTGTGAAAGGCCCTTACTAAATACTAACTTGGCTATATTTCCGCTTTGGATACAGATATTCGAATGAAAATTCGTAGACATATTCTCTATGTAATTTTCTAAAAATCCCTAGCAGAATTTTCATATTTAGAAACCTAAAAGGGGCTACACACGATCAAATTCAAATTTTACAAATTTACTGTTATTTACTTTTCCTTAGCAAAAGTCAACAGTCTTAATATTTAACGTATATAAAGCCATACTGACCAATCTTTGTGCAAAGTTTCATATCGATCCCTATAACGGTTTAGAAAAACGGAGGTCGAAAAGGAAGTTTAACTTTGAACGCCAATAACTTTTTTACCGTTACTCGAAACTGGAAAATTTTAACTGATGTGAGATGTACACGTTTAGTTCTTTGATTTAAATACCCATATGTGAATCTCCGATAAAAACTAAAAAAGTCGACTTTTTTCAAACGTTCGGGACACCCTGTTATCTTCTTCCTACCAACTTCTAAGGTACATGTGCCAAAGACTGTAACCATTCTACACATTCCTACCAAATTTCATGAAAATCGGTTGAGCCGTTCGCGAGTTATTTAGTGAACAGACGGACGGACAGACGGACAGACGGACAGACGGACAGACGGACAGACGGACGGACAGACAAAATCGATTTCATAAGGGTTTTTTGAAAAAAAAATTTTCTAAAAAACCCTAAAAATGTAAACACAATACTTTTTGTGTTAATTAACTCAGAATTGAATAGACTATTAACAGTTATAATTTTAGTTTGGTTGGAAATCAGCCGAAACTATTCATGCGAAGGGGTGTGCTAATCTGATGACAAGCAGTGTAGTATATAGTTTTACGTAAAAAAATCTGCTAACCCAATTTTATTCATTAAATAATCACCTATATGGATTGTATATACACGTTCAACTCTATATCGTCCAATCAAATAAAGTTAATAAGGCAATAAGATAAAAGCAAGCGCAAAGATCAAAAACTTTAATAATATCATAACATAAATCCGTTTGAACTCAACACGGCTACTATATAATATCGGCAGATTTATAATAGGCGCCGCCGCCATATTTCAATAAAATCTTTCGCGCTTCGCAACATCTCCACAAACGAACCGAAGAAAATAGTAAATGATGATTATTATGGATATAGAATTGATTTTTTCCAATATATGATTCATTTAATTTCTTTTTCATTTAATCCGCCGCACAAAACTAACAAAACAGTATGTTGATCACAAACGCCATACTTGCGGCCATAATGAAGGCCGCATCACGCATACTCATACTTCGCACTTCGTGCTATTGAATTGGAGCTACTTATTAAATTTATATACCACATGAACTCATGTAGGTATCAAATGAGATTTTCAAGTATTTTTTATTGTTAAATGTGTATTCTGATTCTGGAATTTCACCGGTTAATATGGTATTCAACCATAATATTCAATTACGGTGTCAAACTCTATTTTTTTCACTGAATCTTGTTATCTCGTTGTGGAGATTTATATTGTGAACCAATCAAGAGTTTTCGGCTACCAAACAATTTGAAGTTTTATTTACGGATAGGATCATGTATATAATACCATTAACAAGCGTTAGGTAAAGATGATTTTAAAAAGACGATTTTTCATTATTAGTTCCATATAATATACAGGGTGATTTGAAAGAAGATGTGTGTAGTTGGATTTCAAAGTAGCTATATGCAGTGGATCAGACACGGTTTCATAAAATTTATATACAGTGAAAGCTCCGTTCGTGGACAGCTCCCGTAGACGGACATCTTCTGTAGCCGGACAATTTTCTTGGTCCAAACTTTTTTGTTTATATTTTAGAACAAAATCCATTCCACTAACCGGACGCTCTACTATGGCCGGACACTGACACTATGCCCACATACATTTCTCATAAATAATCTCAACAAGCGGACAGAAATTTAATTTTCAGTAGACTTTCTGAAAATAATTAAAACGGAATATGTTCAGAATAATACATTTGTCCGCAATAACCTTTGGTTCTTGTGGATTTTTTGATCGTAATTCGACAATCGATACTACGAATTTGTGTATTGAATAAGAGATGTCAAAAACGATTGGACCAAAAACGGTACTTTTGCATCGGACTACGGGTTACTTTTAGTTTTTTTTTCTTCGGATTTTCAACCGGCTGCCGGTAGTCTAACTTTTTGGTTTTAACCGGACTTTGTATTTCCTTCCATATTTGTGGATACAGGGCCGGATTTACCCTCTGTAGCGCCCCTGGGCAGTAGTCGAGTTGCCGCCCTTCGTCACTAGTTTAAGCTAAAAGTAGATCAGTCGCATTCATTGGAGGTGTACAATTTTTTTTAAACATACGTTGATTTCCGGCGTTTTCGAAAGTAACAGAACTTCAGTGAAAATTGCAGTTAATTTACTTTTCAGAAAGGTGTTTGGACTGAACTTCTAATGAAAGTAAATGTTCAGAAGTATAGGTATAGGTACTCCATTGAAGGTGAAATTAGATTCATATTGTAGAGCTGATACTCCGATGGGAAATAACTCGAATCCTTAGAATTGTCAATATAAAACTAAAAACATACACTCGGTGCCAAAAACGGGCTCTTTTTCGATATTTATATTTTACTATCGCGAAAGGTCTTGACCCCCTAGGAGCGTATCCTTAACTCTTTCCCCCCCTGGGTGACCCCGTTCTCCCGCTACAGCACACTAAATTTATTGTTTTTAGTACGGGATGAGTTTACGTAACGTTTAGTGAAATTGAAGTCAATCGAAAGGTCTCGACTCCCAAACAATGGATCTTAAGACCTTTTTCTCTTAGTCAAAACCGTTCCCCAACTGCAGTTCAACGAAATAGACATTTTCAATACTTAATGAAACCAGCCCGAAATCGCAGCTTTCGGGAGGAGGAGGTAGGGTATGCTATACCAGAAGAAAGAAAGTGGATCCAGGGAACAGATCCGTTCATTGGTGGTCAATACCTTTCATATTAGCGTAGAAATCACAAAAGTAAAATTTCCGGTTTCTTAGTCCCGAGTGTATGTTGTTTCTCCCACAATGCGATTCCCAAAGCTATAAAGGCGAACTGGCAAGCTTACGGCGGTATTTTTAACGCCCGGTGCACAGATAAAAAAATAATAGTTCAGTGATCAGACTTCTATTCCAATTTTAGAAGTGTTCGCTTAATTCGTTAGCCAACCATATTCAAACAATTTGAGAGTCAAGGATCAATCGATTAGTCAAAACGCCTACTGACGGCAGATATGTAAGTCCGCCACTGACCAAAGGAACGACTTTGGTAGAGTTTTAATTAAAATTTAATTTATTTAAACTGCTTCCTGAAATATCTGAATGTACATATATATTTCACGGAACATTCATTCAATGGAAGAATTAAAGTTTCAGAAATATGCCGCCCCTGGCAGTTGCCCAGGTTGCCCATATGGGAAATCCGGCCCTGTATTCTTGGAATTGTCCCTAACAGTTTAAGCTTGTTTTCTCTAGGAAAATGCCTTTTTCTTACCAAATAGAAAAAAAAAATGATAGTCCCTTTTCAGGTCTTTCGAATAAATGTATTCCATGGACAGTGTGGAAATGGCAGCGTTGATTTCACAATTGAACCGCTTGCTCCGATCCGTGTCTATCAGTCCCGAAGTAACCACGTGGCCAAAGATGGCTAATGCCACGGGGCAGGCTTGTTTTTTCAAACAAAAATCATAACAACCAAGACGCGAACGAATTTCTTAAAGGTAGTACCTTCTAAATTGTTATAACACGTTATCGTTGAACAATTTACGCCAGGGTGTTCCAAAATTATAGCAAGGTTTATATTGCATGAAAATAAAGAAATGTTTCTTTCTAATTATGGGATTCCCGTAAACCTGCGTCCATAGTGTTTCAGATTCACATTCGCGCGGGACAAACGATTTTTGAAGTTCATGTTGGGAAATACATATATTTGCACACATCCATGAATTTAGAAATAACAATTATCTATATATTTTATTCACAGTGGCGTACCGCTATAAAAAGTGGGGGCAAAATTACCTGTTTTAAAAATAATTCAAAATTGTTTCACAAAAATATTTTTTTTCATTTATGTGCTTACGTTTCCAAGATTTTTGATTTTAATTGGTAAGACCGAATAAATATAGAAGATGTTAACATAAATTTGATCTTTCGCTATATGAGTATCTTTATCATGTTTTTTTTTCTTGCTAGATGTTTGGTTGTAACCTTTTATGAACCTGAGTAAACCTGAAAAGTGACAATTCAATTGAAAGTTATATTAATAGGAAACACTTACAAAATGAAATATTTTCCCATATTCTATCACTTTTCGGAAAATGTTGAATTTGTAAATTTTCAGAGGTCGTTCTATAAGGGACTTCTAAAAGAAATTCTTCTTTGTCGAATAAATATAATTTGTTTAAAGAAATTCGGTTTTACTAATTAAAATAAAAGAATCTAGACAACGTATTCTTAAAATCTTGAAAAACATTTTTGTGAAACAATTTTGAAAACAGAATTTCGCCCAACAGAATTTCGCCCACGCTTTTCATAATGCTTTTAGGGGTACGCCACTGTGCATATGTATCTGGCTTTCAGTAATACCGATCGGCGATCCTAACACAGTTATCATTAGAGGTACAGAAATTTAGATTTTACGAAATATATGCGAATTTCGGCGAAAATTGCTCATTTTCGATAATAGATGGGAAATGTTTTAACCCACTTTCAGTCCTGGCACAAACCTGTTATCACTGATGACGGGCTTAAGCCAGGATGCCCTGAGAATAGTTTAAATAGGATTTTCCCGGCCGGACCACCCCACACCCGGACCAGGTCAACATAAAAAAGTCAGTAATCAACCTCTACACAATTCTATGAACAAAACCGTAAAATGCTGAATTGTTTTTTGCATTTTTTTTAAAGAAAAAAAAAAAACTGAAGAAAAGCCTAATATTGAAATAATTTACAGTTTAATGTTCAAAAGCAAAGCAATGTTGAGTAATAGACAAACGTGGTTTCTGGTTTCCCACTGAAAATTGACTATCTAATTTTATTGTTAGTATAAAACGATTCATTTTGATCATGAGATCATCTATAACTGCAAAAATGTAAAAGAAGTAGAAATCAGGAGCAAAATAATTCGCTATAAATATTGGAACTTTGGGACCGAAATTGTTTTCGATCAATTCCAATGAAACTCCGACAGCGTGCACATCCAAAATAAATTAAAAAGTAGGCTCATTTTATAAGCAGAAAAACAGAAAATTCTTAAGTTGTCTATATCGGTGGCTGTGAAAACATATATAATTCAGTTATCTACCAGAATACATTTTTTAGAACTAATATATTGCCTAACATATACCGAAACAAAGTGAGATGGTTTGATTTGTAAAGACTTTTCTCTCGATTTTTAAAGATTACTCGTAAATGCTCTTCTACTATTGCCCACAAAAACAATTCCTCATCCAACCTGGCAATTCCGCAAAATTGTCGCCAGAGCAGATGTGCGCATTACGTAGAGAGATTGTCTCAAAACTTGCATACTACTACTATACTACACGAACATCCGGTAAAACTTTATTACACAAAGTTTAGTTGAAAAGTACTCTACTAGCAAATTTCAATTTAATCCAGTTTCAAATATTGAATGTGAAATATGAAAAGTTATGTAAGAGAAACAGAGTAGCTTGCATCACACTGTGCGCTCTGCAATTTATTCTCATGCCGGAAAGTCATTGCGAAAAGGATATTATAAATAATAATCCTTTTCATAGAAAGTGCTATACCTAAATTGAATGTATAGTTGTTGAAAAGCATATTTTTGGAATTTATGACTGTACTGTAGTAAAGTAGTTAAGTCAAAACTATAATATTTACTGATAAACTAATTTTTAATTACATTTTCCAAGCCACATTAACAGGGCCGGATTTAACGTGTATGCCGCCCCTGGGCAGTACGCAAATGGCCGCCCTCTGCCAGTAGTCATTTTTTTCCAGTAACCCATGTCTATGTTTTGCTGATTGCGGACGTTACCAGAGGTCCTTTAAGAAAGTATTTAAAAAAGCATTCTCATTGTCACACCTCGTAGTATTTTTGAGATGTCCTTTGTCTAATGTAATTAACCTAAGTTCCGATTTCGAGATTTTTTAAATTGTTGGGATAAAAAATAAATTTAACAAAAATTTTTAAAATGCAAGCTCGGAATGTTATTCAGCAAAAGTTAATAGGTATCGCTTTTATACGTTTTGCTTATTTTTTGTAATCTTAAACGATTTATTGTAAGTGGAATTTTGAATTTATCTACACTGACAACGTGCAGTGGCGGCTCGTATACAATAATAGTGGGGGTTCACAAAAAAGAAAACTTAATACATACAACATCAACCCCTCAAAATATATTTTAACGTATACCTAAGACTACCTACTTTGAATAAAAATTATTTTATTTTAATGTCAAAGTATAGCCCATATACTAAGTTGTTGCGAAAATGACCACTCCCTCAAGCCTGTTTCCATCCTCTTTCCTTGCATCTCGTTGTAAGTGCGAACAAGAATCTAGATTTTATAACTAAAGAATCACTGCGATTTTCACATAACAGTCAAGAAAAACCATTACGAATCAGCAGCACACCAAAATGTATTTTTTATCATTTCCTTGGAATTGAATTTTGACACAAAATGCTTTTCCTTCGTAAAGTTCAGACAAGGCAAACCCCTAGAATATTTAGCTTTATTTTTTGTCGTTAGAAAAGTTCTTGTAAAATTTTTTTTAAAGTTAAACGTAAAATCTCTACTCATTTTTATATTCTTTCATTGAAGATACTCATCCAAAAATTCATATCAATTCGGTTCATCACCAAGTGGTGTGATGTGCACGACTTATTTGTGCACAAATTCTAGTGTAAAATTTGCACTATCCCCTCGCCCCGGGAACCCGTCACATATCTGATTTTGGAGCGAGTGCACCAGTTCATATGACTGTGCACCATCACCGTGGGTGCTAGTAGATGTTCGTCGAGACAGATTCAATGCGTGGCTTGGGTATATCGTATATGCATTATGTATGTACACCTTAGCTTAGAGTATGTTGCGTCGGGCGGTATCTTCTGTTTTGTGAAATGTTTTATTTAGCGAAGATATTTAGCACATTGATTTGGTTGTTTTATCAGGGGGTGCACGTGCACATGTGCACATATGGGCGAGCCGCCACTGCAACGTGACAATTTAAACCTAAAACTTGTGAAAAATTCACGTCACTGTTGCTTCTCATCCAATTTAATGTGGGGAAAAACTAAATGGACGTGTTACTTTTCTAGACATCTGACGGGTTTAAAAATGAAAAAAGTGAAGCATTTTTTGCGGGATGAAGAAATTAAACTGTGTCAATGCAGCTAAAGACTTACATTGTTTACATTTATTTCATTGTTTCCGTTAAAAAAAATAAAGACTACTTAAGCTCTATCTGAAATCTTTTAAAATATAACCATGACTGGATCCTATCAAATTACGCTCTTTCCACCCGATCCATCGGACTGCTTTGACATACGGCATTTTATTGACAGGATCTAATTGTTAAATTGGGATTTCCTCGTGCGATGCATACACTCACCTTCTGAAACCCAACCCCGGGCCGCAACTCCAGTTTGGGTAACAACCTCCAGTCATCTCGAGATAGGAAGGTACCGTGGTCGCCTGGGCAAACCCATCGCCGAGGTACACTATTTGCTAAAGACTTCCCAATAGCAGGTGTGACCGATTTTCCGTCGGTCCCCTTAAAGGTTAACCCTCACTCTGAATTCAGACGTGCATACCCCGGGTTCATTTAACCATCAGCTTAAAGCGATTTGTAGCGTTGCTTTTCACATCCTGATGAGGGTCCTTCAGCATACTAGTCAGCAAAGCGACTCGGGCCGAGTGGTCAATGCACAAAATACTTAGGGCTTCCCTATGCTGCTCGGGTCCGTTGTATCACACCTCACCAAAAATCCGTGTACCATGCCACACAGATATCCTTGGTCACATGGACACAGACTCCGTGGTCGGATGTAAAATTCAACAGTGACATCTGTGTCCTTGTTCAAAGTAAAGCCGCAATGCTATCTAGGTCACTTCTAGTTCTACCAAATTACCCCTTTTGGAATGGATGCTTTTACTAGAATTTTGCATGAAGGATAAAAATTTAAAGGCGAAGTATCATAACATTTGGCGCCCTGTATTAAGTCGTCACCTAACTAGAATAAATTAGAAAGCAATTAACATTTTTTCCTAATTATGTCAACTGCTCCTTGAGTCAAAGTCCATCTTTCATAGAATTTAAAACCAAAAGAAAATTTCAAAAATTTGCCGCCCCTCAAAATCTGCCGCCCCGGGCAGCTGCCCAGGTTGCCCATATGGGAAATCCGGCCCTGTGTGGATAAATTCTCAACTATTCACTAGGAAAAATTCATGTGTTTGTGAAACAGGGAAATAGGAATCGGCCAATCATTATTGGAGGGTAGTTTTGCATATACCGAAAAAATATCTCCTGGAACAGATCACGGGACCCTTCGTAGAGTACATTCGTCCGAACATACAAATTTCAGAGTCCTAGATGTCTCCGTTCGAAAATTAAACCGGTCAAAGATGAAACCCAAGACAAAAAAAAAATACATGGGGTCCTCCAAGGTGAATGGGGGCTATTTTTCAAAATTCTTTTATTGAGTGGGAATGAAAGGGCCCACATAGAGCATATTTAGACGAACATTTTCCTGAAAATTTCAGAGTCCTAGATGTCTCCGTTCGGAAGTTACAGCCGCGCAAGTCGATTGAAAAGCATTAAAAACCAAGGGGTGCAACTCACGCTCGTCTCCAAATAAATTTTGTTCTGGCTAGAAGAAAAAACTAAAAACAAGATGATTTACCGGTTTTCGACATCCCTAAATTGATGCTAATTTTCTACCAGTTTTTGCCTATGAAAACTTAAACAGTTTATCATTACACAAACATTTGCGCATTGTTCATTGTGGAGGTTCGAAAAACAAAAATTAATTAAATCCACAACTACATTTTTATTGTTTTAATGTCCCTTAAGTTATTGTGTGTTATTCATTCACACAGAGAAGCAGCATTTTTGAGCGTCTCCCGCAAAGCGGACATCTCCCGTGGCCGGACAAAAATACTGGAACCGTCAGTGTCCGTCCACGGGAGCTTTTACTGTATATTTAAGTCCTTGGCAATTAAATATAATTTGGCCTACTTCCACTTCTTGCTTGTGGTTTTTAATGGCAGACAGACTTATATGACACAGTGTTCCGAGAGCTAAATTCGTTAAAATCAAATTTAAAATTGAAAAAAAAAAAACACCAAAGACCATGGGTGGATTTTGTATTGGACAGAACCGTACAACTTTCCTAAAATTTCGAACATGAAGAGTTGTTCTATCTTACGGCTGAATTACAATTTCGTACCATCCTATGTGAGTTTTCTATACACCCTGTCATGACTCAACTCTTCTTTTCATGTAGCATCGATGACTTCATAGTTCATACTTTAATCTCCTGAAAATTCTGAGACAAATTTTTGTTCATACCGCGCATATTGAAAACAAGCCGCATAGAGAAAACTCCATTCAGAAAAATCCGTGGTTGTCGTCGTCGCCGTGGAGTCGCTTCATCGTTGAACCATTCATTCATGCATTAAAGCATTCATTTTATGAATAAAAATTCCTAAATGTGTTTATTCATTGAGCAGTTGAAAAATTTAATATTTGAGTCTCCTACTCGTCTTTTTGAATCCTTTAGATTTTTTTTTGTATACTATAGAAACTTTGCGCCGATTCTGTGTCAATTGTCCATCGATTCAATAAATGTAACGCTCTTGTCATTGTATGGGTTTTCTAGTACCACGAGTATGATATTTGGTAATTTCGGTAGCTTTGATTGGTGATAGATGCTTCTACTTGAGTTTCAGTTTTTCGGGTTTCGATTCGATTGAGCTTATATTAAAAAAAAAGTATAACAATAATTGGGGGTATCAATACAGTTTAATGAATCAATGAATCGACTGAATCAGATTATATGAAACAAGATGCGCAAGAACGATTAGTTTTTTGGCGGTTTTTTTAAAGAACTGGAGCGCATACCATATCCATAAAACTTCGAGGTGAATCATACGTTTGTGATTGGAAAGTATACACAGTGCCGTCCATTAAAGCCTACCGTGGCAATCATGAACGTTAAACCCCGGCGATAAGATAATGGCGAAACGCAGTAACCAATAAGAAATTCAGAAAGGCCATAACTATGGACAACCTCAAAATTCAAGTCAATTCAATTTTTGGGGTAATAAATAAAGAATCATCATCATCAATATGGCAAGATAGCCCGACGTCGGGCTCTGGCCACTTGAATCGTTGATTTCCAATTGTCGCGGTCATATGACCTTGTTCAAGCTTCGGAAACCCAACAGTTAGTGGGCGTCCTAACCTACTGAGTACTCCGAGCTCTCGCTCGTCCACGCAATCTCGATCCGTCAACTCGTTGTGCGTTCATCACCTTCTTCGTCATGCGATTATCGTGCCAAACTCATTGCGATCGTTAAATAAACGTTCTAATAAATGCTGCCAGCTTCGGAAACCCAGCAGTTAGTGGGCGTCCTAACCTACTGGGTACTCCGAGCTCTCGCTCGTCCACGCAATCTCGATCCGTCAACTCGTTGTGCGTTCATCACCTTCTTCGTCATGCGATTATCGTGCCAAACTCATTGCGATCGTTAAATAAACGTTCTAATAAATGCTGCCAGCTTCGGAAACCCAGCAGTTAGTGGGCGTCCTAACCTACTGGGTACTCCGAGCTCTCGCTCGTCCACGCAATCTCGATCCGTCAACTCGTTGTGCGTTCATCACCTTCTTCGTCATGCGATTATCGTGCCAAACTCATTGCGATCGTTAAATAAACGTTCTTATAAATGCTGCCAGCTTCGGAAACCCAACAGTTAGTGGGCGTCCTAACCTACTGGGTACTCCGAGCTCTCGCTCGTCCACGCAATCTCGCTCCGTCAACTCGTTGTGCGTTCATCACCTTCTTCGTCATGCGATTATCGTGCCCCACTCATTGTGATCGTTAAATAAACGTTCTAATAAATGCTGCCAGTAAATCTATTTTTGGATTGGTCTAACTGAAAGTGTTAGGCTTAACCTTTTCATTGTGGAACGCTATTATTTACTATATTTCCGGCTTCATAAAATACACTCAACGGAAAATCCACAGGGACGTAGGAGCGTTCCGCTCGCCCAATATTTTTTTTAACAAATCCAAAGTGACCAAGACTATGTTTACAGGACGGAACAAGTACGGGTGTTTGCAGCGCCCACTCTAGCGTTTACGCCGCCCCGGGCAAGAGGACAATTTGCCGCCCCTTCAGTACTATACTAGACAGATTGATAGTAGATTAGATAGAATCGAGTGATTTTGGCAGTTCTTGTTCGCAGTGGCAAATATAAGAGGGCATAAATGGGATTACCCCCCCCCCCTTTATAGTCACACATGTTTTTTTCTATTTTGTATTTTTATAATAACTTATATAAATTTAGTTCTTTACTATTTAATTAAACACATTTCGTAAAAAAATACCAAAGCGCCGGCCTCCCCAGGGATATATCAAAATGATCCTTCTTAAAATATTCGTCTTGTGCTATGTTACTATCTTGGCTAGAATTTGGATAACTGCTAGCGTATACTGGTTTTAACACTTTCAAATGTTGGCCAGTTGAATTAGTTAATTTTACATTATAGTTAAAACCATGGAAATCAAGCCATTACAAAGAGTTAAACATATCTTAGTGGCTTCGTGGCATATGCTCGACTAACTCTCTTAAACCAAGAATCCGTCATAATATTTCCAGGGCAATTAAGGTGACTTCACATTTTACAAAACAATATTATTGGCTGCCATTGATGGTCTCCAGATTTGCTCCTTTTTTTCCGGAGATAACAGAATTACTGTGGGTAAATGAGATGAACAATTTATCGTCAAAGGCTGCGGCCTGCCGACGAAGTTACGAGTATGTGGGATTTTTCCTAAATAAAATATGAATATCGGAGGAATATGTCATTCATTCACCGCATTCACAATTTTAACCATTCTTTTGAACCAGTGGTTCTCAACTCGCAAATGACTGCGGACCACTTTGCTTAACCATGAATCACTACGGACCACCACTTTTTTTAATGAAGGGAATTTAGCAATTTTTATTTTTCAATGTTTTAGACTTTTTTATTATTTTTTTTAACGAAAACCAAATGGACAACTTATGACCAAAATGGTTGGAAATATCAGAAGAAAACAACACATTCCTTCTCTGTGCCGAGTATTGAAATAATTTTAGGCAGACAGACATAGGCTTTGTCGAAACACGCACAAAACAAATTTCGTTGAATCGCGCGCAACAGTTTGTTGAACCACGCTCAAAAGATCAACGAGAGAGTTAAAGGCGTCCAACTTTGTCAGATAATAATTCAATGGATGCGGTTTCACCAGATTAATTTTAAATGCTAAGTAAAAATAAAATTAGGTACAGACACCTAGCAATGAAACTATTCAGCACTTTATCTATACTACAATATTTTTCAAAGCGTATGCCTATTATTTTAATTAGTCACAATTAAATACTTCTTTTTCAGAAGTAGTCCCCATAGTATCTCGCGGACCACTTACGGGTCTTTCACTGACCACATTTTTAGAAAGGGCTTGATTTCCATCTACCGGGGAAAAAGTCCCGACCCCATTTCCCCTACCCTCCTATCTACGCCTGCCATCTGCTTGGTTGTTGTAACAGCGAGGAGATTTTTTTCCAGTGAAATACAAAAATACAATTTTTGGAATAGAAAAACTTAATTAGCCGCATCTTTTCACGGACGGATTTTTGTGTGTTTTTCAAAAATGCGTCTACTCGAGAATTCTTGGAGAATAAAGAGCTAGCTACATCGAGCAATCTACCCAAATCCCGATAGTAATATGTCCGCAAACAAATTAAGAAGAACTGTTCTTGTATTGCGGCTCTGTTACTGTGGCCTTCATCTTGTTGAAGCCCACCACTTATGTAGCTCAAAATTTGTCCTCTGAATGCTACATGAATCAATGAATTTGCGAAGATATCGGGCGAATTGAAGATTAACTGCTGTGCAAGGTGTTATCGAAAAAGTAGTTTAAAAGGTGCCTTTGGCCAAGGAATTTCTGGCAGGAGAGTTTTTTAAAATGCTTTTTTATATGCTGAGTGTTTAGTACTATTCATTAATTTCTCTGGTAACAGAATAAACAACAATTTTAGTAGTTTATTAGTTGATAACTGAGCGAATTGTCCCAGTTTTCTTTTTGGAAGAAGACCGGGTGCTAGCAAAATTAAGGCAATTTTTACTTTTTTTAGCATTTAAGGATTCCAAAATTCAGCGCCTTGTGTCAATCGTGGGTTCTTCAAAGCTAAGCAAAGACTTTGCCTCTTTAAAACACAATTTTCGGAAGCGAACAAATGATCCAGTTCATAAATTAAGTAAGCTTTAATGCGTTTTCTTTACCCAAAGAAAAGTCTCTCTAAAAAAAATGGGCGTCTGCGGTTGTGAAATTCTTTTTGTGGGTGTCAATAATTTGTTTCCTGCCTTGTGGCATTTTTTTCGCCTGTCTACGGTTTACTACAGAATGAAAATTGATATTAAATCTTTCCTTCCTGGTTTTCACATATTTTCTAGCTAGCCAAAAAGACGCCCCAAAAATTTGGCGCCCCGGGCGACCGCCCGGCTTGCCCCCCCCTTAGAGCGGGCGCTGGGTGTTTGCACCTCTGTAGCTCGGACCCTGATGGTTGGTCCTGAGTGTTCAAATTTGGTAGAGGTTGCCGCTCGGGTCTTACGAAGTCTTATGAAGATTGAAAAGAATCGTATAGTTTGGTGATTTGGCAGGATTGTTTAGAACAATCCCATGTATAAAGTGCTTCAAAATTTTCAATTGTAGAGCGTCTGCAAGGGCAGGGGCAAGGGGTCAAAGTTCCCGTGTCGGATATACGAGTACGTATTCATTAAAATAAAATTTAAGATTTAGTCCGATGTATACAGCGCGTTCGGTCATCCCGATGATCCTTCCACCAAACCAGGGCGGTAGCGGCACTCGTTAAACACCACACATACACACAACACGAATGGACAAGTTCGGCGTGGTCTATCGCGACAGAAACTATTCCAAACATTCTGACAGGTAATATCTACACTCTATGAAATTTTTACTCTTATAATAGAAGGAAACTATGTTTCCATCTATTATAATAGTGAAATTACTCTGCAATCTAAATTTGCAAATCAAGTGTAATTTTACATAAAATTTGTTTAAAAACTCCAATATATTAGCAAATTTACACCTCGCTATGTGTAAAAACACTCTGTAATAATAGGAATATAAAGCGGTTTCCACATGGAATTTGTAATATTACATATTTTTTAAGTCTTTTTTTCGCTGTAAAGAATTAAGTAGCGAACATTTTCAAATAATACAGTTATCAATAAAACTATTTAAGGACATATAAAATATAAACAAGTATAGGTCGAGTTTTGTTGATCAGTTTTTCATCTACATGGGAGCCGTTTATAGGCAATTTCGAGTCAACGTTACATTGCATATCACTTCGGAGTGTATAATGTTGCAAGCACTATATATTTCCTATCCGCAGATGTACGGAAATTTTGCACCACGCCGAGATTCGATCTCCGGACCTCTAGATTACTAGCATCGTAGAGTGCGACTCAACTAGGTGAGCCACAGAGAAAATATGTGTTTAACTATGCTAAGTATAGCCGATTGAAGTATGATAACTGGAGAGCAAAATACAAAAAAATGAGTATAAAACTTCAACTGCACGTTGTAAAAATACACCAAAAATCCGAATTAAACACATAAACGTTGTAAAAATGCACCAGAAAATCTGAATTATACACAAGTGTAGCGTAAAAATACATTTCACACCGATTTTGGTGTAATTTTCTTATTTTACACAGAAATTGTTGAAAAAAGCATTATTGATGTGATTATAAGCGGAGAAAAAGTGTAAAATTACCGCATTTTCAGCGGGAATTTAAATTCACTTTTCAGAGTGTAGGTTTAGTCTTGTCAGTGCCCCTCAGTTCGACCCTGATGTGGTGGTGGTTCGAGGTAAATGGGCACTCTCAGTTATGAAGTGACTGAAACAGAGACTGATCCTGATTGCTAGGGCTATCTCTGATTTCTGGTCATGCGACTGGACAGGTTTTCGGGATAAAAGGATTTTTGACATATTTCTTTGCCCCGTGGGTATAGATAGTATAAATTTTTGTAACGTAATTAACGAGCGTAACGTAACTAAGATGAAGCTCAAGACACAGTCTTGGGTCTGCAATTTGAAACTTAGGAAATATGGATGTCACTTAAATCAGATATTGAGTACAACTTAATTTTCTTAAGCTTAATGATATATTAAAAATTAGGATTAAGATTAGAGTGACTGTTAGAGTTCGGGATAGAGATGAAGTAAAGGCTCAACTTAGGGCTACGGTCAGAATGAAGTTTAGGCTAACGGATAGGGTTAAAGTTATTGTTAAAGTCGCAGTCATCCTTTATTATTTGGGTTAAATTTAAGGATAGGGTATAGGCCAAGGTTAAGGTCAAAGTAAATCAAAGGTTACCAAGGGAACCAAGGTTACCAAAGGGGTAAGATCACTAAGCTTGCCAAGGAGACAAAGGTTACCAAGGAGACTAAGGTTACTAAGGTTACCAGGGGGCCAAAGCCACCGAGGGGACTAAGGGGCCCAATGTTGCCAAGGGGACCATGGCTGGAGGCTACCAAGGAAACTAAGGTTACCAAGGTGTCTAGAAACGCGGGAACGTCCTGCCCGTCAAAGCCAAATGAAAAGAATTTAAACAAATCCAAAGTAAGAAGCGATCAAGACTATGTTTACACGACGTAACAAGTACGGGTTTTCGGACCTCTGCAGCTCAGACCCTGGTTTATTCTGGGTGTTAAAATTAAGTAGACGTCATCACTCGCGTCTTCATGCGTAGTGAAAAACATTTTAAGAAGATATGACCAATATCGTTTATTGATATGTTAAGTTGATTTTGTAAATTGAAAACAGCAAAACAGAAATTAAATCGCACAAAAAAAACTGTGTTATAGAAGGTTCTCGCCAAAGGAAAAGTCGTCAGCCGCAAAAAGGATTGATATAAATACAACCCCCGCCAAAATACTCGCGTCTTGTCTTCCCAGCCAGCATTGGCGTCATTTATCGTCAAAATAGTCAAAAATAATCTTCACTTCATGCATCACGAGTCGACGCCGTGTTGCATCTATAGGACGCACTAAAAGTGAAATACATGATGGTCAGCTGAGGGAATTGGCAATAATCAGTATGGGTGCTTGCAATAGTTATTTTCTCCTCAAAAATTATTCGTACGCTTGTGCAATTCATTTTACTAAATAAGACAAACGCAAATGTCTGCTTGTTAACGTATTTATGTTGTTGGCCGCCACTCCACACTTTTGCAGACAACAAATATTTTTATAAGCGTAGCTTGAAATATTTGTATTTATGCAACTTTTAATATTTATTTTGACGTGGGATTCATATGGACTTATTTTGCGGTGTGCATTTTTCATTCATCTCGAATGATACATCATTCATTCATTTTACGTCAGTCATGAATGATACAGGAGGACATCGTCGTATACTGTTTGTATGGAACCGTGAAATAAGCGTGAAAGCGAAATAAGTTTCTAAAACGCATTTTCTTACAAGGCTGGAAGATTCAAGATGGAATCTGATCAAGAAAATAACAGCAGCGAATAGCACTTTCGTTAAGACCCCGCTAACAAGCGCTTAGAAATAAGCTTCCCCCAAACCAGCGCGGGAGCGGCACACAAACACTACACGAATTGGCAAATCCAACGTGGTCTACCGCGGCGAACCGCGTTGGTATGGTGCCAAGAGCATCGGCTAAGTCAGTCACCATAAAATATGCATATCCTTGAAATTTTTTAAGTATTTTGGCGGGATAATTATATCAATTCTTTTTGCAGCTGAAGACTTTTTCTTTGGCGGAAACCTTTTACAACACACTTGTTTTTGTGAGATAATAAAATACTCCACTGACACAAATAAAATTCTCCCTGTAACTTTATAAGTTTCTCTATGTACAAATTCCTATTTCTTTTCCGTTTCTCTTTCTTGATTTGCCTTTGACGACTACAGAGGAAAACTTCACTGCACTGGGTGTACGATTTAATGGAGTAAGTTAGTCGAACGGCGTACATAAACGGCGAATCCACGAATTAGAATCTATTTAAAGCTGTATCTACATTACCTCCAAATGGCAGCTCGCCAAAAAACAGGCGTCGGCGCGGCGTCGTGAGCTGCCAGTTAGCAGCTGCTTCCGATCTACACTAGCTACCAAATGGACCCTGAAAATGAAATAACCAAACTACTTTCATTTTGGAGGTTTCTTTTTTAAATTTAATAATAAAATCGGTAATCGGACAACGCGCGTTTAAATTATTACTATGTCATTCAAAAATTACACAATTTAGGCTTGTTCGGTACCGAGATTTCAGTACCGGGTTTCGGTTTTTTTCAATACCCGGTACCACAGGCGGTTTCCCTGACTCAGGTATTTTTTTCAGTACCGACGGTTTTTTTAACCATAAGCCGGTTTTTTGAGTACCGGGTTAAAAACCGACTCAGGTTTTTTTTCAGTACCGACGGTTTTTTTTAACCATAAGCCGGTTTTTTTGAGTACCGGGTTAAAAACCGGTACCAAAAAACCTGAAAAAAACCGGCTCATGGTTGAAATGAATCGTTCTTTTTAACTCGGTACCAAAAAACCGACTCGTCGGTCGGTTTTTTAACTCGGTACCAAAAAAACCGGGATATCGGTACTTTAGAATATCGGGTCCGGTACCAAGTGAACACCGGTTTTGTACCGGGATCCCGGTTTTTGGAACAGGCCTAACACAATTTCAAACAAAAAGCGAACAAAATTGTCACTTTGAATTCGAGGAGACTGAAAAACTGGATGGCCAAACTAATAGCAGTCAGTGTAGATGCAATGACAACTGCCAGTTGGCATCGCGAGCTGCCAATTGGCGATATTCCGTATCGCCTAAATTTATTGTTTCCTATTGAAACTTGTCATTTTTTGTGCAAAGATCCCTATAAACTTTCAAATTTTTACGCAAAATGAAAATGTCCTCTTTTAAGAAATGATGCTAATGCGAGGTGCATGGCTTGTTAACAGTGGCGGCTCGTGGTGGAAAATCCCGGGGGTTCACAGGGAAACATAGAAATGTATTGATTATATGGCAAGAATAGTGATTTAGCTAAATTTTTCATTGTTTGTATTAAAAAAAAACTGTTTTTAAATTACATATTATTCTTCCGCAGACTATTTCCGACTTTTCTTAGCTGGAATGTTCTTCTTCTTCTTCTTGTAGCGGTGCAGAAAGGTGTGTAACCTCTGTGCATCTATGTGGGTACGATTTATGGTTCGTCAATGTTTGTGTCCGTGAGGTCTAAGGACAAAAACATAGCTGCTGCGATAGGGTTTTCCCACAGTGATATAGGGGTAAGATCAGTGGGCGCAGCGGGGCATTGAAACAGATGGCCCACATCATGAGGAGTGCCATTGCAGTTTAGACAGATGTTTTGGATGTCCGGGTTTATGCGAGAAAGGTACGAATTAAGGCGTGAACAAAAGCCCGACCGAAGTTGAGCTAGTGTTACTCTGGTGGCTCTCGGGAGCCTAATCTCCTCAGGCGAAATTGGTGGTGGGCGCTCTGAGAGGACTCTATTCGCACCTAAACTCGCGATAGACCGATTCACTTCTTCAGTGTGGATCGCTGCAATGGCGGCTCGGTATGTAACTTCATCGTAAGGGTCCCGTTTGTATCCCTGAACCTCTCTCTCAAGGTCTCGTAAACCACGCCTGACATGTCGTGGTGGAGGAATTCGGTCCATGAGATGATTATTGGGATGATCCTCACGGTAGCAACCAACAAGATACTGTTTAGAGAGTAGGAGATTGTGATCACGTATTGGCATCAATTTTGTCTCTTGATGTAAGTGATCCTGGGCAGACATCAGAAGGCAACCTGTCGCGATGCGTAGAGCGGCATTTTGGCAGACCTGAACTTTGGACCAGTTTGTGTCACATAGACTATGTGTCCAAACTGGGGCTGCATAATCAGCGGCCGCTCGACCCACCGCTTTATAAGTAGCTAGCATGGTTTCTTTATCTTTGCCCCAGGTGCTACCAGCTAGAGCTTTTAGGATGTTGTTCCTACTGCGCATTTTTTCACATACTGAAGCTGCATGATTCGCAGACGTCATCATGTTCTCTAGGTGAAGCCCGAGAATTTTGGGGTTTTTAACAGTAGGAACAGAATTGTTGCCAATACGTATATCCATCTCCCATCTGATGTCCTCCCACCAAGTGGTTAGAAAAGTCGCAGAAGATTTGGACGCAGAGATGGTGAGGTTTCGGCTTTGGAAAAATGCCTGTAATCGTCCTAGATAGCGATTAATTCGGAGGCGCATTTCATCCTTATCATTCCCTGTGGCGAGTACGGTGCAATCGTCAGCATAGGAAATCACCTCGATTCCTTCAGGTGGTGTGGGAAGGCCGGACATGTAGATGTTGAACAGAGTGGGGGAGAGTACCCCTCCCTGTGGAACACCTAATTTGATTTTCCTAAGCTTAGAACGTTTGCCTCGAAACTCGGTGAAGGAGTGCCGACCAGCTAGATAATTGGCAATCCAACGGATCTCTTGTGCAGGAAGATGCATATTCAACAGGTTTGCTAGGAGCATTGAATGATTGACCTTATCGAATGCACTTGATAGGTCTATTGCCACCAGAATAGTTCTGTGACAACGACTGCGTTGATTTAGCCCATCACGAATGCGTGTAGTGATCGCATCGAGGGCAGTGGTGGTACTATGCATCTTCCTGAAGCCATGCTGGTGAGGTTCTAGCTTCGCATGCGCAACAAGAGTGGGGTGAATAAGGGCCTCCAGCGTCTTTGCGACAGGAGAAAGTATCGTAATGGGGCGGTTGGATTCCCCGAGATTTGCGCTCTTCCCTGGCTTGAGACAGGGAACAATTCGACCTGTTTTCCAGATTTCAGGGATGGCAAGCGTGGACATCGACAAGTTAAAGGCGGCCGTGAGATATGCTCCAATCGCTGGCATTACAGTCAAAATTTACTTTGTTCGGTGTTAGATGGCTCAACTAGTCAAAATTGTTGTTTACAGTTACAATTTCTCGGTCAAGTCCATAACCACATTAGGTTCGATATTGTGGAACATAAAATTCGTAAAAGGAACGTCCAATACGTAACTATGGGCAAGGGCATCCGCATTTATGTATGGATATTTTGAAAGTTAACCATTTTAGGCCCAAGACCACCAAATCATCGTGATGATGAAAGTTCGAAATTGGAGTGACACATATGCTTTCGTCATTAGAATTCGTCATTTACTTTTGACGTTTGTGTAAATGGTGAAAATGTCCCACACAATTGCGATATTTTGATGAGATTTCAATTAAATAATTTGAGGACACACTTTTTTTAAAGAATTTGAATAGAAATGTGTAAAAATTGATAACAAGTTTAATATTTTTGTAAACATTCTTGTTCTTAAATTTTACAACAGATGGCGTCCCCAGTCATTATTGAGCAAATGATGGTCCAATTGCGTAATTTGGAACTCGTGCTAATGATGATAAATTTGCGTCATTCGAAAATATGTGTGTTAATCTTGCTATTCATTTTCAAATTTGAGCTTTCCAAATTTTATTTTATTTTCCATAGATACGAAATTGGTGTTCCGCAATTATGACGCTCCCAAGATACGAAATTGATGTTCCAAAATTTGAGCTTGGCGGGAAATAGTATAGGGTTTTGATAAATTTGTTGCTCCAAACCGAGAAACAAAATATAATGTCAGACGTCAGACGTTGCACAAGTAGCTTGCCTAGTAGACTACAAAAATTAGATTTAAGTGAGTATGTATTTCGGGGCAACTTACCCCCTTCTTCAGCACTTAGCTTTTGTGCTGGCAAGTTGCCCCCGAAATACAAGCAAGCTACTTGCACAACGTTAGTGTTGAACACTACAAAGTTCCGGAGATATTATCACTATCTATGAATCACGCTAAAAGGTTTTCACCCTTGTACTTAATCTGGCATGATGTACAGAGACCATCGAAAGTGGTGAATTATCTAGACCCATAAAGACAAATCTGTGGAAAAGAATTGACACTTTGAAAAATGGAAAAATGTTCAGGTACCCCCATGTTCCAAGAATTGCTCAGCAGAGAATTTTATCTAAGAAACTGTCTTCCATTTTGCAAATTATTCAGCATATTGGTGGTTAGTAAATTACATGCTTAGACTAGGTACTAATATCGTCAGTTTACGTGTAACCCATTACCCTAAATTTATTGAAAAAAGGCAAGTCTCCGCGGTAATTTTTTCCCAGGAGACGTAAATGCAAGTTTTCCTCTAGGTGGACATAGTCAGGGCCGGCTTTAGGTGAAACGGCGCCCGGGGCGAACTTGAAGGAAGCGCCCCTTATAGTTGCTATACCTACACGAAAAAATTGTAAAAAAATGGTAGAAACGGAACTTTAAACAAAAAATCAAAATTTATTTCTTCTTCTTCTCACTACCATATAGCCACATGTGGGGCCATGGTGCGTTAACTCAGCCGTTTATAGGCAGTTTCGAGTCACGTTACATTGCATATCATTTCGGAGTGTATATAGTGTTGCAAGCACTATATACATATTTCCTATCCGCACATGTACGGAAATTTGGACCACGCCGAGATTCGATCTCCGGACCTCTAGATTACTAGCATCGTAGAGTGCGGCTCAACTAAGTGAGCCACAGAGCCGGTCAATTTTATTTATTACAAATTTATTTACACAATCGAATAAATAAAATAAGTTTCATTTTAGTTACATTAATTCGAATTCAGTAAAATGTGTTCATATAGTGATTTTAGCTGAAAAAATGATGAAACCCAAACATCCAAAAAAAGAGCTGACTTTTGATGCCAAATTAATCTATGGCCTGACCGCATTACGCAGTAAAAAGTTAGACTTTTTTGCGCGTCACATTTGGGGAGGAGGGGGTGTCAAAGGGTTGAAATTATGATTTTTCGCCAATATTTTGTTAACTGTAATATTTACAGCAAAATGTTCTGAGGATGATTTAAACTACACAAAATTTCCTTTCTAATGATATATTATATCATATTCCTTCTCTTGGCAGATTATATACTAGACCTTAAACCATATAGTGTAATTTAGATTTTTTGATAGTTACATTTGGCGCTCTAGCTCCTGAAGTAATTAAATTAGCCATGGTAATTGGAATAGCTATTCCTAACAATATATAGCTGTCCCACATGGAGACTCAGGCTGCCCCGACAAAGCATTCCCCTATACTCCCTATTAACATTTAAAAAAAAGACATGCCTGTAACTTTTCGCCAAATCACAGCAGGCGGGGAAAATTTTGGTTAACGTTAAGGCTAAGTCCCATTAGACCCAGTGCCGGATTAACCACGTGGCAGAAGGTGGCAAATGCCACGGGCCCCGCGCTTTGGGGGGCCCCGCGTTTTTCTCAAACAAAAATTATAACAACCAAGATGCTTCGAAATTGTTATAACACTTTATCGTTGAACAATTTACGCTAGGGTGTTCCAAAATTACAGCAAAGTTTGTATTGCATAAAAATACAGAAATATTTCTTTCTAAAGGCTAGTACTGAGATCGAGAAATTTTTGTCCACTGCGATTTTTTCAATGAGAATGTATTCATACTTTCGTGGAATATGTGTAGAATGCTGGGGAATTCCATACGCTGCAATCCGAAAACAGTTCCACAATGTTTCTCGGCCATTTTATTAATTTTTTTCCGATTCCCCCATCGTGAAATGGCAAATGACCGGGGAATCGAAAAATAATACATAAAATGGCCGAGGAGAATTATGGAACCGGTCCCGGATTGTAGCTTATGGAATTCCCCACCGTTTGTGACATATTCGACGACAGTAAGTACGCATTTTTATTGATAAAATCGCAGCGGGAAGAATTTCACTATCGATCTTAATTCTGCCCTTAATTCATGATAGCATTCCCGTAAACACATTGTTTCAGATTCACGTTCTAGCGAGAAATAAGATTTTTGGAGTTCATGTTAGGAAATGTGCTTGCATACATCCATAGAATTAAGAAATTACAGTGGCGTACCGCTTTAAACGTTATGAAAAGAGCGGCACAAATACCTGTTTAAAAAATGATTCAAAATGCTTTCTCAAAAATGTTGGTTTTCATTGAAGTGTGTAAATTTACGATTTTTTCTATTTAAAACAGTAAAACCGAACTACTGTAGAAGATGTGAACGTGAATTTGGCTTTCTGGTATATGTGCTACGTGAGTATCTTTATTGTGGGCATCTTTTAGCTAGATGTTTGGTTGTCAGTTTTTATGAACCTGAGTAGACCTGAAAAAGGACAATTCAATCGAAAGCTATATATTAATAGGAAACACTTATATAATGAAATAATTTTCCATTTTTTATTACTTTTCGGAAAATGTTAAATTTTAAAATTTTTAGAGGTCGTCCAAAAAGGGACTTCTAACATCAATTCTTCTTTGTCGAATAAGTACAGTTTGTCTACAGAAATTCGGTTTAACTAATTAAAATAAAAAATAAAAATGCTGGCAAACTCACACACGTCAATGAAAAACATTTTTTGAAATAATTTTCAAAACAGATAATATTGCCCCCATTTTCATAATTGATGGGATGGGAATATTCTCACGGGTTGAATTAAAACACCTTGGAGTTTCTCTCGACACGTTTATTCCGCACAATATATAACCCGGTACCCGGAAGAGCCAAGGCAAACGTCAACGTAGATTGACAAGAAGTTATTCGTTAAGTAGTGGGTGCGTTCAAAATATAGGTACACGTTTTTATAACAATAATGCTTTTTTGATTTTTTTCCCGCTGGAACAGTGGTTCCCAATTTTTTTCAGCCCTGAGAAAATGCTGGCCAAAAACCGAAAATAGATGCAAAAATTGCCTAGTGCAAGGAATGCTTTTAATTTTGGACATAAGTTCCGAATCCATTGTCGCAATTTAAATTGTTTGAACATTGTGAGTTCGGCCGTCATCATGGCTTTAGTGATATGTCTAGCAGCAAAATTGATATTAATATTACTGGAGCGACCAAAATCCGTAGTTTTTTTATCCAAAGACTATAGCTGGCTGATGCGGTTCAAATCAGCCATATCAAATAGGCCCCGCGCTCTACATATGCCACGGGCCCCGCGCTTGCTTAATCCGGCACTGATTAGACCCTCCACCAAATATTACTTCGATCTGATTAAATTAATTCAGGAGATAGAGCGCCAAATGTAACTATCAAAAAATCTAAATTACACTAAATGGTTTAAGGTCTAGTATATAATCTGCCAAGAGAAGGTATATGATATAATATATCATTAAGAAAGAAAGAAAATTTTGTGTAGTTTAAATCATCCTCAGAACATTTTGCTGTAAATATTACAATTAACAAAATATTGGCGAAAAATCATAATTTCACCTCTCTGCCACCCCCTCCCCCCCAAATGAGGCGCGCAAAAAGTCTAACTTTTTACTGCAAAATGCGGTCAGGCCATAGAACAATTTGGCATCAAAAGTCAGTTTTGTTATGCGACATAGTATTTATAAGACCTTTATTGTAGTTACGCGATATGTACAAAAAAAGAACGGATTTTGGTCGGATTATTTTACATTTGAATTCCTTATTCTCCCTAGCAATGTTATTTTATCAAAATAATTATTAAAAAAAAAGCTTTAGCAAACAAATAAATATGATTTGTAGAGTTCAGGAAATCAGAGCCAAAATGACTCCAAATAATTATAATAATTCATAATTAGCAAGAATTTCACGTTTACGCCGACGTACAAAGCTTTAAATTTATCAAAAGATATTAATCTTTATTTTATTCATACTATATGAGGATATGCAAACATACTTATTGTGTTGAAGTTTAGCATTTTGCAGCAGTGGCAGTTTACTGTATATACGTATAATTTTATCATACGGGCTTTACGGGCTTTGGTTCCTGCAAACTGTTCGATGGTTTTAGAAAAATCAAACTGACCAGCTATCTTTCAACTCCACCAAACCAAGAAAGTTACCATTATCCTTTGTAAAAACGCTATCCGATGAACCCCGAAAAGCCAAATTGTGTCGAGCAAGATACATTGTTATGATCATTAAGCGTTCGAGGACGCTTTTCCAGTGATGAATTTCGTTTTTCATTATCTTTTGCTGCTCTGCATCTATTCCTCTGTGTCAAATCGCTTTGCTTCAACAGTGTTGTTATTGTATTTTTCTCTCCCTTGAATTTGCGCTTTCGGCACACTTTTTAAGTGATGTTTCCTCTCCTTCTATTAATACCTGCTCGAAGGGCATGGGGTTATGATGACGATAAATAATTTCGACTGTTTACAGAATATCCAATATATGGAAAGACACCCATGCCACATGGGAAAATGCATATTGTCAGCATGAAAATTTTTACATGGAAATGTCAAACTATGTCGTTATATTTGAAATGACAATACTCTCTTATAATTTTACAAATACGATCGTTAACTTTTTATTTTTAAGTAGTTTTTTAAAATTCAATTGACCGAGAAAAAACGATTATCCTAAAATGTATTACATACCTACATAATACAAAAAAAAAACATAAACTTTTCTACAATACAAATAGCAATAAACGCAAGTCTAATAAAGCCGAAATCATAAACATAATCATTGTATTTTCACGTAAAAAAATATTTCTTCTAAACCGTGCTTATTTAGGTATAGACAGTGCGATTAACTGAACAATCAAAGCTCATTTCTGTGGAGAAAGTAAATTTTCTGCGGTGAAAGGTCATTTCATTTGCTCCTGTTTTATAGCCTGCATTTATATTTTTACATCATATTCAACCCATAAGAAAAAAAGAAAAAAGCAAAAAAAAATCGTAAGCAACAATGAAAGTTGTAATAAAAAATCAAGTTTAAGGTACGTGCTTCGGCGCCCCCAAAGCTTGGCGCCCGGGGCGACCGCCCCGGTCGCCCCACCCTAAAGCCGGCCCTGGACATAGTAGGAGCTTACCCTAATACACTAATACACGATAATAAGTGTATGTAGAAATAATTTCACGGCGATTAATTATTTTGTTTGTGAATATTGAAAAATTGATTCTAGTTTCAAAGTAAACAAAAATTCATAAAATAATTTTAGTCGGAAAAACGGCCGAAGAAAATTAATTCCGGCTAAAAATCCGGCCGGCCGGAATTATAAATTTCTTCCGGCTAAACAGCACGGTTTCCGGCTAAATCTGGCCGGAAAACGGATAGCTTGGCAACACTGTTCGTGACCATGTCGTATGTGCAGAGAGCAGTCGGCATAGTGTACATTCATACATAGATATGGGACGGGCATATAGATTCAGTAAGTCAAATATGTATCTTGGTATAAATAGAATAAGGCCGTGTTGCGGGCTAGATGTGCGATTTGGGATACGCATTTTCGATTTGAAGAAATCAGTGAAATACGTGCCCTTACGATTTTTTTTTTGTCAGGGGGTGCACGTGCACTTGTGCACATATGGGCGAGCCGCCACTGCTTGTTAATAAGTTACGCAGCGTTCACAATGCTACCTTAAATATAGAAAAAATATATCGCACCTCTGGAACAACATCGACGTAAGTGCAAATATCGTAATTGTTGGGAAAACGCAATTGAAAATTGATTTTTTTTAATTGAAAAAGAAAGGATATAATTTAGAGAGTGAATTTGGCTAGCGCCATGTAATTTTTTAGCTTAATGCTTTTATTAAACTATATAACGTTTTTTCCGGCGAATTTGGCTAAACTACACTCAATTAAGGAACAAAGTTAGTAACAAAGTTGCAAATATGTCATTGTTTCCCAAATTTCTTACGATATAATTACATTTATGCCGTTGTTTCCTTTATTTATCATCATTCAGTTCTCTTTTTACAGAGCAACAAAGACATAAAACACATTTGTGACATAAAACTGCAACAATTACTTTAGAAAAATAGGCACAAATGCAGATACGTCTTTGTTGCACCAAATAGAGAGGCATGGGACAGAAATTTCAACAAAGTCATACCGCTCTCTAGCGGTATCTATAAGATGTACATTTATGCTCTTGTTGCAGCTGATAGACTCTTACTTTTAGAAGGTTGTGGCATCAATAACTCCATTTTTGAAAAAATTGCACTTACGTCAATGTTGTTCCCGAGGTGCGATATGGAAAATATGGAAAACTATAGAACAGGAGGGCATTTTATTTGTTAGTCGGTTTTAACCGGTTATTTCAATAACCGGTATTTTTGGTCGGTTAAACCGAGCCGGTATAACCGATGAGAAAAATAACCGGAATAATCGGACAACCGGTATTTTTGTTAAAAAGTCCCATCCCTAGTTTCAATGGCAACTGAATTCGGAGTGTGATACGGAATACGGTTTTCAGCCATACCAATTCCTAGTTGCATTATTATGTAATAATAATCATCATCATTATCGCTCAGTAGAAATAAAATGATATTGCAAAATGTGATGGAATTACTTTTTTGGTTTTCTTATTTTTTGGGCGCTAAACACGAATTTGGAGCCTCCCACCCAAATTTCGTTGCAGATCTGTTTCGTCAAAATCGCTGGTGTTCCCTTTTTTGCATAAAACGTGCTCAACACCCAAAAAACATAAGAAACAAAAAAATATCTCCACTACATTTTGCAATTTTTGCAACGTGATTATTGAATTATAATCAGTCTACTATAATTCTATTACAAAAACAATATGTTATAGTTAAAAGAAGACATTTAAAATGACCATACATGTCTGCGTTTAAAACGATGTATTTTTAAACATGTGTACAGCAGCATTAAATCAAATCGTCTATCCATCAAACAGGATATTGTCTATAAATGAACAATTACATCATAGCATTAGGAGCACTCCCCAATATCTCATATCGAAAATAAATCCCAACAATCAGAATTTGTGATTAGGTTTATTTTTTGAAATCTCTCCACTTAATAAGGTCTTATCACTTTTGAAGTGATCAAAAAGGGTGTCAAATGTCAAAAGCGCGCGTTCTAAACGAACAGATTAAAATGCTTTGAGGGAATAACAAATTCATTTTATAATGCGATTAAAAAATACTGAACAGAAGGTGTCGCGCAGTTGCTATTGTGCCCCGTTGTAATGGACGAGAAAATCCAAACGTGTAAATATACTTTCAAAAAGTTACATATCTCTTAACTGAGGTAGGTACTTCAACTGGGGTTTATACATATAGGAAAAACGAACTCTTTGTAGTACGTTGATGCTTTCTGTACTCGTTTGGCTCTATGGTAATCGGTTTGAGCCATTAAAGGGTCTTCGTGCTGTGATAGCTCAGCTCATACTTTTGGGTACATACATTCATAAGCACATTATGTGACGAGCAACACCATATACAAAAACCTCCTAGAGAGAGCAAGGAATTATTTATGAAGATTACTCGCTTTGACACTTCACGAATGGACCCGAGAAAATCTTTTTTACACATCTAGACCGCCCCTTCCATCAGTTGACTTGATTCGTTTCAAGTTTTGCCTTTTTAACTTGCACCCTCGCAATTATCATTGACAACGTCGACGACGAAGACAACTCGTCGTATGATTTTAGGGGTGTGAATATACCTAACCAGCTCCTGGTGTGATTCTATTACCGCACTTTGGCGAAATGTGTATTTTGCGCCATCCAGGATGGGATATGTAGAGGAGAATGGGTTTTTTAGGATGGGAATTTAGTGTTTTTTTTTTAATTTATTTAATATTATAATTATCTGGTAACATTTACGATCAAGTTCAAAGCTCGATCGACGGGCAAACGTAAGATGGACAGTTTTTTGCATAATATGCCGAGCTGAGGTAGATGCCCGTCAGCTCAATCTTGTATTCCTTAAGTGGCTCCTGTTGCTAGGTCTAGTCTAGGACATCAATAGTGTCATTGTTCTACATAATATAAGACTGAAATGAGCTACAACAAGTTTAACGGATTACAGTTTTCTGTGGTCTGTCCAGTTTTTTAAAATGACAATGTACATACATATAGACATTTTTCAGACTCTAGTGTAAGTGTAATGGTATTTTACTATTAGCTCCACACTCCTCTATATCCTTCCGAAGCTCATGTACCTATTTAAAACAAACTCGAAACGACTTACATAATACGAATACTGATAATGTGCCACGTTTCAAATGGGAGATGAGGATCATAAATAGCTGTCTTTCTTGCCAGTTAAAATATTTACTCGACTAATTGCAGATTGGGGTTGAGTGCCTGTGCCGTGAGGATGGCACATCTCTTGTATATACAAGGACACGTATAGCACGTCTGTACATTAGCTGGGGGTGTGAACGTGGGGTGCGTTTAAAACTCACCGGATTGAGTGTATAAATTCAACGCCATTTTGGTTTTTATTGCAGATACCGCTATACCAGGAACACACAGTACAACACGCGACCCTTATCCGTCGGCTAGGTGGAAGTTGAAAATTTATGCTGATTGCTGTCTTTTTGCATATTAAAAGAGTTCTCAGTATGCACGGCAAGCGAGGACACTTGGGCGATGGTTAAATGGCAAGCACCCAGAAATGTCAGGTAGGGTAGTGTTAATGGTGTTCGTTTTGTAAATATGATTAAATGTAAAATGCTTAATAGGCTTCTTTTATGGAGTATATATTGCGCGAAAGCTTTTTGAGTTGTTTATAATTCATGTAATGATATCACCGTTAATGCCGGAACTACTTTCCTTGGCGAGTAGGTGCAGTATGGTTGATAATTTTTTTTTAACTTCATTTGACTATTGAAATGACAATTAGCATGTGTATCGGCTTTTACATTTACCTATTTTGTTAGTTCTCCGCAATATTGTTAAATTGCATATGAAGAACTATAAAAGTTCGCCATTTTTATTTTGACCTTGCTTTTTTAATGCATCCTGTTTAAAAATTGATTTTTGTATTCACATTTTTCCAAATATTCTTGCCAATAAATTTCCGCATTTGAAAAATATGGTCTTAGGGTAGGGAATAATTAATAACCCTCCATGGCTATGTCTGAAGAGATGAATGCCTCGTTCTGTCCACATTTTTTTCATCATTGGTCGTTAGATGTTTTTCGCGACTTGTGTCAGAACGCGTAAATAAAAGCTTCATTGGTTAATTCAACCCTTAAATGCATGGGGTCTGAACTCATTATCGTAACTGACCTCCCCTTATGTAAAATCAGTCACTGAACACGGAATCAGCCTTTATTTTCACAGGAAATAGCCCGTTTTCCCAGAAAAGCGAAAATAGTAAAATTTGAATTATGTACCAAATATGGTACGCCATGCATTCAGCATTTAGGCATTAATGTGTAAATGAAACACTCTTTCAAATTTTATCTAATCTGCCTATTAGTTTAATAGGAACAGTGCAAAGTAGAAAGGATAATGATTATTGAGAGTTTCGATCGAAATTATAGTGGAAACTCGATATAATGAACTCCTCTTCATTAAAGGAAAGGTGGTCATTTCTATAGAAAATCGCGAATATTCAGTTTTTTTTTTAAAGGGAGCTCGGGTAGGTGCGTTATTAGTTTCCTATTCCTTATTGAAATTTGTATCGTGCCTATTTGTGACATATTCTAGAAGTTGATGGAAAGTGGAGTAGGTCTTACTACTCCTACATCCACTACAAGCCTAAATTCAGCCATATCTTTTGATAGAATGTCGCGAAAAATTCAAATGTGTGTCAAGTGGTAGCTGTTAGATGTCCTTATCAAATATTGAAAGTGCGCCAGATCCGACTCATATACCCCTTCCTCCCCTACAAAAAATCATGGAATTGATCATTTTGGACTTTGCATGCCGTCTAGCTCTGTACATGAGTATAGGTTATGTACTCATCATGCTATTAGAACTCGATTTCGTTATAAAATAAATCTTTTATATAAAAAATCCTTATAAACATGTTCCACCCTTAAACGTATATCTCGAGACTTTTGACTTATCACAGCTCATGGGATTCTTAATTCCTTTCTTGAAAAGTATATGCATTGGATTGACTTTGCTAGGATATGAATATGGAAATGACCTGCTGCCTGCTTTATAACGCAAATTTGTGCAGGTTCCAGGACATGTCCACAAGAATTACATCCATGTCATTTTTTATTTATCGAATGTGGTTCCACATAGTCTTCCATATGAAATGGTTGATCCTAGAAGCACATTTGGTTTAAGAAATTGGATATCAAGGCGCAGCTGCTTGAGTCCTGGTGAAAGTCCAAGTATCTTACTAAGATGTCAAGTACGGAAGCTCGGTTTTTTAGTGACGTGTTCTAAGGGCAAAACAAAAGATGTGACCAATTTTTTCAGTATAATTGCCAGCTAAAAAGACTGGTACTATAAGAAGCAGCTATACAGAAACGCTAAGCCCTGACCGGTGTATTGTAGAAAACAATGAAAGAAGCTTTCTTTCTAAATTAACTATGACAGCTGCGTTTCCTTGGATCCTGAACAAGACTGATTAACCTAGCTTTCATAAAAATGGCAGTAAATGTCCTGGAAAAATGGATTGGTGACATCATTTGTATGAAAATGTATGTTATTTGGACCTGTTCGGGGCCCAATAAGTCGCACCATAATGTTGAAAGAGCTAATATTTAAAATTTTATGAACATATCCTACTCTCAAGACTAAAGGAGAATCATTTCATCAGCTAAGAACGATCGGAATGTACATATATATAGATATTTCTGAATATGCCCCAATGCATATGGTGTAGGTAGGTACCAATGGTACGTTGCAAAATCGGTGCAAAGAATAGCTTTAGTGACTTTTTTTGGTCAAAATCTCAAAAGATTCTCAAGAACACATTCCAATTTACTCACCAGTATTTTTCCTTTTCCAAATAACGGTATATTTCGCCAAGTTTTAAGCTCTAAAGAATAGCTTTTAAAATTCCACAAAAAATAACGTTCGTTCATTTTGACGACGCACAGCCAATTCAAGGAAAGCTTCGGGAAGCCAAAATTGAATTTATGTGATAGCTCGTTTTGTCTACTTTGAGAAAAAGTACAAAAAAAATCAAAAGATTTAATAATCGCTAGAATTTTACAGGAATCTGGCCATGTACCATATATGGTACGCTATGCATTTAAGGGTTAATAGATGATATAGATGGTGTGTTTTCTGTTTTGTATGAGCAGAAGTAGACTCGGCACTACTAGTGTTAATTTTTAATTTTTGAAAGTATTTTCTATTAGAAGATCCTAAGTTGTGGGTTTGGGTTTGGCCGAGTAAAACGCGTCGCAACAGACGGACAGGCTGACATCGCCCAATCAATTCCCCATGTCATGCTGATCATATCGTCGGCTTAGAGGTAAAAGTGACCAACTAACATTTTTCAAATTGTTCAGGAGAACAAAAAATGCAAATTTTCGTCTCTTAAAAATCGAGGTTAGCAAATTCAAAATAAAAGATTATTGAATTTCCATTTAGAACTGAAGACCACTACATCCATAATTTTATTTGAATTTTAAACTTTCTACAGATGGGTAAATTTTCAATTTTCGTAGCGAGCAGGGGGCGCAGCCCCCTAGTATATTTCAATTTAATGTAAGCGGTAAGCGCGCCAAATATTGAAAACTGTTCATACTAACCCAGAAACCGTCATACATCCAGGATGACGGTTATCGATGACCACCCTGTGCACTGTTCGGTCCGATAACCCTTTAGAGAATTTTGTGGCGAGTCCGGCGACACCTCAATCGTGTCACTCCGCCAAAGGATTGCGGAGATATCGACGGATTTCCGAAGTAGTACGAAGTTCATTGTGAAATTGCTATGACAACGTCCAGGATGTATGTACATACACATAAAAACATTTTCACCTTGAATGCAATTGATCGAAGATATCAACGGATTTCTGACCACCCTGTTCTCTAATTGGAAAGAGGCTCCAATGTCCCTTTAGGCAATTTTGTGGCGAGTTCGGCGACACCTCAATCGTGTCACTCGGCCAAAGGATTGCGGAGATATCGACGGATTTATTATGGCTGTATTACACTACGTCATATCATCATATTTCTATCATATCCTTAAGCCGGTTCGATCTCATTTAGTACATGTATAAAAATTTAAAGCGAATGTACAAAATACTAAATTCACGATAAAAAGAAGAGGGGGAGCACTTCGGGGCATGAAATATAGTTTACGACCGATTCCCATACCTAGGAAGGATATATACAAAATTTCAGAAAAATCGGTCCAGCCGTTTCGAAGGAGTTTGGAGTGGTTTAGACGTTTACTGGCAACAGACACAAATACACATTCATTATACCCTTCGCTTATTAGGCGTAAAGGATATATTAACTTTGTCATGAAGTTTGTAACGCATTGAAGGAAGCATCTCCGACCATATAAAATATGTATATATATGATCAGCGTGACGAGCTGAGTCGATTGGACGATGTCCGTCTGTCCGTCTGTCTGTCTGTTGCGACGCGTTTTGCTCGGGCAGTTTAAAAGCTATGGAGCTGAAATTTTGCACACATGCTTCTTTTTGTTGCAGGCAGTTTGTATGTTTGAATCGCTACAACCCGACAAGGGGGTCGTGGGGCTGCCATACAAACCTACCCCCCAAATTTAGGTTCTTCTTAGAAAAACTTTTTTATTTATGCACCACTTTCAATCAAATTTCACACAAATGTGTTTTAATTGGGAACACACAATATATGTAAAAATCGACCAAATCGGACAATGGCGTCGTGGGGCTGCCATACACAACTAGTCCCCCAAATTATGTTCTTCTTAGAAAACTTTTTTATTTTCTCATCGATTTCAATCAAATTTCGCACAAATGTGTTTCTAGTAATACCACAAAACATATGTAAAAATGGACCAAATCGGATCATGGGGTCATGGGGCTGTCATAGAAACCTAGCTCCCCAAATTAAGTTCTTCTAATATATTTTTTTTTTTATTTATACACCAATTTCAACCAAACTTCACACAAATGTGTTTCTATTGATGACACAAAACATATGTATAAATAGATGGAGTCGAACTATGTGGTCATGGGGCTACCATACAAACCTAGCCCCCTAAATCAAAGTTTTCTAAGAAAAACGTTTCTATTTGCACACCAATTTCAATGAAACCTCGGAAAATTATATTGCTATTGATGCCACATAACAAACGTGAAATCGGACTATGGAGTCGTGGGGCTGCCATACAAACTGGACCCCCAAAATTAGGTTCTTCTAAAAAATACTTTTTTATTTGGACACAAATTTCAACTAAACCTCATGGAAATGTATTTTTAGTCATAGTACAAGACATATGCAAAAATGAATTATATCGGACCATGGGTTCATGGGGCTGGCATATAAACCCAACCCCCAAATTAGGTTCTTCGAAGAAAACCTTTTTGATTTGTCCACCAATCTGAACCAAATATGTTTTAATTTATGCCACAAACATACGTAAAAACGCCATACAACCCCCTTCCCCCTCTTTTTGATTCCTATAAGAAACCCACGTCCCGCTTCGCCCAATAAATCTTCGCCACGGCACTTATGAGAAAATTCAATTCAGTAGTCATAGGTAAGCCCGAAAAAACTTTTAGACCGAGGGGAGCGAAGGGTATTCAAATTTCGGCCGCGCCCGAAATTAGCCTCGGTCTCGTTTTTATATATATAATATATAGATATAAACTCCTCAAAACAAAATAAGGGCCACTAATAATTTTCTGATTATTTTTTTGTGGAAAAGGAAAATCATAGTTTTGTTGGTCTAATTTAATAAAACAATATGTTTTTCATTAAATCTAATGAATTTTATTGAATTTTGACCAAAAGTTACACTTTTTTTTAGCATTTTTTCGGATCGCTTACTTTTTGCGGTCATGTAATCGTAAAAATAACAGTTAATTTGTATGTCTAATCTGTAAAAAATTGATTCTTTGTTTTTTTAGTATCGAGTATGGCCTCCACTTTTTGATATGCAGTCTCGAGGCCTGGACGGAACGCTTTCAATAAGCCGATCGACGCTTTCCATTTATATCTCGTCCCAACACATTTTTAGCAATTGAATCAGCTGTTGCTGATTGTGTATGTCCTTTTAAGCGGTCCGCATCCGGCGTTTTAATTGATCCCAAAGATGTTCTATCGGATTTAGGTCCGGACTGTTGGCAGGCCACTCCATGACCTCAATATTGACCTCCTCGAAAACAGACATTGTCGCCCGGGCAGTATGTGGTCGTGCATTATCCTGCATCAGGATAAAACCATCCAACGCCTGTTGTGAAAAAGGAATGATATGTGGCCTAACAATCCTTTCAATATAAGTTTCGGACGTAATTGTCCCGTTATTTAGGATAACAAGGTTAGTTTTGCCTTGCAAGCTAATTCCGGCCCAGACCATCACACTGGGACCGCCTTGCCTCTTAATTTGGTTAATGCAAGGATCCAAAAATGCTTCTCCGGTTCTCCGCCAGACTCTTATGCGTCGGCCGTCACTAAAAATTGTTACTTTGCACTCATCCGAGAAGAGCACCTTGCGCCATTGTTGCATGTCCTATTGGATATGTCGACGAGCAAATCTTAAACGATTCGTACGATGCGTCCTGCCCTGTTCTGTTCTGGTAACACGTTTCCTTGACCACTGTTAGTGTTCGTGCAAACGATTTCTGATTGTTTGAGGGCTAACAATGGTCCCAGTCGTCCTTAATAGCGTACTTTGTAGTCCACGAGCACTAATGGTACGATCCCGTCGCGCACAAAGTCTCACATATCGGTCTTCTGCGGGGGTGGTTATTCGAACTCGGCCTGAACCATGACGACGGGAGACATTTCCTGTCTCCTGGTAACGGTTCCAAAGATTTTAAATGGCTCTTCGCGGATACCCTGATTGCAGGGCCACAGAACGTGCCGAACGACCTTCCTACGACATTTCTAAGGCTCTTAATCTTAATCTTCCCCTTCGCCTCGTTTGCAACCGGTATACGGCTGTACCATTGCACCACTTCTTCCAGAACAACCCCTTTGTTGCAGAGGTCCAGTAAATCCCTCTTTTTTGCAGCACTTATACCTTGATGGGAGTTAAAAGCGGGCACAATTTCATTACAGGGAGTTTTGAAATTTTAGGCACTCGTCCTTTTTAGGAACGAAGAAGGATAAATTATATTCTGTGCAGAAAATGTGTCTATACTGGCTACTACTTATAGCAGAAACGTTGTCTTTTTGACACTCCTCTTCATACAGATGTTTAAATCTCTCGATAATTATATTATTTATTATTGCTAATATAATGCTCTATTAATTGGAGACTCTCTCTCTATGTGACGCTTCACCCTAGCGACATCCTCCGAAGAAGTCTTTCTTACCTCTCTTATCTTCGCCATTAAATGTTCCAAGGGATGGTTAGTGGTTATGGTTAGTGCTGAGTTGATCGATGCATTTGAAATACACAATATTTTTTTTTTTTTAAATCAAATTAGAGTTTGTAAAACCTTCTTTAAAAAGAACATTGTGAATTTCAAATGGACCGATCAACACTGTATACTGTTCATAGATTTTGCAAATTTAGAATTAATAGAGCTAAAATTTTTGGTGTCAAGATATTTGTACATGGAATGTAATTCGATGCATTCTGTGATTGAACGAAAAATGAAGCGCCCAAACATTTTCATTATGAATGATTTAAAAAGATTTTCGAAGAGGCAAGCACAAAGAAGCTTTACGAAACAAGTGAAATTATGCTTGGCGATTTCGCTGATTTGAAAACATTATGTGCTTCAATCATGAAAAAGCGATAACCGGCTAAAAATAAAAAGCCTTAAATTCAACAATAGAGAGCAAACAAAAATTAAAATAACAGGCGTGGCATTGGACTAAGGCCGCAGATGTGTTAGTGACATCCCATTTCCAAGATCTTAACTCTTTTTTTTTGGGTGTTGAGATCTTGAGATCAACAGCACGTTTAGCAGTGTTGTTTACTATTTAACTTGAAAAATAAATAAAAAACAATCTTACAATAATTGTAATTATGATCTATTGAAGAAGTAAAACACTATTAAGGTTTTTTTGTTGAATGAAACATGTACACATATGGACAACAAAATAAGTACACCCAATTAATTTTTTCTTCACACTACAGCGGTTATTAAAGCCAATAAAAATCGTTTGATGATATTTTGTTCCCTAATTGGAGAGGAATTTAATAATATATACACTAACCATTTAAAAAAAAAAACTAAAAAAGGCTAGACAAAATAATAAGTACATTTTAACTAATTCAATTCAAACTAGTTTTAAATCAATCTTCTTGTTCCAATTCGCCGAGAATTTCGTTTCTTTTACTATTTCTCGACATATTGTCCATTATTCTACAGAAAAAATCCGTTCTTGTTGAGTTACTGGTCCAAATGGTACCGTCATGGGTTCGCATGATACATATGGAAGATGGTTCTAAAAAAAAAGACAGAAAAAGCACAACTTGACCCTTGAGTGCATAAATAAAAAATGTAGACTCTCATAATTACCGTTACTATGTTATATTGTGTTCAGCGTGGACGAAAACGGATTGACTTCGCCGTACGTTTTCAGAAATCTCGTAGAGTGCAACTCAACCAAGTGAGCCACAGAGCGGGACCGAAAAGTGTTCACAGTGCATTTTGTTTTCGATTTTTGTAGGATAATGTCAATTACATCCAAAAAAATGTAAGACTATAATGCTCCCAGCATTCCAACTCAGAACTATGGAATTTATGGGGCCCCATTGAAATATTAGCCCCGCGATTAAACATCAAATATATAGACATGTCCGCTTTTCTGAATGATTTTGGCTTGTATATCCCGCAATGGCTTCCAAGACAGACGGACTTAGAAAGAAGTAAGTTGTGACACAGCACAGTCCTATTATTTTTTAACAACATTATATGTATATACAAAATCCTTCGTGACTCATTTGCAAATAAAATTGTTCACTAAAACATGGAAATGCAAAATTGTACAATAAAATAAAAAAAATACATACAACATACACACACACACGAGCTATGTCGCAACACAAAATTAAGATTTTTATGGGAAAATAAAAGTTCTACGCCATAAACCGTAGGCGTCTTTTGATAGTCCACTTGGAAACGAACGCGTTCCAGAGCAATTTAGATAAGTGCAACACATGAATTTCAATTTTAACACCTACAGATCACAATGTCTTTCTCGCGTACATATGCAGCCATCATACAAGATCCAACGTAAAATTTGTCCACTAAAAAAAGATGATTGTTCGTTATCATACCAAAAATGATATTTTAAGTTTATCTTAATTTTCGTCTTGTTTTGATTCAGAAACATTGAAAAAATGTGTATTTTTCTGGAGCTGTTTTTAAATTTTTTTCATATGCTGAGAAAAGAATATTTATTCAATAATAAAATATAGATTATCTGAGTCGCCCTGTTGTCTCCGTTGGTTCAACTTCTTTTATGGAAATCTTTATATTACTGAATTAAACATTATTGGAGGGTTTTGTAATGCATTGTCTCTGGAGTCCGGTTTTTGCAATAAATTAAAACATTTCCGTCTGGTCGTTTTGTCTACTTTTTACGAATTGAAAGAATAGTGGCTCCTGAATTTACTGGCAGTAATTGGAGGAGCAAATGCAGTAAGTTACTGCAGTCGGCTTCAAGGAGTATTATATATTTACAAGCTTGGAGCTCCCATATTGGGCTCGCTCCGCTCGCATTCAAATTCCCTAACAAAACGGATTAAATTATTTGAAAGATAGGTACTAGATAATTTTAATGAAAATGAAAATGAAAATATAGTTTATAAAGTAAATTACTTTATCTCACAAAAACAACTCCGTTGTAAAAAGTTTCCGCCAAAGAAAAAGTTGTCAGCCGAAAAAAGGATTGATATAATACAATCCCGCCAAAAAGCTCGCATGGATATGCATTCAAAAGTGATTGAATTAGTTTATAGTTTCCACCAAACCAGCGTGGTGCGGTACGCGTCAGAATTTGTGAAATAATTTCCGCCGCGGTAGACCACGCTGAATTTGCCAATTCGTGTGGAGTCTGTGTTGTGTGTACCGCGTACCGCACCCGCGCTGGTTTGGTGGAAGTTAATTTCTTTCAACGCTTATTGGCGGAGAGCTTGACGAGGGTGCTATTTGCTGCTATGCTCTTTTCTGATCAGATTTAATTTCGAATCTTATCCAGCCTTGTAAATGAAATGTCCTACAAACTTTTTTGCTTTCCTTCGTATAGACGATTTTTTTATACAATAAAGTTCTTTCGTAATTTTCTTAAGATTGGTTCTATCCTGCAATTACTCCTATGAAAACTCCCCGTCAAACTGCATTGCAAGAAATTAGCTTCTACCAATCCAGCGCGGGTGCGGTACGCGGTACACACAACACCGACTCCACACGAATTGGCAAATTCAGCGTGGTCTACCGCGGCGGAAATTATTTCACAAATTCTGACGCGTACCGCACCACGCTGGTTTGGTGGAAACTATAAACTAATTCAATCACTTTTGAATGCTTATCCATGCGAGCTTTTTGGCGGGATTGTATTATGTCAATCCTTTTTGCGGCTGACAACTTTTTCTTTGGCGGAAACTTTTTACAACTGAGTTGTTTTTGTGAGATATCAATTCTTTTTTGCAGTTTTCAATATTCACTGCCCTATTGTCACGACTTTGTTTGAGAACATAATAACAATAACAACCCTATTGGTAACCTTTGTGCCCTTGATAACCTTAGCCTCCTTCGTAACCTGAGTTGTGTGTGTTTTGTGAACCTCTACCGTTTGCTGGAAGCTTTAGGCTCATCGGGATGTTATTTGTTCATCCAATATTATAGTAATATGTACGAACTCGTATAAAAGACGAATAAAAACTGGAACTGTGACCCCTTGCCGCCGCTCTCGCAGACACTTTACAACTGAAAACTTTAGAGAACATATACAAGGGATTGTACGAAACAGTCCTGCCAAATCACAAAACTTTACGATTCTTTTCTTGGCATTTTTCGGGCCTATCCCCGATTTTTGCAAAATGCTTCCTTTAAAACATATGAAAAGATTTAAGCGAGGAACTCTATGCGTTTCTTCACATTTTCCGCTGTATCTTTTTTTCTACTCCACGGATCGGAGCAAACGATAGCCTATGCACACCTTCACGGCAGACTCTATCAATGGGAAAAGAAACCAAATCCCGAGATGCTCTCTGTAAGGCTGTAGCCCTGTCAATGAACAACAAGAACAACGAGAACAAGATTTTCGAAAAAATGCGATTTTCAAACTCTTATATTTCCGGTGTTTTTCATCGTATCTTCTTGAAATTTTCTACACTTCGTAAGACGGCGCGAGTGACAACCTATACCGAATTTGAACACTCAGGACCAACCAGGGTCGGAGCTACAGAGGTGCGAAAACCCGTACTTGTACTTTTGATTTGTTCAAATTTCTTCTCTTTTCTTTGGCGTGCGGGACGCTCCCGCGTCCCTAGATAAACTACATATATTTTCATTTTCATTAAAATGGGTCGAGCCGTATCGAAGGCGTTCGACTAATAACACAAGAAGAATAAGACATTTGAAATGCTACTGGTTTTGCTAGGAAAAATATTATGCGCCATGGTCTCACAAAGAACGAAACAGTTTTCGCTAATCGAGATATGCAAGACATTGAGTACATTCCACATTTGAATCAGTAAATCTCCGAAAAATAGGGAGTTTCAGCGTATGTCTATACTTCCAGTTTACCTAATTTGCGCAGTTCTAAATGCCTGAAATAAGGGAAAAACATCGGAGGTATAATGTACTCGACGTCTTCTGTGTTTTAGTACGTCAATCGATCCAGCCGTTTCGGAGGATTTTGGAAACAAATATTTTTGATGGAGATTTTGATATTTAGGTCAAAATCGAAATTAACCTCGGAATAAATGGAATACTACCATTCTTTCGCTTATCTGTTTTAGAGTATTACTGGCAATATAAATCTAGATTTGCAACCCTGCACAGAGCGAAAAAGTTCTAAGTAAAATTAATAAGAATGCCTTATTGAGTCATTTTACTATGGCACGATATTTCAACTAGCCCAATGGAAGGATAACAGACGATAACTTTTTTGAGCGCCCAGCTAGCGAAGCCTGCGGAAGGAATCCTAATTGCTAAACCCGGCATTATCGTCGTGGGATGTCAAATTAAATTTAGCGCATTCCCAGCTATCTGCAAGGTTTAAATTTTTTTCTCTTACAAACAAAATGGGTTGGAATCGAAGGTTGATTTTATAAAATTTGGCAAACAATTTTGTTGGTTAAAAGTAATATACAGGGTGTCCCGCGACTCTTGGTACATACGATAATGGGTGATAGTACAGCTCATTTAGGTACAATTAATGTTCTACATGACCCCTCTATCTTTAACCGTTATAAAGTTATAGCATTTTTTGTTAATCGTCTCAGAAACCTCGACCTGCAGAGCAAAATCACTATTTGCCACACTCCCAAATATTTGATCCGAGATTTGACTTTACTTTCTGAAATTCCACAAAATTCTACATAAAATAACTGTTTTGCCAATTAAATAATTTAAAACCCTACCCAGATACAACCATTCAAACTTTTAAGAAATTCGAAAATTGATTGATCATTGAAAATTTAAATTGTAAAATCTTAACGGTACTTTGAACTGACAAATGTGCAAAGTTGATAAAAGTTGCCTCATAATGTTAGCTTTCGAGCGACATATAAAAATTAGGGTCTTAGGATTTAAAAATTTGCATATCTTACGTGTTAAAGAGAAAAAATTGTGGTTCCAAGAGAAAACCAAAGTAAACGTTTCCGCAATTTTTGTACGAGTTTTATTTCGTAAACAAGATTTTTTTTAATAAAAAACGAAAAAAACACGAAACCAAGGTTAATTTCAGGCGCAGCCGAAATTTTGATACCCTTCACTCTTTTCGGGCTAATATTTTTTTTTTCGGCGTACTTATGACTTATTTTAATCCACCCCATTCTTTCACTTTCGTTTTCACATAGTTTCGTTACCTCGATAAAAGATATTTGCGTGAGGTTTCGTTAGAATAACTGCACAAACGGAATTTGGTGGGAGGGGGGATGCCCCCATAGTACGAATATATTTTGTTTTTACATATTTTTGTACTTTCTATAATGACACATTGCAAAAACAAATACATATATTCGTATTATGGGACCATCCCCCCTCCCACCAAAGAAAGTTTTTTTTTCGTTTGTGCAGTTATTCTAACCAAACCTCACGCTAATATCTTTTATCGAGGTAACGATAACTATGTGAAAACGGAATTGAAAGAATGGGGGGATTAAACATAAGTCATAAGAACACCGGAAAAAAATATTAGCCCGAGAAGAGTGAAGGGTATCAAAATACTAAATAAAACTCGTACAAAAATTGTGGAAACTTTTACTTTGGTTTTTTTTTGGAACCACGTTTTTTTCTTTTTAACACGTAAGATATGCAATTTTTTAAATCCTAAGACCCTAATTTTTATATGTCGTTCGAAAGCTAACATTATGAGGCAACTTTTATCAACTTTGCACATTTGTCAGTTCAAAGTACCGTTACGATTTGACTATTTAAATTTTCAATGAAAAATCAATTTTCGAATGTCTTAAAAGTTTGAATGGTTGTATCTGGGTAGGGTTTTAAATTATTTAATTGGCAAAACAGTTATTTTTGGTAGAATTTTGTGGAGTTTCAGAAAGTAAAGTCAAATCTCGGATCAAATATTTGGGAGTGTGACAAATAGTGATTTTGCTCTGCAGGTCGAGGTTTCTGATACTATTAACAAAAAATGCTATAACTTTATAACGGTTAAAGATAGAGGGGTCATGTAGAACATTAATTGTACCCAAATGAGCTGTACTATCACCCGTTATCGTATATACCAAGAGTCGTGGGACACCCTGTATAAATCCAAAATTATGTGTTGTGAATTTAAGTCAAAAGACTAGTCATAAAGTATCTCAAGTGTTTAGTGAATTCCTTTGACAAAGAATTTGTTTTATATGTATGCACAAGTAACAATTTCACCCCTATAATACTTCGTTAAATATTCTCTTCTAACATTAATAGGGGCACTCTACAGGGTATAACCACTGAATAACAGTCCAATAATGAGATTTGGCGCCGTTTTTTAATCCAATAGATAGAACCTTATTGTAGCACTGAATTATGCTTCAAAAAAGACGTACGTCATTTGCTTTATATCATCATTTTCTGTCATTGAACGAGTTTGCAAAAAAAAAAAGTTTCCGCAGCTAGAATCGAACTACACGCTACCACTCAGCCAACCTCACATATAGTCAGCATTGCTCGTAAACACTTCAAATGGATAGTTGCTTCCATAGAAATGCTTGACAATTCTTTATCGTATCTTCTGCAATGCACTCTAAATCTGTACATTTATCAATAAAATAAAGTCAATTTCTGCGCAGAGATCACCCTAATTGGCTTCGAAGATAACAATGAGTGCGTACGTGTGGGTTTCATGCAAGATTTCAAGGATTTCTAATGTAGAAATTATGTTTTTCAGAGCACAAGTGTCAATTCATTAAAAAATCACAAAGTCCATCCTTCTATAAAACTACGGTGAACAATTTATTGAATGACCATACGAATGTCACACTATAAAAATGACACCGACTGTGCTATAGAAGAATATATGCATGTGTGTGAGTTAACTTAGAGAGACTATTGCATGTGTGTGCTGTTCCATTTCCATCCAATAAACACAAGAGTGGAGTATTTAAAGGAATATCTTTTTAGGTTAACGTTTAGAGACAGTTTTACTGAAATTTTATACCGCCATCTTTAAATTTATTCTATAATGATGATAGAAGCTTTCCGAAAAATACTTTAAGGATGTTTTATCGGATCAAAGTATTACTTTAAGCTATGTCACACGATAAATGAATTTCGTGGTACTATATGATTGTTACAGTGTAAAGTGCTTCTTTAAAGCATACGAATTGTTGCTTGGGTGTTATGTTTCATACGATTATGAACATAAGAAGAACAAGACAAATTATTAACAATAAAATATAATTTTATGTTCCCATTATTTTTATAAGGTTTTCTTAGACTTTAATAAGATTTTCTCTTTGATTTCAATAAGATAAGTCTTCTTGGATGAAAACCATAGAGATATCTTATTGTTTTTCTTTTATTTTATGTGGTCATTTTTTCTCTGTGTGGGGACCCTTTGCTAATTTTTTTGCGAGCAAAAAAGAGTCATTTTCTTGCTCTTTTTTTTACATTTTCAACAATTAAATTTAAAAAAACTATCTTGGGAAAAAACGATGACGGTATTTTGAAAGTAGACAAAATTTTCAATCCAATGATATCCTAACCTCTTTTGTAGGTCAAATATTAACGGAGATGATATAGGTTTTCAAAAATAGGGTATTTTCCACAAAAAAAGGCGAATTCTAAGTTAATCTTGTTTGTCAAAACGACATTTACTTGAAATTCGCAATTTTTTGGTAAAAAATACCCTATTTTTAAAAACTTGTAATTCCGTCAGTATTTGACCTATAATATTGGTTAGGATATCATTGGATTGGAAATTCTATCTACTTTCAACATGCCATACACAGTTTTTATCCAAGACAATTATTTTAAAAAATATTGTTGAAAATGTAAAAAAAGAGCAAAAAATAGCTCCTCGCCAAAAAATTAGCACAGGGTCCCCAGGGTTGCAAATCTGGATTTATATAGACAGCAATACTCTAAAAACGAATAAGCGAAAGAACGGTAGTAATCCATTTATTCCGAAGTTAGGCCTTTTTTTGTAATTATACATAATGATGAATTCAATTTTGCAATGCATAATGTACATAGTTGGTAATTCGCCTTGTGCCTATAAAATTGTGCAGAGTTAGGATGCATATCAAATATTTACAAAACCCCAAATATCAGTTCAACCATTCCACTACTCCGTTCATTCAGAAATCTGGTCGTAACGTTATCAACATCATGAATTTATTGTTAATTTGATAAGAGATGATGATGTTTTTCAATTCTGAAATATTTATATGTTCATACCGGTTCTATATGTTCCAGCGCTTTTTTTTATCGCGATATATGCTAAACGCAACAAATTTGAGTCCACTCATAAATTATAAAGAAATTAAAATAACTTCAAAAACACATTATACTCGTACATACAGGTGAACAAATTAGAAATTCAGACAGGCGCTACGATTTATTAATTATAAAAAAGAGAAGAAACAAGATATTCATAAACACACACAAAACAACATATCCGGACGTAAAAGGAACGTAAACATTTTTTTATCATCCACACAAAACATTTTTAGTCAATAAAATTTTCGAGCGATAAGTGTGGGTAGAATTTATTTTATGAAGATGAATGTTTATGCAAAGTGTTAATAAAAAAATCATTTCGTCCTTCTTTGTATTAATAGAGTCGAGAGAGTTTAACGATATCGAAACACGTTTTCGTATGGTTAAAAAATTAAGATCGAAACACTTTTAAAATATGTACGTATACGATCTTAAGATTTTGCAATATTGTTATGGTGACAAGCTGTGTGGACAAATTGTTCGAGTATCCCATAATTCACACACAAAAACGGTTTGGATGTAAATCAATTTAGATTGGACGGGTAAATAATAAAAATGATTATGATTTTAAATTGATGAAAATTTGCTAGTTTGCATTTTTATTTAAAATGTTGTGTCAATTCTTTTATTGGAGGCTAATTCCCAATTCAATTTAAAGATTCGATTAAAGCAATATTTATAAAAATTTATCTAAAATTTATGTTTGAACACAGTTTGCTACTTTGATATTTTTCTTTTGTAAAAGAAACAGTTACTTGTGATTGCGAATATGGCATTTAAATTGGATAGGAATGTGGTTTTGTGGATTTTTTTTAGTAATGTGGTATACAACCTTCACACAATTTACCATTTTTAGGGTTTTTTAGATTTTTCAAAAAATCCTTATGAAATCGATTTTGTCCGTCCGTCTGTTCACTAAATAACTCGCGAACGGCTTAGGGTGTCCCGGACATTTTAAAATTTGTTCACTAAATAACTAGCGAAAGGGTTAGCCGATCGTCATGAAATTTGGTAGGAATGTGTAGAATAGTAACAGTCTTTGGCACGAAATACTTAAAAGTTGGTAGGGAAAAAAAACAGGGTGTCCCGGTCATTTGAAAATTTGTTCACTAAATAACTAGCGAACGGCTTAACCGATCGTCATGAAATTTGATAGGAATGTGTAGAATGGTAACAGTCTTTGGTACGAAATACACTAAAGTTGGTATGGCAAAGATAACAGGGTGCCCCGGACATTTGAAAATTTGTTCACTAAATAACTTGCGAATGGCTTAACCGATCGTCATGAAATTTGGTGGGAATGTGTAGAATGGTAACAGTCTTTGGCACAAAGTATTTTAAAGTTGGTATGGCAAAGATAACAGAGTGTCCCGGACATTTGAAAATTTGTTCACTAAATAACTCGGGAATGGCTTAATCGATCGTCATGAAATTTGGTCGGAATATGTAGAAAGGTAACAGTCTTTGGCACGAAATACTTTACAGTTGGTATGGCAAAGATAACAGGGTCTCCCGGACATTTGAAAATTTGTTCACTAAATAATTCGGGAATCGCTTAACCGATCGTAATGAAATTTGGTAGGAATTTGTAGAATCGTAACAGTCTTTAGCACGAAATACTTAGACGTTGGTAGGAAAAAGCTAACAGGGTGTCCCGGAAATTTGAAAAAGGCGACTTTTTTAGTTTTTATCGGACCTGGGTGTTTGGGTACTTAAATCAAAGAACTCGATGGGTACATTTCATACCAGTTGCTTTTTTCCAGTTTGGAGTAATGGTAACGGAGTTACAGCTAATAAATTCAGTTAATATGTGCAGTCATGATACATAGTAACACCCTAGACAGACGACACTAGTTAAACATAATTAACTCTTGATTATGTTTAACTAATTCGTATGTCATGTGCTCGTTTACTTGATGATACTCGAAAAATTTAATTTAAACATCATTAACACAACGTCATTGGAATTTAATGATATTTACTCGTCGTGTAATCCGGTCTCGATTGCATTGAAAATAATGGAAATCTGGAAAGAGCAGCTGTTTTGCCTTGACAGTTAAAGTCAAATCATGAATGAATTAATTCATCCCAGAGTCAAATATAGAAAGAACGCTGGTGGAAATGGTTTTAAAAAAGGTGACAAAATAATAATTAATCTATTTTAATCATTGTTAATTGGAAACCATTTATTTCAGCTAAATAAAAAAGAAGAGACTTGGGCGAAGCGATGACGTCTCCTTTCTCTTTACCTAAAGAACCGAATTCTCGAGCAGTGGAATTGTGCAAAACGTTTACTGATGGTTTATGCGTGGCATGCATTCACGTTTCAATTGGTACGTTTTATTCTTCCTGAACCGGAGAAGATAACACAAATTTCCATTCTTGGTTAATCCTATACAGGAAGACTCCTGCCAAATTTACATGGAAGGTACAAAATCCTGTCTCGTTCGGAAAAATGACATAGTTCGGTAGTTGTAAGTTTGTCAGTTTTTGTAATAATGTAATAAAACATCAGTGTATTTAATAAAAAGCAAAACAAATAAAATGTTGTTGTCGTATGTACTTATGACGTATTCTTTACTTTTTACTCAACACTTAGAATTGTTATAATTTTATGGATTCAGTATCAATATATATTTGAAAGTGCGGAAATATTATATTTGGCCACTACCTAAATTACGTTCCAGAAGTTAAAAAAAAAATTAGAAAGTTGCACGAAAATCCGGACTCTATTCAACAAATTATTTTATTATGACAGTTCGAATGTGATTGCATTTTTTACCCGTGTGTCACTAGACGACGTTAAACATACTTGAGCTCAAATATCATTATGTCAAGTATGTTTAACTAAAATCGTCTGTCTAGGGTGTAAGCCTTTCATTCTAGAACGCGTTTATTTAGACCAATCCAAAAATAGAAGCATTTCATTAATATTGTGCATAGTTCTTATTTATTAACTATAAAATATATGTGCAAAATTATTCACTATGTATGTATCCAAAGTCTAAAAACCCTCGTATTGCGGGCGCAGTCCTCTGTACGCCGGTATTTTTTTTTTATCTTTACCCCTTACACGTTTAAGGTATAGAATAGGGTTTTATTTTAGTTACGCCTCAAGTATATGGTGTGTGTGTGTGTGTGTGGAGGTATGACAATAGTCGAGAGACCATGGGATCCCAACTCCATTACAAAGCTATTATTTTCATATAGAAAAATAAAAACGGTAAAAAATTTCCATTTGCGTCAAATCACGCGAAAGGCGACCAACAATTCCGGATCCTGCGAGACAGACTCGCATTTTACAAATCTGTCGTGCATTGAAAATCCTTCCCAAATTGTCCTCCCGTAAGTTTGCATAATTCGAAAACTTGTTCCGTTTGCGATTGCAATTTCTGAACATGGACAGCTAGTATAGTACAGATAGCTTATAAGACCCAAACATTAAAAAAAATAAATTTTTGATTCCAAATTGTTGATTACTCTGCCAAGTACACGCAGTAAAAAGTTACACTAAATTTCGTCATGGGTTAAAGGGGGAAGGGGGTGGCAAAGGGGTGAACATTTTTTTTTGCAAATATCTGGAAAACTGTGAGTCTGGCCGCAAAACGTCTGGAGGACGACAGTGAACTACATAAAATTACCTTTGTAATGATATACATATATTACTTTAGACATTTTCTCAGAAAATTATACCCTAAACCCAAAAGGGTAGTAGTGAATTTACATTTTTTGAGTTTTATATTTTGCACTGTAACTCATGATAGAATAGACCTAGAGTCATAAAATTTTGTTCACATATTGCTAACAAAATTCTTATGATTTGAACCAAAAGTTTAATGGTTTCGACTAGGGATGTCAAAAACAGGCACATAACCGGGTTTTCGTTTTTTTTCGGTTTCTTGCAAAGAAAGTACCGTTTTTTTCCTTAGAATTTTAGTAAAAAAATGCATACACACTCGTATTGCTGGTGTTCGCGTCGTATGCAAAATCAAATCAAAGCAACAAGGAGAGGTAATTGACGAAGCGATGTTTCTACGAGTAATAGTAAAAACCAGAGTGTTCGAAAATATGTTTAAGGGCTGAAATTTGAAAACGATTTTTTCTATAGAAGACAAGTAATAGAATTTCAGACTGAAAAATCAAGAAAATATAAAAAAAAATTTATGAATTTTTTATCCGGTTTTAACCGCATGGACAAACAACCGTCCTGGTTAAAACCGGGAGGAAGAAAAAATCGAAAATAACCGGTTAACCGTTCTGAAAGTACCGGTTTTCGGACTAACCGTCCGGTTTTTGACATCCCTACTTTCGACCATTGACACCCCCCTCACTCCTCCTACCGTGCCTGTAGCTTCTTTTTAAATTGAGACAGGCAGGTCAAATTGGCGTGGTGCCTAGTCTAAGCTCTATTATACTCCCCACCAAAAATTATTACCCCCCCATACAATGTGAACCAAAAATCTAAAAAATTTCACATTTTTTCACTTCTAAATTCTATCTTAAATAGAAAAAATACCGGCGTACAGAGTGCTGCGCCCGCTAACGCCTTTCATTCTGTAACACTTTTTAGTTAGACCAATCCAAAAATAGATTTACTATGTATCATGGCTCAACATATTAACTGGATTTATTAGCTGTAACGCCGTTACCATGACTCCAAACTGGAAAAAAGCGACTGATATGAAATGTACCCATCGAGTTTTTTGATTTGATAAAAACTAAAAAAGTCGACTTTTTCAAATCTCCGGGACACCCTGTTTGTTTTGTCCTACCAACGTCTAAGTATTTCGTGCTAAAGACTGTTACGATTCAACACATTGCTACCAAATTTCATAACGATCGGTTAGTGAACAAATTTGTAAATGTCCGGGACACCCGTTTATCTTGGCCATGCCAATTCTACACATTCCTACCAAATTTCATGACGATCCGTTAAGGCGTTCGCGAGTTATTTAGTGAACAAATTTTCAAATGTCCGGGACACCCTGCTATTTTTGTCCTACCAACTTTGAAGTATTTCGTGCCAAAGACTGTTACCATTCTACACATTCCTACCAAATTTCATGACGATCGGTTAAGCCGTTCGAGAGTTATTTAGTGAACAGACAGACGGACAGACGGACTGACAAAATCGATTTCATAAGGGTTTTTTGTAAAATCTAAAAAACCCTAAAAATCAATTTATCTCTTAAAACGTCTTTATAACAGTTAAATACACTTATCTGAATGTATATCCAAAAGTTTGTTCCAGAGCGTGTCTTACAAGTACGAAAATGGGATTTAAAGAAAGGTTGCTAGTACACGTGACTCGATATATGTATTCGCACAAATAGCCTTAGAACTGGCACCACTAAGCTTTAAAAACGACGTTCTAAGAGATAAATATTTTTTTCTATTTTAGAGACAATTTAGAAGTGGGTTTGACTGTGGAAAGTTGGAACCTTTCCCTTAATTAAATCCTAAGGCATCCTGTTAGCGAGGATCCTCTCTATTTTCTGTTTTTGGTAATTTCCTGGCTTAAATGTAACATGTATGGCATTTTTGTTTAATGTTTAACTATTAGAATAATGGATTGTAACACAAAGGTCTCTCTGAGAAGATAACGGAACATAACATAATATATCATTGGCAGGAAATTTGACCCTTCCTAGCACTAAACAAGTATAGACGAGCCACGGGTCTGAAAATAATTCTTAGGTGAGTTAGCTGTAATAAAGAGTTAAAGTGAAAATACGGGTGGGTGCCACTTGTCGTTAAAAGGCGAACAAGATCATTCTCAACGATATTCCCTTAAAGTTCAAATGTAAAAATTTCCAAACAATTTTTTTTGCTATCAACAATTTAAATTGACGTAAAATCTCAATTGTTGAGTAGATTTAAATAACATTTTCCTTGTGATAATATAATTATGTTGAAAAAAATTGGGATTGTTCATCCCCCCCCCCCCCTGACCGAAATCCAAGCTACACCCATGACCGTCTAGTAAAATTAAATTAGCCTAAAATAATAGTTAACAATATTTGTTTGCCTGCAAATAATACAAATTTTATGCATCTAATTTTTTAATCCTTTCAAATCATTAAGGAAACTTTCAACACTTGGCCTTGGAAACTTCAGCTTCAAACTAGATCAGATACCCATGTTTCTTTATCAGTTCAGTATAGGATTATCTTAAAGAAATACTCCTGCGCGAAGACGTATTATAGGTTCAGCTATCTATTTCCAATAATTGCTATCGCTATATCTCAATTATATACTTGGAAATATAAATAAAACGACACCAAATTATGCATGCAGGAAACGAACGATAACGATACAGATAAAAAGATGATTCTAAAAGAGAGTCGTGACTTAAACGATTGCACCACAAAGTGGAATGTGTTGATCGATTTCGAGCACCATGTCCAAACTCATTTTAATGACCTTCTTAAATGAGCAAACCTTTTAATTTGCTTGTATCTGGCGCTGTTATCTTCCATAACCTGTTCTATGGCCCATAACAATATATCACCTCGTGTAGCAGGACAGTACAATCTTTTTAAGCGCCATATACTAACGTGGTCATACATACACCCTCGGTGAATCTCTATGGAACGTAGCGAAGATACATTCCTGCATACTTTTCGGTTTGCCAGAGACAATAGAGAAATTGAAATAGGCAGCAAAAGGAACTGAAAATGGTCAGTTATCCAGATTTTAATTCGGAAGATTCACCAAATAATTATGCATGAATGAGTTTTCAGAGTCTAAGGAATTTTTATAACCATACGAAAACGTTTGGAAAAGATTAATTAAAAATTCGTTGATACCTATAGCCTTTGAATTGTCAATTCAAATTTGAATATTCAAAACTTAATCAGTTAAAAAGAAGGATTTGTGGTAATCAGTGGCGGAACCAAAATTTTTGTTCTGGAAGGGGCTAAGGTAATACTACATATTACTGAACATTTGAGTTTGCCACCACAGGATTTTTCAGTAATTACCCTGTACGGCTGTAAGCTCTCATTGCATTCAAGCTTATTTTCGATGAAACCGAAATGGTTGTTAGAGCAACGTTTTACGAGTAAGGTCCAAGGCTGCAGCTGGGTATTCTGAAATAAATGTCGCACCGCCATTAGAGAACAAATCGAAGCAGTTGGATTTTTTATAGAAAAATTTATGTATATGTATACATATTTTGAAAGACTTTTTTTTAGAAAATACACTTAAAATCTCGTACTATGTCTTCTTTTTTTTGTTCATATTTCAAAATGTTTCTAAAATTCTGGTAAGGATGTTTCATCTTTCACAAGCCATCTTCGATGGGGAATCACCTATGACCTATGCTCCAAAAACAATTCATATTTTTATAAAATCTTAAATGAAATGCATTGCTTCAAATTTTATTCTGATTTTTTTCCTATCCCTGGATCTGGGAGGGGCTTAAGGTCCCTTAGCCCCCTCGTGTCTGCGCCACTAGTGTTGATGATCAAAATCTATAGGAATATTTATTTGGAATAGATAGCATTTGAAAAATTTCCTAATGCACAAGCTGCGGAGGTATCTAAATTTGATTTATTATTTTAGTTGAATTAACGAAGGACTAGATTTTTTCCCAAAATTATAAAATGCCTCCCTTACTTTTGAAACACTTGACCTATCTCCAACTTTTGGTACCACTTCTAAAAAAAAACTTGATCGCTACACAGCTACATTTATACTTGTTTCATTGAACTATAAATTCATGTTTCCCTCTTATCTCTTAAAGGCCGCACCACGAGAATATAAAGGCATGAAAATACACATACGTTACAAAAAGAGCATGCAAGTGTCGTTCCAAATTCCGATATTATAAAAGGCTTAAAGCAAAATTAAAACACTTATCTCGAAACTCGAATAAACTCCATGGAAAAACTGACCTGTGAAATGTGTCAAAACATTTTGTTCAACTAAATGGTCGTAAATTAGATTAACTTTTCAGGTTCTTTTTCACATTTTTAATCGTTTCCATTAAAAGAATAAAAACACGCACGACGGCTTTTATGAAATGAACCCATAGGCACGGGGTGCTTGTAACACTATAAGGCCAGGATCGTCTTGCACAACGTTATCTAATGAAGTGCGCAAACGATCGTAACTAAATGTACTCTGAAAAGATACAGTGTTAGTGTTTTCTTCAATCTCTGTATAGCAATTCAGGACAAATTAGACACATTCGTGTGGCTTGTTATGAATGGACCGAGGGGTATGTTTTTCGGGTTAAACTTTATACGTTCATATTTAGCATTTTGTGTATTTCTGTATATGTATACGAGTATTTAAAGCAAAAATAAAACTGACAGCTTAACGATTTTAATTAATTCTTAATGTTGGTTCGTACACACCTTTCGGCTGTATGTATCTCAAATTTTGCCCGTATCGTCTCAACATTATAAGAGCCTGAAATTAAAACGATTATCATGTTTTACTAATGTAAGGTGCGATAACGGCTAATTGGAATTTGACATAAATATGCTGAATATATTATCCGGTTTGACAGAATAAATTTTACTCAAATTCATTGCAAATGTTAAGAAAAAGATTGGTTGGTAATACACATTTACCTATAAATTGGATTCTCGTTTACGTTTCGGACATTTATTACCTTTGTAATATTTATGTGACTCTTGAATATAAATTTTCTAATTGATTTGATATAGATCATCTGATAAATGCAGAGACAAACTAATTTTATGCAAATACATATATATGTGACTCTTGACATAAAAGACACAGTTCAGTAAAAAAATGGAAATGTATTCGATGAAGATCGAGAGTATACTTTTTATAAAAAGCTTATCTATTCCCTTAATGCTTATATGATTGGCCCCTATACGCCTCTGTTCTATAGATTATCCTTTTCGGGTTTTAAGGCCTTATTATATTTCTTTTTATATTTTTTATTATAATGAATTATAAATTTTAATTTTATTGCAAATCTGATATCACTCAAATTATAAAATCAATTATAAAAGTATAGTTCTGTTCCTACACCTATAAGAGTTGAAGCAGAGTCTTAAAATTATTGAATAAAAAGCGAATAATTGATTCCTAATTAAATAGTTAATAACATTTTTTCAAGAAATTGTATCGACATTGATTATCGCGATTATACTCAAAAAAAAAAAAAAACAATAAAAACCAAAAAAGCTCAAAAATTAAATTATTCCCCTGACCGTTGAAAATCGGTAGATCGTTTTATACCAACATATCGTTGCATTTTAATCATTTATTTTAACGTGCTGCGTGCTGGCTGGAATACGTAAAATTACTAATAACCCATTTTTTTTTTACTTTTTTTTGTCTTTTAAATTCGGGCTGTCCAACCCGCAGCCCGCATGCCACATGCGGCCCTCTGAACTTGTCCGTCTGGCCCGGCAACATATTGCATTACATTTGGGACTAACGACTTTTACGCCCCAATACAATGGGCAAGGAATTTTTTGATACCTGAATGGAAAAGAACAAAATTATTATTTCCATAAGTAATATCAAGAATAGTTCGCGGGTATTATCAGCGGATGGTAAAATATCCACCTCAATATAATATCACGCCGTCGGGAAAAAGTGTGCAGCGTGTCTTAAAATCGAAAAGTTTGATCTCTTTTCGAGTATGATCAATGTTTTCACGCACCGCTGAGGCTTGGGTCGCATCTTTCAACGGCTGTAACTTTCGAACGGAGACGGTTATGGCTATAGGACTCTGATATTTTCAGTAAAGTGTGCGCCAAGTTAAGAGGATGTCCCTGAATAGCTACAAAAGTCTACTTTTTCCAACGAAGTTATTTCATATAAGCTAGTTTTTCTTGATTCGGAGAAACGTTGAGTTTTTTTTTGTTGAGAATTCATCAGAAATCGTAAATCGAAAATGTCTGGAAATTTGCCGTTGAGTACTTTTATCCTGTAGCTGTAGCGCCTTTCATTTTGTAGCACTTTTAATAAGACCAATCCCAAAATAGATTTACAAGAAGCATTTCAATAAAATTGTGCATATTCCTTATTTATTGCCTATAACATATACATATGTACAAAAAATATTCACTTTACATAAACGTTCTAAAAAAACTTTCGTATTGCGGGCGCAGCTCTTTGTACACTCGGTATTTTTAATACCCGAAAACGAGGTTTTCTCTAAGAATGACTAGCCTGATGTTTAAGGTCAGCATACTATCTGCAAATCTAGTTTATTTTCCTAAAATTTGAGAAACAAATTGTCAAACAAAAAAGTTTGGATTAATTTAGATCGCAAGTCTTACGAAAATAACGCTGTTTCTTATAATGCTAAAAATCACTTTTTTCCCTAAAAGTGCCCTTCTTGCCTATATGCCAACAGATCTTCAAAGTCTCTAGTCTATTTGGAATATCTACCTAATCCCGAAAAACAAATCCCGCTCGTTTATAATCCCGCTTTTTACAACAAATCCCGTTTAAAATTATCCCGCCACTTTAAAACCCCGCCATTACAAAATTCCGTCACATTACTAACAAAAAATCAGTAGTTATGTAATGTGATTCCCAGCAGTTAATGCCATAATTTCTTTTGGGTTGGATACGATATCTCGCCCTTTATATTCCCGTTTTTCAAAATCCCGACATTCATTATCCCGCCATTTCAAAATCCCGCTTTATTGAGATCCCGGCTAATGAAAATCCCAACTTAATATACCTCCATTTCAGTAACACGCTTAATCAAAATACCGCTTTCCCGCTTTTTAATATCACGCGCGCGATTTATGAAAGAATACTTACCTTCTATGAGAAAGTAGGGGGGGGGGGGTACTAAAAGTCCTTTTTTTCCTTTTCAAAAAATATTTCGAAATCTCGATTTTTGAAAACCTCGACTTTACAATATCCTTCTGTGAGGCCTTTTAATGGTATCAATCTAATACCTAACACCGTTATACGGGCTGGAAAACGACGACCATTTTGGGGCATGATTTCTTTCAAAAGGGTATCGCCTAAATTCCTTGGTTGTCCTTAGTGTTTAAGCAACAAAAAAATTTGTGGCATGAATTTTCGGTTTTTTATCACGTTTCTAAAATCGCCAAGCTCTCGTATGCCACCCTGTATATTTGTCTGTGCAATATTTAACCGTTACCGAGCAGAAACCGTACGGAAAAACCTGGCCATGGAAAAAACTGTGTTGTCGGTGCAAAGGTTGTCGCAATGAAGAAAACTGAAAACCAGTTATGTTGTAGCGAACCTACACGTCATCAGATGCCGTGTACAACCACGGAACAATCAGTCTTTACTAACTAAACTTCGTCATTTTTTCAACAAATTATATTTTATATTTATACTCGCTTCGCTCGCACTCTTATCTAGTGCTCGCTGCGCTCGCGTTGTTCGCTTCGCTCACAACTTGACACTAATTTAACTTTGTGAGCGATTTTGAATGTTAACCAACCTGCTAATTATAATTTATTGGGATCGACGTATCGATGGTGAAATTAAACTGGATATGGAAGCAAAGCAATAGATTTGCGTCGCGCCACTACTTCTTTAGGGGTCAAGGCAACAACAACAGACTCAACCCCCTGACTGACTGATGAGACTGCACTTGTGTTATTATTAGCGTGAGTTATTACGAAAATGATTAATTAATATTACTGACTCCGAGATGGTAAATTAATGAAAGAAATACTCTTTCATAGATGTTGTTGTCGATGTTGGTCGACCGATAGATTGTCGTTTGGAAGGCATAATCAAAAACTAAATTTCAATTATTTATGTCAGTTTAATGTGAGGAATTGCAGACATCACATGTTTTTATTGCTATAATCACGAAGGACGCTCATTTACTCAGTTTTCGCCAAGCTTACTAAAATGAGCACGCGCCACCTATTGTGTTACTGTTAATACTAGTCCAGAAACCATCATACATCCAGGTTGACGGTTATCGCTGACCACGCTGTGCACTGATCGGAGAAGTGGGTCCGATGACCCTTTAGGCAATTTTGTGGCGAGTCCGGCGACACCTCAATCGTGTCACTCCGCTAAAGGATTGCGGAGATATCGACGGATTTCCGAAGTAGTACGAAGCTGATTGTGAAATTGCTATGAGAACACCAGGATGTACAGTGCTTGTCATCAGATTAGCACACCCCTTCGCATGAATAGTTTCGGTTGATTTCCAACCAAACTAAAAGAGCTAAAATTTCAAAATTATAACTGTTATTATTCTATTCAATTCTGAGTTAATTAACACAAAAAGTATTGTGTTCACATTTTTTAATATTGTTTTATAATTGTTTTTCGAGAAAGAACACACAAAATAGCCATTTAAAATTTGTTATCAGGATATCAATTATCAATTTTTTGTGGTTGTTTCAGTAAGATATCGAATTTAATATGAATAAGGAAAAATCATTATCTGCGGAAGAGGGACCAAAATTTAAGGCATACAAGGAGTCAAGGCGGTCAAAAAGTAAAATTTCGAAAAAAAAATAAGTGAAAGTTGATAAGTTGAATCCGAATTCGTGTGTAATAAGTAGCGTTAACGTAAGAATATTATAATATTAGGCGATAAGAATTGAGTACATGGCAATCCTTATGAGAGAGTAATTTTGAGAGAAACATCTAGCCCTCATGACTCGGTCGCAAGGTTTAGGGTAAATTTTGACATTGAGGCGAGCCTATCTTTTGTTCAAACAGTGATAATAAAACTCCACATTTCAAGAAACTAAAACTAAAGAATAAACTCCAACTTAACTTTCCCCGAAGGAAAATACGTTAAAATTAATCATGAGAACACCTGACATGGAACAAAGAATGGCGGTATGTTATCTTTTCGGATAAAAAGAAGTTCACTTTAGAAGAGTAACACAGTTATAATGTCTACTTCCAGGATCTTTGCTAGGAAGGACACCATTAGGATCGCATTCATTATCGGACAGACTGTGTAATGGTCTCGAGGGCCAAGTGATACTGTGAGATGATACTTCTTTTTATTCGAATAGACAACATAGCGCTATTCTTTATTACATGTCAAGTGCTCTCGAATTTAATTTAAGCGTATTTTCCTTTAGTTTTAGTTTCTTTAGTTGTGCAGCATTTTCGTATCACTATTTGAACAATAGGCTCACCTAAATGTCAAAATTAACCCTAATCCTTGCGACCGAGTCATGAGGACTGGATGCTTCTCTCAAAGTTACTCTCTCATAGGGATTGACAATTAGTAAATTTTTATCGCCTCTGTTATTTTTATCTTAACGCTACTTATTACACACTAATTCGTATTCAACTTATCGGCTTTTATTAATTTTTTCCCGAAATTTCACTTTTTGACCGCCTTGACTCTTTGTATGCCTTAAATATTAATCCCTCTTCCGCAGATAATGATTTTTCCTTATTCATATTAAAGTTAATATCTTACTCAAACAACCACAAAATATTAGGGGTCCTACGTAGTAGAATCCAAAATTGTTGAGAAAAATACACTTACAGTTATCCGATTGAATTCATTTTACCGCTATTCGATAGAACAACTCTTCGGTCATAACAGGACTAAACATGAGTTCAATTGTGCAATCAAGGGCCCGGCTAGGTAATTATTTGTGTCGCATTCTGATTTCGTATTTGAAATGGAGCAGATCAAGTACCGCGCTGTCATTGAATTCCTTTTTTTTTCCCAGATTCGAGATGAACTCATATCCGTGTACGGCAACTCTTCACGATTCCAGGCGACTATTTACCTGTGGATTTTGGAATTCAAGCGAGGAAGGACGAATGTTTTTGATGAATCCCGCACCGGACGCCCAATAACTGAGACCACCGAAGAAAACGTCCAATTAGTCGAGGAAGTTGTATTGAGTGATCGGCGGTTAAAATTATCAGAGATTGCAGAAAGGACAAGTCTATCAAAAACCACCGTCGAAAGAATTATTACCGACCATTTGGGGATGAGGAAGATCTCGGCAAGATGGATCCCGAAACTCCTCTCAGCAGATCAAATGAAGCAGCGGATGAAATGTTCGAAAGACTTTTTGGAGCTGTGTCGCGCCGACTCGGATGCAATTATCAACAGAATTGTGACAGGAGACGAAACCATGGTCCTTTACTATGATCCCACGACCAAAAGGGAGTCCATGGAATGGAGGAGGCCTTATGAGGAGCGCCCCAAGAAGGCGAAGGTGCAGCAGAGCCGGAAAAAGATTATGGCCACCATCTTCTGGGATTCCAAGGCAATTATAATGATTGACTTCAAGGAAGAGGGCACATCAGTAACAGGGAAATATTATGCAGATCTTTTGACCCAATTGAGGGCCAACATCGTGGAGAAACGGTATGGAAAACTGGCGAAAGGGGTGCTGCTTCTTTACGACAAAGCACCAGTTCACACCGCCGCGGTGGCCAAGGCTGCTGTGGTTAAATGCGGCTTTGAAGAAATTGAACACCCCCCGTACAGCCCAGACCTGGCCCCAAGTGACTACTTCCTGTTCCTCAAATTAAAAAAGGACCTCCGAGCAGTGGCGTGCACAGCCATTTTGTGGAGGGTATGCAAAATTAAAACCGAAGAAAAGATAAATACAAGTATAAACGCTTTTTGATATGTCGAAATAAAAAGGAAGGGTAGTTTTTCCTAAGTAATTGAGTAATCTCAGGATAACTAAAAATAAGGAAAAACCGCCTAATTTATTTTAGAAAACACTAAAATAAGTATAATAAAAAAAATTTTGTAACGTTAACAAAACAGTGCTTGAAAATTATTTAAATCAATCGAATAAATACAAACATTCGCAATGTAAGATTTATTGATTTTCTCAAATGTGTAAACTGTAGGCATACAAACATTCTTTTGTAACATGTACATAACACAGTGTGACTAACAAAATGCATACATAGCTATGCAACCAACCCCGTAGAAAAATGCGCATTATAATTTGTTTCTGATTAGTAAAATACATTCTATTTCAAAAAATAATAAATTCCTGTTTCAACATTGTTTAAATATTAAAAAACAAACAAAGGAAACATTTTGTCAAAACTGAACGACACATTTTGGGACCTACTGTTTATTTCCGCTTTGGTTCCCTTTGCTCAAATCTTATCAAGACATTTTTCGCCGCTTGTGCTATAGTCATCGTTCGTCCGTCAACTTTGTTCGCCAACGCCAAGCCAGGCGTGCTTCTCTTCACCATATAAACCTGCAACATTGTTGCAGTTGCAATTTTTCAATTCGTATGGACAGGGACGTACCGAGCACACATTTGTTAGGGGGGTGAAAAGTAAAGTTTGCCGACTACTTTTTTGAAAATTCACCAATTATAATTAGAGGTACGGAAATTTCGTTTTTACGAAATAACGAGATGCGAATTTCTGCAAACATTGCTCATTTATGCGAATAAATGCGAAATGATCTAATTTGGACTTTTATTTGTGTCCAAAAATGTCAATTATTGGAGATAATTTTTAATCTCAGATTTTTTTTCTGACGTTTTCCGTTAATAAGAATAGAGAAATTGGGTGCAGTTCTGAAACGCATCGGTCGCATATGTTCCCACAACATGTGGAATATGTAAACGAAAAGTTCCGGAGATAATTTCTTATTCGTAAAATCGCAGTTAGAAGATCAGAATGGACAACTTGTTGTGGGAACATATGGGAACCGCACCCATTGTTAAATGCAGAGAATTCGCTGAATCATGAGCAAGATGGCTTGCCGAACACCGAAAAACCTCTTTAGTTGTAGGTTTGATGAATGAACTTTGTTTTCTGCAATGCGTTTTTTTTTTCAGAGAGAGTTTTTCTCTTGGTTCGGCGGGCTCCGAAATCGCAATGAACTTTACATAAAGATAAAAGCGTAACGATATTAGCGGCATATGCCGCAGTTTCTAGTTTTGCCGTTACTGTAACTCCTTGAGGAGTGGTCTTGTCGACTAGTATCTACGTGTGTTGCCTGAATTCATTGATGCAGTTGGCAGACGTTTTGTTGCGCAACGCGAGTCTTGAACAGTTGTTTAACTGTGAATCTACATAATTTCTATAGAGTTATAGAAAATTAAAATAACTACAAGTAAAATTTACAAAACTAGGTGTTTATGCGAATTTCAGCGAAATTTCTAATATCCGAAATTAGTTTATGTGAAATTCCTGTTTTTTATTTGCGAAATTTCCGTACCTCTAATCATGATATATTTTTTGAGCGTTCAAACATCGAAAAATACATAGACAAAAACACGAAATTTGATTCAACCAGTTAAGTTGTGACCCGCTTAACTTAATTTTGGACCATCGCTCCACAATTCGATGTAAATCCATTTTATCGACAATATCCTTTGCAGAAAACATTAGCAGCGAATTGTTGATTATTAGTCATAATTTACTAAATGATCGCTCACTCGAAGCTAAGGTCACTGGATATGTCAAAATAAGCTGAATAACCTTGTAAGCTTTCAGTCCTTAGTTTGAAAGCCTCTCTCGCTATCATCCTAAAATTTTGACAATCGAAGCAATTATCAAGAAGAATTTGAATTTCAGCATGAATGCATTCCTGTCGGCCGAAATTTGAAATATGTCTTGAAATGGTTGGAGCAGTTTAGCTGTTTTTTACAATTCTTCTGTGGACTTCGAGATAAAAACGTCAAGAAGGATTTTTGACTCTTTTCGGTAAAATGTTGCAAAGTCTAATTCGGCTGTAGTTTGAGATGATTCGTCTCCATTTTTTTCGGAGCACGACGAGTCATCATGGAGCCTTGAACTAACGCATTGATTTCGCTGTCGTTGTTAATGTCTTTAAAAGACTTTATTGTACTGCGAATGAGTTTCACTTCAAAATTTTCAGTCAAATTTTTCAATTTAAACATGAGTTTTATGTTTTCATGCCGAATACCTCTGTTAATAAGGTACTTACACTCTTTTAGTATTGTAACTTTCAAATGTTTATATCCTTAAACATCGACAGGTATTCTTTTGTAAATTTATTAATGCCGAAAATCGCAATCCTACATATTCCCACTGAGGTCAAATTTGCCGACTGCGGATGAAAATTGAAAATGTTAGGGGGGTGAGACACCCCCCCATACCCCCCCTTAGCTACGTCCCTGCGTATGGAGATTACAAGCACGGCGAAATGGTGCTTGTCGAGCATACTCTAGTGTCGGCGAAAAAAACTATGTCAGTGGAACCTACACTACCTATATAAAGATGGCGCTGGTACATTTATTGAGGAAAGAATTAACAGTGAAATCAGTAATTATTTTCGTAAACTTGTATGAAGAAAATGTTTTTAAATGAGAGGGTATGCACTGCTTATTTGCATATATGGAGTGCACGCCACTGCCTCCGAGGACGAAAATTTGAGACTTAGAAGGAACTGAAAGATGCTGTTTTGGACCATTTTCAAGACAAACCCGCGGACTACTTTTTGAAAGGGATGCAGGATCTTATTAAACGATCTCATCGTTGTATTGAAGTAAAGGGGAGTTATATTGAAAAATAAAACTTAAATGAATTCAATCGGATAACTGGAAGTGTGTTTTCCTCAACAATTTTGGATTCTACTCCGAACGTCTTTAATTGTGGAAGATAGGCAAAAAAGAAATTGCATGTGCTATTCTGATGACAAATTTTAAATGGCTATTTTGTGTTTTTTTTCGAAAAACAATTATAAAACAATATTAAAAAATGTAAACACATTACTTTTTGTGTTAATTAACTCAGAATTGAATAGACTATTAAATAAAATAAATAACAGGCGCGACAATCCAGCATTGGACTAAGGCCGCAGGATGTGTTAGTGACATCCTATTTCCAAGATCTTATCTGCTTTTTGTTGAGGTAATGAGATCAGCATCACGCTCAGCAGTGTTATTTATCCCCATAAATGGGTACTCGTTTAACATCTGAGTGAGATCATAGTCCGTCACAAGCTCGTGAGTTCGAAAAACACCATGATGCACGGTGAGATTCGAACTCATGACCCTGTGTACCGAAGGTGCGCGCACTAACCGCTACACCAGCCAGACTACGAATAGACTATTAACAGTTATAATTTTGAAATTTTAGCTCTTTTAGTTTGGTTGGAAATCAGCCGAAACTATTCATGCGAAGGGGTGTGCTAATCTGATGACGAGCAGTGTATGTATATAAAAACGTAATCACCTCGAATACAATTTATCGGAGATATCGACAAATTTCCAACCACCCTATGCTCTGAATGGGGAAGAGGGTGCAATCACCCTTTAGGCAATTTTGTGGTGAGTCCGGCGATACTTCAATAGTGTCACTCCGCCAAAGGACTTGGGAGATGGCCCACATCCAGGTGGACGGTTGTCTTTGACCACCCTGTGAACTGATCGGAGAAGAGGGTCCGATAACCCTTTAAGCAATTTCATGGCGAGTCCGGCGACACATTAATCGTGTCGCTCCACCAAAGGATTGCGGAGATATCGACGGATTTCCGAAGTAGTACGAAGTTTATTGTGAAATTGCTGTGACAACATTCAGGATGTGTGTATACGTAAAAACGTAGTCACCTTGAATAAACCTATGCTCTAATTGGGGAAGAGGGTCCAATTACCCTTTAGACAGTTTTGTGGCGAGTCCGGCGACACATCAATAGTGTCGCTCCGCCAAAGGATTGCGGAGATGGCCCACATACAGGTTGACGGTTATCTCTGACCACCCTGTGCAGTGCACTGATTGGAGAAAAGGGTCCCATGACCCTCTAGGTAATTTCGTGGCGAGTCCCTCGACACCCGCCAAAGGAATACGGAGATGTCGACGGATGTCCGAAGTAGTACCAAGTTGATTGTGAAATTGCTGTGACAACATTCAGGATGTATGTACGTAAAAACGTAGTCACCTTGAATCCAATTTACCGGAGGTACACTGTATTTGATCCAATGACAACTAAATATATTCCCATTAAATTTAAATGTTGTCCATGAAAACTTTATTACAACAGGTGACTCTCATACAAAATGGAGTTTCGATGTTTACCACCACTTCCTTTGAGATTTAAAAAAAAATTTTGGTCCATAAACCTTCTCCAACGTAAGACGGATAAAAAAAGGATCATCTAAATCGGTCCAGTGGTTTGGTTTAGACGTTTACTGGCAACAGACACAAATACACATTCATTTTTATATATATAGATGCGTCGGGCGAATCGATTAAGTACCTTAGAACCATGGGGGAGACATCCAAAGGAGCCCAATCATTTTTTCTTAGAAATCATGTGTGAACAAAAAATTAAAGAATCGACATATAAAAGGACACCTTGACAGGGCGGTGTATGTTAAGTCTATGCTTCTTAAGTCTACCGAAACGTGGAAGCCTAAGAAAGTTTAAAGGGAAAGAGTACACGAGAGTACATATACAAATCGCGGTATGTAGGTAATTAGTTTATTTCATTGGATAAAATTTGATCTGGATATTGATAAAGGATAAATGCTTAGATTTATTAGACTTATTCACTTAACTCCTAATATACATACATACATACAAATGATGCCATATGGTATGCCTATATCTGGCATTTTTCGTTGCTACAATTTTATAATTTTATACATACATACTTGCTGTAAGCTACAAAGCTTAAAACAGTAGGAAGTTCTCGTACTTTCGTGAACATTTTCAAATGAATTACATACATACAAAACCTAAATGCCTAAGAAACATTTATTTCCCATTGGCCGCAATTTTCAACGCAATAGCTAATCATCATTCGACAATTACCAATTTCCAAAAGTGACGATCACAATCCTTCCGACACCATCTCATTACGTCATTTCATTCACATTTTGCCCAATTACACTCCATTCATACAATTTTGGAAATCTTTTAATTTTCCATCAATTATACGAAGATGTGTCTGTCTGCCTGCCATGCCTGCCATATATTCGTTCATCATTCAATGAAATTATATCAGAGAGCATCCCCCCGGTATGACTATACTATCTGCATCTTTATATGCTATTCACAGGCCACATTATACATTATTATATACTTTGTCCTATAAGCCGGAAGTACACTATCATCTCTGTAATGAACCGCCTCGATAAATTTCCAACTAAATCTTTTTGAATCAACTATTTAATGAGCCGGGGCCCCAGAGTCGAAAAACTTGTGAATGAAGACTAAACGGTCATCATTATAAGTCCAGCTCAGCTCATAATCTAATTATAATTTCGGTCATTCAAAAGTCAAAAGTTGCGTGCGAAACTCTTCCCGAACGGGCGGAACAGAACACAGAACCGATAAAAAAAGATAAATCATCTTTCAAGAGTTGAGATGAGACAAGAATTAGATCTCTCTTGGACATACCAAAGGCAAAAATCAGAAGTCAAAGGAGTTAAGTATGTTTATCGGGCGCGGGAGACCGGTGGGAATTTTGAGTATTTTTGAAATTTTATTTAAAATTTTAAGAAGGGATTGAATCCAGTTGAATTACTACATACACACATATCACTGGATTGTGTTAACAAAAATTCTCTAGTCACCGCATAAGAACTGACTGCGTGTCACTATCCCATACTTTTTCCAACTGGCCATCATCACCCATTTCAATCAACCTAGAACTACCAATTATTCATCAAAGAAGAAGAAGGTGTATGATGTATGTAATTTCATAAAAGACCATGGCCGGAGGATCACTTCCCCGCCCCGGGGAAAGAAAAAGCCACTAATGAGGATGATGTCTCCGTCATGTTGATAATAATTTTCGTTTTACCTGCCTTTGAGGGGTTAAAGAACACAGGTAGGTTGTGGAAATAGCATCACCTATTCTCAAGTATCCGTATATGCACGGGTAACATGTGATTTGATCATCTCGAATTGGTATATGGTGGCGGCGGCAACCGTATAAGAAAATATTCATTCAGAAGAATTGAAGCCGCCAAACGGTCAAGCGATTTTTTTTAAAGGCAATAATTGTCGTAACTCCCGAGCACTTTTATATAATCATGTTCGCGCTCGGGGCGTTTTGTAAGAATTATTTCAAAACTTCCTATATTTGCTCGTATATGGATGTTGGAAAATTTCACTGAGGAAAATTTTTGGTAAGTTAATGTTTCGTAAAGACTTTAGAGACAAAAAATAGTTATGGTCACGAAAACTTTTGTCGGTCATCAAACTTTACTGTTTTTCCTCCGAAGACTACAACGCGGACAGGAAGTTTTTAAAAGCCAATTGGGGAAATAACTGAAGTCATTTGAGACAAAGATCACATGAGAAGGCAATCCAAATTATGCATTTCCACTTTTTAATTCAGATAACTTGTTGTGAATCTCTTTCAAATATGTTTTTCCCATTAATTTCGATAAATACGTCACTCCCCATTCAAATCAATTCGAATCACTGAACTTGTTAAAATTCTCGCCATTTATTCTAATTCATTTAACTTTTGTATCACTTATTCACCTGGCGATCGATAACTCATCGATTTCATCTCATATAGCCGGATTGAGCGGCTCACGGATCATAATATTCATTTTAAAATCAATTTTTCATTCAAAACATTTTTCTTATCTGTCCTCTTCATCATCGAACTGAGAATGTTTCTCCAAACCGAAAAAAAGAATCAACATTTCAAAAGTCCCTATATTATTTTTATTCTCAATGAAAACCGCGCTACAACGGCACAACACGACGAGAAGAGTTAACGCACCCATCTTAAGACTAAAAAACCAAATCTCGGGCGGGCGGAATGGACGTTAAAGTGTGGACAAATTAACATAATTTCAAATAGATTGGTCTGTTACATCAAATCAAATGTGAGAAGAAGGTGACAAAATAAAAGGAAACATCACGGCCGGCACCGCACCGGACAGACTAAGAAAAAATTGAAAAGGTTAATAGAGCATCCAGTGCAGAGTAAAAGACAAAGATCAAAGAAGATGTCACGATGAATCCGGCAAGACATTTGTATTTGTCAAATGAGTATCAATTTTATATAAGAAATTAATTATGATGATCATGGTATGAAATCAAAGGTGTTTGGTTCATAATCCGATAACGATTCATGCATTCGGATCGGATGTGTGAATTGGGTTGCCAGGTTGCTGAAAAATTACGAGCTTACGTATTTGGTTTGCAACGCGTAATTTTTCAATGCAAAGTGAATTTTATCGATGTGTTTTCCTGGAGCTCGCATCTTCAAACGGCTGTTATTTCTAAACGGAGAAATCTTGTCAAAAAATGTGCGCCACAACAGGCTGTACATCGTTCGTTGGTTCGCTCCCCCTCTTTATCTATTGAAAATGTTTGATCCGAAAGAAAAAAAATATCCCTTGGTCCGCCTTTAACGCAATATTTTTTGTTTCTCTAGAGAAATCTAGTGAAATAGCCCAAACCGGTGAGACATACACAGGGCCGGATTTCCCATATGAGCAACCTGGGCAACTGCCCGGGGCGGCAAATTTTAAAGGGCGGCATATTTCTGAAACTTTTTCCTTTCATTGAATTAACGTTAAATATGCACATTTCGATATTTCGATAAAGGAAACTCTACAAAAGTCGTTCCTTTGGTCAGTAGGTGTTTCGACTTTTGACGCCCTACCGACTGCTACTTTTTTTATATTCTACAATTAATCGATTGATCCTTGATTCCCAATTTGTTTGGATATGGCTGGCTAACGAATTAAGCGAACACTTCTAAAATTGGAATAAAGTCTAACCACTGAACTATTATTTGTTTTATCTGTGCACGGGGCGTTAAAAATGCCGCCGTAGACCTGACAGTTCACCACCATAGCTTTGGAAATCGCGCGCGGGAGAAGTAACATACACTCGGAACCGAGAAAACCGGTCACTTTTACTTTTTTTTACTTCTTTCCTATTACATATACCGAAAGGTTTTGACCACCAATGAACGGATCTGTTCTCTGGATTCACTTTCTTTCTCCTGATATAGCATACCCGACCTCCTCCTCCCGGAAACTAAAATTTCGTGTCGGTTTCAATAAGTATTGAAAACGACCATTTCGTGGGACTGCAGCTGGAGAACGGTTGTTACTAAGAGAAAAAGGACTTAATATCCATTATTTGGAAGTCGAGACCTTTCGATTGACTTCAATTTCACTAAACTTTATACGGAAACTCATCCCGTACAGAAAACAATCAATTTAGTGGGCTGTAGCGAGAGAACGGTGGTCACCCCGGGGAAAAAGATTTCTGATCCGCTCCTAGGGCGTCAAGTCCTTTCGCTTTAATGAAATAATAAATATCGAATAAAAAAGTGGCCGTTTTTGGCACCGACTAAATGTATTTAGTTTTATATTGCCAGCTCTAAGGCATCGAATTATTTCCCATCATGTGACAGTCTGAAGGGTTGCTTATGCATCCAATGCGTAAGTTAATCATATTTTTTTAAATAGTCTTTTGAACTCTAAGGAGTATCCGCTCCTCCATGAGCATCTAATTTCACCTTCAGTGGAGCACCTTTACATATACTTCTGAACATTAACTTTGATTAGAAGTTCAGTCCAAACACCTTACTAAGAAGTAAGTTAACTGCAATTTTCACTGAAGTTCTGCTACTTCCAAAAACGCCGGAAACCAACGTACGTTAAAAAATTGTACACCTCACATGAATGCGACTGACCTATTTTCAGCTTAAGCTAGTGACGGAGGGCGGCAACTCGACTACTGCCCAGGGGCGCTACAGAGGGTAAATCCGGCCCTGGACATACAGTAGTGAGGATGCCCCTTTGCTAACAACAATCTCCCAAATATTGGCGGCCCAAGATCTGGCCGCCAATATTTGGGATAATGCTTGCTAACGCCGCGGTGACGACAGCATACACTTCAGATCCTCTTCAATGTTCTTGTTTAGAATCAGTTATTACCTCAAGCACAAACGTTAGACTCCGTTTCGGGGATGGCGCACCAATATTTTCAGTTTCCGAAAGATGTTTTCGGTTATAAGCAAGCTTCCAATACTTCTCAAGCAAACTTCTGAAGAATTGAACGGTTTTCCATGTTCAACGTCTTATTAAGGATCTCACAAATATCCCCTTCTCTTATCTTGAATCACCTTGCTGAAGTTGGAGCTTTTTGTCTGATTTTCGAGGTACAGTTTCAATGTGGAGTGGAGTCCGAGGAGAACTTCCTGAGCGATGGAAGGGTGGCTTATTCTGAATATAATATTTCTGGAGAAGAGTAGGTATGCATTCCTCAATGGTAATATAGTGATGTCATGCCAGTTCCCATGGGCGTAGCCAGGGGGGGTACCAGGGAGGGGCGACCGCGTGTGGTCGCGTTTTTTCGATCTAAAACTTTTCGTAGCATCACATGTTAAAGCAATAACACTTTGCAATGTTACTGCGATTAATTTTACCGGTGCAGAAATAGTGAAACCGCATGGCGCGGCGCGGCGTCGAGCCGATTTATTGTGTGGGTTTGTCTAATCGTTTGCGATCGTTGCGTTATCACCCGAGGTATTTAGCAGTCGGAATATAGGGTAATAGGGTAATAATAATCCCAATTTTTTTTAACATCATGATTTTCTTAGGAGCTGAAATTTCCGGTCGCAGAAATATTGTTAGCATATTTTAGAGTAGCCTGGCTTGTGGTTGGATTGATGCAGACGATCATGGATTCCAGACTCACCGTGAACGAATTCATTTTATGGTGTTTTTCGAACTCACGACCTACGTGACGGACTATGATGTCGCTCAGATTGTAAACAAGTATCCATTTATGGGGATAAATAACATTGCTGGGCGTGCTGTTGATCTCAACACGTCAACAAAACAGCAGTTTAGATCTTGGAAATTGGATGTCACTCACACATCTGCGGACCTAGTTTACTGCCACGCATGTTATTTCTTTTTTTTTGCTAATTTTAGAGTAAAATTTTTAGAATGGAGATGAGAAAGATTTTCTTCTGCATTCTGATTACATTCAACTGGCCTCCAATATCTGCCTTTCAGAGCGTAGTTTGTCTGTTTCAGTGCATTTTTTGTATCACGGACTTCCACTTGCGAAATCGGTTTGCTTCGTTTGTCACTTTCATCTTAGCAAATTTATAAATCCTTTATTGATTGAAATATGGTTAACGGTTTTAATGAGATTTCCTCTAAATTTATCAAAGTATTAACAGTGGCTAAATTTTGATTTAATAACTTGAAATACCCGCTCTGTGGCTCATTTTGTTGAGTCGCACTCTACGATGCTAGTAATACAGAGGTCCGGAGATCGAATCTCGGCGTGGTCCAAAATTTCCGTACATGTGAATGGAAATAGTGCTTACAACATTATATTTATACACTCCGAAATTATATGCAATGTAATGTTGATTCGAAATTGCCTATAAACGGCACAAGGGGCTACGGTACTGAGAAGAAAAAGAAGAACTTGAAAGACACTGAAAAATGAGACCCGTTCCTTACAAAATCTTTAACCCTGGAAGGACATGCTTATTTTTAGTACGGAAAGGCCATGCTTCGTCGATTCGACGACCCTCAACTTTGACGCTTCATAAAAGTCACCCTTTCTCAAAATATTACTAAAATTTTACAAATTTCCAATCGTTAGTTTATTTAGAATGGAAAGGCATCGATTTTGAGTAATTTTGTATGGAAATTGATTTACAAATTAAATTTTCTTAATTCAATGTTATTTGGCCCGAAATATAAAACACTAAATTTAAAAATGAGATAAATAAAAATTGAACGTTCGATATAATTTAAAAAAACGTGCTCGAATCATAAAACACATATTCTAAACGTAATAGGATATTGGGTTTAATTAATGAGAAGCTCATGTATATACAAGAGGCACAGCGATCCATTTTGGGGTTCCAACACGGATTTTCTTTCACTTCACCTATTGCGGTTTTTACAGTGGATTGTAGAATTATTTACGGTAAATTTTGGAATATCTTCTCCACGAGTTCCCTTGATTAATTCTAATTTTATGTACGATTTCTAATTTTGACATTGAGTGCCTTGGAGCCGATTTTTATGAGTTCGAAATGCAATCTTCCTAAAATGAGGAAAAATGTTGAGCCATTTTCCTGATTTGTCCTATTTTTGTCCTAGTAAATATTTTTTTCCATAATTTGAAAAAATAGGTCCCAAACACATAAAAAAGGCAACTGCTGCGCCAGCAGCAGAAATTTTTTTAAAATGTATAGTGCAGCGATTTTTTTTACTATACATCGATAAGGTTTTTTTCACCATCTTCATCGACCCCCCCCCCCCTGGCTACGCCCATGGATACTGCTCCCTTACAACAGCTTTGGTTTTTACAATCTGGTTTGCAAAATTTTGGACAACCCACCGAAAGGCTGTGGAATGCTCTTGATACCGCCTTCAAGGGCCACAATATTGTCTAAATATGTATATAAATTAATATTTATGGAGGAGTTGAATTTCCACTCAGACTAGGTAGGTACTTTGATTTTGTTTATTTTTTTCTTTAACCCTACTACATTTAACTCCTTCTCAAAATCCAGAGCTATAACGCTCAGATCGTTGATTTTCTGCAAGAGTACTTAAATGTATGTCTGTCAAGTTAGCACTACCACTCTTAAATATCGATGAACGCTATAGTGCATTAAATGTCGCGAATTTGCCGTGATTCAATGGCAAAATCAAAAAAATTGCCGCGCCCCTCCTTCCCCTTAAAACAACCCCTAACTGTTTTTCTAGCCCCATAGAGCGTAGGAAGCCTTAAAACGCAAGTGTAAGGCATGGCAATATAACAGATTGTACGCACAAGCATGCTCAAGAGCTTACTTATAATACCTGCACTCATACAAACTTTTCCGCACCCCTCTACACCTTCAAAAACTACCCCTAAGTCCGGTTTAGCCTCATAAAAAGTTTATGGCGTAAAAACTCAAGTTATACGTATAGTCATAAAACAAAATTTATTCAGTCAATGCTTTTATCGTTAGAGCGCAAAAACTCAAGGGTTAAACAGCGTCATCAAACAAACTGTAATTAGTTGGATCCTATAGGTGTAACTTAAGATATCTACCCCTTCACAAAATTTGCCGCGCCCCTCCTTCCCCTTAACACAACCCCTGTCAAGTTAGCACTACCACCCTTGTAACGCCGAAACTATGAATTTACATAAAACCAAAAGTGTCCCTTAATTTGCCGCAGGGTTCACTTATAAAACCTGAACTTTAAAAAAATTTGCCGCGCCCCTCTACACCCCTAAAAACTAATTGCCTATATGGTTATAGCGCAAAAACTCAAGTTTTAAACATCGTCATCAAACAAACTGTAATTATTTGGATCCTTTAGGTGTAACTGAATATATATATCCCTTCAAAAAATTTGCCGCGCCCCTACTTCCCCTTAAAACAACCCCTGTCAAGTTAGCACTACCACCCTTGTAACGCCGAAACTATGAATTTACATAAAACCAAAAGTGTCCCTGAATTTGCCGCAGAGGTCACTTAACGTCACTTAACACCTGAACTTTAACAAAATTTGCCGCGCTCCTCTACACTCTTAAAACTACCCCTAAATGCGTCTATGGTCTCATATAGAGTTTATAGCATAAAAACTCAAGTTTTGAGTATCATCGTCAAACAAAATGTATTTAGTCGGATGCTTTAGGGGTAACGAAAGATATCTACCCTCTCAAAAAATTTGCCGCGCCCCTGTCCACCCTCAAAAACTACCCCTAAGGGCAGTTTCGGCCCCATAAAGAGTTTATGGAGTAAAAACTGAAGTTTTAAGTATCGTCATAAAACAAAATTTATTCAGTTGAATACTTCAAGGGTAACTTAAAATATGTGTACTCTCAAAAACTTTGGTGCTCCTTTACACCCTTAAAAATGACTCCTAAGTGTGTTTTTGACTCCATGCAGAGTATATTGCGTAATAACTCTAGGTTTAAGAATCGTCATGAAATATATTGTTTCTACTTGAATGCTGCAGGGTTTTAAGATATCTCCACTTTCAACAAATTTGCTGCGCCCTTCCAACCCTCAAAAACTACCCCTAAGTACGTTTATGGCCCCATTGTACGTTTATGGCGCAAAAACACATATTTTAAAAATCAACATGAAACAATATTTATTCAGTTAAATACTAACCTAAGATATATGCACATTCAAGAGATTTGCGACACCCCTCGTTCCCTTAAAAGTAAAGTACCCTTGTCAAGTTAGCCGCGCCGCGCCCCTCCTTCTCCTTAAAACAACGCCTGTCAAGTTAGCTGACTGTCACCTGGCTTGATTTTCAAGAATCACCCGAATACTGAATGCTCCCAGTTAGTTGTCAAAAGAGCAGTTTAAGACATTTTCACTTTTAAAAACTTTTTCGCACCCCGCCTTTTCTTAAAAACTAGCCCTGTCAATTGTTGCAGAAGTGGAAAAGAATAGTTTCGCTTGTCAAAAAAATGTCCGGTCTCTCAAACTTTTCTGTACCTACCTTTTATAATGCTCTCTGTTCATTAGCTTACCACGCATTTTTTAAATCTCGGATCGGATTTTTGAACACTTAATTTTCTTTTCTTCATTGTAGTTGTTGGTGGCTCCATTTTCTTGGTTTGCTTGATATCTTCAATGTTTTTTTGTGAAACTACTCCCCATATCGGTTCCTCGCTTATCCCACAAAAAAATGCATGTGGCCTATCCATTCGAATTGCCGCCTTTGGATATTGGGTCTGTCTTATTTTGTAATTTCTTTTGTAATTGCGAGGATGTTATATTACCTCATCATCAGCAGTATGGCACGATAGGACGAGGAAAACCGTTTTGGCTGCTTGAATCCTTGTCGCGGTTAAGTGACCTTGTCCTCCAGTTTCGGAAGCCCAGCTGCTGGTGGGATTCTTCACCTATGGAGTTCTCTCAGCGAGCTCTCGGCCATCCACGCAACCTAGCTCCATTCGTTCTGTGTTCCTCACCTTCTTTGGTATGCACTTATCATCCATTCATTGGACATGTCCTGCCCATATCAAATGTTGAAGCTTCACGAGTTTGGATACTTCCAGCTCATCGTTCGATTGATACAACTCATGGTTGAGCCTGATACGCCATTGATCTCGCTCGCGAACGGCCCGGAAAATTCACCGAAGGACCTTTTGTTCGAATCTGTCTAGCAAAATTTCGGAGGCTGGGGTGAGGGTGCATGTTTCGCAGCCGGAACATAGCACGGGTCGGATGATTGTTCTGTACACGCGGAGCTTCTGCTCCGCAAGTTTCGAATTAATTTTAGGGAGGACCGATAAATAGGTTTTATTGGCTAGTTGTCGCTTTATTTCGTCGGTTTCCCCGCTTCTTCTCCCGATGACTTGCAGGCCCAAAGCGGTTGTTTAGGACCTCAAAAAAGTAAGGCTGTTGTTCTTCGGTAACAGCAGATATCCTTCTTTATATTTCACAGGATTGTCAGTAGTTAACGATTTGCCAATTAGTGGCTGAATTGGCCACGATAAGCTGCATCATCTGTCTCCTTCGCTAAAGCGTTGATGTAAGTACTTTTGTCACTTAAGGGTAGTCTTTAAGGGAGAGAAAGGGCGCGGCAAATTTTTTAAAAGTGAAAATATCCTTATAAGCCCCTGCGACAATTAATCGGATACTTTTTGTTTTAAGCAAATTCTCGAATTCGCCGCTACTAGGATGGTAGTGCTAACTTGACAAGGGTACTTTTAAGGGAACGAGGGGTGTGGCAAATTTTTCGAATGTGCAGATATCTTAGGTTAGCATTTAACTGAATAAATATTGTGTCATATTGATTTTTAAAATATGTGTTTTTGCGCCATAAACTTTGTCTGGGGCCATAAACGCACTTAGAGGTAGTTTTTGAGGGTTGGAAGGGCGCAGCAAATTTGTTGAAAGTGGAGATATCTTAAGTAAACCCTGCAGCATTCAAGTAGAAACAATATATTGATGACGATTCTTAAACCTTGAGTTATTACGCAATATACTCTGCATGGAGTCAAAAACACACTTAGGGATCATTTTTAAGGGTGTAAAGGGGCACGGCAAAGTTTTTGAGTGTGCACATATTTTAAGTTACCTTTGAAGTATTCAACTGAATAAATTTTGTTTTATGGCGATACTTAAAACTTCAGTTTTTACTCAATAAACTCTTTATGAGGCCGAAACTGCACTTAGGGGTAGTTTTTGAGGGTGGAGAGGGGCGCGGCAAATTTTTTGAGAGGCTAGATATCTTGTGTTACCCCTAAAGCATCCGGCTAAATACATTTTGTCTGACGATGATACTTAAAACTTGAGTTTTTACGCTCTAAACTCTATATGAGACCATAAACGCATTTTTTAAAGTTCAGGTGTTATAAGTGACCCCTGCGGCAAATTCAGGGATACATTTGGTTTTATGTAAATTCTTAGTTTCGGCGTTACAAGGGTGGTACTGCTAACTTGACAGGGGTTGTTTTAAGGGGAAGGAGGTGCGCGGCAAATTTTTTGAAGGGGTGAGTACGTTAAGTTACACCTAAAGGATCCAACTAATTACAGTTTGTTTGATGACGATGCTTAAAACTTGAGTTTTTGCGCTATAACCATAAAAGCAATTTGGGGTAGATTTTAGGGGTGTAGAGGGGCGCGGCAAATTTTTTTAAAGTTCAGGTGTTATAAGTGACTCCTGCGGCAAATTCAGGGACACTTTTGGTTTTATGTAAATTCGTTTCGGCGTTACAAGGGTGGTAGTGCTAACTTGACAGGGGTTGTTTTAATGGGAAGGAGGGGCGCTGCAAATTTTTTAAGGGTGCAGATATCATCACTGACCCTTATAGCATTTGACTGAATAAATTTAGTTTTATGACTATACGTATAGCTTGAGTTTTTACGCCATTAACTTTGTATGGGGCTAAACCGGACTTAGGGGTTGTTTTTGAAGGTGTAGAAGGGTGCGGAAAACTTTGTATGAGTGCAGATATTATAAGTAGGCTCTTGAGCATGCTTGTGCGTACAATCTGTTGTATTGCGATGCCTTAAGCTTGCGTTTTAAGGCTTCATACGCTCTATGGGGCTTGAAAAACACTTAGGGGTTGTTTTAAGGGGAAGGAGGGGCGCGGGAAATTTTTTGATTTTGCAATTGAATCATGGAAAATTCGCGACATTTATTGTAGGGCAGCCCCCTGACCCCATCGTTCGATTTCGGTGATTCAAACATACAAACAGCTTGCAACAGAAAGAAGCACATGTGCAAAATTTCAGCTCCATAGCTTTTAAACTTGCCGTCGTTTAAAATTATCCCGGTTAACTTTGAAAGTTCTTCGTATAGAGTTGAGTAATATTTAGTGGCGTGCACTCTATATGCCATATCCCAATAATCAAGCATAAATATCACAATGCGAAAGTTCTGATGTTTTGCTGATATCCAGCTCGGTTAACTGTCGTATTCTAAAAAACCGTAGAAAACGTTGTAAAATTGCCTTTGCCTTTGCCATTTTTTTTGCCCTACGCAGTAATTTTTTGTTACGATCCTTTTCAATTATTTGCTAGATAGAGTTTTAGTAGCCCCGAGAATTAAGTTACTCAAATGTCTTATGAAACACTATACTTTGTATTTCGTCTTCGTCGTATCTTGAAGTTCTATATTTGTCTTTTCTTCGGTTTTATTTTTTTTACCATTTAGGTACAAAAAGACTGTGCACACCACTGGTAATATTCAATGATAAGAAAAGTAAAGCTTTACTTTACGATTATTCGTTTATCCAATTTTAGCTTTTAGGTGAAAAATCTATAAACTCAAACAATTAGGGATCATCAAAAATTGGAAACGTAATTGCGTTTCTGTGGAAACACTTCACACTCCACTATGTTTCTAAATTTTTTAACCAAATATAAAGGCTTCCAGGAAACAAATTTTCAAGCAGTATACTTGAACCTTCAAGCCCACCTCCACCGGAAGCAGCAAGTCTTCCGCAAATGGCCAGAATTAATACCGGTTTACCATCCAAGCTGGGAATAATTAAGGCCCTTAAATCATTGGAAGCTGGTAAAGCCCCGGGGGCAGACGGTATCCCCATGGAACTTTTGAAAGCGGATATCAACGCTACAGCGGATATTCTTCTACCCCTGATCCAAGAGTGTTGGACAACCGAGACTCTCCCTCAAGAATGGAAGAAGGGCGTCATAGTTAAAATCCCTAAGAAAGGTAATCTCAAGGATTGCAATAATTGGCGTGGAATCTGTCTCCTCCCTGCAGTCTCTAAAGTGATGGGCAAAATAATCTTGGACCGGATCAAGACAACAATCGACCGCCAGGGACGTAGCCAGGATTTTGTTTCGGGAGGGGTCCAAATATTGCCCCCTGTTCTATTTTTTTGTTTTCTATAAATTTGATGAAAACGATTTTAACCTTTAAATTTAAATTATGGTCTGTGTTATTAGGTTAATTTTAACAGGGTAGTACACCAATTACTACAAGATTCCATGTGTCCCGAAAGAAATTAAGGGGAAGTCCTTTTCGAAATGAACAGTATGATTTTGTAAAATACGTGGTACTGTAATTCTTTTGCTAGAACGGTATATGTTCGTCGATTGATCCATAATACACCACCGTCAAACTTATATTTAAGCTTACTGAATTCGGAATGTGGCGAGACTACAATGGATGTTTTTCCATCTGCGGTTGTTTTTTTTATTAAGGAATCGTGGGAAGAAATCTGAGATTCGAACTTAAGTTCGTGGCATTTGGGCTGGAATGGGGAGCACAGAGAGTAAAAGCAGGTCATATCCACCTAAAGAGAGATGCCTGGCCACCCTATCCCATGCACATTTTCAAATGACTAATATGTATATTAATTTAGCCATAGGTGTAAGCTGGAAATCTCGACTATGTTGCATTCTGGATTTTCTAGCAATGCTCAGGCTTAACTATTGTTCATCGCGTTCTGAAATTATTTCTTAGCAACATTTAGGACTTCAGCAGCGGAAAGTTCAAAACACCAAATTCTTAGGCAAATTAGGATAAATAATAACGACAATTCTGTACCGAATAGTAATAGTAATTTTCTACACATAATTAGTAGTGTTCAGCCGCATCTTTGCTAGCGGCACTTTCAACTAAGCTAACAATTTGAAAATATTGATTAAACTCTGAAATCGACTGCTATTTAGGTGAATGAGTAATGAAGTCTGAAAAAATAGCGGAGCTAAGAAGACGTCAATCTTTTTCAAAATTATGTTATCAAAACGCTGACTCCGATTATTTCTGCAAACATTTCGGGAGGGGTCCGGACCCCCTGGACCCCTCCCCTGGCTACGTGCCTGTCGACCGCACTCTGAACAATGAACAAGCTGGTTTTCGTGAGGGTTTTTCATGTAGCGATCATATCAACACCCTCCGAATTATAATTGAACAATTCGCTGAATGGAGATCCCCGTTACATCTTATGTTCATTGACTTCGAGAAGGCGTTTGACAGCGTTGACCGGGCTTATATCTGGACAGCCTTACGTAGGAGAAGCATACCAGAGAAACTTATTTCCATCATAAAGGAGTCCTATAATGGAGCCCAATGTCATGTCTTGCACAAGGGTGAATTGTCCAGTCTTATTGAGGTGAATAATGGAGCCAGACAAGGCTGTATTTTATCACCAATGCTGTTCCTTATTACCATCAACGATGTAATCTGCGATTCTCTACCGGACCATAAGAGTTAGGGTATCAGGTGGAAGTTATTCGATTCAGCACCTGGACTACGCCGACGACATTTGCCTTCTCTCAAACACACCAGATCATCTGGCTCAAATGACGGATGCTTTGAATCGTGAAAGTCGAAGTGCTGCCTTAAAAATTAATGCCGCTAAGACTAAATACATGAGCTTGTCATCAGGAGGGCAAAACACCATTTCTATCTCCGGACAACCGATAGAAAAACTCGAGGACTTTACTTACCTTATGGAAGCGTAGTAACTGCGGATGGTGGGGCTGATGCCGATGTAGAGTCGCGTATAAAAAAGCCCGAGCAGTATTTTTCAGTTTGACTCCTCTCTGGCAAAACCACAACATCTCCAGAAATACAAAACTCCGGATCTTCGAAAGCAATGTAAAATCTGTGCTTTTATATGGGTGTTCCACGTGGAAGATGACCAGTAACATTACCACCAAACTGCAAACTTTCGTGAATTAGTGCCTACGATGCATCCTACAAATTGGCTGGCCTGAGGTAATATCTAACGACGACCTCCTTAAAACTATTCGCCAAAATATGATAGGCATCGACATCAAACAGCGAAGTGGCAGTGGATAGGTCACACACTTCGAAAAGAGCCAAAAAACATTGCAAACATTGTGGGACGACCGAAAAATACATGGAGAAGATCTGTTGAGGCAGAGGGAAAATCTATAGGCAAATCATGGGACCAGCTAAAGGCGATGACTGCCAATAGGCAGAGGTGGAAAAGAGGCGTAGTCAATGCCATATGCTCCACTAGGGGTTAAAAGGAACCAAAGAGAGAGAAGAGAGATCTCTCTCGGTTACCGTAACTCCTAGTGGAGCATGGTGCGTTGATGACTACCGTGTGTAGTCAGCAACGTTACAAAGACAACTGATTTCGGAGTGTGACACGGTTGTCAGCCATACCACTTCCTAGTCGCATTGTTAGTTTATTATTCTACGATAAGAATAATTCTTATCATCTTCTACTGAATAATAAACATGCGACGAGTCGTGCCGAGTTTGGAAACTCGTTTCTCTATGAGTGTATATTTCACAGAGTGGCGACCGAACGATCACGGCCACAGAGCACGACAGAGAAGAGAGATACTTGAACCTAATTTCCCAACAAGTGATTGTAGAATACTTCAGAACGGCTTGCCTGTGCGCCATTCCCGCACTGTATACTATAGTATTTCTATCGACAGGCTTTTACAATTAAAATTTGATGAATCGGTAAATTTTCTAATGCGATGTTGCAAATGAATTCACGTATTTTTTTAATACAACACACGACAATATCTATCTAAATATCTATATGATTTCCACAAAACCTTTACATTTCCGTTGTTTTTTATAAAGTAAAGATTAAAAATCTGTAACCAAAAATAGGGTACTGATCCCCTTTTTATCTACGCCAATATGGCAATTTTGTTTCTGGTATGGCTCCTAATAGAATGGTAAATGCTGCTTCCCGAAAGAAACCTACAGTTGGTCTAACTTATAAGTTATCTCTGTAACGAAACATTTAAGGGGAACCTCGTCTGTCACGAATTTGAAGCTTTTATAAAGCCTTCATAGAATGCCAAAAGTCCACCGATGCATGGCTTCCATAGAAGCCTATGCTTGGTTATACGAGTATAAGCAAACAGATTCTCGCGAATACACTATAACGGTACAATTTATATGGGAAGGTAGTCCGTGATAAATTTGTAGATAGGCGCCAAACCGCCGTTCTAAGGGAGTGACGACGGCTCAAACATCATTGAAGACTTAGTTCGTTTTATTGAAATGAAATTCGCAAACTCCACAATATATCATTCTCGAATAAATGAAACACCTTTATATTGAGTTCGCCGTTGAAAAAAAAAAATCGAAAAACGGCGAACTCAATATAAAGGTGTTTCATTTATTCGAGAATAATATTATTGAAGACATTTTCATAAATTTCCGTGAATATTTTTATAGTATTAACGTCCTTTATTGTCCTTTCGTAGTTATACTTCTTCCTGGTGCGTTAACTTAGCCATTTATAGGCAATTTCGAGTCAACGTTATATTGCATATCATTTCGGAGTGTATATAATGCTGCAAGCACTATATGTTTCCTCTGCACATGTACGGAAATTTTGGACCACGTCGAGATTCGATCTCCGGACCTCTGGATTACCAGCATCGTAGAGTGCGACTCAACCAAGTGAGCCAACTGCGAAAAGTATCCAACAATGTTTGTTTCAGAAAAGATTGTTGAATCTGGAGCACGGATCGTTATGAAATTTTGATATTTTTTTAAGAGCTGAACAGGATAAACCGAACCTGAAAAGTTCGACTAATTTGGTACGTAACCAGACCAAACCAGAGTTCTCTATAAGCGGGACATGTGATGGTAAACTGTTTCGACAGTTTTTTTTTTGCCATAGAGAAAATTGATTTCGAGAGAAACGCGTTCTATACTTCTAATATTTATCCGTGTTTTATCTGGGAAACCACCGATTTTTAAGACCGAAAGTTCGCATTAAACGGGTTCGTTATATCCGGTAGAAAATGCAAAGTATGCTCATAGCATTTTCAATCGCAGGTATTTGCAAACCCTTTTTTGTATTCGGAAGTTCGTTGTAACCGAACGTTACAGTATTCAAAAAAAACTGTTCATTTAAAACTTCCACCACACATAGATATTTTTGAGGACATGATTAACTATAGGCCTTATATTTTGAGCCCCAGAAGTTATACCATTTTTTCATAGATGTTCTTGCAGTTTACGCTACCGTTAGGTGTGACCATATTTACGAAGCTACTAAAGCCTCTCGTTTTTTAACTTTTTGTGCCCACATGGCTTCCATAGGGATCATTGTATCCATCGGATATTTTGCCAAATTTTTAAAACTCCACAGGCTACAAACCATAGGCAAAGTGTTAAAGTAAAAGTGACTTTTACCGTTATGGATTCATAAAACCTATTTGAAAATTTTATGACGTCTTTTTACAGCCTCGAAAGGAACGCTCAATCAAAAATCCAGCTGTGCCCGAATTTTTCCAAAGTTGACCAAATTTGTACACGTTTTGTGGCTCACTTGGTTGAGTCGCACTCTATGATGCTAGTAATCTAGAGGTCCGGAGATCGAATCTCGGTGTGAACCAGGAAATATATAGTGCTTGACACATTGAAAATACGCTATTTTGTGTGTTTGCTATGAAACCTTGATTTTTTTCAAATGAAAACGTGTAAGCACCCAGGCCTCAAACCTAAATTCCCCTATTCAGCACATTTCGGCTCACTCCAATATTTTAACTGACACCCGAAAAAATTGTTCAGTTTCGTGTGTTTGCCAATGTTCTCAATTTCTCCATTATAAAAGAATGGACGGTCAGTTTGAAGTAACGAAATATGTTGTAAATGACTATGCAGGGACGTACCTAAGGGGGGGTATGGGGGGGGGGGGTGTCTCAGCCCCCTAACATTTTCAATTTTCATCTGCAGTCGGCAAATTTGACCTCAGTGGGAATATGTAGGATTGCGATTTTCGGCATTAATTCATTTGCAGAAGAATACCTGTCGAGTTGAGGGATATAAACATTTGAAAGTTGCAATATCAAAAGTATGTAATTGAATGTACATACTTATTAACAGAGCTATTCGGCATAAAAACATAAAGCTAATGTTTAAATTGAAAAAATTTACTGATAATTTGGAAGCCCAGGACCTTAACATTATTGACTACATGAAACTCATTCGCAGTACAATAAAGTCTTGTAAATACATTTACAACGGCAGCGAAATCAATGCGTTAGTGCAAAGCTCCATGATTTTCGCAAGAAAATTAGATATTGACCCTTATAGTTGAAATACATTACACGCGTCAGCAGCAGCATCGGCAGAATTTCATAGCTGACAAATATGCAGAATGCGAAGTCTTCTGCTCAACATTTTTGTCAGCCATCTAAAATGCATTGGGCTTGATGTTTCGCGATGCCGATGCTTCTGCTGACGCGTGTAATGTATTTCAACCATTAATCGGACTACAAAACACAACACCAAACTCTTCGTGCTCCGAAAAATTGTACGAATCATCTCAAACTACAGCCGAAGTAGACTTTGCAACATTTCACCGAAAAGAGTTCAAAATCCTTGGCGTTTTTATCTCAAAGTCCACAGAAGAATTGGAAAAAAATAGCCAAACTGCCATTTCAAAACATACATACATATTTCAAATTCCGGCCGATAGGAAAAATTGCACGATAATCTCAGTAACTCCGGTGATCGAAACTTATTTTTGTATTTCAAAGGAGATATCTGAAAGCCTTCATGCTGTAATTCAAATTCTTCTTGATAATTGCTACGAGTGTCAAAATTTGGGGAGATAGCGAGAGAGGCTTTCAAACTAAGAAAGCTTATCTTATAAGATTATTCAGTTTATTTTGACATGTCCAGTAACATCAGCTTCGAGCGAACGATCATTCAGTAAATTAAGATTAATAATCAATTATCTTCGAACGTTAATGGGGGAAGAACGTTTAGACAATTAGGTTACGGATTGTCACAACTTAACTGGTTGAATCAAATTTCTATACATTAATACAATTCTTCGTGTTTCTGTCTTTGTATTTTTCGATGTTTACATGAACGCTAAAAAAATATATTATAATTAGAGGTACGGATATTTGGCAAATAAAAAACAGGAATTGCTCATAAACTAATTTTGGATATTGGAAGTTTCAAATTCGCATAAAAACCTAGTTTTGTAAGTTTTCTTGTTGATATTTTAATTTTCTAAACTCTAGAAATTCTGTAGATTCACAATTAAACGACTGTTCAAAACTCCCGTGGCATAAAATAACTTCGCGTGTTTATTATTCAGTATGAAGTGTGTCTGCCAACTGCATCCGAATTCAGACAACACACATAGATACTAGTCGACAAGACCACTCCTCAAGGAGTTACGGTAACGGTAAATCGAGAAACTGCTGAGGCATATTCCGCAAATATCCGCCGAACCACGAGAAAAACTCTCACTGAAAAAAATCGCATTGCAGAAAACAAAGTTCATTCATCAAACCATAGGCAAAGTGTTAAAGTAAAAGTGACTTTTACCGTTATGGATTCATAAAACCTATTTGAAAATTTTATGACGTCTTTTCACAGCCTCGAAAGGAACGCTCAATCAAAAATCCAGCTGTGCCCGAATTTTTCCAAAGTTGACCAAATTTGTACACGTTTTGTGGCTCACTTGGTTGAGTCGCACTCTATGATGCTAGTAATCTAGAGGTCCGGAGATCGAATCTCGGTGTGAACCAGGAAATATATAGTGCTTGACACATTGAAAATACGCTATTTTGTGTGTTTGCTATGAAACCTTGATTTTTTTCAAATGAAAACGTGTAAGCACCCAGGCCTCAAACCTAAATTCCCCTATTCAGCACATTTCGGCTCACTCCAATATTTTAACTGACACCCGAAAAAATTGTTCAGTTTCGTGTGTTTGCCAATGTTCTCAATTTCTCCATTATAAAAGAATGGACGGTCAGTTTGAAGTAACGAAATATGTTGTAAATGACTATGCAGGGACGTACCTAAGGGGGGGTATGGGGGGGGGGGGTGTCTCAGCCCCCTAACATTTTCAATTTTCATCTGCAGTCGGCAAATTTGACCTCAGTGGGAATATGTAGGATTGCGATTTTCGGCATTAATTCATTTGCAGAAGAATACCTGTCGAGTTGAGGGATATAAACATTTGAAAGTTGCAATATCAAAAGTATGTAATTGAATGTACATACTTATTAACAGAGCTATTCGGCATAAAAACATAAAGCTAATGTTTAAATTGAAAAATTTTACTGATAATTTGGAAGCCCAGGACCTTAACATTATTGACTACATGAAACTCATTCGCAGTACAATAAAGTCTTGTAAATACATTTACAACGGCAGCGAAATCAATGCGTTAGTGCAAAGCTCCATGATTTTCGCAAGAAAATTAGATATTGACCCTTATAGTTGAAATACATTACACGCGTCAGCAGCAGCATCGGCAGAATTTCATAGCTGACAAATATGCAGAATGCGAAGTCTTCTGCTCAACATTTTTGTCAGCCATCTAAAATGCATTGGGCTTGATGTTTCGCGATGCCGATGCTTCTGCTGACGCGTGTAATGTATTTCAACCATTAATCGGACTACAAAACACAACACCAAACTCTTCGTGCTCCGAAAAATTGTACGAATCATCTCAAACTACAGCCGAAGTAGACTTTGCAACATTTCACCGAAAAGAGTTCAAAATCCTTGGCGTTTTTATCTCAAAGTCCACAGAAGAATTGGAAAAAAATAGCCAAACTGCCATTTCAAAACATACATACATATTTCAAATTCCGGCCGATAGGAAAAATTGCACGATAATCTCAGTAACTCCGGTGATCGAAACTTATTTTTGTATTTCAAAGGAGATATCTGAAAGCCTTCATGCTGTAATTCAAATTCTTCTTGATAATTGCTACGAGTGTCAAAATTTGGGGAGATAGCGAGAGAGGCTTTCAAACTAAGAAAGCTTATCTTATAAGATTATTCAGTTTATTTTGACATGTCCAGTAACATCAGCTTCGAGCGAACGATCATTCAGTAAATTAAGATTAATAATCAATTATCTTCGAACGTTAATGGGGGAAGAACGTTTAGACAATTAGGTTACGGATTGTCACAACTTAACTGGTTGAATCAAATTTCTATACATTAATACAATTCTTCGTGTTTCTGTCTTTGTATTTTTCGATGTTTACATGAACGCTAAAAAAATATATTATAATTAGAGGTACGGATATTTGGCAAATAAAAAACAGGAATTGCTCATAAACTAATTTTGGATATTGGAAGTTTCAAATTCGCATAAAAACCTAGTTTTGTAAGTTTTCTTGTTGATATTTTAATTTTCTAAACTCTAGAAATTCTGTAGATTCACAATTAAACGACTGTTCAAAACTCCCGTGGCATAAAATAACTTCGCGTGTTTATTATTCAGTATGAAGTGTGTCTGCCAACTGCATCCGAATTCAGACAACACACATAGATACTAGTCGACAAGACCACTCCTCAAGGAGTTACGGTAACGGTAAATCGAGAAACTGCTGAGGCATATTCCGCAAATATCCGCCGAACCACGAGAAAAACTCTCACTGAAAAAAATCGCATTGCAGAAAACAAAGTTCATTCATCAAACCTTCAACTAAAGTGCTCGGTGTACGGCAAGCCATCGTGCTCGTCAATCAGCTAACTCTCTGCATTTAACAATTTCTCTAGTCTTATTAACGGAAAACGCCTGAAAAAAAAACTGAGATGAAAAATTATCTCCAATCATTGACATTGGAGATAATAAACTTTTTTGTGGAAAAAGTTCAAATTACAACATTTCGCATTTATTTCGTTAAAACGAAGTTTCCATACACGGTCGGAAATTTAGTTTATTTTTAAAACTTTTACAGTAAACCAAAAAAGTTTACTCCATATTTTAAGCAAATTTTGTTTCAAATCTAAGCAATTCAATTGTTTTATTAATTTTAGTAAAATTCGGTTTATTTCTTAAGAAATCCAAAAGTTTTATAAATTTTTAAGGCTAAAAGTATTAGAAAGTAAACCAATTGGACCTTAATGATTAAAATTTTTCAATAAAACCAGACTTATATTAAAGTTTAAACTAAAAGTTTAAAATTGAGACTAAAAGTTTAAAAGTTGTAAACTCAGAGTTTAAAATTCAAACCATGAGTTTAAAATTTAATCTTTTGGACTAAAATTTTAACTTTAAACCAAAAACAGTTTTAAGTACTTGCCATATGGCCAATTGTTCATGGAATAATAAATAATCATGAGGTATAAGCCCTCTATGGCGCACTCGGTTGAGTCGCACATGCTAGTAATCTAGGGGTCCGGAGATCGAATCTCGGCGTGATCCAAATTTCCATATACACGTGCGGCCTGATCCAAGTGTCTGAACATTATATACTTCAAATAGCCCATAAACGGTTGAGTGAACGCATTCATGCCCCACAAAAAAATGTAATAAGATAAAAAAAAAAAACACTTAAAAAAACATTTTAAACTAAATTCTTTTTTAAAGTAAACCTCTCCAGTTTTAATATTTCACCCGATTCTAGTTTTGGATTTAAATATTTTAGTTTTGGATTTAAACTTTTATTTTATTAAAACCTAAACGGAATGTATTACAATCAAATATAATGCAAAGTTTTGTATTTAAACTATTCAGTTTTATTTAGGTGTAAACAATCGAAAAGTTTAAAAATTAAACTTTTTTGTATTGGAACTATATACAATCAAAAAAGGTTTAATAAAGAAACTAAATTTCCGACCGTGTACCTCTAATTATAATTGGTGAATTTTCAAATGTAGTCGGCAAATTTTACTTTTCAACCCCCCCCCCCCCCAACAAATGTTTGCTCGGTACGTCTCTGTGACTATCGATGACTGCACCAGCACATTTTTAAACTTAGAACGATTTATAGGCAAAATATTATTGTCGGTTGTCATATGAAATTACAAACAGTGCACTGTGAACACTTTTCGGTGATTTCTAAAAACGTACGGCGAAATCAATCCGTTTTCGTCGACTCTGATTAGAATATTACCCTTTTCGACATTTTTCAAAATTTTAGATTAAAATATTTTGATGAACATAGAAAAAAAATAATTTCTTGCCAGGAATATTCTTCTGGAAACATCAAAGGAAAAAGATTTACTAATTAAAAATAAAGTAAAATCATTAATTTACCAGTTTGATGAAATCTGCGTCAATTTAGAAACGTTAATGCTTACAATAAAAACATGATTCGCGATGGACAAGGAAAATATCGTTAGGGTTGTGTCATTTTCAGTTTTCAATTCAATCTGTAAAACCACCGATATTAACCAATATTTTTTTTAGAAAAATAAACCCTTGAAAAACATTTTTCGATTTATTTGAAAAATTTGAGTAATCATCTATCCATAATATCCATCCATTAGCAGCTATAGCTTGTCCTTGCCACAGATTACATTAATTAGCATTCTGTATCTTTCAAAAAGAACTTTATTTTCCATTTTTGCACTGTTGACATTCACCGAACTCAATTAAAACTCGTGGGCGCACCACAGCAAAAAAAGAAAATCAAAAGAGATTCTTCTGATTTTCGAATTATCTCAACTCCATCAACAACGTCACGCTGTCCATGACGATATTATGAAAAAGTTCATTGACTATATCCGTAAATACTTTTTTGTGCATCTTTGATAAGTTAAGTATGTTTAATTAAATGGCGGCTATCTGAGCATCACTGTGCGCGATTATTGGGTGCGTTGGGCGGTGGGACTCCTTTTGAAAAGAAATGTCATTAAGTGTTACCTTGTGTCAAAGGATTGGCTATGAAAAAGTTAATTAGTTGGTGGATTAAAAAAGTTTTTCTATTTTAAAGGAAATGTTGATCAAGGAGATATGTAGGTTTTTTTTTATTTCGATTTTACCTTGTAAGTTCCATCAGTAATGTGTGAAAAATATTAATTATTTTTGAAAACAGTTGTTGTATTGTCGGTATAATAAATGTCGAATCTAATTAGCAATGGTGTCAACAAAATGTTTGGAAGTTAAAGATATAATTTTAACTTTTATTCAGACATTTATTTTATGGCAAATCACACTTACCTAACATGTAAAATACTTCCGTCGATTGTATTAATTAGCGAAAATGGCACCATAAGAATCTATAGAGACACAAAAACCGACTTCAGCGCGTCTAAATTCAATCCATGTGGAACCGAATGTGTCAAGTAGATCAACATTTCCAATCCTATCATATATCCATGTTCCATGATCAATCAAGTCATTGGCTTGTACGGTTCGTTTAACTGTGGTACTTCAGTGTTACAAAGTACTTTACCGCCGTTCGTCGAAGCCGGTTATCTACAAAGTGTTAAACGAGCACATTTCATTAATCGAACTGGAGCCGTATCTACCTGATTCAATTTCAATATTTTTCTTATTGCATACATGATCGTAATAGCATAGAATGTCACAAGTCACATATGACTATGGCTTAGATTACCTGCGACTCAAGGTTTAAGATACAATGCTGCAGACTTCAGATTCTCTTTTCCGCCCTTGTCGGCAGAGGAATCGTCATTCCGACCGACAATCTCATATCACATGAAAATGAACTGACATCATAATAAAGTCAAATGCGACAATTTCCACACCACCTGAGCGCTAAGCTGTAAATCAAAAATCTTTTAATTTTTTTTTATTTTCCTTGTCTCATTTTAGTAATAAGATTCATTGTAGAGCAGTGTCCGCGAGTGCTTGATGGTCAGTTCCCTTTTCCAACAGTTGTTGTTGGCTCATCGTCACATTTGTTGTCCACGTCTGGGGACATTATTTTCGTATACGCGCGTTTCCACACTCATCTCTTCGCTTCACGCCTACCCCTAAAATGTTGTCCCGATAAGATACTCACTAAACACATAAAAACTGAATTAACTTATCAAGAACCACGATCAGTTATTTTATTTAACTGCCACAGAACAAGATCATTCGGAGCTCATAAGTGCCAAGAGGGCGACAAAAAATCGTGTTATGCTAAGAAGAATGATCTTAAGATTATACGTGCCGAAGAGGAAAGTATCCACCGCGCAGCCTTGCTGGCCATGGGCAGCACACGGCCTCAATGAAATAGTCTAGAGTTGTGTTCTACGTTTGTCAATGCAAGATCGCGACAAAAATTTACAGACACAGTACATTTCACAGATGGTCAGTGGTAAAGGTTAAATATGCAAGAGTTACCGTCATTTAATGTGTTCTATAAAATTCTGCAAAATACTCATCATTATACCCTTCGCTCATAGAGTGAAAGGGTATATTAACTTTTTCATGAAGTTTGTAACGCATTAAAGGAAGCATCTCCAACCATATAAAAAGTATACATATTTGATCATTGATCAGCATGACTTGGGGAGTCGATTGGAGCATGTCCGTCTGTCTGTCTGTCTGTTGCGACGCGTTTTACTCGGCGGGTAATAAAGCTAGCAAGCTGAAATTTTGCACACGTGCTTCTTATTGTTGCAGGCTGTTTGTATGTTTGATTCACTCATGGGGCTGCCATACAAACCTAGCCCCCCAATTTGAGTTCTTCTAAGAAAAACTTTTTTATTTATAAACCAATCTTATAGCCGAACTTCGCACAAAAGCATCCCTATAAATCTTACAAAAAATATATGAAAATGGATGGAATTAAATGATGGGGTCATGGAGCTGCCTTACAAACCTAACCCCAAAAATTAGGTTCTTCTAAGAAAAACATTTTTGTTTGTTCCCCAATTTGAACAAAATTTCACACAAATGTGTTTCTCTTGATGACACAAAATATATGTAAGAATGGACCAATCGAACCATGGGGCTGCCATACAAACCTGCCGATCTGTTTGTGATTTGAAGAAGAGTTCGCCGGCGAACGAATTCCTCGCCATGGCGTATCGCCTAAAGATCGCCTGCGAATCATTTTGTTTGGTGGGTACCGACATCATAAATTTTATGGAAGTGTATTTGACCCAATGGCATTTTTTATATTAATTATATTTAAACTTCATTTTCTGCTTATTAGAAGTAAAGTAAAAATTTCATTGGTTTCATTACACATTTTTTTTCTGGGTGTATAAAGGCAATGGCTGCTAACAAGGAAAGGTGAAAAAAAAGCATAGTCAATGCCCTATGCCCACTACACTGAAAAAAAGCTCCTCATTATATTAATGAATCCCAATCATTGACATATATTCATTGCATGTTTGAACCTTGTGAACAATGAAAATTTCATAGTAAAGTTGCATACACGTGCCTAGGGTGAATGTAAATTTTGTTCCTGTCAGTTAATTTACATTCATTAATCAATGTAACATTCGTAAAAACTAATGATTTTTAGCATCATATCAATGAAGATACATTGGATCAATGTTTCTTTCATCATAAGAACATTATTATACCCTTCGCTCATAGAGTGAAAGGGTATATTAACTTTGTCATGAAGTTTGTAACGCATTAAAGGAAGCATCTCCGACCATATAAAAAGTATACATATATGATCAGCATGACTTGGGGAGTCCATTGGAGCATGTCCGTCTGTCTGTCTGTCTGTCTGTCTGTCTGTTGCGACGCGTTTTACTCGGCGGGTATTGAAGCTAGCAAGCTAAAATTTTGCACACGTGCTTCTTATTGTTGCAGGCTGTTTGTATGTTTGATTCACCCAAATTGGATCACTGGGTCATGGGGCTGCCATACAAACCCCAATTTGTGTTCTTCTAAGAAAAACTTTTTTATTTGTGTACGAATTTCAACCAAATTTCACACAAATGTGTTTCTATAGATAACACAAAATATACGCAAGAATGGATCAAATCGGACCATGGGGTCATGGGGCTGCCATACAAACTTAAGCCCCCAAATTAGGTTCTTATATGAAAAACTTTTTTATTTGTGCACCAATTTCAACCAAATTTCACACAAATGTATTTCTATTGATGACACAAAACATATGTAAGATTGAATCAAATCGGACCATGGGGTCATGGGGCTGCCATACAAACCAAACCCCCGTATTGGTTTTCCATCAATTTCACAAAACCTTGAATTAATTTGTCTTTATCAAAGCAACTAAAAAGGTTAAATACGAATGGAATCGTACTGTGGGGTTATGATCCGGCAACCCCAATAAAATTTTCCGAGTAAATATTTTTATTTGCCCACTTTTTTCAACCAAGCCCAAAACTTTTGTCAAGACGGAAGAAAAAGCGAATGAGGAGGGGGATTAAATACAAGTCATAGGTACGCCCGAAAAACTTTTAGCCCAAGCGAAGGATATCCAAATTTCGGCCGCGCCCGAAATAAGCCTCGGCCCGGGGCTGGCGAGTGAAGCGAGCAGGGGGCGAAGCCCCCTAGTTTTTATTATATCGATATTGATGAATTGTTCATAACATTAATGAAAGCTATTCTTAACTCTGACAGATACTTTATCTGTATCTTAGAAACCTTCATCACGTGTAGTCTGGTTAGTGTAGAAGGTAGGGAGCACGTCTTCAAATCGTAGGGTTCCGGAATCAAATCCGACTGTAGGCAGGTAATTTATGATGCTTTCCAAAGCGTATTGAGGCAAAAGAAACGTCGCTAACACTTGTATGAGGTCTAGGTTCAATGCTGTTCTCCGTCATTTTTTTAACTTATTATGTAACCATCATAGATAAAGTGAATATTTTTCATTAATTCAATGAAATATTTCATGACATATTTAGAAAAGTCAATGAAACTGAATTCATAGTATAAATGAAATTATTCTTTGGCTGAAAATAAATGAAAAATCCATCGTATATACGAAAAATTGCATGACTATTATGTAAACATTTGGTTCAGTGTAGGGGTTAAAAGGAACCATAGAGCCAAATTCCCAAATTAATGATCTCGTCTAAAAAACATGAAAATGAAAATATTTCACTATGATTTCAAGTTTTTACATTTAGTTAGGCCCTTTACATTTTAACGTGTTTCTAGGAACATAATATTCTATAGAATATTGATAAAATAATAATTTGCAATTTACCACTCTATTTCTGTCCCCATACTCACTCTCACATGTTTAATATGTATTCAAACTTTTACATTACATATTTTATTATCAGATAATTGCAGAGAAAACTGCTCAAACTGTTGGCCTAATACGTCGTTTAGTTATGAATTTTTAATTGCACGTTCGTGGCTGCACTTTTTCGTATAATGTTATGCATTTTACTCGTATACGAGTAGTTGCGCACTCACAGGCTGAACTATAGGTTTACCACACCATCGCCATCCACCGCTCTCATAAAGCCATATCAGGACACAGATGAAAAAAGGGTTACACCGGTGAACATGTCAGTTATGCGGAAAAACCAACAGTGGACATTTTGAATTATAAATGCAACCGTTGTCGCAGTCGACACACGATATTCTCTTTTACAGATTTTTATCTCATGCCAAGTGCATTATGATTTTTATATGCAGATGCTCAAAATATGTATTTAAAATGTTTGTAGAGCATAGAGACGGGGTAAGCAAGGTACAGACAAGCACTTATGACGGCGGCTGTATTGGTGGTAATATTTGTAATACCAACGGCTGGCGGCACGAACAAGATTGTCGAGAACAATTATTTATATAATTACATCTAACCTGCCGCAATACCCCTCTAAATTAGTGTATTAATACAACGACAATGCAACAGTGCAATATTTAAGTGGATATTTTGTGACAAAAGTGAGTACCTAAGTGCACTGTAGTTTTGCATTTTAAATGTAAATGCATGGTGTTGCGTGTGTGGGAACAAGAATAGCAGTTTATACATTAGTCGCCTGTATGAAATGGTTTCAGACTGAACTGAATTAATGTGAGGCTAGTAGGTAGGTATTTGCACAATTTAAAGCAATTTTCACAGACGAGATTTGTGTCGAGTTATTATTGACATGCTGACAAATATAGAGCGCTTATTTTGAAAATGGCGTAAGTCCAACTATTTTTTAATCGAGACATTAATTATTAATTTTTCATTCGGTAAACTTTAGATAAAAAATTGATAAAAATATTTTAAAATTGTTAATTTAACATTTTTTAAGAATCAAGAAGAGTGAACAAAATGTTACTTAGTAGGCCAATCAAATTGAAATAAAAAAAATAAAATACACTTCATTTATGTTTTGTTGTCTTGAAATCGGCATACTCCTAGAAATCTAAAACTTATTTTGCTAGAAAAAGTATTTAGGGGATGATGGCAAGAAAGGACAAACATTTTGACTAAACTGAGGACAGACATGTATGGTATCATATTAAAAGGGGCGTCAAAGGCAGTGGCGGTTCGTCCGTGGAAGCAAGGGAAGCACTGCTTCCCTTGCTGTAATGACTGCTTTTCCAACAAATAAAAAAAAAATTCCAAAATATTTTTCTTATTGAAAAATTCCGGCGTACAGAGGGCTGCGCCCGCAATACGAGGGTTTTTTAGATTTTGGATACACACATAGTGAATAATTTTGCACATATATTTTATAGGTAATAAATAAGAAATATGCACAATATTAATGAAATGCTTCATGTAAATCTATTTTTGGATTGTTCTAAATAAACGCGTTCCAGAATGAAAGGCTAACGCCTTTCATTCTATAACACTTTTTAATTAGACCAATCCAAAAATAGATTTACTATGTATCATGGCTACATACATTAACTGGATTTATTAGCTGTAACTATGTTACCATTACTCCAAACTGGAAAAAAGCGACTGATATGAAATGTACCCATCGAGTTCTTTGATTTGAGTACCCATACGTCCATGTCCGATAAAAACTAAAAAAACTCGACTTTTTAAAATCTCCGGTACACCCTGTTAGCTTTCTCCTACCAACGTCTAAGCATTTCGTGCTAAAGACTCTTTCGATTCTACACATTCCTACCAAATTTTATAACGATCAGTTAGTGAACAAATTTTTAAATCTCCGGGACACCCTGTTATCTTTGCCCTACTAACTTGTAAGTATTTCGTGCCAAAGACTGTTACTATTCTACACATTCCTACTAAAATACATGACGATTGGCTAAGCCGTTCGCGAGGTATTTAGTGAACAAATTTGTAAATGTCCGGGACACCCTGTTATCTTTGCCATACCAATTTTTAAGTATTTCATGCCAAAGACTGTTACCATTCTACACATTCCTACCAAATTTCATGACGATCCGTTAAGCCGTTCGCGAGTTATTTAGTGAACAAATTTTCAAATGTCCGGGACACCCTGTTTTTTTTTTGTCCTACCAACTTTTAAGTATTTCGTGCCAAAGACTGTTACCATTCTACACATTCCTACCAAATTTCATGATGATCGGTTAAGCCGTTCGCGAGTTATTTAGTGAACAGACGGACGGACAGACGGACAGACGGACAGACGGACGGACAAAATCGATTTCATAAGGGTTTTTTGAAAAATCTAAAAAACCCTAATTATGAAAAAAAGAACGAAACAACACTTTATTTTTAACCTGTACCTACTTTGAAGGACATCCATACATGCATATAATGCTTGGATACGCAACTATTAGGTACTATCTCTTCAACAGGTGTAAATTTTTTCCCCCTTCATTTTAGTACATAATATCATATCAAGGCTAAGAATTTGCTTCATCGGACGCTGTAAGATTCTCTGCGTACGCGGCGACAATTCAATTTCATACACTTGAACTTGAATCTCACAAGACCATTCGACTTTTCTATGCCCTCCTCGCGCACTCTCGTAGAAAGCGAAGAAGCTGGAAAATTCGTAGCGTACGCGAGTAGACGGGTCTCACTATACAAATGAATTTCGCCTTTTTTTAGTACTCTTTCATAATGAAAACACAACATGGAAAAGAGATTACTTCGCCGTACGCTGCAAAAATTGTCGCGTCTGCAGCGAATCAACTTACTCCCTATTCTCCATATAAAAATTCCAAATGCTTGTTCGCCGCTTAGTGTGCTCGCACATAAACTAAAGACGCTGGGGAAGTTGTAGTTGTAGCGTTTCAGTAAAGCACAATGTCTCTATGGATCTGTCAAGGTGGTGAAAATGTTCTCTTTGATTTTTGCACAGGCAGTGGCAAATTCTCTTGCTCCATCATTGCAATACTATGAGATTTTCGGGGGGAAATCAAGCAGACGAAGAGAATGATGTAAATTTACTTTGTAAAAAAATGCACTTGTTGTTCGATTTTGCCGAAGAAACAAACGTTGTGTTGTGTTTAAATCTTTCGAATTTTTGAAAATACGTTACGTACGTAGTAATTTACATTTACATCGTGTAATCAAGTGTGAAAGATCGGTGAAGTGCATTTCCTTTGATTATTATTTTGGATTTTGGATTCATCACCTAGGGAAGTACTGTGTCAATTATTATTATATACATTATATTCTAAGTAATGGCATCGGACAACATGTGCGACTGTATTATCGAAAAATTAAAGGAACAATCCTTTGCTTCGCGAACTTTCGAAGCTAAGAAGGGCATAATAGACAACGGTCGACCACTACCATCTTTAGATTTGAGCCAGCCGTCAACCAGCAAAAAATTTGTGAGGCATTTTTCTGATCGCCTGTATCAGGAAAACGAATGGTTAACTGGTTGTGCTTTTTTCCAAAAACTTTTTTGTTTTCCATGTCTACCTACTTTTTTCAACGGAGAAAAATGTTTGGGGTAGCTCTGGATTTAACGACCTGAGTAACCTACACAAGGCAATAAAGCGGCATAAAACTTCGCACGATCATTTGCGTTGTATGCTAGTTTTTATATTTGGCAAACTGCCTAGAATTGAGTTTTCGATTGATAAACAGAAAACCCTGCACATTCAGGCGCATAATGAAACCGTTCGGAAAAACAGGGACATTATGAAGATGCTGATTGATGTGGTGGCTCACCTTGGCTGTCAGGAACTGGCCTTCCGCGGTCATGATGAAAGTGTCCATTCTGATAATAGGGGAAACTACATCGAGACAGTAATGCTTTTGGCAAAATATAATCCTGTATTGAAAAATCACCTTGAAAATGCTAAAACATTCTCAGGGCTATCTAAGGATATCCAAAATGATTTGATATATCGATATCGATTTCAGAGGTGATGACGAATGCTATCAAAAATGAAATAAATAAGGCTTCATTTGTTTCAATCATTTTGGATGAATCTACTGACGTCTCAGTAAAATCGCAGCTTTCCACAATACTCAGATACGTTAGTGAAGACGGTATTGTCCATGAGCGGTTTTTGGGGTTCCGTGACATTTCTTCAGACAGAAGTGCTGCTTTTTTATTTAACCATGTCTGTGAAATTATTGACAAATATGGATGCGATAGCAAATTAATATCGCAAAGTTATGATGGGGCAGCAGTGATGTCTGCAGAAATTAGTGGATTGCAAAAGCGTGTTAAGGATAAATACAAAAGTGCATTATTTATCCATTGTTTCGCCCACAGGCTTAACTTGATATTATCCAAATCGTGCGATCGAATCAAGGAGTGTAGAATATTTTTCTCGACTCTACAAGCATATTCCACTTTCTTTAGTCATTCGACCAAACGAAGTTCCGCCTTTGATGAGATCGTCGGCAGAAGACTGCCAAAAGTTTCTCCCACCCGTTGGAACAATAATGGTCGTCTGGCAGTAACAGTACGCGACAATAAAAGTGATTTGAAACAATTATTTGAAAGTATTGTTAACAGTGGCTCATGGGACAGCGAAACTTGCAATGCAGCAAGGGGTCTCTTAGCGTCACTTGAAGATTTTCAATTCAATTTTCTGTTAAACGTGTTCTCAACAATTTTTCCTTTTACTGATCAGCTTTTTAATATTTTTCAATCAAAACAAAATGACATTTCTTATTGTATTAAGAAAGTCCATGATTTTGAAAAATATTTATGCGAAATGAGATCCCAATTTGAAGTGTATTTTAAAAAAACAGAAAGTACTTGTGAGATGCCGCTTGCAAGGAAAAAAGCAAGGCTTTCGATAGATGGGAATGTAAATGTAGAGGGTCGCTTCAAGCAACTATACATTGAAGTAATAGATAACTTACTTCAGGAGTCGAAAGTCAGGTTTGATTCTCTTGAGAAGCTCATTTTCCTGGAGCTGTTGAATACATCAAAATATTATGTCGTATACTCAAACATTTCCTGATAAGGCTTTTCGTAATCTGAAAGAAGTATATTCCGATAAATTTGATTTTAGTGCAATGCACACAGAATTTTCTTATTTTTTGCGGACAATGACTTAAAAGATTTATCTTTCAAGGAGTTGCACTGTTATTTCGTTACTAACAAATTAGAAAACTGCTTTCCGAACGTTTACAAATTAATAATTTTGGTGTTAACAATTCCAGCAACTAGTGCGTCTGCTGAAAGAAGTTTTTCCACCCTAAAAAGAGTGAAAACTTACCTCAGAAATTCAATTACAGAAGAACGTCTAGTTGGCTTGGCTCTTATATCCATTGAAAAAACCCTCTTGAAAAACCTGCTGTCCATAGATGAAAACTACAACCAAATAATTGACAATTTTGCTAAATCGAAGGATAGACGCATTGAATTAATATATAAACAAATTTGAAGATTTTTGGAAATAAGTGCTTCAGTTCAATCCGTCTATTTCTTTTTTTTATTAGCAACTTTGGTAGTAGTTTTCTTTCAGTTTAGCAATTTTACTTTAAATCTAACTGACAGATATCTGGAACTGATTGATAATTAAAATCAGCCCAACATGTCTATTTCACTTTACTTTACTTCTCTGCTTCCCTACTTCTGATACGCACGAGCCGCCACTGGTCAAAGGCATCCCAGCTCTACAGTTTTTATTTGTTTTAGGCCTTCAGAAAGATGTAAATTGCATATGCCTTCAATTACTATTGAATAGGAATACAGTGTGTTTCGCGCAACTCGAAATCAAATCCCGCAATGAAAAATATTATAAAAAATCTGTTAAGTATTATTAAATATTGGATTTTGTGATCTTCACATTTACTCTAGCCGCGTGTAATTTGGTAGTCTCTTTATTTTCGGTGACATCATTTCGCCCAACTAGACATCTTCATAGGTAGGAGGTCTATTTAAGTTACTAAGTAGGTACCTACAAGAGTATTGTCGCGAACCACTTTTTTTTCGTAGATCATTTTCATGCGAATGCAAATTATATCACAATTTCATAGACGAATTGACCTACGGCAATGCGTACATCATTTATCGTCCGTCACCATGGGCGTAGCCAGGATTTCGGTCAGGGGTGGGCAAGCCCAACATTTTTTAACATCATGATTTTCTTAGAAGCTGAAATTTCCGGTCGCAGAAATATTGTTAGCAAATTTCAGAGTAGCCTGGCTTGTGGTTGGATTGATGCAGAGGGTCATGGATTCCAGACTCACCGTGAACGAATTTATTTTATGGTGTTTTTCGAACTCACGACGTACGTGACGGACTATGATGTCGCTCAGATTGTAAACAAGTATCCATTTATGGGGATAAATAACAATGCTGGGCGTGCTGTTGATCTCAACTCCTCAACAAAACAGCAGTTTAGATCTTCGGAATTGGATGCCACTCACACATCTGCGGCCCTAGTTTACTGGTGGACTGCCACGCATGTTATTTCTTTTTGTTTGCTAATTTTAAAGTAAAATTTTTAAAATGGGGATGAGAATGATTTTCTTCTGCATTCTGCTTAAATTCAACTGGCCTCCAATATCTGCCTTTAAGAGCAAAGTTTGTCTATTTTCAGTGCATTTTTGTATCTCGGACTGCATATTCCACTTGCGAAATCAGTTTGTTTCATCTATCACTTTCATCTTAGCAAAGTAGCATCGTCAGAATGTTTATAAATCCTTTATTGATTGAAATATGGTTAACGGTTTTAATAAGATTTCTTCTAAATTTATCAAAGTATCAACGGCTTGAAAGACCCGCTCTGTGGCTCACTTGGTTGAGTCGCACTCTACGATGCTAGTAATCTAGAGGTCCGGAGATCGAATCTCGGCGTGGTCCAAAATTTCCGTACATGTGCGGATAAGAAATATATAATGCTTGCAACATTATATACACTCCGAAATGATATGCAATGTAACGTTGACTCGAAATTGCCTATAAACGGTTGAGTTAACGCACCCCACAATGGGCTATACGTTACTGAGAAGAAAAAGAAGAACTTGAAAGACACTGAAATATGAGACCCGTTCTTTACAAGGTCCTTAACCCTGGAAGGTCATGCTTATTTTTAGTACGGAAAGGTGCTTCGTCGATTCGACGACGCTCTACTTTGACGCCTCATACAAATTACCCTTTCTCAAAATATTTATAAAATTTGACAGATTTTAAATCGTTAGTTTATTTAGAATGGAAAAACATCGATTTTGAGTAATTTTATAAGGGAATTGATTTAAAAATCAATTTTTCTTAATTCAATGTTATTTGGCCTGAAATATAAAACACTAAATTTAAAACTGAGATAAATAAAAACTTAACATTGATATAATTAAAAAAAATGTGCTCGAACCATTAAACACATATTCTAAACGTACAAGGAAATTGGGTTGAATGAGAAGCTCATGTATATACAAGAGGCACAGCGATCCATTTTGGGGTCCCAGCACGTGTTTTCTTCCACTTCACCTATTGGGGTTTTTACAGTGCGGATTGTAAAATTATTTACAGTAAATTTTGGAAATCTTCTCCCTGAGTTCCCTTGATTAATTCTAATTCTATATACAATGTCTAATTTTGACATTGAGTACCTTGGAGCCGATTTTTATGAGTTCGAAATGCAATTTTCCTAGAATGAGAATTTTGAGCCATTTTCCTGATTTGTCCTAGTTTTGCCCTAGTAAATATTTTTTCCATAATTTTTGAAAAAATAGGTCCCACATTTCAAAAATAAACATATTTGTTACGAGCTAGTTGTTGACACAGACTTATCGTCGAATCGACAACCAGCCATAAGAAATACTGGAGTTCTAAAAGTTACACAAAATTCATCATTCGTCGTTTCGACGACGCCAATTTCCCAAAATCGTCTAGCCGCAATGTACCCGGCAAGTACATAGGCACGGTAAGTACTGTACGAAAACTCCGCTCCAAATAGTGAGAATTGTCACGAAATATGGAATAAATTTGATGATGCGTAGTCGACGAAGCATGACCTTCCAGGGCTGTATACCATTTGTCACCCTTTCAGATGAAAAAAAGTTGAATTCCACTAACTTCCCGAAGGGACCTAATGGTTGAAATTGTGTACTCCAGCTCAGAAGCCATGAAATGAAACAGGAAATATGGGGTCCACGCAGTCACAGTAGCACACTCACAAGTGAAATGTGTGTGCTGGTACGCAGCCTCCGTCAGTTACGAGAGGCCACTCGCTGTCATCTATTTGTATGCGCCTCCTGACTGCAAACTGTCCCGATCATGGCTTCTCTGGCAGCACTTGGAGTGGCACAAAAAGCAACTGCTGCGCCAGCAGCAAAAAATTTTTGAAAATGTTGTATAGTGCAGCGATTTTTTTACTACATCGATAAGGATTTTTTACCATCTTCATCGACCAGAGGGGGGTGACCGCCCCTCCCTGCCCCCCCCCCCTGGCTACGCCCATGTCCGTCACCTTTCCAGGTAAATAAATCGCAACAACAATATCATTGCAATGTAGATATGCATGTACCATTTCGTGTGCATCGAAATATCTTATTAAGATGCACGTGTTGCTGTGATTCGTATTGACAATTAGTCTAAGAAAATTGGACCAAAATATGGGCATCGAACGGCAAAAATCCTACATCGTAAATTTTTTTTCGATTATGGTTGGGGATGGTCCCCAGATTATGGCATTAAAAGTCCCAACCGATTGAGGGTCCGCCACCTTAAAAAAAGGGGGAAAGGGGGACATTTTTTCGTTTTTTTGCGATTATTTTAAAAACGGTAAGAGATACAGAAAAATGATCTGAGGACGAAATAAACGACATAAAATTACCATTGTAATAATGATATATAACACATTATAGTTAAATTGAATATTTCAGCGTTAGACTAGAACAAAAATTAGAATATTTTCATTTTAGACCTTTTTTAAAAGCTCCATAACTTTTGAAATAATACTAGTTCAGTCGCAAAATTTTGTGTAAGTATTCACAATAAGTTCAGGATCATTTTTTGCATGAGACATTGGGTCCTTTCTCAGCAACTATCTTAGCTGAGGAGTCCTTATGTAATGTCTTATTCGTGGGAGCTGATTCCTATGCTACTTTCCTTCTTAGCATTGCAAGGTAAACACTAAGCATTTGAGGACTCAACGGCCCAATGTGACTCGAATTTCTTCCACGTATCAATGTCAAATATTACCCCAACAAGCGAATATATTATACATCTAGTCAAATTGCGATTTTCAATAGTCTCACTAACAGTCTCCATAACATTTTCAATTTTTATCTGAAGTCGGCATATTTTACCTCAGTGGGAATATGTAGGATTGCGATTTTCGGCATTTATAAATTTACAAAAGAATACCTGTCGATTTTTAAGGATATAAACATTTGAAAGTTGCAATATTCTTCTTCTTCTTGCTTGCCTTGTTCTTTATACCGCTCCATGGCTTCGCGTTGCTCTACCCGCTGTGTAGGCAATATTAAAAGTATGTAATTGAATGTACATACTTATTGACAGAGCTATTTGTCATAAAAACATAAAACTAATGTTTAAATTGAAAAATTTTAATGAAAATTTGGAAGCTCGGGACTTTGACATCATTGACGCCCTGAAACTCATTCGCAGTACAATAAAATCTTTTAAAGACATTAACAACGACAGCGAAATCAATGCGTTAGTGCATCCAGCTCCATGATTTTCGTAAGAAAATTAGATATTAACCCTGAATCGGACTACAATAAACAACAACGAACTCGTCGTGCTCCGAAAAAAAATTGGACGAATCATCTCAAACTACAGCCGAAATAGACTTCGCAACATTTTACTGAAAAGAGTTCGAAATCCTTCTTGACGTTTTTAACTCAAAGTCCACAGAAGAATTTGAAAAAATAGCCAAACTGCGCGCCAACCATATTTCAAGACGTATTTCAAATTTCGGCCGATCGGAATGCCTTCACGCTGAAATTCAAATTCTTCTTGATAATTGCTCCGAGTGTAAAAATTTTGGGGAGATAGCGAGAGAGGCTTTCAAACTAAGGACAAGATTATTGAGCTTATTTTGACATGTCCAGTGATGCTAATGTTTTCTGCACAGGATATTGTCGATAAAATTTATTTACATCGAATTGTGTAGCGATGGTCCAAAATTAAGTTACGGCTGGTCGCAACTTAACTGGTTGAATCAATTAATTTCTATATATTCATACAATCCTTCTTGTTTCGGTCTTTTTATTTTTCGATGTTTACATGAACGCTCAAAAAATGTATTATAATTAGAGGTCCGGAAATTTCGAAACAAAAAAAAAAACAGGCATTTCACATAGACTAATTTTGGATTAATTTCGCTGAAATTTGCATAAAAACCTTCTTTTGTAAATTTTCTTGTTGTTATTTTAATTTTCTATAACTCTAGAAATTATGTAGATTCACAGTTAAAGGACTGTTCAAAACTGGCGTTGCGTGTTTATTATTCATATGAAGTGTGTCTGCCAACTGCATCATACTCCGAATTCATAGATACTAGTGAAAAAGACCACTCCTCAAAGAGTTACGGTAACGGCAAACCAGAAACAGCTAAGGCAGATGTCGCTAAGTTACGCTTTTATCTTTATGTAAAGCGCATTACGCCCGCCGAACCACAAGAAAAACTCTTCCAAAAAAAATTTATTACAGAAAAAAAAATTCATTCATCAAACCTACAAACTCGTGATTCAGCAAACTCTCTGCATTTAACAATTTCTCTATTCTTATTAATTAAAACATATAAAAAAAATTGAGATGAAAAATTATCTCCAATCAATTTACATTTTTGGACAAAAACAAACTTTTTTCTGCTGTGGAAAAAGTCCTAACTAGAACATTTCTCATTTATTTACATAAATGAAAAATTTTCGCCGAAATTCGTATCTATTTCGTAAAAACGAAATTTCCGTATACCTCTAATTGGTGAACTTTCAAATGTTGTCTGCAAATTTTACTTTTCACCCCCCTAACAAATGTTTGCTCGGTACGTCCCTATTCATCGGACATGAAATTTGTCAGGAAAATCCCATTTAATTTTACTAAAAAATATAATAAAATTTTGACAAGCACTTCAAAAATAATTTACGAAAAATACACTTTTATGTAATATTTTTTTTTTATCGGAAGATAATTTATTGTTGTCTTTAGCCGTTAAATTTTGAAAGTGGAATAGCTCACACGATGGGTGGATGTGGTGGATGGACTAACTCCAGTTTCAAAATAAACACTTTGAAGCCTTTGTTAAGAAGCAAAATTCTTCTTCTTCTTCTCAAAACCTAATAGCCCCATGTAGGGCCATGGTGGCGTTATCTCAGCCGTTTATAGGCAATTTCAAGTCAACGTTACATTCCATATCATTTCGGAGTGTATATAATGTGGCAAGCACTATATATTTCCTATCCGCACATGTACGGACATTTTGGACCACGCCGAGATTCGATCTCCGGACCTATCGATTACTACCATCGTAGAGTGCGACTCAACCAAGTGAGCCACAGAGCGTTAGCAAAATTAGTGACTATGAAAACAACAGCACATTTTTTAAATAGTTGTTTGATTTTTTTTTCGGTAGAAGAAACCGTCAAAGAAATAATAATGCCATCATTAACTTAATTTTCACTAAAAGTGGACTTACGCCTCTTTCAAAATAAGCGGATTTGGGATTTGAATAAGCTAGTAAAGTAAAGGATTACATCACAATGCTGTATTGTTGAAAATATTAAAGAGATGTAAAGTATCAAAATGTTTAAATTTAAATTTGCGGGTTACCGTTATCTTTGGCGTTAAAATGTCATTTAATTAGAAATCACTTATCGCTAGCCACCTCTCCTCTACAGATCTTGCATATTTCATATTAACATGCGCAAAGATAATTTTTTTTAAGAAAACGGAAATAATAACGGTAGCGAAGGCATTGCCAACTCTGATGGAAACAAGATATGAACAATTGAAACGCCTTATATTTAGCAAAATATATCATCTGCTGTTAGATACAATTTCACTGATGTTTCACAATGACTCTTACAACCGGAAAGTTGAAATTCAATCCGAATCCATTGAAATTATGCTCTAATTAAAAAGTTCAAATTGGAAAATTTTCAACTTAGCTAAACACAACGTCAGCGTTAAGTGTCATCAGGCGCGACGCGAAATGACCCTTTTCACAGTATCGCAACACCGCTCAATACTCCACTTACACTCGTATACGCTGATACCTACATTCAGGAAAATATTCCGTTGAAAATTCATTACAAATTCAACTTGAGTTGTCAAACTCATTAAGTACTCTGGCATGGTCAAAACTATGGATTTATTAGTGGCAGGAAGTAGTGTGTGACACTGCCGTGTATAATAATAAAAAGATCTTAAATTACACTAATTATATGGTGGTGTGGGGATCACGTCACGAACAACCATTCAAAACAAAAAGACCTGGTTTGGTGATCGAACATTTTGAAATCTCTTGACCATAACGTCTCATATGCATTAGCATTGAGTAATATATTGTATTATGCCCAGAATAATGAAAGGATTGAATTGTATATGCTGTTGAATATAATTTTATGGAAATTTTATAAAAATGTACAGTAGTGTTGACGAGTATTCAAACTTTGGTAGTTCTTAAATTAAGACCGTGATTGGTACAACTGTGGTATCAACTGTTTCTCGATTTCGGATATCAAAAACAATAGTTTAGCTTGGTTTTAGCGAGAAAGGTTTTTTTTGTCATTTGTTTTAAAATTCATCCAAATTGGAAAATAGATAGCTGGCTGTCACAAACTCAATTTCTCCTCCCAACAAATATTTGATAGGTATACCCAGGTGCGCACAGAGGGTGGGGCAAAAGGGGCAATTTGCCCCGGGCCCCGCGTTGGAGAGGGCCCCGCAGGGACAGTGGTCTCGTAGTGCGCATACGTCTGCAAAATTTTTATACGAATCGATGTCAGATAAATTTTATAATCTCTATTTATATTGTTTTGCGTCATTTCTAGGACCCTATAGGATTTCCCTTCACCTACTTTTTTTCAATTAAAATTGCTAAATCTAAAATTGTCACTGATCTTGATATATTTTAGGTGTTGAGATCAACAGTACACTCTGCCGAAATTTATCTAATTAATCGGTATTCTCTTAAAATCTGAGTGTCCTCGAACTATATGTGTCTTATAGAGAAAGTGTTAACTAAGAAACTGAAAACGATGGAAGCCCTTTTGGATCAGTGCACACTCGGTCTTAGTAACGTTTATGAAGATACAAGAATTTCGATTTTCGCAATGCCATCAGGAGACGGAACAACTTCACTCTGGGCCCTCCCGCCAACTTCTTGAGTGGGCCCCCCTACACTATAAAAAAAAGTAGAGTGAAAGCAATCGAAAACACTCTTAAAGGTCGATCCACACTTTTCAGTCGTCAGTCACAGTTATTTTCCATACAAGTTAATTGATCGACTGACAATCTGTCAATTTATATGAGAAATTACTGTGACTGCGACTGATGACTAAAAAGTGTGGATCGATCTTAAACCAAGTATTTTGAAACATGATTTTGACGTTACAGTTTTTCTACTAAAATTAAGAACATCGTACTTAAAATAATTTTGCTAAGAGCTACTTTGGCTCTTTGCATTCTTACATTGAGAATAGCGTTCTTGTTTTAACTTTTATTAAATTAATGATTTCATCAATTGTTTTTTTTTTTAATAAAAATGCTCACGCAGCGCAGCATTGACCTCTATAGGGGTTAGTGATGTTTAAGCATAGAAAATCACCTGCGCCTACAATGAGATTCGATCCCGCGAACCTATGATTCCAAGACGAGCGTCCTATCTATCTACCCTAATGCCGCTCTCTCAGGTACCAGCATCCTGGCATCCTGTAGTAGGAACAACATTTATAGAGATTTTCCAAGGACAAATTTTCTTTTTCTCAAAGGAGCCAATTTTTTTATATGCCCGGGCCCCCGTAAATCCTTTGTGCGCGCCTGGGTATACCATTTCTCAGTCAAATTCATAGCTTTGGAGCATGAAGTTCGTAAGTTTGTAACATCAAATTCGATATTTCGGGAGCTTAAATCGTAACTGTAATTGCATATTTGAGCACTGAACTTTTTGAATTTTAATAAAAATATAAAATGATTTATTTTTTATAATGGGAAGATATAAATTTGGTTGTTCATAGTTACGAATTTGAAATTCCAAAGTTTACTGAGAAATGGTATGTACCTACTAGTTGTGCTAGGTGTTATAGGTTGTGATTGGTGTAGTGGTTAGTGCGGACACCTTCATTGCACAGAGGGTTGTGGGTTCGAGTCTCACCGTAAACGAATTTAGTTTATTGTGTTTTTGGAACTCACGACCCATAACGGACTATGATCTCACTTCGATCTTGAACGACTACCCATTTATAAAAACTAGGGGGCTTCGCTCGATAAACCCGGGGCCGAGGCTAATTTCGGGCGCGGCCGAAATTTGGATACCCTTCGCTTGGACTAAAAGTTTTTTTCGGGCATACCTATGACTTGTATTTAATCTCATCATTCTTTTTCTTCTAGCTTAACAAAAGTTTTGGGCTTGGTTAAAATAAGTGGGCAAATAAAAATATTTACTTGGAAAATTTTATTGGGGTTGCCGGAGGATGACCCCACAGTACGATTCCATTCGTTTTGAACTTTTTAGTTGCTTTGATAAAGATACATTAATTCAAGGTTTTGTGAAATTGGTGTGAACAAATGTTTCTTAGAAGAACCAATATGGGGGGTTTGGTTTGTATGGCAGCTCCATGACCCCATAGTCCGATTTGATTTAATCTTACATATGTTTTGTGTCATCAATAAAAATACATTTGTGTGAAATTTGGTTGAAATTGGTGCACAAATAAAAAAGTTTTTCTTAGAAGAACCTAATTTGGGGGGTTAAGTTTGTATGGCAGCCCCTTGACCCCATGGTCCGATTTGATCCATTCTTGCATATATTTTGTGTTATCTATGGAAACATATTTGTGTGAGATTTGGTTTAAATTGGTACACAAATAAAAAAGTTTTTCTTAGAAGAACTCATTTCTAGGTTTGTATGGCAGCCCCATGACCCCGTGATCCAATTTGGGTGAATCAAACATACAAACAGCCTGCAACAATAAGAAGCACGTGTGCAAAATTTCAGCTCCGTAGCTTTTATAGTGGCTTTTATAACACTGCTGAGCGTGCTGTTGATCTCAACAAAAAAGCACTTAAGATCTTGGAAATTGGAAGACACTAACAACTAACACATCCACGGTCTTAGTTCAATTTTGGGCGGTTGCGCCAGTCATTTATTATTTATATAAGTATATTAAAACAAAATCTAGGATTTTTCTTCAAATCATAATCTTCTTCGTTCCATAACTTCAACGACATACTGTGCCATATACAATATAACTTAACTCTACACAATTACCAAAATAAGACAAAGAGAAATTGTATCCAATCTGTGACATTGTAAACGACAGTATGTAAGTGACAACTAATTATGATGCAATTAATGCAAATTTAGAAAATGCGGTTCCAAATTGCTACAATGTGACGCTATTATGATCAAGATCGTATGACCATGTCCGGTCCTAATGAATTTGATTGTATGGTTTCGATTCGTTGCGGCACGGCACGGCGGCCACTGGAAACAAATGCGCTCTTTCGTGAATTTAATTGACTGCAAATCAACGAAAATTTGAAATTTGGTTCTGCAGCTTATTATTGTGTGTTGGGGCTTAGCGGTTTCGAAATAACACCCAAGTGAAAAACGTCTAATTAACATTATCTTTGTCATTTTCATTTTGTTGATGCTTTCATGCACGCTAAGCAGAAATTTAAATAAAGTAATGTGACAAAAAATGTTTTTCTTTTGTACGAGTATTTTGATGCTTGTTGCCATCATAAAGGTGTTTCACATACCTAGCGAAATTGAATTGGTAGCCATAGTTATCATCAAATTGCCTTGCGTTTTTACTAGACAGGGTGTCCGGAAAGCGGAAACTGCCGCATAAACGCACCGGTATGTGATTCCTCATCTGATTTCCAGCAAAAAAGTTATACGGAACATACCCCCTTAGCTTAAGCCTTTAGCTGCCACTGGCATTTGAAGATTTTTATAAAAAATATAAAACTTCAATATCTCAAAAGCAAGACTAGCTAGAATAGCAAGGTAAGATGATTATTACAGCCAACAAATTTACCTAATAAATAAAACTAATGGGACTAAAATCAGATGAGATGTTTGGTAATTTGACCCAAAAACAATCTGTTTTTCCATCTAAATTTTCTCCAACTTCTGCCAAGGTGAGGTGCTAGTACGATTCTTTTAAAAATTGGCGCATAGTCTAACGATCATTTCTTTCTTACATTATTTTATTCTTGCT